>OY987336.1:6754389-8171663 GCA_963920685.1 Polydrusus tereticollis | reverse complement strand
CGAATGCACATTTACCTTAAACAATGAACCCAATGTTCAAAATTATCGATATTGGAGCAAAGAAAACCAACACAGGTTTGTGGAAACAAGGACGCAATATCCACAAAAAGTTAATGTATGGGCTGGGATTTTCGGAGAAAATAATAATAATAATAATAATAATAATGTCTTTATTGTAATTTAAGAAAAAGAAAATTACAAAAGGCGAAGTTGAAGCAAATTATATCGGGCCATTATTTCTTACACGAAATTTAAATGCAGAATATTTTTTGGAACTACTTGAAGATCATATTTTACCTACTTTACATGATGCCGCCAGGGAAAATCAGGAAGTTTGGTACCAAATGGATGGCTGCCCGGCACATAGTACCCTGGCTGTCCGGGAATATTTAAACCGTGCTTTTAATGGAAATGTTATTGGCTTAAATCATACAGTAAATTGGCCAGCCAGGTCTCCTGATTTATCGCCAAATAATTTCTTTCTCTGGGGCCATTTAAAAAACAGGATATACAAAGATAAAAAATACCCAAATTTAGACGAGTTAAAAAATGCTATTTCTGCCGAATGCAATAGAATTTCAGTTTACCAACTAGCGAATGTAAGAAGAGAATTTTATGATCGCCTCGGTTATTGTCTAGCAGTCAATGGAGGAATATTTGAACATCTTCTTAAATCCTAAAGTTCTAACAATTTAATAGTACCTACCTATTAATTAGTAAAATATTGAAACATGTAAAATGTCATAATTAACCTTGTAATTGGATACTTTATTTTAGTTTTATTCAGATAAATTTGTACTCATAAATACACCTTTAATATTTTCGATGTACGAGTTTTTATAACAATAAAGCACACATTTCAAAATTACAACTTTATTTGACAGTCATCTTTTACCTTGACTGGTGCCTGCAAATACGGGGCCATAAAAAGGAGAAATAGTTAAAAAGAAATCGGCGATAACCCGTAAACGGGCTCATCAAAAATATCTAAAGTTATTCTTTTGAATGTGGGGTTTAGTGCTCTTTAATAAACCTAAATAGAATTTTTCTCTAAAATAATTAGGGAAGCCAATAATTGACCCCATTTAAAATTACATGGGATTTCCTATGTCCCGCTCGACGATGCAACGCCCGGTATACATATTATGTTATGTATCAATAGTATTCAATAGCCGATAATTACAATAATTTTCTAGTTCCAAACCTAATAAAAAATAGTACTAATTTCGATTGCGACACCATAAAAAACAATGCTTCTATATACTTAATCTTATTCTTTATATCTTATTTTATTGTCATTGTATAGTAATAGTTCTGATACAGTTTAAATTTTAAAGTTTTTTTTTTTTTTTCTTTTTATCTGAAATTGTTTGTATGTCTTATTTTATTGTCATTATCATTATTGTGTAATAACAGTTTCTGACACATTTTAAATTTTAAAGTCTCTTAGGTTAATTGATATTGTATTTTTTGACTTGTGTAAATACTTTTGGTATGTTGACACTAATAAACTATTTGTATTTGTATTTGTATTTGTATTTGTATTTTAAGGTAATTCACTCCAGAGGAAATCGTTGAAATATCTCAAAAACTTAAAAATAAACTGAGCAGTGGCATTGATGACATACCTGTAAATATTGTAAAACTCTTCTAATACGAAAGGAAAAAGTTAAATCATAAAGCGTATCCGTTACCAAATGTTGCGCTGCATTCGAATTTTGATTTTGAACCCCTAATCAAAACATGCCAAATAAAAAAAAGTTAGCTGTATAACTACCACGTATTATCGCGAAATTGGCAGACCAATTTTAAGCGTGATTTATAAAACAAATACGGTCGATAATTTGCATAACTTTTAACTGCGGCCCGGGTTTATAATAAGGCGGGATTGGGCCTACAATGTAACTCTACTGCATTTAACTTTATTTCAAATGACACCAAACGCAATTTTTTACCATAGTGTTAAGGGATATAACGCAAGACAATATCCGAAATGAGGCTTGTTGCCGTCAAATTATCGTCCTATCTCTATTCTGTCCAACTTTGCGAATGCCTTTGAAAATGTATATACAGTCAACTATTTTTTAAGATCAAAAACCTCATCTCCCCAAATCAACATGGTTTCTTTTCAGGAAGGTCAACTGTTACCAATCTAACCTGTTTTCTTCAATATACGTATCATGCTATTAATGAGGGTTGTCAAGTTGACACTATTTATACGACAAGATGGATCACGGGATTGTTGCTGAGAAAATGTCAAAAATAGGCTTTAATACTGACTTAATTTATTTCTTCTCTTCTTACCTTTCTCAACGTCGTCAATATGTTGAGTACAATGGTCACAAATCAAAATCATTCATGGCTACAAGTGGAGCCCCGCAGGGCAGTAATCTAGCCCCATTAATATTTTCCATTTTTATTAATGATATTATGTCCGAAGTAAAAAGCTGCACTCTTTTATTCGCGGATGACTTAAAATTTTTTAATTGTATTCGTTGTTGGGAGGACTGCATACAACTGCAATTAGACCTGGACCTTATCTCGCAGTGGTGTACGGCAAACAGGCTTCACCTGAACACAAATAAATGTAAAAAAATGTCCTTCTCACTTAAACAAATTGAACTTGATCACCCCTACATCTTAAACAACACCATTCTTGACAACTGCGACCATGTCAAAGACTTGGGCGTTTGTTTTGATAAGAAATTAACATTCAACATCCACATAGACACAACTGCCCGTAGTGCACTAAAGTCGCTGGGGTTCCTCCTCCGATCCACAAAACACTTTGAAATTCCACTGTGTTTTATAGTGTTGTACAACACACTTGTAAAGTCCAAGCTGCTCTATGCATCACAGATATGGTCACCCATTTATCAAATACACATTAATAGACTAGAAAGCATTCAACGAAAATTCATGAAGCATCTCGCTTACAGATTAGACGGTACGTATCCCCAACGCGGCTTTGATCACCTACAGCTTCTGAACAGATTTAACTTCTTGGCATTGCACCAAGAGCATATGCTACACTCCTTGGCCTTTCTATACAAGCTTAGCAATGGCCACATTGACTGTGCTGCCCTACTATGTCAGTTAAACTTTTTAGCTCCACCCTTTCATACCAGAAATCACAACAGATTCTATCTGCCATCCGTAAGAACTAACCTAGCCACCAAAGCACCCCTCTATCGGACATGTATGAACTTTATTGTTATCGAGAGTCTGGCGTCGGTTGATTTATTCAGCGACTCTTTTCAAAAATTTAAAAGCAAATTGAAGCTCGCTATGATGGAAAATCCAACTTAGCTCTTGCTATTGTTATTTTTTATTTTTTATTTACTATTGTTATTATTATTATAACTTGTAACTTATTTTACTTTTCTTACTTCTTTCTTACTCACTTTAAGTACAACACTTTCATTAATTTATTATTATTGTACAATTGTCTTTAGATTGGGCTTGTATCCTGTTAGACAATAAACGGTTATTTATTTATTTATTTATTTATTTATTAAACGCGGGAAATAGTGTTATATATCACTTTCGACAGATTTATTGGTGTTTTATTGTAAAAATACCGAAAATACAGTGCATTATGGATTTAAATAGTGTGATAAATCATTTCTAACATATCTGTTTGTGTTTTAGTGTAAAAGAGCAGTGAATTATCGGTTTAAATAGTGTGATAATTCATTTTCAAATTCCGTAATTACCTAAATAACCCAACAGTACGCGTGATTCGTTTAGGTTGATAGTCATTAGATCTTGGCTGGTTATAGTTTCCTAGAAGTATCTTTTACTGTCTCGTGCCCTGTCTTTATAGTTCTTGCAGTATTGTGCTGTTGCCAATTCCGCAGAACGATGCCGCTCCCAGAAATGGTATTTTGGTCCTCTTTTCGTTTTAAAAATAAAGTACCTAAAGTGCTCTCTGATAATCTATTTGTTCTGGTAGTTAAATAGTGCGTAAAATATTAAGTTTGGTATCAAAATAAAGGGACAATTTTTCTCAGCATAATAGTATAAAATATTAGTTAATGGTTAATAAGGATGATGAACAATGAGTGATTTTGTACAATAAGTGGTATATTGTATTGTGTGTTAGAATTGTTATTCTTATCTGAAGTCCGAACAGCAAAAAATTAAAACTGATAAATTGGGATCCATTAGCCCAACCAAAACGCATTCTTCAAGAATTTAATATATAGTTTTCGCTTGATTTGTTTGTGTGTTCGAGATATGAAATATTATGGAAATTTAATATAGGGTGGCTCAGAAAAATCTGCAACCTGAAATAAAGAAAATAAAAATAATAATATCGACCTTCAAATGTTGTGAAAACAAGGAATCTACTTTATTCTTTTGTGTAGTATGTAAAAATGCATTCCATAGAAGCTGTTGGAGTAGGGGTAATAGACAGTTTACTATTTTAAAGGACAGTTTTTTTATCTGTTCTCGTATCTGTGGGGAGAAGGCATCGGATCAGGACCCGGAAACCTTCGACATTTTGAAGGCAATCATTGATGATCTTAAGACAGAGATTGGGGAAAAGGATTCCTATATCGAGAGGCTCAAACGTAGTTCGATATTAATGGCCGATGATGCTTCTCGATATGAAGCCGAGTTCTTGGAGGAAATTGGGCTGAAGGATGGTAAAATCAATGCAATGGAGAGAAAGCTATTAAAACTGCAGGAAGTCGCTAGTAGGAGCAACAAAGAGGTATTCTCCAGGGGGGTACAAGTGCAACCAATGGTCAGTGATGTCTTGAGTCAAACCGCTATCTTGCAAACATGTTCCTTGATGACGGATGCCGCAACTGATCCGCTGATAGAGGGGGATGACATGTCACACACAGACATATGCTGCCTGAGGGATGCCAGCATGGCCTCTGATTCATATTTGTTGACCAGAATTGGTGAACTGGAGACCCGTAATGCTAATCTTTGCACAGACATACAGGCAACTGTCTCAACTATAGACAAACTAAGCGCTGACCTTGAACAGCTGAAGGAAATTAAAGATATGGCATCTGCATTGAATATGCTTCAGGCAGACAATAAAATATATGCTGAAGAACTGAGACAGGTAAAACAGAGTAATAAAAATCAGAGCGTTGTGTCACTGTGGGAAGAGATAAAGATGTCAGGCTCAAATAGTGGTGGGGTCGAGAACAATAATAGAGAATCTTTAACACCTGCAAATGAAAAACTGCAGAAGCATGCAGGTGACAACCTAGGAGCAGCGATGCAGCAGGAAATGGCAGATAACCGTAGACATAAAAAAAGAATATTAGTGTTATGTGATGAACACGGGAGACATTTGAAAAAAGCAATTTCTAGGAAACTATGTTCCAATGATTACTCAATTGAGTGTGTTATCAAGCCAGGTGGAAGTTATGATAATGTTCTGGATGGTGTTGAATTACTGGTGAAAGACTACGGTATGAATGATTTTATTATTTTAATGTCAGGAACTAATGATTTTGATAGAAAAAAAGTTCCTAAAGTTAGAAACATTTGGCAAAAACTTAAGTTATGCACCCATACAAATGTTATAGTGTTGTCGCCGTTTGTATCACATTGTCAAGACAACAAAATTTTAAAAACAAACAGAATTTTTAAATTTAACAATAGGTTTTTAGAATTCCTTGGTAGGGTTAACAGGAGGGGGTTGTCTCTTTTCTGAATATATGCGCTAGGAACGGAAGAAAAATAAAAAATTAGATGATTTCAAATTATATGACCAAATTACCACTAAAACTTTAAAATCAATTACAAAATATATTAGAACACCATTAGCATATATAATTAATTTCATATTTGAAAAAGCTGAATGTCCTTCTCACTTTAAAGAGGCTATTATTACACCAATATTTAAGTCAGGTACAAAAAAATGAAGCCATTAACTACAGACCAATAAGCTTACTGTCCAATGTGTCCAAGGTTTTCGAAAAATTACTCAAAAAAAGACTTGTGGTTTTTCTGGAAGATAACAACATCTTGAGTGATAGGCAATTCGGATTTAGGAATAATAGGTCCACGAACGATGCAATCGCTGTGCTTACGAGTAAAATATATACTAGTCTGGATTTAGGAAAGCACAGTGCGGGCATCTTTATGGATCTAGAAAAAGCCTTTGATACAGTCTGTCACGCTAAGCTTCTAGAAAGGCTAGAAAGATCGGGAATTCGAGGGTCTGTATTGCAGCTTTTTGAAAGTTATTTAGCTGATAGAAAGCAACAGGTAAGAATAAATGACGCCCTTAGTGGAAAAAAAAACAAACTCTTATGGTGTGCCACAAGGTACAGTCCTTGGTCCTGTTTTGTTTAATGTCTATAATAATAATATTTTAAATTTAGATATTCAAAGCTTTATACTCTCATATGCTGATGACACTGTGCTATACGCTACTGGAAATACATGGGATGAGGTTAAACAGATCATCGATCAAGATACGAAAAAAATTGTTCAATGGCTCGACCAAAATTTACTCTCGATTAACTTTAAAAAGTCAAATATAATTTATTTTAGTAACTATAGGAATAGACAACCCACAGAAAAAGATATGAACGTTTATCTAAGCCACAGACATCAATATTGAACAGTTTTAAATACTGAATCAGTAAAATATTTAGGTATTCTTATAGATCCATTCCTACGGTGGAACTTACATATACAAAGCATAACAAAAAAACTGCGCTCTCTAATTTATATGTTTAAGAAACTTAAAGAGATCCTTAACAATAAACAACTCTATGCGCTTTATTATTCACTGGTTCAGCCCGTCTTGGCTTATGGTGTAATTGGTTGGGGTGGTGCACATTTTACGACTGTAAAACCTTTAGAAATAATTCAGAAGCGCATTATAAAATTAATTCTAGGTCTTCCACTAAACTGAACTACTATTTAAAACATCAAAAATTATAAATACAAGAAAGCTATACTTCAAAGCTGCCCTCCTTTACTCGTTAAAATCTCAAAATGACTACCTCATTAAAACTACACACGGACATGACACAAGAACAAAACTAAATTTAGGAGTCTTTACTCCTAGAAGTAACCAAACTGTAGGACAACGTTCTTTCGAGTATGTGGCACCGAGAATTTTCAACTTACTTCCTCTTGTCCTAAAGAACGAATCCACACGAAAAACATTTAAGTATAAATTAACAGGATGGCTAATTGAAAATGATATCAATTTTGAAACATATTAATTTATCCTTCTCTCTCTGTTTATTATGGAATATATGTCCGTGGTATATGTGCGTTTTCTTTCTTTTTCTCTCTGTGCACATTTTTTTTTTTTTTTTGTTTTTTTTTGTTACTGCCATGGATTGAAAAAAGCATATATTTTCTTTTGTTTTTTTATTTTATTAATTTTTTTGTTATTGTTCCCCAGATTGACTAGTTTATTAAGATTAAGTCATCCAATTAGAAATGCTGACAAGTTTATTATAAACTTAGTAATTTCTATATGGATTACATAAACCATATACAAGACACACCTAGATTAATTTTCTAATATTTATTTCCTCCTATTTTTTTTTTTCTCTCCGATTATATGGAATGTAATATATTGTTAATTTTATTGTATTAATCGATGAAATTGTATTGTATCTATTATTATTATTGTTTGATTAAATAAATATTTATTTATTATTATTATTATTATAGTCGATAAAATAATATCCCAAACAACAAATCACAAGTCTCTAATTTATATTAAAACCTTGGACGATTTAAACCCTTTTAAAGAACAACTCATAGAGGATAGTAATACTCCGCTTGATCATGGTTTAGTCTCGCATCCAATTATTTCCCCTTCTGCGCTTTGTCAGGACAGGGACAATGATATCATTACCTATACACCTCGAATATACAAGTCCTGTAAAAGACGATGACAGTGCTTTTTTAGACTAACCGATAGGGCTACGAGCTTTACACTATTGTTATTAAACATTCAGTCATTGCGCAACAAGCTGAATGAGCTCTATCTATTTTTGCAAAGCTGCAACTTGCCAGACATTGTACTTTTGACTGAGCATTGCTTAAATCTGACGAACCTATCAATATGCAAGACTACATTGTATTATCATGTTTTTCTAGAAAGAACCTTCAGCACGGGGGCACACTTATTCTGTTGAACAAACACTTTTTCAAGCAGTGTAAATTTGTTAACGTCTCAAAATATGACGAGATGGCTGTTAAAAGGGAGTTTGAAATTTCGATTTGTTTCTGTCAGACGTTGAATGTTTACGTTATCTGCTTGTATAGACCACCCCAGTGCAATGTACATGTGTTTGTGGAAAGGTTGGAGGTTTTATTGACGGAAGTTGGTTCTAATTGCGATGTTATTTTGAGGGGTGATTTTAACATTAATTTTGATAATAGGGAATCTTCATCCACGCAAGCGCTGGGATACTTGTTTAAATCAGTTAATTTGCAAATGCATGTCGATTTACCGACCAGAATATGCAAGTTTTCTTCCTCAATTCTGGACTATGTGTGCTCTAGTATTGAGGGCGTTACGTGCTCTGTGGTCAGTGCAGGATTGTCTGACCATGAGTCAGTTCTCTGTAATATTCCATGTAAATTAAAAAGGGATACTTCCAGCAGGAGACTAGGTAGAATCTTTAGTACAACTGCTTTCAACGGATTTTATCGGTGCTGCTTGGATGCTGATTGGTCCAGTATATCTGATTCTAGTGTACCTCTCACTCACTTTCATTCCTCATTAATAAAAAATATTCAATAATTGCTCTCCTTTTCGTTTACTAAAAGCAAAAACCCATAAACCTTGGATAACCAAAGGTATTAAAACTTCAGGCAAGAATCTAAGATCTCTACATGCTATTCGTAAATACTTCACTGATAATGTTTTTTTTGTTTCATATTTTAATAAGTATAAAGGTATCTATAGAAGGAGTATAGGACTGGCAAAGAGAACCTACTTTAAGACCCGAATTAACAATTCTCATAATAAACAAAAAGTAAGTTGGGAAATTATTAACTGCATACGAGGGAAAAGTGGTAAAATAAAGGCTTCATCCACTATAGAGCCAAATGAATTTAACAAGTTTTATTGCACTATTGCAGGTGAGCTAGCAGGTAAAATTACATATAAAGGTGACCCACTAAACTATTTAAAAAATACGTCAGTAACTGATTCAATTTATCTTAGACCTACGGATTTGGAAGAAATAAAGAACATTTTTCACGAAATATTTTTTTTTTATTGACTATTTTTTACGGTCGTCGGCGTATCAGAGGCCATCTTGAACCGGTCATCGACCGTACGGTTTTTAATCGTGCGGTCTACCGACTGGGGAGTGTGAAACGGCACCTTCATCCTACGAGATATCCGATCTCATCCGGCCTGTCTGGCGTGAATAGGATGGTTTTGATGTCGATTCATTTTACACTCTGCCCTAAGACAAGAGCACGCGGTGTTTCCCAAGCGGTCACCCATCCAAGTACTAGCCGCGCTCGACACCGCTTAACTTCGGTGATCTGACGGGAACCGGTGCTTTAAGTGTCGCTAGGCCCTTGCCTTTAAGAATAAAAATTCTGCAGGTTGGGATGGATTATCAATTATAATTTTTCAATGTTTGCCGGAATCAGCTCTAACTGCGTTGGTGAACGCAGTAAATGAATTGTTTATCAGGGGAATATTTCCAGACTCCTTAAAGCTGTCCATTGTTGTCCCAATACAAAAAGGTAATGATCTTGGATCTCCATCTGGTTTTAGACCTATATCATTAATCTCAACACTCTCGAAAGTGATCGAAAGAGTGGTAAAGAAGAGGGTCATATCTTTTCTAAACAGGAACAATATTCTGAACATTTGCCAGTTTGGATTTCGGAGCGGAAAGAACACGGACGATGCTGTTTTCTATTTTAAAATTAATGATGGGGAGGTGGCTGCGGCAGTGTTCTGTGATCTGTCAAAAGCTTTTGATTGCATTGATCATGGAATACTGTTGCGGAAATTGGAGCTATATGGTTTTAGAGGGGTAACTCTTGACTGGTTTCGATCTTATTTGACCGACCGAACCCAGAAGGTGCGAGTCCAGGAATCCGAGTCTGATGAGCTAAGGATTGGTTGCGGTGTTCCACAGGGTTCTGTTCTGGGTCCCATTCTTTTCCTGTTATACATAAATGATGTAGCCTCTCTGGATATTGGCGGTCCATTTACCTTGTTCGCGGATGATACAACAATACTTTGGCACAACAGGAACTCAAATGAATTATATAATACGATCTCGAGAGATGTTATTAGAATTAAACAATGGTGTGATGCTAATTATCTGTCATTTAACATCTCCAAGACAAATATCTTGCATTTTAACTGTTCCATGGGTGATATCAGTCTCGACAGCAATATTATCTTAAACAAAACATGCGCTAAATTTTTGGGTATCTACATTGATAACCGATTGTCCTTTGAGCAGCACATTTTAAGTATGTGCAGCAAAATAGCATCCAGCTGTTATGCCCTTAGGGTTGCATCGCGAGAGTTGGATTTTGGAACAATAAGAACAATGTACTTTGCACTTGTTGAATCACGCTTAAGGTACGGTATACCATTTTGGTGAAATTCTGGCCAGGGTCTACTGAATGCGGTATTTGTCCTTCAAAAACGTCCACTACGATATATGTGCAAGACAAAAATCAGAGATTCCTGTAAACCTTTATTCATAAGACACAAAATATTAACTCTAACCGGTATCTTATCTTCATTCTAGAAACAGTTTGTCTGCTTTACAAAAAATTTAGTTCTGCTGAACATGCAAATACCTACTATAACACCCGACAAATAGGAAACATACCATTACCAATACCCCACTCAACACAGATAAAAAATTCAATACTTTATAATGCCAGAAAGATGTATAACCATTTGCCAGGTAGCATAAGATCAATAAAGCCATTCAGAAGATTTAGACGGGTTAAGTCTTTACTGTTGAAAAGAGCATACTATTCCCTGGGGAATTACTTTGAGGACAGCTTTGAGGAATAAGTCTTCTGCCTTTTCTCTTCTTGTTTAGCGTTTCTTTGTTGCGTATATTGTTTTATTTGCACCCTCAATTTATTTCATTGTTTATAAATAAATAAAGATGCCTTTATATTACGTCATAATAGTTTATCTCATTGTCTCTGACTTTAACCTCATTTTAAACTCATAAAAAACGGGGTTTGATCTCCAATTCAGTTCTATAAATACCTATTTAACCAGAACTTGCTTAATTTTGACGCGCATTTTCGATTTGAATGTTGCACATTCACAGGTATTTATTTATTGTTGACGCCTGTATAAAGAATCTAGCCTTTTCAGATTAAACGGTAATCTCGTTACCGGGAAACACCGTTTTATATAGGGTTGTTTGTTAAGTCTGTACTTTTATATGTTGTTTTCTGTATATCTACTTGTTGTACCTTTGTATTGTGTTAAACTAGGCTTATTTTTTTTTATTTTATTTTTTTTTATACTTATATAATATCGACATATTAATATATTGAAGATATTTTTAAACAGAATCTTTGACTTATATTTGAGATACTTTAACATTAAAAAGCTTTGTAAATATGAAAACTGATTCTTTCTACAATAAAGCATTTTTTGACATTGACTATTAAATGTTTTTTATGATTGTAATCTTTTTAGACCATCGCAACATGCATATTTACGAGGTAAGTCAACTCAAACAGCAATTTTTCAATTTACAAATAACATACTGAAATTTCTTGAAAAAAATTAACTGGGCTTTTCATCGATTTGTCTAGAGCTTTTGACTGTATTAACAGAAATTACTTGAAAGAAAAGCTAAAAAATTACGGTATAATGGGAAGTGCTTTGAAGTGGCTAACCTCGTACCTTTCAGATCGATGGCAATGTGTCGAAATCACTAAAGGCAATAACCCTGCTAGATCAGGGTGGCTACAAAATCAGGTTGGGTTGCCCCAGGGATGTATACTCGGGCCTATATTATTCCTGATCATGATAAACGATCTGTGTTCAGTGGCGAGCGGATTGGAGGATTCTGCAATTACAAACTATGCGGATGACACCAATCTCCTGATTGCTGATGTAGATCCACACAACTTGGAAGTAAAATGCGATGAGCTGTATTTGCAAGCAAAGGAATGGTTTAACAAGAATGAACTGCTGTAAACGAGAGCAAAACAAACGTTATGATTTTTCGCACCAATAAACTCAAAGAGAAACGTCCAATAATATGTATAGACAATCAAAAAGTGGACACAGTAAATCAGACTAAATTCCCAGGTATTATAATTGATGAATTTCTAAAATGGTCAAATCACATCGAGTATTTGGTGAAAAAATTAAATAAGGTTTGTTATGCACTCAGACAGGGTGCCCGCTGACCTGGAAAACCTGGAAATGTCAGGGAATTCTATTTTTACCTTAAAAGTCAGGGAATTGTCAGGGAATTCTTAATAAACTTTCTAAAGTCGGGGAATTTTGTAATAAAATTACTAAAGTCAGGGAATTTCGGTATTGAAGTATGAAATGCGTTATAAAAATAATTTTACCTAAATTTGTAACTCTCCCTTGTATTAATGCATTTTTCATTGTTCCCTGGTATTATAAGACAAATTTATTGTTAATGTGGTTGCATACCATGGCGAATTTATTGTTTATGTGGTTGGATACCATCCTTAAAGGTATTAAATGCTGCAGAGAGAGCTTTAGAGATTATTGACCAAATAAAAAAGTATGTTGAGGATAAACAGACTAAACTACCCATTAATTTTAGTTCACGACAAGTAAAATCAGCAGTAACAGACAAAATGTTAAAGACGAAATTAGCTTTTTTCTTAACAGTTGCTGATGTCTTGGAAATATTTTTAAAAAAGTATCAGACTGACAAGCCAATGCTACCGTTTTTGGTAGATGATGTAGAGCAAATGCTCCAGAATATAGTTAAGAGATTTGTTTTAAACAAAGGAGCTGATGTGAGTTTAAAAAAACTGTTAAGGTTGGACTATGATGATAGAGAAAAAAATTTAAAACCCTTAAAGGATATTGATATTGGTTTTAAGGCAAGAAAATTTCTTTGTGATAATAATATAACTGAAAAAGATAAGCTTTTATTTTTAAAAGATTGTCAAGATTTTCTCAGGGGCCTTACAAAAAAAATAATACAAAGATGTTGCCTAAAGTACCAGATAATTTTTGATTGTGTTTCTTTGAATCCAAAATATATTACTGCTACTAAGAAAAATGATGGTATAAAAAAAATGGAAAATTTACTACAGATCTTACACGACCACGACATAATTGACTCCAACAAGGCTGAAAAGGCGAAATCTGAGTACAACAAATGTATTACTGATTATTTTGATGAGTTTAAACTATTTGTGTCTGAGAGTCACAGGCTGGATACGTTTTATTTTAAATTGATAGGAAACAATCCAGATTTTCTGAATTTGTGGCATATTATTAAAATAATACTAATGATGTCTCATGGTAATGCAACAGTAGAATCTGGCTTTTCAATAAACAAAAATGTGCTTGAAGGAAATCTCCAGGAGGAAACTCTAACAGCCCAAAGAATTGTGTATGATAGTATCAAAAACGCTTGTGGAGTTAAAAATATTCTCATCACCGACTCTTTAAGAAGATTTTGTAGAGATTCATCCAATAGATATAAAAAAGCCTTGGAAGAGAAAAAGAAGGAAGATGGTAAAATTGGCCAACAGCAAACTGTAAAACGAAAAACCAATGTCGAAATTTCACTATTAGAAAAGAAAAAACGTATTATGGAAAATGCAAAATTTGAAGCAGACCTAATCGATTCAAAATTAGAAACTCTTACGAAGAACGTTTAAAGTTTGTAGTGTAATGGAAGTGAAGTTTTATATATTCTTTATGCAATCAGCACTGTTGGTTCATTAAATTATTAAAAAAAGTTGTCTTTTTAAATCGTTAATTATTGTTATTTCAAAAATTTTTGACAGACCGAAGACATTTTACTGCTAAGATCCTATGTAAGTACTTTTATCAGTATTATCAGTAGTGGTTGAGACGAGATTGATTTTACGACATGGGGAAATAGACAGATATGTATGAAATAAATCATAATTATTGCTAGGTCTGGATTTTTATACCTTGGTTTTATAAAAAATTCGATTTAATAGTCAGGAAAAACTCTCATAATGGTCAGGGAAAACCTGGAAAAGTCAGGGAATTTCTGAAACTAAAATGAGTGGGCACCCTGTCAGAGTTCTAAACAAATATGTAGAAGATAAAGTGAAAAAAATTCTGTACTATGCGAACTTTGAATCTCAGATTAGATATGGTATCATCTTCTGGAGAGTCAGTTCCTCAACACAATCAGTCTTTGTAGTACAAAAAAGAATTATTAGATTAATACTCGATATGAGATTCATAGATTCGTGCAGAGGTAAATTTAAAGAACTATGAATATTAACAGTTTATGGCCTATATTTACATGAATGCCTTTTATATTTACATTAAAACAAAAACGAGTTTCTAACTTTTAATACCAACACCACTTACCATACTAGGAATGCAGACATATACTATCCTATTCATAGACTAACTTTAAGTGAAAAAAATCCATCTTACAACTGCATCAAAATATTTAATAAATTTGAACTTGAAGAAGTAGTCCATTACAGTGGAGTTGATATAATTAAATAAAACAACGGCAGTCTACCTCCACAATATGTATTTTAATGTATATGTTTATATCCTACATGTTTCGGACATAGAAATGTCCATCATCAGGGATACAGTAGTCGATTACGACAGCTCTATCTTGCATAAGCGACGATCAAAAGTATGTTAAAATTGAAAATTGTAGGTTCTAATGAATGTTCAAGATTGAATGAGATGTAATATTTAAAATTTTGGTCAAGGTATCTTTGAATAAGGGGATTTCCAGTTTGCAGCCACTGAGACAGGTGATGAAGCAATTATGTTATTTGTAGCTATTTAGAGGAGGTTAATTTAAGTGAGGTGCTTAAAGATGCTTCATCTAACCGTGTCTAGGGTGTGGTCAGCACAATACTGGGTTAGACTTGAATAACACATTCTTAGGAGATAAACAAAAAATGAAATGAAATTATACTATTTTAAGGTTGGAATTTATTAATTTGAAGCCAATGAGCAGGTGGTGAAGCAATTATGTAGGTTGTAGCTAATTAGAGGAAAAAGATGTAGACAGGTGCTCAAAGATGCTTCATCCAACCATGCTTGGGAAAATATTTTCCCTGCACGCCAGCATGGTGAAGTGAAGTATCTTTGAGCTGTAATATCATCTAATCAGCTAAAACATAAATACTTCACTTCTAGTCAAAATGGTAAAAATTCAATTTTAATTTTTTATATCCCTTTTTTACAATCATAACATTATGTTCATTTTCTACCCCCTTTAACCTAAAAATTTGTTAGCCAATCCTTCAAGCATGGTTGGATGAAGCATCTTTGAGCACCTGTCTACATCTTTTTCCTCTAATTAGCTACAGCCTACATAATTGCTTCACCACCTGCTCATTGGCTTCAAATTAATAAATTCCAACCTTAAAATAGTATAATTTCATTTCATTTTTTGTTTATCTCCTAAGAATGTGTTATTCAAGTCTAACCCAGTATTTTGCTGACCACACCCTAGACACGGTTAGATGAAGCATCTTTGAGCACCTCACTTAAATTAACCTCCTCTAAATAGCTACAAATAACATAATTGCTTCATCACCTGTCTCAGTGGCTGCAAACTGGAAATCCCCTTATTCAAAGATACCTTGACCAAAATTTCAAATATTACATCTCATTCAATCTTGAACATTTATTAGAACCTACAATTTTCAATTTTAACATACTTTTGATCGTCGCTTATGCAAGATAGAGCTGTCGTAATCGACTACTGTATCCCTGATGATGGACATTTCTATGTCCGAAACATGTAGGATATAAACATATACATTGAAATATATATTGTGGAGGTAGACTGCCGTTGTTTTATTTGATTTAATAAATAGCCAAACAACTTAAAAATTATTGAAAATTACAGGGAATTTAAGAGGAAAACCAAGGAACTGTTGATTGACCTAGAACCGTATTGCTTAAATGATTATTTTAATACTCGTTTCAATATATAGCTTAATATTGTTCTGTGACGCCAGTTCATTTCATGTTTTTATAATATCGTTACTGTATTGTGAAAACTATATCTGAAATAAAGCTACTATTCTATTCTATACTATGGGTGACAGGCCTGTCTAAGGTTATTATCTAAATTAACAATTTACATATTTTTTCACTCTGTTTTCATATAACGTGATACAGTTACCTTTACTATTTCTTATTGTACAGTTTGAGTTTTCAACGCCAACTACCTTAAAAGGGCCGTCGTACCAAGAGTCGAATTTTGTCCGATTTTCGTTAGATGTGATAACGAGATCTCAAAGTTTTAGACCGATCTCGTTTGCTTTGACATCATAAGAAGCTTTACGATCTATCTTAGCTTTTAATAAAATTGTTTTTGCTTTGTTATGTGCCAATTGCAATCGATATCGACCTTCTTGATCGTACGTGTCTGTCTGTATCGATTAGTGCTTCTGAGTATGGGCAGGGCCTTTTACTCTCATTTGTTGGTGGTGACGCTTTCGCTTTAATTAAATGAAATTAGTTTGAGAGTCTGTCGATGATTTCGTTTTTGCTTCTCATAAGAAAAGGCATATTTACGGTATAAGCCAGTCGCGTGGCAATTTGTATGTGCGAGGGAAGGGGGATCGTGTATGGGATTGTGTAATTAGGGCGTTGTTTGAGAGGTCTGTGGTTTTATAGTAGTTTGTAAGGAGTTTGTGTAGGTGAGATTGTATGGTGTCTATTTTTAGGTCTCTGTGCAAAAGTCTTGTTGGGGTGAAGAAGGGCGCATTGGTGATCAGTCTCAGAATTTTGTTTTGGAAAATTTGATATTTTTTGTGATTATTCACAGACATCGTGCACCACGTGGGTACGCCATATAAAAGAACAGGTCTGATCATTGTTTTGTATAGGTTAAGTTTAGTTTTAACTTAATTTTGCTGTTTCTATTAAGAAGGGGGTACAGCGCAGCCGTTTGTGCGTTCGCGTTTTTGAGTCTATGGGTGGCATTGAGACTCCAGTTCATCTTTCTGTCAAAATGTAAGCCTAGATATTTAATATTGTCGCTCCATTTTATGGGTGTGTTTTTGACTCTGACCCTAGTATTTGGGTTTGGGAGGTTTGTTCTAGCCTTTGACAGAAAGATGGCCTGAGTTTTGGCGTCGTTTAGCCGAATTCTCCAGTTGTCCAACCATTTGTCTATGAGATTTACATGATGTTGTAATTTTTCGATTACTGGTGGCGGCCTTCTGGCGGAAGCGGTTATCGCTGTGTCATCGGCGAATAGGTAAGTTTGCGTTTGAACGGTTTTGGGACAATCGCTCGTAAATATGTTATATAAGATTGGAGCGATTGGGGAGCCTTGCGGGACCCCTGCCGTTATTTCTTTTGTTGATGAAACTTCATTTTCCGAAGACACAGCGGATGTTCTGTTTTCCAGGAATGATAGTATTGTTTTAACGAGATATACAGGTAGACTCGATTTCATTCGTTTCAGGATCAAGCCATCGTGCCAGACCCTGTCGTATGCTTTACTGATGTCGAACAGGATCACTCCCACCCCGAATTTTTTATTGATTTGTGTCATCACGTTTGACGCTAACCTGGTTGTTTGGCACACCGTGCAATGAGCAGACCGGAAACCGAACTGCTCTGGTGGTAAAATGTTGTGGAGAAATACAAAGTCGTTTATACGGCTCTGTATTATTTTCTCCACAACCTTGCCTAAACAAGAAAGCAAACTTATTGGTCTGTAGCTATTGATTAGTGTAGTGTCTTGACCTTTTTTAGATATTTACGAAGGGTAGTGGCAAGTTGTTGTATAGGTGCGCTACTCTGGCAATCCGCGCTTCTCTTTGTTTGTCCGACATTGGGTTGGGACTAAATTGATTTTTTAGAGAGTTTGCGAACTTTTCGACTATCTGCTTCCTGTCCACGATTATTTGACCATTTTCCGCGTCCTTTATGTAGGAGGCAGGTTTTCTGCCTCCTTTTATTAGTGTTTTTGTAAACTTATAGATAGAGTTGTCTACTACATTCAGCTCTCTGGTTTTTTGGTCCCATCTGTCGGATTCAAGTTTTCTAATTTCGATTTTGATCTCTTGTGTTTGAACATTAGCGAGAGTCTCACCAGTGCGGTATGCCCGTTTCAGTGCATTGTTTTTGCTTCTGATTTTTTGTTTAAGATCATCAGGAAAGGCGCCGTACTTCGAAAACCTCGACACCTTTGTATTGGAAGAGGTAGCTATGGCCATGTTTATGTTATGTGTTAGCTGTTCAATATTTTTTGTGATGTCTTCCGTTGTTTGAATAGAGGGCAGTGGTTCGTTATTTTGCAATGTCCTTTTAAAAGTGGTCCAATTGTTTTTGTTACGAACCCCTGGCCCTTCTCCCGGGGATCCCCGTACTCTGTGATCACGGGTAAATGATCAGATGTAAGTTCAGTAAGAACTTGGGACTGTGAGAGCTTGTCAGTGTTTTTCAATACAAAAATGTCGAGAATCTCCGGAAGCCGTGTGGCGCTAGGTGCGTGTAGGCCTCCGGCGGCAGGACAGAATAATTGAAGTTCAGCGATTTGTTATATAGGGTGAGACCTCGCAAATTTTGGTATCTGCAACCATAGATATCGTAACTATAGATCGGACACGCCATTCATAAATGCTATAAAATTGTGATGCCAAAATCGTTTGTGCGCGAGACGCTGTGAGGAGCTAGGTGGGGCCTAGAGTGGGGATTACACTGACTTTACATGCATGCGACAAAACTGCAGGAAAACAACATCCGCTATCCCGAGTATTGTCGAGTCGATGCGGATGGCCACGAAAATGATGAAATCTGGGCGGATCCGTTATTGCTGCGTTGCCATACAACAGATTTTTTATAAGGTTTTAGGCAATGTTATATATTTCCCTAGGTAGACCCATTTGTTCTTTGTTTTTATTCTGATATATGTACCTTCAATGTTTGGGCAATCCAGGGGACCGGGCACGACTTGCGCGACGATATTCTTCTTGGTCAGGATCATGGTACCTCCCATTGGTCTTAGCAATCTGTCATTTCTATGTACATTATAGTTTGGAACCGTAAAACGATCGTTTTTAAACCAGGTTTCCTGAATAAGAAGAATATCGATGCCATGTCTTTCAACAAAATCGATAACTTCGAGTTTTTTACCTTTTAATCCATTGATATTGATCGTCGCCATTTTAAAATAAGAAACTTCGTGTTGCATTATCACTTATTGGCTTTCATAAAGCTAGATAGCATGTTTAGGGCTTGCGATTGCATAACTTTAGAGAATTCGGCTAGGAAAGACTCCATGGTTTTTTGGAGGGATGCCTCCAATACCTCTGACATTGGCCGGTTTTGTGAGCTTGGGTTAGAATTATTCTGAGTGCCCCATTGAAAGTTGTTAGGGGAAATGATCTTTGTTTTGTTGTTTTTGAAATGTTGCGGGTATTTAGAGCAGTCTTTAGAGGTCGCGGGGTGATTTCTCCGCAGTTGGCGCATTTTATATGCTCTTGTTACCCCTTATGGGGACATTCGCTTGAGAAATGATTTTGTGCGCATCTAAAACATTTGATTTTTGCGGCACATCTGAATTGCGAATGTCCGTATAATTGACATCGATGGCACTGTGTTGTGTGTCGTGTCGATTTTTGTGCTTCAACTTTGGTTTTTAAGCTGTAGAGAGATGTGACTCTATAAATTCCCGTTTCATTATTAGGTAGAAAAGCCAATGCCATAGGTAGTGGTTCTCCGGTTTTTCTGAACCATCTAATGACTCGAGATGGCGTAAAGCCCAATGCCTCTAACTCCTCTTTAATTTTTTGCTCGCTCCACGTTTCTATGACGCCTCTGAGCACGACATGTATTTGCTTCTCTTCTTCGAGCGGGAAAAAGTGATGCTCTATTTGATTTGTTTCGCAAAATTTTAGGATTTTCCTGAATTCGAAAGGAGTCGGAGGATGGAGCTTTACGCCTTCGCTAATTGTGACCGCGTTACGAAGATCTATTTTCTGTTCTTTTAGGTGGGCTGTAATTTCATTGTATTTTTGTTTTTCACGTAAAATTATGGGGGGGACTCTGATCTTCTTCGGGGTATCGTCGGTTATATTGTCTTGTTTGTTATTTGTTTTGTTCTGTTTGTCGCTAAGGGATTGCTGGGGTTTTAAGTTGTTTTGTATTACTTGGTTGTTTTGGGATTTTTGATTGAAATGTTCTTGTAGTTTTTTGTTGTTTGTCTTGGGAAGCTTGGGGAATGAGGCATCGTCTGTCTGTTCGTTTGGTTTTTGTTTTTTATTAGTGTTTTTGCGTTTTCTGCGACTTTGAGTTTGAAAGTCCTCTTTGTCAAAGTAGGCATCGTCAGGGTCCATGTCGGAGTCACTGGGTAGGTTAGCTGACTGGGGCGAAATTACTAAGGTGTGCTTTGCGACTGACGTGTCTATATTATAAAGAAGATCAACCTGCGAGTAGTTATGTCTTTCTAGATTAGGTTGTTTAGCAAAAATGAGTTCGCACGGAGTATAGTTGTGGTAAGTACTTGGAGTGGTATTGTAGCAAAATGCGTAAAATCTTGTCCAGTTGCCCCATTCCGTTAGTGAGTCGTTTATGTACATGCGTATATATTCGTTCAGAACCCTATGATTTCTTTCACATCCGCCAATAGTCTGGCTGTGGTACGCAGTAGACACTTTATGTTCAGTCCCTAATAGCTTCGCGATGTTGTCGAAAATTTGATTTTTATATTCCAAGCCCATATCTGTTCTGACCTCTTTGGGCGGACCATAAATAAGAATAAAATTTTCGACAATTGCTTTTGAAACTGTTGACGCTTCTTTATTTGGTATAGGTATAGTAACGTATTTTGTTAACTCGCATTGTATGGTTACCGCATATAAGTTACCTGCGTTAGTTTTTTGAAACGGGCCTATTGTATCTATGCACACTATATCGAAAGCACTTTGGGGAGTTGGTGTGATAACAACGGGTTTTAAATGTTTAGTTTTCTTTTTGTTGACTTGACATTCGTGACAATTTTTAATAAAGTTAGCTACATCACGCGACATATTTTTCCAAGTATAGGTAGATTTTAACTTCTTAAGTAGTCGTTTTTGACCGCAGTGACCTCCTAATATTGGGTCTCTGTGAAATTTTTCCACCAGCTTTAACTTTTCTTCCCTATTGGTTATAATCTTATATGGTTTAAATAATGAAATAATTACATTTTTTAAATGAATTTGACCTAAGTCTTTAAATTCATTAACGGTGCACCTTTTAAATATTTCATATCCTAGGCTTAATTTAACTTTTTTACGCTTACTATCACTAGCCATTAAGTTTAGCTTAGACATCACTTGCTCTAAGGCAAAAGCGCCATTAGTGATTGGGAAGCTTATTTCAAAGATATCTCTATTTTTATACCTAACCGTTATCCTATGATAAGTAGTTTTAAAATCAAATTTTAAACTGGGAAGTTTCAATACTTCTGAGTTGTGTAAGGTTTTATAAATTTTTGGTTGAATTATCTGAGGTTTTTCTTTAACGAGTGTATCCGTGCAGTTTTGTACTGACATTGACTTAGAGCGTAAGTAGAGTAGTAAAAGAATGGCATGTGTCTTATAAGAAATTTCTTTTAAGGTATCTATACTAATTTGCGATAAGGCGTCAGGTGTAACATTATCTTTACCTTTGATGTATTGAATTTCGAAATCATATTCCTCCAAGTCAAGGCGCATTCTGGTCAGTTTCGACGAAGGATCTTTCATTGAGAATAGAAAAGCAAGTGGTCTATGGTCGGTTTTGACTAAAAATTGTTGACCATAAAGATAACAGCGAAAGTATTTAATTGCCCAATGGACCGCAGTAAGTTCTTTAAGGATTGTTGGTTTATGCGCTTCACCTTTTGTAAATGTACGAGATGCATATGCAATTGGCAAGTCTTGTCCATTAAAATTTTGAGAAAGTACCGCTCCACACGCTTCGTTAGAAGCATCCGTGGTAACAATAAACTGTTGCGAAAAGTCGGACTATTGCAAAATTTGTGGGCTAGTTAGCGCTTTTTTCAGAGAGTCAAACGCACTTTGGCATTCCGCTGACCAAACAAATTTAACATTTTTTCTAGAGAGTTTATTTAATGGTTGTTCTATCACTGCAAAGTTGGGTATGAACCTATGGTAATAGTTACAGAATGCCACAAATCGTTTAACCTCGTCAGCAGATCTTGGAACAGGATATTTAAGAATAACATCGTATTTGGAGTCATCGGGTAGAATGCCCTTGTCGGTGATTTTGTGACCCAGATACGTAACTTCTTTTCTGAAAAACTGACATTTTTCCGGATTTAATTTAAGGTTAAATTTTTTACAAGTTTGAAACACGCTTGTTAGATTGCTTAAATGATGTTTCTCTGAACAGCCAATTACAATGAGATCGTCCATATACAAAAATGCTTTTTCGGGCGTTACGCCGGCGAAGGCAATCGACATCATCCTCTGAAAACTATTTGGACTAACTGACAGTCCAAATGACAACCTAGTAAATATAAAGAAACCGGCGTCTACGCTATAGGATGTTACGTCACATGATTCTTCCTGTAATGGAATTTGGTGGAATCCCTTAATTACATCGATAACTGAGAACCATTTGGCTCTGCCTTACTGGTCCAGAATGTCGTCTATTTTCGGTAGAGGAAATTTGTCTGCGACAAGCTTGTGTTGATTTATAAATCTAAAGTCGATACAAAGTCTCCACGCTTTTTGTCCGTCTAATGACTTTTTGGGGACTAGTAAAACTGGGCTATTATATTCCGAAGTTGATGGTTCTATTATGGCGTTATCTAATAATTTTCCTATTTGCCGATTTATTTCGTCTTTTTGTAGTTTGGGAGTTTGATAATTTTTAATATAAACGGGATTATTATCTAAGAGTTTGAGCTTTTGTTTATAAAAATTATTTACTGTAATTTTATCTGTTTTTAACGCAAAAATATCGGAAAATTCTACGCAGAGATTAAGAACATCGTTTTTACATGTTCTGGCACATATAAGGTTAATTGTTTTAATAAATTATGACGACGATCGGTCGTTTCCGGTTCTATGTTATTAATATTAAATTCGTCAAGATTAGCGGTTTAAAGTTTAAGATTTGTAATAGTAGCCGTTTCGCACGTTGTGTTAATTATTCTGACTATTGGATTATCTTTAGAGACTATTGATCTAGCGACAAAAATTCCGTTTTTTATTTCTTTGTTTATTACTAAAGCATCTTGAGAAAGGTATTTTAAACTGTTTATTTGCCGAAATATTTCGCACCGGGGGGGGGGGGGGGGTATAATTATTATGTCTTTCTGAGGGCTGTTGTAAATTTGGACACAAATGTTGTCACGACCTGCCCTAAGCGTCAATGTCCAATTGGAATAATCTAAAATTAGAAATAAAATCTCTTCCTAAAATACCATCGGAAGGGATACGAAATTCATAACCCACAATGTGAAAAGTATGATTTAATGTATACCCGTTAATAGAAATATCGGTTTCTGTAGTACCTACGGTGTTTTCAATACCTTCGGTAACACCCCTAATTTTGCAACGATTTAACGTAGTAACTAATTGATCGAAATGAACCTTTGTCCTTTTAAAAACTGATATATCTGCTCCCGTGTCTATTAGAAGTGTAATGTTCGAATTAGTCATTCCGCAAAAAACAACTATGAAATTCGAAAAATATAAATCCAGTGTAAATATTTTTAATTTTCCCCCAACCGGCCCTGTTGGGGGACCGGTGGGTTTTCCGAATTGAATTCCGAGTCATATTGTCTTATGTTAACCCGTGAGTTACCGGAGAAGTGGCCAGGAGTGAAAAAATTACGCCGTTGAGTTCCTCTATAATTACTGCGCCACTGATATCCTCCCCACGTGCGTTGTAGCTATTGTTATTGTCATTGTTAGCAAAATTATTTGGATGTTTGTTGAAATTACTAGGCCTTCCGCGGTGATTGTTTCTATTAAATCTAGTAAAGTTGTTGTTGTCTCTATTGTTGGTGCCCCTATAATGAAAGATATTTGTATTTCCGGCGTTATTAGGATTTATATTGACAAATTAAACCCTCAGGGATCTCACCTCGGTCCTGTATTATTTTTGATTTTCATTAATGACCTATCCTTTGTTTTCAAACAGTGCCATCATTTGTTTTTTGCTGATGATTTGAAAATATTTCGTCATATTGAGAATGAAAACGACTGTGCCCTTTTACAGAGTGAAGTCTCAAGACTGTATGATTGGTGTCTCAATAATAGCATGACCCTAAACAGCGAAAAGTGCAAAGTAATATCGTTTTCAAGAAAGAGGCAACCTCTGAATGTTGTTTATCGGATCAATGGAGCACTAATTCACAGAGTTGAACTGATTAATGACTTGGGTATTGTATTTGATAGCAGTCTACGATTTACCAGCCACATTGCTAACATAATTGCAAAGACCTTCAAGATGGCTGGTTTTGTCATGAGACAATGCTGGCAGTTTAAAAATGTCGAGATTTTAAAGAGAATATACTATGCCTTGGTTCGAAGTCATCTAGAATATTGTTGTGTGGTCTGGGCTCCTCTATATCAGGTCCACATTAAACGGATTGAGCGGGTGCAATCGAGGTTCATGAACTTTCTGTTGCATAGACTGGGGATTGATCGTTCTACGCTATCTTATAGGGATCGCTTAAGCATTGTAGGGTTGGATAGCCTGGAGATACGCAGAATAAGGCTCACCCTGTTATTCGGCCATAAAATATTAAACAACTTGATGGACTGCTCGGAACTTTTGTTTTTGCTTAACTTTAGAGTACCATGTCGTTTGACGAGACAGGCCGATTTGTTTTCTGTGAATCAGAGCCGTACTGACATCGGAAGGAATAGCCCTGCAAATCGTATAATGGGCAATTTTAACCTGTTTGTGCCACGGGATTTTAATATCAATTGTTCCACGCTTTCTTTTAAAAACAAAATTGGACATTTTATTGACGATAGGGCCGTTTGAGGGATTTGGAATACTTGGTGGGGGTTTTACTTACTGCTAGGCCCATGAGGCAAAAAAAAGGAAGACTATATTTATGATTCTCTAAATTATTGTTAATTGTGTGAATTGTTTTTTTTTTTCTGTTTAACTCATTTTTTAAGTAAGTACTGTTAGTTCTTGTTTACTCTTTTTTTTTTTTTTTAGAATATACCATTTGGAACTTTGTTCTGTAGTGTATTGTAGTGTTTAAATAAATTGGTTTACAGCTTCCTGCACTGTATCAAAAGACCCCGCTTCCATTACTATACGAGCCTTCTCCGTATTGGCATTTTGGCTCAATGCCCTTACCACCATTTCGGTTGTATAGAGATTAGCAGTGTCCGTTGGCACACCTTCGTCAATATAAGCCTTTTCTAACTTTTCTGCCAGCCGACGAGTATGTTACAGAGTCTTTACTATTTTGTTTTAAATTTTGCAATTTAGCCATTAGTACCCTCGATTTATCGCCTTTTATACCATTTTTTAAACACGTAGCTATACCCTCAATCGTATTTTCATTCGTTATTGAATCCGTAGCCTTTCCTGATAAGGGCGTTTTAATGAATGCTAGGTATATCATTTTGTTGGTTACCTTCTGAATTGTTTTTTAATAATTCGAGCGCGTCTAAAAATGATCGTAATTTTTCGGCGGAACCGTCAAAATCATGTGGCACTATCTTACTTGCAAAAATAAAAAAATCTACTGCTGATAGCGGCATGTTTCCCGAGTCGTCTTCGTCAGGTTTTACGTCTTTGACTTCCGCGACCCAGTCCTCGTCTATAACTAATGGGTCGATTTGCTCCGTGCACGATAAAGGAACCTTGTAACTAACCTCGATTATAAGAAATGCTTTAACTACTCTGTCTCTGACATATGTAAAAAAATTTGACGACTTATACTTTTTTGAGCCTCTTCAAGAGAGTTCTAATATTTTTTAAGTACTTTTGTGAATTCATTAAAAAGTTGAACTAGATTGTCGCGAATTTCGCATCACACCGATTCGCTTTTTGGTATTTGGATCTTAATCACTCGTTTAGATTGATTAAATACGTCTTGTTTTAAATTGTTTAATTTTAAATTAATTTGATTCCAAGTGGTTGTCATTAAAAACTGGCGAAAGAGAAGTTAAACTAAATAAGCTATGGTTTAAAAAATAGTACATAAAATACATAACATATAAAATAAAATACACCTTCTAAAATATAGAATTAACTTGGTAATTCTCGTTACGATAATGGTCATGATCATAAAATTATTAAATGTAAACAAACATATATACATAAACATAGGGAATAGCACCCCGAATTTGGGTGTAAAAAAAACAATAAATAAACGGTTACTAAGTCCTATTTGTTACCTTGGTTCAGTATTATAGTCCATCACTAAACTGCTGCAACGCTGTTCGCGGGAGTAACATATTTTCTTTGCCACTGTTTTTTAAGGTTTTTCTTACATAACTGGAAACACTTTAACAGGAACAACAGAAACAAAACACTAACTAAAATGTACAGCAACGCTTTTACGTCTTTAGAGACATGAACTTCCTCCTGTTGCACAATGAAGTTAGAGTTGACTACTCTATTTTCTGCTAGTTCTTGCTGTTGAGATTTTGAGTTTCCATTTCCGCTCGCCTTACGTTAGTACACCATTAAATTGTTGTGATATTTGGTGACTACCCTCTTCTGATGCGCAGTCAGATGACAGGATCGCAGGACCTCAGAATCACAGGATCTTAGAATGGCAGGATCGCCATGTAAAGTCGGGAATATTAAAACCCGTGCCGACCCTTCATGATCGACTTTATTCTTAATAATGATAAAAATAATGTTTTACAAAATATTGTTTAGTGTAGGGGAAAGGCGTCGAAGATAGCGCACTTAAGCAAAATACTGTATTACATACAGGATATAAGTTTAAATCAAAACTTCATTGCGCCAAATTGTAGGTTTATATGTATCCTAACGATATTGTTAAACAATTCTAATAGGTCTTAAAAAAAAAATTGTTGCCAATTGTTTTATGTATGTGTTTTTGCGCCATCTTTTCCAAACACGCGTAGAGTAGGCAAAGATGACGCATGGAAGATTTAAAGGAATAGTACGTTCTATCGTTCCTAAATTTTATTATATATTGTAGAAGTCTCTAAAAAAAGTAATATACTTTTTATAGTATACAATATATTGCCTTTAAGATGGAAAACTTTAACTAAGCCATAGATATTGTCATACCAAGCAGAAAAAAATTAAAATAAGTAAACAAGTGCATGAACTAAATTGAAAAAAAGTAAAATATAGTTATTGTAAAATACGTTTAGTGTCTACAGAAGTCACATGTATAGTCTTTTGGAGCGGATTGACCACTGCAGGCTTTATGAGACCAATCAGCACATGACACACATCGATACCATATTTCTCCAGATTTGCCGAATTCTCCACATATGTTGCAATAGTTTTTATCTCCTTCATCAATATCGTCCAGTTCATCATCATCGCACAGCCCCTTCTCATTTAAGCTTCCTTCACTTTCACTGTCTGTTTCTACAAATACTTGTTTTTTAACTTTTTTTTTAGCTTTTAAGGTAACTTTTTGAATTTTCTTGGATTTTTTTAATTCTTTTTCCTCCAGAATTGTTTTCAAAGGAGTAGCCGTCCATATTTCAGAATGTTGCTTTGCATGACTACCCTTTTGTTGAGCTCTTACTTCTGTGGTGCTGGCACTGGTGAAACAACTTCAACACTAACATGATCTGATGGTGATTTTTTTTTAGTTTGTTGAAGTCCGCTAGATGATGGCTGAGGTGAATCTGGCCCAGAAACTTTACTTGTGGTAGCAGTGATATGTTCATTTACAGCATTATTGTTTTCTATGTCATTATGTTCACGGCTTAATAAATTTTCAGCTGGAGCATGTCGTCTTCCGAAAATTTGCCAGGGTGTAGGGGATAAATTCCTGCTGACCGAAAACCTGAAATGGCCTTCTCCATATTTGCTGTATCACAATATGCTAAATTAAATATTTCAGCGATATCATAATGAGACAGCTTACCATCATTGTCCCCAGAGTTTAATTTAGTTTTTAAAAAAATATTACACTGTCGGCTGTAGGCATTTTTGAGAGGACCAAAGAACGTTAAGTCCAAGGGCTGGAGTCTGTGTGACGTGTGCGGAGGTAAGCTTAACATAACAATAAAATGTTGCTTGCAAAACGTATAAATCTGAAGTGAGACATGACTGCTGTGGTTGTCCAAAATTAGTAAAATCGGATTATTTTCATCTGACTTCACTTTTCTTTGAAAATGATTTAACCATTGGAAAAAAACTTCCTCATTACTCCAACCGTTCTTGGTGCAGGTGTATACAGCTTCTCGTGGGCCATTTTTTTCTAGCAGTGGAGACATCCTTGCTCTGGGAAATATAAAGAGCGGTGGAATGTAGTTTCCACTTGCGCTCATAGCGCATATTACAGTTACGTTCTTACCTCGTTCCCACGAGGAGATAACTTCAAATTGCTTAATGCCTTTTGGGCCCCGTCTCTTTAAACTTTCTTTGGGCACTGTAGATATGCCGCTTTCATCGACGTTATAAATCCGGTCAGATGCGAAATGATACTTTGACAGTACATTTTCAAAATTTGCGAAAAAACGATCAACCTCCATCCTATTGAACGCTGTAATTCTGTTTATACTGGTTGCTTCAGGTTTTCTAAGGCTTATTGTAGGATTTCGTCGAATAAATCCAACATACCAGTCCTTTCCAGCCATTTTTTTCTCCACATTAAAGTTGTGTTTGATGTGGTTGGCCTCAGCATAGTCGTAAGCAATACAGCGTAGTTCGGCACGTGTTAGCCCAAAAAATAATTTACCCAACTTAAGTGTGTGTCTGGTAAGTTCCTTTTCTTGAGTCCTTGTAAAAACAGGAGCTCTGCCCAAGGAACTTGAGTATAACTGCCTGTCATCATTCTTTATTTTCAGGTGTCGCCTGAGAGTCGCTTCTGGCACATTAAACCGTCTTCCTGCCTCCCGTTTGCCCATTCCATCGTTAACAGCATCTAATGCTGCGGATAAAGCTGCTTTGGAATAAGACCTTTGCTGGGTCGTCCTTTTATATTTTCCCATCTAGAAGAGAAAGAAGGATCTTAAAAATAATTTTTTTATTAAAGCGGCTAAGATGGCGCACTGCGCCATCTCGGCCGCATTTGACTTTAATTTAATAACCTCAATTTATTTTTGTTATTAACAATTTTTATATAAAAACGTAATATGACAAAATAAGTAATGGGCATATAATTAAACCTGCAGTAAGACAATATTTGTATTAATAAAAATAATATACTTACTGCTTAATTTCTGAAATGTAAAAATAAGATCGCGAAAACGGAAAACGCGTTTCTTGCTCTTCGCCGAACTAAACATGGCGCTCGCGGCATACAATGTTGCCAGTTATCTATGTACAGCATGGGATTAGAGCAAACGTTAAAATAATTTTCCTAAATCTTTAAGTATACGAGTTATTGAGGTGCGTCATCTTCCCCGCTGCGCCATCTTATATGCCTCTCCCCTACATCAATATAATATAACAATGCCTACGTTTTAAATATATGGCCTAGATAATTAATTACGAACTATTAAACATATTATTTATTATTGAATAACTGAATCATCATAATAATGAGGTGTGTTATAGTGTTAGTAAATATATTATAATATTTGATTATTATGAAATTAAATAGTTTAAAGAACTTAAACTATTACAACAGGTCACTTAGAAATGTGGTCAGATTTCAAATTCCACGGCATTTTACGGTTAAATTTAGAAATTGTTTTTGCTTTAGGTGTGTAGAATTGCTCAACTCAGACATATTTGTCCTTATAACTGAAAAATCTCTAGTAAGTTTTAGAAATCATTGTAACAAAGTAGCTTATGGACAGAATAGTAGAATAATAATGATAGTAGAGGAAATTAAAGTTGTACTTGTTATATTTCACAATATATTTCAGTTTCCTGACACGTGTTTCAACCCTTGCGGGCCATTATCAAAGGCATTGTAAGTTAAAAATTCTACATGTCATTAAAATAAAAATAAAAATTGACAGATGAGATAGGTTATTTTGGTCCTTAATTTACAGGTATTGGCCATAACAAAGAGTAACCCAACTAATAAGAGGCGAAAGCCTTGTCGGCTTCTATTCTGTGACCTTGATACCACCAGCTACACAGTAAAAAATAGGATACATTTATAGGATAAAAATGTATATCTGAATACGGTCTACACGGAAAAAAAATGGTCCTGTTACAGGCAACAAGCCAGGCTTTACATCTAAAAATATGATTAAATTAATTAAATATTCAATATCTTTTAATGCAAATAGTATTCAAACTTGGGCCTGTTTTGTGTAACCTTATTTCAACTTATTCATATAGCTAAATGCCTAGTCCTTATGTACGTAAAAAAGCATGCTGACTTCCAGTTCACTTTAAGATCATTAAAGAAAACAAACTACTACAAAGTTAAATACAATAAACTAATGTTGCATAAATCCAACTTTGCTTTAATACAAAATTGTTGGTTTGATTGGTAATCTTGTTTTTATTCATTGTCTATTTAAAAGGATTTTTTTAATGATCAATTTGTGTAAATGCTTACTACTTATATTTAATATAAATAGATTAACTCTTTCTTAACATACCGCCCTGGTTGGAAATCTGAAAATTGAAATTCCTTTGCCGGTTCTGTTAGGACGCCCACGGTAAGCACACGATGTACCACCTTTAAGCTTCGTTTCCGACATTTAAACAAATATATTTTAACAACCGACAAGTCTCAAAACAATAATAAGTTTTGGAATTATTAAAAAATACGTCCTAACACACTAAAAACACCGATGGAAAAAAATTAAACAAGAAAATCACAAAATTATCACTTTGTTTACGTCAAAACACGATTGACAGTAATTGATAACAAAATATGACACATCAAATTTGACTGATTCTATTAAGTATTAGATTAGCACCTGAAGGTATTTCAATTTGATTGTTAACAACATTACATCGATTTTTTAAAGCTTTTTTGATTGCTAATGTCTCTAATAGGTTGAGTTTTCTTGAAACCGATATATATTCAACACAAGGGTAGAAAACTCAACCTATTAGAGACATTAGCAATCAAAAAAGCTTTAAAAAATCGATGTAATGTAAAGTAATGTTGTTAACAATCAAATTGAAATACCTTCAGGTGCTAATCTAATACTTAATAGCCTAATTACTTAAGATAAATATGCAATAAACACTGTCTATAATTACCAACAAAAAACCCCATAATTATTATACACAGTATCATTTTCTTAATTTTATTACTTAGATGTAAATACCTCTATAATCACACCTGCAATTTAGTTGTACCTTTGGCCAATACCTGTAAATTAAGGACCAAAATAACTTATCTCATCTGTCAATTTTTATTTTTATTTTAATGACATGTAGAATTTTTAACTGTCTTACAATGCCTTTGATAATGGCCCGCAAGGGTTGAAACACGTGTCAGGAAACTGAAATATATTGTGAAATATAACAAGTACTACTTTAATTTCCTCTACTATGGAATATCCATTTCACCAAGCATGTAGCCCATCACATATCAATTAATAATGATACTTAGAAATAGTAATTAAATTTGCATTTTTGTTAAGGTGGTATGGAAGAAGGGATCTGCGAATGCTACCTATTATGTATAGCTGTATTACATATCGTGTACAATTTGTATTTTATACATAATAAACCATTTTTCTATTCTATTCTATTCTATGTTCTGTATATATTTGATACCATTATGTCCTTTTTTAAGGATGGACAGGGGCTGCGTATGGGGAGGGGTTATTTTTAAGCACTCGCACAACTGATGTTAATTATCCTGCGTACCCTCAGTCCATCTTTGAAAAGGGACCTTTTTATGGGGGGGTTCGCTTTTTTAATAAACTGCCTAATGAACTTAAAAATGAACAAAATGTGAATGTGTTCAAAAGAAAATTGAAAAAACTTTTAGTGGAACTTGAATCATACAGCCTAAGGGATTACATGGAGAGTTAACGCTCTCACTTTGGTGACGTAATTTCTTTTTATGTTGATCTATGTAATAAGAAGTAAAGAATTTTATTATTATTATTATAATTACTATTACCTATTAAGTTGTAACTTTAAAAAAAATAGACTTTAAATTAGGCTATAAAAGTAGCCCCACAATTACCATTTTATGTTTTGCAGGGGCAAACAAATATTCCCTGATCAAACAAAACCAGAGGTTAAAGTTGAGGCGAGAGTTGAGGAGAGTGAAGCAGTAAATGGATGCAATGAATTATATAATTTGAACTATGCAGAGTGGAAATTGAAAAATGAAGAACTAGACATTAAGATGGACGAATCTGAAACAAACGGAAACAGGTACTTACTTTGCTTAAGTTTAGGTATAGATGAAACTGTTATATACTGGGACAATAATTTTCTAATTGGTACAAAACATTTGTTTAATTTTTTTGTCTGTTCTGAATTGTTTTTAATGTTTTAAGAGAGCTTATTAATTAATAAATTAAATAATATTTACAAAGTCTAACACAATAAGAGAAAATTATTGCATGTCCCACTATAGTTTATTTTCTGAGCCTTTTTCCCAGTACGCAACCACCCCATGTTGTGTAGTGGGACATAGGCATTTGCATATTGGGGCAGTGTTCTTTATTTATAATTTAAATAAATTAATAGTAGCAAATTGCACTATTGTATATTAATGTTGCCAAAATTAAAATCAAAGAGACGTTGCATAGCTACTCTTTTGGTTCCAGCCGATATAAAAGACATTGGAAGTTTAAAAATAATATTTTTTTTTGAGACAACATTTTCGTCTTGATAATTTCTGGAAACCTAAATTTTTTGTTTGAAATTTTCTTCATAAAATTAACAATAGCCCTGTTTTTCTAGTTGTGCATCAAAGTGCTTAATGTTTTATTTCAGGGGATATTTAACAAGTACATTTACTGAAAGGTCTCAACCCTGGGTCTATTAATTAGCAAAGAAATGACATAATAAGTCCTAGGATATAAATATTTATTTTAAATTATATTATTTGCATAACTAAATTTTAAAATCAGTTAAAACAGTCGAAAAGTGTAACTTTGACCATCTGATGGGCGGAAATGGGTCGTCCAGGCCAAATTCCGAGAAGTTGGACCCACCGCGCACCAAGCGATGCTATCTTTTCGCAAGCATCCCCTTTGCATATAAATAGAGGCTCTTCTATAGCCAATTATACCCACTGCTCAATCGACGCAACACCCTCGCATACGGTTCAGCAGCTTGGGGATACGCAGACCCAACCAACCTTAACCGTCTCCAATCTCTTGAAAATCGTTACATTCGCACAGCCATGGACATCCCATGGTTCATCCGTAACATAGATCTACACCGAGATATCAAACATACCCCCCTCAACCAGTATCTCCATGAAAGAGAAACTAAAATCCTCACCGCCACCCTCACCCACCCCAACCCGCTCATCAGACAAGCCTCCGCACCGCCACAAACGCCCCCGACATCAACTTCTTTAGGTATAGCCACAATAAATATCCAAAACAAACAATTCCTAATTTTACAAATTTCTGACAGATTCAAAATATTCAATATCATTGTAAGGCTCTATCCTTACCAGCAATTCGAATATTTTCTGTTTTAACTTATTAATATTATCAATTGCCTTTATAGTTGCTGGCAAATAATTAAAGAACTTTACACAGTTATAGTATGCTCCTTTTTTAGTAATTGTTAATCTATGTCTAGGATAATTGTAGTTCGTATGTCTAGATGGATATATGGTTTGTTGAGCACTATTTCTAAGTAACTCTCTATTTTTGTAAAAGAATATTATACATTCTTGTATATATACAGCAGTTACCGTTAACAATTTGTTTTCCCTGAATTTACCTCGACATGATTCTCTAAGTTTTAGCCCTACTATAATTCTTAATGCCCTTTTTTGACACACAAATAATTTTTCTACGCCCGTGCTATTCCCATACTGAACTATACAATATCGGATGTGTACCTCAAAAATTCGAACGATATACTGGGTGGCCCACTCTCAACGCAGGATTTCATAGCATCTAAACTACTCAACTTTTTAATATTTTTCAAAAACGGGGTCTTAGGGAGACATTAGGCCTACAGTTTAAAATTATTTTGAAATATACCGGATGTCCCAAAAAGAAGATCCATAGCAAAGTTATATTTTTTTAAATGGAACACCCTATATTGAGCCCTATATCTTACAATATTTTTGGATTCTACATAAAATAACAATTATTTTTTAGTAAGTGCATTATAAGTCTAAACTTAATAGTTTCTGAGATATCGAGTTTTGAAAAATGACATTTTTAAAATTTGACAGCTTCTAGCTTTCTAACGGTACGTCTTAGAGCAAAGCGGCTTCCATGTCCCTATCTTACTTTTCTACTATCTTTCTAAGGAGTGTCAACTTCCGGTTAAACCGGATGTAGCTCAAAAGTACTTCCGATTTAACCAGAAGTTGCCATTTTTGGAAAGATAATAAAAAAGTAAGATAGGGACATGTACCTAAGCCGTTTTGCTACACTTATGGCGTATCGTTAGAAAGCTAGACGCTGTCAAAGTTCAAAAATGTCATTTTTCAAAACTCGATATCTCGGAAACTATTAAGTTTAAACTTATAATGCACTTACTAAAAAATAATTGTAATTTTATGTGGAATTCAAAAGTAATGTAAGATATAGGTTGTTCCGTCTAAGAAAAGTATGTTTGATATGCCCTGACTATTTGGGAGAACCTGTATAATTTAAAATAATTTTAAATTGTAGGCCTAATGCCTCCCTATGACTCCGTTATTAAAAAATATTGAAAAGTGGAGTAGTTTAGATGCTATGGAAGCCTGCGTTGAGAGTGGGCCACCCTGTATAACCTTCTTAGTTTGAAAATCTGTGTACTTAGTCAAGACACGAAGACTGTTACAAACTGCATTCAATTTTTGTTTAATGTAATTGATGTGGTGCTCCCAAGACAAAACCTCATCCAAAATAACCCCTAGGAATTTTGCCTTATCGGTTAAACTTAACGAGTTATTGCCAATTTCTATTATTTGTAATTCTTCGACCTTTCGAGACCTATTTGTTTTAAATATTAATGTGTTAGTCTTATTATTGTTTAATAATAATTTGTTTTTTGCAAACCAATCACTTGCACCCAACATAATATTTTTAGTTTTTTCTTCAACAAGCATCACATCATTGTCACTCACCAATATATTTCTATCATCTGCATAATTCGTTATTTTACACCAATCATTATAGCTTTTAGATATTTCTGTTATGTTGTTCATATACAGTGAGGACATAAAGTCTGGAAAACTACCTTTTGCAAGTAAACGAAGCACCTGAATAAAAAACGCTCGGACACTTCGATTTTATTTAATTGTCTTCTATCTTCTAAGATTTCTGAGATATATACAGGGTGCTTCAAGAAAGCTGGGCAACTGTTAACTTCTTTTTTTTTAATGGAACACCCTGTATTTTATTGCATTTTTGGATTCTTCGGACAATTCTAAGTATATTTCATATAGGATATCCTATACCTAAATTCAATTGTTTTTAAAATAAAACACACCTTACTAGTTTACTGAATTTTTAATGACAATAACTTAACTGACACATTTTAACGTAACAAATGCTGAAAGTGTTGTCCGTTAACTTCCTGGCAATATCCTAACCGATCGATGAACTCTTGTTGCACGTTTCGAATGAAAAAAGGTGGGATTTGTCGAATTTCATCTCTTATACGATTTTTCAGCGCATCGATATTAGGAGGTCTGTTGAAATAAACTTTGGTTTTTAAATATCCCCACAGAAAATAATCTAGGGGAGTCAAATCCGGAGACCTGGCCGGCCATTCTACGGGGCCACGACGTCCTATCCACCTGTTAGGAAATATCTCATTGAGATACTGCCGAACAGTAAGCGCGTAGTGAGGTGGTGGTCCATCTTGTTGAAACCACATAGTTGAAGTTGGTATATCAGGCTCATTACCTGGATACAGTTGAACTAAGGCAGGAATCAACTCTAGTTGCAGAAAGCCAAGATAAATTTCGCCGTTTAAGTTAACGTCGAAAAAATAAGGACCTATAATCCTGTCTTGAAATATTCCAGCCCAAACATTGATTTTTTCGGGATGTTGCGTATGAGCCACTTGAGCCCAATGAGTATTCTCTGTGGACCAGTATCTACAGTTTTGTCGGTTGACAGTACCATTAAGAAAAAAGGTAGCTTCATCGGAAAATAAAATATTTCTACAAAAAAATGGATCTATATTGCACCGCTCTTGCATATTTTCGCAAAACTGAATTCGGCGGTCATAGTCGTCTTCATTTAATTCATGTATTAATCTTATTTTGTATGGATGATACTTTGCCTTTTTTAAAATATTTTTTACCGATGTTTGACCAATGGACAAATCTGATGCTGCTTGACTTGTAGGTAAATGTGGATTTTCGTTATAACTGAGTAAAACATCTAATTTCTTATTATCATGTAGTTTCGGCCTACCTGTCCTGGGAAGATCTTTTACACAACCATGTTCAAGGAATTTATTGACACTTTTGCTGACTGTAGATATCGTAATTTCTTGTCCGCGCTCTGGATATGTGTTATTAAAAAGTTCACAAACTTCGCCCAAATGTCTTTGGCGATCTCCCCAGCCAAACATCATCAGAATTTCCATTCTTTCTCGCTCTGAGAGCATTTTTAATAACTTGACAGTAACAGAACTGTCCTACAGTATGTTAAAAATTGGCACAGTTGTCATAGTGACAACAAGTCAAAGTGACATCAAGTTACTACATTTCTCCTAGATTTTACGTTGTATCATGGTTTTTCTCTTAATGAAAAAATGTATAATTTCAACTGGCAATATTTTAAAACAATTGAATTTAGGTATAGGACATCCTATATGAAATTTACTTAGAATTGTCCGTAGAATCCAAAAATGCAATAATATAAGGGTGTTCCATTAAAAAAAAAGAAGTTAACAGCTGCCCAGCTTTCTTGAAGCACCCTGTATATATCTCAGAAATCTTAGAAGATAGAAGACAATTAAATAAAATCGACGTGTCCGAGCGTTTTTTATTCAGGTGCTTCGTTTACTTGCAAAAGGTAGTTTTCCAGACTTTATGTCCTCACTGTATATAACAAAAAGAATTGGTCCCAAAACACTACCCTGCGGTACTTCAATATTGACTGAGACTTCATTTGATAAAAATTGTTGTCCTGTTTCCTTCTAAATAAGTAAGATCTAATTAGATCTAAGACTGTTTTTCTGATTTCATAGGAATCTAACTTCTTAAACAATATGTTATAATTCAATGTGTCGTAAGCCTTTGATAAATCCAAAAAGAGCCCTAAGGGGAGTTGTCCCTTTTCCAAGCAATCTAGTATTTAATGGATAAATTGAAATACCGCAGTTTATGTTGACTTTCCCTTTATGTACCCATGTAACAAATTATTTGACACAAAAAATTCAAGCAAACGTTCAGATATCACACTTTCAAACACCCTAGAAAATGATGGAAGTAAGCTTATTGGTCTGTAGTTATCTATTACTGATTCATCACCCTTTTTAAAGATTGGCACAACAACGCGAATATGCCGAACTTCATAGAATTATTTACTATGTAACAATTAATTACTATGTAACGTTGTACAATTTCTCCTATAACGTATGTTATCAAGTTGGATAATATTTCATCATGTCCACAACTTTGCTTATCTTTTAGTTCTTTAACTACTTTAAAAATTTCTTTAGCGTTAGTCGGCCGCATTTTTAATAAGTTTTCATTGTACTCTATATCAGAACTAAATGGTACAATGGTTAGGTCCTCCTTAACTTTAATTGGCGGTTTATATATATTTTAACATTTTATTTGATTAACAACACACCATGTACTTTTTGATTTATTGTCAGAATTTTTTATTTTATTTGCAAAATAGGATTTTTTGGACTCGCATAATAAGTTACTATATTCTTTCTTTTTACAGTTGTATACATTTTTGAATTGATTGCTTCTACTTCTTAAAACATATAAAACATCCAACTGATCCCTACATTCCCTTATCTTAGAAATATTAAATCAAAAAATTATTTCTACCGACAATGGCGTAAAAATCCTACCGCCGAAAATCGTACCATCTTTGTTAACGCTCGAAACCAATGCAAGCAAACGATAAACCAAAGCAAAGAAGCACACAACCAGAGGATCAGAGACAAACTTCTTGAATGTCCTAGCGGCTCAAAATCATTTTGGTCGGTAGCTAAGGCCGTCAGTCAGAACTTTACCAAGTCAACCATTCCACCTCTAACACGTTCTGATGGCACCATTGCGACCAAAGCACAGGAAAAAGCAAACTTACTGGCGGAACTATTCTCTTCACATTCAACGGTAAATTTTCAGGGAAGTACTCCACCGAACATTACCCCTGTAGAATCGAGAATGCCCGAGATTGTCTTTCGCCACCGCCATGTTAAGCGAATCTTGAGGAGTCTCGACACTAAAAAGGCTTCTGGTCCTGACGATATTCCAGTCATTGTAATTAAGAAGTGCGCTGACGAACTGACACCGGTATTTTGTAGGCTTTTTAACTTATCCTACAAAAAAGGAATATTTCCTTCTTGCTGGAAAACTGCGAGAGTCCAGCCCATACCCAAAAAAGGCAAGAAGACCTTGCCAAACAACTATCGTCCAGTCGCATTGCTCTCGGTTATATCAAAAGTTATGGAGAAGGCTATCAACGAAAAATTACTAAAATACCTGGAAGGCTTCAACATTATTAGTGACCGCCAGTATGGATTCCGTAAGTCTAGATCAACAGGAGACCTTCTCGCTTATGTTACTCATGTTTGGAACAACGCAATAGAACACCATGGGGAGTCCCGGGCGGTAGCACTGGATATTTCCAAGGCTTTTGACCGAGTATGGCATGAGGGGCTCCTAACTAAAGTGAGAGCATACGGAATGCCGGTTCAATTTTGTTCATGGCTGTCGAGCTTTCTTAAAGACCGTTCTCTGCGAGTGGCGATGGACGGATTTCTTTCAGACACATTTAACATCAACGCCGGAGTCCCTCAAGGTTCTATATTGTCGCCCACCCTTTTCTTACTATACATTAACGATCTTTTGGAAAAAACTAAAAATCCTATATATAGCTTCGCTGATGACAGCACACTTGTTTCAACTTTTACTTTGGATGCTCGGACATCGGCTGCTAATGCACATCTCTATAGGCAGCAAGAGGTCTCACATCTCAACAAAGACCTGGAAGAAATTTTGTCTTGGGGTGACAGTAACCAAGTAGAATTTAACGCTAAAAAGACCCAGGCGGCAGTTTTTTCTAAAAAAGTTAATGTTGAAGAACCGGATATAGTTATGGCGGGACACTCAATTCCCTTGGCTTCATCAATTCATTTATTGGGCGTTAATCTGGATAGTCATATGTCTTGGCATGGCCACGTTGCGGCCATTGCTAGGGCAGCCTCACAAAAGCTTGGAGTACTTTTCCGAACAAAGAACCTCTATACACCCCAACAACTTTTGATGCTCTATAAAGCCCAAATTCGACCATCACTGGAGTACTGTTCGCATATTTGGGGCTCTGCTCCTAAACATACCCTGAGATTGCTAGATTCCATTCAAAGAAGAGCCATTCGCTTGATCGGTGACCATAGTCTGACAAACAACCTGGAAAGCCTTGAACATCGAAGGCAGGTTGGCGACTTGAGTCTATTTTACAAATATTTTCATGGCAAGTGTTCAACTGAGGTTGCCCGCTTAATACCACCCAGAGCGGTGCATGGTAGAAATACACGACGAGCCACTGCAGCCCACCAGTACGTGGTTCAGCTTAGTGTCCCTCGAACGACACTGTTTCAAAATTCTTTCATCTGGAGAACGTCATCACTCTGGAACGACCTCCCTGAGATCGTCTTCCCCAACGAGTATAGTCTCCAAAGATTCAAGACCAACGTGAATCGTTTCCTGCGCACGCGCACCGCTCCTAGAGCGCCATAAAGGATTTATCCTGTAGTGCTGTGCCTTATCATAAAAAAAAAAAAAAAAAAAAAAAAAAATCCAACCTATACTAAGATTTGTTGAAGTTTCTTCGTGATACCTTTTGTACAGGAAAACATTGATTGAATTGGACTATATGGTCTAAGATAAAATAATGCAAAACCTGAGATACCCTATCGCCCTCAAAGTTTGTTAGTATCTTGTCAATGCAGCTCTTCCTGATATTACTAATACGTGTATAATCTGTTGCATTGCGTAATACATTAAAGGAATTGATCAGTGATACTTTGTGTTCTTACTGTTTAACTTAAAGCGAGATTTAAAGTCTACATTAAAATCTCCTGCCACAATTAAAATGTTTCTATTTACACATAAGGGCAAAAGGTGCTCCATATTATTCATAAATAGTCCAAAGTGTCCATTTAATGGTCGATACAAAGAGACCAAAAGAATATTGTTGTTTTTAACTTTGATTTCACAGCCACACTCTCAAAATTATTTTCTTTACTCATTCCATTTATATCATCTCGTTTCCTACACTAAATATTCGTCCTTATATAAATAGCACTACCTCCATGCCTATTTTTTCCATTTTCTGCAGAAGCTTGTTAACTAAGTGGAAACCTTTTATTCCGTAGTTTTCTAGCTGTGCATATGTTTTCCAGTGCGCTGCAATGCAGAGTACACTACAGTCATTTTGAGTGTTTAGAAAATCTTCCAAGAGGGCTACAGAATTTCCTATAGATTGAAGGTTTTGATGTATTATGCTGATTCGGTTTATATTTTTAACTATGTTTCTTGTCTGTTTCTCTGTAACTGAATTTTTGCTGTTATTCTGATTTTTTATAAAAAATTATCTGAGTAGTTTATTTGGCTTTTATAGCTAATTAGTCTCTTTTGGTATACCGGGCACTTAACATCCCGTGCCGAATGTTGACTATCTTCAGCCTTATATTTAATTTTCACACAGTTAGTGCATTTTAACATAGCTGCATTGCAGAATTTCCCCTCGTGATCATCGGCGCCGCATTTATGACAACATGATTTTTCTTCACAATGGACTTCTGGATGTAAATTTTCATATTGTCTGTTTTTTCAAGAACCATTTGGCAATAGCTGGTTGTGCTTCTAGGATCCAACTTTCTTTTTTCTTCTTTTCTTTCTTCTTTTCGACGCTGTTTTTTTGCCACTACCTTTATATTCTCACGTATATTGAGTGTAAGCAGGTCAACTTCTATTCCATTATTCAATCTGACAAGTTCTTCAATGAATTCCAAATCCGAATAGCCTTCTGATATTCCTGTTACTATGAACATTGGATTATAGCTTTGTGTCTCTTTAATCTTCCAATGTCGATTTTAATTTTTTGTGTTGTGTTTCGTTACAGCTTTCTACATCTGTCGCACCGCTTTTTAGGTGTCTTATATTTTTAAAACCTCCATTTATATTATTTGTGCTGATCTCTTTTTTAAGTTCTTTTGTCCAATTTTGCAAGTAATTAGTGTTAAGCTCCTATATATGGAGGTCGTAGCAGCTCTTATTATCTCTGCATCGTCTTTATTGGTCACACTTTGAATTTTATCAAAATATTTAAATATTTCCAATGGTAACTTATCTTATCTGGTTGGTCTTTGTTTACATTATGTTTTGGTGCGGTGCGGTATCAGTTTGTGTGAATAATTCTTGAACTTCTTTGTGGTGATGAGTAAGTCCGTCATATTGCTTTTTATTATGGTTTTCTATTCCAGGAGATACTTCCACTCTTAACCTTTTGCCAGATTTTTCGTCGGCATTTTCTACCTTATTTCGGTAACATTTGGCTTAGACGGCGGAGATGTGCGAGTAACTGACTTCCTAGGTTTAAAGACATATAAGCAGTCTCGTCTTGAGAATGAGATCCTTACCAGTTCGATTCTAACCTCTCGATCTCCCCTGGGTTTTGCAGGTCATTGTAGGCCGCAATATCAGTACTTTTTTCTCGGTGTTTACCTGAATTGGTTTTTATCGTCGACAATCCTTGTATATTGTTGCCATAAATTATTTTATTTATTTCAGCAGTTAAATATTCCTTGGAACCAAGCGAAAAAGACCTCGTCTTTCGTGAAAAGTGTTCGCCAAACTTCGCATTTTTTCTTCTGCGGCTTTAGTGCCGCTACTATGTTCACTCATTCTATAAACAATAAATTAGTTAGCCGTATTTATGCTGAAAATGACCACTGAAACACGAGGGCAAATAAACACGTCTTATAGTAATTACATAAATAGCAAGCTATAACAATAGCTTTGCCGAGTAACTGTCCGGCCGAAAGGTCCGAAGTTAATGTGCGGAAAGTGGTTGTCGGCAATATCCAGTATCAAAAAATCCATCGAATGTAATTGTAACACACACAGATTGGTAATAATTCTTAAGGAAGCAAGTTAAGGCAGACGTATTTTCTTTCAATTTTTGGAAGTCATAATCATAAAAATGAAAACTAGGAGGAAAGGCAAAGCGTTGGTTAAAGAACGACCAATAAATAAATTATCAGGTATGTAAATGTGTAATTTGGGTAAACTGTATTATAATTATTATAAGTGAAAATTTGACACTCTTAATTTCAACCAATCAGAAACATGATTTTTCTTCGGTTACCATAGAAACCTAAAGAATAACCGGAAATTTTTGACGTTTGTGCTAAAATTAATAAATGAAAATTTTCCTGAAACGTCATTTTAAAGACATTACAAGAATGTCAAAATCATATCGCAGGAATTAGAATGGAGTCAAATTTGTTTGGGAATCCCAAAAGGATAAGTAAAAAAATTTGTATGTTTGGTAATATGTCTTTATTTCTTAAAGATTAATTTACGGGTATGTTATAATAAACAAGATGAAACATTAGGAAACCAAATTTAAGTGGAACTGGTAGTCTAACAAAAAATCTTCCCGTTTTAATGGAGGACTAGAAACAGCACTTTGTAAATGTGAATGTTTGATAAAATTTATAAAATATTTGGATACAATTTTATTTAGTTTTAATTTTTGAATTTTGGTAGATTTCCAAAACCATTTTTTATTTGAATTTGTATGTCGAAAATGTTTGGGCGAATTGCAGAAATTGAAAGGGCACCTCCATCTGATTAGAATTATCTGTTATTTTTATTAAATTAGTAAAAAATCTGATTATTTCTGAGATATTTAGCGATTGCATACCTTGGACTAAAGTCATTAAGCCACCTACCTGATTGGATGTCGGCACGGCACTGGCACTTGGCTGGATTAACTCGGGCATGGGCATTGCTCCGAATACATTAAAGGGGTTGGTTGACTGCTACTGAGGGGTTGGTCGTTGCGGGGCTGAAGTTGGCGGGGGTGCTGCGGTGTTGTTCCTTTGGACGGAGCTGTGGGAAATTGGCTGCATTTAGAGTTGGGGCACTTGGCCTGCCCGATTCGTCGACCCTATTTGCCCTAGGGTTATTCATCGAAGTCCATGCGTTGGTTGTGGGGGGGGGGAGCCATAAGTTGTGATTTTAAAATGTGCACCAGGCACTGCTGATCATTGAACTGGTGTTGACCGTTGCAGTTTGCACATTTGATTGTATGGCCCGGTGCACAATCCTTGGTATAGTGATTGGCTGCACATTTCAGACAACGGGGGTCCCTTCAGCAATATGTGGTGGTATGCCCCCACATCTGGCATCGTTTGCACTGAATGATAGTATTTTGGGAGTTTCTACGCTCCCAAAATACAGAAACGTTTGAAATAAATCGAATTTCATTTTTTATTTTATTTAAATTTGTTTTACCAGTAAGGACTACCATGTACAGCGGCCTGAATGTAGTTTTTAAGAAGTGAACCTGCTTCACTGGGAGTTTGTGTACATGGGGCAGCTCCGCCTGGACTTCCTCTGGCGTGGGCTTGTGGTCTAGGCCGCGTATTATGTATGCGTGAGTTTTGTCATTGGACGATGCATATGTATGATATTTGTTGTTTGGATTCCCTTGTAGCTGTCTCAAGTAATTGTTATAGTCTTGTATTTCGTGTATTAACAATATTTTAGTTCTTTTGGCGAATTTTATATTGTAATTTTTGTTTGGGATAATTTTATAGAGGTCTTCTCGCATTTTAGCGTAGGCTTGTGTGGTTCCTGGCAGTCCGTCCAATACGATTGGAGGAACTGGAATTTTCTTTGTTTCATTGTTTGTCTCGTTTCTTTGTGCTTGTTGGTTTGTTGTTGATTTTTGTGAGCTCTGTGAGTTTTGTCTTAGTGATCTGGTTGTCTTTTTTCTGAGGTTCTGAGCTGTAGATGAACTGAATTCCGCTTCTGAGTCGGTGGTCTCGTGTATGAAGGCTTACCCGATAGGCAATAGTGGACCCTAAACCACTCAAAATATCTTAGGGTGACTCCCGAGAGACAATGAAAGACCGTCTTAAGCGCCATATAAAGGGGTGGACGTCACGCCGACACCACCTATACGTAATAGATCCGTTTGCATTGTCTCTAAAAATTTCCATCCCAATCTGATATTGTGGGTTGGACAGCCATCTTGTTAAAACCAAGTGTTGCACAATTCATTTGCTGGAATAATTTGCGTTTGAAACAGTTCTAGTGAGATTTTCTTCGAAATTGAAGAGCCCAATCAAATGGTTGTCTAAAACAAAACTTCAAGGTTTATTCATTTGTGAGACTAGTAATCTGAGGATTTATTCAAAATTACCTGTAATGCCACACCTCACATTGGATCCAAATCTTGTTTTCAATCGCCTTTCTCCTAAATTATGCAAATTTTCTCTACTTCAGGAGTAGTGATGGTTATGTTTATTGAATATTTTAATATTTGTAAATCGCGTAATTGTAATGCAATTGACGCTCATTCTGAATGTTTAATTTTTTGTTATGTAGCTGGTTCGAAAAAAATCGCCTATTCGGTTAGGCATTCAAATAATTGTTTCTGTATATGGTAATATTGCTGATAAATTAACCGGTACGATTAATATAACTTAACAATGTTTTTCTCTATTGCAGCATTGACGAACATCAAGATTGGCTACTCCAGATCCAACAGCAGCGCGATAACCGGGTTAGTCAGAAACTTAACGTGAAAGTTAAAAATGACTTGGGGATACTTCGGCAAAGAAATGTATACAAACACCGCCTTAGTAAGGGTTTAGGAAAAGTTAAGTTTAAATGTGATCAGTGTAATTATCGAAGCATTCGGAAAGGTCAGTTAGAGAGGCATCTTCTCCGACATAAGGATCCAGAGGAAGTTAATATGTTTAAATGTAGTCAGTGTGATTATCAAAGCATTCGGAAAGATAATTTAAAGGTGCACCTTCTCCGGCATAAGGGTCCAGAGGAAGTTAATATGTTTAAATGTAGTCAGTGTGATTATCAAAGCATTCGGAAAGGTAATTTAAGGACGCATCTTCTCCGACATAAGGATCCAAAGGAAATTAATATGTTTAAATGTAGTCAGTGTGATTATCAGCGCATTCGGAAAGGTCAGTTGAAAAGGCACCTTCTCCAACATAAGGATCCAGAGGAAATGAATATGTTTAAATGTAGTCAATGTGATTATCAAAGCATTCAAAAAGCTCATTTAAAGAGGCATCTTCTCCGACATAAGGATCCAGAGGAAGTTAATATGTTTAAATGTAATCAGTGTGATTATCAAAGCATTCGGAAATGTCATTTAAAGACGCATCTTCTCCGACATAGGGATCCAAAGGAAATTAATATGTTTAAATGTAGTCAGTGTGATTATCAAAGCATGCGGAAATATACTTTAAAGAGGCACCTTCTTCGACATAAGAATCCAGAGGAAGTTAATATGTTTAAATGTAGTCAGTGTGATTATCAAAGCATTCAGGAAGATAATTTAAAGGTGCACCTTCTCCGACATAAGGATCCAGAGGAAGTTAATATGTTTAAATGTAGTCACTGTGATTATCGCAGCCTCCAAAAAAGTACTTTAAAGACGCATCTTCTCCGACATAAGGATCCAGAGGAAGTTAATATGTTTAAATGTGGTCAGTGTAATTATCAAAGCATTCAAAAAGGTAATTTAAAGAGGCACCTTCTCCGACATAAGGATCCAGAGGAAGTTAATATGTAAAATTTATAGAATGAAACACTTCCAGATTATTACTTTTATTTAAAATATGACAATTGTTTCGCCAACACTGTGGCTTCTTCAGATGCTTATAACCAAATGAATATAACACCAAAGTATATTACACCGCCCTAAGTGCCTAATTAGAAATTATATACAATGGAGTTAATAATCAAGATTTATTAACCGAGAATTTAGTCGTTTAATATGTAATAGCCGTAGTAGTAGTCGGATGGGCAGCCTTCTTGCTCGGCAATCTAGAGGTCCGGGGTTCGACTCCCAGCTAGGGCATGGATGTTTGTGAGTGTTTGTAAAAAAATATTGTAAATAAATTTAAAAAGGGTTAAGTTAATATAAACGGGTAGGAATACTTAAAAAAAAAACAAAGAGATGCTGGCCAGTTGACTTCGTTCAGTGCCAGATAACAAAAAAAAAAATGTAATAAAATTATAATGAAAAAGGTTTAATAACGCTAAATTCCCTAAATCCAACTGTTCATTTAGTATTAAATTCTAAAGACTTATGGTTTTCGCTCAATAAATGTTTAGCATAATTGGAATTTTATTTTTTCTTTAAAAAACTAACTTTATGTTTCTTTATTCTGCTCTGGAATGACCTTTAAATGTAGTGTAATTCTCTGACATAAGGAACCAGGGAAAGTCGATAGATTTAAATGTGCGGTTAATTCTGAGGTCGTTTAAGCAATTGCTAATTAAATTAAATTAATTTGCATAGGCTCGATTGACAAATAATGTGCTCTATCACACTTAAGATTTTATTTTTAACAAGTTTTATATTATTTTGCATATAATAATGTCTGAGTATGGTCCAAATTATCAATGTCCTGTTGACTTTACGGAAGGAACCGACTTGGCGCCACACTCGTGGCAAAAATTTTGACAGTTGTCATTTTACAGAGTTGGAAACTGATTTTTTTAAGTACTGTGGTCATTTCTCTTGTGCAAGAATCTATTCTGATACATTTACATGCCGCATAAAGGAACCATTGAAAGGAAAAGAATGTTAAAAGTGTGAAAGATTTGCTTCTTGTTTACTTCAGCAGATTTTCGAAATGGGCGCCCTGTACCTCTATACATTTCCTTAACCGACGGATGTTTTCTCGTTGTACTTACTTGAAACAACATTCCAGGATATCTCGAATTTCGTTGAAATGGTTTGTTATTCTTTCCATCAGATCTTCCCTAGTGTGAACTGGCGCCGAATATATAAGCCTCCTTAAATTTCCCCATAAAAAAAAATCCAATGAAGTCATGTCGGGCCATAAAATAGGCCCACCTCGATCTATGCATCGATTACTAAAAGTATTTGATAAGTGCTTGATAATTGCTAAAATGGGGCGGTTCACCGTCGTGCATATACCACATCTAATTTATATGGGCACATTTTCTAATAAACCGTTTAAGTTTTATTAGAAGAGTTGCAAATACATGGCACCATTTTATCTGCCTTCAATAAAAAACGGTCCAATGAGATAATTCACTACAATCCCCGCCCACAGGTGGGCCATGTACCTTTGTTGGTGCTTTGTCTGTACTATTGCATGGAGATTTTCTTCATGCCAGATATGCAAATTATGGCAATTTATTGCTCCGTCTCGGATGAAGCCGGCTTCGTCCGTGAAAAAAACAATACTAGAAAAATTATGATTTTGCCTAAATCGTTGCAAAAACAAATTTGCGTAGTTGACTCTTGCGGGAGAATGGCATGTACCTTTTGGACGTGATAAGGATGTACCAGTTGTTCTCGAAGGGTCTCATGAACATGAACAACCCCCTTTGTCATATGAACTTGAACTGACTGCTTTCTTACACTATAAGAGGGATTTTCTTGGAGGCCCTTCTCTATACGATGTGGCAAAGAACTTCCTAAAATCAAATAGCAAAAGATTAGTTACTTTTAGCATTTTTTCCATTTCACTCGACTTTTTACCTGTTTCTCTTAAGCTACGATCAACGCCTTTAAAAGTTCTTCGGTGTGGTAAACGTCAATTTGGAAATGTATCAGAATAAATTCTTCTCGCCCCCGCACAATTGCCAAGTGCTTGTCCATAAATTAGATGCATGTCAGCATTAAGTCTTATGTACTCAATTAATCAAACTTAGAAATGTGTTGTCAATAGCGCATTGTTGACGAAATAAAAGCGACTGGTGTTTTATAGTAGTATTCTGATTTACTATTTCAATAACGTGTTAGACAAAGAATGTCTTTTCTTTAAAACGTCTTTTGATTAAAACGAATGTCTGTGAAAATGGGTCTATTCTCGGCCCTTTGCTTTTTTTGGTCTACATTAATGATTTGGCAGGTATTAATATCAAGGGAAAATTCACACTATATGCAGATGACTCAACCGTACTTTGGCTAGGTAAAAATGCGATCGAGCTTCAAAATTGCATCAATGAAGATCTCACCAAGGTAAAAGAGTGGACTGATGCTAATTTTTTATCCCTTAATGTTTCTAAGACAAATATTATTATTATTAAATTGTTTATTCCCAACTAACTATTACAGTTCATTACAGGGAATATAGTACAACGTAGAATACGATTAACCATAACGATAGATAAAATAATATTAAAATTAAAATAATAATTTCACAATAAAATATCTGTTTCACAAACCTTTAACAAAATCATTCTTCCAGAATTATGTTTGTTAGTTTATTTTTAAATTTTTTGATTACTTGAATATTTTTAAGAAACGTTGGTAATTGATTATAAATAATAATTCCTTCATGTAAAATTGATCGTTTACCAAAATTCGATCTAATTTGGGTAATTTGGAAATCATTACATTGTCTTGTATAATGTTGGTGAACGCTAATTGATTTTAATAATTTTATATTTGAATTTTTTATTTTTAAGTTTATTTTCTGTATTAATATACTAATTTTTAATTTATACAAATGCTTGAGGTCTAGATATCTTCTTGGTCTATATAAATTCAATGTTGGTTATACATTTAATTACTTTATTTTGTAATTTTTGTAATGGTTTTAAATTAGTTTTACAGGCAGAGCCCCAGATTGATATATAATTACGTTTAAGTGTTCTCTCGGTGATGTTAAACTGGGGAACCAGGCGGTGAACAGGGAGAGTGTAAATAAATGTTTGGGCTTATATATATAGATAGTAAGCTAAAGTTTGAGATGCATATCACTAACCTAACCAAGAAACTGGCATCTAATTGTTATGCGATGAGGATTATTGCTAGTAATTTAGATTTGGAAGCAGTAAGAAGTCCATATTTTTCGCTGATAGAATATCTCATCTTAGATTCGGCATATGCTTTTGGGGAAGTTGCTCTCAATATTTATTTAATAAGTTGTTGGTCTTGCAGAAGCGAGCAGTAAAATATATGTTTAAGGCCAGATTTAAGGACTCGGGCAGACCGTTGTTTATTTCTCACAAAATCCTGACATTGCCTTCCCTTTTTTTACAAATTAGGAAAATGCTGAGTGCACCATCAAAGATTAAGAATAAATTTTTTAATTTTTGTACTTAGTGCAAGTTTATTGAATAAAACATAATATCCGTAGAGCGCTTTCGGCAGTTACGCCATCATCAGTACTACCTACAAAGCAAGAAAAGAAAAATCAACAAATTGTGAAATTTTACGAATCTTTGATGGTTAAAGTTACTTGAAAATCTTAGATAAAACTCAATGTAAAAGTTCTCACCAATTTCTCGTTACTTACTTTGTCACACAACATACAGGTATAATATGTATGTTATGTATGAAGGATGGGTTTAACCGAGCCGGCAACGCTGGCAACAGCGGTGGTGGAGGACAGTGTCAGAAAGAGACTGAAAGGACATTGACGCGCGCGAGAATTACCTCGGTTGTTTCTAATGTAATTCTTAAATATTACTCAATAAACGTGGTATAAGTATTCGACGTAGTGTATTATTTAGCCCTTGGCTCCAAATACAACACTTATTGGCGACGAGGATGGGATCCATCAGTGCCTAAAGAAAAAGTTTCGTTAGTGCGTCACAGTCAATCGTAATGGCTTCCATTGGAAATATAGAACAGTTCAATACTAGTGACCCGGCAGGATGGCCGGCATATAAGAAACGATTTGAGTTTTTCCTAACCGCAAATGACATTTCGAACGATGCTAAAAAAAGGGCAGTTTTTCTTAGCATGTGCGGGGCGGCAACGTATGATGTACTCCGCACGCTCATAGCGCCGGCAAAAGTTAGTGAGAAATCGTATAATCAAATAACGAGTGCTTTAAATGATCATTTCGCCCCGCGGAAGTTGGAAATAGTGTGCCGTTTTAAGTTTTATCGCCGTAACCAGCAGTCAGGGGAATCAATTTCTATGTTCATTAAGGAATTACGGCATTTAGCGGAAGATTGCAAGTTTGAAGGCGCTTTAGAGACCATGATTCGCGATCGTCTTGTTTGTGGAATCGGAGACGAATCATAACAGCGCCGCCTGTTAGCAGAGAAGAATTTAACATTCAAGAAGGCGGAAGAAATATGCCTAGCACATGAGGCCGCGTCCAGAAGTTTGACTGTACTTAAAGATTCGACAGATGGCGCCACTCAGCCAATTGTAGAAACTCAACCGAGACTGCTTAAGCAGTTTTCCCGTTCAGAGCGCGATGGCGCTACACAGTTCGGGCGCACAGGAGACAAATGGAAATGTTTTCGCTGCGACGGTAAACATTCATCGGAAACTTGTAGTTTTAAAAATGTGCGGTGCCGTTTTTGTGAAAAAGTGGGGCATATCGAAAGGGTTTGTTTCAGCAAAAAACGGGGTAAAAGACCATCACAAACAGTGCATAACCAGACCAATTCAAACGATGACACGGAGACCGACAATAACATTGGAGACATTTACTCGCTGCCGTTAAATAAAGTGAGCGAATACTTTTCGTGCGAAAAATACATGATTACGGTGTGTCTAAATGGCAAACCAGTGCAAATGGAAGTGGATTCGGGTGCGGCACATAGTGTGATGGGAGAAAAAAATTTTCAGGATATCTACAGTAGAAACCCACCGATACTGAACAATTCAGGTCCAGTTCTAAAGGACTATCAAAATAATGTTATTGCTACATTAGGAGTCTGCAAGGTAGAGGTTGGTTTTGGAGAAGTTAATGCAAAATTGCCACTGGTAGTAGTGGAAAATGATCGTACCAGTCTGCTTGGACGCAATTGGTTTAATGCTCTAGGGCTATTTATTGCCGGGGTAAGTACGATAAACTCAAATATTAATTATGTGTCTCGAGTACCCAGAGGTTTTCGATGAGCAATTGGGTACATATAAAGGTCCACCGGTATCATTCATATTGGACCCAAAGGTAAAGCCAGTCATTTTAAAAGCAAGAAAAGTGCCGTTTGCTCTGAAAGACAAAATTGAGGGGGAATTAGACAGACTTTTAAGCCAGGGTGTCCTGGAGCCCATCGCACACCCCCGTTGGTGTACCCCAATTGTTACGGTGGTTAAAAATAATGAAGAAGTGCGAATTTGTGGCGACTATCGAAGTACTATAAACAATGCTTTAAGAACAGATCCATACCAAGTACCATGTATTCAAAACATTTTAGCGGCTCTTGCAGGGGGTTGTGTTTTCGCAAAGTTAGATATGCAACAAGCTTATTTGCAATTAACAGTAGACGCAGAGGCGGCAGAAGCCCAAACTATTATCACGCATAAGGGGGCATTTAAAGTTAACCGGTTGCAGTTTGGGGTCTCAGTGGCGCCGCAAATTTTTCAAAGATTTATAGACACAAAATTGGCAGGCATACCCGGGGTATTGCCTTACTACGATGACATTTTAGTAGTAGGAAGTTCGGACAAGGACTTGGAAGCGAAATTGCGCGAAATTTTACGTCGTTTTCAAGAAGACGGTTTACATCTGCGCAAAGACAAATGTGTTTTTTGGGCTGAGCAAGTGACATTCCTGGGGTTTAAAATAAGTGCGGACGGAATTAGACCCACAAAAGACAAAATCGTAGCTATTGAAAACGCGCCTGCACCAACAAATAAAACCGAATTACAAGCTTTTTTGGGACTCATAAATTTTTATCACATTTTTTTAAGGGACAAGGCTACGGTTGCGGAATCGTTACACAAACTGTTACACAGAGACGCGAAATGGCAGTGGGGTGCGGAACACCAAAATGCATTTAATAAGCTTAAATCTATATTAATAAGTGAACCACTTTTAGGACATTATGATGAAAAGAAACCTTTAATATTATCCTGTGATGCAAGTTGCTATGGGGTAGGATGTCTAATAAGCCAGCCAAATGACCAGGGCATAGAAATTCCAGTAGCATATCATAGTCGAACGATGTCACCAGCTGAAAGAAATTTTGCACAGCTTGATAGAGAGGCGTTAGCTATTATAGTGGGTATTAAAAAATTTCACGATTACTGTTACGGCAGAAAGGTAATAATCCGCACAGACCATAAACCCCTATTGGGAATTTTTAATTCAAAAAAGTCGACTCCAGACATTCTGTCCCCAAGAATGCTTAGATGGACAATCATTTTAAGTGCTTATAATTATGATTTGGAATATGTACCAGGGAAAAAGCTGTCCAATGCGGTGTAATAATTTATGTTCGATGGTTCTTTAAATATTAATAAAACGCATACTGTGCTATTGAACTCTGTATATTCTCTGTTCATTCAACTTACAATTTCCTGTCGTACCGTCGTGAAATAGTAGGATTCAGCAAGTTCGTTATATGCTGAGTCGTTGTCTAGTTTACTATTATTAAATGATGCATAATCCATTGTTTTATTATACAGGGTGTCTTCGTACCATATTGCACCTCCCCGGAATTTTTTAAAATAATTTTCTTTTATTGGAATGAAAATTGTTTTATTAGAGATGGTTAATTGATATATTTAAGTAATTTTTTCTTTGTGCATCATTTAACAAAGTATATAATATATAGTACCAGTAATATGTTAAAATAACATCAATTATACAGTGTATACTCTAAATTAAATAATTATATATTACATATTTACACTTTAGAATGAAGGTTATGAAATTAGTTTAGAAAAGATAGAGATGGTTTAGCATAAGATGAAAAGTAGGGAATAGTAAGTGGGTAGTAGAAAGTAGGATCCTTTTAATTTTAGCGCTCTGTATAAATGCTAATTGTTATGGTATAATTTAGTTCTATTTTTATGAACTAGTACTTCTTTATTATTTTTAATAATTTTTACATTTGGAGATATATCTTCGACCACTACATATGGACCCAAAAAACAAGGTTTTGATATCTTATCTCCACTTTCGTTTTTAATTAAAATCATATCCCCTTTTTCATAATTGATGGGATTTTTTGTCTTGTCATACGTTTGTTTTCTTTTGAGTTTTGATTGTATAAGGTTTGTCCTTGCGTCATTATTAGCTTTTTGCAGTCGGAATTTTAATTCGATGGGGTAACTCTCAAAATTATTTATTGGTTCTAACGTGTTATTGAGATTACTTGGGATTTCACATTTTCTACCAAAGACGAGTTCGAAGGGGGTATATTTAGTTGCGGTATGCACGGTAGTATTATAACTAAAACACCAATATGGAACCCATGTGCTCCAAGAAGCGTCGTGATTTTGAGTTTGGTTTCTAAGATATGCGCCCAACGCTTTGTGTGAGTTTTCTAAAGCTCCTATACTTTCATGGTGATATGCAGTTGATTGAATTTGTTTTATTTGTAAAAGATTGCACACCTCTATCAAAGTAGATGAAATAAACTCTGATCCTCTATCAGTAGCAATTTCCTGGGGAATACCATACCTCAAGATAAAATTTTCCACGAGAATTTTTGCAACAGAGATTGCATCTTTGTGCTTAAGGGGGTATGCCTCTACAAATTTAGTGAGTTCGCATTGAAGTGTTAGAATATAAGAAAACTCGTTAATATCTTTTGGCAAAGGCCCAACTATATCTAAATATAATTTTTGAAACGCGAAAGATGCTGTTGTAGTCACAACCATTGGTTCTTTAGTATACCTGTTTGAATGTTTTTGTTTTTGACAACTGTCACACCTTTTTACAAAATTTCGAACATCGTTATCTATACCTGACCAATAGTAATACTTTTTTATGTTATTTACCATTCGATTAATGCCTGCATGTCCACTAGTGGGAAGTAAATGAAAATCATTTAAAATTATTCTTTTTATATCGTTATCCATTACCTTTGTTACTCCTTTTATTATACATATACGGGGACCGGTCGAATTGGAGTAATTTTTTATTTCTTTTGCTAGCCGTTTAATAAAATCTTTATTATTTTCAGTAGAATAGCAGTACCAATCCCAACCCAAAACCCCATAAGAAATAACATGGAGCCGAAAACCTGCATTTTTATCGCCATTTTAGGGCGTGGCACTTTTCCTGGAAGCCACCATCCTCTATTAACCTAAGTGGAACCCAGCTACTATCACCATCTAGTGAGTGACGTCATAACTGTTCGATGCCGGTAATATAGGGCCCTATTGACCTGTGTGGAACCCTCCACTGCTGCCACCTAACCCCCCACCCATTATTCTAACCTAACTTTTGCCCCAACGGAACCCAGATCACGTGTTACCCCGATTATATAGTAATATCATTGTAGGGGTGCCACCTAACGGGGAGAGATGTACGTACCTGTAATCTTGAGACCTGTAGCGCCACCTGCTTTTCATATAAGGCATCTTGTTTACCGCGATGGTAGGTGTGACGTTGTAAATCAGTTAAAATATTTTAAAATATAATAATACCATAAAAAAGTTTTTGTCCTGGGATTTGAACCAGGAACCTCCCGATTCCGATCTAAAACCTTATAAAATACGCTACGAGAGCGTATACATTAAAAGAGTCGATTAATGTTGACAAGCTAAAAATATGGGGGACCCGTCAATTATAACGTATAGGTGGAACAAAGGGCCCAAGTGTGGAGACGAGTGCAAATGGCGGCAGCCATAGTTGTTTTTGTCTACATAATATTGCTACATCTGTTGCAGTATGCATGCGCCATAACATGTCATCAATGAACATTGTTAGAGGCCGCGTGGCACGTAATTAGACAACCGGGGATCTAGTATGTCCTTTTGGCAAACAGCATTTTCAGACGCCATCTATAATTACGTTCGCGCATACCCCCGCCATCTGGGTACTACCTGAACTTATGCAACCAGAAGCCCCTATCAGCAAATATTGCCTTCACCAATTTATTAACAAACCTAAGTGTGGCGATGATGACAAAATGGCGGTAAACCTAGCTTTTATAATGCCTTCACCATTTTATCGACAAACCAGTACTAATGGCGTTGCCAAACCAATATTTCCCCTTATTCAACATAAAAATTGTCGAAACGGCAACACCGCCGTTCCAATACTGAAAATTTAAGAAAATACGCTTAGGCCATATTGTAAAAGCCGTCTGGAACAGTAACTAGGTAAAACAAAGAACCTTAAGTGTGGTTATAGGGATATATTATTATCGACGTCAATTTATTAACAAATCTTAAACCTTTCCAACAGCATTCACCCCATATCGCATTGATAAAAATACCCATATAAATACCCTATCGGAATGCCATTCAGGATTGTATAATTAAATAAAAATCAATCAATTTTAAAACTTTTTATTCACAACATAACAATATCACTTACTATCACCCTGGTATATTACATTAAAGGAATAAAAAAATCGGCGTAAATAAAAATTTTAAAACTTTTTTATTTACAACATAACAATATCACTTACTATCATCCTGGTATATTACATTAAAGGAATAAAAAAATCGGCGTAAAATAAAAAGACATATCTGTAATTTTTTGTTAATTTGTTTAACAACGTTTTATGCCAGAAATATATGCAGTTTTCAAGTCAAATACACCATTACAGCACTAGTTAGCAAAAATATTTAAATAAGACAAGTATCTTGCATCAAAAATAATACCTGAACGAAACAAAAATTTGGCACAAGACACTTATCGCCAATCTTGTATATAGGTACAATATATTATAAGTTCAAAATTTAGCGAAAATATTTACAGTTAAAACTAAGGATTAGAAACATTTACCGTGCAAGAATAGGCATATCTACATACAATTAAAAAACTAGGACTAGAAACATTTATATTAGGAACATTACCGCACAAGAAGGCATATCTATATACAAACTTAAAAACTAACAAAAAAATGAATGGAAAAAGACATTGGCGGGTATGGGCATTTGAACAGAGTAGGAGTAATGTGCAATATTCGCTTATAGATAGAATATTATCCTTAACTTATACATACAACTTGAAACGAGAACAAGAGCAAAAATACCTGAAAAACACTACACTTACCAGAGGGCACTCGGTTTAAACAGGGACACGACGTGAACGTGGCCCATATTGTCCCCATTCGATTTTTATGGAAAAACGAATTTTCAAAGCAAAACCATTTGTGGCATAATTTTTTCCGTTATCTGATTTGAAATCAGAAAACAGTTCTATATATAACATAATATATGGCTCTTTTTTAAGTTATACAGGGGGAATTTTTGCCTTCTTTTACTGTATAACATAATATATGGCTCTTTTTTAAGTTATACAGGGGGAATTTTTGCCTTCTTTTACTGTATAACCAATATGGGCTCTTTTTAAGTTATACAGGGGGAATTTTTGCCTTCTTTTTACTGTACAACCAATATGGGCTCTTTTGAAAGTTATACAGGTTAGGATATAATATGTGTGCGTTAGTATTTTGGCCTTCTTTTTACTGTACAACCAATATGGGCTCTTTTGAAAGTTATATAGGTTAGGATATAATATATGTGCGTTAGTAGATTATTCTAGTAATAAAAATAATTTTAATGCTAATAATAATATGAGTGCTAATGTTATAATAATATGAATAATTATAATACTAATAATGCTCAACCGAACAGACCCTGAGCAACTGAACAGACCCTGATCAACTGAACAGACCCTGATCAACTGAACAGACCCTGAGCAACTGAACAGACCCTGATCAACTGAACAGACCCTGATCAACTGAACAGACCCTGATCAACTGAACAGACCCTGATCAACTGAACAGACCCTGATCAACTGAACAGACCCTGATCAACTGAACAGACCCTGTTGAACTGAACAGACCCTGTTGAACTGAACAGACCCTGTTGAACTGAACAGACCCTGTTGAACTTAGTCATCCACATGCATATGTGAATAATGCCCCCATGGTAATGTGCCGGGTGAAGATTTCGATATTTGCCGCTTATCATCATAAGGGCTGAGACCGATTTTAGTTTGTTTTATAGTATGTAGCTCATGTTTTTGGGACCTAATTAGGCGCTGTGAAATAGGCTTTTCCAACCAAGTTTCAAGGCAGGTGACGTAATCTTCAAATGTGATTTTATATTTAATAACAGACCTTTTAATGCCCTTTATCTTTTTGGTGACACCCAAGTTAGATAAAACCTTATCAATTTCCGCCCGCTCTTTGTTTAAATTCTCTAGTTTTACCCGTTCTTGCTCAATCTCGTCTGGAGTATAAAGCAGTTTAATAGCATACATTTTAGACCTAAGGCCAACAAAATGGGTCATAATGCGGCCATTGTTCTCATCTTTCATCATTCCCAGCACCTTTTTGTTCACTTGTGGAATCGCATAAACGTTATCACGGGCATAATCTGAGGTATCAAAATAATCGTTACAGTCTCGTCTCATTATCTGATACACATCGTGGTTTTTAATTTCGTAAATAAGACTATCAGTATCTGTATACAATACACTACAGGCGTCAAAACGTGGAACCATGTACTCGTAGTGAAAGCCATAAATCGTAGTCTTTGCCAAATCAAGAATACACATGCCGACATAAATCGGCTTATTAAAATAAATTTGTGTTTTTGCAAGCTCGACAATTACTAAATTTTCGGAAACAATTGTGCTGCTTTTAAATTCTGGCCGGGATATTAAGGCTTCAGCACCATAGCGGCCATCCCATTTTGTTATAAGTTTAACGTCAGAGTGGTTCCGGATATTCTCCATTGTCTTTCCAAATACGGCATTGTTCATAAGTTTAAAAAAATTCTTTTCAAACTCATTCTTGGCATTTTGGCGCAGCCCCGTGTTGAGGTCGATATATGATTTTAGCCATGGAGATTGTTTAAAGGCTAATATTCGGTGTATTTTGTCCAATTTTGCCCCCAAAGTTAGAGCTTGCTTTAAGTTTCTATAGTGTATTACGTATTCTGTTTTATTGTGTAGCGTAGCCAAAAGTTTCTCATTCTTTGCCCCGGGCGGTTTTTCATGGCCAGGGCATAATGGAAAATCGGAAAACTTATCATGCAAATTCTCAGGTATTTTCAAGTCCACTTCCAAAATAAACCCTTCGGCAGATTTATCTGAAATTTCACTAATGTTTAAGTGAGATATCTCGTTTTCTGAAAGCCATCTAAAGCCGCCATAAGGTAGATATTGCGACATTGCCCAGCCGTATTGATTATTGACATCAAAGTACATGAGATAGGAGTTTTCTTTAGTTGGATCATAATTTGGCATGTACTTGTTGTTGGCTTCGGCATACCTCTTTGAACACTGACTTAGCCCCCCGCGAACCCCCTTTTCTATGAATGTTAGCATCTCCAAATCAGTAAGCAGCTCAAGTTTCATCATATATTCTCGATGAATTAAGAGGGATAAACATTGCCACGCATAACCAGGTAGGGTATACGACCATGCAGGATCAAGGCCATATGTCCTATGCGATATATCCCTAAATGCTTCAAATACATCCGTTAAAAGCATTACATCCGTTTTAAGATATAAGTCAGAGTAGTCTTGCATGGTACGGCAATTAAAAGTTTGCCAAACTTTCTGCGCATTTAAATATTGCGCGTCACTTATAGCTACATCTTCCAAGCTGTTATAAAACGCCTCTTTAGGAGGGAGTTCAGTCTCATTCAATCTTTCCCAAGCGTTCATATAATCATAAGGGAAAACGCCCTTTCGGGTAAGTAAGTTCAGTTCTTCCCCCAGGTATTCAAACTCTGCTTTTAGGTTAGGATATTCGCATAAGTATGATGCAAGCTTATCCAGACCGCTAGCAAGAAAGCGAAAACTATCTATAAATCGAAAATGAACAGTACTATCCATTATATGCTTCGTAAATGAGATGTAATTTTCTTTATTTACAGGTAATATATCAATCTTTCCCTCTATTTCAGATAGCGCCCGTATTATCATGTGCCCATCATAGCAACTCAAGTTATGGAATAGGACAGGTATGGTGTGTGAATCCTGGTACTGTAGATTGCAGTGCTTATGTGCAGCGTTTCGATACTTTCCGGTGAAGTGTGAGTGATCTCTAACACGCTTATCGTCTTCCGTAAATGGTTTCTCACATATATGGCAGTGAGTAGCGGCCAAAAAACTTTGTTGCTGGGCAGGCGTAAGCGGTTCCATGGGCAAATCACATAAAAAGACCGTCTCGATGTCTTCAGCAAATTGTTGAAGCTCGCGCATAAACCATTGCATACAGTCTTGGCCTGTGTAACTTTTATAAAATGATAGAGAATCGTCATAATTACATTTTACATAATAACCGACGCTATAAGGGACATGCTCTTGTTCCTTTTGAGTGTTTTTTTCTATATCATCGACTACAGGTATTAGCAAGCTTTCCGAGTCTGCGAATATAACAAACGGGGCTTTTTCCTTATGTTTAAAATTATTAAATTCCAAAATATTATTGCCTTCTACAGGCATCCGAGGTATTGCTAAGGTCTTGTTTTTAGAGCATTCGGACGTGTGCTTATCTAGCGTTATCTGCGTGTGGAAATAATGAAGGCAGCGATCACAAAAAAATTTTCGATGCCCATCAAGACTCAATTGCCTTGATAGTAAGCGTGAAAGGTCTTTAATCCAAACAAAATGGTATTTTATAGGGCTTAAATCAATATCATCATCTGAGGAAAAGTAGCTGTCTTGTAAAAGTAGTAAGTTTATATGGTTAGGATGCTTATTTTCAGGTATATAATATGGCACAACCAGATAATTTTTTCCAATTTTTTGCAGTCGATATACGTTAACGGATATTAGGTTTTGCTTTTCAAACTTTGAAATTAGATTAATTGTCATGGGAAACTTAATACCTTCCAAGTTTAGAACTGACTGAGGCGTTGGGTATGAAGAAGTTCGGTCAGAATGCTTGAAAGCTGGATATAAAGCGGAAACGATGGACCACGCAAAGCACATTTCATCACTGTTTTTTACATTGATGCATGCATTTCTTTTAGCTATTTGTTTTGGAAGTTCGATGTAAGTTCCAACCCGAAGAGGATTATAATGATTAATAGATACCATTAAATGTGTAATTTTGCGTAGTGCCCACCCAGAATTTCTTTCCTGGAACGTGTCTAATTCAACTAAAATAGGGTTCTTAACATGATCGGCAAACCACTCATTTAAGTTTGTGTTGCCGAAAATAGGGGCATTCGGAGTAGTAATGTACTTTGTATCCATTAAAATTTCGTCTGCTTTACTAATTTCAAAATCCCCACAAAGAGTGGTGTTAACTTTGAGGGCAGTAGTTTTTTTTAGTGCGTTTTGAATTCGCCGCTTAAAAATTGCCAAACAGTCTTCTAAAAATGATCGTACATCAGTATGACGTTTGTTAATAATAACACCCGTCCTGATTGTCGATTGGAATGCTGAATGTAAATCTTCCCACTTTACTCTACAAGAAGCTGTTTCTGCACGACGTATCCCACTACCCCCGCCCACTTTACGGTCCTTTAGTAATGACTGAAACCCCTTAATTTGGGCTAAACACGCTATTATATGAGACTTTTCAGCCACTGACTCAGCGCGTTTCAAGACTTTATTCAAGTTCCAAAGAGCGCGAGTACAGTCCTGCAATATCTTACCACAGGTAATCGTTGTTAAGTTAGGGGTATCCATCTGGGCCCTAATTAACTCGACGTACTCACTTGGGATCGGCATTTTTTTTACTCTGTAACAAAATAAATATGACTCAAAATACGTCTGCTCTCTCTAACGTACAAAGACAGAAGGGACTCTGGAGCTCCTGCGTCCTGCTTATAATGCGCCCCTATTTATAACCTCGGTTGGGGTGCGTTCAGAAAAGTAGCATGCCTTCGAAAAAATAAGGCGCGTTCAGAATTAATATTCGAGGTTTAGTATGCCGTAGATGTACATACAACAAGCAGTTTTACGCGTTATTATTTTTAAAATATATTACTTGCCGAAAACATTAATATTTTACTGACTGAAAGTGAAGCCGGCGATAAGTTTAATCGCCGTAAAAATGTATAACAAAAACAGTTTCTTTTTCAAAAGCTTCAGATAAACTTAAAACGATTAGGAAAATTATTCATAGAAGTGTATCTAGATGTATTTAATAAAGATTATGCGTATTTACAATCGTATTAATATTATTACATACGTATCATTTTTTACCCAAAAGAAACAGTGTTTTACTAGAAAATATATTAGGGCTTCTCAGAACTACACCCTGTTTATGGGTATACAGCGTCATCATTATGATTAACGTATCAGTGTTATATTAGTGTTTTTGTTTGTGTTCAGATGATCTGAAACAATATTATAGGTATATAAGACCTGTTTTGTTTTTTCAGTGTTGACGTTGTGATTGATATATAAGCGTTATATGTTTGTTTTGTTTCCGTTAAGACGCTGTTTTGTTTCAGTTAAGATATTGTTATCTTAGTGTTGTGTTTTAAGTAGTGTTTTAAACACCCGTTCCGTTGATGAGTACGTCATTCGAATGTCAGAGTTCTGCGAGATAAGATGGCGAACCGAAAAATTAAATTAGCGCTTTTGTCTTTACCGAACGGTCTAGATTTTGGTTTTAAAATGGTTGAAAATGGCTGCTTTATTGGGAATAAGCCCGTAGAATTTGAAAATAACACCCTAGTGATTGATAATGAGAAATATACTTTAACTGTAGGACTTCTGAATTTATTGACAAAAGAACGCCCTATGGGCTATTCCAATACAGAGCTGGATAAATATAAAGAAATCCTTCTTTTATCAAGCGCACACCGAAGGGGATTTAATAGTAAAAATCACATAAATTCTAGCAGAAGCTGGAAGTATACAAACATTATTTCTAAGCTTTTTCCGCCAAAAAGGACTTATTTAAAGAAAAGCAGAGTGGGCATGATAAACAAAAACCTTGAATTGAACAGTACTATTCCTCCTACTTTGAATAATTTAGAACTTGATTACGATAATGACGTTAACAAGCTAGTGGAAATGTTTAAACAGTTAGAGAGCGACAATTTTAATCATAAAAACGATGATAAAATATGGTCTATATTACTAGAATTGGAAAAACTTGGGGTAATCGAATTTTAAAAATAAATACACTACCCCTTATTTATGATCTCAGTATATATCTACCCCTCGAGCAGAATGGGTGTGTTAATTTACCTCATTTTATTTCTCACAGTTACTTCTACAGCTGTACAGGCAACAGACGAAACAGCTGCCCGCCAATATTTAACAGACTATGGTTACTTGGAAGAAAATGCTACAGATAATGCCTTAGTGTCGATATCAGATGGGTTACGGGCATTTCAAGAAACTTATGGTCTCCCTGAAGATGGAACCTTAAATGACGAAACTATTGCTCTAATGCAAAGACCTCGCTGTGGCGTCAAAGATATTGCAGATTGGAGAAGAGGCTCTAACTACTTATGGAAAGATTTAAAGCTATCCTGGTCTATCTACCCTCCAAATTATTCAGTATATCCATATAGAACAGTTGCTGAAAGAGCTTTTCAAGCATGGGAGGATGTTTCTAATTTCCTATATGATAGAAACATCCATAATATTACAATTTCGTTTGCCGACCAACGGCATAAAATGAAAAATGATCTCACCTGGTGTCCCTACAAATTAGATAAACCTACTTTAGCGCACGCATTTTTTCCAGATGGAAGTGCCAATGTAGAGATTCATATGCATTCAAAAGAACCATGGAGTCTTTCTTCCAAAAATGGTGGGACAAATTTACTAAGCGTTTTAATACATGAGATCGGGCATACTCTAGGTTTAGCCCACACAGCTGACGAGAGCGCGATCATGTACCCGTATTACAAAGCGGAAAATGTGAAAATAACTCAGGATGATATTTATGGTATCGAGTACCTTTATGGCAAAAAATCTTTGGCCACAACAAAAATACCCACGTCACCGAATACAACCCCACAGACAAAAACCACGACTATACCTACAAAAGTCACAACCACTCCACAGATAAAAACCACAACTATGCCGATAAAAGTTACAACCACCCCACAGACAAGAACCACAACTATACAGACAAAAGCTGCAACAACAATCCCCAGCGTACCCCCGACCCCTGACGCGCCCTCGGTACCCGATGCGGCGCAGTTTCCGACTCTATGTGACTTGGACTCAAAAACAAATAAAGCTTATTTAATCGTTAAAAACAAATTATTTATTTTTTATGAGACATTTGTTTGGATGTTGAATTTAGAGACGAAACAAATTTCTAATACCCCTTTTCTATTAACAGATTATTTTAAATTTTTGCCAAAAAATTTTAAGAAAATAACTGCTATATATGAACGTCCTAATGGAGACATTGTATTGTTTGTTGGTGATCTGATTTACTTTGTACAGTACGGCACGTTTGCGTTAATAAAAACGGAATCAATAGATAGTCTCGCTGCCACAAATGTAAAAACCAGAGTTCAAGCTGTCGTGAACACAAACAAGGGAAAAACCTATTTATTTTTCAATGATATTCTAGTATGGGGTATAAATGAGTGCATGTTTAGGCCAGACAATTACCATATACCGTCAGAATTATTTAACGGGATTCCCGCAAAGATAGACAGTGTATTTCGTTACACCGACGGTCGCCTTTATTTTATTCAAAACGACATGTTTTTTGAATATAATGAATTTACCATGAGCTTAATTCGCATCGGTAAAATGGATCTTTCATTTTTTGGTATATCTTGCCCTAATGTAGGCGTTTTGGCGCAGCTTAAAGATTTATTACATAAGATTATATCTCGTAATATAAAATTTTAGTTATGTAAAAATAAATAAAATGTATATTATTATAAACCCAATAAAAATATATTATTATTAGAGCCCTCGTTTTCTTTAATCAACCTATACCAAACCCGTTTTCTTTAATCAGCCTATGTTCCAAGTCCTATACAAGTTGTAAAATAAATTACTTTCCCTATATCTTTTTCGATGCATACGGAGTGTTATGGTCATTGTAATTTACTAGCTTGCCGTCACTTGTTAAATTAACTTTTACGACACACTGGCGTAGAACAGCTGTTTTAAAATTAATTATATTTGCAGGATTATTTGGTCTATGACCCTATTAAATAATGCCTTATTTAACTGCAAGTTTGATTGCACAGATATTGTGACGTACATACTCAAGTTACAAGAATTGAGTTATAATATTTAAAAAAGATATAAAAAACAATATAATATTAAATGTGTCGGATATTATACTGATAAAAACCCACTTGTAGATAAAATGTTAAAACAAACTATTATATATACAGGGTTAGGCATCTTCGAGGTCCATTTTTTTATACTGGCGTCAGTTTAAGAACATTTGGATTTTGTGAGGACGTCCTCAAAGATACAAAATTTTGCATATATATGTAGGAGTTATTTGGAGAACCTGACTAATTTGGCATAAATAGGTACGAGCTACTTTGAGATCCGACTGGTGCTGCCACCTACCATTTCTTTTTCTAATTTAAAGATTTAGTTTGAAGTCCTCCGCCAGATGGAACTTGGCTGGTTAAAGCAGCACTATCATGATGGCGTAATGCGACGATAGGTGGCGCAGCGCGAAGTTTGCCCTTGGTGCTGAGTTTATGCAACTAATTATGCAGGCTGTTTGTTTACATACTTTTATTTTCTTATAAAAAAGACATCTGGGTTCTTTTGCATCTTAAAAATTATTAAGAAATTGCAATTTTGTCAGGTCTTGTGCATTTTTATTTGCATTTGGTTGTTCTGTTCGTCGTCCCTATTTGTGGTGGCGTAATATCCAAGGAAACGTAAGTAAAAAGAGGTGTTAATCTTAAAAATATAAAGGGCCTATAAGAAATATCGTTTTTTTTTCAGATGATGTCGGAAGAAGAGCTATTTTTGTTTCCAGCAGGAGAGTATAGAAGCTTGTTTCTTAAGTTTAGCGCTATTTCGAAAAAAACACGGCCTATGAATAAAGAAAGAAATGACCATATTGTCTTTAAAGGAAAATAGTTGAATATTTTGCAGCCACACATGAGACCGGAGTGAAGATGGCAGCCAAAGATAGCAGCCAAATTTTCCGGAAATACCCGAGCGTCAAAGTACCATCCACCATTGCATATACACTGCTCATTATAATTTTATTTAAATAAAATAATAACTATATTATCTATAATTGCTTTTCGTAGATTGAATTCAATTACCACTTATATTTTTAATATAATTTAAACATATTGTTTAGTGACATCCTCTTGCACTACCTTGGATCAAGAGAAAATATTTAAAAATATTATTTTTGCGATTTTCTTGGGAACTGTACATACTATCAAGTTCATACAGGGTGTTTCATTAAGGTCGAAGAGCGGCCATATCTCGGAAACTATTGGGCATAGAAATTCAGGAAAAAAAAATTTATAACTAAAGTGGCCATGGGAAAATCCTGGAAATAATTTTTAAGTTCCGCATTTTGCCGCAAGGGGGCGCAATTGAAAAGTAAATTTTTAAATTTTAGATATCTCCGAAAATTGCACGTTAAGGTATATTTTTGATAACACCATTAAAAAGCTTGGACAATTTTGCATAATTTTGGTCCCATGCTTATTGGCGTACCGACTTTAGTAAGAGTGGGGGAAGCTGTTGAATGTGTAATCATTTAAATCGCTGTAACTTATCAACGACTTATCCGATTTTAGCAAACTAAAACTTGTTTGGAAGAGAAATGTAAGTACTTTTAACTATCGTCTTGAGTGGTCCATGATACTTCTCAATAAAAATACAAGAGGGCGCAATTTGCAATAATAACACATTTCTTAACTTTATTCATTTATTTCAAATCATACGGTATAATTATGATACCATAATCGAAAAGTAGATGAAATTTGCTACAAAAAATGTCAAAACCGCAGTTCGATATCTCCATCCGTTTCAGAGTTATTGCCAATAGAATAATTTTTAAAACTTTAAATGAAGAAGCGGTTGTTTTCATAGTTTTGTGATCAAGCATTCCATGACAAAAAATATTTTTAAACTTTATGGTTAGGTAGGTTTGTTTCTCATTATTCCAATGTCAAACTCCGTGCCTGCCTTCACACTTTATCTAGGCTTAGGACTAGTCCAAATCATGTGAAATACAAAATTTGGAGCGTGTTTCAAGGCCAACGGGCCATAAAACAGTATTGAAATAATTATCGGAAACTATTGAAGGAAACAATATTCATGGAAAGCTTCTTAGGAAAACAATTGAGAGACTTTATAAATGTTCAAAATGACCTCCGTTGTGCAAAATACAACGATTAATTCTTTTTCTAGAACTAGAGACAGCTGTTTCAATTTCAGCTCGTGAAATCGAATTTAGTGCATTTTCAATTCGCTCAATCATGTTGTCTCGTGTGGTTGGTCGCGTTTTATATACAATGTCTTTTATTCGCCCCCACAAGTAAAAATCTAACACAGTTAAATCCGGGGATCTAGGTGGCCAAGCAAACAAACTACCCCTTCCAATCCAGCGATTTGGGTATCCAATACCTAAAAAATCACGGACCATATGCGAAAAGTGTGCCATGTTGATACCACATGGATGTTCTTAGGCCAATAGGAACATCTTCTAAAAGGATAGGCAAGTCATTTTGTAAAAAGTTTAAATAAGATTCACCATTTAGATAATCATTAAAAATAAACGGTCCGATAATTCTGTGTCCTAATACTCCGCACCACACGTTAACACTCCATCTGTTTTGGTGATCCACTTCGCGCATCCAGTGAGGATTTGTCTGTGATCAATAGTGCATATTGTGTAAATTAACTTTGCCACAGCTACTGAAAGTGGCTTCATCAGTCCATAACACGTGGGAGAGGAATTGAGGATTCTCGTTACACATCTCTCTTAGCCAATAGCAATAGTCGAGCCGTCTGTCATAATCACTTTCTGATAGCGCCTGATGTAAAACTATATGATAGGGATGCAGCTTAAAATCCCTTAGAATTCGGAACACTGCAGTACAACTTATACCTAGGTCTAAAGAAATTGCTCTTATGCTTAAATGCGGATCGGCCTCTACGTACGCAAGAACGTTTGTAATGTTGACTTCATTTCTTACTGGACGTCTTCTAAAAGCAACTGAAATGCGTCGTACACTTCCCGTTTGCCTTACGCATATTGCCAGTCGCTGAAATACTGCTCTGCCATAGTGCCTTCGTTCAGGATATCTGAGAGCATATTCGCGTTCCGCTATAGGCGCATTTTGAAAACATTCAAAATATACGGCCAGCATATCGTAAGCTTCGGCATTGGTATAAGCCATTTTTGAAAGGTACGTATCACAATTTTCTATCAAGAAGTTTAAGATGAATTACGGATAAACTTTTGTCAACACCTTTCAAAATGAAACTAGTTGACAACTATTTGCATTATTTGTCTTATCTCCATGGAAACTTTCAGATTTTATTTCACAGCTATCTAGATTTATTTTTTAAAACACATATTGTTAGAGTTACGCCTAAATGAGACGTTTTCCATGATTGCCATTAATTCTAGAGTGGTTTCTGGGCCATTGGAATAATGAGAAACAAACCTACCTAACCATAAAGTTTAAGAATATTTTTTGTCATGGAATGCTTGATCACAAAACTATGAAAACAACCGCTTCTTCATTTAATGTTTTAAAAATTATTCTATTGGCAATAACTCTGAAACGGATGGAGATATCAAACTGCGGTTTTGACATTTTTTGTAGCAAATTTCATCTACTTTTCGATTATGGTATCATAATTATACCGTATGATTTGAAATAAATGAATAAAGTTAAGAAATGTGTTATTATTGCAAATTGCGCCCTCTTGTATTTTTATTGAGAAGTATCATGGACCACTCAAGACGATAGTTAAAAGTACTTACATTTCTCTTCCAAACAAGTTTTAGTTTGCTAAAATCGGATAAGTCGTTGATAAGTTACAGCGATTTAAATGATTACACATTCAACAGCTTCCCCCACTCTTACTAAAGTCGGTACGCCAATAAGCATGGGACCAAAATTATGCAAAATTGTCCAAGCTTTTTAATGGTGTTATCAAAAATATACCTTAACGTGCAATTTTCGGAGATATCTAAAATTTAAAAATTTACTTTTCAATTGCGCCCCCTTGCGGCAAAATGCGGAACTTAAAAATTATTTCCAGGATTTTCTCATGGCCACTTTAGTCATTAATTTTCTTTTCCTGAATTTCTATGCCCAATAGTTTCCGAGATATGGCCGCTCTTCGACCTTAATGAAACACCCTGTATTTTGCAAAGAGGTGTAGGAATATGGAAGCAATTTTTTAAACCAGTGACATCCTCTTGCACTACCTTGGGTCAAGAGAAAATAATTTAAAAATATTATTTTTGCGATTTTCTTGAAAACTGTACATACTATCAAGTTCATATTTTGCAAAGAGATGTACGAATATGGAAGCAATTTTTTAAACCAGTGACGTCCTCTTGCACTACCTTGGGTCAAGAGAAAATAATTTAAAAATATTATTTTTGCGATTTTCTTGAAAACTGTACATACTATCAAGTTCATATTTTGCAAAGAGGTGTAGGAATATGGAAGCAATTTTTTAAACCAGTGACATCCTCTTGCACTACCTTGGGTCAAGAGAAAATAATTTAAAAATATTATTTTTGCGATTTTCTTGAAAACTGGACATACTATCAAATTCATATTTTGCAAAGAGGTGTAGGAATGTGAAAGCAAATTTTTAAACCAGTGACATCCTCTTGCACTACCTTGGGTCAAGAGAAAATAATTGAAAAATATTATTTTTGCGATTTTCTTGAAAACTGTACATACTATCAAGTTCATATTTTGCAAAGAGGTGTAGGAATATGGAAGCAATTTTTTAAACCGGTGACGTTCTCTTGCACTACCTTGGGTGAAGAGAAAATAATTTAAAAATATTATTTTTGCAATTTTCTTGAAAACTATACATACTATCAAGTTCATATTTTGCAAAGAGGAGTAGGAATATGAAACAATTTTTTAAACCAGTGACATCCTCTTGCACTACCTTGGGTCATGAGAAAATAATTGAAAAATATTATTTTTCCGATTTTGTTGAAAACTGTACATACTATCAAGTTCATATTTTGCAAAGAGGTGAAGGAATATGGAAGCAATTTTTTAAACCAGTGACGTCCTCTTGCACTACCTTGGGTCAAGAGAAAATAATTGAAAAATATTATTTTTGCGATTATCTTGAAAACTGTACATACCATCAAGTTCATATTTTGCAAAGAGATGTACGAATATGGAAGCAATTTTTTAAACCAGTGACGTCCTCTTGCACTACCTTGGGTCAAGAGAAAATAATTTAAAAATATTATTTTTGCGATTTTCTTGAAAACTGTACAGGGTGGCCCGTTTATCTTGGGACACTACATTATCTCAGAAAGTATAGGAGATGAAGCGAAAAGTTAAATACAAAAGTTATAAGATATATGGTACTGCATATTTTTTAGATATTTTCATTTATACAGGGTGTCTAATAAAAACGTAGCGTTAACATTGTCTTTTTTTTTAAATGAGACACCCTATATATTATTGCAGATTTCGATTCAACGTGAAATTCTAGATATGTTTCATGTATAATGTCATACCTAAGTCTAAACCTTTTTGACATATATCAAATTTCATGTCAAAAATTACCTTTATAGGCCAAAAAATAATTAGCAAATTTTTACATACTGAAGCATTTATTATTTAATTGGGTCTGATTTTCTTATAGAAAGGGACCTACTTTAGTAGACTGGTGTTGTATTCTGATAATAAATTAATACAGGGTGGTCAAAAACTAACATTAAAATTTAAATTTAAAAAGTATCTAAAAGTCATTTTTTTCAAATGGAAACCCCATATTTTTATAATTTTATCTTATTAAGCATACAAAATAAGGGTAACTTCGGATAAGGTTCTATATTAAAAAAAATCGTAGTTTTCGAAATATTGGCACTTTAACATTTTTCTATTGTAAAAATGCTGTAGTCGGCTCATAAGTTTTATTATAAGTTGGCCATGACGGAGAGGTGCGGCCAAAAAATACAATCCACCATTACAGTACTGTCACTATTAGTCTTTCTTCTTTTGACACAATATAATCTTGTTTAAGTACTTATTTTTCTTTTTACATTTAGATTACTAGCTTACTTAATAATGTTTACCACAGAGGAAAAGATGGATATGTTAGAAAGTTATTTATCACACAATAAAAATCGGACCCTGGCTCTTAGGGATTATATAACTAAGTTTCCATTAAGGCAACACCCAGAAAAAAAGATCTTCGATAGAATTTACCAGCAATTTAGAATAAATGGCACCTTTAAGAAAGAGAAAAAAAGACGTCGTCATGTTTTGACTGACGAAGAGCAACTCAACATTTTGTTGCATATTGAAGAGACTCCCGAAACTTCAACACGGAACGCATCTTTAGAACTAGACGTCAGAAGAACAACGCTTCAAATGTGCCTTCAAATTAACAATTTTAAGCCATATAAATATTGTCCAGTACAAAAATTAGAACAACGTGATTACAACACAAGGTTAGATTTTTGCAGTATTCTTATGGACAGACATTTTCTAGAAAATATATTTGATAAAGTTATTTGGACCGACGAGTCCATATTTACAACCTCAACACAAATTTTTAATAGAAAAAATACTCATTACTGGAGCAGCGAGAATAATAAAAAAGTTATGGAAGTTACTAGATCGGGAAGAACTTCTGTCAAAGTTTGGTGCGCCATTTGGAGGTCCAGAATCATAGGTCCAGTATTTTTTTATCGGAATTTAAATTCTCAACGTTATTTAGAGCTTTTAAATAATATCCAACTCCTTGTGGAGAATGAAGTGCCTGCAAGAGAACGGGCAAATTTTATTTGGCAGCAGGATGGTGCTCCCTATCATAGAAGTCAGGAAATTACCAACTATCTGAATGGACACTATAGAGCAGCGTTTCTTAATCTTTTTGATACGTGGAACCATTTTTAATGTCCACTTTTATCGTGGAACCCCTGGTTTGGCTCAATAGTAAGGTTTTATTGCATCATTCTGTAAGGGGATTATTTGCAACAAAAAAGACAATTATTTCAAATAATATCTATTAGCTTCAAAAAGTCATTTAAAAATTATTTCAAAGATTTATAAAATAACGTATTTGCAGAACTCTTAAGTTTCAATTTTAATAAGATGAGTGGGACTGCTTCTTATTATCGCAGATATACTTAATATTAGGCTTTATGGATAAAAGTTGAATTCTCATATCAGATTCGGCATCAAGTCTGTTGCGGTATATATTTTTTGTCGACACATAAGCTGAGAACCCTGTTTCGCACATATATGTAGTTGCAAATGGTAGTAACGTCAACACGACCTTTTGCGACAATTGTGGATATTCATTTTTTAAACTGCACCAGATCTCCACTAACGGCATTAATTTAAAGTTTTCTTGCAACGATGAATCAGCTGTCATTTCAATAAAAGTTTCGTATTCTTCTGCTGACATGGTGGAAGGTCGTGCATTGGCAATAAATGGGTTTTTAATCCACAATTCATTTTGATTTTTAATCTGCTCTTCATTTGGAAAATACTGATTAAAAGCTTCACTCAAACCTGTCAGGTGCTGAATAATTTCTTCAATAAATGTCTCCCCTATTTTAACCCCTTCTTCTTCTGAAAAACCTTTTATTGTTGGGAAGCAATCTAACTTATTGGACCGCATAGAACTTTTCCAAAATTCTATCTTTTTCTTGAAAGCAACAATTTTCTCGTGGGCAGTAAATACATTTACTTGTTTGCCCTGAAAGGTTAAATTCAGTTCATTGATCTTAGTAATGTCGCCTAAATAGGCAATTTTAAGAAGCCAATTTCTATCAAATAATTTAACTTTCAATTCGAAATTCTGTTCTAAAAAAAGCACGCACCTCGTCTCTTAGCTTAAAAATACGTGTTAGTCTTTCCTCGAGATAACCATCTGATCTCAGTATGTAAAAGAAGAGATATGTATGTACACTTCCTATGTCCTCACATAGTATTTTGAATAAACGATTATTTCTTTCGATAGTTCACTGTTTTTTTAATTTCGTCGAGACATTAGTAAAAAATCACGTTAGGTCCGCGGAACCCTTAAATGATCTTCACGGAACCCCAGGGTTCCGCGGAACACAGTTTAAGAAACGCTGAAGAGAGTGGATTGGGGAAAATGGTAATTATGCCTGGCCTCCAAGGAGCCCCGACCTAACTCCCCTAGATTTTGTTCTATGGGGTACACTTAAAGAGCGAGTATACAAAGACAAACCGTCAACTGCGCAGGAACTTGAACGTCGGATTCGAGAAGGTATTCACTACCTAAATGGAACTGACTATGTGAGAAATGCCGTTTTGTATTTAGAGACTCTTTATACCACCTGTATTGTTCAAAACGGAGGGCATATCGCACACCTGTTGCAATAATTATATACTTTGTCTTTAATTAAATTATTACCCTCGTTATTACCTAGTTTAATATGTTCTTTAATGATAACAGTGCATAAATCCAAAATGGTGCATCGCAGATGTCATGTTGTTATACAGGTTGTTTCACCATGGATGGAACGTTAGAAGTATCTGGCGAATAAATCTCAACCAATCGTTTTGAAAATTTTTACCGTAGAAAAATGTCGCCGCGCCTCTCCGTCATGGCCAACTTATAATAAAACTTATGAGCCGACTACAGCATTTTTACAATAGAAAAATGTTAAAGTGCCAATATTTCGAAAACTACGATCTTTTTTAATATAGAACCTTATACAAAGTTACCCTTATTTTGTATGCTTAATAAGATAAAATTATAAAAATATGGGGTTTCCATTTGAAAAAAATGACTTTTAGAGACTTTTTAAATTTTAATTTTAATGTTAGTTTTTGACCACCCTGTATTAATTTATTATCAAAATACAACACCAGTCTACTAAAGTAGGTCCCTTTCTATAAGAAAATCAGACCCAATTAAATAATAAATGCTTCAGTATGTAAAAATTTGCTAATTATTTTTTGGCCTATAAAGGTAATTTTTGACATAAAATTTGATATATGTCAAAAAGGTTTAGACTTAGGTATGACATTACACATGAAACATATCTAGAATTTCACGTAGAATCGAAATCTGCAATAATATATAGGGTGTCCCATTTAAAAAAAAAGACAATGTTAACGCTACGTTTTTATTAGACACCCTGTATAAATGAAAATATTTAAAAAATAAGCAGTACCATATATCTTATAACTTTTGTATTTAACTTTTCGCTTCATCTCCTATACTTTCTGAGATAATGTAGTGTCCCAAGATAAACGGGCCACCCTGTACATACTATCAAGTTCATATTTTGCAAAGAGGTGTAGGAATATGGAAGCAATTTTTTAAACCAGTGACATCCTCTTGCACTACCTTGGGTCAAGAGAAAATAATTTAAAAATATTATTTTTGCGATTTTCTTGAAAACTGGACATACTATCAAATTCATATTTTGCAAAGAGGTGTAGGAATGTGAAAGCAAATTTTTAAACCAGTGACATCCTCTTGCACTACCTTGGGTCAAGAGAAAATAATTGAAAAATATTATTTTTGCGATTTTCTTGAAAACTGTACATACTATCAAGTTCATATTTTGCAAAGAGGTGTAGGAATATGGAAGCAATTTTTTAAACCGGTGACGTTCTCTTGCACTACCTTGGGTGAAGAGAAAATAATTTAAAAATATTATTTTTGCAATTTTCTTGAAAACTATACATACTATCAAGTTCATATTTTGCAAAGAGGAGTAGGAATATGAAACAATTTTTTAAACCAGTGACATCCTCTTGCACTACCTTGGGTCATGAGAAAATAATTGAAAAATATTATTTTTCCGATTTTGTTGAAAACTGTACAGGGTTATCCAACCAAGACTAGACAAGGCGATTTTTTGACTTTTCCTGTACTTTTATAAAAAAACTGAAATAGCCATCTTAAGTCATTTTCTCCAGCGAATTCGAATATCTTCAACAAAAAACAATTGAACATCAAACAAAAGTACTAGGGGTCACTTTGATATTTTTTTAAATGGGATGCCGTATTTTTAATGAGCTTATCCGATTTCTCATATAAATTTTGATCTAAAATGTTGGATTTTTAATTTAATTTTTTTTTAATTTTTTTATTAATCGTACGGTAGACGAACATTTTCCGAATTTGAAACTGAAGAAAAAAGGCGTTTTTGAATTAAAAATCCAACATTTTAGATCAAAATTTATATGAGAAATCGGATAAGCTCATTAAAAATACGGCATCCCATTTAAAAATATATATATAGTACTTTTGTTTGATGTTCAATTGTTTTTTGCTGAAGATATTCGAATTCGCGGGAGAAAATGACTTAAGATGGCTATTTCAGTTTTTTTATAAAAGTACAGGAAAAGTCAAAAAATCGCCTTGTCCAGTCTTGGTTGGATAACCCTGTACATACTATCAAGTTCATATTTTGCAAAGAGGTGAAGGAATATGGAAGCAATTTTTTAAACCAGTGACGTCCTCTTGCACTACCTTGGGTCAAGAGAAAATAATTGAAAAATATTATTTTTGCGATTATCTTGAAAACTGTACACACTATCAAGTTCATATTTTGCAAAGAGGTGCAGGAATATGAAAGCAATTTTTTAAACCAGTGACATCCTATTGCACTACCTTGGGTCAAGAGAAAATAATTTTAAAATATTATTTTTGCGATTTTCTTGAAAACTGTACATACCATCAAGTTCATATTTTGCAAAGAGGTGCAGGAATATGAAAGCAATTTTTTAAACCAGTGACATCCTATTGCACTACCTTGGGTCACGAGAAAATAATTTTAAAATATTATTTTGGCGATTTTCTTAAAAACTGTACATACTATCAAGTTCATATTTTGCAAAGAGGTGTAGGAATAAGGAAGCAATTTTTTAAACCAGTGACATCCTCTTGCACTACCTTGGGTGAAGAGAAAATAATTTAAAAATATTATTTTTGCAATTTTCTTGAAAACTATACATACTATCAAGTTCATATTTTGCAAAGAGGTGTAGGAATATGGAAGCAATTTTTTAAACTAGTGACATCCTCTTGCACTACCTTGGCTCAAGAGAAAATAATTGAAAAATATTATTTTTGCGATTTTCTTGAAAACTGTACATACTATCAAGTTCATATTTTGCAAAGAGGTGTAGGAATATGGAAGCAATTTTTTAAACCGGTGACGTTCTCTTGCACTACCTTGGGTGAAGAGAAAATAATTTAAAAATATTATTTTTGCAATTTTCTTGAAAACTATACATACTATCAAGTTCATATTTTGCAAAGAGGTGTAGGAATATGAAAGCAATTTTTTAAACCAGTGATATCCTCTTGCACTACCTTGGGTCAAGAGAAAATAATTTAAAAATATTATTTTTGCGATTTTCTTAAAAACTGTACATACTATCAAGTTCATATTTTGCAAAGAGGTGTAGGAATATGCAAAACAACTTTTTAAACCAGTGACATCCTCTTGCAGTACTTTGGGTCAAGAAAAAATAATTTAAATTAAACAAAGATAAAAGTTTATGCTTTTAATATATTTAAATGCTTTATACATAATCCACCTAAAGTCTTGAAAAAACATGTCACTTATAATATCCCTACTGCTTAAAATTTTCTGTTAATAATTTAAGCTTAAGGGATATTCGATAAGAAAATTTCATACCGATTTAATATTATATTGTCATCAAAATTTATATTTTAATAATACATGAACATAAGCAACAAAATTGTGGTTTTCTGCATCTATCTGCAAATTATTTTAATCAATATCCATAGGTATGTACCCAGATAGCAACATATTTTCTAAGAACATTCTTGGAATAATGAAATTCGAATATTCGAAAGTTCCTTGGAATTGGAAGAAGTAATTATGTGATATCTTCAGCTTGACTTTCGAGTCTAAATATTCTAAATTTGATAATACATTTAATCATTTTGATAGTTTGTGTGGAGACTTAACTTTTATTACTCCATTATCGTTAATTAAGCCGTCAGGGGATACCGCTAAGAAAAGAATAGTTTTATGAATTATTAATCCTGATCGGTACAATAAATTTTTGGTTTCCCTTAAATATAATTCTATGGCTCTTTCCTCATTGTCTATTCCATATTTTATAGCAGGCAAATATGAGATATCTTTATCTAGTACTAGCTCTTTAGCAATGTTTAATTTGCTAGAAATGGTCTGAGCTTTGTATATCCTTCCAAAATTTGACGCCGTTATCCTTTTTTTTTCGCTCTGATTTCCATATTGAGCAGTTTCTTTGTTTTTTCGTGCTTTTCTTTAACTCCTTGCGTTCCCCTTCAGTTATGCTTTTAAGGTCCTTAATAAAGTTTGAACACGCCGTTGCTAAAAGTAAGTTCGTATCAGGTATTTTGCAGTTGCTATCAGGTACTTTCTCTTTTTTTGGAGATTCGTCATTAAGGCATAACCTACAAATAAATATATTGCTAGAACTGTTATCCTTAGAGGAAACGCATTTTTGATGAAACCATCCATTACAAAGAATCGCACTGGACCCAACCTGCTGTTTCATCTAACCTTCCACGACCACAATACAAACAAAATTCTAAATCATACTCACAGCTCTCCTTAACTTCCCCAGATGCGTCTTGTAAACCAACCTTACGATTCTTTAAAAATCTACCTGAAAAATGGGTGGATATTCTTTTGGATTTTTTATTCCAACGCTCTTGCAAAAATTTTCCATTGTCAGAATCATCAGTTTTTTCAGTCTGTCTAGTCTGGCGACTTTTTGGAATCGCCAATTCAACTTCCTTAAAAGTCGCCAGTACATACTCTCGACATTTTCTAATAAATCTTGAAGCCTTCAGGTTTTTTTGTGAATTTAGTATATTTAGTTTTAAAATACAAAAATAATTTTCAGCATAACAGTTGCTAAATCTGTCCATTTCGTAAGAATCTTTTATGAGAACTGTCGTGCAATTCAAAAACCTAGTAAGTCGAGTTACTATAAAATTGAGTTTTCTATGTCATCGTACTCTACGCAACGAGATGTTCCTGTATGTATTTATTTTGTGAAATTATCTTAAAAACTTACAAAGTATCTGGACATACTAATGTCAAGGCTTGAGCGATTTAGAGGAAAAATGTAATATTTGCAAATTAAAAACCATGTATCTAAAATTTCCCAGACTAAAAACAAGTAAGTCTACATGCTGTATTTATGTTATATTCACAACACTTGCTAGGAAATGAACATTAGGTATTACAATTGTAAAATCAAGTAAGTTGATTTACGAGCTCCATGTTTATATTTAAAAGCCAAAGACTGTAAAATGCATTTTACCTCCGTGTAAAACAACTTGCAGGCAAAAATGTGTTAATAAACTTAATGACATCCAACACCTTAAATATTTGATTTCTTCACTAAACTTCATTTTGGGGAAAGGCGATTATTTATCAGCAAGTATTTAGAAAAACACAGTGTACAAACATACAGAATAAACGCAGATTCTCACAAAAGTGTTACCATTAAGTAGGTACTACCTCCCCCTTGCTGGCAATACGACTACGAACTTAGAAACAGAAAAAATTACTGAAACAGTACCAGAAGAAGAAAAAAATTAATTAGTGGAAAATGAGATCAAGGAAGTGCAACATAAAAATGATCCACAGGAAAAAGTCACCAATGAAATTGTAGGACACGAACAAATAAATATACCAGTAGAGGATAAAGCAAAGGAGGTTCATGATAAAAATTGCCTGGACGTGACAAAAATGCAGGTGTGTAAAACCATGTTTTTGCACACAATTGGTTACAAAACTAATGCCCTTATAATAAATTATCTGAAACATGCTGATGAATCTTTTATAGACGTAACTAATATGAGAGGTCAAAAAAGGTCCTTACAAATGAAAGTTATATCCCAAGAAAATTATATCCAAATTAAGAGTCACATAGAGACATTCCACCCAACAGTGTCCCATTATAATATAAAACATGCGCCATTAAGAAGATATCTAACCAGCGATCTCTTAGTTTATAAAGTATGGGAAGATTATTAAACAAAATTCAAATCGGTTACCTACGAAACATATAGGAAGGTTTTTCATAAGGAAAACATAGGATTTACAAAACCATCGCAAGACGAATGTCCGACATGTTTATTGTATAAAAGGCATATTGGTGAAATTGAACACCAAGAAAATCATTCGGAACTTTTAAATCACTTAGAAAATAGTTGTGGAGAATGCCTTATTTACAATAAACACAAAATAAGATACACAGATGCACGAATAGCCTACGATAGTGACGTTTCCAATTCATGAGAAAAGGATTACTGAAATTTTTGCTGTAGATATGCAAAAAATTTTAATTATTCCTAAAATGACAACAAAGAATTCATTTTTCGTTAGCCGACTTATTTGCTTTAATGAAACTTTTGCGAATTTACAAAAGAACGGTACACATATTTGTGTGATGTGGCATGAAGCCAATAAAGGCAGAACGGGTCTTGATGTAGTGTCTACATTTTTTAACGTTCTTAAAAATATCCAAGAAGACGTAAAAAATGTAATTTTTTTGGCCGATAATTGCGCGGCCCAAAATAAAAATTGGGACCTTATTTACCGCTTTCGTTATTTTTGTCAATGAAAATTGGGGCCCAGATACCATAACGATAAGATTTTTTGAGCCAGGTCATTCTTTTATGAAGGCAGACGCTATACATGGAGCGATAGGTAGACAGTGGAACAAAACCAAAGAGGTTTTGACTTTTCAGGATCTTTTACAACTTATAAAAAAATCCTGTAGAAATCTTAAAATAATGGAACTTCATGCGGAAGACTTCCTACAATTTCAAAATGGATGTCAGACGAGAAAGCAGGGATCACAATTACCTTTATTACATGATATAGGAATTTGCCAATTTCGCAAAGGTAAGTAGTAGATCTCTATTTTATAAGCAAGAAATAAGCAATATTGATTTTACTGAAGTGAAATTTCTAAAGCCTACCTTTAAGCATAATCTTCCTAATGTAAATCAAACTCCTATTTGTAGAGCATAAATCGAGAAAAAAAAGAAAAAAATTTGAAGGAGTTGGTTCCTCAAATGCCACCTGTGCACCTGTGAAACAGTTTTTCTTGAGTCAACTGCCTGTTTCTGATAACTCTGAAGACCTCGGAAAAATGACAAAAAATAAGTAGCCTACATTACTATCACCATCTTTAATGTTAGTTAGGAGTTAAACTTTTCTTTTTTTTGTGTTAATTGTGTTAATAGTATTTCCTAAAACATAGTATTAAAATTTGTTTTTGAGTCTGTTTATTAAACTAAGTACAAATTTTGTTTAGTTTTGTGTTTTATTGTTACTCATGGTCATTTTCGTCCATTCATAAAGAACTTAATTTCACCGCATTTATATATTGCAAACCTAAATACCACGTATGCCATGTTACTCCATAGAAATAAAGTTACTAATTTAAAGTACCTAGTCTGTAAAAGAAAATTATCCCAACCAAAATTCAAGTGTGTCAATTTACTAAACTGAAATAAAGTAGTATTTCGACTTACCTGTTTTTAGTTTAGGATATCATATCATACCTGTTTTTTCGATTGCAAATATATGCCAATTTGTATCAATTTATATTTCTAGTAAGTTTTAAAAATTCTTTTAACTGTTTATTTTTTAATAAAAATCCATGATTTTTTTGGAAAAGTAATCTATTTAACAAGAGCTTCTTCTGTAAAAAAATTTAGAACAATAAATTAAAAATTGAACAAGTTGTGCAATTTTTAAATATTTTATTCACTAAAATTTGAATTTCTCAAAACTTACTTTTTCGACTTACTAGGTTTTTGTATTGCACGGCAGAGAAGTCCACACCACAAAGCACAATAACGCATGTATTTAGATTGTAACACATTTAAGAAGTTATTATTGTAAAAAGGGTTAACGTTACCCTCCTTGGCATAAATTATACTTTCAACTATTTCAGAAAAATGTTTAAAAAAGGGACTTTGCTTGTACAAAGACGGATATTTGGCTGTATCATTTACTTTGTCTTCATCGGCGGAGAAAATGAACTCTGCGTCACTGTGAACAACAATTGATGTTTTTTTACTTGGCAAAGTTTCATAGGCATTTTTTACTTTACTATCATAAAACTCGAAACCCAATAGTACAGACACGTTGTAAAACCACTGAGAGACCTTTTTTAGACTATTTAGCAGAATACACTGGGCAATTACATCTTTAAGAAACATTGCATCATCCAAGTTTTTAAACTGTTTGTTAACATCTTTAGACACCATCTTTAAGAAATGAGCGCAGCATGAGTGGATTGTAATGAAATTTTGAAAATTTTTAGTTTCTTTCTTAGCAATGCTATATGACATTTTTAAATATTCAAGGAAATCTATTCTGTTGCAGGCTTTAGCTATTGCATGAATATTTGCAAAACTAAAGTCTGTAACAACTCCCCCAAATATCGGCCACCTATTATTTTCTTCGGAAAATACTCTAAAATCGTGAAATAGTTTAAATATTGACTTGGCAAAATGTTCAGCTGAAATCACTTCAAATATGGGAACAACTGTTTTATTTTTTATCATTTAATAGAAAACGGCAAAACTTTAAAGTTTTCTTTTTATTTGGGGCATGAACTTGATAGTATGTACAGTTTTCAAGAAAATCGCAAAAACAATATTCTTAAATTATTTTCTTTTGACCCAAGGTAGTGCAAGAGGACGTCACTGGTTTAAAAAATTGCTTCCATATTCCTACACCTCTTTGCAAAATATGAACTTGATAGTATGTACAGGGTGTTCTATTTTTGATAGTTTTATAGGGTATCTCGAAAATCATAAGGAATTTCATAAATCTGATATAGATGTTATGAGTTCTTTTTTTAAGGAAACAATTGCTGCGAAAACAGATCATGGCTACCTTGTTCCCCTGGACAGCTACAGGGTGATTTTCAAATTTTGACGGTTATTAAAATTCCATGTAACTTCTTTGTTATTATAGATACGAAAAAACTGTAAATTGATAAAATATGTAGTTTTTTCCGTAAAGTTCAGTGGCGTATTTTCAATTACGTTTATTCTGCTTACCATTAGCTTTCCAAATATATATACATTTTTGCAGTTTTCTAAAGAAATAGCTGAGTAATTTGCAAATTACTTTAGATAGGCCTATTTTGCACATAGCAAGCCCCGTTAGTAAGAAAAGGACAAAAGAATATGTATGACTAATTATTTTTTTATATGTTTAAAACTCTGAAAATATTTACCTCGTCATTTAGTGTCACCAACTTTGGAAATACATCGATTTTGTATTTTTTAAATAAAAGATAAAGCATAGAAATATAGATCTACAAAACCATTTTTATTTTAAATAAACAACAAAAAAAATATACATAACAATTACAACAAATGCTCAAATTGGAGCCCATTGGCATCGATACATAGCTGGCATCTCCTACGAACACCATTCAGGGAGTTCCGAATATTCAGGTGTTTTATGCTTCTTAAAGCGGCTTCAAAATTTTGTCTTAGTTCTTCAACCGTATTACTTCTGACGCTGTAAATTTTATTTTTTAAAAATCCCCAAAAATAAAAATCTAATGGGGTGATATCAGGTGAACGGGCTGGCCACCTAATAGATCCATTATTTGCAAGCCATTTTTCTCCAAAATTGGTGTTTAGGCAATTTACCACAATGGCTGCGTTGTGGGATGGTGCACCGTCATGCTGAAAAAAAAGCTTTTCCCTCTCTTGTAATGGTATATTGTCTAAATAACTGATGATATGTCTTTCCAAAATATTCAAGTAAATCTCGGAATTTAGATTTCCTTCAAATATTTCATAGGCTAGAACTCTATTTCCCAATAGAGCCAGCCACACATTAAATCCAAATCGACCCTGATATACTCTATTTACTTGCTGATGAGGATTATGATCGGCCCACAGATGATTGTTGTGGCGATTAAATATTCCGTCGCTTGTTACTCGTGTTTCGTCGGTCCAGATTATTTTGGTAAAAAATAATTCATCTTCACGCAACATATTTAAATACAAATTGCAAAACTGAAGTCTCCTCTCTGAATCACCAGGATGCAAATGATGAGTTTTTCGAGGTCTGTAACATTTAAATTTCTTAGTTTTTAACAGACGGGATGATTTTGAGGGTACCACGCCAATATCTTTCTCAATATTTCTAAGTGAAGTGGTCGGATCCGCAGCCACGCATGCCAATACATTAATGGTTTCATTTGCTTTATTTTCCTTCTGATAGGTCTTTGGTCTTTCTTTTGAAAACGATCCATAATTAATAAGGTTATTTTCAAGCCTTTGAAAAATTCTTAAATCAGGTTGCTGCCGCTCCGGATATCTTTCAAAATACAAATCAGATGCTGCCCGACTATTTTTTTGACACTCAAGAAAACATAGCATATTATATTTTTCAAAATTTTGGAACTTTTCCATTCTTAACCGCGTATATTAACTTTGCTTTATGACAAATTAAAGACAGACTGACATGTCTATAAATAATTTAAAAAAATGATTTTGTTATCCATGGCTTACTAAGAGATTTTTAAATTATTATCTGGTAAAATGTAAAATTTGCAAATGCAAAGAAATTAGTAGATAAAAAGTCATCATGCATTTATAGAAAATTTCACTTTTAATACAAAAAATATAAAAAGAATTAAATAATTATATGAACAATTAAAAAAATTATTATTTTTATTTCCTTTAAACATAATTTTGGAAGAAAGCTATTTTAACAAATTACAGAAAATTGGTCGAGCCTTGGGCATAGTGTCGATAATAAAAAATTAATAGTTTTTAGAATTTTGTATTGCATGTACTAAAATTGAGATATGACATTTTAGAAATGGTGAAATAAGACTTACTCTTTTGTTTTGCTCCTACCTGCCATCGCCCGCTACGAAAAATGAGGAAAATTTATGAAAATCGCTTATTATCGAATTATTTTATCAAAAAACTGATTACAAATATATATATTTGAAAAGCTAATGGTAAGCAGAATAAACGTAATTAAAAATATACAGGGTGTCCCATAAGAAAAAATATAAGTTGGGTCAATTTATTAAAAATTAAACAAAATAAAAAAAAAACTGGCTACGCCACTGAACTTTACGGAAAAACTACATATTTTATCAATTTACAGTTTTTTCGTATCTATAATAACAAAGAAGTTACATGGAATTTTAATAACTGTCAAAATTTGAAAATCACCCTGTAGCTGTCCAGGGGAACAAGGTAGCCATGATCTGTTTTCGCAGCAATTGTTTCCTCAAAAAAAGAACTCATAACATCTATATCAGATTTATGAAATTCCTTATGATTTTCGAGATACCCTATAAAACTATCAAAAATAGAACACCCTGAGCACATTAAGTAAAGTTGTGGAAAAATGTGTTAAGTCTAGACTTTGGGAATTTTTTAAACAGGAGAAACTTCTATCGGAATGTCAATTTGGATTCCAGGAGGAGGTCAGTACTGAGGATGCTATAATTGAAGTTTCAAATTTCATAGTAAAAAATTTTAATGAAGGTTTGAAGACACTTGCAGTCTTCTTGGATCTGTCAAAGGCATTTGATACTGTGGAGCACGGCATTTTACTGACAAAGCTCGAAAACTGTGGCATTAGAGGAACAGCCTTGAACCTGTTTGAATCGTATCTGAGTGGAAGGAGTCAGGTGGTAAAGCTTGATAAATACAAAAGTAACTCAAAACCTGTGAAGTGCGGTGTTCCGCAAGGGACAGTCCTGGGTCCGGTCCTTTTTCTGATTTATGTCAATTCACTTACTGAGGCATGCAATGATGCTAAGGTTGTGTGCTTTGCTGACGACACTGTGGTGCTGGTGAGGGATCATATTATCATCAAAATTAAACACTGGCTAGATTCAAATTTACTAACACTTAATATCGATAAAACGCACTTTCTGTGTTTTTCAAAGACTCTTAGAGATTTGCCTGTTGCTCAGACCATAACGTTACACCAACTAGATTGCCATATAAATAACCTTCCTTGTACATGTAGTCAAGTAATAAATAGAAAAGATAATATCAAATATTTAGGCATATATTTTGATCAGTGCATGACATGGCATAATCATATAGAATTCGCTAATAAAAAACTAAGGAATTTGCTTTACAAATTTTATGACCTACGCCATGTGGTTCCTTTGGGAATACTCAAGATTATATATCAAGCTCTAGTTGAATCTGTCCTGTCTTACGGCATCATCGTTTGGGGTGCACTGTGTAACAACACTCTCTACCCGCTAACTATAACGCAAAGGTATATTTTGAAGATTATGCTCTTTAACCCTTTGTGTACGGATTTATTTTATTTTTTAAATCGTGATGCAAACTAGTATTTTTGGATTAAAATTTATATAAAAATGCCATTTTTTTAAGTTTTTCACATACCTGTTTTTTTTTAAAGCCCCTAGGGGGCGGTTTCACCATGAAACCAGTAGGAATTAGATAGGCAACTAGTTGTTTTCTCAAATTTTATTGAACTACATACTACTTACACACAAATAAACAACTAAATTTTATGGTAGTTCAAAAAACAGTTTTTCTTGTCTGTTAGGCATAGACCAACGTTGCACCTAAAAAAAAACAATAAAAAATACATAATTTTTTTAGCAAAAGAGGAATAGTTTACCTAGAACACATCCATCGGGTACGGTGAGTCTCCGACTTTTCACTGCATAGGGCGCACCGCCTTGAATTCCCGTGTACAGGCATATGACTACAGGAATCAAATCTAATTTCCGGGGCAACATGGACCTTGAAACAATTGGTAGTAGATGATGGTCTTCCTTTTTTAGGACAATTTTCTTCAGCTCCGATCAGTCCTAGTACTACAGCGATTCTAAATGATTTCAGTGGTAAAGCTGCTGAATCATTGGCCCTATTTTTAAAAATAAGGTAGGAGTTAACAACAGCCATGTCTAACATGTACCAAAAAATCCTGTGCCACCACTTTTTGGATTTTCTGTCGATTTCATATATCGATTTGAGCATGTCCAACTTATCAACGTATCCCATGTGTCTATTATAATTGACCACAATAAGTGGACACGGGATTTCTTTGAGAGTACCATCTTTCTGTTTTCTGTTTGTGGTGCCAGCTTCAGATGGATCACAGTGGTTATTTAGAAAATGGACCCCCTTTCGGTCTTTCCACTTTAGGTATACTATACCATCTTTGCTTACCCGCCAGTCTGATTGACCTCTGATTAGATTTTTGTCATCTTCTATGTTTTCCGGGAGATCCTTTCTGCCACGTCTTACTGTTCCGCAAGAATAAATCCTCTCACTTTGAAGTTGTTTTTGAAGAGCAACAGAGTTAAAATAATTATCAAAGTACACGTGGTGTCCCTTCTCGACTAGAGTTCTAGTTAGGTCTGTGACCACTCGAGCGCCCAAGTCTTTTTCGGAGTTATCTCCAATTTTTCCTGTATATATCTGGAATTGACAAAGATAGCCAGTTTCATCCGCCCTAACCCAAACCTTGTATCCACGTTTTATAGGTTTTAGAGGCATAAACTGTTTTAAACTGCTTCGACCTTTGAATCTTATCATAGATTCATCGATGGATTGATTTTTTGATGGTTTGTAATTGGCGCTAAATGTTTCTGACAGTGTGTCAAGTAATGGTCGTATTTTATAAAGTTTATCATAATTCGGTGAACCTTTTTGCGGTATAAGATAATTATCATTTAGGTGTAGGTTACCTAAAAGCCAAATAAATCGATCTCTAGGGATAGCCCGGCTAATAAAATTGTCCCTAAGCTCTGGGCGAGAAGACCAGTAATCTTTATAGCTTGGCAGTCTTTTGATCCCCATCATAATATTAACAGCTAAATGTTTTATTTCCGTATTAAATAAAACCCATGAAAATAAGTAACATTCTTTATTGAAATAATCTTTGCCCGGCGACCCGGTACCGACTGACTAACCCCACCAACGTCTCACCTATCCATCGTACTGGTACATACAAAAAACTTAAACCTAAATTCCGGTATAGTGTTGGCACCTATTAAAGTACCAAATATCAAAATACACAACATACCCTTCCCCTATAAAAATTTTATCCCTAAACAATACTACCTATGAATAAGTAAGCCTCTCTGGGGGGTTTAGTTGACTACGTCTTCTAAGTAACATATGATCAACTTCGTTGTTTGAAGAATCAATATTTACAGGCATTAAGTCCTTATCATCATCGCTTTCAACTGAAAAATCTTGTAGAGTGGATCGTGGAAGAATACTCTGGCTTGTTTTACCATTTGAATAATGTTTTTTTAACTGGTCTATATGTCGCCTCCATTTTCTTCCACCCTCCACCTCTACCTCATAAGTTCTGCTACCAAGGACTTTTGTAATCCTACCCTCACACCAAATAGCACCTTTATTTACTCTATAATCGCGAGCCCATACCTTATCGCCTTGTTTCATATAAACCAAATTCCTATTTTTATGATTATTTAATTGAAATTCCTGTTTATTTGCGACTGTTGACACAACCGATGGCATAATTAAGTCAAATTTAGTACGCAAATGTCGCCCCATTAAAACCTTTGAGGGTGTCTCGTTGGTAGTTGTATGAGGGGTGTTTCGGTACTGAAACAAAAAGCAGTCGATAATGTAATCTATGTCCGTTATGTTATTTTGCTTTCCCTTAACTATGGCTGCCTTCATAATTTTCACCGCCGACTCTGCTAAACCGTTAGTAGCCGGGTGATATGGTGCTCCTGTTTTGTGTTTAATACCATTTCTTTTTAAAAAGTTTTGAAAATCTTCTGATAAGAAAGTTTGCGCATTGTCAGTGGTTAACTCTTTGGGTAATCCAAACCTAGCAAATAACTTCCGTAAAACATTTATAGTACCCATTGACGTCATAGAAGAAACTGGAAAACATTCTATCCACTTTGAAGTGGCATCTTCGACAACAAAAAAATATTTTCCACATAATGGACCAAAAAAATCTGCATGCAATCTACTCCATGGCTCCTTGGGCCATTCCCAAGGTTTAACTACAGTTTCCGGTACATTACCGGAAAATTTTTGACATATTTTACATTCCTGTGAAATACTTTCGATTTGGCCGTTTATGGAAGGCCACCAAAAATAAGAACGAGCCAACGATTTCATCTTGACTATCCCCATGTGATTCGCATGCAGTTCTTTTAAAAGATCGCTTCGAAATTTACTTGGCACTATTAGTTTATATCCCCACATTAAACAATCTTGTTCCTTGCTTAATTGGTTTCTTCTTATGAAAAATGGATGTAATTCGGGCGTACATTTTTTTGGCCATCCATTTCGCATATAATATAAAACCTTACTCAGGACTGGGTCTCGCGCTGTTTCCAATTTAATTTGTTTAAAATTTATCGGAATATTTTCTTCTTGTAAAAAATTTAAATATGAAAAATTACCTTGATCCAACTGTTGTAAATTTGTTTTAATTGGTAAAAAATCTGAGGGTTGCCTCATGCGTGACAAATAATCTGCACTATTTTTTTCCGACCTAATATATTGAATTTCGTAATCAAAAGCTGATAACATATATGACCAACGTTGTAATCTGTTAGCCGCAAACGTGGGCAAACCCTTCTTATTACCAAAAATACTTAATAGCGGTTTATGGTCAGTACATAGTATAAACTTCCTGCCATACACATACTGAAAAAAACGCTTAATGCCGAACACAATAGCTGCAGCTTCCTTATCTATTTGAGAGTAATTAATTTCCGTATTTGTTAAAAGCCTTGAAGCATAAGCTACGGGGTGCTCTGAGCCGTTTTTATCAATCTGACTAATTACAGCGCCTAAACTATACATTGAGGCGTCAACAGTCAATTTTAATGGTAGTTCTGGGTCATAATGAGCCAATATAGGAGCTGAAATTAAAATATCTTTTACTTTGTCAAAGCTGATTTGACAATCAGCTGACCAGTGCCATTTGACGTTTTTCTTTAAAAGATTATATAATGGTTGAAGCACTGCTGACGCATTTTTAACAAATTTACAATAATAGTTGACCATCCCAAGAAAAGATTTTAACTCGGTTATGTCATTTGGCAAGGGTGCATTTTTAATAGCATTAATCCTTTCATCAGAGGTGTGCAACCCTTTTTTATTGATTATGTGGCCCATATAAATAACCGAGTCCTGAAAAAATGAGCATTTTTCTCTCCTAACTCGGAGACCACAGTCTCTTAAACGCTCCAATACCGTACTTAATCTATTAAAGTGTTCCGCATCGTCTTTACCTGTCACCAATATATCGTCCAGGAAACAGCATACTCCCGGCATATTAAAATAACTCTCCATTAAATTTTGAAAAATTGCAGGCGCGCAGTGAATTCCATAAGGCAACCGTGTAAAACTGAACAACCCCTTATGTGTCGAAATTGTAACCAATTTTTGACTTTCTTCAGACAATACCAATTGTTGGTAAGCTTCAGACAAGTCTATTTTAGAAAACTTTTGACCACCCTTCAGTTGATTAAAAAGATATTCGATTCTGGGTAAAGGATACTGTTGAATTTCCAGCTGTGGATTTAATGTTATTTTAAAATCTCCGCATAGCCTAATCGACCCATTTTGTTTCAATACCGGAACTATAGGTGTCGCCCACTCGGAAAATTCTACAGGTTTTAAGATATTTTGCTCAACTAATCTATAAATTTCTTGTTCGATTTTTGGTTTCAATGCGAAAGGAACCGGTCGGGCTTTGAAAAACTTAGGGGTTGCACCCTCTTTGAGCTTTAATGAGACAGTGAAATTTTTAAAAGTTCCAATACCGGGTTGAAATATCTGAGAAAATTTTGATAAAAAACTCTCAACATTGGTAGCACAGCCTATGTTAAAAATATTGCCCTGTTGTGATACCTGATTTAGATTACAAATGCCTATATTTAACATTTTCATACCATTCCTACCGATTAGCGGTGGTCCCCCATTTCTAATTACATAAACCTTTAAAAGGTGTTTACAATTTTCATAAAAAACATTTAAGTTTGCATAACCTAAAGGCTGAAAAGAAACGCCTACATAATCTTTAAGTGTTAAATCATTCTTACATAACTGTAATTTTTTAAAATATTTTAAATACAGTTTTTCAGAAATTGCTGCATACGCAAACCCCGAATCCACCTCGAAACATATAGGTATATTCTCTACTAAAATATTCAGATAAGTAGGTTTTACATTTTCGATTGCCTCAATATTGATATCGCGCAAGCTAAACATGTAATCACGCTCTGATTCACTTTCCCTTTCCTCGGTGTCCCTCATATAAAAATTCCGCGGATTCCTATTTCGACAGACTGAAGCTAAGTGGCCCTGTACTCCGCACTTATGACAAATACAATTTCGGTACGCACATTCACTAAATCTATGGTTAAATCTACCGCAAACACTGCACTTACTTTGTTGCCACGACTGTACCTGTTGCTGCCTATTTGGGGTTCTGCGAATAGGAGCCTGTGTTGTTACTCCTGCCCCTGCCCCCTGCTGGCTTTGCTGCGGCAAAGGCCGACCTCGCTGGCCGCCCGCACCACTGCTGCTAGCCTGCGCCCTGTTGAAATGAAGTTCCTCTTCCTTCACCGGAACTACCTGCCTGATGCCATCCGCCGGTACCACATGTTCATTGATAGACGATTCCTTTGCCAACGCTAGCTTAACTACCTTTGCAAGTGTCACTGTATCCTTAGAGGCGTCTTCTTCAAACAATCTTTCCATGATTCTGTCGTTAGCCATACCGGTAACAAAAATATCGCGCACCACAACTTTTAATACGCGTTCATTAAAGCAGCAATTTGCTGCTAGACTTTGCACTCTCGCTTGCCATTCCGATACGGTCTCACTAGAATACTTTTTTGCATTATAAAATTTTTGTCTTTCGGCGAAGTACGATTTGACCGGTGAAAAATAGGTTCTTAAGGTCTCGAGTAAATTGCTATATGTTTCGGATTCAGGCAAGTTTGGCACGCAAAGATTTCTTAAGAGAATATAGCATTCTTCATTAATCGTGTTAAGAAGAATAGCTTTCTTCTTCTCTTCTTCATTTATATTGTTTGCAATAAAAAACTGGTTGAGCCTCTCCTTAAAAACCGAAAAATTAGACGATTTCGGGTCGAACGTATTTAAAGTACCCAAAAACCCGGTAGCCATTTTGCCTCACTCGCGTTTTCTCCCGTACCTACTGTAAATATTGAAATAGGTACTACACAATTATTTATGACAACCGACTCGCCCGCTATAATTAATCTTTACTGATACTGTGGGTTTAAAAATATCCTCGTCGCCATGTTTTATTTCCGTATTAAATAAAACCCATGAAAATAAGTAACATTCTTTATTGAAATAATCTTTGCCCGGCGACCCGGTACCGACTGACTAACCCCACCAACGTCTCACCTATCCATCGTACTGGTACATACAAAAAACTTAAACCTAAATTCCGGTATAGTGTTGGCACCTATTAAAGTACCAAATATCAAAATACACAACACTAAAAATGCTCTTACTTCTTTTGAACATGTCTGTTTGAATGAAGTGATACCATATTTTTGAACAGCATAAAGATTCGTTTGAAAAACTATATCTTCAATAAACCTTTCAGGAAATAAACAAAAAAATATATCTGTGGGCGTTTCTTTCCCAACAGGTATATTGGGTCCACTATCTTCATGGAATGTCTTCATATTTTTAAGACAATAATCGCTGGAAGTTGTCCAAATGGGTTTATTTGTTGCTAGCTCACGTTGTCTTATCGTAGCAAGTGGTAGTTCATCATCACTGTCCCACTGAGCCACAACCACGTCATCTGCAAAATCTATGGGTAGTTCATTTATGTCAAACAAATCATCATTATTTAGAACCGCTTGTTCGTCAGCACCCTCATCTTCACTAGTATCCCCTGAGTCTGACTCATTATCACTGGGAATTTCATCCAATAAAGTAAAAATATCATTGGATTGCATTTTTTCGAGATCGCGAAAATATAACAAATTTTCTCTACCTAAAATTAAAAAATATGTTGTAGCCTACCGGTTACGCTGCGAAACCACTAACTTCTTGCATAAAAAAAAATGTAAAAACATAATAGTTTGTTCCAGAAATATTCTAATAGTATTAGGGTACTATTTTTACAATAAAAAAACATATTTTTCTTACCAGACATAATGAATAACACTTTTATTGAACAAAATTCACAAATAGACCATAGACCTCAGCTGACCACATGTAAATAAGGCATGAAGTGATAAATAAACAGGGTATGATCCTAAACCAATCGGCCGCCGCATAGATAGTGGCGTGATGTATGTACACGCCCACTGGTATTACTGCGAAACCGGTAGGAGTCTAGGTAAAAATTAGTTTGTTTGCGGTTTCACTGTGAAACCGGTGGGCAACAAAGGGTTAAGACCAGAATGTATCCCACAGAAAAACTGTTTAAAGAAGTAAACGTATTAAGCATCAGGCAACTTTATATTAAGAATGTTATACGTTTTGGTTGTAAGAATAGGACCTTAAAAAACTATGTCAACCACCCTATACATACAAGGTCTATTACACACAATGATTTATACTTACCACCCACTTTATCTTCCTCTACCCAGAGACACATCTCGTATGTTATGCCTAAAATAATAAACCTTATGCCGCCACACTTGAAAAAGGACAGGTATCCAAAAATAAAGCACAAAATAAATGATTGGATTATTTCTAACTTTCCTAAGATCTGTGAAAAAATACCATAGTTTATGTAAAATCTCTGTGTAATATTATACTATACAGTTTTATTATAAATCCAGTTTAGCGTTAAAATTGGTACATCTCAAGAATAAATATATTCTATGATACTGTAAAATGAATTCATGTAAAAATGTTACAAGTATTGTCTGAGGTATTAATACACTACAAAGCTGTTGCTAAATAAAGATTAGATTTAGATATATACTTATTTAAGGTATTTAGTGCACACACAAATCCTATGGATATATTGTGCTCTAGAACACTGTAAAAATGTTTTGTAACCATTATTGTAAAGTATCTTGGCAAATAAATTTGATTTGATTTGTACAGTTTTCAAGAAAATCGCAAAAATAATATTCTTAAATTATTTTCTCTTGACCCAAGGTAGTGCAAGAGGACGTCACTGGTTTAAAAAATTGCTTCCATATTCCTACACCTCTTTGCAAAATATGAACTTGATGGTATGTACAGTTTTCAAGAAAATCGCAAAAATAATATTTTAAAATTATTTTCTCTTGACCCAAGGTAGTGCAAGAGGATGTCACTGGTTTAAAAAGTTGCTTCCATATTCCTACACCTCTTTGCAAAACATGAACTTGATAGTATGTACAGTTTTCAAGAAAATCGCAAAAATAATATTTTTAAATATTTTCTCTTGATCCAAGGTAGTGCAAGAGGATGTTACTATACAATATGTTTAAATTATATTAAAAATATAAGTGGTAATTGAATTCAATCTACGAAAAATAATTATAGATAACATAAATATTATTTTATTTAAATATAATTAGAATGAGCAGTGTATATGCAATGGTGGATGGTACTTTGACGCTCGGGTAATTTCGGAAAATTTGGCTGCTATCTTTGGCTGCCATCTTCACTCCGGTACACATGAGCCCGAACAGTTTTTTTAAATATACTGGTATGTACCCTCAAATTAATTAAACCTTTCATAAACACACCCCCAATATCACCTGGGCAACGACTAGCATTGACTTTGAAGAAAATTTGTTTATTTATCAATAGGTTGTTCAGCTGCCTTTATTCCTATGATATTATGAAAGAAGTTTATAATTTTCAATTGGAAAATAAAATTATTTTATTATTATTATGTTAAAATAGAAAGCCTAAGAATTTAATCGCATAATTTAGCTAAGAAATATAAGAAAAAAATATATAAAAGCAAATATATAAAGTTGTTTTTATTTTTTAGCTATTTATCAGAAATAAAGAAATTGCCCGGAATAACCATACTGAGAAAAGCATTTTACGAGATGGACTAAAAACATTGAAAGACAATGCAAAAACCATCATGGGAGTATTTTTTTTGTTCTTCCAAGAAATCTTTTAGGTAGGTATTAGAAACAGAGAAGTCATACATTTTTTTCTTACTTGATTTCTTTTAGCATGATTTGGCTCTGTATGATTCCTATTCACTTTTTATTGAAACACCCTGTATATATAAAATAATGTGTTTCACTGTATCTAAATTAAATTGTTTCAGGCCAGATTATTACGATTTCAAACTGGTAGATAGAGTGTCTGCTGATGGTAGCCAGTATATAGACATAATATGGATCACATACAAAGAGATGCAATTAAACCAGTTAGTTCTTCAGAGGTTTCACTCATAGAAAAATTTAATCTAATTTTTGCTAAAAATGCTGAACTTCAAAATGTTAGAAAAATTTTGCAGTTCGTTTTTTCTAAGTATGCATAAACTGACTATTGAACATGTAAAGTCAGAGAAAGCAATAGGTGCGTGAATTGTGATTGTCCAAATGTTGTTGCATAAATAAAATGAGCTTTTGAGTAAACAAAAATTCTTTTAATTTGTACAGAATTCAACAAACTACATTTAAAAAAAAAGATAACAATAGAAACTACAAAAAAGGAAACAGAAACATAACTGTTGTGAGTTTTTCCATTTGCTTCCACAAAATTCAGCACAAGGTAACTAAGAAAGTTTATCTAATTGTTTTTCTTCATATTTTTTGGCTACGGCATTTGATGCCAATGTGTTTACCAGTGTGGCAGTTGGCTTCCTTCTATCAGGCCTCTAAAATTAAAAAAAAAAAACTTATTTTTAAGTTTGCAGGGTGCCTACTAATGAACCGAAACCGACAGGATTTTGATATAAAAGTAGGACATTTCTTTAAAAATTGTTAGGGGCCCCCTATGAAAGAGCTACTTGCAAGGTTTTAATTTAATTAAAGATAATATGTGGATCTCAAAATTCTATAGTGTTCAAAGTTTCTGTTTTTTCTATATGTACTTTTAAGTAACTGGTAGCCAAACTTAAAGAGTTACCTAACAGAAATACCATTTATTAGAAATCTTACTTTTTTGGGTGTCCCTCTTCCACATATGCCTCCTCTGCCTTCACCATTTCCTCTATTTCTTTTATTATTTGCATCCTGATTTTTAATTTGAGATACAGCTGGATCATTTACTTGTTCATCTTCAGAGTCCATATCTTGATTCTCATTTTTATCTCTCATACCAGGCCGAAATAGTGCAGGACTTAGAAGTCTTTTCAGGTCATTTGTTTTTCATTGTCTCAATCATCCTGTACCTATATCCTTTTCCTAAAAAACATTTTTATTTGACCAGTTTAACTACGTTATAATGTTATCTTGCAATATATACTTGGGCAGTACATAATATGCTCTTTTAATACCAATAATAATAAGCTTCTTGTCGTACCTCTGCCTTATTCTTCCTCATTGCCGGTTTCTTGTTTTCATATCATCTTTTTAGTTGTTAGATGGTTCGATTATTTAAATAGGACGAGGTTGCGTTAAACTCGTTCCCCCAGGCTTCGTTTTCTTGCAAAATGTTTAGCATTTTGTTTCTTTATTTTCCAATAAATTTTTATATTGAAGTGCTAATGTAAAAAGATGATTTACTTCCCTGGGGCTAAAATTCAGCCCCCTAATTCTTTTTGCTTCTGCCAACATCGTAAAGAATATGAATCGTTTTTGAAAAAGTCAACTCAACATTCAACAATAAAAATTTTGAGGTTAAAAACAATGTTCCAATCCAACCATAAACGCCATATTAGAAAATTCAGCGCCATCTAGTGACACTTGATTTTCGCGAATTATACGCGGCCAGGTTCGCATAGTCGCAGCAATGCCTCTACGTAGCGCCGCGTTATGATGTTCTATTATACGAGGGACGCTTGAGTATGTTTAATTTCCAATTTTTTTGTAAAAAAACTTAAAAAATACAGCCAGTTTTACCTACTACCTTGTTAAGAAAGGCATTTAACACTTTTTATCAGATGATGGCAGGTTTTAAGTATGAAATTTCAAATTTGTCTAAAAAGAATGCCTAAAGTAAAATGTAACTTTAATGGTTATTTTTGATTTTTAACGAAAAATATTGGGAAAAGCATCAATTTTTAGGTTTCTGGGGTCGGAAAATTCGATTTTGCTACAAAATTTGACGTTCCACCCGTCCGTCCCCGCCATTGTTATCGAAATATTTGTAAATTATTTTGATTGTCAACTTAATTTTAGAGTAAAATTTGCATATCTGAATCTAAATACAGTAGAAAGTACGAATTTTACAAAATAAAGTTGTTTCAGGCAATCTGAACGGACCTGATTCAGAAATGCAAATTTTACTTTAAAATTAAGTTGACAATAAAAATAATTCACAAATTTTTTCGATAACAACACAGAAACCTACAATTTGATGCTTTTCCCAATATTTTGAACGGAAAATCAAAAATGAATGAATGAAGATACATATTACTTTTAATGGATATTTTTTTGCAAAATTCGAAATTTCAAACTTAAAACCTTTCATGATATGATAAAAAGTGTTACATGCCTTTCTAAATAAGGTACTGGATAAACAGGCTGTATTGTGCTTGTTTTTTACAAAAAAATTCGAAATTTTAAACAGTGTGTCCAAGATATGGGAAATATTTTTATTTTCGATTTCTCAGAAAATTTTATTCTTGATAAAAGTTGGTGCTTGTGTTGAAACTAAAAACGCATATTTCCAATTTCACCTGCGCCTAATAGTAAGGGAGCAAATGCCATTTTTTCAAAATAGGTTTTTGGAGTTGAGCGTACTGGGTGCAGAAACAAATAAAGTATTAGTTATTTCCAGTGAAATGAATAGAGTTGGATTCTATCATACTTTTGATTAGAACCTAAGTTGGCTAAAATGTGTTTAAATATACGTGCAACACTCTAATATCTACACCAACTCGTATCATTGAAAAGTTCTAAAATTCTTGCAACTACTTAATAATTTTTTATTATAAACCCATGTTCAGTTATTTGATAAATATATTAAAATTGGGTAAACAAAAAATCGACCAGAGGCGAACCGTTTAGGAAAAAATTGAGTTTAAGGAAAAAAAATGGGAAATTGAAACACATAACTCAAATTTCGTATTTTGGCTAAGTATTTAATTTGCAAAATCATTTCCTTGTAAAATTTTGTTGTATTTTTAATAATTAGGGTACTTTATTCTTAAGGCAATTTTGAAAAAATTACATTTGCTCCCTTACTATTAGGCGCAGGTGAAATTGGAAATATGCGTTTTTAGTTTCAACGCAAGCACCAACTTTTATCAAGAATAAAATTTTCTGAGAAATCGAAAATAAAAATATTTCCCATATCTTGGACACACTGTTTAAAATTTCGAATTTTTTTGTAAAAAACAAGCACAATACAGCCTGTTTATCCAGTACCTTATTTAGAAAGGCATGTAACACTTTTTATCATATCATGAAAGGTTTTAAGTTTGAAATTTCGAATTTTGCAAAAAAATATCCATTAAAAGTAATATGTATCTTCATTCATTCATTTTTGATTTTCCGTTCAAAATATTGGGAAAAGCATCAAATTGTAGGTTTCTGGGGTCGAAGAATTCGATTTTGCTACAAAAGTTGACGTTACACGCGTCCCCGCCATTGTTATCGAAAAAATTTGTGAATTATTTTGATTGTCAACTTAATTTTAGAGTAAAATTTGCATATCTGAATCTAAATACAGTAGAAAGTACGAATTTTACAAAATAAAGTTGTTTCAGGCAATCTGAACGGACCTGATTCAGAAATGCAAATTTTACTTTAAAATTAAGTTGACAATAAAAATAATTCACAAATTTTTTCGATAACAATGGCGGGGACGGGTGTAACGTCAACTTTTGTAGCAAAATCGAGTTCTTCGACCCCAGAAACCTACAATTTGATGCTTTTCCCAATATTTTGAACGGAAAATCAAAAATGAATGAATGAAGATACATATTACTTTTAATGGATATTTTTTTGCAAAATTCGAAATTTCAAACTTAAAACCTTTCATGATATGATAAAAAGTGTTACATGCCTTTCTAAATAAGGTACTGGATAAACAGGCTGTATTGTGCTTGTTTTTTACAAAAAAATTCGAAATTTTAAACAGTGTGTCCAAGATATGGGAAATATTTTTATTTTCGATTTCTCAGAAAATTTTATTCTTGATAAAAGTTGGTGCTTGTGTTGAAACTAAAAACGCATATTTCCAATTTCACCTGCGCCTAATAGTAAGGGAGCAAATGCCATTTTTTCAAAATAGGTTTTTGGAGTTGAGCGTACTGGGTGCAGAAACAAATAAAGTATTAGTTATTTCCAGTGAAATGAATAGAGTTGGATTCTATCATACTTTTGATTAGAACCTAAGTTGGCTAAAATGTGTTTAAATATACGTGCAACACTCTAATATCTACACCAACTCGTATCATTGAAAAGTTCTAAAATTCTTGCAACTACTTAATAATTTTTTATTATAAACCCATGTTCAGTTATTTGATAAATATATTAAAATTGGGTAAACAAAAAATCGACCAGAGGCGAACCGTTTAGGAAAAAATTGAGTTTAAGGAAAAAAAATGGGAAATTGAAACACATAACTCAAATTTCGTATTTTGGCTAAGTATTTAATTTGCAAAATCATTTCCTTGTAAAATTTTGTTGTATTTTTAATAATTAGGGTACTTTATTCTTAAGGCAATTTTGAAAAAATTACATTTGCTCCCTTACTATTAGGCGCAGGTGAAATTGGAAATATGCGTTTTTAGTTTCAACGCAAGCACCAACTTTTATCAAGAATAAAATTTTCTGAGAAATCGAAAATAAAAATATTTCCCATATCTTGGACACACTGTTTAAAATTTCGAATTTTTTTGTAAAAAACAAGCACAATACAGCCTGTTTATTCAGTACCTTATTTAGAAAGGCATGTAACACTTTTTATCATATCATGAAAGGTTTTAAGTTTGAAATTTCGAATTTTGCAAAAAAATATCCATTAAAAGTAATATGTATCTTCATTCATTCATTTTTGATTTTCCGTTCAAAATATTGGGAAAAGCATCAAATTCTAGGTTTCTGGGGTCGAAGAATTCGATTTTGCTACAAAAGTTGACGTTACACCCGTCCCCGCCATTGTTATCGAAAAAATTTGTGAATTATTTTTATTGTCAACTTAATTTTAAAGTAAAATTTGCATTTCTGAATCAGGTCCGTTCAGATTGCCTGAAACAACTTTATTTTGTAAAATTCGTACTTTCTACTGTATTTAGATTCAGATATGCAAATTTTACTCTAAAATTAAGTTGACAATCAAAATAATTCACAAATTTTTTCGATAACAATGGCGGGGACGCGTGTAACGTCAACTTTTGTAGCAAAATCGAATTCTTCGACCCCAGAAACCTACAATTTGATGCTTTTCCCAATATTTTGAACGGAAAATCAAAAATGAATGAATGAAGATACATATTACTTTTAATGGATATTTTTTTGCAAAATTCGAAATTTCAAACTTAAAACCTTTCATGATATGATAAAAAGTGTTACATGCCTTTCTAAATAAGGTACTGGATAAACAGGCTGTATTGTGCTTGTTTTTTACAAAAAAATTCGAAATTTTAAACAGTGTGTCCAAGATATGGGAAATATTTTTATTTTCGATTTCTCAGAAAATTTTATTCTTGATAAAAGTTGGTGCTTGCGTTGAAACTAAAAACGCATATTTCCAATTTCACCTGCGCCTAATAGTAAGGGAGCAAATGTAATTTTTTCAAAATTGCCTTAAGAATAAAGTACCCTAATTATTAAAAATACAACAAAATTTTACAAGGAAATGATTTTGCAAATTAAATACTTAGCCAAAATACGAAATTTGAGTTATGTGTTTCAATTTCCCATTTTTTTTCCTTAAACTCAATTTTTTCCTAAACGGTTCGCCTCTGGTCGATTTTTTGTTTACCCAATTTTAATATATTTATCAAATAACTGAACATGGGTTTATAATAAAAAATTATTAAGTAGTTGCAAGAATTTTAGAACTTTTCAATGATACGAGTTGGTGTAGATATTAGAGTGTTGCACGTATATTTAAACACATTTTAGCCAACTTAGGTTCTAATCAAAAGTATGATAGAATCCAACTCTATTCATTTCACTGGAAATAACTAATACTTTATTTGTTTCTGCACCCAGTACGCTCAACTCCAAAAACCTATTTTGAAAAAATGGCATTTGCTCCCTTACTATTAGGCGCAGGTAAAAGTTGAAATATGCGTTTTTAGTTTTAACGCATGCACCAACTTGTATAAAGAATAAAATTTTCTGAGAAATCGAAAATAAAAATATTTCCCATATCTTGGACACACTGTTTAAAATTTCGAATTTTTTTGTAAAAAACAAGCACAATACAGCCTGTTTATCCAGTACCTTATTTAGAAAGGCATGTAACACTTTTTATCATATCATGAAAGGTTTTAAGTTTGAAATTTCGAATTTTGCAAAAAAATATCCATTAAAAGTAATATGTATCTTCATTCATTCATTTTTGATTTTCCGTTCAAAATATTGGGAAAAGCATCAAATTCTAGGTTTCTGGGGTCGAAGAATTCGATTTTGCTACAAAATTTGACGTTACACCCGTCCCCGCCATTGTTATCGAAAAAATTTGTGAATTATTTTTATTGTCAACTTAATTTTAAAGTAAAATTTGCATTTCTGAATCAGGTCCGTTCAGATTGCCTGAAACAACTTTATTTTGTAAAATTCGTACTTTCTACTGTATTTAGATTCAGATATGCAAATTTTACTCTAAAATTAAGTTGACAATCAAAATAATTTACAAATATTTCGATAACAATGGCGGGGACGGACGGGTGGAACGTCAAATTTTGTAGCAAAATCGAATTTTCCGACCCCAGAAACCTAAAAATTGATGCTTTTCCCAATATTTTCCGTTAAAGTATTCCTACTTTAGACATATTTAAGCGTCCCTCGTATAATGTGTTTCCAAAACATCAAAACAACTTTATCTTCTAAAATTCCTCCTGTCTACCTATCTCTATTTATTATAGTAAATATTTAAAAACTTATAAAAATATCTCTTTCTAGCGCATTATATTCCTCAGGTCTCGGTCAAATCAGACTTGCATATTAATCTGTCGACTATCTCTCTCTCTCATAATATTACCTATAAAAAGAGACAGACCTTGTTAAAAACGAAATATATATTACGCCAACTAACTGAGGGGCTTTATTATCCGTTTTTTGGATAAAAGAAGAAGAAGAGAAGTTCTGTCAATTTTGTAAAATGAACGAATAGACAGCCTAAGTGATGACGTCACAAGGGGCGTGTTTTAAAAAATCTTTCCAAACAAAAATAAATTGCATTGAAAATCCCATAAGAGATTTTTGCAAGCATTGATACACGTTTATAAGCGACAAATAAGCAATTCCTTCAAATTATTCATATTTTTGGTGATATCATTGACCCATTTACAGCCACAGATAGAGGTAAGTGTTTCCTGAAAATATTTAATCGCCATTTGAAAAAGTTTGAGGTTATGTTATTGTTGTTTACATTATTGTTTATTAAGACATAATTGTTAGTTTTTTGTAAAATAAAGCTTGTGGTAGTGTTTATTTATTAATATGAAATTAATAATTTATATTATAGATTCAATATTGGCTAAAGTGGTTACGTATTTTGTTACCCGAACAGAAAATTTTCAAGTTTGTTGTATTCCCTGCAGAGAGAGGAATGCCCTATAAGCATCTTATAAGGTACATAATAGAACAATTATTATGTTAAAAAGGGATAAACGCCTTGGAGTTGAACCATTATTTGCTTTACAATGGTAGAAGTCAAGATAGAGCAGAGAACCTTCCCAACATTCTTTGGTTTGTACCTGCCATTTTGGACACAATGACAGAAAGAATAGGGCTACAATATTTGAGTTCAGCGCTAAAAGGCAATTTAGCATTACATCTCCAGAAAAAAGGTATGTTATAGCTTTTATTATACAAAATGTATTCACATTCCTAAAAACTAAAGTAAAAAATGTGAACATTTAATAGTTTGATTTAACTTTTAATAGAAAAGCAAGGCCAACATTATATTAAATTATTTTTAGAAAAGAAGTGAGCAGACAGATGTTACCGAAGATATTGACTCATGCTTTAGGAGCATCGTTAGAAGCAGAAAAGTATTTTTTAATAAAAGATTTGGAAAAAAGTTCAAAAAAACCTTTAAAAACTTTTAGTACCTACGCTTTAGTTACAACTATTCTCATATCCTTATGTATGGACAGGGATATCAATGCTATACCTAATACAATTAATTTGAAACATATATTATGTAGATTATAAAACAATGTAATAAAAATAACAATAAATATTTGTTTAAATTTTTATAATTTCAGTACATCAAATGTTAAGGTCTACAGTATTTCTAAAATTGCTGATCAATCTGATTATCCATAGCTGCATGAATAAGGCTTACTGGGATATAGCTCCTCAGCTGTTTTAACTTCGCTGGATTTAGTTTTTTATATATATTATAACTTTTGTCTTTCATCATAGTGTGAACTTCTCCGATCTGAATCAAATTGCATCCATAGGACATGGTTTGACTCCAAGGCATTTACCCCTTTTTAACATAATAATATTTGCTCTATTAGGTACCTTATAAGTGATGTCCGAGCTTTCCTTTCTTTTATCTTTGCAGGGAATACAACAAACTTGAAAATTTTCTGTTCGGGTAACAAAATACGTAACCACTTTAGCCAATATTGAATCTATAATATAAATTATTTAGGCTATAGACTGGGTCTACTTCATATTAATAAATAAACACTAACACGAGCTTTATTTTACAAAAAAACTACAATTATGTCTTAATAAACAATAATGTAAACAACAATAACATAATCTCAAACTTTTTCAAATGGCGATTAAATATTTTCAGGAAACACTTACCTCTATCTGTGGCTGTAAATGGGTCAATCATATCACCAAAAATATGAATAATTTGAAGAAATTGCTTATTTGTCGCTTATAAACGTGTATCAATGCTTGCAAAAATCTCTTATGGGATTTTCAATGCAATTTATTTTTGTTTGGAAAGATTTTTTAAAACACGCCCCTTGTGACGTCAGACTTAGGCTGTCCATTAAAAATCAATAAAATTGTTTTTTTTTCCCATGAAAATCTGACATGATATTGTCATACCTTTAATTAAACCTAATTCATTCATTATATTTATTTTATATTGTTAATAAAATCAAGAGAAGAATCACATATCACATGTATTTATGTTTCTTGAAAATATGGTGACGGTGTTGATAATTATTTAGTGTTAGTTTATACAGATAAACGTTGTAAATATTGTCTTATAGTTTATTAATTATGTAAATTTGAAGAAATAGTCAATTCTTAAAGTGGAATTGTAAGTATGGGGGTAAAACAAAACAAAAAAAGTCTTCATCCACTAGTTTATTGACATTATATTATTTTAGGAGTTTTCATTAGAGAGACAAATAATGAATATGTAGGTATTCAATAATTTTAGATAATTTTAATTATAAAAAGTAGGTATATTAGGTTACCTTTTTCACTCTTTTGCTTCTATTAACATCAAATACTTGCTTTATCACATGTAGAAAAACATCTTCTGGTTTCAATACAACTGAATTTTGTAATGTTTTGTTTGGGGAATCCTACAAAATATAATATTATTTTCCTCTTGCCTATTTAATGATACAATTTTTCAGCAAATGCAAATGAATTTGAGTGTGTAGTGTGAATGATTTTTCATCACAATTGGTAAATATCGCTTAACGCTTAGTTCAAAACCACCACTTATAAAAATTGTCATATCGAGGGGAATATTGTATTAATATTATAGTTTGTGTAGTTTGCTCTAATTAATTTTTAGATTTAAATCACAACACAGATGAAATCCAATAATATGCTCTTACTTACACGCTGATAGATTTATTGGATAGATCTATCATTTTGTTGCTTCTTTGTTTCAATAACACAGCCCTCATTATACACAAAACATTGTAGGTTAACCAAATTTGACTTACAAATGTTGGTGGTTTGCTGGTTTGTTACTTAAAATCTTTCTTCTCGATTACCACGCCTTCTATTCCCAAGTTTATCTTGATAGACTGGTTTTTACATACATTGAACAGCAGCACACTGCTTTTTAATAAACTTGGATCAAAGAAAATAAACTCTGCTTCGATTGTAAAATCAGTGAATAGCAAAGGTCATTGAGGTCAAAGTACGTAAACTCTGCAAACAAAATTACTGCAAAATACTGTAGTAATATGATCCGATGCTTTGTTCATATAATATTTAAAAAAGGTTTACAAATAATAATTACAATAATGACCATATTATAATAAGCCAAATATTCTATTAATTTGTTTATACAGATTATTTGACGTATAAAAATAATTATTGACATGACGGGAAATATACCACAGATTGTTGATGGCCTCAATACCACAGAGTAGATGTAAAGTAGTTCGGACAGAAATACAGATTTCTATAATCGAATTACAGTTTTCTGTAATTGGTCAAGTGAAGATAAATATACGCAGTCCCCGAAATGATTCCAACATATACTAAATGTTGGTCCTTAAACATGCTTAGTCGTGTATATATATACAGGTATGAAAAAAAATTAAAAACGATTTTCATTTCTTTTAGGGTTGTTTTGAAAAACTAATACCCAAACTACTTGGTGCAAATGCCTATATAAAGTAGTTGTATTCTACATAATAACGAAGAAGGGTTCGTGAATTCTTAATAAAAACAATAGCTTATGTGGGTGCGTGTCTATATGAGACGCGTTTTAAAAAATGACCTAGGTATACTAATATCGTTTTTAGGAAAATAAATAGCATAAATATGAATGGTCAATATTATAAAAATTTTTATTCAAAATAAAAAAGGTTACCTTAACTTTCGAGCGTTTTAATACAGATTTTACATATAGGCACACAATTTTGAGCATCACGCTTTAAACGTATGCACTTTTCAAAGCAGATGTTTAAATTTCTTATAAACGAAATATTTAAGAAAAAGTTATCTGTAGAAAACCCTTGCGATAATTTGTTTAGGCCCTCTGGTATAGAATCATTATAAATAAATGAAATTTCAAAAAGCTCTAAATAATTTTCAAAATCAATCTCGGGTACCGATAATAATGTCTCATTTTTAAGGTTATATGTAAAAATTTTTTTCGCATAAATGACAATTAAACATTTTAAAATTGTTCATATAAATTCAATTTCCATAAAACTATAAAAAGACCTATTGTCATCTTGTTAATGCGCTCTATCGCAGAGTCATTATAAATGTATTTAAAACCATATAGCGATAGTATATAATTAAAATCATACACCCCTTCACATTTAAAGTTAAGGGTTTATCACAAAATCGACACGCAAACATTGAGGGTGGCCCCCGAAATATACACTAAAAAGAAAACCAAAAGATACAAACACTTTGAATAAAAATACCAAGTCGGTTTAAAAACCCCCGACACCATAATAAAATTCAAAAACTTACCTGTTGCAAACTTATAACAGAAACAATTAAGTGCTCTCACCATTTCTGCACTATTTATAAGCCCTTCTAGGGTGACGCTAAATCCTTGAACGTTTTGTTGGAGTGGGGCTACTTGAATTTTTACTTTTCGGTCGTTCTAGAATATTATCTGTTATGGTGAGGTATAGCTATAAATACCAGAAACCACTGCAGGAAAGCTAGTTCACCGATTTCTTCTTTTCTCAAATTAAGAGCCTGAAAAAACTAAAAATGGCTGCTAAAATTGCTGTTGTAAACGGTTTAGACCTGGTAGAGGGAGAACACTATAGAATTCTTGATATCGAAAATAAGGACGGTGCCTACGGGGTTCAAACAGTAGTTTATCTGGAAGATGATAAAATGGTATATCTTCCTAAGAGGATGCTAAAAACTGATGCCGAAGTGACTAATATAGCCTGTGGCCAAACATATCTTGTCAGAACAGGAAAACATTATGTAGAAAAATATGGGTGTACCACCCCTATTTTAGAGATACGCAAGTATTGGTAAGTAAAATATTATTTAACTTTTACGCTTGAAATTACAAAGGTTCGTTTCTTTTCTTTCAGATGCAGGCTTCTTTTATTATAATCACTATTTTATCAACCCCATATCTTTAAATTAGTTTTTATTATAAATTGATATAACGTTTTAAATTGTAAAGTTATTTTTACTAATATACCTTGGGATTTCAAAATGTTTTTTTAATTTTCTATGGCCCCTTTGAAATGAAACACAAAAATTAATTTTAAACATTTAATAATAGAAATAAATATAAATAATTTTTTGCACTGGGTCGGCCCATTAATAATAGAAATAAATATAAATAATTTTTTGCACTGGGTCGGCCCAGACTATTACCCCCTTTCCATGGAGGGGGCCATGCCACAGTTCTATGTATCCCTCCGGGGTGGCGAACTCCGGGTGGAAATTATGATATACGTATATCATCTGAAAATACCATTATTAGGCATATACACATAATTATATTTTTTAAAATCATACCGCCTCGCCGGGAAACATCTCTCCCACCAAAAAGTCGATGAAATTTACGATTTGACTTGCTAAAAGAAAAGCTCCGATTTAAAATTTAAAATATTTATAATAAAAAGAACTTACCAGACATTATTTCACGTTTACAATTAAACGGGTGTTCAATCTATATTTATATAAGTTTTTCCTACTATTAAAGAATTAATTTTTATGATGCATAAATATATGTCGATTGGAGTACGTACTAATTAATTCAAACACTAATATAATATCATCATATACAGGGCATTTTGAAAATGTAGATAATAGGCTTGTTTATTCTTTACACTGATTTTAAATACATATACGAGACTGGTGATAACTACTCTGTTGGAATATTTTAAACGGGGTTAATGGTAGATTACACAGCTTAACGGGGGTTTGATCCGCCTAGCCGGGGCTTGAGGGAAACGGAAAGTAATTATTATATGTTCTCTTCTAAGATTAATTTTAAATATATCCCCCAAATACGTACAATCAGTTAAAATGTAGTTGGTCTTTAGCTACGCCATTGTACTAAAATATACCATTTGGGCTGAATGTTATGGCAGTTTTATAGATATAATTTGTAATTTAAAGGCGAAATTTAACGGTTAAAAGTGTTTCATACCCCCTGTATACAGATCCCATTAATTGCTTTTATTCGCCCACATTATGCATTAATTATTTATTAAAAGGGTAATTACTTTAAATGCAAAATTGCATTTAAAGCGATCGGCATACAATGTTGCTGAAATTTGCATATAATATCAATTCTACCTCGCGTTGTGACTCGATTTTATATAATCATTTTATTGAAAGATAATTAATTATGTATTCTGTTTTTATTGCGCGGTTCGGTAAACATATCCTTAAAGTTGCGATAAACATAATAAAATTCGAAAAATGTCTTATTTTCTCCGATATGACCTTTATATATTACCATAATAGTGTATTTGACTTGAAAACTGCATATATTTCTGGCATAAAACGTTGTTAAACAAATTAACAAAAAATTACAGATATGTCTTTTTATTTTACGCCGATTTTTTTATTCCTTTAATGTAATATACCAGGATGATAGTAAGTGATATTGTTATGTTGTAAATAAAAAAGTTTTAAAATTTTTATTTACGCCGATTTTTTTATTCCTTTAATGTAATATACCAGGGTGATAGTAAGTGATATTGTTATGTTGTGAATAAAAAGTTTTAAAATTGATTGATTTTTATTTAATTATACAATCCTGAATGGCATTCCGATAGGGTATTTATATGGGTATTTTTATCAATGCGATATGGGGTGAATGCTGTTGGAAAGGTTTAAGATTTGTTAATAAATTGACGTCGATAATAATATATCCCTATAACCACACTTAAGGTTCTTTGTTTTACCTAGTTACTGTTGCAGACGGCTATTACAATATGGCCTAAGCGTATTTTCTTAAATTTTCAGTATTGGAACGGCGGTGTTGCCGTTTCGACAATTTTTATGTTGAATAAGGGGAAATATTGGTTTGGCAACGCCATTAGTACTGGTTTGTCGATAAAATGGTGAAGGCATTATAAAAGCTAGGTTTACCGCCATTTTGTCATCATCGCCACACTTAGGTTTGTTAATAAATTGGTGAAGGCAATATTTGCTGATAGGGGCTTCTGGTTGCATAAGTTCAGGTAGTACCCAGATGGCGGGGGTATGCGCGAACGTAATTATAGATGGCGTCTGAAAATGCTGTTTGCCAAAAGGACATACTAGATCCCCGGTTGTCTAATTACGTGCCACGCGGCCTCTAACAATGTTCATTGATGACATGTTATGGCGCATGCATACTGCAACAGATGTAGCAATATTATGTAGACAAAAACAACTATGGCTGCCGCCATTTGCACTCGTCTCCACACTTGGGCCCTTTGTTCCACCTATACGTTATAATTGACGGGTCCCCCATATTTTTAGCTTGTCAACATTAATCGACTCTTTTAATGTATACGCTCTCGTAGCGTATTTTATAAGGTTTTAGATCGGAATCGGGAGGTTCCTGGTTCAAATCCCAGGACAAAAACTTTTTTATGGTATTATTATATTTTAAAATATTTTAACTGATTTACAACGTCACACCTACCATCGCGGTAAACAAGATGCCTTATATGAAAAGCAGGTGGCGCTACAGGTCTCAAGATTACAGGTACGTACATCTCTCCCCGTTAGGTGGCACCCCTACAATGATATTACTATATAATCGGGGTAACACGTGATCTGGGTTCCGTTGGGGCAAAAGTTAGGTTAGAATAATGGGTGGGGGGTTAGGTGGCAGCAGTGGAGGGTTCCACACAGGTCAATAGGGCCCTATATTACCGGCATCGAACAGTTATGACGTCACTCACTAGATGGTGATAGTAGCTGGGTTCCACTTAGGTTAATAGAGGATGGTGGCTTCCAGGAAAAGTGCCACGCCCTAAAATGGCGATAAAAATGCAGGTTTTCGGCTCCATGTTATTTCTTATGGGGTTTTGGGTTGGGATTGGTACTGCTATTCTACTGAAAATAATAAAGATTTTATTAAACGGCTAGCAAAAGAAATAAAAAATTACTCCAATTCGACCGGTCCCCGTATATGTATAATAAAAGGAGTAACAAAGGTAATGGATAACGATATAAAAAGAATAATTTTAAATGATTTTCATTTACTTCCCACTAGTGGACATGCAGGCATTAATCGAATGGTAAATAACATAAAAAAGTATTACTATTGGTCAGGTATAGATAACGATGTTCGAAATTTTGTAAAAAGGTGTGACAGTTGTCAAAAACAAAAACATTCAAACAGGTATACTAAAGAACCAATGGTTGTGACTACAACAGCATCTTTCGCGTTTCAAAAATTATATTTAGATATAGTTGGGCCTTTGCCAAAAGATATTAACGAGTTTTCTTATATTCTAACACTTCAATGCGAACTCACTAAATTTGTAGAGGCATACCCCCTTAAGCACAAAGATGCAATCTCTGTTGCAAAAATTCTCGTGGAAAATTTTATCTTGAGGTATGGTATTCCCCAGGAAATTGCTACTGATAGAGGATCAGAGTTTATTTCATCTACTTTGATAGAGGTGTGCAATCTTTTACAAATAAAACAAATTCAATCAACTGCATATCACCATGAAAGTATAGGAGCTTTAGAAAACTCACACAAAGCGTTGGGCGCATATCTTAGAAACCAAACTCAAAATCACGACGCTTCTTGGAGCACATGGGTTCCATATTGGTGTTTTAGTTATAATACTACCGTGCATACCGCAACTAAATATACCCCCTTCGAACTCGTCTTTGGTAGAAAATGTGAAATCCCAAGTAATCTCAATAACACGTTAGAACCAATAAATAATTTTGAGAGTTACCCCATCGAATTAAAATTCCGACTGCAAAAAGCTAATAATGACGCAAGGACAAACCTTATACAATCAAAACTCAAAAGAAAACAAACGTATGACAAGACAAAAAATCCCATCAATTATGAAAAAGGGGATATGATTTTAATTAAAAACGAAAGTGGAGATAAGATATCAAAACCTTGTTTTTTGGGTCCATATGTAGTGGTCGAAGATATATCTCCAAATGTAAAAATTATTAAAAATAATAAAGAAGTACTAGTTCATAAAAATAGAACTAAATTATACCATAACAATTAGCATTTATACAGAGCGCTAAAATTAAAAGGATCCTACTTTCTACTACCCACTTACTATTCCCTACTTTTCATCTTATGCTAAACCATCTCTATCTTTTCTAAACTAATTTCATAACCTTCATTCTAAAGTGTAAATATGTAATATATAATTATTTAATTTAGAGTATACACTGTATAATTGATGTTATTTTAACATATTACTGGTACTATATATTATATACTTTGTTAAATGATGCACAAAGAAAAAATTACTTAAATATATCAATTAACCATCTCTAATAAAACAATTTTCATTCCAATAAAAGAAAATTATTTTAAAAAATTCCGGGGAGGTGCAATATGGTACGAAGACACCCTGTATAATAAAACAATGGATTATGCATCATTTAATAATAGTAAACTAGACAACGACTCAGCATATAACGAACTTGCTGAATCCTACTATTTCACGACGGTACGACAGGAAATTGTAAGTTGAATGAACAGAGAATATACAGAGTTCAATAGCACAGTATGCGTTTTATTAATATTTAAAGAACCATCGAACATAAATTATTACACCGCATTGGACAGCTTTTTCCCTGGTACATATTCCAAATCATAATTATAAGCACTTAAAATGATTGTCCATCTAAGCATTCTTGGGGACAGAATGTCTGGAGTCGACTTTTTTGAATTAAAAATTCCCAATAGGGGTTTATGGTCTGTGCGGATTATTACCTTTCTGCCGTAACAGTAATCGTGAAATTTTTTAATACCCACTATAATAGCTAACGCCTCTCTATCAAGCTGTGCAAAATTTCTTTCAGCTGGTGACATCGTTCGACTATGATATGCTACTGGAATTTCTATGCCCTGGTCATTTGGCTGGCTTATTAGACATCCTACCCCATAGCAACTTGCATCACAGGATAATATTAAAGGTTTCTTTTCATCATAATGTCCTAAAAGTGGTTCACTTATTAATATAGATTTAAGCTTATTAAATGCATTTTGGTGTTCCGCACCCCACTGCCATTTCGCGTCTCTGTGTAACAGTTTGTGTAACGATTCCGCAACCGTAGCCTTGTCCCTTAAAAAAATGTGATAAAAATTTATGAGTCCCAAAAAAGCTTGTAATTCGGTTTTATTTGTTGGTGCAGGCGCGTTTTCAATAGCTACGATTTTGTCTTTTGTGGGTCTAATTCCGTCCGCACTTATTTTAAACCCCAGGAATGTCACTTGCTCAGCCCAAAAAACACATTTGTCTTTGCGCAGATGTAAACCGTCTTCTTGAAAACGACGTAAAATTTCGCGCAATTTCGCTTCCAAGTCCTTGTCCGAACTTCCTACTACTAAAATGTCATCGTAGTAAGGCAATACCCCGGGTATGCCTGCCAATCTTGTGTCTATAAATCTTTGAAAAATTTGCGGCGCCACTGAGACCCCAAACTGCAACCGGTTAACTTTAAATGCCCCCTTATGCGTGATAATAGTTTGGGCTTCTGCCGCCTCTGCGTCTCTCGTAGCGTATTTTATAAGGTTTTAGATCGGAATCGGGAGGTTCCTGGTTCAAATCCCAGGACAAAAACTTTTTTATGGTATTATTATATTTTAAAATATTTTAACTGATTTACAACGTCACACCTACCATCGCGGTAAACAAGATGCCTTATATGAAAAGCAGGTGGCGCTACAGGTCTCAAGATTACAGGTACGTACATCTCTCCCCGTTAGGTGGCACCCCTACAATGATATTACTATATAATCGGGGTAACACGTGATCTGGGTTCCGTTGGGGCAAAAGTTAGGTTAGAATAATGGGTGGGGGGTTAGGTGGCAGCAGTGGAGGGTTCCACACAGGTCAATAGGGCCCTATATTGCCGGCATCGAACAGTTATGACGTCACTCACTAGGTGGTGATAGTAGCTGGGTTCCACTTAGGTTAATAGAGGATGGTGGCTTCCAGGAAAAGTGCCACGCCCTAAAATGGCGATAAAAAGGCAGGTTTTCGGCTCCATGTTATTTCTTATGGGGTTTTGGGTTGGGATTGGTACTGCTATTCTACTATTTTCATTTTTTAAAATAACTAATTCATCAATATATATTTTCTTGCCTATTTTAATCAAATCTCTCAATATTTCGTCTCGCGCCAATATCGATCGAGTATTTTGATTTAAATATAAGGTAGAGTGTAATGGAACGTAATAAAAATCTCCGCAGGTTAGAGTTATGTTTTCAGATAATTGTTTAATTTTTTCAAGTGATGTTAGAATAAGTTCGGTACATTTTTGTGGTTTTTAAGAATTTCTACAATGTTTGGTTGATCAGGCCAAGCATGCGTAGTATCCTCGCTTTGTGATTGGATTTCCTTATTTTCTATTTTATTGTATTGTGCTCTGGCCATAACAGCAATCACATTTTCATTCATGCTTTTTAATTCGTCGGACGTGAGGATTATTCTGGATAATGCGTCCGCAGTTACATTTTCACTTCCTTTTATATACTCAACATGAAAGTCATATTCTTCTAGCCCTAATCTAAACTTTGTTAAACGACTAGAGGGGTCGGTTAGATTAAATAAGTATAGTAAAGGTCAGTGGTCAGTTAAAATTTTAAAATGTCGTCCGTATAAATATGGACGGTAATGTTTGACTGCCCATGCCCAGTATATAGCTAGCAATTCTTTTTGAATAGTGGGGTAGTTTAATTCCGCTTTATTTAAACCTCTACAGGCATATGCAATTGGTTTGTTATTTTTATTTGATAAAATTCCCGAAATAGCTGTGTTAGAGGCATCCGTTTGTAAAATAAATTCGTTACTATCAGAAAAATCTGGGTAATCCAATACAGGAGGGTGGCTTAGTGCATTTCTAAGATAATTAAAGGATTTTTCACACTCATTTGTCCATTCAAATCTTGCATATTTTTTGCATAACTTATTTAGAGCTACAGTTTTTTCCGCGAAATTTGGTATAAATTTCCTGTAATAATTTGCAAAAGCAACGAACCTTTTTACCTCGTCCGCGTTTTTTGGAACTGGATACTTTTTTAAAGCTATTATTTTCTCCGGGTCTGGTAAAATACCTTTATCTGTAATGGTATGGCCTAAATAAAGAATTTCCTTTTTTAAAAATTCGCACTTTTGTGGATTTAGTTTTAAATTTACTTTTCGAAGTCGAGTGAAAACGTTTATAAGATTTTTACTGTGTTCGCCAAGGTTTCTGCCAAATACTATAAGGTCGTCAAGATAAACAAAACATTTTTCATAATTTAAGCCTGCCATAGCTACTGTCATTAATCTTGAAAAAGCACTGGGGCTAGTTTTTAAACCCATTGGCAATCTTGTCATTTGCCATTGACCTCTATCTGTAGTATAAGCTGTATATTTTTTACTGTCTTCATTTAGCCCAACCTGATAGTATCCCTGACTAAGATCTAAATGGGAAAAGTATATTGCTCCTGCAAGAGAATCTAGGATATCAGTAATATTTGGAAGCGGCCATTTTTGGTCTACCAGTTTTAGATTTAGAAGTCTGTAGTCTATAACAAGTCTGCTGCGTTTCTCTCCGCTAGCATCCATCTTTTTTGGAACAAGTAGGATGGGGGATGACCATTCACTCTGCGCACTCTCGATTATACCTTCTTCATACATTTTACGAATTTCTGCATTTATATCCTCTTTTTGTGAATGAGGGGGTCTGTATGGTTTGACATAAGCAGGTGTAGAATTGTCTTTTAGATGAATAGATTCTTTGTAAAGATTTGTAATAGATAGTTTATCGCCCGGAATATGAAATATGTCATTAAATTTCGCACAAATATTTTCTATTGACGTTTGCTCTTCATCGTTTAAATAATTTAATTTTAATAAATTAAGTAATTTTTTAACCCGTTCAACTGACAAATTCGTTTCAGGGAATTGACAAAATTCATAATCGCTTAACCGTTGTGTTTTTGGAATGCAGTTTGTTAAAGTAACTTCGTCTTCTCGGGTATTTAAAATTTTTACCGGAATTTTCCCTTTATTTGGTTTTGCTAAGATACCTGCCATAAAAACTCCTGTACACAGTTCATTCGGTATTACCACACATTCCTCTATCATACCTGTATACAAATATTGAATAGTCTCACATCGTGGGGGTATAGTTAAAATGTTAGTGTTATAAGAATTTAATGGTAACATTATTTTATTTCCAAATGTTTCTAATGATATCGTATTTTCTTCATAATTTTTAATACCGTTATATTTTCTTAGGAAATTTTCGCCAAGTATGCCGTCATTGCAACAAGTTAGCGAATCAAAAACATAAAATTTTTCTTTAAAGACGCTATCTTCTACCTTAAGTTTTAAATAAATATAACCTTTAGTGAATAAAGTTCCGCCTATTCCTTTGATTTCGATTGTTTCGTTATGTAAGGAGAAATTTGGATTTAAGAATTCTGATTTAATCGCACATAGAGTAGCTCCTGTGTCTATCAAAAAGTTTAATTTTTTATTTTCTACAGAAAAACTAACAGAGTTTGAGCAATTATTTAGAAAAGTAAACATTTGCTTTTTATCACATGAATTTTTAGGGACGAAAAAATTTTTCTGAAATATCTTGTTTCTCTGAGTTGCTATGAGTCGAATGTCCCTGACCTAGTGTATCAGTTAATTCTGCGAAATGCATATTGTGCCTCGGTGTAGACGCCCGCAGACCTCTATGATTACTTCTTCGAGGGAATGAACGTCCCCGAAAATTTCTCGAAAAATGCTGAAACCGTTGATTGTAATTATGATTATGTGACTGACTATTATTTTGGGAGTTGTTTGAATACCTATTTAAATAATTATTGTTGTTGCCTCTTGTAAAATTTCTATTATAAGTAGAGCCACGCGTAAAAGGTCTATTAGAGTTACCTCTACTTCCTTTTGAAAAATACATAACTTGTGAATAGTTATTTGTTGACGTAATTTCCTCATCTTGGGCTGCGACGATTGCGTCCTTTAAATACGAAAAGTTACGAGCAGATATTATTGTACTTAATTTTTGATTTTTGAGACCGTCAGCAAATCTTTTTATAGCTGTTTTTTCATTTATGGGGCGTAATACATTATAAGAATTACTGTCGCCATTAGCTTGAGAAATAGTAAGGTTAACGAAAAGATCTTCTAATTCCTTACCGAATTCCTCAATGGATTTCTCACCTTGTCTTGTGCGCAATAATTTTGTTTGGATAGCGGTGTCCGATTTTCTCGTAAGAAAATGTGTTCTATAATTTGTTTTTAAACGTAATTTGCCACTATTTGATAAACGCGTTTTGAGAACAAATTTTATTAACGAAGGTTTCCCTTCATCATTTAGCATTGAGTCGTAAAGTTCTATTGCGTCAATTAGTTTGTTTGTAGTCTCTTCCCTATCGTCCATAACAGGCAAGAGGCTTACCGCGACTTTTAAATCAAAAGAGGCCATTTTAGATTGAGATTCTGTTTCCCAATTTTTTCCAAATGTTTGAATTTCTTTGTAAATTGTTTTTATTTTCTGAACTAGATTTTTTATTATTAAAATTTCGGAGTCATCAACTTCGGAATTTTTAATTTTTTCGTTGAGGTCAGAAACTACGGAATTTAATTCTGTAAAAATAATTTTTGCCTCGTCAAGCTTAGTTTGTACAATCGGTGCCTTCCGCCTTTCGTAATTTAATTTAACTAAATATGTCCTAATTTGTGTCAGTGTTTGTTGAATATCGTTTAACTTAGAAAGTCCCATAAATCGGTTGTATTTCTTTTTGTATAGATAACTCCTTTTTTTTTGTTTTTTGGATCAATATTTAGTAGTTATCGTAATATATATAATAATTAATAGATATGTAATAAATTTACCCAAACCAATAATAATAATATTAATAATCCTATTACTAAAATACCTTATAATATTTATCCCAACCTAATATTATAATACAATATCTCTATATAAATGTTTTCACTTTTTTTTTTTTCTCTGAATTGTCCATTTTTGTTAGTGTTTACCATAATAATTTTCCATTTCCATTGCCATTTTTTGTTTCTGAAAAAAAAAACCTAAAAATTTTTATACTTGGTCCTCTTCTTCGGTTACGTTATTTCTTGATTTGCTTATTTCATTTTTATGAATTTCACGGCTTATAGCTCTTCTGAGTGACTTCTGGTAACGCTTGTGAGTCGTGTATATGATTATCAAAATGACCAAAACCGTCAACCCAATCAATAGATAGTCGGATAGGACAAGACCTTTATGTAGTTGGCTTGTTGCATCTCCACTTGCAGTTTGAGCGATAATTATTTCGTCCTTTGAGTTTTTATTGCCCATTTTATAATGCTACTCTTCTTAATTCATCTTAATAAAATTTTTATCCTGGCAGGATCGCCATGTAATAATTTATGTTCGATGGTTCTTTAAATATTAATAAAACGCATACTGTGCTATTGAACTCTGTATATTCTCTGTTCATTCAACTTACAATTTCCTGTCGTACCGTCGTGAAATAGTAGGATTCAGCAAGTTCGTTATATGCTGAGTCGTTGTCTAGTTTACTATTATTAAATGATGCATAATCCATTGTTTTATTATACAGGGTGTCTTCGTACCATATTGCAGCGGATGCACTAAGTAGACTACCACTTAAAGGCGTGGACGAGTTAGTGCCTGCAATGGGGGATGTGCTGATGCTAGAACACGTACCCGAAACAATTTTAAATGCCAAGGAAATAGCAAACGAAACTGCAAAGGACACAATATTGGCAAGAGTACTCCAATGGGCATGGAGAGGATGGCCAGAAGAGCAGAAGAATATATCAGCAGAATTCATGCCCTATTTGCAACGCAGATTCGAAATATCTTGCTATCAAGATTGTTTGTTATGGGAAACTAGGGTAATAGTACCACCAGGGGGGAGGAAAAGAGTTTTGGATCTACTGCATGCCTCACACCCGGGTATAGTGAAGATGAAATCCCTTGCTAGGTCGTATGTGTGGTGGCCAAACATTGATAAACAAATTGAAGAAAAAGTAAGTCTATGTGAACAATGTCAAGAGAATCGAAATATGCCAAGCAGATCGCCTGTACAGCCCTGGGAGTGGGCACGAGCCCCTTGGACAAGGTTGCATTTAGATTTCGCGGGCCCAGTGAATGGTCGGTATTTTTTGATAGTGATCGACTCATTTTCTAAATGGCTAGAGGTAAAAATGGTTGCAGGACCATCGACAAGCTGCACTATTAAAGTTCTTAGAGAATTATTTGCCACCCATGGACTCCCAGATGTCATCGTGTCAGACAATGGCACAGCCTTTACTTCTGAAGATTTTGAAAGTTTTCTTAAAAGGAACAGCATACGACAAGCTCGAGCGGCACCATACCACCCAAGTAGTAATGGCCAGGCTGAGCGCATGGTTCAGAATGTCAAGACAGCTCTAAAGAAAATGGAGGGAGCAGACATTGAAGTGACGTTATCAAGATACCTGTTAACACAGCACATAACTCCACACAGCCTAACAGGTAAAGCGCCCTCTGTACTGCTGATGGGACGGAAACTGAATACACTGTTAGACAGAGTAGTGCCAGATTTCACCAAGAGCATGGACATGAAACAAGATCGCCAGAGAGAAAACTGTAAAGGTTTAAGACAATTTGATGTTGAAGATCCAGTGTATGCAAAATCCTTTACCCAAGGAAAGAAGTGGTTGCCGACAACCATTATTGAAAGCACAGGCCCTCTCAGTTATAAGGTAGCTACTCCCGACGGAAAAGTTATACGGCGTCACTCAGATCAGTTACGCCCAAGATGGGTAGAACGAGACGAAATCACCGAAAGTGGCACACAAGAGGAACCTCGAGAAGAGCCCATTTCCGAATCTGGAGATCCAGAATCCAAGACCGCCGAAGTCAACGATGAGTCTGGCAGTATGAAGGAAACCTTCAGCGCAGAAGCCAGCACAGCAATTCCGTCCAGACCGAGTAGAAGTTATAGGCGATCAAAATATCTTAGCGACTATGAGACATTGTCTGTGCTAGAGGGGAGGAATGTGTTATGTATGAAGGATGGGTTAACCGAGCCGGCAACGCTGGCAACAGCGGTGGTGGAGGACAGTGTCAGAAAGAGACTGAAAGGACATTGACGCGCGCGAGAATTACCTCGGTTGTTTCTAATGTAATTCCTAAATATTACTCAATAAACGTGCTATAAGTATCCGACGTAGTGTATTATTTAGCCCTTGGCTCCAAATACAACAATGTATAACACTTAAAACATTAAAATTTAGGGCCTAAAGGCGATGTAAATTACATGATGATATTAATAGTATATTATTAACCAAGGTTTAGACAGCCATCATTATAAGCTGTCTAAACCGTGGTTAATATAATATTTTTTCCACTACTACAAACTTTTATAAGACATTTATCTTTATAGTATTAATAATTATAAAAAATTATAGGTAGGTATAAGTATATTTTTTAATCAAGTTACCTGCGCTTTGGAATTGGCAAAATATTTTGTTGTTTTGTCAGGTGGCTTTGTTAATGTCAATTTTTGTTCATTTATGTCATTAGATTTCACGAGTTTTCCGTTTTTTTTTTAAAATGAGCGAAGAAAATGTTAGTGATATTATTATGTGTACACCTCCAGAATTAAGGATGGAAGCAGGAAAAATGTTGATTGTATCGATATTTTACAATAGCATCGGTAATAATCTAATATGTATATTGATAATTATCTGGTTGCCTAACCACAAGAAATCACCTTTATGAATTCATGTTGTAGAATCAAAAAATCAAGTTACCTGCGTTCAAATAGATTCTTGAAGATCGGTCAATAATGGATTTCAATGCCTTATTATTGACCATGGTCAATAATAACTTATAAGGTAGAGAAAAACGATTTCTAACGTTAATAATCGGTCAATAATGGCGATGTTATAGGTTAGTAGTGGAAAAAATATATTAGAAGCGTCCATTTTACTAGAGGGAACTAACCTTGATGATCTAAAAAGCATGTACCACGCATGCTAGTGTGTGCGGAGAGTACCATTGACATATTGTTGGTACTATTTCCTGGCGGTAAAATTTGAATTTAAATTTAAATATTTTGTATGTTATCCTAATGAACTCAATATAGGCATCATCATTACAAGTGATGAAAAGATGGTGGTATAACTTGCAGGCGGTACATTTTAAATTTGATAATATGTATGAAAATTTTTGTATGTAAGGTTGAATTCATCAAATCCGTCAGATGCTAGGAAAGGAAAACGGAGACAAAGATAGATAATTCAAAGAACTCGCAAATGTGATGTAAGGATAAGGTTCTTAGGCAAAACAAAAGTTTTTGTGTAAACAAAATAGTTACAGAGAGAGATAGAAGTCAAAAATAGACGACAGAATGGCGGGGGCATAACAAAAACAAAATTTAAAAATATTAAAACATTTGTTGTATATGCCAAGGGCTAAATAATACACTACTTCGGATACTTATAACACGTTTATTTAGGAATTACATTAGAAACAACCGAGGTAATTCTAGCGCGCGTCAATACATTTTCAGTCTCTTTCTGACACACTGTCCTCTCCCACCGCTGTTGCCAGCGTTGCCGGCTCGGTTAACCCATCCTTCATACATAACAACTTAAAAAAAAATTTTTTTTAAGTATTTTAGGTTATTCTGTTCTACGATAACTTCGGTCATATAAGTAGCTTTCCCTAATGAGTAATTAAGGAATTAACATGATGTGGTGGAAAGTTAGTTAGATTATTGTAATTATTGTGTGGAAATGAAGTGTGCAAAGAATATTGGTCAGTTGGAAAGAAAGGAAACGAAAGTATGAATATTAAAAGTTAATCAGGAAGATTATTTTAGGAGTAGTAAAGGGGGGGGGGGGGTTACAGCTGATATGGATGTGAAAATAATTATTAGATGCCACCGTCAAACTAATCGTCTATGTAGAGGTACAAAGTTTCTATTTAAATTAACCTGTGTGTTCAGGCAAAGGTCGTTATACTTAAGTTCTTGTGAAATAGCTAAGTCCTCGAGAAAATCTAGTCTATTGAAGTTTTTTGACGAAACATTGTAAATAATTTTAGAATTGGAATAAGGACTGAAATTATGTTGGCCAGTTTTGAGGTGTTCCCCAAAAGCTGAAGATGACCTGCTTAAATGTTCTTTTATACGTGTATTTAAGGGTCTACAGGTTCGACCAATATATGTGCTGTTGCAAGAGTTGCATTCTAACTTATAAATACCACTTTTTGAAAGAGTATCGATTTTATCTTTTGAACTGGTTAAATGTGAGCCTAAACTATTTTTTGTTTTGTGGGAAATTTTAATATCATTAAAGAAGTCCTTAAAAGCTTTGGAAATTTTATCTGACAAATCATTGTTATAATGTAAGGGATGGATATATATTTACAATCAAGTTTTATATAAGGATAAATTGTTAGTCTGGTCTAATAGGTGTGCCATCTTTGTGTATTTTAGGTAAGCCGTAGAGTCGAGGTATTGGTCTGGCGATGGGAAGTTGCCTTTCTCCATTTCTAGCCGACGTTTTTATGGATTTTTTGGAAAACAATTTCACTATTCCTAACAATGAAGAAATAATATATTGGTACAGGTATGTAGATGATTGTCTGGGTTTTTTGAATTGTGACTCTCCAGGTGCAGAACTTTTACTTAACAAACTCAACACAATACACTCACAAATTTCATTCACCCTAGAAATAGAAAATCTTAATACCATAAATTTCTTAGATCTTTCCATACAAAAAACTGTCAATAACAGCTTAAAATTTTCCATTTATCGAAAACCAACTCAAACAGATCACGTAATCTCTAATCTTTCTAATCACCCATATCAACACAAAATAGCTGCTTTTCATTGCTATGTAAATCGCTTACTTAATATTCCCATGGACATAGTAAATTATAATACAGAAGTAAATATTCTTAAACAAATTGCCTTCAACAATAGTTATGATCCTAATATTATCGACAAATTAATCAATTTAATAAAACTAAAGTCAATAAATTAAAGAAAACAATTTATCCTAATATAAAACTTGATTCTAAATATATATCCATCCCTTACATTATAACAATGATTTGTCAGATAAAATTTCCAAAGCTTTTAAGGACTCCTTTAATGATATTAAAATTTCCCACAAAACAAAAAATAGTTTAGGCTCACATTTAACCAGTTCAAAAGATAAAATCGATACTCTTTCAAAAAGTGGTATTTATAAGTTAGAATGCAACTCTTGCAACAGCACATATATTGGTCGAACCTGTAGACCCTTAAATACACGTATAAAAGAACATTTAAGCAGGTCATCTTCAGCCTTTGGGGAACACCTCAAAACTTGCCAACATAATTTCAGTCCTCATTCCAATTCTAAAATTATTTACAATGTTTCGTCAAAAAACTTCAATAGACTAGATTTTCTCGAGGACTTAGCTATTTCACAAGAACTTAAGAATAACGACCTTTGCCTGAACACACAGGTTAATTTAAATAGAAACTTTGTACCTCTACATAGACGATTAGTTTGACGGTGGCATCTAATAATTATTTTCACATCCATATCAGCTGTAACCCTCCCCCCCCCCTTTACTACTCCTAAAATAATCTTCTTGATTAACTTTTAACATTCGTACTTTCGTTTTCTTTCTTTCCAACTGACCAATATCCTTTGCACACTTCATTTCCACACAATAATTACATTAATCTAACTAACTTTCCACCACATCATGTTTATTCCTTAATTACTCATTAGGGAAAGCTACTTATATGACCGAAGTTATCGTAGAACAGAATAACCTAAAATACTTAAAAAAAAAAAAAATTTTAAAGTTAATATTTTTAAATTTTGTTTTTGTTATGCCCCCGCCATTCTGTCGTTTTTGTTATGCCCCCGCCATTCTGTCGTCTATTTTTGACTTCTATCTCTCTCTGTAACTATTTTGTTTACACAAAAACTTTTGTTTTGTCTAAGAACCTTATCCTTACATCACATTTGCGAGTTCTTTGAATTATCTATCTTTGTCTCTGTTTTCCTTTCCTAGCATCTGACGGATTTGATGAATTCAACCTTACATACAAAAATTTTCATACATATTATCAAATTTAAAATTTACCGCCTACAAGTTATACCACCATCTTTTCATCACTTGTAATGATGATGCCTATCTTGAGTTCTTTAGGATAACGTACAAAATATTTAAATTTAAATTCAAATTTTACCGCCAGGAAATAGTACCAACAATATGTCAATGGTACTCTCTGCACACACTAGCATGCGTGGTACATGCTTTTTAGATCATCAAGGTTAGTTCCCTCTAGTAAAATGGACGCTTCTAATATATTTTAATATCATCATGTAATTTACATCGCCTTTAGGCCCCAAATTTTAATGTTTTAAGTGTTATACTTATTATACCAGTATGTTGTGTTTTGTGGTTGGTTATATTTTTATGACAAAGTAAGTAACGAGAAATTGGTGAGAATTTTTACATTGGGTTTTATCTAAGATTTTCAACTAACTTTAACCATCAAAGATTCGTAAAATTTCACAATTTGTTGATTTTTCTTTTCTTGCTTTGTAGGTAGTACTGATGATGGCGTGTAACAATCTTTTTGTGCTTGTTACAACGTTAGTAGATAGCCCGAGTTTTTATCAAATTTTGACCAATTTAAATAATTAAATTTTTTAAAAATTTTTGAATACGCCCCTGTCTAAAAGGTTCTAGACTCAGACTGGTCTTCTTAAAATAATAACCTACGTATAGGCAACCCGTAATATGACGATATGCATGACTAGCTGTCGGAATATCACTTGCACACCCAGATGGTATTAGGCTATCTTTTACATTTTTGGGGATGACTGTCGTTTATTCGACGTTACCTAACCTAGTATTTTGGATGCATTTAGTTTCGGGTCAAACGTGCATCTATTTTCATGGCTTTTTTGGGTTAAAATGAGTAGATTCCCGTTTTCAAGTTCAAAGTGCCCTCCAGCTTTACTTGTCATTTCCGGAAGTCACATGGGTTTTCGAAGCGGTACGAGTCACGAGTGGGAAGTTGTTTTTTTGATAGGAAAGTCTATTTAAGGACTTTACGGCGTAGTGCCTAGGTCTGTTCGTTCTATATACCGGTCCAGAAGACTTGAACAGCAGGTGACGAAGATATAAAAATTATGGTTTTGTGTTGAAATATTCACATTTTATATGTGGCGGCAATGGCCGGATCGGAATTTAACACAGAAGCTGTCTTTTGAGCCTTAAATGGGATTGTTTCGTCACCTAGACCGTAGGAAGCCCGACCATCTGGTGAGTAGTATTTTTGGGTTTCACAAAATGGCGTCCTAATGTTCACGTTTTGTTTTAGGCTTCATTATTTATTATCCTTTATTACCCTTTATTATTCTTTATTATTCTTTATTATCCTTCATTATTCATCATTTTTCTTTTATCAACTTCTTTTTCTACTTCCTTTATCTACTTCGATTACCGTCTATTTTTCTTTTATCTTCTGGTTCTTTTATCTCCTACATCTTTTATCCTCTACCTTTATTACCTTCTACGTCTATTTTCTACGTTCTACATGGATTAGCCATGTGTTGAAAGTGCTTAAGTCAGTATTCGTAACCTGGAGTCTTCCTCTAAATTCTTTACCCTGCTATGGATCCCATGTCTGGAATGGAGGATGTATGTCTTAGAGAGGCCAAGACGAGTGGGGGTGTCATTTTGGATGAAGTTCCTGTTTCGGTGCATGTGCCGGTCACCCTGACGTGCTGTATGGTCAACCGTCCACATTGATCTGATGCTGGAGATTGACGCATAATCCGTCGTGCCTGTCTGCTAGAGTCCTGCCTTACATGAGCTAAGTAGCATATTTTTTCTCCTTGTTTACTGTACTAACACCACTTCCGACTAATTTTTATTAAATTTCATAAGATATAATACCAAAAAACCCTTCTTTTGAGTTTGAATAAGTAAATTTCATGTGTCCAATAATTCAGGATAATTTCACCTCTGCACTTCAGTTAAATCACTCGTAATGTACTATTAATGGGCCTAGAGCCACCTTTTTAGGTAATATTGCTAAAATACCTCTTTTTTATTCATTTGTAACGTTTTGACTGGCACAATGCCACACTTACCGGACTTAACCTTTTTTATTTGATGACTGATAGCCACTAAAAGTCAATTTGTTAACCTTAACTTAATTTCCTATGTTATAAACCTTTTATGTGGTGATTTGGTAGACTGTATTATATTTGTATATTCTTCCCTCTGTATATTTTTATGTATAGTGTATAATTACCCTAGCTTCGCTTAAGACTGTTGTAAATTCTTGTAGATTTCGCTTAAAGTGGATGGGTCACTCCAGTAATGTATATATTGCCTAAACTACCTATCTTGTATCATACGAAAACTTAGTTTTCAATTTAAAACCGAAACCTCCCTCGTCAAGGAATGCTTGAGTGGTTGGTCTATTTATTGTAAATTCATTTGCATATTAATCCCTAGTAGGTTTTATGCTTACCTAGCTGGAACAGGCTAGTTTTGATTTATGAAACTAACTTTTACTCGTCAAGGAGTATAAGATGGTTATTTTATTTATCTTAAATTGAGATTTACATTAAACAAAAAACGTAAGTCTTACTTTCTAACAGAAGTAGCGGTTAAATGTTTAATTTTTAAGTATTATTCTAGAACTTCCCCAGGAAGTATGCATTTTCGCACTAAAGTTATTGAGATATTATATCTGTAATTTCTTTATTTTTGCTTAATGTTATTAAGATATCCCTATAGAGTATTGAGTTATTTCTATAGCTGTAAGTTTCTCTATTTTGACTTAATTTTATTAAGATATCCCTATGAATTTGTTGAGATATTCCTATATCGGTAACCTCTTCATTGGACTTAACCTTGTAAGGGATATATCTATATCTGTTTTAAGCGGGTTAATAAGAGACTGATAATCTCGGTTTTGAATGCATTACTTACTGACCCAGATATTTTAGTTACCATCAGTATGTATTTTTTGTCATTCTAGGTTTTGGTTATATCTATTAGTTAGACTTAGCTAGATAATCTTTATCTTCACCCCTAAGCCTTTTTTTGCTGGGAACATAACTAAAGTTTTAAGTTTCCCAATTCTATTTTGGAATAGGGCATGGTAAATGTTTTTATTAATATAACCTGGAAGTGATATTACTATTTATGAATTTGATTCTAAATTCTGACTCACTTTAAATTCTGGCGTAGGGAATGCTATATATATATGTATAATGACTTTATATTAACTTTACCCTAACTGTTGCTTTACTTTGAATTTTGGCAAAAGGGTAAATGTCTTTAATTATATAACCTTGAAGTTATCATAAATTTTTCAAGGGATCTTAACCAGTGCTGTGGAGACAGTGGTTCGAAGCGGCTGCGTATTTTAGAGTGAATTTTTAACCTTACTTGTGTGACTGTTTCGTGATTCTACCCTTCCGGGTAAGTTTTTTCCCTTTAGTTAGTGTTATTTTATTATTTTGTTCGTCTGAGGTTGGTCTATTAATTTAGGGGGATGAGTGAACCTCATGACCCAGGGGGAGGCTCCAATTCCGTTTTTTCTCGAGATGAAATTAATTCAATTATTGGCGTTAGCAACGTCAAAATAACAAATGATAAAAAAAACAAATTTGACTGGAATAATGATAATGAGGAACAGAAAAATATCGCAAAAAGTAAGGAAAAAATACAGACTAACTTAACAGGACGGCAAAATATGCCTAAAGAATATAAGGAACACCATTCAGGCCCTTTCATAGTTTTTATCGAGTCAACAGAGAAATCCGGAAATAATGTAGGCAAATTCAATCATCTTAAAATCGCGAAAGAAATATTTAATCTGCAATTAGTTGATATAAAAAATTATAAAAGTAAAGGTACTAACCGAGTAGCAGTAGAATTCGAAAATTTCAAAGCAGCTAACAATTTTATTAAAAATGAATCTTTATTACAAAAAGGCTACAATGTATTTATACCCTCCAACTTCACTACATGCAAAGGTCTAATAAGGGGAGTGGACATTAACATGAGTTTAGAAGAAATACAGAGCCGTTGCACATCATCCGTAAATATTTTAGATATGACTAGACTAAATAGAAAAGTTTTAAGCGGCCCCAGCAAAATACCCGAATATATACCAACTAACACTGTTCTACTTACCTTTGAAGGAACTATTTTACCAAGAGATGTTAGTATATATCAATTACCCATGCTGGTAATACCATATGTTGCCCCTGTAACGCAATGTTTTCAATGTTTCTATTTTGGTCATACAAAAAAACTTTGCAAAAGCAAGAATAAATGTTTTAATTGTGGAGAAGAAGATAAAAACCACAAAATCGACGGAAAGGAAGGAGAAACTCCCCAATATGAATGCCAAACATTTTGTATTCACTGTAAAAGTGACGAACACAGGTCAACAAATAAAAAATGCCCAGAATTCCTTCGCCAACAAAGCATTAAAAGACTAATGGCTTTTGAAAATTTAACTTATTAGTTCTGATTATACACCACACCCTTTAGATTTTCCAGCCCTTAAAAACAGATACAATGTGAATCAGGATAAAATAGATGTCTCCCAAAGAAGAGTTGTTGAAACAAACACAAGACAAAAACGGTCGTATCAACAAGCAGCAGCCCAACCCCCAAAAAAAAGAGCAACAACACAAATAGGTTATGACAAAAAAGCACATGATGAGGCCCTAATCTTCCCCAATTCCAGACCAACATGGTCCCAATCATCACATCATAACACCAATAGAAATATTTCAACCCGAACTTCAAACCCATCTACTTCTTCAACATCGTCACAATACACTACGCCGTTTCGTGCCCAGGAAAACAATTTAAATAATATCAATGAACCAATATTAGAAAAATTAGCAAACTTATTAACAAGACTTTCAGATGAAGGCTGGAATCAGTTCAATAATTTTATACTCCCCACCATAAATAGACCACGCCATAATATGGATGTGGACTACGATTCATTCTAGTTACTTGTCATCAATGCCAAATCCAAAATTTATTAAATTACTGCAATGGAATATTAGAAGTACAAAAGCAAATAGAAGCGAGTTAATATCAATCATAAGAGAAACTAAACCCCACGTTGTATTATTAAATGAAACATGGCTAAATAATCAACAAAGATTTTTTATAAAAAGTTATAAAATTGTTAGACAAGATAGACAAGATGGATACGGTGGAATTGCTACATGCATAAAGGATAATCTTAAATTCTCAATTATAAATAACTCAATTAATGCAGCTTGGAATAATCTACAGTACATCACCATAAAAATTGGCAATATAAACATCATAAATGCATACTCACCACCACAAACCAACATCACTAAAAAAATATTATTTGATATATTTAGCCCTCTAACTGGTTCCAAAATTCTTATGGGAGATATGAATGCTCTACACTCTTCTTGTGGAAGTTCCACGACAAACCAAAGTGGTATAGCCTTAGTGGATTTTTTAAATACCAGTGATTTTATTTTGTTAAGTGATGGCACATCGACTAGACTTGTCACCCCCAATAGTACGTCAAACCCATTAGATATAACAATAGTGGACCCCTCCTTGGGCACAATATCTAACTGGAAAGTTTTTCCAGACTGTGGAAACAGCGACCACTTCCCAACAATCTGCGAAATCAATTGCAGAAATACAAACAATATGTTCTTCCCAACATACCAGATTAAAGACTTTTCAAAAGCAGACTGGAATCAATTTTATGATAGAATGGTAGTGGAGTCAATGAACCTGGAGAGCGATGCCCCATTCAAAACAATCCAGGATATAATGAATTCGGCATCAGTAGCCGCCATCCCGCATAAATTTAAAAACACTACAACACAGCTTGGCAATCCCTGGTGGGACAATGAGTGTACTTTAATGTTGAGACGAAGAAGAAGCGCCCTACAACAATTCAAAGATTTCCCGAACATGGACAATTACATTAATGCAAAACATATGATTGCACAATCAAAAAGATTTTTTAAACAAAGGAAAAAAGAAAAATTCATCAAATTCTGTGCTTCCTTAAACCGAAACTCTAACCTAACCTACGTTTGGGATAAAGTTAAAAAATTTTCAGGCTTAAGCTTAAACAATAATTTTTCTAGAGTTAGCGATGACATACGTTTAGATATGTTAAAGAAAATGGCAGTAATAAGAGCCCAACACCCAGAATTTCACCAGCTTCCAACACCAGATGGCATGGAATTATTCACTGTTAGTGAACTGAAGGTCAGCATACAGGATAAAAGAACCTCGGCACCTGGGTTGGATGAGGTTACATATACAATGCTTCAGAACACACCTGATAAGGTTCTAGAAACTTTAGTCAACATATATAATAGATGTCTAGTAGATGAATCGCTTCCTGTTTCGTGGAAGAGATATAATATTATATGCTTACTCAAGCCCAACAAAAACCCAAACACAGTAGATAGTTATAGACCCATTGTTTTGTCTTCATGTTACGTAAAAACGCTAGAAATTATGATCAAGAACAAATTAGAATGGCTAATGGAGAACAAAGAAGTTTTCCCATGGTTTCAAACAGGTTTCAGAAAAGGACAAGCGACATATAACGCTCTAGCTTTACTTACTTCAGATATCTACCTGGCCTTTGGTCAAAACTATTCAGTTCTTGCGGTATTCTTGGATATTAAATCAGCTTATGACCATGTCGACATATACCTATTGTACAATAAATTAATTAACCTTCAAACTCCAATAGAGTTGGCAAATCTCATCTTCAAGATACTAAAAAACAGACTCATATATTCAAAAAACGATAACGGCGAAATTCTAGGCCCTGTATTGGCAAATTCAGGTCTTCCACAAGGTTCTCCTCTTAGCACCCTTTTATTCAACATCTACCTGAGTGATATTTATGATATCCTTCCTGAAGATTTAAATCTTATTGTTTATGCCGATGATATAGTAGTATATGTAAAAGGGAATGACATTAATGAAATGCACAATAAAATTAATCTGGCTATCAATAATATCGTCAAATGGCTAGAAGAAAACCACCTATTTTTATCAGCTGATAAATGTGAGGCAGTATTTTTTTCGAAAAATTGTAGAATAATACAAACACCTGCAATTAGGCTTGGAAACGACATTATAAAGCATAAAAATGAAGTAAAATACTTGGGCATGATTTTGAATAGGAACCTAAAATGGGATAAACATATAGAAATTATTCTGAACAAAGCTCAGAAAGGTATTAATATTATGAAGACCTTCTGCAGAGTATGGTGGGGAGCAGATCCCACAACTCTACTAACAGTTTTCAATGCATTAGTTCGATCTCATCTAGATTATGGCTCTATTTTCATCAAACCCAATAATAAAAAATCTTTAAACAAACTAAATACATTACATTATCAGGGTCTAAGAATAGCTCTTGGTTGTATGAAATCCACCCCTATCAATGCTCTCTTGGGAGAAGCGGCAGATATGAACTTGGAACATAGAAGAAAATGGCTAGCTGTGAAATTCCTGTCAAAGATTGTATGCATACAAAACCATCCATTAATTCCAATGTTAATTAGCAATCGAAACTTGTACAATGGAAATGTAGGTTTTTGGAAAAATAAAGATTGTCCATATCTGATCCAAGGTCTTAACTACCTTTTACCATACATTACTAAAATTCATAAATCAGAAGTATACCCCACATTTAATATAGAATTCAGAAACCAAATTAGGAATATCAAAATCATTAATCTTGGATTACAGAAAGACGATTTACAGGCTAAAGAAAAATTTCTACGTTCCACAGACAGATATAAGCAATCGCATATTTTTACATATACTGATGCATCAAAAAACTCTTCCAAGACTGGGTTCGGAATTTACATACCAGAAATTAATTATAAATACTCTGCTAGATTGCCATCAGAACTCTGCATTTGCACAGCTGAGATTATTGCAATTAATGAAGCTACAAAAGTCATAATAAGAAAAAACATTGAAAAATCTATCATCTTTTCAGATTCCCTTAGTGCTATCACAAAATTAAATAAAACGGTAATCTCCTCCAAAAATGACTACGTTAGTTTACGCACCAAAAGACTGCTTTTAGAAGCCAACGATAATGGTTTTGACATAAAAATCGCCTGGGTCCCAGGTCACTCAAGGATTGCTGGTAATGAGATGGCAGATACTCTGGCAAGCGTAGGTAGTAATTTAAATATCCCCAAAAATATGGACCTAGATGCTCAAGAGGTTATCCCAGATATCAAAAAGAAAATTTTTGAAGAACACAATGCTGAATGGAAGACTTCTCTAAGAAGTAAAGGAAAAAGTTATGCGGAAATAATAAACGAATTCCCCAAAAATAAATGGTTTAACAATTATACATACATTGATAGAAGACACATTACAACCATCATTAGAATGAGAACAGGACACTGCCTTACCAAGAGCCATCTCTATAGAATCGGTATAAAGGATGATCCTTACTGTGAATGTGGACAAGTGGAAGACTTGGATCACATTTTTCTAGAATGCCCCATAAATGTAATCCCGGGTCATGATATTTATGAAGAATTCAGAAAAACCGGAATATCTCCCCCCCTAAATATTAAAACAATTCTGTCTAATTTAAACAATCAAAACATTAAAATTATTATTCAGTTTTTAAATGTAAATAAAATTAATTTATAAATTTCCTTATTTCAGGAAGCAAATCCATTTTCCTAGTCCTATATTCTGTTCCAGTTTCCTAAGTCAAATCTCCCACCATTTGGGAGTATGACTTAATTTTTTCCCATTGTTGTGCATGTAGTAACTATCCCCCATTTTATTTTTTACCCAAGCTTTTATCAAATTATTAATATACTAGGTTCTCCACACTCCACAGCACTAAAAATAGTTCCACGATCAGCTGATCCATTCCCATAACCTTTCATATCCCATAACACCTGAAACCATCAGAAGAAAAAAAGAAGAAGAAGAAATCAGTGGTCGTGACGGGGTCTAGAGCCCGACAAGGTTACGGTCACTTCTAATGTGCTGGCAGAATTGCCCCTCAGGGCAGAGCCAATAATAAAAAGAAAGAAAGAAAGAAGGGATCTTAACCAAATTTTGGGGCATCGTAAGTGCTTCAATTGACCTTTCATTGACTTTACTATAAAGAATATTTTATTTTCAATTTTGGCATAATGAATGCTATAATTTGATTTAGTTTACATTAAATTTAAATTCTGTTTTATTTTGGTCACTACCTTTAAAGTAATTACACTTTAATTATGTTCAAAGCTTTATTTAGTATTTGACTCCTATTATTGGGTGTTTAGAAAGAATCCTCACTTCTTATTCTGTTTGATTTCCTACGATCTAATATATCTTTTAGTGGAGCTGTCTAGCTCATGTCATATCTTGTTCTATGTTATTTTTTATATCTTCTTTCTCTGATTTAGTTGCTTAGCCTTTTATTCAAATTCTTTTTCTATGTTATGTTTATTTCTTCCTAAATGAATAAAATGGGTGTTAGTTGGAAAATATTATTCTTTTAATTAATAAAATAGGAATTGATTAAAATAATTGTTTTATTCATACTGCTTTCTCTTTCAGGGCTAGGGAACTAAATATTCTATTTACTCTTTTCTTTATAATCTTTTTCAACCCCTTTGGTTGATGGCGCCCAAAAATCTTATCTGAATTAAATCTACGACCTTAGCTCTCAAGCGAATTAAAAAACTGAGTGGCCGTGGTGACCCAAGTAATTAATAAATAAAAATATAACAACAACATCTTAAGATAAATTGAATAAAATAAAGTAAAAGACATAATTTTTTTATTTTTTTTTATTTTTTTATTTTTTATTAATTATTACAGGCGTAACTGCCGAAAGCGCTCTACGGATATTATGTTTTATTCAATAAACTTGCACTAAGTACAAAAATTAAAAAATTCTTTTTTTCCCTTTTTTTGTTGGAATCATCATGTTTAGTTTATAAAAAATTCCAGAGGGAAATTAATTCACTTTCACTGTACAACACTCGCCAATCATGTGTTGCTTATCTACCTATACCAACTTCCAGTCAAACAAAGAACTCTGTTATATACAAAAGTAAAAAAATATTTAATCAGCTTCCATTACGTATTCGAAAAATTAATAGTTATAAGAAATTTAGAAAGGAAGTAAAGGCTCTGCTAGGTTTAAAAGCATATTATTCTGTTAATGAATTTTTTAATGATAGTCTTAACTAACTTTGAACCTGTGATGTTGTCTTACGTTTGTTATTTATATGTAGTTACAGTATATTGTATTTTATTTGAAGACTTTTGAATTGGTGTTTGTATACAGATACTTACCATGTGCTTTGTCAATGAAATTTTAAAATGTTTAGTGACAATAAAGCTATTTTTGATTTGATTTGAATGTAGAGTGCTTTTTTTAACGAGGATTGACATAGTACTCTTGTCAAAAATCCGTTTTTAGCTTTGTAAAATGATGCCCGTCAAAATTTTGGCCCAACGAGTGTGGTGGCATGTCCGGTCCTGGCTTCCCTGGAGATGTAAAACATCTACTGTAGTCTCTTTTTATGAGTCTCTATGGCCTACATAAAATATTAAACTTTCATTAAATCATTCATGTCGATTCAAAGGTTAGAGCCGAAAAGGTAAGTCGCTGGGTACCGCTTTGGGACTCTGTATCTCCGTTAAGGGGCACTTTAGGTTAAATTTTACTTACGACTTCTTGCCCATCGCGCCATCTCAATCCTAAAGTTGTCATTCTTGGCGACTGGTTCAAACACCCACATACAAGCGACAAGCTAAATATTTTGTAAACAATTAATTCTACCGAGTCTTTTTCAGCATGACCATGCTTAAAGATTCTACATTAAGAAATTGCACCTGCTATGTCACAAAAAATTGCATGTACCGTAGACGAGGTACTTTTACCTCGTCTAGGGCCTGTACGCTTGCGACTTTGCAATCAGGTGTTGCAATTTTCTTTGCATTGCATCGAATTGGAGCACGCGCTATTTTTATGTGACATGGCATGCAGTTTTTGTGTGAAATTACAGGTAGCAACAGAGAAAAATTAAAAATATCCATTGATCCATGCACAGCAAAGTCAACCCAAGGTAAACTAAAAAATTTCTTTGTTTGCAAACGTGTTCAATAGTCAGTTCATTTATCTCTCGAATGGCAGCGAAAAGTGTAAAAGATTCAACAGCAAGTTTAATTATATTTTTACAAATCTTTATGATAAATCGAGAACAAATATATGCAAAGTAGGTTTCTTGGAAGAGCGCTGGGCAGCGGTTACAAAAACTCCAGCATATTTAATAGTTGTGCTTGTTTCTAATTGATAATGTAAAAAAGGTAGATGTTGAAATGAGTTCGAAATATTAATTGTACTTGTTTGGTTATTTTGAATGTACCCCTATTTCGTTTACCCTATGTTCATTAGACGCTAGATGCCGCTTTAGTTGTAGTTTCCTTCCTTGGTGTGGGTTTCAATAAAAGGGCAGTTCAACATAAGAATTCACGAACAGATGAACGTTGTTTTTGTTCTCCCTTTTACCCTGGTACTTTTCAATACTTTAGTGCCCCAATTTTAACAGATTCTGGGCCCAGGGAACGCGTTTGTCCGCGAGTTTTCCTTAGGTGGTCGTTAAAGTAACGTAAAGTCGGGTATTGACAGTAAAGACACGTAGTTCTTGTTCAGTTTTGTGTGCCGTTCCTGTTGTACAAAATGGCGGTGAATTTCTTGAACAGTGTGCCGAAGCTTGTCGGTCGAGAAAACTTCGATGAGTTGTAATGACTCGGTAATTAGGCCAATTTAAATACGGGTGTACGCGCATTAGATAGAATTAAAATAAATTCACTAAACTTAAATTCCCAGTATACGAGAACAAAATCATTTAGTAAAATTACGGAATAGCGATGTTGACATGAAATAAAAAAAATTAATTCATTAAAAATTATTGATCTGCGTATATTTGATGCCGAAATTGTCAGCCTATTTCCCCGGGAAAAAGAGGCAGGTTTATCGTAACAAGCTGAAATTATGAGCGGTCCGCCAATGCCGTGCAACTGGAACACAAAAGGGGTGAAAATGGTCGAATGAGCAAACACTTGGGTAATAAAAACCGATATCTCGAAGATAAGGTCCGCGAATCAAATTAATCTGATTGGGAAAACCGGAACTCGTAACCGCCCAGGGGGAAAACAAATCAAGAACAATATACCGGACCCTTGTAAGTAATAAAAAATTAACGAGCGTATACCGAGAATTCGAACGTGAAGTCATAAAATGAATATTGTATCTAAGCTATATAATAAAACTGTGTCAGCCTCCCGAAATGAATATAAAATTATTTTCTGTCTTGCTTCTCAACGGTCGGGACAAATAACGCTATTTCAATGATGACTAATTTGCTAGGAAAAATATCCTAAATTCTTGAGGGTGGGTCGTAAATGTCCTCTGGAAAAAAGGGAAGAAACCGGGTATAATACGGTGAGATAATTAATGGGATTTCGGGCTATATAAGCGAAAGCCGTGCTAATCTTGGGGGTCAGTCAGTAACATCCACCCGCGATAGTCCGAAACAAGTCAGTGAGTCAGTGAGTGAAAAGCCAGTTTTTGGCAGGTCGTAATGCTGAAAAACCCCTCGGACCGGAAACCGAGTGGCTGCGCGAAGTTATAATCGAATCGTTGACCCAGGTCAGTACGAAAGAAACGCGAATTATCGGGAAAGTCGGAAGTCTGGAGCACGATCGATCGAATCACGGAAATATGGGAGAATTAAAAAGTAAGAAAATTTAATGACTAATAATTCAAATTCAAGAATAAATAAAAACCTGAATAAGCGAAATTTTATGGCATGTGGTTTGAAACATTAAATAATATGCATAATCTAGTAAAATATTTTACGATGGGTAGACGTAGTGTACGGTTGTTGTGTAGACTGATAAAAATATTTACAAAGTAAGGTAACTGGGTGGCTTTCCCTAAAATGTATTTTAAAGTGTGTTGAAATGTAACCGAAGTGGATGTAAGCAGATAAATGAAAGAAGATAACGTAAATAAAAGCTTGTGCAGTTAAAAAGGGTTTATGTGTTTTCTTGAAATACAGGCAACGGGTGAGAAGGGAAGATGTTAGGCTACCAAAAACGGGTACTCTCAGGGATATGGGTGTTTTTATATGACAGGGATTAAAGCCAGTGGCAGAGAGACGGGATCTTCACGAACCCCGCAAAGTTTATTTGTCACCACTAACTACAAAAGGATAAGGGGAATTTTTAAGTTGATACCGCTCGATCAAAAGGCCAACCAGGTAGTTAGGTGGGTGTTACAGAGTGGTCATTTGCCGTGGAGAACTTCTTTGTGCTAGAAGGTTTATCTAAGTGTGTAGATGGACCGAGACGGATACAATCTTAGTGGCAAAGGCAAGAGCAAAATTAATTTTTACTCTTGATCCATCGTTGTTTGTTCACGTCAAGGATGCAAGCTCTTGCAAAGACGTTTGGGATAAGATCAAAAATCTCTACGAAGATACCGGTTTTACAAGAAAAATTAGTTTGCTGAGGACCCTGATATCTTTGAGGTTGGATGGCTGCGATTCCATGGAAAGTTACATCAACCAAGTCATAGAAACAGCCCAAAAATTAAGAAAAACCGGATTCAGCATAAATGAAGAATGGGTCGGCTCTTTATTGTTGGCAGGGTTGCCACAGAAGTTTTCACCAATGTTGATGGCGATTGAGCACGCAGGAATCTCAATAACTACAGATTCAATCAAAAGCAAGTTGCTCGATATGCAAACAGATGGCGCTGGAAGTAGCCGAGGTGGCGCTTTCGTTGCTAGAAGTGGTTTCTTCAAGAAAAAGCCTGCAGGTGGCGGTAGTGGCGGAAAAAACCTGAAAGCAGCTGATGATGACAGTAAACCAAGAGACACAAGTAAGGTTATTTGTTTTCGATGCAGACAACCGGGCCTATTCATGTCAAAGTGTCCTCGTAATCAAGATTCAAAACCTGATGACAAATACGCATTTAATGTTGTGTTTTTAAATGGAAATTACAGTAAAAACGATTTATATTTGGACTCTGGTGCAAGCAGACATATGACACCAAATGAAAGTTGGATCAAAAACCCCTCCGAGCCTTGTGTTTATGAAATTGTTGTTGCAAACCAAGACAAACTTTCTGTGAAATGTTCAGGAGATATGGAGATAGTGACATCAGCCAATGGAAAGTTCCATAATGTAACCGTGGAAGATGCTTTATGTGTTCCAGGATTGACGACTAATCTTCTATCTGTTAGCCAGCTTATTTCAAAAGGTAATCAAGTTTTGTTTACTAGTGATGGTTGCTCGATTCTGAATGAGCAAAATAGGCTGTTGGCTACAGCAAACCTGATTAATGGAGTCTATAAGCTTCATTTAAAAGAAGAAAAGTGCATGTTAGGAGTCTGCGATGAATCAGAAATGTGGCACAGAAGGTTAGCACATATAAATAGTCAGGACTTAAACAAAATGAAAGACTGTGTTAACGGTTTGACAATTAAAGAAAAATCCAGAATTGACAAAAGCAACTGTAGTGTGTGTTGTGAAGGCAAACAATCCAGGCGGCCTTTTTCAAGTGCAGGTACAAGGAGTACTGGCATACTAGAAGTTATACATGGAGATGTCTGTGGACCGATGGAGGTGACTTCTATAGGAGGATCAAGGTATTTTCTTCTTCTAGTTGATGATTTCAGTAGAATGTCATTTATCTATTTTCTTAAAGCAAAAAGTGACGCTTTTGATCAATTTAAAGATTTCAAATCAATGGTTGAAAATCAAAAAGTTAAAAGAATCAAGGTTTTTAGAACTGATCAAGGCGGTGAGTTTTGTGGAAATGCATTTGAAGGTTACCCTAAAAAGGAAGGCATTATTCATCAAACAACTAATGCCTATACCCCCGAGCAGATTGGCCTTGCTGAGAGATTAAATCGTACCATAGTGGAGAAAGCCTGATGACTTTTATTTGACGCAGGACTGGATAAGAGGTTTTGGGGTGAAGCAGTTAATACTTCCAATTACTTGCGAAATAGAAGTATTGCTAGTGGGCTTCATGGAAAAACACCATATGAGGTGTGGCACGGTTCTAAACCAGACCTTTCAGGTTTACGTATCTTTGGAAGCACAGTTATGGTTCTTATACCTAAAGAAAAAAGGCTCAAGTTTGACAAGAAGTTAAAGAAGCATATCTTAGTTGGGTATTCCGAGAACATCAAGGGCTGTAGGGTTTATAACCCAGAAAAGGATGACGTCACAACAAGTAGAGATGTCATCATTCATGAAGATCTTAAAACTAAGATACTGGACATGAAAATCAAGAAGAAACTCCTGTTTCAGTGGGGGAGAATCCAGATGAAACCTCAAGACAAACCGACAGTACAGAAGTCAGTGACAATTCTATCAATGAGACTTCCTATGATACATTAATAAATAATTCAAATGATAGTGACTATGAACCAACTAACTCTAGTCTAGATGAGCTTGTGAGCGAGCATGCCACTGTCAGCCCTAGAAGGTCAGAAAGGCCTAAGAAAGAAAAAGTTTTTGAAGATTATGTGACATACATGACAGCTTCTCAGCAAAATTTTGAGTGTTCTGAAAATCCAACAACTGTATCAGAGGCTTTGTCTACGCCTGATAGCAACAAGTGGAAGCATGCTATGTTAGAAGAAATCAAAAGCTTAGAGGAAAATGAAACCTGGGAGCTAGTGGACTTACCCGAAGGTGGTGCCTTAGTAGAGTGTAAGTGGGTGTTCAAAGTGAAGGTCGACAGTGAGTGTAATAAGACTTATCGTGCTAGATTGGTAGCTAAAGGTTTTACACAGAAGGAAGGTATTGACTATAATGAAACCTTCTCGCCTGTTGTTAGGCATTCTACTATTCGATTGTTAATAGCTTTAAGTGTAGAATTAGGATTAGATATTTTTCACCTAGACGTAACTACAGCATTTTTACATGGGCATTTAGAATAATCTGTTTTTATGAAACAACCTGATGGACTCATAAAACCAGATCAGAGTCATAAAGTTTTAAGATTAAAACGAGCCATATATGGGCTAAAACAATCTGCACGTGTTTGGTATAAAAAGGTTGAGGATGTTTTGACTAATTTAGAGTACAAAAAATCCAAATTCGAACCTTGTGTTTTTATAAAGTCTAATAACGGTCTAATGACAGTAATTGCCTTATATGTCAATGACTTCTTTATTTTCTCAAATGATTTGTCTGAGTCTGATTTTTTAAAAGGAAAATTAGCAGAAAATTTTAAATTGAAAGATCTTGGTCAGGCGAAGCAGATTTTAGGAATGAATGTTTGCATTGACAAGGTAAAGAATGTCTATAACATTAGATCAAAGGCAATACATTGACCAGCTGTTATTGAAATTTAACATAAAATAGTAGAACTGTTGATACGCCTATGGAGAAAAATTTGATTATGTCACAAAATAAAAATTGTAATTTTTCAGTACCATATCAACAATTAATTGGTAGCTTGATGTATTTAGCGGTCATGACAAGACCAGACATTTCATATAGCGTTAGCTATCTGAGTCAATATAATAACTGTTTTGATGATACACATTGGCAAAGTGCTAAGAGGCTTTTAAAGTATCTTAAAAAGACTAAAGATTTTTGTTTGAAATTTGAAAAGGGTGAAAGGGGACTAGAGGGTTTTGTAGATGCCGATTGGGGTAGCAATACTCTTGACAGAAAGTCATATATAGGTTTTTGCTTTACTTTTTCAAATTGTGTAGTGTCTTGGGAGAGCAGCAAACAAAAAACTGTTGCCCTTTCTAGTACCGAGGCAGAGTATATGGCATTATCGGAGGCGTCTAAAGAGGCTATATATTTGCGAAGTTTGTTAGGTGAATTGACAGGTACTTTTAGTTCTATTCTATTGTACAGTGATAGTCAAAGTGCCTTAAAGCTTTCGTCAAACCCTATGTTCCACAAGAGAACTAAGCATATTGATGTACGTCATCATTTCATTAGAGAAACAGTAGCAAGTGGTTTGATCACTACAGAATATTTGCAAACAAATGAGATGCCTGCAGATATCCTGACAAAAGCTTTGGGTGCAAATAAACATTATAAGTTTTTAGAACTCTTGGGCATTGTAAAGTTGTAACTTGCCTGATGTTTTTTGTTATAATGTTTAGTTTCTTTTTAAGAATGTTTTTTCTTAATTTTTTGAATGTTAATATATTTCAAACTAGTGGGGGTGTTGAATTGAGTTCGAAATATTAATTGTACTTGTTTGGTTATTTTGAATGTACCCCTATTTCGTTTACCCTATGTTCATTAGACGCTAGATGGCGCTTTAGTTGTAGTTTCCTTCCTTGGTGTGGGTTTCAATAAAAGGGCAGTTCAACATAAGAATTCACGAACAGATGAACGTTGTTTTTGTTCTCCCTTTTACCCTGGTACTTTTTCAATACTTTAGTGCCCCAATTTTAACAGTAGATAGAAATAAAGGTCTGTCTTTACCACCAAATAACTTTATTTGCCCCTCTAGGGTAGAAAACAAGGGTTATAGAAAATACATAAAATGATGAAGAATTAAAATAAATTTTTTAACGTTGTACTAGTTTCGACTTTAGGGAAAGTCATCTTCAGCAAGTAATCATTTAAGAAATTTTGCTATGAAAAGTAGTTAAAACAGTTGGGAGAACAATGGGTGATTCAACAATAAAATATAATGAAATGCAGATTATGCAACCATTGGAATAGACAGCAGCTTATTATAAGAACGATGTATCTCTATGCAATGGTAGGAGATGATTTAAACGCAAGTAGGATAAAGGACCTTAATCATAATATAGTGATTTAAGAATGTTGAAGTTAGAACATGTTGTAAAAGAAGAAATTTTAATATGTCAATTCGTTCTTAATTTAAAATGAAACTGACTTAGTGAGGGGACATGTTTATTGTTGTGGTGGATTAGATTATATGTAAATTAAATTAAATGAAATTGCTTCTCTTTAAAATTGTAAAAACGAAACTATGTCATTTCTTGTAAAAAATTGGGAATACATCTGAAAGGAGAAAATTTCAAATTTTAGAAAATCTTGGAAAACAATAAGATATATCTAATCTCATAACTTAACGGTTTGTTATATATGTTATAATATTATTATTATTAATTATGTACTCACCAAGTGGTCATTATTCACATGTTATATTATTAAAATAAAATAAAAATGTTAGTAAATTAATTCATTGTATTATTAAGGGAAATTCTTGGTTTTAATTTTCTTCCTGTTACCAGGTGAAGAAATCATTTGATGAATTAACTTTATCATTAAAAATTAAAGCGTGCTATTCAAGGCGAATGGCGTTGCAAAATGGTGAGTACCTAGAATTGGTACACATTTAATTTTCTTTTTTATGCGTTTTTTAAATCATGTTTCCGGTAATCAACTGTCAAGTCCAAAGGTGGCAAATTTAAACAGGAATCTACAGATGGACAGGGAAGAGTTAGATATACAAATTATATATACACTAAGTTACAATAAAGGTGGGGAGATTCACTTCCCTTATTTAGGGTGTGTACATATTAGTCTTCTCATAAATTAAAAAAGGTAGGTTTGAGAAAATGTAAATCACACATTTCTTATTCATTATAATGATATTTTATTCTTCCTATTAGGTATGTAGTATCACATTTTTTTTTGGTCATGATCCCTTCTCCCCCCTCTGAATCCGCGCCTGGTTCGGTAAAATATTTTTATTTCTTTAGATTACAAACTTAATAAAATAAAAGTAGAGCGATGTGATTCATAACAAAATTTCTTTTAGATAAAAAAAACCTGGGAAAAAAAATTGCATTTTCTTTTTAATTTCTGTTTTTTTGACATATACTTTTCCTTCTAACCACTCGCTAACTAGAAATTAACTACCATTAAAAAAATTTGTTTTTTCCAAACCTGCTAAATTAATTCTGTACGGTGAGTTTATTGCAAAATGGTGAATTACGGCACAAAATTCAGATGTTTTTTGCTGTTTTTTTTGTTTTCTATTAAGTACTTACCAATAATTATTGTGACAAACTTGACATGCAGTCGGTCCTGGTTGATTGTATTACAAGAAAAAGTTTTAAAACTCTTTAGACACGAAACTTTGCTCATGTAACACAGTTGTGAGTGACGATCGAGTCAAGTCGAATAGGTAAATATTTCGTTTACCAAAATAAATCAAGTTTTAATAAACCAAAGACATTAGAACTATTAGACCAAATTGTTTACATTGTGATGTGGCAAATCATCATTCCCTCTTTATTATTCATCTCTGTCGCTCAAAATTTGACCTTAGCTGGCTTTATCTGTCTGTTAGAAATATTAGGGAAAAACTGTTTTTGAAAGATTGAGTTAGTAATTGCAGTAACGCCCAGAACCTAACATACAAAAAAGTTAAGGTGTGCGTATCAAATTATGCATTCATGCTTGCAATGTTATGCGAATATTTTATCGAAAACTGTTAAAAACCTTAAAAAGTATTGAAATTATTATTATATATATCAGGCACTACGGCAACATTGTACTACGATTTTACAACCGGAGAGATTCTTTGAATGACTGTAGCGATTGCGATGTTGCCAGTGAGTCACAGCAGCTAGCTTGTGTTTTTGTGCCTTTATTGCAGTTTATTTTTGATTTCCTTGTGTATTTGCCTAAACATTAGTGTAGAAATAAACAATCATGGTTCGTGTCTGTGTAGTGTGTAAAAAGTGGATCATTTTAATCCAAATTTATCATTTCAACGGTAAGTATGGTTAAGTTATTGTTTTATAGAAAGCATTGGTGTAGCGTATAGGTTTGTTTACTAATGTTGTGGTAGCACCATTGTTGTTAAAACTTTTATGCACAATGAAAAAGTTTTGTAATACTTAGAAACAATTAAGAGTAGATATTGATAAATAGCTCATGGAAGCTACTTAATAGTAAACGAGTAAAAATATATCGACTAGTAAAATACTGTAAAATTGAAATCCTATTCCTAAATTTAATTAGGTACCTATTTATTGAGATGTTTTATATATAACATATAAACATTTTGTTTAGGTTTCCTCGAGATGCTGAAAAAAGAAAACTTTGGTTTTCTTTAGTAGGTATCCTGGATAACCAACCTTTACGAAACAATCCAGAGTTGTGCTCGGATCACTTTTTTCCTGCTGATATTTTAGTAAGGGTGAATAGTGCTAAATATGTTAGAAAGGGAGCAAACCCTCGTTACTGTGAAGGCTTGTTATTTCTAGACGACCTCTCTAACAGGTAAGATTGGGAGGTGTCAAGTTTTGGTTTGCCTAATAGAATTATTTAAAATATTTTAATATCCTTGTTTGTTTTTTAGTCGACTGTTATTGGAACACCACCTGCCGCAAAAAAAAACATTGGCGTAAGTAATATCTATTAATAATAAAATTAGTAATGTTATATTTATGACAAATAAAACTTTTGGTTTATAATAAGTGTAATAGGTACCTATTATTCATTATGAAACCCTTTTAATATTAATTAGAAGTTCATTTTATTCATTTTTAGGATGTCTAAGCTATGCTTTGATGATATATTGGTTAAATCAGATGATGCTGATCGAGTTGCTGATGAACCTTACAAGATTATTTATAATTCTCCTAATATTCAAAGGTACGTAGACCCTATGCAAACAAAAGTTGTTCAAAAAAATGTTAATCATGAAGAAAAATGCTATTTGGGCTTTTTCTTTTATTTTTCTGTTGATTCTAGAAAAAAGTTCTATGTCCATCTCTTCGTTTTATTTTAGGCCTACAAATATTGTTCCAAATATAATATCAGTTCCTGGTCCTTCTGGAATTGGGTAAGCATATTTTCTTTTTAGGTAACTATACATCTTTATCAATTTTAATTAACACAATTTATTTTTGTAAACTAATTTATCATTTTGAAAATAAGCAGTCCTAACATTGATGTGATGTCATCCTCAATCACCGAAACTGCTTCGGAAGTAGGATAATTTCAACCTATTGAAAATTATGCAGCTATAGAAAATGCAACATCTAGGAAAAGGTATATCAAATTAGTACTCATACAGGGTGTTCATTTACAACACACTGTTAAAATTTTTTTTTGTTTCAGTACGTTTAGTCATTTAGGTTAAGTGGGGTCATTAAGGGGCACATTTAAATTTTTTTTTTATACAGCAGGTGTTCAATACTGGAATATGATTTAAGATATTCAGTTTAGTTGCTTGAAGCACACAGGTCATTTCAATACACCATAAGAGTACCTAATATACAGGATATTTCATTTAGAAATTTGCAACTTTGGTGTACGTATAACTTTTTTTTGAGCCACCCAGTATATTCCAAAATAATTTTGAAATGTGCTCCCAATATAAACCTACATATTAGGTACTAGAACAAAAATAATTTTAAATTTTTTTAACGTTTTCCGTACATGTTTCGTATGTGCGCCACCCTGTATAATATACATTTTTTTAATTTCGGAATCTTATATTAAAGGTGAATTTGTGATTCTGAAATTCAAGATTCGGAATTAATCCAAAGTGTTAAAAGGATTTCAGACGAAAAACAATTAAATCAAACAAGCAATGTGATTAATTTTTTTTTATTGTAGTATATTTCTTGTAGCCTATTATTTCCATTCCTAGGAAAAAATTCTGATACAAAATAATTTATTGTATTATTTTCATACATTGTTGTTAGTCTTTATAACCTCTACACCACTGGCGATCAAAACCAAGGGACGGTTTACAATGTTGCCGATCGGGCCAAGGAGATCTGCCTTTCTCTCTCGCACTCGCCAATTATTTTAAAACAATAATAGTCGATACTCTTATGGAAATTATGAATGAATCGTTTCGTCTAATAGTTCTAATGTCTTTGTAATAAACTGAGGCATTTGCTCCTTGCGAATATCGTGCTTTTGGAGGGCCCGAATCAGTTCGCATTACGGATTTTGATTTTATTTTTAATTTGAAAGAGACTGCTTGACCAACAATCCAACAAAACACTTTAATTTTGGTTTCACCATAATTTTATATAAAAATACATAGATCTATGGTTTCACTCCCCGTAAGCCATGCACATTGTTCATACCATTTTTCTAAAAATGATCTATTACTCCCCTTGGCTCTCTACCGTGGCAATTTAATTCAACATTTTAGGGGCCCACATTTTAAGTTTAAAATACTTTGAATAAGATGACTTTTTACCTCAGTTTCAACTTGGTTTTCCATGCCGTTATGTATATCTAAACAGGATATTTTATTTAAATTTAAAAACACTAACCTGAGGTCCTAATCTTAAAAAAAACCAAACCGAAAGTTTTGACCCCCGAGTATTAACTTCGATATATAGAATGTTATTGTCTATCTTCTAGCCCAAAATTCTAGTCTTCATTACTGAGATTCCTACGACAGGGTATAGGCATGCCGGGCGATTTCAGAAGTGGAACAGTTATTCGCTGGCAGTTTGAGAGTCATTGCAATGTAAATTCATGTAGATAAATAATGTAATATACTGTCTGCTTGACACTGGGTCGGAACTGCTGACCCTAAATGCCCCCGCTGCTAACACAAAATGTGTTTTCTCCGTTATGAAAGTAAATCCTAGAGATAAAGTGCAGTGTGTTCTAAAGTAAGAGATTATGCTTTATTCATCAAGTGTACCTACCAACAGGCATAAGGTAAGTTGTTTAAAGTTTACAAGTGTTGTGTTATATTTTGCAAATAAATTTAAGAAGTAGTCCATATTCTGTGGCGAGATTGTAAATAGAAATAAAGGTCTGTCTTTACCACCAAATAACTTTATTTGCCCCTCTAGGGTAGAAAACAAGGGTTATAAAAATACATAAAATGACGATGAATTAAATTAAATTTCTTAATGCATGTGTTGTACTAGTTTCGACCTTAGAGAAAGTCATCCTCAGCAACTAACCATTTAAGAGATTTTTATATGAAAAGAAGTTAAAACAGTTGGGGGAACAGAGAGGTGATTCAATAATACAATACAATATAATATAATGCAGATTATGCAACCTTTGGAATCGACAGGAGTTTAGTATAAGAACGATGTATCTCCATGTGAAAGTAGGGGTTGGTTTATACGCAAGTGGAATTAAGGACCTTAATCATAGTCGAGTGATATAAGCAAAGTTGAGGTCAAAACGTGTTGAAAAAGAAGAATTGTAACATATCAATTCATTCTCTTTTCAGTAAAACTAAATTAGCGAGGGGACATGCTTAATATTATGGTGGATTGAATATTTGTTAATGAAATTAAATGAACTTATTATTCTAAAAAAGGGGGGTTGTCAAAAAGAAACTATGTCATTTCAAATAAAATGGGAATGCATCTGAAAAGAGAAAAATTTCAAATTTTAGGAACTAATAGATAGCAATAAGGTTTTTTTCTTTTTTGGTTCACAATTAACTTAAGAGTTTGTTAATTATATTTGTAATAATATCATTAATCATGTACTCACCAAGTGGTCACCATTCACTTGTTAAAAATAAAATTAAATTAAATTAAATTAAAAGTATTAGAACATTAGATTGTTGACTTTTTGTTTTTCATTTTGTTGCCAGGTGAAGAAATTAATTTTAATCTTAGCCTCAGCATGCTATTCGAAGGAAATGGCGTCGTTGAATGGTGAGTACCAAGACTTGGTACTATTAGTTACACCCTTTTTTCTTTTTTATATGCGTTATTTAAATCCAGTTTCCGGTAATCAACTGTCAATTCCAAAAGCGGAAAATTTAAATGGGTTTCTACAGATATCCAAGGAGGAATAAGATATACAACAATATTGTCACTCAGTTACAAAAAAGGGGGGGGTTATTTCCCTTATTAGGGTGTGTGCAAATTAGTTTCATCTTAATTAAAGCATGAGCAATGACGTGAGTGAAGCACAAAACAAAGAACCTATGGTGTTTAATTTGTCATTACTATAAATTAAAAACTAAAAACTGCAACCAGGTATTCTTGAAATCACCGGGCCTATTGCAGCATGCGGACCAAAGTGAATAACCCTAGATGGCAGCACTACAAATCGTAAATGGAAAGCCAAATCCTTGAATAGGCAACAATCAGGACTCAGCTGTTGAGTTTGACACTTGAAATTAAAATTCTTTTTTATAGGTTAATTAGTAAAATTAGTTAATATATTGTTTGTTATTATATTATATCCCAAAGCGAACGATAAAACAAGAACCTGATTGAAATGAAATAATGGTGTTTAAATTTGCAAAGAATTGAAGAATGGGAGACAGTCGAAGGTAATTTGTTCATTCAAAACTTGGACTTCAGGATTTTTAATAGCCTGATTAATCTCAAATATCTCCCATAAGGCAGATGATTTCCCATTGGGTACCACATGCAATACTTCAACTCCCCTTTCTGGATCGAATGTATGTTTAGCATTAAGAATATGGTCAGAGAAATTTGATTTAGTGTCAGCCGGCAACTGTTTATTTTTATTTCTTTCTATGAGAGAGAGATATGATCCTTTATCCTTATGCAAAACTTTCGACCGGTACGTCCTACGTAACAACAGTTACAAGTGGAGGATTCGTCACTATAAGTGCAACTCAGTTTGTAAACACCCGATTTATGTAGTACCTCAATGGTATCTTTATTGTTATTTATATATTTTTTTAAATTGTTTTGAGTTAAAAAGTTAAAGTTATTTGGTGGTAAAGACAGACCTTTATTTCTATTTGCAAATAAATGTTGTGCGTTTACTACCCGATCTATCAATCTGGCATCATTGGCTTAGCTATTGCTTTCTATCTGGGAGGCTTTAGCCCCAGAAGTGCCATAGATACAAATATTTTCGAAGTCGCGCTTAAATTTTGTCAAGAAGTCGCTCAAGAACAATTTCACAAAATTAATAGGAAATAATACAAAAAATACATATTCTTACCTTGCAGTTGCTTTTCTTTAAAAAGGGAAACTCTGCTTGCATTTCAGTTGTAAATTTACATTGTCGCTTTTGCGTGCCAACAAATTTTTGCGCTTTCTTAGACCTCCAGCAGGCCATGAAAGGTGAAATTTTTTTTGACTGGTGGTAATTTCTTAGGGAGGCTAAGCCCTCCCTCTCCTCCCCCTAACTGCGCCAATGCCGGGCAGAGTTTCTGCTGCCAAGTGAATAATTGACTAGATTTTATTCTCTTCATTTGTTCATCGTGTTTATAGCTAAAAATATCCGCCCTATGTACGTCAGATATATAACGCAGTTTCTTACGGTAGGAAAGCATAGCGCCAGTGACATATCGTGACAATTGAGTCACCACAGTTCAATTCAAAATTGAGCGTTTAAATTAATCTTTAAAGCATTGCCACCCGTCTTATAGGATTAAATAAACAAAGAAGAGCTTTTAAACATTTCTAGAAATCAGATTGATGTCATTGCTTTTGAACAAAGAAATATGTGTTCTACCAATAAAGCTGGATTTATAAACTCGAAGCCGGCGTCGGCGCTCGCGCTGGCGTGGGCGCTGGGAGTTAAACAAGTGAATCGTAATAGAGTGATTTATAAACTTCGTCGGCGTTCGCGCTGGCGTTTAACATAAACCATCTTTATCTTTCCAGCGCCGGCGTTCATAGAACATCCGTAGCGCCGCGTCATAACCAATGGGATTTTAGCATTTCTGTCAAGTCATCGTTGGCATCTGCCAAATTGTCAATGGCCAATCGTCATTTTAATTTTACTACCCCTAAGACACCAAGTAACTTCTTCTGCCTTAAAAAAAAACCTAAAAATGTCAGAACTGTCAGATTATGTTTTTGTTTGTCAACACTGCGAACGCGAACGCCAAGTTTATAAATGCCCACTATGCATGTCTAAGACGAGCGCTGGCGCCGACGCCGGCGAGAGTTTATAAATCCAGCTTAACTATCTCCTACACAGTGGCGTAGCCAACATTTTGGGGCGGGGAGGGGGGGGGGCGAACTATCGCAGGGGCGCAGATTGCGGAGCTAAAGCGCCGTAGGCAAAATATTTTTGGGACCACCATATATATGTATTAGTACTATATGGCTATTACCCTGAAAATCTTGAAGCAACAACAGAGATAGCAGATCCAGGGTCATTTCGACTTGTGCGCATGCGCCGTCAGGGTATTGCCAAATATGCTTTTATTTCTTTAGAATAGGGCAGAAGAGTGAGTCTTAGAAAATTAGAGCAATGATAGAATTACCAAAAATCTTGCTAAAGAATTGCAAAATAAGCATTAAGTCCGTACTTCCAAGTGTTTTCAAATTATTTGTTTCCATTTCTAAACTAAAACGCGTCAAATAACAATTTCATATGACTAGAGGGTGACAACGTGACAACGTCTCATTTTTGCTCGACATAACCTCGAAATCTTTAGCAAATGTTAATTTGGTTGACAGCTCGCTTCAGCGAGTAGATTTGTTATTATTAACGGCTTTTGTGTACTGTTTATCTTTACTTTTCTGCAAATTTTGATTGTGTGTGTGAACTGTGACCATTTTGTGACGATGCCGAGGCAAAACGGAATATTTTACATTATTTTAAACAGGCGTAGAAGCTTGAACAAAGATTTATCGTTCTACAGGTATGTACCCAGATCGAATGTTTCTTTCTATTAACTTACTTACGTTAATTTCGTGAGGGAACAATAACTAGGTAGTCCATTTCCTAAAGATTATAATTTCCTTTGCTGCTGTTGATATAATTAGGTACCTAGGTACCTATTTTTACCGAAAATTCCATGTACCCCAAAAAATCCTATTAAAACCTATTATTTTACCTGTTGAACTCTAAAAATGAATGTAAAATATCTAATAAAAGTTTTATTGATATATTTACCTGCGTTTTTTTTCTATTTTCAGTCGAAATACTATACAAAATCCTAAACAAATCAAGAACTTTAATGTTTGTTTACAAATTTCTGTCCAGTTGTCAAAGTCAAATGTGATAACCTCATTTTTTTCCTGTTAAAACAAACGTCATCTCGCGCATGCGCACTGCGCGAAATGACCCTGGCGGGACAAGGAACCTCGGCTTCACTTCGTTTACATTGGTTAAATGGGCAAGGCGCCATATAGTACTAATACATATATGGGGACCACGCCCAAATTTCTTAGGAATTCACCTTCTTCATGCTTCTTAGGGAACAGGGGTCTGGCCCTAAATGAAGTTAAAATCCGCTATATAAAAAAAAATGTGATGGGACGCTCTCAGAAGGTTTTATTAAGTTTATTCCCATCGCTCTTTTTTACTAAAAATAATATAATACCGATCTTCTTTTCTAAGAATTATTTTTAAGCAGTAAAGGGGCGCCAGATCAAGGGGAGCGACGGCGACGGCCCCTCTGTGGCTACGCCACTGCTCCTACAGGGGCGCGTTCATAAATGGTCACCCTAGAGTGAGAGTTATACCTCGGATCAGCCAAATGCGTTCAAAAACCAAGAAGGTAAACTTAATGACGTCATATCTTAGCGTTCATAAACGATTGGGCGACTGCCCGGGGTGCTCCAGAATCGCCGCACAAAATTGTGCGGGAGAAATCGGCGGACATGCGCAGTTCAATAAAATGAGAATGAGATTGACAACGACTTTAGTAGCGGATACTTTTGATGGAAATTAATTTTATAAGTAAATAAATAACACAATTTGTTATAAAATTTCCACTATATATTGTCTAAAATACAATGACAATTGTTTCGACACACAGTGTCTTCTTTGGATGGATTTAAACACTGTGTCGAAACATTGTTCTGTGGTCCAAACGATTATGGTATTTTAGACAATATATAGTGGAAATTTTATAACAAATTGTGTTATTTATTTACTTAACTTGTTTGTTTACTTTGTTCTGGTGTAATTTTTCAATTTTCGGTGAGCTGGATCCTAAAATGAACAATATGTATAGTGATTATAACCTTCTAGTTGACTCTGATGGAGGCCTGATTCAGGAAGGGCCAGATGTTTATATCCAAAATAAAGTTGGTAAGTAGGTATATAAATATTTATGTGTTCAAGAAGTGAAAATATCTCAGCCTCAGCCAATATTTTTCGGCACAAGAATAGAAAACTTCTATTCCTGTGATTTCGGTGTTCCTTCCCAGTACAGTGCCGCAAATATAGGTATTTGTTCGTTTTTTTATATGTATATTTTACATAGAAAACATATTAATTTATCTATTTTTGATATATTTGCGGTATAAGGGGAGAAGCAGTCCAGTTGAAGTTGTATTCACAGCACATTTTAGTTATTAAGTTACCATGATATTGTTGTATAACTTTGTTTTTGTCATTTTTAGATGAGACGATATTATTAAAGGTTGCTTTGAAAGAAATAGCACCTTTCTTTAATATTGAAGTTACTGAACCTTATAATATAAGTACTAGTACTGAAATTATGCCCAGTTTCAATGTTGCTAGTACTAGTACATCTAGCACTAATACTGGAAAATATATTATAAAAAACTGGAGCCGGGATGCTATCCTCCAACTAATACATGTAAGACAAAAATATGACAAAGAATTCAGATCAACTACCATGAAAACAGAGAAATGCTGGCAACTAGTTGTGAAAGATATGGAAGAAAGAGGCTATGTTAGTACTGTCAATCAGTGCAGGGATAAATGGAAATATTTAAAAGAAAGATATACCAAAAAGAAAGACAATATGAGCACAAGAAGTTCTGGGGCAGAATTCTTTAAATTCGATTTTTTTGAGGAGATGGACAGCTTTTTGGGGAAAAACGCTAGCATCACACCCGTTGCGCTAGCAGCATCAATGAAACCGAATATTACGAGTACGTTTTGTATTTGTAATAAATTCTCCTTGTTTTACTCTTTTTTTTTTGGTATTTGTTCCTTGCCTTGTTAATTTTAAATAAGAACATGTTGCATTATAATTTAATTGTACAACAGCGAAAGTTCTTGAATATTTAAACACTTGGTTTAGTGTTACCTACATAAGAAAAATCAAATATTTTAATTTGTAGTACATAATTTAGACAGTTGTCAGTTTAAATCTGTAATAGTCAATTTAGACTAGTTTTAAACTTTGAGAATCTGGAGGTAGGTAAATGTAGGGACATAAAATTAATATAAATTTTCTTTTTTGTAGGCAATGAAGACACAGATAATGGCAGTATTCTAGAAAGCGATGGAGAACCACCAGTAAAAAAAAAGAAAAAAGTTAAAGAAGACCCTGTGAGCCAATACATTGGCGAAATCAGCAAGGTAATATTAAAAAAAGAAGAAAAAAAAGATGTAAGACACAACGAGATACTTCAAGCCAGAGAATCTGCAAGAAAAGCATTCGAGGACAAAATGGATGCATTTTTGCAAATTTTGGAAAGAAAACTATAAACAGCAGTAGCTATACAGGGTGTCCCAACCGGGAACCAAATCGATTTATATATGGAAAACTATGTCTAGAACATTTTGGAAATTTGACAGTATACTAATGTTGATAGGGGGAACTGGGCTAAAATATTTTTAATAGGGTGGCCCTTCCGGTTATACGGGAAGTAGGTGTCAACTTGTTTATTTTAAATGAATATCTTAGAATATTTTTGGATTCTACATAAAATTATAATTATCTTTTAATAAATGCATTATTGGTCTATGCTTAAAAGTTTCTGAGATATTGACTTTTAAAAATGACATTTTTGAAATTGACAGCTTCTAGCTCTCTAACTGTACGTATTAGAGCAAAGCGGCTCACATGTCCCTATCTTCCATTTTTATGATCTTTTGGGAGATAATAAAGATTACAGATAGGAACATGTGGGCCGTTTTGCTCTAAGACTTACGTACAGTTAGAGTGCTATAGAAGCTGTCAAAGTTTAAAAATGTAATTTTTCAAAAGGCAATAGCTCAGAAACTTTTAAGCATAGATCAATAATGCATTTATTAAAAGATTATTATAATTTTATGTAGAATCCAAAAACATTCTAAGATATTGGGTGTTCCATTTAAAATAAGCAAGTTGACACCTACTTCCGGTATAACCGGTAGTGCCACCTTATTGAAAATAATTTAGCCGAGTTTCCCACATCAACATTATAAATTTTCAAAAATGTTCTATATATAGTTTTCCATATTAGATCGATTTGGTTCCCGGTGGGACATCCTATATGAATTAGATAATAAGAGAGAATCTATTTTTGTTACCTACATTAAAAATGTATACTTATTTTATTATAGTTTTTTGTCATCGTTATATTCTCTTAAGTCTCTGTCATATATTCTTTACAAAACTCTTTTATCAATTACACAGGCCCACAAAAAAAATTGGAATGAACTTTACATTGTGAGTATACTACCCCTATGGATTTTGAGCCGCGGAATCCATAGGGGTAGTATACTCACATGTAAAGTTCATTCCCCGTTTTTTCTTTTGTGGGCCCGTGTTATTTGTAGGTTTGAAAGCAAAAGGGTATGCTATTTTTGTTTTGCCCTTTAACTTACTTTTACAGTTGTTCCGATACTGTAACAACTGTCATGACACATAATTAATATAAAATAATATGTATCCCTAAACGAGATATTATTCTCTAGAGGGGTTTATTTTACTTTTTGTTTATTTATAGTTTCAAATATATTAAAATGTACCTATAAATATTTGAAATAAACGTACTTTTATTATTTTGTTTAATTTTCTTTTAGTTCTATTACTAAAAGCAATATCTTGGCTCTTTCAACTTTACCACAAAGCCTAATATGTGACAGAGACTAATAAAACCCGTTTTAGTTGTGTTTATTTTTGATTGTGTTGAACAGTCTATATTCTGTGTTTAGTTCAAATGGTACTATGTTGTGTATTCTTGTTAAACTTGTTTTATTTATAGGAAAGAACCATATAGACTTTTATTATTTCATTTTGTTAGAAATAATGTAGGGGGTATTTTGTCATCTAAAAGAAATAAACAAATATCAGAAATCCAACGCATTTTATTAAATTATCAACAAAATGCTACACATCATACCTATTATGTTCCATTTGCTAGATAGACCTAACTATATTTTATTTATTTATTTAACTTTAAATTTTAAATTTTTTTAGGTATCTATACATATTTCATTAGCTGACTCAGGTTAGCCAAGTGAAATTGTTAGACAAATCAGGTACCTACCATATAAATTATATCAATTAATTTTGCTAAATCTTTTATATTTATTACTAAAACCAAAATAAACAACTTGCTACCACCAAAAATATTATTTAATAATAAAATATGCCAATTCTAAAAAATTTTTGAGGGTATACAGTGTGTGGTCATTTAAAGTTTGCAACATATAATATGGGAAAGTTTTTTATTACCGATTTCTCAGAAAACTTTATTCTTGATAAAAGTTGGTGCATGTTCGATAATTTAGGTGCACTTGGAATGGTTGCAAGTCAAACGGTGTAGGTACAGGGTAGGTGAAAAAATATAAAGCTTGTTCAAAAATAAAGTACCCCTATTTCAGAAAATTCAGCAAAATGTTATTAAGAAAAGTTGTTTAGAATTAAAAGTTATGCATAAATTCGATTCCTGACTCCTAAAATGAAAAAAAAAATATTTATTTGAAAACAATTTACCCAAAAAATTTTTTTTTATATTCACCATAAAGAACTTTATAAATTAATCAAAATCAAATCAATTTCACATATCCTTGTTCAAATTCAAGCATATTTGTAAACTTAATTTGAATTTTTAATTTATTAAGGAATCCCAAGCTTCATGTTTGTTGTAACGATATTAAACACAACTTTAAAATATCCTAAAAATTCTTTTTAACAAGATAAAACATTCGTAATGATAATATGCAAATTATAAAACTGTCATTTAAAGTGCAACATTTTTTTGTAGAGGAGGAGATCACGTTTTTGAATCTATGCATAACTTTTAATTCTAAACAACTTTTCTTAATAACATTTTGCTGAATTTTCTGAAATAGGGGTACTTTATTCTTTTACAAGATTTATATTTTTTGACCTACCCTGTACACCGTTTGACTTTTATCAAGAATAAACTTTTCTGAGAAATCGGTAATAAAAAAAATTACCATTTGTTGCACACTTAAATGACCAAATTGTATAGATGAAAATTTAAGTTGGAAAACACATATCGAATATATTAGAACAAATGTTACAAAATAAACTATATACACAAGCTTCCCTTTTTAGAACCTACAATAAATTTATACAAACCGCTGGGATATTTAAACCTAGAAAATTTATTTATTTATTTATTAAGTCCTTTATTGCTTTCCACCAAATGGCCATTGACCCAAGTCCTTCAGATTTGTTGTTATTCATTCAATAACCATTCATCAAAAAAAATAAAAAATCATATTTAAAAGTTTGGCAATCCATATTAAATTGTTTTGTAAATATTATGTATGTTAGTAATTTATATTACAGGTCTTTGTTGGTACAAAATTCTACACATTTCATCCCGTACATTTCTTCCTTCTTCATTTATATTTCTCGCATTCTCATTCCCTTCATTGGCGTCATTAAATACATTGTTGATGCCTTCATTAATATAATTCGCGATTTGTTCATCTTTAGCATCGATACATATGTTATGCATTACGCAAGCTGCTAAAACAGTTATTGGTATATAATCCAATCTATTCATGTCTAGGTACTTAAAGCGACGAAATCGTCCAAAGAACAAGGCAAATGACCTTTCCACTGTTTGTCGTTTTTTTGATACCAATGTATTAAAATACTTTTGAGCTTCTGTCAAATTGCCTCGATCTATATATGGCACTATGCACCATGCAAATACAGGATATGCTTTATCCCCAAGAATACATTCTCCATTTGGAAAATACTGATCTGTGTTATTAATTATTTCATTATAAATAACAGAGTTTCTGAAAATACGAGTGTCACTTGCCGATCCAGGGAAACCAACAAAGATATCCAAAAATTTTAAAAATGGATCAGATATTGCTTGCATTGTAATTGCATAGTGACATTTTCTGGTGATATATGACTGTGGGTCATATTTAGGGGCTTTTATTGGTATATATGTCCCATCAATACATCCAATGACATTTTGTATACGACCCATATTATTGAATGCTTCCATAATCCTTCGGTACTCATTGCCATGAGGCCATTTAATAACTCTATGTGCAATGGATCCAAGAACATTTATGACCCTTCGGAAAATAATACTTAGGGATGACTTGGCCAAACCAAAACGTTCCCCAACAGATCTGAAAGTTATATTTTAGACATTAGTCGGGTTGAATTTTTTATTTTAAGCTAGTTTTGTCTAGGCATGCAATAATTTTTAATATATAATTAAGTTATCTACCTATAGGAATCGGGAGTTGCTAGCAGCCAAATCACAGATAAAATCTGTTTTTCTATTGAAACTGTATTTCTTCCAACCGGTCCTCTCCTTTGAAGAGCTGGACCCAAAATACGCAATAAATGTTCAAAACCATTTACGGGTATTCGAAAATTTTGTTGGAACTGTAACGGAGTATAGTTATGCACAACAACTTCCACATAGTTTGTAATCCTTATAGGCTTCTTCCGTTCCTTGCTTTTTAACATAAAAGCTAAAGAGTAATACATGTACTCATCATCACTATCATCAGAACTAGATTCTGACTCGAGTAAAAGAAATTTCGATGCAAGCATTATTGGCACCGGAAGTAACTCCATAGTAAATATAATATTAACGTAATAATAGTAACTACAAGACCAAATTATAAACAAGACTACAATATAATGTAACTCCTAAAGATTACCGCCAAAAAATATAAAAGTAAGAGGTTATGTTACGTGGACTGACGTTTCCGTCAGTCGCGTTTATAAATTCAGTCAAGTTTATGCTGGGTTAACCCTGTGACGTCACAAATATTACCGTGCGCCGCCGCTACCCTACCATCGCCTTTAATTTATGAACGCGCCCCAGTAGGTACGGAGTTATTGGTTCATTTCGAATCTGGTAGCCATCTTTAATAATTGAGTCGAAAATGTACACCTAAAAAGTCGTATTTTAGTTGTAAAACTTTTTGACCTTGCATTATTCTCACATCTCGGGATACTCATTGAATCCAATTTATAAAAGAAAAATTATCACTTGCCCCGCATTTTAAAGCGTTTTTTAGGACATGTGTAGAAAAAAAATGATTTCTATCCACTTTCTAGTATCCTTAAAATGAGAAAATCGGGATTACAAAATAAGACACGCACTTATAATGTTTGTCGCAATATGTACAAGCGAAAATTAAATTTAAAACTAGGTTAGCTTTAAGTAAGTCTTTCTTAAAGGCAATGGTGCAAATTAGCATAGGGTTCATCTGGGTCCGCGCTAAACTGGCTGCTTGCTCTGATCCACTGATTCCAGAATGTCTAAAGCATGACAAAGTACAAAATAACCTACTTTGATGTTTTTGAATACCTTATCAAACTACACGATTTTCAGTTTTGATATTTTTTGCCGTCTGTGATTGACCAATAAGGTCGCGGTTCTCCTAAATTAAATTGTTTATAAACATGTGTGATTTGGAGGAGAAAAAGAATTATCAATGCAGCCATCCAACAGAGTTTTTTACGCAACAAAAGCAAAATATAAAAACTGAGAACAGTGACGATGAGAAAACGGGGCAAATTAGGTAAGTTTGCTCATCTCGGAATTCAATTTATTTGTATTTCATTAAAAGTAGGTACTAGAGTTTGTGGTAGGTACCCTCATAGTTAAGGGGGGGGGGGGGTTTAATTTGCTTGTTGAAAACTTTATTTTTTTTTAAATGCCCAAGTACCTAATACTAATTTTTAAATTGTAAACTCTAAACTGTGCCTGTTATAACTCTGGTCCCGAGGTAATTGCACAGTTATCACCGTGATCAGAAGAGTGGATTGCTTACAAACTAATTAATTTATAGCTATGCCTAAGTGAAGTTTTCATTCTATTACAAACAATCTAAAGCTAGGTATGTATGCTTTTTAAGCCTCCAGGACGTCGGTTATAACATTAAAAAAAAAAAAAACTTCTGATTCATGACCTCAAATTAGGCGATAAAAAAAATTTGGTGTATAGGGTAATCCTCACAATTACCATTTTATGTTTTGCAGGGGCAAACAAATATTTCCTGACCAAACAAAACCAGAGGTTAAAGTTGAGGAGAGTGAAGCAGTAAATGGATGCGATGAAATGTATAATTTAAACTATAGAGAGTGGAAATTGAAAAACGAAGAACTAGACATTAAGATGGACGAATCTGAAACAAACAAAAACAGGTATCTACTTACTTTGCTTAAGCTTAGGTATAGATGAAACTGTTATATAGAGGGACAATCATTTTTTAATTGGTACAAAAAGTTTGTTAATTTTTTTTGTTTATTCTGAATTGTTTTTAATGTTTTAAGTGAGCTTATTGTTAATTAATAAATTAAATGATATTTACAAAGTCCTACACAATAAGAGAAAATTTTTGCATGTCCCAATATAGGTCATTTTCTGAGCCTTTTTCCCAGTATGCAACCACCCCATGTTGTTTAGTAGGACATACCTAAGTAGGCATTTGCATACTGCGACAGTGTTCTTTTTATATATTGTAAACAAGTTAATATAGAATTAATTAATAGTAGCAAAATGCATTATTGCATATTAATGTTGTCAAAATAAAAAATGAAGACATAGCATAGCTACTCTTTTGGTCCCAGCAGATGTAGGTAATAGGCATTAGAATTTTAAGAATAATATTTTTTTTTACACATTTTCGTCTTGATTTTCTGGAAACCTAAATTTTTTGTTTCAAATTTTCTTCATAAAATTAACAATAGCCCCCTGTTTCTAGTTGTAGGTACACCAAAGTGCTTAGAGTTTTTTTTTAATGGGATATTTAAGAAGTACATTTACTGAACAGTCCCAACCCTGGGTCTGTTAATTAGCAAATAAATGGCATAATAAGTCCTGCAATATAATTATTTTAAATTATATTACTTGCATAACTAAATTTTCAAGCAGTTAAAACAGTCAAAAGGTGTAACTTTGACCATCTTTAGGACGGAAATGGGTCGTCCAGGCCAATTTCCGAGAAGTTGAACCCACCGCTCGCCAAGCGACGCTGTCTTCTCGCAAGCATCCCCCTTGCATATAAATAGAGGCTCTTATAGCCAATTTTATTATACCCACTGCTCAATGGACGCAGCACCCACAGTCACAAAAAGGGTAATTTTACGTCAAACGAACCAAAATAAAAGGAGGTTTGGCATAGAAAAAAAATTCAAAAAGCCCAAAAGTTTCGATGTTTGCTATTGTTTTCAAGCAATAACTTGTTAAAACTTATTGACACGTGCGCATCTAATTTGGTAAGTATCTTTTTACCTCCCCCCCACCACCCTTGGTTGTGTTTTCTGCAAGAAAGTACCTGCAGTGCTCAGACACTGCAGTCCAATTAAATTTTTCTAATTCTCTCTTCTAATTATTCCAGTATAAAAATCAAAGATTATAACAAGAAGCTTTTCATTCAGCGTGGGACAAAAAACCCAGGAACTTGTGAGCTGTTCCGAAATTACAAATAATGAATTATGGTTTCTTCAATCTGGTTTGTTTAGTATGATACCTTGAGGTGGTTAGCGTGTATTATTGTAAAAAATGAAGAATCTGATGAGCTTAAAATCAGTTGTTTGCATCCAAATGGACCATCTAGCTCATTTTATTATCCTAGGCCCAAAGCAGATATTTTAGTAATTAAAAGAGTTTCAATAATCAAGAAGGTTCAGCTGGTTACTGCTACAGGTCGAACTTACACACTTACTAAAGTAGAAAAAAAAAATAAAAGCTAAAATCTAATTTTAATATATTGTGGATTTTGGATTTTTTGTAAAATTTTGTTTCTCTTAAAATAATAGGCATTGTTCGTGTTACACTTTTATCAAAAAATACCATTTTTTGCTTGTATTTTTAGTAGTATTGTTTTTTTTTTAACCTTGTTTCCATTATTTCTCCATCCTGAAATTTGGCCAATGTGTGCTAAAATATTGACAAAAAAAAATATATTTTTTTGAAAAAAATTAAAAATACTTTTTAAAAAATTTTTTTTACCTATATCGAGTGGTACCTCATTCGTACTTTCAAGACCTTTTAAATGAGATATAACTCACTGCTCTAGTGGAAGTAGTTCTTAAGATATCTCGATTTCTCTTAGTATATGTTAATGGTAATATTTTTTGATTTTCAATGATTAAGTAGAAAGAAACTACTTGTCAGAAAAATTTGAAATTTGGGATTTTTCAGCTACTAGATGGGTAGAATGACTGTACCAAAAATTATCAAAATCGGAGAGGTCACCTGCCAAGCCTCTGGTTGATTTGATATGAAATGACCCAAAACAAACTCCTCCTCATCAACTCAATCATCCGCCTCACCCTCACATATGGTTCAGCAGTTTGGGGATACCCACTCCAACCAACCTCGACCGTTTCCAATCCCTTAAAAATCATTACATTCGCACAGCCATGGACATCCCATGGTTCATCCGTAATGCAGATCTACACCGAGATATCAAACATACCCCCCTCACCCAGTATCTCCATGAAAGAGGAACTTAAATCCTCACCTTCACCCTCATCCACCCCAACCCGCTCATCAGACAAGCCTCCGACTATGACATAGGTCAATTTGTCATTTTTTGTTTTGAAATTTTGGATGTTTGTCAGTATTGAATCTATATTCCGTCCTAAGGGTGGGCATGATTATTAATTGGTTGGATAACGCTGGAGAATGAAGTGACAATAGCTTCGTCGAGTTAACCGTCCGGCCGAAAGGCCCGAAGTTAGTCATAATCATAGGCATATCTTTATTCATGTTAACACAACATAGTTGTTTACATAAGTCAAAATGTACAATAAATAATTCTAAAATAATTACTTTACAAAATTTTAAGATTCAAATGTAGATATATATATAGATATAAATAAAATTACAATAGACCTAAAGGTAAGAGTAAAATTTCAAACAAAACAATAAAACACATTAAAATTAAAATTTATTAAAATTTAAAATTTAAAATCTAAGAATTCACTGACGCTGTAGAACGCATGTTCCTTTAAGAATGTTCTGATGCGACCCTCGAATTGCTTAGGCGGCAAATTCCTGATATTTATAGGCATTTTGTTGAAACATTTGAAGGCATAATAGCCCTGCCCATCCTGGGTTCTTTTTAATCTGCAGAAGGTTGTTACTAGATCCTCCGCATATCGAGTGTGATACCCCATGAACATCCCTATGTGTAGGAAACAGGCCCTCGTTTGTTTCATAAACAAAAGATTTTGGAGTACCTATATAGACTGAAGGTAAAGTCAGAATTTTAAGGTGTTGGAATGCAGGTCTGCAGTCATCCCTGAAACCAAGTCCTGCCACATTTCTAATGGCTTTACGTTGAAGACCAAAGATCGTGTCTGTGCAGCATGTCCCCATTCAAGAATTGCGTAGGATAAGGTGCTATGGAAAATACTGTAATAAGCTGTGATTATTGTTGTTTGAGAGACACAGTCAGCTAGATTGCGGGGTAAAAATAGTATGCTAGTAAGCTTCCCAGCGGTTTTCTCAATATGTGTGTCCCAGAGAAGACCAGGATCCAAACGGACACCCAGAAATGTGACTGCCTCCACTTCCATATTCGCTAGGCCAGTGTCCCTCAACGAGAATACCATTCTGCTAGTCTTACCTTCATTCAGTAGTAAACCGTTCGAGTTAAACCACAATCTGGCCTCCTCATTAGCCAATGTTGATATATTCAATGATTCATCCAATGACTCTGCAGAAACAGAGACGGTGGTGTCATCAGCATAAAGTGTAAGTTTAACTGTAGGATCTATCAGTGGCAAGTCATTGATAAAAATCAGAAATAAGATGGGTCCCATAATCTACCCTTACTGCCTAAGTGCGATCTGAGAGGTAGGATTTTATCAGATTTGAGCTAAAGGAATATTTCTGCAATTTTTTCAATAGAATGTCGGGCGACACACAATCGAACGCTTTACTTAGATCACAAAACAATGAAGTTGTATATATTCTTTACTATCGAAGGATTTTAAAGTGAAGGATGCCAAATCCATTATAGCCAGAACTGTGTTCTTGTTCTTTAGAAATCCAAATTGACATGCAGAGAAAAAGTTATTTTCAGTAAAGTACTTCACGATCTGTATAGCCATACACTTTTCAAAGACCTTGGACAATATGGGCAGCAATGAGATGGGTCTATAGTTTTCTGGTAGGTTTGGGTTACCCTTTTTGAAGATTGGCGTTACAAGTGCTTCTTTAAAAATTTTTGGTGTTTGGTTGAAAACAGAAATTTAATGATTTAGTAAGAGGCACTGTAATTAAGTTTTTTAAGCTCTTTATTAACCTTACATTGAGACCAAATGCCACATCAACGGCAATATTAGAAAAAAATATATTAAAATCATCGGGTGAGATAGCCGCCACTGCAGGCTCATGATCCTCACCTCCACGATGTCTATTCACCATATTCCACATACATTTAGAAGGGTTTTTAGATTTTTTTATAAGATTGTCATTTGCTTAAATCTTTGCAGCATGAATGGCTTTTTTATAATGCAACTCGTACGCCTTGTATTCTAGTCCCATGCCTCCCTGACCATACTGTCTATAAAGTTCACCTAGCAGAGCAAGGTGTTTACGCATACCTCTCGACTCATCAGTAAACCATCTGATGTTATTGCCTTGGTCTGATCTGACGCTGTAGGTTTTTTCAGGAAAACAATCTTGATATGCCTCCCTCAAGATGCTAATAAATTGCTCGGTCTTTGCATCTGCGTCCATTTCGTGTGATTCAATAAAGTTCCAGGAGAGGGCAGCGATCACATTGAAAAATTGTGCCAGGCCCATACGAGTAATTGGCCTGCATACCTTCCATCCCAGTCGGAATGGAGGGATTTCATTAGAGATATTGAACTTTATCAATTGACCTAGGTGGTCAGATATATTTAAATCAACCGTGGATGCCTGCAAGGAACACGCTTCGAGAGAAATGAAGATGTTGTCCAGGCAAGCTTCAGCCCTAGTCGGAGCAAATATTGTTTGCTTGATACCATATGACTTGAAAGTGTCACATAACTGAATAGCTTCCACTTGGTTGGTATCAAATAGTACGTTGAAGCTTTTGTTTCCAATTTTATTAAGAATATTAACCATTGCATTCAGGAATAAGCCAAAGCAACCCGAGGGTGGTCTATAAACAGCTAAGGTTAGTTATATAAATACCACAGATTTCAATGCATTTTTCAATACTACAATCATCAATGAACTCCAGACGTTTACAAATAAAATTTTTCTTTTCAAGTATTACAGCCCCACCGCCGGTGGTGTTCTTTCTTGCATATAATCCTACTTTCCCATAATCGCTAACCTTTGTAACCTCAATTTCATCAGCTGAGAGCCAGTGTTCAGTTATACAGAGCACATCGATGTCCTTATCAACCAGATATGCTTCTAAAAGAGCTTTTTTGTTTGGTAGAGATCTGATGTTGATTTGGAGAATCTCTACTTTTTGCTCACCTCTGTGACGTTCTTCTGAGATAGTTGATGTACCCTGGAGCTGTTTTTGGTCTGTAGTGGGCTCTGGCGTTGAAGGTTCAGAAAATGGTTTAGGAAAATACTCTCTGGCCAATTTTCTGGTGACATTAGGCATTAGGGCAACCCTTTTTTTGTCGAGGCACTCCCAGTTTGAAAGAGCTTCTATAATTATCCTTTTTTGTATTCATCTTTTCACAGGTGCAACCTTTTTTGAGGTCCAAACTTTCCAGGTAAGTCAAAACCTGATGTGCTTCCACTTTTGGGTCAAAGCCAGAGACAAAGATCCATGCCATATTATTATTTTTTTGAGCAATCGGAAGCCAATTTACTTTCTCCCTTGTTCCTTTAACAGGTTCAGGTCTCTTTACTTTTGGATCACGAATTTGTTTCGTTTTATGCCTTTGGATCAGTGTCCAGTCACCACTGTTGATGTCTTGGATGCAATCATCATTTTTTTTTGCAGTTTCATCGATAGTTCCATTGGTTCCATTCGTATTCGTATGCACAGGCTTCACTGGCATTGTTGCCGCGGTAGGCGTAGGTCGGCTTTGGTTCCGGCTTCGATGGCATTGTTGCCGCGGTAGGCGTAGGTCGGCTTTGATTCCGGCTTCGATGGCACCGATGTGCGATTGGCAACACTGGAATTATGAAGGCCAGCACTTTCCGCTCGGGGCGATTGAACTACGGTGCTAACTTCACTCGGTTCGATTGCGGTGTTGCAAGTTTGTATTGACTTATTGTTACCCGCCATTCTTTTCTTACTTTTTACAGCAGTTTTTAGAATTTCCACATTTTCCTCCAACGAAGATATCCTTTTCTTTAAAGTAGCCTCATTTTCTTCCAAGAATTTGATTCTATCCATCATCCCTTCCAATTGGATTCTGAGAAGTTCGATTTCTGCGGTTTTGTGTTTTGAGGTTATCTCCTTTTCGATTTTATCTGAATGCACACAAACAGCACTTTTTAGCCCTGCAGCCTGCTTCATGCACGCCTGGTGGAAGTAGAGCCCGCACTTTTTGCACTGAACATATTCTGTAACGTCCTTTTTGCAATGAGCGCAGAATTTTTTAAATTTACGTCGGTCCGAACTAACGTGTAACGTTTCGTTGCCGGCCATTTTTGATTGATTTGAGTGACAAAGTTATTGTGCGGGAAGTGGTTGTCAGCAATATCTAGTATCAAAAAATCCAGCAACTATATTTGTAACACAGATAAGTAGTTATTCTTAAGGGAGCAAGCTAAGGCAGACATATTATCTCTCAATTTGGAGAATTCATAATCATAAAACAACTAGGGGGAAAGGCAAAGCGTTGATTGAAACAGGTATGTAAATGTGTAATTTGGGTAAACTGTATTATTATTATAAAGAATATGTAACTTTTTATGGGCTACAACTCTTGGTGGGTTTGCTTGGACCGTCGCGGCGAGGACCGAAGCTACTTGTCGAGAAGTAGGCGGTGACATATTCTCTCGGGGCATTTTATCGCTGTTTGAATTTGACTTGATGCGTTGCGAGGTGCGATTACGATTAGTGCTTATTAATTATTTTATGGTTGCGGACGCGCATGAAAATCGACATCGACATCGATATGAAAAAATAGTCGGCAGCATGGTCCATGTTTGTAGTATGAGTCAGCCCTACTTACGACTTTCAATATGGAAAAAAAACGTTCGTTATTTAAAGGAATGGGAGGATCTGCAAATAAATATGGTTGTTGTATAGTTAATTAGGCAGGTACCTAAATACTGCGAATTTTTCTGTTTCTTATTTTTATCGACATAATATTATAGTCATAGTAAATAAATTATGCTTAGTAGAGCTACATATTTATGACTAAACAAATTAATGCGAGTTTAATATAAAGATATAATAATATGTGGCATTGTTCTTAAATTTTGTTTTGATTTTAGCCCAACAAGAAACAATGAAAGCATGTATGTCAATATTGAAGGGGGTGAATCTGTGTATGATTTTAAGAGAAAAAGTTTATATAAACTCCGTATAACCTTTTTTGCTTTGTTATTATAATTCACGGTGATAAAAGTTTTGTTTTCGAATATTCTTTTTTTTTAGTAACTCAGAAACTACCTACATTAGATATTTTTATAATAATATAAAACTTGGTGGGTGCAAACTACCGTTTGTGTTAGAATAGAATTTTACATTTAACGAAAATTGCTCTTGATGGCTAGATTCCACAATAACAAGCTGTTCTTCTGTCCAAACATGAATATTGTGGAAATTTCTGATAGCGTTTCTTGAGAAGTTTCGCCTATGAACAGTATTTTACAGTCAAACACCGGATTTTGCTCAATATTCTCCAAAAGCCATTGAAGAAAGATGATTCACAGGGGAAAATTTCATGGAAGTAAGGCTTTGTCCCGTTGAATGTGGTACGGGTATAACAGGGAATCGTCACGAATTTTCCAAACTAAAATGTGTGTGCAAGATATTTCCAATGTTTCTAGTTCTGAATTTGCATCAATTAAACTTAAAACTGCTTCTTCAATTTACCCCAATAACTTTTGATGCTCTATAAAGCCCAAATTCGTCCATCGCTGGAGTACTGTTCGCATATTTGGGGCTCTGCTCCTAAACATACCCTGAGATTGCTAGATTCCATTCAAAGAAGGGCCATTCGCTTGATCGCTGACCATGATCTGACAAAAAATCTGGAAAGCCTTGAACATCGAAGACAGGTTGGCCACTTGAGTCTATTTTACAAATATTTTCATGGCAGGTGTTCAACTGAGGTTTTCCGCTTGATTCCACCCAGAGCGGTGCATGGTTGAAATACACGACGAGCCACTGCAGTCCACCCGTACGTGGTTCAGCTTAGTGTTCCTCGAACGACACTGTTTAAAAATTCTTTTATCTGGAGAACGTCATCACTCTGGAACGACCTCCCTGAGACCGTGTTCCCCAACGAGTATAATCTCCAACGTGAATTGTTTCCGTCGCACACGCACCGCTCGCAGAGCGCCATAAAGGATCAATCCTGTAGTACTGCGCCAAAAAAAAGGAATAACATTCGAGGTTTCATAATATCTGCATGGTTGTGTTCTGTCTTAAGTTGACATTTAACGGGTGACTTAGGGAAATTACCAAATTTTAACGAGGAAGGGGCATATTATCTTAAAGTCATAAGTACAGAAATAATCCTTGCAAACTTGGTTGGTACAATTTTTGCTCCGACTTATCGTGCGTGCAGATTTCCAAGCAGGTAATGTGACAAGATCTTTTCGGAAAACATGAAATTTCTTATTTTTCGCTTCTACATAATAAGGACTTTAACACAAGGGATCCTCCTGCTGCTTGGATTGACTTAAGCATTACAGTTAATATAAAATTGGTTTTACGGGAACTGCAAATATCGTAACGTGCACCAAATTTCACCTAGTTATTTTTAAAAACATATAAAATAATTTTAAAAAATAAGTTTTGAACACCCTGTACAGGGTGTCCGGTAAGTACCTCCTAATTTCTAGGGAGCATACAAAAGAGGTCAAAATAACCCTAATTTGTTTTTAAAAAAAATTCCTAAAGTGCCCCTTAACGGAGATTCAGAGCCCCAAAGGGTTACCCAGCGATCTACTTTTTTGGCTCTAACTTTGGAACCGACTTGTATAATAGGAACTTTTATATTTTATAGAGGCCATAGAGAGTCATTAAACCATACTAAAGTAGATGTTTTACATCGCCAGGGAAGTCAGGAACGAACTTGCCACCACACTCATTGGTCCAAAATTTTGACCGGTGTCATTTTACAGAGCTGCAAACCGATTTTCTTAATACTCTGGTCATTTCTGCTCAAAAAAGGTACTCCTAATTTATTTCGATAAAACTGGCGGTTTTCGAGATAAATCGGTTTTTATGCGAAACACTGTTATCCACGGTTTAATTTTTTTTTAACTTCCTTTCGCACAATATCATAACTAGCCATATTGGCATCATCCACACTAGTTACCCTCCTGACCAACCTTCCCTTGAAACAATGGTATCAAAGGTTTGAAAATTTAATGTAGAGATATACTTGTTTACATAGAGAGGCGGTATGTTTTTTCTATTGCAATCTGTATTATAAATATTCACCATCGTTGGGAAATTGTCAGTCAGATCAGAATATATAACATACAAAGATTGTTTCAGTCGTTCAGTCGTTAACGTTGTTCTCAAAAATACATGATCCAAACAGGAACCATGTTCATATGTTTGTGTTACTCATGTAGGACCATTTAGTAACGATTAAAAACCATAATGATTTAAAATTGACAGATATGAGTTAACAAGATCAGTTCCTTCAAGAATATTAATGTTGATATCACCTAGAAACAGTTCTATATTGTATTTAAGAGTTTCTAAACAGTACAGTTCAAGATCTATAAGAAAGGAATGAGAATTGGTAGATGGTGGTCGATACACGCAAGGGATAACATAATTCATACTATGACTAACAAAAGTTATTCTACTCATACTTACACCATACTTGTGCAACTTATGAATTTTAAACTCAATATCAAGGTTGTCCCTAACAAAAATCAAAATACCATAATTTTTATCATGATCCCCATGATTATAGTAGGTATTATAACCCTTAATATTATACAGTTTTTAATTACACTCACTTAGTACAATAATGTCTCAGAAAAATAGATTGTAACTTTCAAAAAACAATAAAAGTATCATTAAAATTCTTTCGGACACTAAGCATATTGAAGTGCATGATATTTAAAAGTTTATTTTTAATGTTTACCTTATCACAGTCAATGTTTTCGTGAATGTTAACATACAAAGATTGTTTCAGTCGTTAACGTTGTTCTCAAAAATACATGATCCAAACAGGAACCATGTTCATATGTTTGTGTTACTCATGTAGGACCATTTAGTAACGATTTAAAACCATAATGATTTAAAATTGACAGATATGAGTTAACAAGATCAGTTCCTTCAAGAATATTAATGTTGATATCACCTAGAAACAGTTCTATATTGTATTTAAGAGTTTCGAAACAGTACAGTTCAAGATCTGTGTTGAGAACACGCCGAATGTTAAAGCAAAGTACGCCACTGATGGCATTCTTGGAAGTCTAATTGATGTATAATATAGTGTATATATCACGCTTATGTAGCTATCGCACGATGCAATAACAAACCCTGTGCTGTCTGCGTTTTTATTAGTTCATCTCTTTTCCTCACGTATACGTAAATATCCAAGATTCATCATAAAACCCACATAGTAACAGCACGGCATTGTTGTCATATGTAATTAGGCGCTTCACCAAAAATAATCACTTACCAAGCTGCGTGAGGAAGGGAGACAGACGCGAGAAGGGATGAGGCAACGCAGCCTCCAGACGGTCGCCAAGCAGAGTTTGGCTAAACGCATAAAATATAAGTTTATCAAGGGGACTGTTCCCCGAAGGTTCGGCGGTGCATGTCACACGACTGCTTTTGAAAAGTAAAGCACGTCACCGAGTGGAAATTGTCCACATTTTCTTGTACTATGTAGTTAAAGTTAACAAAAACAAAGTTCAATCAGTTAATACAATGTGAAAGTATTGAGTACTATGGAAACGTATGTGTGAATGCAATTTGAAGTGTAACTAGTAATTTGATGTAGTGTATTCTCAGATAGTGGGAAGTTATAAAGTGAATATTGTAAATAAAATGTTAGTGCTACCTTACGAATAAAATGCTGTTGGAATTAAATACAGTGTTTTATTAAATCAACAGATCTACACACGAGCCAGCTATTCAGCCTACGGATACACAGTAATAATAAAATAAGTGTAAAGGCTGAACCATAGTTGACTTTATAACAATCTGTAAGAAAGGAATGAGAATTGGTAGATGGTGGTCGATACACGCAAGGGATAACATTTTCATACTATAATTAACAAAAGTTATTCTACTCATACTTACACCATACTTGTGCAACTTATGAATTTTAAACTCAATATCAAGGTTGTCCCTAACAAAACCATAATTTTTTATCATGATCCCCATGATTATAGTAGGTGTTATAACCCTTAATATTATACAGTTTTTCATTACACTTACTTAGTACAATAGTGTCACAGAAAAATAGATTGTAACTTTCAAGAAACAATAAAAGTATCATTAAAGTTCTTTCGGACACTAAGTATATTGAAGTGCATGATATTTAAAAGTTTATTTTTAATGTTTACCTTATCACAGTCAATGTTTTTGTAAATGTTAATATTGTCTTCCAGATTTTGCAGTATGTTCCGTTTCTTGTTGTACCACCATTACAGTTCACCGTAATCTATTTTACTTCTTAGTATTTCTATTAGATATTTGTATGATGGACACTGGAAACTACTTGCTTCATGGCACACACTATATTTTGTTTCGTACTTTTCATTGCAGTTAGTATAATTTGAACACTTTCGCTGTTTTGGGACATTCCTCAATGTCATGATCTTACGATCAGTACTCACATATAGTTTTTTTTTACATTCTGTAATTTTATGGTAGTGCTCTTGGCATTTAAAGCATCTTGGAATAGTTATATATATCTTCATACACACTGTATCTTTGCCATTGAAGGAAGACGTTTTTGGCCACCATAAACTTTTGAAAGAGAAATAAATATAAATACTATGATTATAATTTTTTATTTCAACAACAAACCGTATTAACAGCAAATAATACTAAAACACTTTATTAGCTACATATGTTCATGAAATTAATGGCTTTTTAATTTTAACTTTTATTCTGTATTCAATTATGTTTCTGTGGAGCTAGCACTGAGATATACAAAATATTGTATACGTAGCATATTTTTACTTGACAAAAATAACGTCCAAAAGCTAATAACAATATGCATCTCCATAAGCAACTTAAAATATCTCTCACGCGATGACGTCACTGCGCGCGTCGTACGATATTTAAGAGGCTAGATACCTTGTTTATTTGTACCATGGGATCTGCCTAACAGTCTATCCCACTCACACACATTACTTATAATATATGCTCACCGCTGTAACTGGGAAGTGCAATAATACCGTTACCGTTGCTACTACCGAGACCGTTACTTATACAGGGTGTTTAAGTGACCGAGACCGTAGTCGATAACGATATCATTTTTCCGAGTCGCGTACGTAGAACTATTCAAAAGATAATAATATGTTTCTGACGATCGCGCCGAATTACAGCCCCGTTAATTTGGAAGGTTGTGTCTAGTATCTTTTAGTTTTAGGATATATTACCCTTAGGTATACTTTGAATTTAAACTGGTTTTGATGAACACGACCAATTGCCTGTTTTTTTTTTAATATTCCTTTGTTTTATTTGGACTACGTGCCCACCGACCTGAATTCCCGGAATGATTTTTTCCGCTGTATAAAGGCTTACCCGACAGACAATAGTGTACCCTAAACCACTCAAAATAACTTAGGGTGGCGCCCAAGACAATCAAAAACCGTCTTAACCGCCATGTAATGGGGTGGACGTCACGCTGACACCAACTGGATGTAATAGATCCTTTTACAGTGTCTCTAGGCTCTAGGAATATCCATCACCACTCTGATATTGTAGGCTGGACCGCCATCTTGGAGAAACCAAGTGTTACGCAATTCTTTTGCTGGAATAATTTGTGTTTGAAACAGTTCTAGTTCAATTTTCTTCGAAATTGAGGAGCCTAATCAAATGGTCTTCTAAAACAAAAATTCAAGTTTTATTCATTTGTGAGACTAGTAATCTGAGGATTTATTCCAAATTACCTATAATACCACACCTCACATTAGATCCAAATTTTTTTTGCGATCGCTTTTCTCCTAAATTATGCTAATTTTCTCTACTCCAGTAGTGATGGTTATGTTTATAGAATATTCCACCATTTGTAAATCGCGCTTCGTCTGTCCAAAGAACTTTAGATTAAAAATCAGGTATTTCTTGGCGCTCATTCTGAATGTTAAATCTTTTGTTATGTAGCTAATCAGAGAAAAATCACCTAGTCAGTTCCTGTGTATGATAATATTACTGATAAATTAACTGGCACAATTATTAATATAACTTAACAATGTTTTTCTCTATTGCAGCATTGACGAACATCAAGATTGCATAATCCAGATCCAACAGCAGCGGGATAATCGGGTTACTCTGACACATAACGTGAAAGTTGAGAATGACTTAGGGATATTTCGGCAAAGAAATGTATACAAACACCGCCTTCGTAAAGGTTCAGGGAAAGTTAAGTTTAAATGTAGTCAGTGTGATTATCGAAGCATTCACAAAGGTACTTTAAAGAGGCACCTTCTCCAGCATAAGGATCCAGAGGAAGTTAATATGTTTAAATGTAGTCAGTGTGATTTTCAAACCATTCGGAAAGATGCTTTAAAGAAGCACCTTCTCCGACATAAGGATCCAGCAGAAGTTAATATGTATAAATGTAGTCAGTGTGATTATCAAAGCATTCTGAAGAGTAGTTTAAAGACGCACTTTCTGCTTCACGCGGATCCACGGGAAGTCGCTATGTTTATATGCAATCAATGTGCCTATCAAACAAAGTATGAAAGTAATTTAAGAAGTCACCTTCTCCGACATAAGGATCCAAAAGAAGTTAATATGTGTAAGTATGGTCAGTGTAATTATCGATGCATTAAAAAAGGTCAATTAAAGAGGCACCTTTTCCGGCATAAGGATCCAGAGGAAGTTAATATGTTTAGATGTAGTCAGTGTGATTATCAAAGCATTCGGAAAAGTAATTTAAAGGTGCACCTTCTCCGACATAAGGATCCAGAGGAAATTAATATGTTTAAATGCAGTCATTGTGATTATCAAAGCATTCACAAAGGTAGTTTAAAGACGCACCTTCTCCGACATAAGGATCCAGAGGAAGTTAATATGTTTAAATGTAGTCAGTGTGATTATCAAAGCATCCGGAAAGATCACTTAAAGACGCATCTTCTCCGACATAGGGATCCAGAGGAAATTAATATGTTTAAATGTAGTCAGTGTGATTATCGAAGCATTATCAAAAGTACTTTGAAAAGGCACCTTCTCCGACATAAGGATCCAGAGGAAGTTAATATGTTAAAATGTAGTCAATGTGATTATCAAAGCATTCACAAAGGTAGTTTAAAGACGCACCTTCTCCGACATAAGGATCCAGAGGAAGTTAATATGTTGAAATGTAGTCAATGTGATTATCAAAGCATTCACAAGGGTAGTTTAAAGACGCACCTTCTGCGGCATAAGGATCCAGAGGAAGTTAATATGTTTAAATGTGGTCAGTGTAATTATCGATCCATTGAAAAAGGTCATTTAAAGAGGCACCTTTTCCGACATAAGGATCCAGAGAAAATTAATAAATTTAGACATAATGAGTATGATCAGTAATCAGTTTATTTACCTCTCGACTGGTAGCAAGAAGTATAAAAGGTACATTAATACTTATGCATAGAAGGATGTCTGCGGTTCATACTTTTGCAGATATCGACAAATATAATTACTTGATTGCGGAAAGGGAGTTTGAGTTTTCGATTGTTTATTGTTGTGATCTTAATCTTTATATTTTGTGCATTTATAGACCACCGACTGGTGATATTAACACGTTTTTATACAAACTGGAAGTTCTATTATTCCAGCTACCCCCACATGCATTAATAATACTGGCTGGGGACTTCAATGTGAATTACCTCGATGCAGCTTCCACGTCTGTACGTTCATTGATGCTACTCTTATATTCTTTCAACCTCAAAATGCATGTGAGTCAACCAACACGAATAACCTCGGGCTCATCTACACTGCTGGATTATATATGCAGTAATTTTAGCGAAAATTGTGTAGAGTGTAATACTGTCGGTGCGGGAATCTCTGATCACGAAGCAGTTGCGTCTAAGTTTTTGCTTGAATCACGCAGAACTAAACCTGTTAAATACCGTAGGAGATTATTCAGTGAGGAGAATTTTAAAAAAATTTTCAAGAACATGTAGAGAGACTGACTGGTCTGGGATTAAGAATACTGACACTCTTCTAAGTGCATTTCATTCACGTTTGAGAGAGATTTTTGATGTCTTATTTCCCCTTGTTACGGCAAGATGCAGACATAAAAAGCGTTGGTTTACAAAAGGTTTGAGAATCTCTTCTAAAAATTTAAGGGCGCTACATTATATTAGGAAATATTATTTACACAACATTCAATTTATATGCTACTACAATATTTATCGTAAAACGTTTAGGAAGGCCGTAAAAGCTGCCAAAAAGCTACATTTTAAGAGAAAAATAGCTAACTCTAGGAATAAGCCACGCGAAACTTGGAATATCGTAAACGATTTAAGAGGGAAGAATAATGTCGCACTAGTGGATTCTAATTTAAGTTGTCAACTAAATGAATTCTATTGCTCATTGGCTGAAGGTCTGGGTAGAGGGTTGTATTCTGGCGGTGATTTTAGAAAATTCCTGGGGAACATAACAGTGTCTCAATCATTTTTTCTTAGACCTACAAATGTGATGGAGATTAAGGATATTTTTAAGGAAATAAAGAACAAAAATTCTTCAGGGTGGGATGGACTCTCATTAAATATCTTTTTACATCTTCCCGATAACGTTTTAGAGGCTCTATCGGATGCTATTAACAACTCCTTTCTTACTGGACATTTCCCAACATGTTTAAAGATTGCAACGGTAATACCCTTATACAAAGGGGGAGAGTCTGATAAGCCTTCAAATTTCAGACCTATTTCCCTACTTCCGACATTATCAAAAATAATCGAAAAACTCGTGAAAGAGCGTTTGAAATCTTTCCTAAGCAAATATAATTTACTGTGTGCGGAACAATTTGGCTTTCAGAATTCTAGAGGTACTAACGACGCCGTTTTTACATTTCTCGAGAGGCTGTATTTGGGGTTCAATCATAACGAAGTGGCGGCAGCGGTGTTCTGCGATTTGTCAAAAGCTTTTGACTGCGTCAATCACAGAATACTGCTGTGGAAACTGGAGAGATATGGGATAAGGGGAATAGCTTTAGAGTGGTTTTATTCATACTTTTCTGGTCGATATCAATCAGTAAATTTTAACAATAATTCTTCGGATCGATTGGAGGTTACATCAGGAGTGCCGCAGGGTTCTGTCCTCGGCCCTTTACTGTTTCTGTTGTACATTAATGGCTTGGTGGGAATTGATATTAAAGGCAAATTTACTCTGTTTGCGGACGACGCAACAGTACTGTGGGTAGGCAGAGACTTACAGGAGCTCGAAAACAATATAAATAGTGATCTAGCAGAGATAAAGACATGGACTGATGCAAATCGTTTGACTCTCAATATTGGAAAAACCAACATAATGACTTTCAAGTGTAATTTTAACGAAATTACGCTGGGCACTCAGGTACTAAAGAATGAAAATGTAAATAGATTTTTGGGTGTATATATAGACAATAGGCTAAAATTTGAACACCATGTTACTTACCTCAGCAAAAAGCTGGCTTCCAACTGTTACGCCGTTAGAGTAGTGTCGATCAACCTGGATTACGAAAGTACTAGAAGCGCGTATTTCTCACTTATAGAATCGCATTTGAGGTATGGCATATGTTTTTGGGGGGTTTGTACTCGGTATCTTTTCAATAAAATCTTTGTTTTACAAAAGAGGGCTCTAAAATATATGTGTAGGGCAAAAATTAGAGATTCTAGTAGACCGCTTTTTGTTTCTCATAAAATCTTGACACTACCTTGTATATTTCTACTAGAAATGACTTGCTTAATTTTTAAAAGATTCAAGAATGAAATGAACTTAACTTCAGTACACAACACTCGCCAGCTATATAGGGTTAGTTTGCCGATACCTAACTCTTCTCAAACTAAAAATTCAATCATGTATAATGGAAAGAAAATATTTAATCACCTCCCACTTAAAATTAGAAAGGCTCAAACCAGTGTAAAGTTTAGAAGGGAGGTGAAATCTCTCTTGGTGTCCAAGGCATACTATACAGTTGAGGACTTTTTCAACGACAGCTTTAATTGAATTGATTTTGTTACCCGTTTCATTATGTACTTTTTTGTTTGTCCTTTTTTGTTGTTTGTTTGTATCCTCGTTTATTTCATAGTACTGCACTTCATTGTATTTTTAAATAGATTATGTTTTATGTGACAGTGGGTAATGTGTTAAGGGCGCACCTATACCTATAGCTATTTTGAAAATGACTCGATACCCGAATAGTATTATCTATATTTTTCTATTGTAGTAAGTATTTACGACTTCTATATTGTCATTTGTTTTTAAATTGTTACACTTTGTATTTTATAACTTTTTTATAACATTTTTATCTGACAGCTTTGTAAAAGAGAATCTATCTTCTTCATACAATAAAGCTACTTTTGACTTTGACTTTGGCTAGAAGATTCAACAGCAAGTCTAGTTATAGAGAACAACCAATACATTCAAATTATATTTCTTTGTAGAGCGCCGAGTCGCGGTAACAAAAACTCCAGCATATTCAATTGTGCTAATTTCTAATTGGTAATGTGGAAAATATTGCTGGACGTTGTCATAGCGACGTGTATATCACACCCTCAGTCTTGTTTAATCGGTCTGTCACCAGTGAACTTGAGGTAGGATCAAAAGTATTTACTCAAGTTATTACCTTTCAAGAAGTAACGTACAACCATTTTTCTGTCGGTTTACGACAATTCGTGTCTTTTAACACACAGTGGCACCAAAATAGCGGCGCAGGCGAATATTTTTGAAAGCCACACCCAAATTTCGTTTTTCTCTACTATTATACAGTGTATACATAAAGTAAGGAACAAATTCATTATTTAATAATCTAAAAACATTTCGTAAAAATCCTCGGACACGTGTATAATAATTTTTAATTGCGCATATTTTGACTTATAAATTTATTACACAGGGTAACTCATGTAGTAGATATGACATTACCGACGATTTTTTTAAATGGAAACCCCTATATTTTAGTTCGGATCTGTAATTCAACAGTGTAAATAACTGGTAACTGTTTAAAATAACAGTCACCGGTATACCGGTGATTTCAAAATAACTTATAAGTCCACCTCTATGCCAGTGACGTGAAGACAATTTAGGCAAAAAGGTATTGCCTACCCTGGCGAAAATGTCCCAAGGAAAAAATTTAAAAATGTCTCAATTTAATTTTTACAGAAATCCATAATATTATTATGCGTTTTTCTTATCTGCTTATTCTTAAAACAATATATTGTATATATACTCATATCAAAGAATGTTCCAATAAATATAACAAAACAAAACATCAATCATCCAACAGAACAAAGACATTTTAAGCGATCCAAACTACTGAAATCAGCATTAATATTTCCCATGAGCGAAGGTGTTTTAAATCTTTGCATGGACGCTTTAGCTTCTTTTAAAGGCAGCACCTACAATTCTGATTAAAGTATGAATTTAAAGGCACGGATGTAGCATCGTGTTGTGGTGACCTGGTCAGAATTAAAACAAGAATAATTCGCGCGTGGTCAGTAATAATTCAAAAGAGTGGATAAATGCCGTAAATAAAATTTCAAACAGAAATAAAATAAATAAATTAAAATTTCAAAAAGAAAAGAGAGTTAAACGGAAAGAATACTTGGAATTTTATTAAGAATAAATGAGGAAAATAATAAATAATTAAAAATCAACACAAGAATTAAATAAACTCACAGAATTCTTTGAATTTCTCTCCAAGTCTCGGCACCCCATTGAAAATAAACACATCTTAATTTCACACATGATGTCGACTGATCAAGTCAGGGCGCAAAACAGAAACTAAATTATTCTCGAGACACGGGTCAATCAAGGCCCCGTCTTTTCTTGTTCATGGCAAAACGCCAGAAACCCTGGAAGGGATGCCGCGCGAAAGCCCGTGCAGTAACACATCCCCATAAATAGATGAGCGTATATTAGTCATTTAGGTCACCCACCTGGAGAAGTCGTAAAACGTCCGCTAGGTAATAAATTAGTCAGAAATATGCTGAAGGGGAGAATAATTAATTGCATTGTTTTATGTGACGTTTTTATGAGTAATAAAAAAATTGACACATAAGGGAAGTTATATTTAAAAGGTCATAAAAACGTCTTAGAAGGAAATAAATTAGGTGATTTACGCTTTTTGACCAGAAATAAATAATTTTCTTTCTCACTTCTTTACATTAGATGTTTGATTAGTCAGAAAAGTATGTTAGGGGAAAGAAAATTTATAGGGTAATAAATGTCAGAGAATACATTAATTTTCGTGGAATGGGTGACCATTCGACAAGATTAATGGGTTTTTGCTGTATTTAAGCAGCAGGATTTTCTAACGAAAGTCAGTCATTTCCAAAGATTCACACGGTTAACATATCTGCAGAAAAGTCGGTGAAAAGTGGTCAAGTCTTAGCCAAAAAGTTTGTTCGTTTCAAAACTTGGTAGTGAGTCTTAAACGGAGATTCACGCGGAAGTCAGTAAAAAGTAATTAGTCCGGAGTCATAAGGTTGTGCGATAAATTTGGAAAACAAGTGAAATTAGTAAGTGACTTGAAGGCAGATTAAGTAATAACAATTTTGTTAGAAGAAAGTGTGACAAGAATTGATATTGTTAAGAAGTGTGATTGGGGCATTATCATAATCTTAAAAGTGTAACATTGTGAATTTTTGGGTGGCTCCATGTAATAAGGGTTTTTAAGTGTTTGAATTTATAAAACTTATGAAGATATAGTTAAAAGTTAGCATAACAAGTTGTAGTAAGCAAATATAACTGAATATAACGTATTTAACATACATCTGGATGAAAAAGTGTTGTCTAAAATAAAGTGTTTGCTAAGTCGAAATTTTTGTTTACTTTCACGACAGATGGGAATATAAAAGAATTTTATACTAAATAAAATATAACATCAACAAAGACTCCCTTTCGCCTTTATCTTGCAACCCATCAGGTGAAAAGTATTTAGCTATGAACACAGATTCTCTCCGAGCCCACAGTAAGAAATCTGTCGTCACCCACTAAGAGCCGTGCCAACCGTTAATTTTGAGAGAAGGCCTTACCGCTATTTGCCAAAAGGGCTTGAAGTGGGTGGGCGCTACAATTGGTGTCCGTTGTGTGGGGTTTTTGTTAAAATTTGGCAACAGGAAGAAGAGTTTTGGCAATACAGAAACGACGTGCAAGTAAAAAGAAGAGAATCTGAAAAGAGATAAACTAACCCTCTCAGCCAGTTCAAGCTAAAGACAAGATGAGCACCACCACATCAACAGCTACGAGCACAACTACGACAACGAGTCGAGCAACTACAACGCCGGTTATCACTCCAATAATTCCATCACTAGGAGGAAACATGGTTATAGGACTTGAATCATTACCGACTTATGATGGTACAACTGGAATTGACGAGTTCTTGTCTGTGGTAGAAGAGACAGGTGTACTCGCAAGCTGGACAGACCAACAGTTAGTATCAGTTGTTCGTTTGAAATTACGACAGAGAGCGAAGCAGTTCATAGATTCAGAGCCTGCACTACAAGTTACAAGAGATTGGAACACACTGAAGGAGAGCCTGAAAAAGCAGTTCACGCGACAGCATGTAAAAGGAGCTGCTATGAAAAACTTTATGGAATGCCGACAGAGGTCTGGTGAGTCTTGTAGAGAATATTTAACGAGACTGAAATTGCTGGGAAATAGAACCATTACACTCACAGGTGATCCAAGTATAGACATTCCAATAAAAGGTAAACTAGAGCAGGATGTGACAACTCAATTTACCTTAGGACTGGTAATGCCGATCAAGCAGCGTGTTTTATCAGGAAATCCAAGATCCCTGGACGAAGCAATTGTAATAGCGGAACGGGAAGAGTCCATTGAAAGTTTAGTTCATCCTTCAAGTAGCCGAGAATGCAGATTGGTTAACAATAGAAGTAATGAAAATTTTAGCAACCAGAACAGACAACGGGTTTTGATTGGGAATCAAAAATTTAAGTGTTTCAAGTGCCAGAAAATGGGTCATACAGCTAACTTTTGCAGAGAGAAAGATAGACGTACGTGCTATACGTGCAATCAAATGGGCCACATAAGTACTTTTTGTCCGAAGAGAAGGGAATCGAGGAATGAGATGGGACAAGGAAAAGAGTGTTTTTCTTGCCACAAACCTGGACATTTTGCTAGAAACTGTCTCCGGAAAATTAGCCAGCCATTCAAATCTGTACAACAGCCGACTTTAAACACCAACGCAGTCGAATTTCAGCCCCGGATTTCGGCTGCCAATCAGGCCGGATGGGATTGCGAATAAACGCAAAGCCCAGGGTAGGGATTTACACGTGCTCTGAAGAAGGAACCCCGAGACCTTGTAGTGTGATCAAGGTTAGTGTTAATGGTAAGCCATGCCTAGCCTTAATAGATTGTGGAGCCGTGATATCCCTGATAAAACCCGAGATTGCCAAGGGGTTCACAAGGGAATCAAATATAAATTTGATTGATATTCAAGGGAATAAGATACCGACGTCTGGAGTATCGGAGGTAACATTGACGCTACCAGGGAATATAGCGATTCAACATAATTTTGTTGTGATAGAAACACATAGTTTTGAGGCAGATATTCTATTGGGAATAGATTTCTTGCGAGAATATGGAGTAAAGATAGATTGGGGTAACAATTGCATGTATGCATTTGAGAGTGTCATACCACTAATGGAGGAGAAATCAAAGAATATATTGGAAGAGCGGCTTGCTTGTTTAGAAGCCGAAATAAGGGAGATAAAAGAGAAACACTTAGATGGGAAAAATAAAGAGGAAGGAATGTCAAGTGCAACTTTACAAAATCATCCCGCGTCACGGTCAATGATGCAGGGGTGCAGTATTTCGGTGATTGACCGTCACCTGAGTACAATCAACAAACAAAATCAGGAGCAACTTAATGAAGAAGCAATGACATCAAGTGGGAAGACTGCAGCTTCCAAGGAAATGGGTTCCCAGACTGAGATAGAAGGTAATAAGTGTTTTAACGATGAAAGTTTTGAGGATTTGGACTCAAATGAAGATAGTACAGTGATCTCCTTGCTTGAGGATTTAGTGATTCCTCCGATGACACAGGCAGTTTGCAGGGCAAATATGCGAGGTTTGAAGAAGGTTTCCACACCATTCATGGTTTTAGAGCCAAGCAACGATACGCCGAAAGGATTACTCGTTGCCAGAGTGTTGTGTAAAACCAGGAAAACCGTACCTCTAAGGGTAACAAACGTGACAGAAACAGAGATAGTAATAAAAAGTAAGATGGTGATAGCAAGAGCTTACGAGACTGATTTAGTAGAATCAGTAGGAGGAAATGATGGATTTAAGGTTCAAAAGATCAGTGAAAAGAATACCAAAGAAATTTTGCAAACATTACACTTGAATGATCCAACATTGTTGAATGAAATAAAATTGCGAGATTTAGTTGTGGAATATATCGACATATTTAGGAGTCCTGATCAAAAATTGACTTGTACGACAAATGTGACTCACAGGATCATAACAGAGGATGTGCCTCCTATTTTGAAAAGACCGTACAGAGTTCCGTTCCACCGACAGGAAATAATGAAGAAAGAGATAAAGAAGTTACTCGACGATGGGGTAATCATCGAAAGTCAGTCGCCATGGAGTTTTCCTGCAATTTTAGTTGAAAAGAAGAGACATCCTGGAGAAGATGTGCAATTTAGATTATGTATTGATTATCGGGCGTTAAACGAGATAACAAAGACCGATTATTTTCCGTTGCCTAATATACAAGAAACGATCGATAAACTTTCTGGAGCATGTTTATTTTCCACGATGGATTTAGCATCAGGATATTTTCAAGTTCCTGTTCATGCAGAGGACCAGGAGAAAACAGCTTTTTCCACGCCAGACAATCATTATCAGTTTTTACGTATGGCTATGGGTCTTAAAAATGCACCAGCTACGTGGAGCCGGATGATGCATCATATTCTAGGTAAGCTAACCTACAATAAATGCCTTGTATATTTGGACGACATAATTGTGTTTTCAAAGGACGTTGACTCGCATTTAGAACGATTGCGCCATGTATTTGATAAAATGAGAGAAAGCAACTTAAAATTCAAACCTACTAAGTGTCACTTTATGAAGAAAGAAATAGAATACCTTGGACATCTTATAAAGGAAGGAGGTTTTACAACTGATCATGGGAAAACAAAGATAATTGAAAATTATCCAGTTCCCAGAAATGTTCGAGAAATAAGAGCTTTTCTTGGATTATGTGGATTTTATAGGAAGTTCGTGCCAAACTTTGCAAACATTAGTCAACCCTTAACAGAACTTACTAAGAAAAATGTGAAATACCAGTGGGGGTCAGAACAACAGGAAGCTTTCATGAAACTAAAAAGGGCATTAGTTTCCCCACCTATTTTAAGATACCCAGATTTTAGAAAACCTTTCATTGTCAACACGGATGCTAGCGCTTCAGCTGTAGCGGCAATCTTAACGCAAAACATGACGGAGTAGAACATCCTATCTGCTACTCAAGTCGTACCTTGAATGCAGCAGAAAGAAGATACAGCGCTATTGAAAGGGAATGTTTAGCAGTTGTTTTTGCAGTAAAGACATATCGCAACTATCTAACCGGGACTCATTTCACAATAATGACAGATCATCGACCACTCAAATATTTATTGACTATAAAAGATCCAAGTTCAAGGTTAGCAAAATGGGCTATGTACCTTATGGAATACAGTTTTACAATTGTCTATCGACCCGGAAAGCAAAACGAAAATGTCGACTCACTTACACGCTTAAGAACAGAAGAGCCTACCAGAGAGAACGTTATAGCAGTCATAGCGGAAGAAAATGTCACTCCAATGATCCATGTTATTTGGAGCAACGAAGAGCTTAGAGATCTACAACAAAGTGATCCTCAGTTACTGAAAATCATATCAACACTTGAGCCAGAAGATGAACAACACTACTTAAGCCCAGAAGGTCTCCTATATCGTCATAGAGAAAAGAATCAGAGACAAGATGCAATCATGGCACCATTAAAAATAGTACCAGAGATATTACGGTTATATCATAGTTCACTATTCTTTGCTTATCCTGGTCAAAAGAAAACACAGGAGTTAATAAAGCGAGATTTTTATTGGTCTAGTATAAGAAAAGATGTCATAAGCTATGTGGAGAAATGCAGATCTTGTAACCTGAGAAAAACTAACTACCAACCGCCAGCGGTACTACAAGAAAACCCAATACCGTCTCTACCATGGGGGAAAATTAGCTTAGATCTCGTGGGACCTTTAAATAGGACACAGAATAACAATAAATACCTTTTGACATGTGTAGATTACTTAACGCGCTATCCTGAGTGCATACCGCTAGCAGACATAAAAGCTGAGACAGTAGCCAGAGCTTTTGTAGAGAATATAATTTGCCGTTATGGAACACCGAGAGAGCTTATAACGGATTGCGGAACTCAATTCTTGAGTAAAATGTTTTGCGAAATTTGTTCGTTATTGGAAATACGCAAATTAAAAACTACTCCTTATCATCCAAGTGGAAATGCAGTAGTTGAACGATTTCATAAGTCAATTAAAACAATGATTGGACATTTTGTTAATGACTATAAAGATAGTTGGGACTTAGTATTACCGTATTGTCTAATGGCATATCGAAATTTGCCACATGAGGGAACGAAAGAATCACCATTCTTTCTGATGTATGGACGAGACATGGAACTACCTATCCATCTGAGTATAAGAGAACAAAGAGTGAAATATGACTTAGATGAAAACTATGTTAGTGAGTTTATGGCAAGAATGCATACTGCACATGAACTTGCTAAAAAGAACTTAGAGAGCAGCATAAAGAAAAGATGTGAGAAACATAATCAGAAGAGAACTAGGAAGGAGTTTGAACTAGGAGATTTGGTATATCTCTATACACCAGCGATACCTGGAAAGAAACTCGCCTCCAAGTTTTACAATAAATGGACAGGACCGTACAGGATTATAGAAAAGAAGGGGCCTGTCACATTCAAAGTAAGGGAGCTGCATGGAAAGAAAGAACATATGGTTCATGCTGATAGGTTAAAGCCATGTAAAGAAAGTGATACGACTAAGGAAAATGTCAGTTTAAATAAACAACGAAAGCAAACTGAGATTGGGATAGAGACAATTGAGGAACTAGACAATGAGAACAGACAGCAAGATATTAATGAGTTTTTGGAACATGGGCAGGAGGAGAATGGACCTCTCCTGGAAGTAATAGAAGAAGAAGCAGAAGAGTCAGAAGAGGAGATGCAAGTACACGAGGAAGAAGACGAAGATTCTGAGCAGTCAGAAGAATCATATTATTCAGGAACCTCTGACTCTGCAGAAGAAGAAGAACGGGACATACCTATAGAAAACAGGCGTACGAGAACTCGAGAAATAAGGATGCCCCAAAAATATGAAGATTACGTTTTAGAATAAGATGTATATAGTAGGACCCACCAAATAATTTCAAGAAGTAATATTAAGATAGGTGAAGCTAAAAGTCATTTATTGTTTTAGTGGAGTTGGTCCTCCTTGCAATATTGGTGCAGATTGCTCAATCCACCTTAATTGCATAACATTAATTAAGTACAAAAGATACACTATGAGCCATCTGTTGAGAAAAATTTAAAATCTACCTGATACTGCACAGAAGCCTTTATTCAAGTTGAAGCGACGCCGAGAAGTTACCAAGCCTATAAATAGAAAACGCTAATAGTATTTGCGCCACGAAAAAAGTTCAAAACGCATACGGGATGCACTCCCGCATCGCAAGACGACAGAAGTGACGCCAAAAATAGATTACCACCCTTCCCGTTACATTAGAAGGAACGATGAAAGAATAAGTGCTATTAAAACGATACCATAGGCGTGCAATAATAGGGTGTAAAGGATTTGATAAGAAATAATAAAATAGATAATTAATGTGAAAAGGGATTCTAATTTTGGGCGTAAGAAAACATTAGAAGATGAAGAACCTTGATATTTATGATTTTTATGACTAGAAAGACCAACGTAAATTGAGGGGAATTTCGAAACTAACTAGCTGTACGTAAACAAAATAAGCGATTATTATATATAATATACAGGGTGTTATGGAAATGACTTATTATTTTTTAACCCGTAAATCTATAGGTCGAGCCGAATTGGGGAAAAATTGCGTTAAATGGCGCTCGAAGCTAGAAATTCGAGAAAAATGCCTTCAAAAATTTAGCTCAAAACACCTACGCGCCAATGATCAAACAGCTGATTCGTACTACGACTTGTCAAAAAAAAAATTGTTGACAAAAATCTGACAGTTACTGTCAGATAGTCTTTAGATATCGTCAGCCCAAAACATGTGTTTTGAGCAGTGTTGCCACATTTACTACATCAGTTTCATCAGATAACCTTTTTTGAATATTTAATTTTTTCTACTTAACTTTAATATGCTTTAGTTTCTACCCTATTACACGAAAAATTGTCTACGTATTGCTCTAGTTTTATTTGTACATACCTTGAAATAAAAAACATATCGGCAAGAAATCCACGTTATACCGTTACCATTTCAAATGATTCTAGCGGGACATTTATTCACTTTAACAACACATTAACTGTTCGGGACATTATCAAGTTATTAGCTCTTTAATTCTGTGTTATTAATACAAGAAATTACTAGTTATAGACTTAGAAATACTTTATAACAAAATCCGGATTGAAAACAACGCGACACACGTTTGATACGGTTATGTTCTTTCTCTTCTTCTGTGACTTCTGTTCTTCTTGGTAATGATAATAGCTGGCTCATTGTCGTCAAGACAGGTGGCCATTGCAATTAAGAATAATAATTACGGTATCCAATCCAGTCCTCTTAACTGGACACACAACATTTAAACACGATAGTCCAGGGGGCGGGAAATGTGATTTGTTGCTGTTCTGTGATTGGGTACTGAGCAGTTCAAAGTCAATGAGCGCATTCGGGAGACGAAACTGCTCCGGAGCAGTTCCTAAATCGTCTTGTTGTGTCGACCGCTACTTTTACGACACTTTCCAACATGTTACGGAACGGTCGCCATTTTGGGTAGCATCTTTCACTTCCGCTGCTTGGAGAGAGCGGTTCGTTATGTCAATGGGGAAATGACGTATGCAACAAAAGTTTGGTTACGAAGAACGTAGTAAATAGAATGGAGGAACAAAACATATACATTAAACAGGAAAACGTACTTTTTAACTGCCACCAAAGAGTTTCAACCAAGGGATGAGTATATTGGTAAGCTTCACAAAACAAGAAAGGTTAATGTTTGTTACGCACAGCTGATATGGATTTGACATTTGAACCAAACGTGATGATCTTTTGGTCGAAATAGTCGAAATCCATGGAAGCCGACGAATCGGTAGCGGTTGGATCATAACCGGTAACCACTGCGGAGCAGTTTCGTCTCTCGAATGCGCCCAATGGCTTCATATGTGGCTTCATAAATTTGTTTTTAATATCATTTCTTATTATTCATTTACTTGCAACGGCATAAAATTTGTTTGCGTTTTGCTGCTGGAGTGTATAGTTGTTGAATAATGTGATACACATGTGATGGGAATGTTTTGTGATGTGATAGTTTATCTGTGTAAATTTCCAGACATAGGGCTTGTTGTTGGTATCTACGATTTTTACTCAGCGAAGTATTATGATAGCAATACAATTTCATGGGGTGAGTAAAAACTATACCTATTGAATAAGGCTTGTTTAATTGAAATCGCAGTATAGTTTTTGATTTAATCTTTTTTTAAAAAACCTAAAAAAAAGATTTTCCCGAATACTTGGCAACGTCGCAAGGTAATCAGCTGTCTGTAGAAATTCCGCCAATTTGTCATGTCAAAAACACGTGTTTAGGGGTAATGAACTTTCATAGAGGCACAGATGGTCCGGTTTTAAGGTATTTCACAAAATTCAAAATACTTCCGATTTTAGAAAAAAAAACTATCAAGTGTAACTCTAGGCCACCCCAGGAGTGGCCCCTTAAAATATAATAAGTCATTTCCATAACACCCTGTATATAAAGGAGTTTAAAAAAAATTTATGAGGTAAATTTTAGGCACTTGCCCTAAGTTGGATGATAAAAATAAACTTAATACATGGGAGAGAATTACCCCCCCCAACAGACATTATAAAAACCAGAAGATGCGACACTTAGGATTCAAAAATCAAGTGAAAGTCGCGAGTGTGTAGTTAAAGGCTAATTAATTAATTTCAGTACAAGTATCACCGAGTATGGAAATGCAGTGGCTTGCCCTTTTTCTTTCTTATATTCGAATGATGCGGACCAACTATGGTCTGGTCAACGCGATGATGAGGACGGCCCTACACCACCAAAGGGACCTCTACTACCAGTTAGGAGAGAACGCGCCAGGACCAGACGAGCTCCTCCCGTACCGAGCGTCAGTTGCGCTATGCCTTCACCTCCTGCATGAAGAGTATCAGATGTTTCGGGCAGACTGGGCCATGGCATTCGGGCAGCAGTACCAGCCATCACTATGTGACTGCCCGAGCTGCCGACCGATGCTACAAAGCAGCTTACGCTTGGCGAACCAGTGGAATCGTCAAACAAACCCATGCATCTGCATGCAGTGTCTGAAGCGCTCCATGTCAACCGCTCCGGGACCACCAGAACCAACGACACCAGGACCATCGGCGAGACAGTCATTGGGGCCACATCCAAGCCCCAACGAGCCGTTCTTGGGTCCCTCAACCTCCGGCCAGCAACCACCAAATGGGCCGAGTTATGAGGTCGTGACCCAGGAAAACCTGAGAATGCTGCTCCGGCGACTAGCAGACAATGATGTCACGGTAACTGGTGATAGTGACTATGAAAGTGATGAGTGAGAAAAGAAAAATATATGTGTAGTGTGTTAACGTTGAGGAAAGGAAGAGTAGAGTGGATGATGTGGTGTAGATGATAAGGTAATTTTTAAGGTTATATTTTATAGCATACAGGATAGGGTAAGTTGGAAAGTTAGGATTTGAAAGTATAAATTTCCTTTTTGTGTGTTAAAATAACCATACAAACACATTCCAAAAAAAAAAAAAAATTTTTGTAAATAAGGAACGCAGTTCTAACGAGTGAAAAACTAGTCACTGAATTTCTAAAGATAATTTTGGATGATGGAATGTTGTTTTCTCTTATTCCGTAATGAGCTAAAACTTCTTTGCCAAAATGTGCGTTAGGTAATAAAAACATTTTTTTTTATCAACAAAAATGTAGAATTGAGAAAGCTTTAGCAGTTTCGGAAATAATTTAGAATTAATTTTTAGGGATTTACTAAAATTAAGTTTCAAGTGCCCGACCTAACAAGCATTTACTATTTCACTTTATCGTAAACAAACAACCATAACACCGCACAAGGCTCCAGATGGTAAATAAAAGCGTAAAGTCAGGATAAAAGGCAATATTATGACTTAGGGGACGTTGACCCAATAACCTAATTTTGGGATAACAGATGTTTATCCAGTTAAAACACTTTCATTCAGAAAGATGTTTTAATGTTTTTAAGGGGGATGTGGTGTGGTGACCTGGTCAGAATTAAAACAAGAATAATTCGCGCGTGGTCAGTAATAATTCAAAAGAGTGGATAAATGCCGTAAATAAAATTTCAAACAGAAATAAAATAAATAAATTAAAATTTCAAAAAGAAAAGAGAGTTAAACGGAAAGAATACTTGGAATTTTATTAAGAATAAATGAGAAAAATAATAAATAATTAAAAATCAACACAACAATTAAATAAACTCACAGAATTCTTTGAATTTCTCTCTAAGTCTCGGCACCCCATTGAAAATAAACACATCCTAATTTCACACATGATGTCGACTGATCAAGTCAGGGCGCAAAACAGAAACTAAATTATTCTCGAGACACGGGTCAATCAAGGCCCCGTCTTTTCTTGTTCATGGCAAAACGCCAGAAACCCTGGAAGGGATGCCGCGCGAAAGCCCGTGCAGTAACACATCCCCATAAATAGATGAGCGTATATTAGTCATTTAGGTCACCCACCTGGAGAAGTCGTAAAACGTCCGCTAGGTAATAAATTAGTCAGAAATATGCTGAAGGGGAGAATAATTAATTGCATTGTTTTATGTGACGTTTTTATGAGTAATAAAAAAATTGACACATAAGGGAAGTTATATTTAAAAGGTCATAAAAACGTCTTAGAAGGAAATAAATTAGGTGATTTACGCTTTTTGACCAGAAATAAATAATTTTCTTTCTCACTTCTTTACATTAGATGTTTGATTAGTCAGAAAAGTATGTTAGGGGAAAGAAAATTTATAGGGTAATAAATGTCAGAGAATACATTAATTTTCGTGGAATGGGTGACCATTCGACAAGATTAATGGGTTTTTGCTGTATTTAAGCAGCAGGATTTTCTAACGAAAGTCAGTCATTTCCAAAGATTCACACGGTTAACATATCTGCAGAAAAGTCGGTGAAAAGTGGTCAAGTCTTAGCCAAAAAGTTTGTTCGTTTCAAAACTTGGTAGTGAGTCTTAAACGGAGATTCACGCGGAAGTCAGTAAAAAGTAATTAGTCCGGAGTCATAAGGTTGTGCGATAAATTTGGAAAACAAGTGAAATTAGTAAGTGACTTGAAGGCAGATTAAGTAATAACAATTTTGTTAGAAGAAAGTGTGACAAGAATTGATATTGTTAAGAAGTGTGATTGGGGCATTATCATAATCTTAAAAGTGTAACATTGTGAATTTTTGGGTGGCTCCATGTAATAAGGGTTTTTAAGTGTTTGAATTTATAAAACTTATGAAGATATAGTTAAAAGTTAGCATAACAAGTTGTAGTAAGCAAATATAACTGAATATAACGTATTTAACATACATCTGGATGAAAAAGTGTTGTCTAAAATAAAGTGTTTGCTAAGTCGAAATTTTTGTTTACTTTCACGACAGATGGGAATATAAAAGAATTTTATACTAAATAAAATATAACATCAACAAAGACTCCCTTTCGCCTTTATCTTGCAACCCATCAGGTGAAAAGTATTTAGCTATGAACACAGATTCTCTCCGAGCCCACAGTAAGAAATCTGTCGTCACCCACTAAGAGCCGTGCCAACCGTTAATTTTGAGAGAAGGCCTTACCGCTATTTGCCAAAAGGGCTTGAAGTGGGTGGGCGCTACAGTGTGTTAAAACGAGATCGAGCGATTGGAAGATGTCTTAGCGTAATTCGTCATTGTGTTAGGTCTCGTGTCGCAGGTTACAGGGCTTTTACGGGTTTGTTGTTTATAATATTTTTATCTTGTTTATCAATAGAGTTTAATTAATTCACAATTAATTGTCCCGTATATTTTACATTGTACTTACCTCCTTACTTGTATTTTTTATGATGACGTGTTAAATGCATTTTTAAAGAAATACCGTCGTATCGTATTGAACTGATTTATAAAAACTATTATGTTTAATTCAAAACCTAAAAAGATATTTCTTAAGTAATAAATTTTACTTTATCGTTTTTGCCTACCCTGTTTCCAACGTCACTTCACGCCACTGCTCTATGCCTAGAGTCAGAGTCATTTCATGAAAGGTACAATGACGTAGGTGACCGACGGAGAGATTGTTGAGCGACTCTCTCTAGACGTCGCGTCTCCAGTGGACCGAATATGTATCAGTGTTGCCAGGTTTGGGGAAATTTCACCAGAGTTGGTGATTTTATGAATAATCTTGTGATTGGTAAAAAACTGTTCGTAAAAGTTAATTTTCTGGTATTTTTTAAATTATTTCAGCTTACCAATTTTTAATGTTTTAAATAGGTACTTAAAAAATTTTTAATTTGGTTTGTACTTACACAACTTTATATAAATAACGTTAGGTAGTATGTATGTGTATCTATATTATTATCTATTATGTATTTAGTGTATGTTTATAACTGTTTCGAAATAATAGTTTGCAATTAACCTCTAGCGATTTGTATTTTTTCACCTGGCGACACTGTTGTATAATTACAGTTTTCCCTCCTTTATGGCTGACTCTAACACCTTGGCCGACGGCTCGTTTATAAAGACGCCCGGTAGCGTGACGATGATTCTCTACACTGTTGCCACGTCTTCAGAGAAGTAAACAATCTATATAAAACTTTTTAAACTGAAACATTTGTCTTGATCCCTCCTCCCCTCCCTAAATTTGCGCCTGGTTCGGTATATTATTTTTATTTCTTTAGATAACATGACTGTTAATAAATTAAAAATAGAGCTATGTGATTCATCATTAATTTTTTTAAGATAAAAAATCTGAAAAAAAAATTGTATTTTTTTAATATATATTTTTCCTTCCGACCACTCGCTAACTAGAAACTAACTACCATAAAAAGAATTTGGAGTTTTTAAAATCTGTTTCATTAAGTCTGTACGGTGCCAAATGGTGAATTACGTCACAAGATTCACATGTTTTTGAAGGTTTTTTTTTAGAATTTTGTTTTTTATTAAGTATTTACCAATAATTATTGTGACAAACTTGACAGTCGTTCCTGGTTAATTGTAAACAAAAATAAGTTTTAACGTTCTTTAGACATAATATTCCTTGCTCATTTGACACAGATGTGGGTGACGATCGAGTCAAGTCGAATAGGTAAATGTTCCGTTTACCAAATAAAATAGATCAAGTTTTAGTTGACTGAGGTATATATGCTCCTTGGAAAGTTTTGAAGAGCCAGTTCGCACTACGGATTTTGACGTTATTTGTAATTTTAAATAAACTGCTTGGTCAACAATCCAATAAAACTGTTCTGTATGTAAACAAACTTTATTACCAATTTGGAAGTTAAGATTTATGTTCGCCATCTTTTTATAATGACTCTTATCTGTACGTTTTTTATATTGTACATTCCAGCAGTGTATACCGAGTCTCGCAGCCCACAGGCTGGCGGCATCGAAAATGTTAAAATAAACGGTCAAGTAAAATAACGTGTATTATTTTATTATTATATATTAAGTAATATATAACATTGGCGACGGGTTTTTTTTAACGGAACTCACGTGTTTCGGAATTGTGTGCTGCATGAGTTAAATAAAGCATAGTTTATGCATTAAAATGGCATCTTCGTTACTAGGAGCGTTGAGTGTTTTCGACCCTAAAATATCCAGTTATACAGTGTTTTCCGAAAGATTGACACAGTTTTTTATAGCCAACGAGATTACGTCAGATAATCGTAAGAAGGCTATTCTGTTAAACACCTTAAGTGAGGATTGCTATGTGTTATAGTAGCATTCATTTTTGCTATAGATGTATATTTAGAGGATGCTACATGGTTTTGTGTAAGATATTTGTTTACATTACCTTTCTATGTTTTCTGTGGATTTTAAGTTTAGTGCTTTGGTGCAGATGTTCATGTTTTACAGGCCACGGTCCTATCATGAAAATTTTTTTTGTACATTCTTTATTCCTTATCCTTTTATTATTAATTAACTCAAACGAAGTAGATATCTGAATATTTAAATATTTTTATTGTCAAGATTTGGGGTTATGTTCATTTATGATAACCGGTCGCAGAATAGTAGATTCTGTAACGAGGTTGGAACTCAAAATTTATTTGGTTTCTTATGTAATTTTGAAAATTTAGAATCTGACTTAATTAAAGAATCATGTGTAAATTTAGATACCGCATTGCAAGTTTAGATTAATGGAGTAATATCTAGACATTGACGGCTTAGATTTACATAATGAAATTTCAACATATAAAATTCTTAATCCTAAAAATACTACTCATTCATCCTTTCCCATAGACATTTTAAGTTATATAACTATATAACTAAAAAAAATCTACAGTCTCTTTTTCCCAATTTAGTTATAGTCTTAAGGATATACCTTACATTACCCATTTCAGTAGCTTCAGGTGAAAGAAGTTTTTCTAAGTTAAAACTAATAAAGAATTATTTAAGGACATCCATGAGTTAAGAACGTCAGATTTGGCCATTATTTCGATTGAAAATAATATTTCATTCTAACCGAGTAGCAGACTATATTTTCTCCACGACCAAAAAGTACGAATAAAAACAAATAAAATCTGTACAAAGCAATTAACTTATTTATTCGCAATATTCGTAATTTCAGGTGGAGTTCCAGTTCCATATCTGATTCATCCGATTTTTCACTCATTTTTTGACTTGCACTAAAATTTGTCTGAAAATAATTATTACAACGCGGCCATTTTTATCTGACACTGACAGTTTCGAAATTCATGGCAACCTATGTCGTTTAGATCAATTACAGAATATTCATTCCGTATCTTGTTATGGAATGAAAATACACGCAAAACGCATAAGAAGCAAGTGTTTCAGAATAAATATTCTAACTCAAGAGCGAGAATTTTTACATTCTATTATCAAAAATGATTTTGGAATTATTGCATTTAGTAATGGTCGTGGAGAAATTTTATTCATAACCGTCCGCCCGAGTCCTACCGCCTACCGAGTCCTCACGATTTACGCTTGCTCTTTTCGTACCGAATGGCAAAACTCTTTCAAAAATAACACGTTCTGATTGGCTGTGCCGCCGCTTTCATCCTACTGTTACTACATTAACTTAATTTTATTAGTTAACCTGTGGTGTAGTGTATATAGCGTTTAGGTTCCATGCTCTATAGCGGGATCGATTCCCACTTTGGGCACTTTTTCTTATAATGACTTTTTTAGTATTTTCATGACTTTTTTTTAGTTTTTTTATGACTCTTATATAGTCATTTTTAAAGTAGATCGAATCAAAAAGGGCTGGTAAATAATTGGCCGGTGAACTTGAAAAAGGCGAATTGGAACCAAAAAGGTGGATTAGATGCCGTGTTAGCGCTGTTTAACCAATATAAGTCTATAAAAGGGGCAAACAATTAATAATCATATTCCCCGGTAAACTTGAAAAAGGCGATTTGGAACCAAAAAGGTGGATTAGATGCCCTGTTAGCGCTGTTTAACCAATATAAGTCTATAAAAGGGGCAAACAATTAATAATAATATTTCGTATGTAGGTAAACCGTGAACAAATAAACAAATTTCTTTAAAAAGGTTAGGTTAGGATTGTCGTGAGAGAGTTTTGCCATTCCGTACGAATAGAGCAAGCGTAAATCGTGAGGACTCGGTAGGCGGTAGGACTCGGGCGGACGGTTAAGAATAAAATTTCTGCTAACCGGTCAGTAGTTCATTTGGCTTATAGTATGTTCGTTGAGTTGTTCCATTTGAACTTTGGTTAGTTCACTCTAGAACATTGATATTGCACTTTTCACCATTCGATAAATTGGTATGCCATTATTTCTTTTTGAATTGCATATTATGCAGGGTAAACTGCTAGTAGTTTTCCACATGTTAAGTTGGTTTGGTTTTATCATTTTATCGGACTGAGATGTTCATGTTTTACAGGCCACGGTCCTATCATGAAAATTTTTTTTGTACATTCTTTATTCCTTATCCTTTTATTATTAATTAACTCAAACGAAGTAGATATCTGAATATTTAAATATTTTTATTGTCAAGATTTGGGGTTATGTTCATTTATGATAACCGGTCGCAGAATAGTAGATTCTGTAACGAGGTTGGAACTCAAAATTTATTTGGTTTCTTATGTAATTTTGAAAATTTAGAATCTGACTTAATTAAAGAATCATGTGTAAATTCGTTGAGTTGTTCCATTTGAACTTTGGTTAGTTCACTCTAGAACATTGATATTGCACTTTTCACCATTCGATAAATTGGTATGCCATCCCACTAAGCAAAGAACATCTTTATGATGTTTAGCAACGTTAATAACAAGACACCAAGGCTAACGTTTACACAAACATGTTTCAAAATCGTTTTTTAAATGTTTACGTTTTCAATGTTATCAAAGAAACGACATTATAAGGGCAATAACAGTACGTTTCTGCAATGTTCAAAGGTTAACGTTTTGAAAATGTAATATTCATGTAATGTCTCTATTAAGTCACCAATAAAACATACTTAAACCGTTGCCTGAGTGTCAACTTTCAGTTTCAGTTCTAGCGTTAAAATAACAATATTGAAACATGGTTTTATAACGTTTAATGTTCTGTCGTTACTAAAACATGTTTCCAATGAATAATTTAAAGACATAATAAACAGAGATAAAATGTCTTTTTAACGTATTTTTACACACTGAATTTATGTCCGGCAGTTGATTAGTTAGCCACTAGGGTGTCGGCCATCGTGGCATTGTGCTTTGATTCTTGATTCCGCGTTTTCTTTCATTCTTTCTCTTTCATAGATTAACGAAGTAATTTGTGTTCTCTTTGCGTTTTGTAAATTTTGTGGAGCCGCACTTGATATTTAAAACTGATACTATGGATTTTAAGGTAAGAACAATTATTGTTTATTTATTAAGTAACGGCTTATTCTTACATAATACATAACCTCTTAAAAAGCATAGAGTAGCCGGAGTAGCGTAGTTATAGAACTTTTATTGTGAAAATTCCGATTTTTTAAGATCTTTATACACGTATTCACCATAGGTCCTACCTATAAATACCTACTGCATTTCCACCTATAAATTACGAATCTAAAAAAAAATCGTTGCAGGCATTCTTTGGCATGATGCATGTGTAGGTGTATCGTGGTTTGGCAAATGTTTCTCCTATAAATATCAATAATTTGTTTCCTATTTTAATATTTTCCTCTGATACATCTCTGCTGATAAATCACTAAATTCATTAACCTTTTACCTAATAGGTATATACCTAGGTACCTATATCTTTTTTTTTTGTACTTATAAGTAGGTAAGGTATGAGAATGAGAATGAGAATAAGTAGAATAAGCTGAGCTGCAGTACCTATTACCTATATTTTAAACACTCCACAACAATATTTTTTTGTTAAATATGACCTATTCCAAAAAAGCAAGTGGTTTTCGAGTTATACCTAATTGATTTAATTTTAAAAACTTGAATTGATGTTTACGTAGTTTTGTAATTTTATTATTTTGCAAACTAGAACTATTAGCAATACTTTCTTTTTACAAATAATTAAGTAAGTGTGTGACAGATAACAAAACCACATGTTCAAACTTTAAAAATAGCAAAAACATTTTTTTGGGGGTACCCGCAATAGGAAAAAAATCTTTATTATTCATTTTACGACCAAAAGTCATTCTTTATAAAAAGTTCTGCTTGTCGAGAAAATGAATTTACGATAAAAAAAATTTAGATTCCATGTACAGGGTGTTAATAAATTGGGAAAATATGATAATGCTTCAAGAGAGATGTACCATTCTTTATTATTTTTTTCAAAAATTTTATAAAACAAAGTTGTTTGGTTGTGTAATTTTCCAATGTAACAATAATTGGCGTATTTAATAAAATTTGATTTGATTTTACGGTTTAAATAATATATTTACCCTAAATATTTTCTTATTTTAGGTACTACCTTAAATCCTGAAATATAGAAATGATGGCAGAATTTAAATGTTTTTAACCTTTGATGTGTTTAACCTTTGATAATAAATGACCTTTTTCTTATACCCATGTTTTTAGTTCCCATGGCAGGCAACAAAATTTATTTTTAATTTTAGAAAGTTACTTGGTTAAAAAAATCCAATGTCATAATCATAGATTTTTGAAATGCGAAAAATAATATTAAATTTTGTTATATGTCAATAAAATATTACGACGTTGCGTTTTCTTCGTCCCTATAATTTAGTTCTTAATTAATAAATTTGTACCTACTTATTATGAATTATGTATTATGAAATCACGAAAAAAATAAATTTTACGCCATGCATCTTAAGTGAAAAGCTGCAACTACTACTTGAGCAATTTTTAATTTAAATGGCATATCTTGTGGTTTTACATTATATCTTTAAACATTATAATCGCAGCTACAAAGTTAATTTTTTAAGAAAAATATACTACTTAAATGCAAAAGCGAAGCAAGTAAAATGGAAAAGGCACCGCAACAGAATCAAAATGTCAATGAAACGTTTTTAAATTTGTTATAACAGCAGCTTATAAACGTTTTATGGCAAGATAAATGAATGTTAAATTTGCGTAAATAAAAACATTCAAATACATAATAAAAGCACATCTCTGTAACTTGTTTGGGCTGTTAAAAAGTTATCACATTTTATGTTGTTTATAACGTTATTATGATGTTAACATAATGTTTCAAATGTGTTCCTAAAGTGACCCTTTTCTAACGTTAGTTTTTGAAACGTGTTAAAGTGTGGAATGGGACGTTGCTTTTGCGTGAATTGATGCATCGTTGTGACACCTGGGCTAACGTTACGTGTTACCAAGGTAACAACTTTATCACAGCAATGAGATGTTTTTTTGCTTAGTGGGATTATTTCTTTTTGAATTGCATATTATGCAGGGTAAACTGCTAGTAGTTTTCCACATGTTAAGTTGGTTTGGTTTTATCATTTTATCGGACTGAGATCACTTTCATCAATTGTCTGAACGTACCAATTTTTTTGACATGACAGTTAAGGGACACCTGTCATTTGATCTTTACCTTTTTCGAAGGAGACTTTAGATCACTTCATTTAAGATCACCCGTGAAGGTTGAAGTCGGCGGTTTTTAAAAGGGGCCCACTATTATGTGATTTGAACAGGTCCGCCGCCCCAACTTTAGTTGGCACCTCAGGGGTAGTAGAGCGTCCTCATCTCTTTGATGGTAAGATTTCTTTAATTCTTTTCTTAGTGTCTTCTTAATTTTTTTATAACCTCAAATTTTCTACAACATGTGCGATTTAATTTTTAGATTTGCACATGAGGCCTCATTTCTTTATATTTTTTTTTGAGATGGTAGCACCGGACAACCAATGAGGTAGGATATATTTTCGATTTAATTTAACCAGGTATCTAATTCGCTGTTTCGATTTTAGGTTTTTTTTTATATTTTAGTTGCAATTTTCATTTTGCTTTCTATCGAAGCGTTTATTGTTGAATATATAACAGACGTTATATATTCACATTTCTTCTGACCACGTGTTGGGATTGTATCTTGGTTCAAAGACCACATGGCCTGTAACCTGTAAATACCTATGTGCTGTCTTGTACTGTTAGTGTTATAATTAAAACGGGGGTCGGTATTAACCTGAAGGGATGGTAAGATAAAATGAGACTTTAAAATGTTTTTACCAACTTTATCCTTTTAATTACCCAAGCTAACTCATCAGGGTGGGTTCACTGGATTTCATATCCGGTCCCGTCCAATACCATGATGCTACCACAAAGCATTACTACCATACTTAGGTACTTCTCACAGACCATGGAACATCAAGTTACAATATATAAAGGGCGCCAGACAGTTTTTTCTATAAGCGAAACTGCCAAAAAGAATATAAAATATATAGCCAAAGGACCACAAACAGGCAAATCAAACACAAGATAAGGTTGACTGGTTTATATTAATAAAATACCCTGTAATTGGGTGAAGCCCTTAAATAATAGGGTGTGATTTAGAAGGTCATGAGATTAATAAAGCAAAGTATAAACTAGGAATTCTCAATTCCAAAATGACAGTAAGGATCTATGAGCAATATTTCAAGAAAAGTTTCACTAAATTAGTAAAATAAATAGTTCAACCTGGTATACTCAGCGCAGTGATGTCGACATTACCTTACAAAATGCTGGTACCTTACAGCATTATAAAAGCCTGATAATTAAGTACAACAGTAAATAGATATAAAAATATATAGGCTGTTGTCATTTATCATTGATTTTGGAGTTATGAGGAGTGGCCAGTTTGGATTTCTTCCAGGGAAATCTACAAGCATGGCTATTTATCAAACATTAACGGATATCATTGAGAATCTTGATCAGGGGAAATTGGTCGCCGGCTTGTATTTTGATCTCTCAAAGGCCTTCGACACCATAAACCACAATGAACTTCTCTGTAAGCTGGATTGGTATGGTGTCAGGGGTCTCAGTCTTCAACTATTAAAATCATACTTACAGGATAGACATCAAGTAGTGAATATCAGAGATAAAGGAAAAAACTTTTTTTCTGACCCAACAGTCATTCACAAGGGAGTGCCACAGGGCTCTATATTGGGACCGTTTCTCTTTCTGCTGTATGTGAATGAGCTGCCGGACGCTCTGGGAGGGGCTAACGTTTGTCAATTTGCTGATGACACGTCCGTCACAGTGGCATGCTCGTCTCTCGCGGAGCTGTCGCTGGCTTCCTCGCGTATAGTTGAGCAGATGGCTTTGTGGTGCGATCAAAATTTTCTCAAATTAAATGGCAATAAGACAGGTCTGGTTTTTTATAATAAGGGAAGAATACACAATGAATCTTTATATGTACACTATCAAAATAAGTCAATCCCAAATGTCGAGTCAACAAAATTTTTGGGAGTTCATATTGACTCAAGACTAGACTGGGAAAATCATATTTACTACCTACAGTCAAAACTAAATAGCGCCTGTGCATTGATTAGGAGACTGCGTAACATTGTATCTCTGAATAGTATCAAAACTTTTTATTACGCCTGTGTTCAATCTCAGTTAAATTATGCCATTTCCTCATGGGGTGGCTCGCAGCACTCATTGAATCTTTTCAGGACGCAAAAAAGAATATTAAGATGCATGCTTAAACTGCATCCTAGAACCTCTTGTAAACCTCATTTTGTTGAGATGGGTATACTAACTTTACCATCATTATACTTCTTGGCGCTGGTAATCTTTGTCAAACAGAATCCACACTATTTCTTAACAAACAGAGAAGGGTATGCAGGGGAAATGTCAATAATAACAAGGGGCAGAAATGAGCTTAGGGTTCCCCATCATGTATCTGCATTTTATGAAAGAGGACCTCACTATAGGTGTATAAAGGCCTTTCAGATTTTGCCTCAGGAGATAAGAGGTATTGCAGGGTTTGAGGAGTTCAGAAGGGCAGTCATACAATTTTCAAAGGAAAAATGCTTCTACTCTTTCGCTTTCTAAGGTATATATTTTAGTATTTGTATTGTGTATAATTACTTGCTTATTTAATGTTAAAATAAAACAAATTTTATATTATATTGTCTTATATAAAGTTTTATATTTGTTATATTTATATGTATCAGATGGCGTAAATTTCTGTTTTTGGTGACGTTGCTTTTTTACATTTGTAATCTTGTTGGCAATAAAGGAATAAATAAAAATAAATAAATAAATAAAAGTAACGATTTAGAGATTCAGGTAATAAGTTAAAGAGGTTTCAGCAGTCTAAATTAAGCTTGCCTTCAGCCACAAGAAAGCATACAAGGTATCTCTACCAAGAGATGTAAAAATTAATATAGTGAAAGGCCTTGGCAAACGCTTAGACTAGAATGTCTGAGACTGTAAAAGTGATGTCATTGGTATTATTTTAAAAACTTATCTGTTGATGAAAATTAAAGGTCCATCAACTGCTACCAGGCCAAGGAAACTGCAGGTTGGATCTGCTAACAAAGCATGATAATGGGTTACATGCTACATTACATGTAACATTACAACCAAACTACATAACGGGTCCAAAAGCCCATAGTTAGGTGACTTCAAAGTGACTTCAAGCCAGAAAATGTACCAAAACTAAAAACCCTAAGGAAAACATTGTTTGCATTGCATTAGTAAATAATCTAAGCCAGAAAACTCAGAAGGCAAAATTTGCCCTTTAAAATAAAAGACATGTGCTGCCCTTTTGTTTTAACCTTCAAAAAAAAATCCGTAAGAAAACTCAAGGCCGACACATGGTCAAACCAATATATCTACATGGAATTAAGGTAAATTTGGACAAAAAGTAAAAATGGAGACCCTAGAAGGGTTTAAGGGAAACGAGGAAGTGTCAAAAATTGATTGACAAGGAATTCGCCACAGAATCCAGCCTTAGATGTTCACTAGGTTAGAGTGCAGTTCTACTCTAGGTCAGTAGGCTACTTTAAAGAGAGTAAGAATGAAAAACAGACCTACGCCCACTTAAGGAACCGTATCGACGCATAAAATATGTCGATGCAAGCGGCCAAGCGAATAAACGGTCCGAGCGACGTACCAATAAAAACGACCAAACATTATCATCATCATCGTCACTCAGCCTAGCTGCGTCCACTGCTGGACATAGGCCTCTCGTAACCTCTGCCACACATCTCTATTCTGCGCGGCCTGCATCCAATTTGAACTTATGTCATCCGTCCATCGGGTCGGTGGGCGTCCTCTATTCCTATATGCATCCTGTCTTGGTCGCCACTCTAGAATCTTCTTAGTCCATCTGTCATCCGTTCTTCTAGCAACATGACCAGCCCAATTCCACTTTAATGTGGCTATTCTCTCCACAGTATCCACGACCCCTGTTCTCCTTCTTATTTCATTATTAGGGATTCTGTCTCTTAAGCTTATTCCCAGCATTGATCTCTCCATGGCTCTTTGCGTGACTCTGATTCGGTTTATTGTTCTCTTCGTCAATGTTAGTGTCTCTGCTCCATATGTCATAACAGGGAGTATGCATTGGTCAAAAACTTTCCTTTTCAAACATATTGGTATGTCCGATTTAAAAACGCTGCGAAGCCTTCCAAAGGCGGCCCAAGTTAGACTCGTTCTCCTACAAATCTCCGTTGTTTGATTGTCTCGGCCTAATCTAATCTCATGGCCCAAATACTTGTATTTTGTTACCTGTTCGACGTTATCCCACTTGGCAAGAAAACGTGAATTTCATGTATAATTTTACGTCAGACTGATAAACGTTAGAATACGAATAAACGTGTTTTCAATGTGTAAAACACGCTTAATGTTACGGTGTTCTGACGTTGGTAAAAATAACGTTACTAATTTTAACGTTTTTATAACGTATTATATTATGGTACAATTCTGCGTTTTTGTAACATATTTTTAACTTATAAAACTAAATTTTTCCTCAGGAAAGTAGCGTATTATTTCATACATTATTATTTGGGTACTTATAAATAAACAACAAAACATTCAAGTTATGAACTTTTATTTTTTCAGGTTGCCTAGGTTACCGTATACAATTTACGAATTTTAACTTATTTTAATTTAAAATCTAGTAGCTATAGGTATAGTATAAGTTTTCATTTTTTTGTTTCTTCAACGGTTCGCGGCATACCTGAAGTAGTCCATTATTATTTTTTCCATCGAGTACTCAGTAGTTCCTCCAAACTGAACTTGCGCTATTTCTAAATTAAAAACGAAACATTTTTCAAACATTGTTCCAACAACCTAATTACACGAGATATTACATTAGATAGGAAACATTTTCAAGGCTCCACAATAGTAATAAAGAACTACAATAATTATTTTTTATAGAGGTTAAAGTGTAGAATCTAGAGAACTATTCAATTAAAGGAAAAAATAGGGTGGCGTATCTTGTTTTATATTTGGAATTAACATTAAAACGCTGGTATTTTTGTTACATTAAAGGGATCCTTTTAGCATTGTTTTGTAGTGAAAATAAAATTTACGAGACGCCATTTTGCCCTTCAAACGTTTGTGGTAAAGAACAAAACAACTCGTGAAATATATAAAGAATAAACAACAGTTATTTCATAAAGACTAAACCATAAAATTAAGAACAACTTACGCTTACAATAAACGAAAACTCACAAAACTTAAAAGAGATTCGGTGTTATCCAAAATTTTCATCAAAAACTGCTCCATCCACTATACACTCACAACACAACGACACAACGTCAAACGTCTATGAGAGAAGTGACAATCGCCGATCGCTGGGTTTTAGGCGCGAAATTTAAAAATGTTAAGATAAAGTGAAAAATAGGTTACTTATTTCGACGTTATAAAAAATAACGCAAATTAAATGTTTTATAAGTAACGTTACTTTTATTTACATAAAATTAATGTAAAAATGTAACACAAATTACAACGTGAACAAAAATTACATTAAGATAACAGTATTAAAAGAAGATCACGTTTTTAAAACGAAGTTTTTGGTAAAGGGAAATAACATTACCATTTTCACGTAAAAATAACGTTTTTTTCTCAAAATATGTCAAGTGGGATGGGTCCCTACCTGTATATTGTCGCTTATTACAAGGTTCGTCATAAGCTGAGTCTTCGATATGTTAATCTTAAGCCCGACCGCTCTTGAAGTTCGGTGGAGGTGTTCCAACATTTCTCTGGCTTTATCTATACTATCCGTCATTAACACAATGTCGTCCGCAAATCTTAGGTGGTTTAGATTTTCTCCGTTTATATTTATTCCCATGTCTTGCCAGTCTATTTGCTTACACATATATTCCAATACGGCCGTAAACAACTTTGGAGAGACAGTGTCTCCTTGTCGAACTCCACGTTGTACCTCAAATCTGTTTGTATCTTCGTGGAGTCTAACGCAGGCTGTTGCAGTATCATAGATGTTTTTGATAAGTGCGATATAGCGGTGGTCGATTCTGCAGTCTGCAAGTGCTAGCAGCATTTTATGTTGATCAATGGTATCGAATGCCTTTTCATAGTCTACAAATATAAGGATTAACGGCTTGTTGTATTCCACACACTTTTCAATTAGTGATTTAATGACCTGTAGACCCACTTGACATATTTTGAGAAAAAACGTTATTTTTACGTGAAAATGGTAATGTTATTTCCCTTTACCAAAAACTTTGTTTTAAAAACGTGCTCTTTTTTTAATACTGTTATTTTAATGTAATTTTTGTTCACGTTGTAATTTGTGTTACATTTTTACATTCATTTATTGTAAATAAAAGTAACGTTACTTATAAAACATTTAATTTGCGTTATGTTTTATAACGTCGAAATAAGTAACCTATTTTTCACTTTATCTTAACATTTTTAAATTTCGCGCCTAAAACCCAGCGATCGGTGATTGTCACGTCTCACGTCTCTCTCTCTCTCATAGACGTTTGACGTTGTGTCGTTGTGTTGTGAGTGTATAGTGGAAAGAGCAGTTTTTGGTGAAAATTTTGGATAGCACCGAATCTCTTTTAAGTTTGGTGAGTTTTCGTTTATTGTAACCGTAAGTTGTTCTTAATTTTATGATTTAGTCTTTATGAAATAACTGTTGTTTATTCTTTATATATTTCACGAGTTCTTTTGTTCTTTACCACAAACGCTTGAAGAGCAAAATGGCGTCTCGTGAATTTTATTTTCATTACAAAAAAATGCTAAAAGGATCCCTTTAATGTAACAAAAATACCAGCCTTTTTGAAGTTAATTCCAAATATAAAACAAGATACGCCACTCTATTTTTTCCTTTAATTGAATAGTTCTCTAGATTCTACACTTTAACCTCTACAAAAAATGATTATTGTAGTTCTTTATTACTATTGTGGACCCTTGAAAATGTTTCCTATGTAATGTAATATATCGTGTAATTAGGTTGTTGGAACAATATTTAAAAAATGTTTCGTTTTTAATTTAGAAATAGTGCAAGGTCAGTTTGGAGGAACTACCCACTAAACACAAACACCTTCATAGCACATGCTAAGAACATTACTCTAGTAGGTTGGAACATTCTAAGAGTATTCTATAAAAGGTCTATGCACATTCATAGAACATGCTATAGTTAGATTACCGCACGGTGTTTTCACGTGATATGAATGTGCTTGGAATATGAAATCGTATATTCTTAGTAAGCGCTCATCATATTTTTTGGAGAAATTCCTGGCATATTCCTCATATGTACGAGATAATGTTTTAATGAATATACTAAAGAATATTCTAGGAACATTTCTTAGAACCAGTAGGGATTCTTACAGGAACAAAAATATTCCTACTGCATTTTAAGGGCAATATTCTGGGGAACAATCAGGAATATTCATAGAATAGTCTATGAATGTTTAGGCTTATGTTGTAATAAAGGCATTCCTCAGATGTGCTACAGAGTGTTAACGATCCCAAAAACCATGGAACGCGATACAGGCGGAAAGTGAGAAGAATCGATTAGTTAAAAAAAAATATAATTAGAAAACAATAAGGTTTAAGTACATTAACTTATTCTTTATATTCACAAATAATATGATTATAGTAATTCGACTTTATTTCACTTGTGCTCCGGTAATTTTGACTCCCTCATTGTCCTTTCCTTTGCTTTTACAAGCCACAATTTTAAAACTGTAATAATATCATTTTCCATTGCCTGATGGAAGTGCATCTTAACTGCATCTAAAAATATTAAAAATAAAGAGAATTTTGTAGCTCTCACAAGTTTTCATCAGTAGAGTAGAACAAGAGTGGATTTTAAACAAAACTTTTAAAAAAATATTGACATACTGAGGGAGAGCATCATTGGAGCACTTAAAGGTTATCAAGTAAACAAATATAAGGGTCGACAGGGTCAATGCCTCTTTCATAGCTCATATTTCAAGCATTACAAATTCCATAAAATTTTTACCCAACACTCCTTTAAATACACTAACCGCCATTAACAATTATACTAACCTAAAATTGCCCTTGCTAGGTGGAAAGTTTTGAAAGCCATTTTTTGTTTGTGGCCATCCCACGAAAAATTGATGGCTACTTCATTGCTTAACGTTTTGTATAAAATTTTGCGCATTAGTTGCGCATATGAGTGCCCTCCAATTCGTCGAAATTCCATGACCTAAAATTAACAATAATAAAAAAACACATTCGGTATTTAGAAAACGCCAAAAACTATAAACTGACACACCTAAAAGTAAACAACATGTTATTTACTTTTACTGGAAATGTTGTAAACGTAAATGAATAAATAAATAAATAAACATAAAACCTGATGTACCTAATAAACGTGACAATTGGATCATACTTTAAGGTCAGGAACTAGTTTTTGTCATATATTATAAATTATTTAATAGTAGATATATCAAGGGTATAGAAATTCATCTTTTAATGCCAAGGCAAAAAGTTTTTGGCTAAAGTAAAGCTAGGCTAACTTACTAAGAAATTATAATTTCCTTCTTCTTCCTTCAACCAGTTTTCAAATTCATGGAGTTTATCCACGGTAGTTATTGGCAACCTCTCTTGTATAAGTTTCAGTTGATTTAATTTATTGGCATTCGGTAAGGCATGACTGACGATTTGCAAATTTTGAACATCAACAAGAGTCGCAACTGAAGATTGCAATGCCCCAATTTGTAAGCTCAACTTTACCAGTTCTTGGAGCACCAGTTTTTTAAATTCTAAAATATAAATCTGTGCAAGTATTTTAAATGTGTTTTTAACCATTTTGTAGATATTTTACAAACTAATGATTTTATTAAATTGTCATATTTAACCAAGCTCCAAAAGGTGCAAATTTAACATTGGCTATTAAATGATTTTTGCGATAATCCACCATTAACCAACCAACTAGGAAATAGGGAAAAAAGAGTCGATTTCGTAAGTTAATTTTTTGTTAAAACAGTTATTGATGACAGCCACAAAGTATTGATGGAATTTCAAAACAACAAGAACTATTTTTAATACTTATAACCAAGATATTAAAATGAAACTTTTAAATTTACTTATTTTCCTTCTTAGTTCGGGTCTTAAATCAAATTGATCTAAGGTATGGGTACTTACCAGTATCCCCGACAGCATGATGATGATTATCATTGAGGGTATTATCAACTGTTCGGTGACCAGTCTTATCCAAAGTATTATTAATAGTGTTTTCATGAATTTCAGAATCGGTCGAAGGTGTATCTAGAAAAAAGAATACCTAATATAATTTGAATTTCTCCCCTAGAATTTAAATTGGGAACAAGGGTCGTGTGGAACCTTGTTTTAAAGGTTTTTTAATTCTGTTTATGACAGAAGAAAAAAAAAATAAACAAATAAAGAGTGTCTCTCTCAAAAACAAAATTCATGTTTCGAGAGTGTTTAACATATGTTATATTTCCAAAAAAGTATCGGTTTCGTTTTCGTTGAGACACCCTGTATATTTATATATATCATGTAAGTTATTGTTGTCTATTTATATATACCTTGCCTTTCTGTTGGTTTAGTTGTTTTTCTTTGTGGTGATAAACTTGAAGATCTTCTAAATGGTGGATTGCTCATTAGATTTTTTGGTGGTTTCGGTGTCAAGCTTCTTGATCTAAACTCTAAAATATATCGTAATTTATCTTTATATAAATAATCATTTAAATTTGTATTAGGCCTGCTTATTCAAATTAAATTTAAATTAAGAGTTTAAATAGGGCACACGTTTTTAAGTCTGACACAGTTAAGAAAAAGGAAAAACTTACTAATTCCGACATTTTTTCTTTTCAAAGAAGGGAAGTACGCCTCCGGATCAGAATCAGATTCTACTGCTGAAGATTCATCCTCTTCAAAATATTTACGATTTTTCTTTCGGTTTCTTTTGGGTTGAATGGCTTTAGTCACCTCATTTGCGGACGAAATGTCACTAGTACTTTTGGCTTTTTCGACCTTCTTTTGCGCAATATCAAAAACATCTAAAAAAAATTATGATGTAAAGTAATGGTTTGTTTACCTATACAGCACATGACAAGGGCGTCGGGAGGGGAGGGGATCTAAAGATCACGCAAAAAACGATAAAGAAATATAATAAAATATTAAAATCCATGTATGATGGTGTTTTTTGTTTATAAAGAAATAGAATAGAATCAGAAATTGTTTTGTCATTGTCAATACTTTTTAGAAATCCCTATCTCTTTAACTAGGTACCTATTTTTTTTTTTCAAAAACAAAGAAAAAAATTAAAAACCACTAAAAAAAACAAAATATACCAAGTTTCTAAAAATAAACTTATATTTTAATTTTTCAATAAGCTCTATAAACGTATTGTTTTAAAAATCAATACAGAGAAACATACGTTTGCGCATGAGCACATTCATTTTCAAATTAAATAAAAAAGTTGGTAAAGTCCGAAATAAAAAATATTTTTGACTCCAATAACATAGTAATAGTATCTGGAAAAAAAGAAATGGCAAACACTTTCAACAAGTATTTTACTAGTATTGGTAGGCAGCTGGCGGACAAGGTTACTAATTCTGGTGCCCCTAATGTCACAAATGCTCTGATAGGTGAAATATATAAAATATACTTTTTTTTAATAGAATAGTTAGTGTTTTTCTAAAATATAAAGAGAAAAATCTTACCATATGTCCCCAGAAGAGTTGCCGAATGTAGTGACCATGTCCCTAAAGGTGAATGGAGATGTTTAATATATTTGAGGATTTAATCAATTTTTGTTCCCCTTGGAGGCCAATAGCAGGCCAACTTTTCAGACATATACCATGAAGTTGGGACAGCTTCTACTGAATCCTCTTTTAAGAATTTGACTATGTGCCAAACCATGGTGCCTACGATACTAAAGTAATATGAAGTAAGTAATATAAACACTTAGCTTCAATCTGTAACCATTTATAATAAAAAAGTTATTGAAAAAATAAAACATTTCAGTTTTTTATCGGCCCATATATACTCTATACATTACTAAGCAATACAAAATACAATAAACGATATATTAATATTGTTTGAACTTATTTTGGTAAAACACTTATTAATTAAGTTTATGTAATTGTGATTGACAGTGAACTGTCGACACAAAATTAATAAATAAAAATTTAAAAAATCTAATCCGCCCTATATCCTTAACTTTAAATCTAGGTATTAACAAAAGTAAGATAAGCTTAAAAATTGGCGACTTTTGTATATTAATTAAAGGGCTCCTGAAAAATTGACTGCCACCTTAATCTTTTAAAGTTATGATTTTAAAAAAATTTTAAATTTTAAGGGCAAAATGAAATATCACTGTCAACAAAAAAAAAGACACAATAAGGGTACTACACTATTACTTAATTTAAAAATGTGCTAATGGGATACAAACTAAACTGTTTTCATAAGGTAAAACCATCAGTTTTTGCTCAATTAATTCTATTGAATGAACTTCCAAATCATTTTGTGTTTTTTTAATATAACTAATTCCAAAATTTTCTGAATTAGTTGGTTGAGTAAAAAATGGTTTGGCTTTTGAGTATGAATAACCTAAAATTGCAATTTGATTTTGGTAAGTAACAAAATTTCTAATTTCCACTATTTTATTATTGTTTAAGGCAACCAATGAGTCTGCAAACTTTGCAGCGCTTAAACGATAATGTTCAAATTGAAGAACTTTATATTGTGGACATCCACACTCATTAATCAATGGTCCATTAGAGTGCTCAAATATTTTTTTCATTTGGTTTGTCTCGATAGGTTCAGAAAATTTTGAAAATGATTCTTCCTGTTCCGTAAATCTCCGAATCACCTGCTGTAGGGGGTATGCAGACTTTCTGACTTGCTTTGTAAGTTGTGGCATAAAATTCTCAAAAGGAAACGCACTAGAGTTGTCCAAAGGACCGAAAAGTCTAACACAGTCTGTTAGATGGAGAAGATTATGTACATTGTGAGTTACAAAATCAGGTCTGTAAAGTGTTTTGCATGACAAAACAAAATGTTTTAGAAGTTCATCCGCATAATTTAAGAGGACCTTATCTTCACAAAATTTTTTAGAACAAAGAATCCTTATTGCCAGACTAAGACATAGAAAATTCTTATAATATTTCGAAGGAACTGTTTTTTTAAAAACAATTATGCCAGTGTATAAGAGTTGTAATCTAAACTCTGTCGCTTTATATCTTTTACACTCATTTATTGGCCTTGTCTTGCGAGAAAATTCTGACGGAATAAATTTTTTTAAGTTTAAAAGTTTCTCTGAAATTTGATTAACTACTGCCGCTCTTAATTTATATGGTGGCCGCCCAAAAACCCACCCAAACGTTTTTTGGCAAAGTAGCCTTTTCATTACACCAAGTAAAACACAGTGCATATAGTCTATTGGAACATTGTCAATCATGTTGAAATTAGGAATATCTTCCAAAATACTTCTTTCGAGATGATGCTCCTGTTGACTTTTGTTTCTAAAAGAGTGATCTGTCCTTTTAGAAAATACTGTTTCCGAAAAAAATAAGCTATTTTGATAGTCTCCTTCTAATGTACATTTGGTGCAACTGAAATATCCATTATGTCCTTTTATCGATAAAACATAAGATTTTGCAGGCAAATCGCAAATTAACATTTCAACTTGAAAGTTACACTTTAGGTTGTTAATTAAAATTCCATTGAGACACAAATCCCTGGCTTCCTGTACAAAATCAAACAAGTATTCATTTGCTGGTGCCTTCCTCTTTCCCAGGTAGATCGCACAACAAACAACATTTGTTGACACATTTTTAATGCCTTTGATTAAAATAAGAATGGGCCAAAATGAATCATCTGAACTTTTAAAAAGTGGAACACCATCTACATTCACCAATATTTTTATTGTGGTATCCTTAGGCAGTACCTTAACATTATAATGATCACACAATTTTTGTATGGAGTTTTTTATTCCAAAATAAAAATATTTTCCTGGTCCCATCTCAGTAATTTCGGTAACTCTAGGGGTATGTAGCAGCGATCTTGGATCCGAAGGCAAATTTAAATACTCAGACCTTGAAAAATTATCACTTTTTAAAACTGTTAATAAACTGCGCAAAGCTCTTTGTGTTATATTGTTTTCTACAGCCCAAGAAGCCAATGCAACTGACAAATTTGGATCTCCAGGCTGAGAAGAATTCCTACTATCATTCTGATAATAATTAATCATTTGTTTGTTTGGCTGATCTAACCCTGTGTCGGTAATATAGGGCCACACAACATTCACTTTACACTGATTTGTATTAGGAAGAGATAGTATTTCATTGAACTGAGAAATTGAAGCGGTTGTAACTGTAGCCAAGCCGACTGCATTATTGTCATTGTCCTTAGAAGTTGAGACCTCTCTTGTCAGTATAGGCGATCCTATATGTCTCAATCTCGGGACATCTGTTGATAAATAATCATCAGCACAAGCTGCTAACAAAGATGCCACGCGTTTTTTTCTTTCCCTTCTTTTAAAACTGTAGCTGAATCCCTCTCTTTTTCGGTTTCCCGACATTTCCAGTCTAAAGAAGAGTTAATTTAAAAGACCGTGAAAGCGCGGGTACGTTTTAACCCGGAGTCCGAGGATATCGGTTATCTCGATCGATAACCCTGGCACTTCTGGTGACACTGCTGTAAAACCGGACTTACTCAAATTTAGGTTAGGTTTGTATGCTCCTTGGTACTATGTACGTAGATGGTTTTTTTTACCCATTATTTGCTTCTGGGTATTTCCAACGTATGCTTGGCACTTTAAAAATATACATTTTAACAAGAGAAAAACAGGCGAATATGGAAACAGTGGGTAAAATTGTATTTTTAGAAAGATCATGCAGATATACTTAAGCTTTTAACACTTACCTCTTAACAGTCGCTTTAAACTAATTCACAAATATAATGATCACAAAAATTTTGCAATCAATCGGACAAAAAATTCGAAAATCCACGTTTTCCAGCAAAATCACAAATTGTTCCACGCCCAACACGCCAAATAAAACAATCCAAAATGGTGTCATTGGATTGGGGAACGCCAAACTGTCAAAATGCAAATGACATACGTTGAAATAAGTTGCGCGCCAAATTCAAATGTGAGCAGGATATTATGTTAACTCCGTTGTTAGTTCCTGACTTGTAAGGGAACACGATTACAAAAAAAAAAACAAGAAAAAAATACATTCCAGTAATTGCGTCGTACGATTAGTCAAAATTGACATTGACACATTTTGTGCAGCAAATTCAAATTAGGACGCGTTACGCCATTTGGACGTACAAGAGGCCTGATTTAGTCGTTTATGAAATATTCCAAGAATATTCCGCAAGGACATTTCCAAGGATATTCTATTTAGATACTATGAAAGTATATTTATTTTGAACATTCATAGAATATTCGAAGAACATTATCAAAAAGAATATGCATGCAATAGATGTATAAAGAATATTCTAATAGAAATATTCCAAGAATATTCCACAATAACAGTTCCAAGGATATTCTATTTATATACTGCGAAAGTATATTTAATTTGAACATTTTTAGAATATTCTAAGAATATCATGAAAAGAATATGCGTGCCCTGAATATACTTAGAATGTTTATCACTTCAAGGACATATTACAGAACATTCTAAGAATGTGAATGTTCTCCTTGTGTTTACTGGGTACTGAGTACTCTATGGAAAAAATAATAATGGACCACTTCAGGTATGCCGCGAACCGTTGAAGAAACAAATAAATGAAAACTTATACTGTATAGCTACTAGATTGTAAATTAAAATTAGTTAAAATTCGTAAATTGTATACGGTAACCTAAGGCAACCTAAAAAAATAAAAGTTCTTAACTTGAGTGTTTTGTTGTTTATTTATAAGTATCCAAATAATAAAGTTTGAAATAATACACTACTTTCCTGAGAAAAAATTTAGTTTTATAAGTTAAAAATGTGTTACAAAAACGCAGAATTGTATCATAATATAATACGTTATAAAAACGTTAAAATTAGTAACGTTATTTTTACCAACGTCAGAACACCGTAACATTAAGCGTGTTTTACACATTGAAAACACGTTTATTCGTATTCTAACGTTTTTCAGTCTGACGTAAAATTATACATGAAATTCACGTTTTCTTGCCAAGTGGGGATGGTCGTTCGTTCCATATCCTGAGCGAAAACCGGCTTGTTCGCGGGGTTGATAAGCATCCAGTTTATTTGTAAGTCGTTTTGTAATGATTTTAGTGAAAAGCTTGTACATATGAGAGAGTAGACTGATGGGTCGGTAGTTCTTTAAATTTGCGATGTCACCTTGTTTGTGCATTATGGTAATGACAGCATTGTGCCACTGGGATGGAGTTGTGCCCTTAGTCAAGCATGCATTTAGTAGCTTTTGTATGGCATATGTTAAAGCCGTTCCTCCCTCCTTAATGGCCTCAATGACTATGTCGTCGTCTCCAGGTGATTTACCGTTACTCATTTCGGAGAGTGCTGCTGTTATTTCTTCCACCGATATCTCTGGAATATCCTCAGAACCGACATTTTCAATTTTTGGTATACGATTCGGATTTAGAAGTTCCCCATCTCGCTTGTAAAAATCTGCGTAGAACTCCTCACAAATTTTCAAAAGTTCGCTTTTACCTGTTCGGATATTTCCACTTCGATCACTAAGTCTGCAAATATTCTTTTTACCCTCAGCCAATCGGTGTCGTAGTACCTTCATACTTTTGTTATCCTGTATTACTTGTGATATATGTTGTGAATTGTATGTTCTGATGTCGTTCCTAATGGCCTTCGTAATGTCTTTGTTTATTTGTCTCTGCCCAGGGGAGTTTGGCGCGTCTGTTCTTCGCATCTCTTTCCTTATATCTATGAGGTTTTTTGTAGTTTGACTAATTTTTCCTCCTCTGTTCTCTTCCTTTACTTTATATTTTTCTTGGGCATTTAGTACGGCAGTGTTGATATGTGTGTTCAGGTCGTCTATGTCCATATGATCTTGTTCCAAGATTTCCATTTCTCCCAAATCTGATGTTATGGATGCTTGGTAAGCTTTCTTGTCCGTAATACCTGTCCATTTTCTATCTTTACTCCTTCTTATCATCCTTTCCCTCTCTCTTTTCGTATTTATCCTAACCGTTGCTCGGACTAGTCTATGGTCGCTTCCCACGGAGAACTTGTTTAGTACAGTAATGTCATGCACGATGTTCTTTTTATTGACCTACGCCCACTTAAGGAACCGTATCGACGCATAAAATATGTCGATGCAAGCGGCCAAGCGAATAAACGGTCCGAGCGACGTACCAATAAAAACGACCAAACAGCTGACTGGCAAATTCCGCATGTAAACAAATTCAAATCTGGTTTTACAAATGTATTACGATGGATTAAAAAGAAATACGAAGCAGGAGAAATCACGATGGATATCTGAAATAATTATAAAAGGTATGCTTGCTCAATAATACATGTTAACAAATCCAGACCATTACATGGAGGCAGGGTGCCTATTAATTTGAAGCAAAAACCGTGTATTGTGATAATTTTTAATCTCTTTATAAACTTAACACCATAAATTTCACGCTAAAATTAACTTTAAATAATATGTAATACCACCTTGGTAACATTTAGAAAGAATCTAAGTATTATGACCATACAAGTATGAAGTATGAAGGTTCTAGAACATTCTCTTTTCCCTTTTTTTTAAACTATAGGTGATAACCAGTTACCAGGCGAGTAAAAACCCTTCAGGTCTTCCCATGAGAATATAATTTTTTAACTTTAATATTTAATTTACTTATTGATTTCAATATTTAATCTCTTTGTGGAATCCAGTTTAGTGATCCTAATAAATTACCCCAATTGTTGTTTTACATATCTGTGTTTTATTGTTACTCACGGTACTGCGATACGAACTATTACCATCTTTAGAAGCAAGCGGTTTTCCTATTTTAAAACGCTTTGTAAGTATTAAGTTTTCTAACCATTTAAAATAGGTGGCGTCCAAGACGTCAAAAAAGTGTACGCAACTGCTTAAGGCAAGGACTCCGAGCCTCCGACACAAGAGCTGCCGTTCGCACCATGGTACGTAAAGTTGCCTTGTTAAGGTAATTTTACGGCACATTATTAAGAAATTTAAAAGTTTGGCAGCTAATTGTGGTTTTTTGGCAAATACATCTTTGGATTCACTTCTGAGAGATATCTTTGCCATTGGTATCCGCGACAGTCGCATCTGCGAAAGAATTTTTGAAGAGGATGCATCCAAGTCGACCGTCACACTGTCTTCGGTGGTGAAAATTGCACTGGCGAAAGAATCATCACTGGTTGAACTTAATGAAAGATCCTCGGAATCCAATATGAGTATGCCTCTACTAGCAGCGGTGCCCGGCCTCGTAAACAAAATTTCCAGCAGGCAAATCGGAGTACCAGAGGGGCAGGGGGGCAGTTCCAGGAAAAAAGGTATCAGGGTAATTTTTCTAGTAAGTGCTTAGCATGTGGCCGTTCAAATTATAACGTGTCTGAATGTAAGTACAAAAACTATATTTGTCACAAGTGCGGTAATTAAGGGTCACTTGGCCCCCGTATGTAAGGTCGCAATACGTCAAAACTTTCTAGAACCGAATGATTATTATGGTAGTGATCAAGATACTGAGGAATGCTTATTTAATATAAAAGATAAAGGCTTGTATGAAAAGTTTGCAAATAATTTGTTTAGGGATCTAGATCTTGATACAGGTAATGTCGAGTCAAACGTTAAACCCATGTATATTCAATTATTGGTTGAAAACATTCCCATAAATTTCGAAATCGATTCAGGATTTGCGCATGTGGCAATATCGGAAAAATTATATTTAAGATATTTTAAAAACCTAGAACTATGTAAAAATAATTTATCACTTAAAGATTATGTAGGTGTTTCATTTAAACCATTAGGATTCTTAAGGTTAAATATATATTACGAACAAAAGTGTTACAAATTAAAAACATATGTTATTCAAAATGGCGGTCCACCTCTTATAGGGCGTAATTGTTTGAAAATGTTAAACTTTGTAACATGTAAATAAGATAAGATAAATAATATTGTGCAAGTAGATTCTTCTGCCAGGTTAGAAAAATTACTACAAAATTATAAGGAAATTTTTGACGGTACTTTGGGAACATTTAACAAGTTCACTCTGTTTCACTACAGTTAAAAGAAAAGGCGCAGCCACGCTTTATTAAGGCAAGACCTATTCCAATCGCACTTAAGCCTAAAATATTAAATGAAATTGATCGCTTAGTTAAAAACAATGTTTTGATTCCGGTGGAATTTTCTCACTGGGCCACACCCATTGTTCCCATTCTTAAGAAAAATGGCGGTCTAAGAATTTGTGGCGACTTTAAAATCACCTTAAACCCTCAACTAGAGGTCCAGCAATATCCTTTTCCAAGAGTGGAATATCTCTATTCAGTCAACTGGAGGGAGGGCAAAGGTTTTCAAAGATTGACTTATCTGAGGCGTACCAGCAAGTACTTTTAGATAAAGACTCTACTGAGTTAGTAACTATTTCCACCCATAAGGGTTTATTTTCATATCAAAGGCTTCCTTTTGGCATCCATTGTGCCCCTTCAATATTTCAAAATTTAATCGAGCAATTATTTTCAAATATTCCGGGTGTTGTAGCATTTTTAGACGACATTTTAGTTACAGGCAGGAATGCCCAGGAGCACTTGGATAGACTCGAAAGGGTTTTTGAAAAATTGAAAGGTTGTGGTTTGAAAGTTCGCAAAGAAAAATGCACTTTCTTTCAAAATTTCGTTACATATATGGGTCATAGAATTGATCAAAGCGGACTACACAAAACTGACGAGCGCATTGAGGCAATTAATAAAGTTAAGGAGCCTACAAATGTCTCCGAATTAAAATCATTTTTAGGTATGGTAAATTACTATTGTAAGTTTATACCAAATGCCTCGACAGTTTTGCACCCTTTGTATAATCTATTAAAAAACAATGTATATTGGTCTTGGTCAAAGCAATGTCAACATAGTTTTAAGCAGATAAAGGATGTATTAAAGTCTCCGTTGGTTCTAACACACTTTGATCCAAAAAGGCCTATCGAGCTTATGGTGGATGCTTCCAGTGTTGGACTGGGAGCAATAATTAGTCACCGCTGTGAGGATGGCTTAAGAAAGCCAATAGCTTTTGCATCTCGATTGCTGCATTCAAATGAACTAGCGTACTCACAGATTAAAAAAGAGGCGGCCGCGATTATTTTCTGAGTTCGAAAATTTTTTCAGTATTTACCTATATGGTTTAAAATTTGTACTTTATACGGATCATAAACCATTGCTTGCCATCTTGGGGGATAAAAAGGGCTTACCAGTATTTGCAGCGAATCGTCTGCAACGTTGGGCATATATTTTGTCTGCTTTTAACTACGAAATTAAATATGTTACTTCAAAGAATAATCATGCAGATTTTTTATCTCGTTTATCTGGACTAATTAGTGAAGTATTTGATTGTAAATCCTTTGCTTTGGGAGACGAAAAGTATAATAGAATGTCATATATCAATTACATTAAAAATGCTTCCTTCCCTATTGATTTTCAAATTGTAAAAAAAAATACTTCTCGCGATAAAATTTTCAGTAAGGTATTATTTTTTGTTCGTCAGGGTTGGCCACACAGATGTTCCTCAACGGATTTAATGCCGTATTTTATTAGAAAGAACGAGATTTCTGTTGAACAAGGTTGCCTAGTGTGGGGCTATCGTTTAATTGTTCCCCCCACCTTTCGGGATAGCATACGAGAATTGCATTCCACTCACATGGGTGCAGTTAAAATGGAAGCTTTTGCGCGTTCTTACTTTTGGTGGCCAAAATTAGATGAAGCTATATAAAAAATAGCTCAAGTGTAATGTTTTCAGCGAATCCCCCAAAAGCACCATTGATTTTATGGGATTATCCAAACAAAATTTGGACGCGTTTGCACGCAGACTTTTTTGGTCCATGTCTCAACAAATACTTTTTGGTAGTTGAGGACGCAACTTCAAAGTGGTTGGAGTGTTTTCAGATTAACAATTAATTATAGTTCGCAAACCGCCATTAATTGTTTTAGGAGATTATTTTCACGTTTTGGTCTTCCTAATGAGGTGTGTACTGATAATGGCACGGCGTTTTGCTCCGGGGAGTTTCAGGAATTTTTACAACAATCTGGAATAACCCATAAAGTAGGGGCACCCTATCACCCCGAAACTAATGGGTTGGCTGAATCTGGGGTAAAAATAATGAAAAAAGCCCTCTTAAAAGCTCATGATTATGGGGTTTGCGATATTAATTTAATTTTAGATATGTTCTTGTTCCAGTATCGAAACACACCCCATACAACAACCTGTGAAAGCCCTGTAAAATTAGTATTTGGGCGTAATTTAAGAACACAATTTGATTTATTATTACCTTCTACCCAAAACTTAGTTCAAGAAAAACAAAATAGAATACAAAAAAAATTCGAAAGACCTCACGAAGTTTTTTTTAAGAGTGGTGATGTGGTGTGGACACGTGATTATCGCGAGCATTCTAAGAATTGGATTAAGGGTATTGTTAGTCAGGTGTTTGGCAGAAGAACCTACATTATTGAAGTGGATAGTGGAAGGAAATGGAAACGCCATATTGATCAATTAAAAAAATGCTATTCAGATAGTAATGTTGATATCCTTCCACTGTCTACTTTAAAAAACAACTCCCCTATCCTGCCTACAGACGCAATTATGGACAATCAAAATTTGGCAGGGGGTGTTGGCGAAAATAATAATGACTCTGCGTCGCGAGTGCTCCGAAGGCGCAGTTTAACTAGACAACCCGATCGATTGCAGCTTTAGTAATGTCCGGGAGTGTTTCTTATATTGTTATTATTTTTTATATATAGGGTACTTGCCTTTTTTTCTGTCGGTTAAAGGGGAGGATGTTCTGTATGTAAACAAACTTTATTACCAATTTGGAAGTTAATATTTATGTTTGCCAGCTTTTTATAATGACTCTTATCTGGACGTTTTTTATATTGTACATTCCAGCAGTGGTGTATACCGAGTCTCGCAGCCCACAGGCTGGCGGCATCGAAAATGTTAAAATAAACGGTCAAGTAAAATAACGTCGTGTAGTATTTTATTATTATATATTAAGTAATATATAACAAAAACAGTTTACTTTTGGTTTCACCACAGATCAGTATACATCGATCTGTGCATGGTTTTACACCCCATAAGCCATGCATAATCTTGATACCATTTTTCTGAAAATGACCTATTACTCCACTTGGCTCTCTACCATGTTAATTAAATTCAACATTTTAGGGGTCCACATTTTAAGCTTCAAATATTTTGAATAATATCGCTTTTTATCTCAGTTTCAACTTGGTTTTCCATGTCGTTTCGTGCGTTACCCTCAATTTTTCGGAATGTCTAAACTGGATATTTTATTTAAATTTTAATACCCTTACCTAAAGTCCTAATATTAAAAAAGCTAAACCGAAAGTTTTGACCCTGAGGTTTAACTCCGATACATGGTGTATGTTTGGGTGCTTATCTTCGAGCCTGAAATTCTAGTCTTCGTTACTGATATTCTTACGACAGGGCAGGCATGCCGGGTGATTTCAGAAGTGGAGCAGTTACTCGCTGGCAGTTTGAGAGTCATTGCAATATAAATTGATGTAGATAAATACTGTAATATCCTATCTGTTTAACACTGGGCCGGCACACCCTGAAAAGCTGCCGGTGCTACATATTTTTACCTTGCAGTTGCTTTTCTTTAAAAAGGGAAACTCGGGTTGCATTTCAGTTGTAAATTTAGATTGTCGTTTTGGGTGCCAACAAATTTTCGCGCTTTCTTAGACCTCCACGATGTGGTGAACGGCAGGTGGAATTATTTTTGACCGGTGGTAATTTCTTAGGGAGGCTAAGCCTTCCCTCTCCTTCTCTTAACTACGCTAATGCCGGGAGAGTCTGCTGGCAACCGAATAATTGACTAGATTTCTTTTCTTCATTTGTTCGTCGTGTTTCTAGCCTAAAATATCCGCCCTGTGTACGTCAGATATATAACGCAGTTTCTTAAGATCGAAAATCATTACATCTCGTGACAATTGGGTCACCACAGTTCAGTGCAAAATTGAGCGTCTAAAACAATCTTGAAAGCATCACAATCTGTCTTTTAGGATTAAATAAACAAAGAAAAGCTTCCAAACATTTCTAGAAATTAGATTGACATCATAACTTTTAAACAAAGAAATATGTGTTCTCCCAATAACTATCTCCTGCAGTAGGTACGGAGTTATTGGTTCTTTTCGAATCTTGTGGCCATCTGTATTAATTGAGTCGAAAATGTACACTTAAAAAGTCGTATTTTAGTTGTTCTATAACTTTTCAAACTTTCATTATTCTCGCATCTCAGGATATGCATTGGATTCAATTTATACAAGAAATATTATCACTTGCCCGGCATTTCAAAGAGTTCTTAAGCACATGTGTAGAAAAAAAGGATTTCTACCCACTTTTAAGTATTCCTAAAACGAGAAAATCGGGATTATAAAATAAAACGTTTATCTCAATATGTGCAAACGAAATTTAAATTTGAAACTGCACTGAGCGAAAGATCGAGTTGATATTTATAACTGAAATATGAGTTGTCCTAGATCGACGCATGCTGCTAATAGGGGACAGCTCGGACCTGTGAGTTACGGCAACTAAATCAAAGGAATTGCATCAAATCACTGTTCATAAGTTATAATAACCCTGAAGATGGGTTATTTTATGCAGTGGACCCGACTTAAAATTATTGGTAAGTTAATGCTACCGTAACTAATCGTAACTGGGTTTGACGAACACATGCGTCGTGGGCTGCAGCAATTCATTGTTTAAGCTGCCAGAGACCAATATGGGAATTGTGATGCGTTACTACTCGGGCTATATTAATTCATGATTTCAGCTATCGAAACTTGACCTTTTAGTTGTTGTGACTATAGATTTAATATGTCCTAAAGTTGGAGTATCCTCATTTTTACGCACCTGTATGAGGAGAACAAACTCTAAAAAACTAACCTGAACAAAGGTAAAATATATCAACAATTATTGCGCGGACAGCAAGTCCAGTTATGTGGTCCATGGCGACGCGACGTGCATGAGGTACTAATAACACTACAATGGGAAGAACTTACCTCACCAAATCGGCCAGGGTGAGAATTCGGAACTTTTCGATCGGTGATTTACCCTCGACATTGAACTTCTTTGTATCGTGCTGGACATGGGTTTTTAGAACACTCTTTATGACTTATTCCAACCCAAAATAATTTACGCATGGTAATGAGTTACAATAATGCACGTCCGGGTTAAAACGGCACTTTAAAATCAATTAGTAAGTTTTCCCAATCCAAAAACTGAATTCAGGTAACTCATAAAATGGTTACAAAATGAAGGATTGCGGTAATCCCCAATGTGTTGAAAATGTTAATATTTCTGTGTTGAGGCGAACCAACAGAAGCTGAGTTATTTTAGCGTTTTTAAATAATTTGTGATAATTTGTAGGCTCAGTTTGAACAACATAGTAAGGTGCGTTAAAGTAGCTCTAATTTTGCAACTCACGACATTTGTCCATTTTTGTCAGTGTAGCTTAGCTTTAAGTCTTCCTTAAAAGCGATGGTGCAGATTAGCATAGGTTGAACTGGGGCCGCGCTAAGTCAGCCGTTTGCTTTGATACGCTGATGCCAGAATGCCAAAAGCATGACAAAGTACAAAATAACCTAACTTTGATGCTTTTTAAATATCATAGCAATCTTTATGTCAAATTAACACATTTTCACCTTTGATATTTCTTGCCGTCTGTGATTAACCAATAAGGTCGCGGTTCTCCTGAATTAAATTGTTTATAAACATGTGTGATTTGGAGGAGAAAAAAAGTTATCAATGCAGCAATCCAAGAGAGTTTTTTACCCAACAAAAACAAAAAATAAAAACTGAGAACAGTGACGATGAGGAAACGGGGATAATTGGGTAAGTTTGCTGATTTCAGAATTCTATTTATTTGCGTTTCATTCAAAATAGATGTTAGTGTTCGTAGTAGGTACTCTCCTAATAAGGAGGTAAACTGTGCTTGTTATAACTCTGGTCCCGAGAGTAATTGCACAGTTATCACCGTGATCAGTAAAGTGGATTACTTACAAACTAATTAATGAAGGTAGGCCTAAGTGAAGTTTTCATTCTATTACAATTATTACAAGCAATCTAAAGCTACGTATGTATGCTTTTAAAGCCTTCAGGAAGTAAGTTGTAACTCGGTTGTAATATTTAAAAAAAGTAAACTTCAAATTAGGCTATAAAAAAAATTAGGGAAAAATTTGCTGTATAGGGTAATCCCTCGGGTAATCTACACAATTACCATTGTACGTTTTGCAGGGGCAAACAAATATTCCCTGATCAAATAAAACCAGAGGTTAAAGTTGAGGATGAGAGTGAAGCAGTAAATGGATGCAATGAAATGTATAATTTGAACTATACAGAGTGGAAATTGAAAAATGAAGAATTAGACATTAAGATGGACGAATCTAAAACAAACGATAACAGCTCGGATAACAGGTACTTATTTTGCTTAAGCTTAGGTATAGATAAAAGTGTTATATAGTGGGACAATAATTTTCTAATTGATACAAAAAGTTTGTTTCATTTTTTTTGTTGAATTGTTTTTAACGAGGTTTTTAATCTCATTTTTAATGTTTTAAGTAGACTTGTCAATTAATAAATTAGATAATATTCACAAAGTCTGGCACAATAAGAGAAAATAATTGCATTTCCACGATAGCTCATTTTCTGAGCCTTTTCCTCAGTATGCAACTACCCCATGTTGTTTAGTGGGACATAAGGCATTTGCATACTGGGACAGTGTTTTTTTTTTATATATTTTAAACAAATTTAAGGTAGCAAAATGCATTACCTATTGCATATTAATGTTGCCAAAATTAAAATCAAAGAGACATTGCAGCTAGGTACTCTTTTGGCTCCAGCAGATGTAATGGGCATTGAAAGTTTAAGAATAATATTTTCTTTTGACACAACATTTTCGTCTTGATTTTCTAGAAACCTAAATTTTTTGTTTGAAATTTTGTTTATAAAATTAACAATAGCCCTCTTTTTGTAGTTGTGCACCAAAGTGCTTAATGCTTTTTTACACGGGATATTTAACAATTGCATTTACTGAAACGTCCCAACCCTGGGTCTATTAATTAGCAAAGAAATGGCGTAAGAAGTCCTAGAAATAAATATTTATTTTAAAATATATTATTTGCATAACTAAATTTTAAAAGCAGTTAAAACAGTCGAAAAGTGTAACTTTGACCAGCTTATGGGCGGAAATGGGTCGTCCAGGCCAAATTCCGAGAAGTTGGACCCACCTCGCGCCAAGCGACGCTATCTTTTCGCAAGCATCCCCCTTGCATATAAATAGAGGCTCTTTTATAGCCAATTATACCCACTGCTCAATCTACGCAGCACCCTTAGTCACAAAAACAAACTCCTTCTCATCAACTCAATCATCGGCCCCACCCTCACATACAGTTCAGCAGCTTGGGGTTAAGCAGCCCCAGCCAACCTCAACCGTGTCCGATCCCTTGAAAATCGTTACATTCGCACAGCCATAGACATCATATGGTGCATCCGTAACATAGATCTACACCAAGGTATCAAACATACCCCCCTCACCCAATATCTCCATGAAAGAGGAACTAAAATCCTCACCGCCACCCTCACCTACCCCAACCCGCTCATCAAACAAGTCTCTGACTATGACAAGTGCCCCGCACCGACACAAACGCCCTCGACATCAACTCCTTTAGGTGTAGCCACAAACGACTCCCCCCCCCCCAGATATGAACAGAGGAATTTGCTGTTAATGGTGAAAGGCAAGGGGAGTAAGCGGAGATCAGAGCTCGTGATAGCTCTGACTCCCGATAGCTCCTTCAAGGTGGGCTCACCTTACTACTACTAGGCAAGCGGGAATTCAAATTTTCACTTGACAGAGTTAGGTGGTTATGCTGCCAGTCAATTTGTCAATTTTTGTTTTGAAATTTTGGGTGTTTCTCAGTAGCGAATCTAAATGCCGTCCTAAGGGTGGGCATGATTATTAATTGGTTGTATAGCGCTGGAGATTGAAGAGTCAATAATAATAATAATGATAATAAACAATCTCTATTTCAAAAGTATGTTACATAAAGATACAACATAAAACGAAATATCGTCGAAAAAATATCCAAAACAAACAATTCCTAATAGTTCTACAAATTTCTGACAGATTCAAAATATTCAATATCAAGGCTCTATCTTCACCAGCAATTCAAATATTTTCTGTTTTAACTTATTAATATTATCAATTGCCTTTATAGTTGCTGGCAAATAATTAAAGAAGTTTACACAGTTATAGTATGCTCCTTTTTCAGTAATTGTTAATCTATGCCTAGGATAATTGTAGTTCGTTTCGTATGTCTAGATGGATATATGGTTATTGTATATATTGTACATTCTTGTATATAGACAGTTACAGTTAACAATTTGTTTTCCCTGAATTTACCTCGACATGATTCTCTAAATTTTAACCCTAGTATAATTCTTAATGCCCCTTTTTGACACACAAAGAATTTTTCCACGCCCTCGCTATTCCCATACTGAACTATCTGTTTATCTTGTCAAGCCACTAAGACTGTAACAAATTGCATTTAATTTTTGTTTAATGTAATTGATGTGGTGCTCTCAAGACAAAACATCATCCCAAGTAACCTCTAGGAATTTTGCCTTATCATGTCCACAACTTTAGTCAGTTAAACTTAACGATTTATTGCCTATTTCTATTATTTCTTGTTATTCCACATGAGACCTATTTGTTTTAAATATTAATGTGTTAGTTTTATTATTGTTTAATAATTTGTTTTTTGCAAACCAAGCCTTTGCACCCATCATAATATTTTTTGTTTTTTCTTTAGCAAGCATCACATCATTGTCACTCACCAATATATTTGTATCGTCTGCAAAATTCGTTATTTTACACCAATCAGTATTGCTTTTAGATATTTTTGTTATGTTCATATACAGTGACCGGCAAAGAGCTCGCAACAGATGGAAAAAAATTTTATTAGCGGAATATCTAAAAATCTTTTCTGGGGGATCGTATGTGCAATGTGCATATCCCACAACCTTAAAATCGATTTTGCCATACGTCACGTGACCACTGATATGGCGGGAAAGTTTAAGAAACGAATATGAAATCATCAGAAATCAGATTGTTGACGAGATATCGAAAAAATTTCAAGAATAAAAAGTGTTTAGAATTCTATTAGAACCTTACATACAATGTTTGGGATGAACTGGTGTAGTTCTGATTCGGGTCTAAAGGCCGTCGTCGGTTGGAATTGCTTCCTAACGTTTCGCTAGCACGAGTGGCGAGCTTCTTCAGAGGTCCTTCCATCTACGGTGCTGGAAGTAGGACTACACCAGTTCATCAACTGGCCGCGAAAGCCTTAACCAATTTGTCAATGTTTGAGATATTTAAGTACTTGAAAAAACATAAAATCGAATTTTTTTGTAAATATTTTTTTACCGAATTAAAAATGTCCATATTTTTCGTTTCTAATAGCTTCATTAAAGTAAAACTGACTTCTGTTAAACACAACTAGAAATATTCTTTTGTTTTTTTGACAATTTGGAGCAATAATTAAAAAAATTCGTTTACACTACCTGACATAAAAAGATATTAAAACAAACAACGGCTACTCAAATCAACAGATAAAGAGAGAAAAGGTATAGTAGTGGACTTATTAAAAGGCAAATCCGACGATGAATTTGCAACAAAGGAATGTTTAAAAAACTTGGACTTCTTTGGTGACACCTTTGACAGTATGGCTGAAAATAACGATTTCCTTGAGGATGTTTTTAGACCGCGAAAGTCATTACATCGTTGCCCCAAAACAAAAGATGTACAGGATGAGATAAAAACAACGGACATCACAAACAGAAACCTGACATCCCCAAATGCAACAACTGATAATACGTTTCACAAACGTCCACGCTCTGGATCGAGCCCTAGTTCTATGGAACGCTTCAAAATACAAAAGTATCAAGCTATTCAACGATACCCGCAAAGTAACAACGCCTCTACTAGACCAACGCTCGGATGTGCGGCCCAAGATAAACCCGACCTGGAGGAGAACACTATACTTACTGAGAATCCCGAACAGGAAGATGACACACATTCTATGATTCAAATAGCTTTAGTAAACTTGGAAAAAATACAAAAATACTCCGAAAGAGACATGCAAGCAAATGAGGAGGAGTTACAAAACAAAGCCATGTTAAGAGCAGCCACCTTCGAAATTCACAAAATCTTGACTACATTTGCTTTCCAAATAGGAAATTTAAAACATGAAAACTATAAACTTCTTAACAGGTCGAAAAACATCATAGATGAAGGTCCAATAAATACAAATGAATGCACGATGGAGCTTGAAAACAAAAATACAGCACCAGCAACATTCCAAAGTACTAACGGTACCTATAGCCATATTACTCAAAAAAATATAAATCCAATGCAATTACCAAAGCAGCAGCCATGCAGAACTCCCCCCCAAAATAAAAAACATGAAATCATGATAAAAATAAATGACCAAAAAACCCAAAAGCAGTTCTGAGCGAAATTAAACAAAGCCTAAAACACAAGGTAATAAATGAAACTTTTAAAAATGTAAAAGAACTGAATAGCGGCGGAATAGTGATCGAATGTTACGATGAAAAACAACAAAAGAAATTAAGAAGCACATTAAAAGATTCCAACAACTTGCAGCTGAAGGAAAATGAAAATCTTAACCCCTACATTATGATAACGGGACTCAAGAAAGGATACACCGCAGAAGAATTTGTTACTGAATTAATAGATCAAAACCCGGACATCATTTCCAATTTTGGGCATGATGCGTCGTCCAAAATACGCTGCGCCACCAAAAGGGATTGCAGAAATCCCAAAAAAGAAAACTGGATCCTACAAACCACTCCTGAAATTTTTAAATGGCTAATCAATAACCAGAACTTAAGCTTTGATTTAATAAAGGTCTACACGCAGGAATACTTTAACATATCTCTTTGCTTTAAATGTTGCAACTTTGGGCATGTAAGGAAATACTGCACAGGGGATGAAGTATGTTTTAAATGTAGCCAAAATCATTACGGAAGGGACTGCAAAGAAGATACACTCAACTGCCCAAACTGCAAGCGACTCAAGCTCATAGACAGAAATCATACAGCACGTAATCCAAATTGTCCAGCCTATCTCCAGAAAATAAAAACCTAGCAAAATAATACAAACTACCAAACAGTAAGTACCGAAAATTTTTTAAACTAAATCTAGAACAATCAAATACAGCTCACACCAATCCAAGTAGAATTGACACGAACCAAAGATCTACAGCAAATAACAACCCATCAGATAAAAATAATTATAACCTAGAAGCCATAGAAATCAATATGTTATACACTAACATAGCATCCTTACCGGCAAAATTACAAGAACTACTGGAGGTCATAATTGAAAACAAGCCAGACATCGTACTTCTGACCGAAACATGGCTGAATAGCTCTATTCCGGACAACCTTGTAAATATTTACAACTACAATCTCATACGAACTGACCGACAAAACGGAAGAGGAGGAGGTACTTGCATTTATGTCAAACAAAAAATTGCAAATTATACGACAGTTGCGAAATGTGTAAACCACTATAACACAGCTCCAGTTGAATCTACTTGGATTGAACTTCAGATAAACAAGCTTATCTTAAATTTTGCCTGTATATACAGACCTCCAAATACCTCAAAGGACGACAGCGACCCTCTTCTTCAAGCACTAGCCCAAGCAAGCGAACACCTAAGTAACCTTTATTTATTTAGAGACTTTAACTACCCTACAATTGACTGGATAAATCCTGCACCTACAGAGAATATCACGTCTGGGGGAGCATTTATGAATATTTTCCTAAATACTAGTCTAACGCAACACATAAAGGAACCAACTAGATTCAGGATAAACAATAGGCCCTCCCTGCTAGACCTACTACTTACATCAGACAGAGACCTTGTCTCAAATATCCAGTACAAACCCCCAGTGGGTGCAAGCGATCACATAGTAATAGTAGCAAAATCTCAATTTCTTCTAAATGTAACCAACGTCAAATCCAAAAGAATAAAAAATTTCAGAACTGCAAATTATGTCCCGGTAAACGAATACCTTTATAATGTAGTATGGCCTGACAGACCAGTACCTGAACTATGGACAAAAATCATCGGGGAAATAAATCATTGCGTAAACCTCTATATCCCAGACTACAAGGTCAACAAGTGCAAGTCAAAACCATGGATAACAAAGGAAATAAAGACTAAGATAAACAGAAAAAGAAAACTCTGGCATAGGTATCGCAGATCAAATAACCCACAAGATCATGCTAACTATAGATCCACAACAACTGAAATAACCGATCAGCTAAGAAAAATGAAAACGAAATTTGAATGTGACCTTGTAAATAGCAAAAGTAACAAAAACTTCTTCCGATATTTAAAAATGTTGCCTAAAGTCTAGAGTTAGCTCTCCTGTGATAAAAAACGAAAACAACGAACTTGTAAGCGACCCCAAGCTAGTAGCAGATATATTCGCAAAAGAATTTGATCGAGGACCTTACGTAAGAGGCAACACAACACCAAGCACCCAAAGACGAATTACACAAAGAACACTTACAACAATTGAAATAACAGAAAATAGACTAAAGAAAGCCATAAATGAACTAAAACCCGACAGCAGTCCTGGACTAGACAACATCTTTGTAAAAAATACAACAGCCTTACTAAAACCGCTAACGATATTAATGAAAAGATCAATGGAAGAAGGGAAGGTGCCTGAAGAGTGGAAACAATCTGTGATAATCCCAATTTTCAAGAAGGGAGATAAATTTAACCCCAAAAACTATCGACAAGTAAGCTTAACATCAGTTTTGTGTAAACTTATGGAGAAACTTATTGCAGAAGACCTTACAGACTTCCTTCTTCAAAATGATATTATACCTCAGTGCCAGCATGGTTTTCTCCCAGGTCGTTCAACAACTTCTAACCTACTCCAGTGTGTAAATTCATGGACATCATCATTAGACAATAGCCAACCTATAGATTCTATAGATATATATACAGGGTGTTATGGAAATGACTTATTATTTTTTAACCCGTAAATCTATAGGTCGAGCCGAATTGGGGAAAAATTGCGTTAAATGGCGCTCGAAGCTAGAAATTCGAGAAAAATGCCTTCAAAAATTTAGCTCAAAACACCTACGCGCCAATGATCAAACAGCTGATTCGTACTACGACTTGTCAAAAAAAAAATTGTTGACAAAAATCTGACAGTTACTGTCAGATAGTCTTTAGATATCGTCAGCCCAAAACATGTGTTTTGAGCAGTGTTGCCACATTTACTACATCAGTTTCATCAGATAACCTTTTTTGAATATTTAATTTTTTCTACTTAACTTTAATATGCTTTAGTTTCTACCCTATTACACGAAAAATTGTCTACGTATTGCTCTAGTTTTATTTGTACATACCTTGAAATAAAAAACATATCGGCAAGAAATCCACGTTATACCGTTACCATTTCAAATGATTCTAGCGGGACATTTATTCACTTTAACAACACATTAACTGTTCGGGACATTATCAAGTTATTAGCTCTTTAATTCTGTGTTATTAATACAAGAAATTACTAGTTATAGACTTAGAAATACTTTATAACAAAATCCGGATTGAAAACAACGCGACACACGTTTGATACGGTTATGTTCTTTCTCTTCTTCTGTGACTTCTGTTCTTCTTGGTAATGATAATAGCTGGCTCATTGTCGTCAAGACAGGTGGCCATTGCAATTAAGAATAATAATTACGGTATCCAATCCAGTCCTCTTAACTGGACACACAACATTTAAACACGATAGTCCAGGGGGCGGGAAATGTGATTTGTTGCTGTTCTGTGATTGGGTACTGAGCAGTTCAAAGTCAATGAGCGCATTCGGGAGACGAAACTGCTCCGGAGCAGTTCCTAAATCGTCTTGTTGTGTCGACCGCTACTTTTACGACACTTTCCAACATGTTACGGAACGGTCGCCATTTTGGGTAGCATCTTTCACTTCCGCTGCTTGGAGAGAGCGGTTCGTTATGTCAATGGGGAAATGACGTATGCAACAAAAGTTTGGTTACGAAGAACGTAGTAAATAGAATGGAGGAACAAAACATATACATTAAACAGGAAAACGTACTTTTTAACTGCCACCAAAGAGTTTCAACCAAGGGATGAGTATATTGGTAAGCTTCACAAAACAAGAAAGGTTAATGTTTGTTACGCACAGCTGATATGGATTTGACATTTGAACCAAACGTGATGATCTTTTGGTCGAAATAGTCGAAATCCATGGAAGCCGACGAATCGGTAGCGGTTGGATCATAACCGGTAACCACTGCGGAGCAGTTTCGTCTCTCGAATGCGCCCAATGGCTTCATATGTGGCTTCATAAATTTGTTTTTAATATCATTTCTTATTATTCATTTACTTGCAACGGCATAAAATTTGTTTGCGTTTTGCTGCTGGAGTGTATAGTTGTTGAATAATGTGATACACATGTGATGGGAATGTTTTGTGATGTGATAGTTTATCTGTGTAAATTTCCAGACATAGGGCTTGTTGTTGGTATCTACGATTTTTACTCAGCGAAGTATTATGATAGCAATACAATTTCATGGGGTGAGTAAAAACTATACCTATTGAATAAGGCTTGTTTAATTGAAATCGCAGTATAGTTTTTGATTTAATCTTTTTTTAAAAAACCTAAAAAAAAGATTTTCCCGAATACTTGGCAACGTCGCAAGGTAATCAGCTGTCTGTAGAAATTCCGCCAATTTGTCATGTCAAAAACACGTGTTTAGGGGTAATGAACTTTCATAGAGGCACAGATGGTCCGGTTTTAAGGTATTTCACAAAATTCAAAATACTTCCGATTTTAGAAAAAAAAACTATCAAGTGTAACTCTAGGCCACCCCAGGAGTGGCCCCTTAAAATATAATAAGTCATTTCCATAACACCCTGTATATAGATATCTAGATTTCAAAAGCGCTTTTGACCTAGTCCCACATAATAAATTGGGTCAAAAACTTGAGTTATATGGTGTCACGGGAAACCTGCTAAAATGGATAAAATGCTTTCTAAACAACAGAACAAGTATCGTAAGAATAGACAGTGAAACTTCATACAAATTCAAGGTCAGCTCGGGGGTACCACAGGGCTCTGTTTTGGCTCCAATACTGTTCAACTTGTATACCTGCGATCTTCCAGGCAATCTGGAATCGTCCATATCAATGTTTGCCGATGACACAAAAATATATAACAACCCCCTTACCAACTATGACACACTTAAAAGAGACCTCGTCAAAATTGAAAAATGGTGTAACAAGTGGGACTTACAGCTTAATGAAGAAAAGTGTTCCGTCCTTCACATGGGATACAACAACCCAATTTATTCTTATAACCTAAATGGAACTGAGGTGAAATCAGTGGAATATCAAAAGGATCTAGGAGTAACTATAACTAAGGAACTCAAATGGGCAGTACATGTGGGAAACATAATTAAAAAAGCAAACTCGGTAACATATTTAGTCAAAAGAACGTTCAAAATAAAGCTGTCATTAATTTATTGTCATCGTTAGTCGCTGGCTTGACTCGTTCATGGGTTTCATAATCAATATTTCCTGTTCTTTCAAATCTCTCTTTTAATCGCTCAAAAGCAGTTGGATGAGGATATCTACTTTGTGAATGTTGGGCATAAATCCTCGAAGCTAGAAATGAATTTCTTTCACCTGCTCCCAAAGCATAAGTCGTATCAATAAGTTCTGCATGTGAAAAGTTCATGGTCAAATTACACCAAGATCAAAAATAGCGATAAAGGAGAAAATTTAAACAATATTTACCATATAATACCAGTATAAATAAGTTTAAAGAGAAATAATAATGACAACTTATGTCAAGGTAAAGAGTTTATTTTGTTATGACCATCTTGATATAGGTATGTTTCTATTTTCCCAATGAATATTCCAATTTTAATTATTTTGCCCATGGCATTCTTGATTATAATAATAATATTACTAATTTTCGTGTAGCTTTTCATAAAATATACAATATTTCAGAAACTAGAAGATTTAGGTAGATGACATATTTAACAAAAAATAAAGGGCATTTGAAAAATACACCTTATTAGTTAAAAAAATACAGGGTGTTCCATTTAAAAAAATTGACATAGTGCATATTTAAATTAGCGAAATTTGCCAAGTCAACACGAACACCCCATATAATAAATAGAACAAATAGTGATATGGTTACGTACCAAGTACTTTAAGGTACTTATGGTAAGAAATGTGTTTAATTCTCTCGTTAATTCTATTGATTCCATAGGCAACTATGATTTTTTTAATAAGTCAAATAAAAATCATAATATACCAGGAAATAATTATTTACTTGACAACGTCGCAATCAAATTCAAAGAAGTAAATATAACTGTGGAGATTCTTTCTAGCGGAATCAGAAAAAGAAAAAATATATAGGGTGTTTCATTTAAAAAAACACAACAATGCCATATCTAATCAAGGACTCCACAACCGCTCTGTATACAGAGATTATTAGTTTTTATTCAAATTTCTCTCAGTGTATACAATTTATAAATTAGTTTCCTTATATTTTTAGTTAAATACGTTACATGAGGGTCTCATCTCAAATGTTTGTCTACAGCTATGCCCAAATATTTTGTAGATGCCACTTTTTTAATAGTGTCATTTAAGTTATTAATATTAAGGTGTTCAAAGTTAGGACGGTGGGTTTCAGTTAGGAATAAGCAATATAATTTGTTTTAGTTACATTAAGTGATAATTTATTGGTATCCAACCAATATTTAATTTTAGTGATGCCTTCTGTTACGTTATTTTTTACATCGTCCCATGTTTTGCCGTAAAAAGTAGCTGCGGTATCATCTGCAAAAGATAATGTTGATCCATTTTGTAGTTTTAAGTTTGTTAGCGAGTTGATGTATGTAATGAAAAGTATTGGACCGATTACAGTACCTTGTGGTACTCCAATCTTTATACGTTCAGGATCACTCAATGTATTCTCGATTTTAACAAATTGTTTTCTATTCCTGAAGTAGGTCTCAAAGACACTTAGCACGGTACCTCTAACCCCATTTCTGAGCAATACGTCCAAAAGAAGGTCGTGCGGCACCGTGTCAAATGCCTTTGCTAAGTCAAGAAATATTGAAATGCACATGTTGTCGAGTTTGTCGATGACTGTTTTTGATAATTCGTAGAGGGCATTAACTGTTCCTGAACCGCTCACAAACCCAAATTGGTTTTTAGAAATTAAATTTTTTACAGTGAGAAATGTTTGTAGTTTATCTTTAAGACATTTTTCAAATATTTTCGAAAAATTATCTATCAAGCTTATTGGGCGATAATTTCCAATGCCAATTTTAACACCCGACTTAAAGATAGGGGTAACGATTAAAATTTTAAATTGTTCTGGCACTGTACCGGTGTTAAATATTAAATTTATGATATCTACTAGAGGGGGAATTAAGTATACATGTGTTTTCTTAATAATTTTAACGTCGATCTTGTCTATTCCCGGTGCACTATTATTTTTTAGACTATTTATTTGCTTTATAATTTCATTGTTATCAACAGGATTTAGAAAGAGAGAGCGCGGATTGTTATAGTTTATTCTGTATTCATTGATGAGATTCTGAATTTTAGACAACATGTCAATGCCGACCTTTACAAAGTATTCATTGCAATAATTGGCCATACTCTTAGTGTCCGAGAAAATAGTTGTGTTATTTGTTATAGGGGGTATATTTTTTTCCTATGTGATTGATTATCTGTTGCATCGTTTATTATCTTATAGACCCTTCTTAGATTCTGTCCAGCGTTTTCAATTTTATTTCTTTAAAAGTCGTGTTTACTTTTTTGATTTTTTTTTATTTATTTCGATATTGTTTATATATTTGGTTATTAGTTATGTTATAATTGGTTAAAAGTTTCTTTTTCATTCTGTCACGCTTTTTAATGCTCATTATCAGACTGTTAGTTATCCATGGCTTTTTTATTTCTTTTACAGCATATGTTTTTGTAAATGAAGCTTCCTCACGAATGCTTGAAATTATTTTGTAAAGTTCGTTAGTAGCCAGATTTACCTCAGTTAATTGCCTTGATCAAATTGTAAAAATTTTCATCATTTATCTTGACTATTGTATTAGTAGTTGTTTTTTTAATTGTCGTTTGTGTATCTTGATTTATTTTTATGTTCAGCATAACAGGATAATGATCAGTTACTTCCGAGTGAATGACATAGGAATTTATTTTATATGTGTCATCATTTAATTCTTTGCGCAAGAATATGTGGTCAAGACAGGAACTACTCCCCGGAGTCACACGAGTCCTTGTTACAGTTTAGGGTAATTCTCCAGTTTATCGGCTTATGCGAAAAATGGCGTAAAATGAAAAACGTTTCTTGCAATATGTAGCACGTAGTTCCTAAACGACAAATCCGCGAGCGGAAAACCATTTTTTTAATTGCAAATATAAAAAAAATGCGAAAATAGTCGACCGAAAAGCACAGTGAGAGTGACAAGTGAGGTTATGTTTCTCTAACTGTTAGTCACTCGACAAAAATTGTAATAATTATAGACACATTGGTTAAACAGGCGCTAACACGGCATCTAATCCACCTTTTTGGTTCCAATTCGGTATATGCTACATAAATCAACAAGAGTTTTTATTTTTTTTTTCATTTTTGTCACAAGCGGATACCCTATTTTCACATTTTTTTTTATATTTGCAATTAAAAAAATGGTTTTCCGGTCGCGGATTTGTCGTTTAGAAAGTACGTGCTACATATTGCAAGAAACGTTTTTCATTTAAAGCCATTTTTGCAATAAGCACATAAACTGGAGTGGTACCGTAGTGGTAATTCTAAACCGGAAGTACTATATTTGCGGCTTTTGAGCTACATCCGGTTTAACCAGAAGTTGACACTTTTAGAAAGATAGTAGAAAAGTAAGATGGGGACATGCAAGACGTTTTGCCCTAAGACGTACCGTTAGAAAGCTAGAAGCTGTCAAAGTTCAAAAATGTCATTTTTCAATACTCGATATCTCAGAAACTATTAAGTTTAGACTTATAATGCAGTTACTAATAAATAATTGTGATTTTATGTAGTATCCAAAAATATTGTAATATACAGTATGTCCACGGATGGGGTTTACAAGAGGACAAATGGACTTAAAATTGAAAGATACGAAAAAAAATCACTCTTAATAAACGTTTTTGCTTATCTAGAAAATACGATTCACCATAAGAAACTTCAATTTTTTTATACAGGGTGGGTAAAAACTGCAAAAATGTTATTTTGCTTAAGAGTAAACATACTTACTTTATTTTGAAAGAGACGAAAAAAGTCACTCTTAATAAACGTTTTTACTTGAATAATGAATAGGTGATACTTGTTGTCAATGTCTTTATTTAATGAAGAAATTATAATAATAATAATAATACGAACAATTTTATTAACATGAAAAGAATACGATAACGATTTCATAATTCAAAAACTCCACCCCCATACTCGACACATTTTTCTAATTGCTTTCTCAAATAAGTGAAAGAATTTCTGATTTCTTCCTGAGATATCGATTGGACAGCCTGAATAATTCTGCCCTTCAGCACTTCAATATCATTTGGTACTGCAGTAGCAAAAACAATTTGTTTTAAACGGCCCCATAAAAACATATCCGCCAAGGTTAAGTCGGGGCTTCTTGGAGGCCACAAAACTGGGCCATTCCTGCCAATCCACCTTAGACCAAATCTGCGGTCAAGCCATTCTCTAACCTCACGAGCGAAATGGGCTGGACAACCATCTTGCTGAAAATACATATTTTGTCGAAAATTTAAAGGTAGATTTTCGAGTTCATCATTGAAAAATGTATCCAACATTTCTAAATATGATAATCTATTGCACGTGTTATCAAAAAAATATGGCCCTATGATGCCATGGATGGATATCGCGCACCACACGTTCACTTTTGTGAAATATTGTCTTCTCGTCATAATTCTGAATTCGGGATTTTCTAAAGACCAGTACCCAACGTGCTGGGTTGCAACGGTTCCATTAGTAGAAAATGTACTTTCATCAGAAAACATGACACAGTTATAAAAATCAACATTTCCACTTAAAATTTTGTCTCCTATCCACAAGCAAAAATCAAGTCGTTTCGCATCATCTCCCTCTTCTAATCTTTGACTAAAGTGCGGTTTATACGGATACAATTTATTTGCTTTAAGGATCTTCTGAATTTGACTTTTTTTCACAACTTCCAACTGAGTAACACGATTTCTAATGGACGTCATAGGATTTTCTTCAACAGATTGAAGAACTAAGACTGTAGCAGCATCATCATGGTCGTATTTCTTCTTTTTTTTTTTAGATCCAAAACCCAACCAGTTCTCTGGAACTTTTTTATTAACTTGCAGATTGTCATCCTATTTATTGGGATTCCTACAAATTTCTCGGTAAATTGTTCCATGACGTAGCGGTATGAAACTTGACCATCCCCATAACATTGCATTATAAAAACTCTTTGTTCAGTAGATAGCATTTCTACTTAAATAATAACTTCATTAAATATAGACATTGACAACAAGTACCTATCACCTTAAGTGTCATTATTATTTTAACTAGGTTCACCGGTCAGAGGTGTGCCAGCGAATACTTTTTGGGAAATAATTTTTACATAGGTAAACCTTTTAATGAATTGTTCTACTTCGGTTTGTTGTGTAGAAAACACATTCATTAAGAGTGACTTTTTTTCGTATCTTTCAAAATAAAGTATGTTTACTCTTAAACAAAATAACATTTTTGCAGTTTTTACCCACCCTGTATAAAAAAATTGAAGTTTCTTATGGTGAATCGTATTTTCTAGATAAGCAAAAACGTTTATTAAGAGTGACTTTTTTTTGTATCTTTCAATTTTTAGTCCATTTGTCCTCTTGTAAACCCCATCCGTGGACATACATAGGGTGTTCCATTTAAAAAAAAATATTTTAAATTGCTAAAAGACTGTAAATTTGGCAACATTGCAAATGTTACTAGCAGCTCCGCGATAACCTCTTATATACGGATACCGAATTTTAGCTAAATGGGACAAACGGTATTAAAGATATTTAAAGCGTTCCATACTTCTGTTACACGCTGTATATAAGTGACCTAAGAAGCTATAAAATGGAAATTTGATAGTATGTGGATGTTGTGCGACATTAATTTAAAAATATGACAAAATATTTGAGATTGGAGGAGGGAATACAGAGATACTTTTTTCTTTAAAAAATAAAATGCGCGTTTCAAGGTTAATACTTTTACTATTTTGTAAAAAGAGGAAATGGGTATAGCATATACATTTCGTGACGCCGACCGTCGGCCTGGGAGGGGATGTGACATATCAATGCCTTTGGAACATATAGGTAGTAAGAGGCGGTTCCAACCAAAGGGTAAAACTAAGGTTGACGTGCACAGAATTTAATCAAGTTAAACTTTCCACCCTGTATGTAAATACGTAGTTTGGAAAAATATCGCTAGCACCTTAAGCTTCAATTATGGCAGAAAAGCGGTAGCAATACAAGGATGCAATGAACTTAAAACATCTGAATAGCTGTTTTCTCCCATTTTTTAACTTACATTTCTTTCGTACCAAAAGTATACCTACTGTCCCTGCTGCACGATCAGAAAATAAATGAAATTTATCACTGCTTTTGCGCTAGTACGTAGGGTGTTGATATTAAAGCATGTTTTCAAACAAAGGATATACTCCGATATTATTAAGTAATTTTAACGGAGCAGGACATTTTGGCGCCGGTCGTTTTGACGTTGGACTTTTTTTGCAAAACGAAAAGATGGATTGGATGGTTCTGGTTAGCGCCAATTCAGCCGAATTAGTACATGCCTAAGAAAATAGTCCGCCGTTAAAATGTTCTCCCGCTAAAATGTCGTGTATAAAATTTTAAAGTATAGTACAACGATATATTAGCACCTGTAATCATTTTTAAGTTTTAAATAAGTCAGTGGCTTAAATTTATTATTTTAAAGGGAGTCCAACAGGTCTAATTTGGTTCATTCTTCTCTGTGCGTAATATTTTAAAGTATGGGTCAAAATTATGGTTGGTTTCTATTAAATGATTAGCATAATTGGAATTGTTTTGACTTGATGTAGCTTTTATTCTCTTAGAAAAACTTTTCGCAGATTGGCCTATTTATCTTTTTGGGCAGTCTTTACAATTTAATTATTAAACTGCAGACTTATCATCATTTTCCAATCTAGTTTATTTTATGAAATTACCCGTCGACAGGCTGGAAAGGCATCTTTTAGAAACTAAGTGTTGCGCACTTCCATTGCTGCAATAATAATTTGTTTTTGCAACAGCTGCAGATCTCTATTTCCAGTTAGATTTTCTTCGAAGTTAAATAGCTCAATCAAATGGTGGCCTAAAACATTTGTGAGACTAGTAATCTAAGAATTTATTCCAAATTACCTATAATGCCACATCTCAGATTTGATCCAAATCTTGTTTGCAATCGCTTTTCTCCAAAATTATGCGGATTTTCTCTATTCCAGTAGTGATGGTTATGTTTATTGAATATTCCACTATTTCTAAATCGCGCTTCGTCTGTTTAAAGAAGAAGGATTTTTTGGGGCTCATACTGACTGTTTAATTTTTTGCTATGTAGCTGATCAGAGAAAAATCGCCGATTCGGTCAGACATTTAAAGAAATGTTCCTGTTTATGGTAATATTACTGATAAATTAACTGGTACGATTAATATACCTTAAAAGTGTTTTTCTCTATTACAGCATTGGCGAACTTCAAGATTGCAGACTCCAGATCCAACAGCAGCTTGACAATCGGGTTGGTCAGAAACTTAAGGTGAAGGTTGAGAATGACTTGGGGATATTTCGGCCAAGAAATGTATATAAACACGGCTTTCGTAAGAGTTCAGGGAAAGTTAAGTTTAAATGTGATCAGTGTGATTATCGAAGCATTCGGAAAGGTAATTTGGAGAGGCACCTTCTCCGACATGAAGATCCAGAGGAAGTTAATATGTTTAAATGTAGTCAGTGTGAGTATCAAAGCATTCATAAAAGTAATCTAAAGGTGCACCTTCTCCGACATAAGGATCCAGAGGCAGTTAATATGTTTAAATGTAGTCAGTGTGATTTTCAAAGCATTTGGAAAGATGCTTTAAAGAGGCACATCCTCCGACATAAGGATCCAGAGGAAATTAATATGTTTAAATGTAGTCAATGTGATTATCAAAGCATTCAGAAAAGTAATCTAAAGGTGCACCTTCTCCGACATAAGGATCCAGAGGAAGCTAATAGGTTTAAATGTAGTCAGTGTGATTATCAAAGCATTCAGAAAGGTCATTTAGAGACGCACCTTCTCCGACATAAGGATCCAGAGGCAGTTAATATGTTTAAATGTAGTCAGTGTGATTTTCAAAGCATTTGGAAAGATGCTTTAAAGAAGCACATCCTCCGACATAAGGATCCAGAGGAAATTAATATGTTTAAATGTAGTCAATGTGATTATCAAAGCATTCAGAAAAGTAATCTAAAGGTGCACCTTCTCCGACATAAGGATCCAGAGAAAGTTAATATGTTTAAATGTAGTCAGTGTGATTATCAAAGCATTCAGAAAGGTCATTTAAAGACGCACCTTCTCCGACATAAGGATCCAGAGGAAGTTAGTATGTTTAAATGTAGTCAGTGTAATTATCAAAGCGTTGACAAAAGTAATTTAAAGACGCACCTTCTCCGACATAAGGATCCAGAGGAAGCTAATATGTTTAAATGTAGTCAGTGTGATTTTCAAAGCATTTGGAAAGGTTATTTAAAGAAGCACATCCTTCGACATAAGGATCCAGAGGCAGTTAATATGTTTAAATGTAGTCAGTGTGATTTTCAAAGCATTTGGAAAGGTGCTTTAAAGAAGCACATCCTCCGACATAAGGATCCAGAGGAAATTAATATGTTTGAATGTAGTCAATGTGATTATCAAAGCATTCAGAAAAGTAATCTAAAGGTGCACCTTCTCCGACATAAGGATCCAGAGGCAGTTAATATGTTTAAATGTAGTCAGTGTGATTTTCAAAGCATTTGGAAAGGTGCTTTAAGGAGGCACATCCTCCGACATAATGTTCCAGAGGCAGTTAATATGTTTAAATGTAGTCAGTGTGATTATCAAAGCATTCAGAAAAGTAATTTAATGACGCACCTTCGCCAGCATACGGATCCATAGATAGACGATATGTTTAAATGCGATCAATGTGCCTACCAAGCAGAGTTTAAGAGTCATTTAAGGAGGCATCTTTTTCGATATAGAAATCCAGAGGAAGTTAATATGTTTATTAAATGTAGTCAGTGAGATTATCAAACTAAGTATAAATCTAATTTAGGTAAACATTTTCTCCGGCATAAGGAACCAGGGAAAGTCGATATGTTTACAAATACAAATACAAATTTTACATGTGCGGTTAATATCTAAGGTTGTTTAAGCAATGGCTCATTAAATGATATTGCATAATAATATGCTTAATTGATAAATAATGTGATAACACTAGCACAGATTTTATTTTTGATAAGTTTTATATTATTTTGGTTAATTCGTATTTTTAAATAATAATGCCTGATTATGGTCCAAATTATCAATGTCCTGTTAACTTTACCTACTTCTATGGATATCATTGTTGTCATGGCATTTATATGTAACTATTGTCACCAACGATGATAATTTAAGTAAACACAGTTAGCAAAATTAAATTGGAAGAAGTTAAAGTATATAAACAGACCAGTTTTGTTAAAAATATTTTATATACAGGGTGTCTGGTAAATATATGCCATATTCTGGCAGCGTATAGGGGGAGGTCAAAATAACCCTAATTTGTTATTGAAAAAAAATCCTGAAGTGGCCGTTAATGGAGATACAGAGCCCCAAAGGGGCACCCAGCGACCTACCTTTTCGGCTCAAACTTTTGAACCGACATGTATAATTTAATGAAATTTTAATATTTTATGTAGGCCATAAAGACTACAGTTACTTTTACATCTTGGCAATTGTGTGGATGGAAGAAGAATTTATTGTGATACATTTCCAAATCGAAGTGTGCCGCATAAAGGAACCATTGAAAGGGTTGATATTTCAGAAATCACCTAAACACAAGAATGTTAAAAATTCTTTCTCTTATGTTAACCTACTTTATATTCTCTTAAAGATACAAAACATGTTCCTCCCACCCTTTCTTTAATGGGTTAAAACGATAACTGGCCTTTAATTGGATGTATCTCACGTGTCAAAGCTTAATCCCCGAACCCTGATTGATTATAATTTGAAAAATTCTCTTATCATTGCTAACGATGACCTTCTCTAAGATCGAAACATGTCCTAGATCAGTTAGTATCATATAAAGATCTTGGCTGTTTTTGTTATATTAAATGTATTTGTGGTTTAAAGAGACTTTTATTCCTACCATTTAAAACTTTCCTTACTGAGAGAATGGACTACTTTCTGCACCTTAAAACAATACGAGTAAAATTATGATTGTGCCTAAATCGTTGCCAAAACCAATTTGCTTAGTTGACTCTTGCAGGATAATCAGCGGGAGACATGGCATGTACCTTTTGGACGTGATAAGGATGTACCAGTTGTTCGCGAAGGGTCTTATGAAAAACCCACTTTGTTGCATGAACTTGGAGCGACAGCTTTATTACACTATTAGAGAGATTTTGAGCAATCTCATCCAGAATTTCTGAGGGTTCCTTGGTCTTCTTGGAGGCCCTTTTCCACCACGATGCGACAAGGAACTTGCTAAACTTGATTAGCAAAAGATTAACTACTTTTAGCATTCCTTTTTATTTCACTTCTTACTTGTTTCTCTTAAGCTGCGATCAACCCCTTCAAAAGTTCTTCGGTATGGTAAACGTCGAACTGGAAATGTTGTATCAGAATAAATTTTTCTCGCCCCCACACAATTGCCGAGTACTTGTCCAAAAATAAGATGCATGTCAGCATACTCACTATAGGAATAATCCTCCATTACTTAAGCCTTATCTATTTAATCAATCAGACAACAAAAGTGTTGTCAATGGCGCATTGTTAACGAAATAAAAACGAGTGATGGTTTGATAATTGTAGTATTCTGATTTATTATTTCAATAACGTGTTAGACATATAATTTATTTTCTTCGAAAACGGCTAATTTGATCGAGACGAATGTAGAGTAGTAGAGTAGCTATGGCGTTTTCGGACTAGAATTGAGCTTTTTTACATACAAATCTCCATAAGAAAATTTAAGGTCCGTTCTGCATTTCAAGGCCACCGACGCCAGGTCAAGGGCGTACTAAACATTGCACAATGGGCCGTAAGCATACGGCCCAAAATGCGCCCAGCAAACCAGGCAAGCCTGGCGGCCGGTATTATGCGCCTATGGACGCTCTTAATATTTAGGTCACTGTGCTTAACTCACTCACGTCCCGGCAGTGCCTTAACGGGTATTATTGAGCTTGTCTTACCTCGAGGGATGTAATCGTAACAGTTTGCAGAAATTTGCGATAAGTTGACTTGGAAACCAATGGCAAGCATTCTAGGAAAAGCTCAAAAAACCCAGTAAAATTGATTCAAGTACGGAAGATTTGTGCCCGTGCAGCAGGCAATTCCAATGCAGTGAAAATGACCATTGTTCAACCGCCATGTACAGCGGAGAGTGGCCTTTTATTTGGTGGGCGTGTCGTCGCGTGTAGTCCGGTGTGAGTCTCCTCCCACTGGCGTTGTCGTTGTTTGAAGCGTGCACCCCTATACTGGGTGCTCTCCGATTTCGGTGAGAAATCAGCGAGCCTCCAGCACAAGAATGTACTTGTTTTGTTATTGTATTAAATTAGTTGATTGTCTGTTGTGTGTTCGTCTACTCATGTGTAAATTTTAATTGCTTGTTTGTCTGTCATATGTTAAATTATAATGATGTGAAATATTCTCCTGTCATTTTGTTTGTCTTTTACCGTTGATTCTGTTGTTCATTAGCCAGTGGGAGATTATAGATGGGTAGTTTGTGGTACAGTGGTTTATGTTTGTTGTTTGTGTCATTGTCTGCTCGTCTGTGTGTTATACTTCTTGTCAGTGGTGACTATTGTAGTTGGTGCGTGTAGAAGTCATTTGATATGTCTCGTATATGTTCTGTTATGTAATTTATCGCCGCCATATTGTGTAAGTGCGCGATCGTGACGTATCTGTCGGATGACGTCACACACCGGAGGAGCCTATTCTCAAACCTTAACAACCGTTGCTGTTAAGTGTTTGAAACACTACACCATACAGGGGCACCGTAAGTTAGTATGGGTCGAATAATTTGTCTGTAGATGAGAAGCTTATTGGATGGGGATAGGTGGGATTTTTTGGAAATAAGTGCGTATAGGCTTTGCATAGCAGCAAAGCTTTTTTTAAGGACGTCAGAAATGTGTGGTTTGAAGGAAAGCCTCTCATCTATTGTGATATCAAGGTATTTTAGTCTTTGTTGCGGTGGTGTGGGTATGTTGTTGATTTTAAGAGGAATGAAAATTTTATTGTTGGTGAATTTCTTGGTTAGGGTTGCACAAACCGTTTTAGTAGGATTTACCGCTATTTTCCACTGTTTGAAATAGGGATCTAAGATCTTTACATGCGATTGCACCTGTCGCTTAGCGGCTTCCGCGTAAAACGATTGTGCGTAAATTAATGCGTCGTCTGCGTACAACGCAAGTTTGGTGAGGGGGTATCTCGGGAAATCGGCTGTACACAGATTGTATAAGAGTGGAGACAGCACGGTTCCCTGAGGGACCCCTGCATTAACTACTCTAGGCGCGGACAGCGCACCCTCTACCCTAACAAGGAAAGTCCTGTTATGTAGGTATGTCTGTAGTAAAGTTATTATGTAAATAGGAATGGTAGGAAAGTTATGTATGGTTACTAATTTAAATAAGTCCTTGACGCCATACAGTGTCGAAGGCCCTGCTGATGTCAAGTGATAGCAGAACGGTGTTCTGCTGTACATTGAATTTCTTTTTAACGTCAGTCAGGACTCTCGCCATTGTCTGTACTGTATCATGGTGAGGCCTGAATCCGAATTGTTCGTCGGGTATGTTCGTAGTTAATCGGTGTTTTTTTAGTTTTAGTAAAATTGACTTTTCTGCTATTTTGGAAAGTGTGTTCGTCGATGCAATTGGTCTGTAGGAGTGTTGGAAAGTGTTGGAGCAGAAACATTGCGTTAATTATATACACTAGTTGTGCAAATCCTCTTTGGGGTAAGTTTTTTTATTAAAATATTAGGGAGCCCATCAGGCACAGGGGCTTTTCGTAGAGGGACATGATGTATTATATCCCTAAGCTCCCTGGAGCTGATGAGCAATTTGGATGGAAGGGGGGGGATCGGATATTTTTGTCGAGTCACGTTTGTCATTTGGTTTTGTTCTGTTTGATTATTTGGAGGAGAAGTGCAGATTGCAGCCAGAGAGTCAGCTATGCAATCTGCCTTCTCCTTGTCCGTCTGTGTGTCGTGACCAGTCGGTGTTGGTATTTTCTTAAATTTTCGTTTGAGGCGCTTGGTCAGGCGCCACAGTGCTGTGCTGTTAGTCCTGTCAATGTATCGTTCCACGTTTTGTTTTTATGTAAATTTATTTTGTCTGGTATAGTATGTTCAATTTCTATCAGTCTGATTCTATCTATTTGTCGTCTAGTACGTTGCTATGTTTTTCTAATACGGTTTTTTATTTTTATTAGGTCTAGTATGTCTATTGGTAGTCTGTCCTCTTTATGTTTTATTTTAATTTTTTGTCCAATATGTCAATGTACCTACTTCTTGTATGTTGTTTGCGAGTTTTGTTACTTCATTTTCCAATGTTTGTATGTCTGTTATGTCATTATTGATATTAATTTTGTTGTTCAGTAATTGTCTGTAGTTTTGCCAGTTAACATTTTTTAAAAGTATCGTATATGTTGGGGATTCAATGAGGCAAGTGGTCAGGATTTAATTTATTTTATTTCTGACCGGTATATTATTAGCTTATAACGTCTTAGTTGCGCGGTAATTATAAGGGTCATAACTCCCTTGGGATATTAAGAAAAATTTGACATAAAATCAAACTATTGACATCTAATGTCAATTTGATTGTCATCTATTGAAACATTTATTCCACTTTAAAAATGAACAAAATGTTACTAAAATCGGTCAGAAATAAAATTATCTATGTATCACTGGAATTATAAGGGTCTCAATTACCTCGGGCAATTGCTGTCCCTCGGGCCAAAGGCCCTCGGGACGTAAACTTTGCCCTCGGTAATTAAGACCATTATAATTCCCCAGATAGATAAATAACTATAAGACTATCGCCGCGGATAACTCCATTATATTTTTATTTAAAAAGAAGTCTATAGAAGTGGGCCTGGCGCCGTTTGATGGATAATGAGTGGGCGTATCCGAGGCGACAATCTGTATATTATTATCAAGTAAATAATCGTGTATTAAATTTTCATGGCGGTTGTTCAAATGATTTTTCCACATATTATGCCTCGCATTGAGATCACCTGCCACAAGAACCTGGCCATGATTAGCAAAAAATGGCTCATCATCGTTGTTTGTCAGACGGGTGCGGGGTGCGGCGTATACCGCACTCACAACCACCCCATTTCTAAGCTTGATTGACATGCTCCACAGCTGTTACGTAACTGTCAATCTGCATGTGAGAAATGGACTGTTTGATAAGGATGGCAACTCCGCCCCCACGCACATTTCTGTCGGCCCTGTATATGGCATAATTTCGTATTTTGATCCGAGTCATTTTCCGCTAATTTAGTTTCGGTGACTAGCATTATATCAACATGATTTGTATATAAAAATGAGATGAGTTCTCCCAGCTTGCTTTTCACGCTATTGACGTTCCAAGTGATTATATTAAAGGTTTTTAAATTCATCGAAATTTAATAGATGGAAAAGTTTCTACAAACTGCATCAACTTAAATGGAACGTCCGCATCCCTGGTAGTTCCTCTGAGAGTTCTTATGTCTAACAGTTCTTTGAAAAATCTCATGATCTCAGGTATGTTAACGGTCGAAAACTCTGACATAATGTCCATTAATTCACTTACCGAGGGGTTCTGTGAAGTAACGGCACTCTGCACATTCACATTCACTGGCGCGCGTTATTGTTGTTGTGACTGTCTTGGTGCTGGTTGATGAGAGGGGGGGGGGCAAGGGGCCTCCTCTGGACGGCAATGCAGGGAAGTTGTGCTGAGTTGGAGCTGGGACACTTGCCCTGCCCAACAAGTTGACCCCACTTGCCCTGCCCAACAAGTTGACCCCACTTGCCCTGGGGTTGTTCTGTGAGGTCCATGGATTGCCGGTGGGGGCTGGGGCAGGTACGTATTGAGGTTGTGGCTTGTTTCCCTGCTGGTTCTTAATTAATTTGTTTAGTCTAAAAATGTGAACCGCGCACTGCTGATTATTGGCCTGATGGCAACCATTACAATTTGCACACTTTACAGTGTGCCCGGGTGCACAATCCTTCGAGAAATGATTTTCGGCGCATTTCACACATTTGACATCTCTCGAACAATATGTCGTTGCATGTCCCCATATTTGCCACCTTTTACATTGTATTATGGTTGTTTGGTTGTTTCTTTTCTCCCAGTGTACTGCGACATTAGACACGTATTGGACTTCGCGCTGTAATTTATTTACGTTGTTATTTTCACCGATGGTGACGACCATGTAGAGGGGCCTGAAGGGGGTACGGAACATGAATACTTGTTTTATGTTGAGTTTGTATACATTAGTTAGTTCCGCTTGGACGTCTTCTGGAGGTGGTTTGTAGTCCAATCTTCTTAGGATGACTGCTTGGGTCTTCTCTGTTACAGGGGCATACGTATGAAATTTGTTGTCAACATTTGCTTGCAACTGTCTCAAGTAATTATTGTAACCAGTGATGTCTTTGATGTAGAGTATGGTTGTGCGTTTAGCCAATTTGATGTTATAACCAACAGGTTTCATGATTTTATTCAAGTACTCTCTTAGTTTCTGGAATTTTTGCACTGAGTCGGGAATATCTTCCATTGGGGCGACTGGAATGCGTTTTTTACTTGTATTTTTAATTTTGTTTTCAGGTTTGGTGCTGGTGCTGGATTTCAGTGATTTTGACGATTTACGGCGGATGGCTGCTGACGAGGTGGCGGAGTCTTCATCAGTGTCCGAGGTGCCTTGGTTCAGGATTTTAGTGTCGTTTGGTGTAAGCGAGTCGTATCTATTGCTGGTTGGGAGTACGAATTTTTCCCTTCGGGCCAAGTACGTTTTGGTATTAACTATTTTAAAAATTTTAGGGTCGGTTTATGGAGAGTTGGTGGCAAGTCGTCTTTTTCGATCATCTTTTCTTATGGAATCATCTCTCTGACGGTCCATGTCGCTGTCAGAAATAATGTAATGTTGTTTTGGTTGGGGTTTCTTTATTTTAGGGATGGTTCCAGTAGCAGATGATTTATGTTGTTGGAGCTGATTACGGTCCTGGGCTTTTTTAACTATATCTAGGTAAGTATTTACTGGATTTATTATTATTTCGCCCTGTATTGATCTGGCAGCTTCTGTTTGCATGTTTTCGTCATTGTCTGTGGTCAGTGTTTCTTTGTTTATATTTATTTCTGAAAGTGGGTAAGAATTTTGGGGATATCCCATTGTTGTTTCTGTTTCCATTGCTTGACAATGTAGGTCAGCTTGAATATTTATTTTTTGCTTGATAGGGGATTCCAAACTCAAAGTTTGTGCTTCTCTGTGGGAATCCTTATCTGTTTGCTTGTATGCGGAGCAAAAACTATTTTGGCTCGTCACTCTAGTTTTAGTACTGCTAAACGTTATGTTATGTTTTGCGGTGAAATGTTTGGTAATTTGGAGTCTGTGTTCCTGGGGTATTTTTTCTGTGGATTATTTACGTGCGGTGGCTTCACAGTACTTACATGATTTCACAAATTTCGCTAAAAACTTGTCGATTGAAGATTGTTGTAAAATGGGGTCCCTTATTTCGGGTTCACTGTTAACCGATAGTTCACCGTCCGAAATTGGGGCAAAAACTGTCGCGGGGGTCGCGTCAGTTGATTGTTCAGTTGGGGGGGTACGGAGCATAGCACACGGGGTGTCTATGAGGGGGGGCCTCTAGGAGGGTACAAAAAACACTAATTACACTTATAATTAACTTATTAATATTAACACTCACATCTAAGAAATTCGGTTTTTACACGAAAAACACGGCGGAAAAATCGGGCAGAAGAGCTATGTGAAGGTGTTCTTGTGGCAGGAAGTGTTGCATAATCTTACAATCAGAAAATTGCTGTTAGAATTGTGAATGTCAATGAGCGTGAAATAAAAATAAAAAACTTTAAACCACAATTACAACGCGCATCGGAGTTCGAAATTTATAACTTTGACAAAATAGACAATTTAGTTATAGAACGAATAGACAAAATTTTAGATTCAATAGATATGTCAACACTTAACGTAGAAATAAAACTTTCTATACAAAAAATATGCGCTAAATATTCCGACGTTTTTCATTTAGAAGGAGACCCACTTAGCGTTACGAATCTATACCAACAAAAACTTCAGCTAAAGGACAATGCAGTACCAGTATACGTAAAACCTTATCGATTACCGCATGCTCAAAAAAGCGATATAAGTAAACACGTTAATAAAATGCTCAAAGAAGGCATTATAGAGGAGGCAAAAAGCGAATGGTCTAGCCCACTTTTAATAGTACCTAAAAAACGTGACAGTTTAGGAAATAAGAAAACTCGACTTGTGATTGGTTATAGATTAGTAAACCAAAGAGCTTTAAAGGATGAAAAATTTCCTTTACCTTGTATTTCCGAAATATTAGATTCCCTATCTGGGGCTTTATATTTTTCTCATCTAGATTTATCACAAGGATATTACCAATTAGAATTGGACAGAATACAGTAGGCCGTATACAGCATTTACTACAAATGAGGGTAAATATCAAATGAAAAGATTACCTATGGGGCTAAAAGTTAGTCCTAGTGCATTTTCTAGACTTATGACTATAGCAATGTCAAGCTTAAATTACGAAAGCTGCTTCATTTATTTAGACGATCTCATAATGTTTGGAAACTCATTACAAAATCATAATATAAATCTCATCAAAGTTTTACAACGACTTAGAAAATTCGATTTTTCGAAATTTATTAACAATTTTGCTCAATAGCCCAGCCGCTTAATGAATTGTCACGAAAAGGAAAAATGTTTGCATGGACTGACAAATGTCAAATTTCTTTCGATAAATTGAAACAAGCTATTACTAGTCCGCCTTTACTACAATATCCAAATTTTTCCCAAAAAAAATACTTTTATTCTCAAAGCTGATGCTTCCGGATATGCTGTCGGCTCTATCTTGTGCAATAGTAATGATAAACCTGTAGCTTTTGCTTCTCGAGTTTTAAATAAAGCGGAACAAAATTACTGTACTGTAGAAAAGAAGTTGCTGGCAATAGTATGGAGTGTCAAATATTTTAAACCATACTTATACGGTAGAAAGTTTCAAATTTTTTCAGATCATCGCCTTCTTGTATATTTATTTAGTATGACTAATCCATCTAATAGATTAACCAAGTTTCGTCTCACTTTAGAGGAATATGATTTTACGATACAATACATTAAGGGTTCTCAAAATGTAACCGCAGACGCTTTATCACGTATTAAAATCGAAACATCTGAACTTAAGGAAATTACCGCAAAAGCATCCACCAGTGTAAACGTAATGACGCGTGCACAGACAAAATGCGAGAATGTGCAAAAACAGCCGGATTTAATAATTTCTAATAAAGAAGGGCTTGATCACCTCGGACTTGTAGAATTATTAAAACCGCCCGTTAACAGTATTGAATTTGAAAACTTAAAAACAAAATAAACCATGGTTGTATAATTAATAAATATTTTATATATGATGAGACGTCTCAAATAATTTGCTTTAATCAAAATAACCGATCAACGCTCGACTTAGGTACATCGTTGAGAGATCTTGGAATTTTATGCAAAAAATATCAAATTCCGGAATTATATATATTAAAAAGTGCTAAGAATATTACATTTATAGAAAACATATCGCGATATAAACACAATATATTAGAAAACGGTATTAAAATAAACATTGTCAACAATGTAAGTAGAGTTGTTAATAATGAAACAAAACAATTGATACTAAATGACTTTCATAACTTACCTACAGAGGGGCACGCCGGTATAAACCGCATGTACAATAATATTAAGAAAATATACTTTTGGTCAAGCTTGAAGAAAGATGTGGAGGATTTTGTCAGGCGCTGTAATGATTGTCAAAAGCAAAAATATTGTAAATTAAACAAACAGACTATGACAATAACATCCACAGCTACTTCAGCGTTCCAAAAAAATTTTCTCGATATAGTAGGTCCAATTAAAAATGACGATTTAGGCAACTGCTATATATTAACAATTCAGTGTGAATTAACTAAATTTCTCGAGTGTTATCCACTACAATATAAAGAAGCGTACAGTGTTGCGAAGTCATTCGTAGAAAATTTTGTATTACGGTACGGTATCCCTTAAGAGATTGTTACCGATCAAGGCAAGGAATTTGTAGCAAACGTATTTCAGGATTCTTGTAAATTATTGCAAATTACAACATTAAATTCAACAGCTTATCATCATGAAACTCTTGGTGCTTTAGAAAATTCACACAAGCATTTAGGAGCTTATCTCAGAATTCAGATATCAAACCATTCATATAATTGGAGTACTTGGGTATTGGTGATTTGCATACAATAATACTGTACATACTGAGATCAAATATACTCCTTACGAACTTCTCTTTGGGAAAATAAGCCATATACCATCAAATATTTCTAATACCATTGATCCCTTATACAATTTTGAAAGTTATCCGAACGAACTGAAATACAGGTTAGAAGGTGCTTGTAGTGATGCAAGAAACAATCTAATATATTCTAAATATAGAAGGAAGGATCGATTTGACAAAAACTGTCATAATTTAACGTATAACGTAGGGGATAAGGTATTAGTTTTAAATGAAAATAAAGAAACTAAGTTAGATTGTATATACATATATAGGTCCTTAAAATAGTGAATATAATATACAGGGTGTTTCGGGAGGAAAGGAAAATATTTTAATTTTAATTCTAGAGGTCAATATAAGAAAAAAAGGTCATATAAATGTGGGTCTGGAAATGCTTTCTTTTCGAGATACAGTGTGCCAAAAAAAAAAGTAATATACATTTTTCCTTCAATACCTCGAAAACGATTTAAGGTATTACACTGATCATGGGTGTGCGCTATACTGGCATGAAAATACGTTTTCTCGATTTAAAAAGTTTTTACCATTTTACCAGTGGCGTACGCGACAGCAAAAAATAAAATTGTTTTGGCGAAAAAAATTGTACGTCTCTGGTATTTTTCAAATCAGGGGTCTATTTCTTAATCTACAGTCATTTCTTAAAAGAAAAAGTATTTTGAGTTTTTTTGGTAGAACAAACCATTTTCAAGTAATAGTTAGAATGCTGTTTTACAACAATTACTAGTTGAAATTAATTTTTTTACAAGTTGGCTTTGATAAATTAATGTCACAATAATGTTTGGCACATTATTTGACATAAAGTACTAACAGTGTTATTTTTAATATTTTTATAAATTATTAGTACCTACTAAACCGTAAGTAAGCAGTGAAATATTTATTGTACAATGCCTAAGACGTATAGCCATAGGGAATATGCCGACATGATATTTATCTACGGTTTCTGCAATGGTAACGCAATCCAGGCAGTGAATAAATATCAACGTCGATTTCCAAATCGAGTCCTACCTAACAGAAAAGTGGTTCAAAAAGTATTTTTAAAAGCACAAGAAACTGGCATGTTTCCAAGTGCGGAAATTGTTTCCGAAAGACCGCAGGGCCTCGACGTAGATGTTGAAGAGAATATTCTTCATATTGCTACAGAAAATCCAAGTGAAAGTACGAGAAGGATTGCAATTGAACTTCATATACCTTCACACAAAGCCGTTTGGGAGACATTGAAAAGAAATGGTTTAAATCCGTTTCACATACAACCAGTTCAACATCTTCACGATGGTGATTATGCTCTAAGAACAGAGTTTTGTGAATGGATACGTCAAAATCGAGAACTGCATAGGTACATTTTATTTAGTGATGAAGCTCAATTTACCCGTGACGGAATTAATAACTGTCATAATGAACATAGGTGGTCAGAAGAAAATCCTCACGCTACATTCGAACGAAACTTTCAACATCGATTTAGTATTAACGTATGGTGTGGTATGCTTGGGGATCAATTGTTTGGTCCTTTTGTACTGGATGGACATCTTAATGGACTGGGCTATTTACGCTTCTTACAAGAAAACGTATTTAATATTTTTGATGAAGTTCCTTTAGATGTAAGGGCACGACTGTATTTCCAACATGATGGTGCCCCACCACACTTTAGTCTCCAAGTGCGAAATTTTTTAAATACTTGTTTACCCGATCGTTGGATTGGCAGAGCTGGTCCTTACAATTGGCCACCGAGGTCACCTGACCTTAATCCCTTGGATTATTGCTTGTGGGGGTGGATGAAATCATTGGTTTATGCAACAAGAGTAGAAACAAGGGAAGCGTTGCTTGATCGCATTAACAATGCTGCAGCTATTATCCGTAATAACCGTCTCTCAATTCGCCGTGCTACCAGAGCAATTAATAAACGAGCGAATAAATGTATCGAAGCAGGCGGTGGTATTTTTGAAAACATTGGTTAGGATTTTTTTTATGGTTTAGTATTTAGATTTAGTTATTTGTTGTTAAAATAAACTTTATTGTAAATTTCAGAACCGATTATTTTACAAAATAAATGTCGTGAAGTCGAAATATCAGTAACGTAATAAAACAGCATTCTAACTATTACTTGAAAATGGTTTGTTCTACCAAAAAAACTCAAAATACTTTTTCTTTTAAGAAATGACTGTAGATTAAGAAATAGACCCCTGATTTGAAAAAGACCAGAGGCGTACAATTTTTTTCGCCAAAACAATTTTATTTTTTGCTGTCGCGTACGCCACTGGTAAAATGGTCAAAACGTATTTTCATGCCAGTATAGCGCACACCCATGATCAGTGTAATACCTTAAATCGTTTTCGAGGTATTGAAGGAAAAATGTATATTACTTTTTTTTTTGGCACACTGTATCTCGAAAAGAAAGCATTTCCAGACCCACATTTATATGACCTTTTTCTCTTATATTGACCTCTAGAATACCTCATTAAAATATTTCCCTTTCCTCCCGAAACACTCTGTATATAAATATAACTAGTCAGAAACGACTACCCTCTCGATATAGGTCCTTATATAGTTTTAAAGGATTCGCACCCCAATATCTATTGAATATTAAAAATAAACCAACATTAGTACATAAAAATAGAATTAAGCTTTATTTCGAATAAAAAACAAATTTATTGTTCAAAACAAAAAATTGTTCTTCTTCCCCAAGGGAGGTGTACCGGAATAATCAAGGTAAAAGGTTTTTGACTTCAAATTTCCTGTTTAAAATAACTACGATAGTTTATATAAACAATAATGTCCAGCACAGCTCTTTACGGGAAACGCATCAATTATTAATTAGTAAGGATTTTTAGTCGACAAAGCATTTTGCATGTATAGCATTTTATGGTCATTGACCAGTGGGAAAAAGGCAAATAGACGAGAGGTGATGTTGAAACAAACAAGTAGTTTTTTTTGTGTCTTGCTCCCGATCCCTTGCGCATAATAATTGAGGGTTGAGCACACTACCTCTGTGTTTGTTTATTACTTGCCACATAGTTTTAGTAGAATTTGCAGACTGCTGAATAAGAATATCATTTGCTCTGATTTTGGCATCCCTTATAGCACCTTTATATAGTTTCCTGTAATTTTTTATTTCTTCAATACTTACTAAATTATGTTGCTGTCTCAGCTCAGTCAGGAACTGCAGATGGTCTCGCATTGCCCGTAATTCATCATTAGACCAGGTTATATTAAGTGATTGGTCAGATCTTACTATGTATGATTTTTCCGGAAAAGATATTAAGTAGGCATCCTCAAGAACTCTCATAAAACTTTCAAACATCATGAACATCACCACTCTCTGTTACAAAGTGCCACGAGGCTTGATTTAAAAGCTCATGAAAACAAAACTGACCCCTTTGCGTAATGGGCCTACATACTTTTTTCGACGCAACATAGCCCACAACTGACACCAGTGATCAGAAACATGCACATCAATCACTCCTATCAAATTTACCTCAATACTATTGCTCACAAAGATATTATCTAGGCAAGATCCCAAACGAGTTGCCTGAAATACTGTTTGTCTAAGATTAAAACTTTCCAGGGCATCACAGAGACGTACAGTATCAGCTTCATCTGTGTTAAAGTGCTCATTAAAGTCACCCGCTACAATAATATTTGCTTTTGATCTAAAACCAGACAAGATCACTTCAGTGGTTGTTAAGAATGTGTCAAAGTGGCCCGACGGCGAGCGATAAAAAGCTAAAATATAGACATTAAAAAATGGTATAAAAACTGAACAATATTCAATACACTTATCTACATTGAGACATGAATTTGTATTTACAAAGGATATTTCTTTAGTTTCCTTGACTAAAACCATAGTTCCTCCACCCGTTGGTTACCCAGCGATCTACTTTTTTGGCTCTAACTTTGGAACATACTTGTATAATAGGAACTTTTATATTTTATAGAGGCCATAAAGAGTCATTAAACCATACTAGAGTAGATGTTTTACATCGCCAGGGAACTTGCGAACTTGCCACCACACTCGTTGGTCCAAAATTTTGACCTGTGTCATTTTACAAGCTGCAAACCGATTTTCTTAATACTCTGGTCTTTTCTGCTCAAAAAAGGTGCTCCTAATTTATTTCGATAAAACTGGCGGTTTTCGACATAAATCGGTTTTTATGCAAAATACCTACTGTTATCCACGGTTTAATTTTTTTTTAACTTCCTTTTGCACAATAGCATAACTAGCCATATTGGCATCATCCACACTAGTTACCCTCCTGACCAACCTTCCCTTGAACCACTGGTATCAAAGGTTTGAAAATTTAATGTAGAGTATTTCTGTTTACATATAGAGGCGGTATGTTTTTTCTATTGCAATCTGTATTATAAATATTCCCCATCGTTGGGAAATTGTCAGTCAGATCAGAATATAACATACAAAGATTGTTTCAGTCGTTCAGTTGTTAACGTTGTTCTCAAAAATACATGATCCAAACAGAAACCATGTTCATATGTTTGTGTTACTCATGTGGGACCATTTATCAACGATTTAAAACCATAATGATTTAAAATTAGCAGATATGAGTTAACAAGATCAATTCCTTCAAGAATATTAATGTTGATATCACCTAGAAACAGTTCTATATTGTATTTAAGGGTTTCTAAACAGTACAGTTCAAGATCTATAAGAAAGGAATGAGAATTGGTAGATGGTGGTCGATACACGCAAGGGATAACATAATTCATACTATAATTAACAAAAGTTATTCTACTCATACTTACACCATACTTGTGCAACTTATGAATTTTAAACTCAATATCAAGGTTGTCCCTAACATAAATCAAAATACCATAATTTTTATCATGATCCCCATGATTATAGTAGGTGTTATAACCCTTAATATTATACAGTTTTTCATTACACTCACTTAGTACAATAATGTCTCAGAAAAATTGATTGTAACTTTCAAGAAACAATAAAAGTATCATTAAATTTCTTTCGGACACTAAGTATATTGAAGTGCATAATATTTAAAAGTTTATTTTTAATGTTTACCTTATCACAGTCAATGTTTTCGTGAATGCTAAAATTGTCTTCCAGATTTTCCAGTACCTATGTCAAGTACTTCCGTGTCTTGTTATACCGCCACTACAGTTCACCGTAATCTATTTTACTTCTTAGTATTTCTATTAGATATTTGTATGATGGACACTGGAAACTACTTGCTTCATGGCACACACTATATTTTGTTTCGTACTTTTCATTGCAGTTAGTATAATTTGAACACTTTCGCTGTTTGGGACATTCCTCAATGTCATGATCTTACGAGCAGTACTCACATATAGTTTTTTTTTTACATTCTGTAATTTTATGGTAGTGCTCTTGGCATTTAAAGCATCTTGGAATAGTTATACCTATATATCTTCATACACACTTTATTTTTGCCATTGAAGGAAGACGTTTTTGGCCACTATGAACTTTTGAAAGAGAAATAAATATAAATACTATGATTATAATTTTTCATTTCGCCAACACCGTATTAACAGCAAATAATACTAAAACACTTTATTAGCTACATATGTTCATAAAATTAATGGCTTTTTAATTTTAACTTTTATTCTGTATTCAATTATGTTTATGTGGAGCTAGCACTGAGATATACAAAATATTGTGTATGTAGCATATTTTTACTTGACAAAAATAACGTCCAAAAGCTAATAACAATATGCATCTCCAAGTAACTTAAAATATCTCTCACGCGATGACGTCACTTCGCGCGCCGTACGATATTTAAGAGGCTAGATACCTTGTTTATTTGTACCATGGGATCTGCCTAACAGCCTCTTCCACTCACACACATTACTTATATGCTCACCGCTGTAACTGGGAAGTGCAACAATACCGTTACCGTTGCTACTACCGAGACCGTTACTTATACAGAGTGTTTAAGTGACCGAGACCGTAGTCGATACCGATATCATACAATCATTTTTCCGAGTCGCGTACGTAGAACTATTTAAAAGATAATAATATGTTTCTGACGATCGCGCCGAATCACAGCCCCGTTGATTTGAAGGGTTGGTTCTAGTATCTTTTAGTTTTACGATATATTACCCTTAGGTATACTTTGAATTTAAACTGGTTTTGAACACGACCAATTGCCTGTTTTTTTTTTAAATATTCCTTTGTTTTATTTGGACTACGTGCCCACCGACCTGAATACCCGGAATGATTTTTTCCGCTGTATAAAGGCTTACCCGACAGACAATAGTGTACCCTAAACCACTCAAAATAACCTAGGGTGGCGCCCAAGACAATCAAAAACCGTCTTAACCGCCATGTAACGGGGTGGACGTCACGCTGACACCAACTACATGTAATAGATCCTTTTGCAGTGTCTCTAGGAATATCCATCACCACTCTGCTATTGTAGGCTGGACCGCCATCTGGTAGAAACCAAGTGTTACGCAATTCTTTTGCTGGAATAATTTGTGTTTGAAACAGTTCTAGTTCGATTTTCTTCGAAATTGAGGAGCCCAATCAAATGGTCTTCTAAAACAAAAATTCAAGTTTTATTCATTTGTGAGACTAGTAATCTAAGGATTTATTCCAAATTACCTATAATACCACACCTCACATTAGATCCAAATTTTTTTTGCGATCGCCTTTCTCCTAAATTATGCCAATTTTCTCTACTCCAGTAGTGATGGTTATGTTTATAGAATATTCCACCATTTGTAAATCGCGCTTCGTCTGTCCAAAGAACTTTAGATTAAAAATCAGGTATATCTTGGCGCTCATTCTGAATGTTAAATTTTTTTTTATGTAGCTGATCAGAGAAAAATCACCTAGTCAGTTCCTGTGTATGATAATATTATTGATAAATTAACTGGCACAATTAATAATATAACTTAACATTGTTTTTCTCTATTGCAGCATTGACGAACATCAAGATTGCATAATCCAGATCCAACAGCAGCGGGATAATCGGGTTACTCAGAAACATAACGTGAAAGTTGAGAATGACTTGGGGATATTTCGGCAAAGAAATGTATACAAACACCGCCTTCGTGAAGGTTCAGGGAAAGTTAAGTTTAAATGTAGTCAGTGTGATTATCGAAGCATTCACAAAGAAACTTTAAAGAGGCACCTTCTCCAGCATAAGGATCCAGAGGAAGTTAATATGTTTAAATGTAGTCAGTGTGATTATCAAAGCATTCGGAAAAGTAGTTTAAAGGTGCACCTTCTCCGACATAAGGATCCAAAGGAAATTAATATGTTTAAATGTAGTCATTGTGATTACCAAAGCATTCACAAAGGTAGTTTAAAGACGCACCTCCTCCGACATAAGGATCCAGAGGAAGTTAATATGTTTAAATGTAGTCAGTGTGATTATCAAAGCATTCTGAAGAGTAGTTTAAAGACGCACTTTCTGCTTCACGCGGATCCACGGGAAGTCGCTATGTTTATATGCAATCAATGTGCCTATCAAACAAAGTATGAAAGTAATTTAAGAAGTCACCTTCTCCGACATAAGGATCCAAAAGAAGTTAATATGTGTAAGTATGGTCAGTGTAATTATCGATGCATTAAAGAAGGTCAATTAAAGAGGCACCTTTTCCGGCATAAGGATCCAGAGGAAGTTAATATGTTTAAATGTAGTCAGTGTGATTATCAAAGCATTCGGAAAAGTAATTTAAAGGTGCACCTTCTCCGACATAAGGATCCAGAGGAAATTAATATGTTTAAATGTAGTCAGTGTGATTATCAAAGCATTCGGAAAAGTAATTTAAAGGTGCACCTTCTCCGACATAAGGATCCAGAGGAAATTAATATGTTTAAATGTAGTCATTGTGATTATCAAAGCATTCACAACGGTAGTTTAAAGACGCACCTTCTCCGACATAAGGATCCAGAGGAAGTTAATATGTTTAAATGTAGTCAGTGTGATTATCAAAGCATTCGGAAAGGTCATTTAAAGACGCACCTTCTCCGACATAAGGATCCAGAGGAAGTTAGTATGTTTAAATGTAGTCAGTGTAATTATCAAAGCGTTGACAAAAGTAATTTAAAGACGCACCTTCTCCGACATAAGGATCCAGAGGAAGCTAATATGTTTAAATGTAGTCAGTGTGATTTTCAAAGCATTTGGAAAGGTTATTTAAAGAAGCACATCCTCCGACATAAGGATCCAGAGGCAGTTAATATGTTTAAATGTAGTCAGTGTGATTTTCAAAGCATTTGGAAAGGTGCTTTAAAGAAGCACATCCTCCGACATAAGGATCCAGAGGAAATTAATATGTTTGAATGTAGTCAATGTGATTATCAAAGCATTCAGAAAAGTAATCTAAAGGTGCACCTTCTCCGACATAAGGATCCAGAGGCAGTTAATATGTTTAAATGTAGTCAGTGTGATTTTCAAAGCATTTGGAAAGGTGCTTTAAGGAGGCACATCCTCCGACATAATGTTCCAGAGGCAGTTAATATGTTTAAATGTAGTCAGTGTGATTATCAAAGCATTCAGAAAAGTAATTTAATGACGCACCTTCGCCAGCATACGGATCCATAGATAGACGATATATTTAAATGCGATCAATGTGCCTACCAAGCAGTGTTTAAGAGTCATTTAAGGAGGCATCTTTTCCGATATAGGGATCCAGAGAAAGTTAATATGTTTAAATGTAGTCAGTGAGATTATCAGACTAAGCATAAATCTAATTTAGGTAAACATTTTCTCCGGCATAAGGAACCAGGGAAGTCGATATGTTTACATGTGCGGTTAATATCTAAGGTTGTTTAAGCAATGGCTCATTAAATGATATTGCATAATAATATGCTTAATTGATAAATAATGTGATAACACTAGCACAGATTTTATTTTTGATAAGTTTTATATTATTTTGGTTAATTCGTATTTTTAAATAATAATGCCTGATTATGGTCCAAATTATCAATGTCCTGTTAACTTTACCTACTTCTATGGATATCATTGTTGTCATGGCATTTATATGTAACTATTGTCACCAACGATGATAATTTAAGTAAACACAGTTAGCAAAATTAAATTGGAAGAAGTTAAAATATATAAACAGACTAGTTTTGTTAAAAACATTTGATATACAGGGTGTCCGGTAAATATATGGCATATTCTGGCAGCGTATAGGGGGAGGTCAAAATTACCCTAATTTGTTATTGAACAAAAATCCTGAAGTGCCCGTTAATGGAGATACAGAGCCCCAAAGGGGCACCCAGCGACCTACCTTTTCGGCTCAAACTTTTGAACCGACATGTATAATTTAATGAAATTTTAATATTTTATGTAGGCCATAAAGACTACATACAGTTCCTTTTACATCTCGGCAATTGTGTGGATGCAAGAAGAATTTATTGTGATACATTTCCAAATCGAAGTGTGCCGCATAAAGGAACCATTAAAAGGGTTGATATTTCAGAAATCACCTAAACACAAGAATGGTAAAAATCCTGTCTCTTATGTTAACCTACTTTATATTCTCTTAATAAAGATACAAAACATGTTCCTCTCGCCCTTTCTTTAATGGTTTAAAACGATAACTGGCCTTTAATTGGATGTATCTCACGTGTCAAAGCTTAATCCCCGAACCCTGATTGATTATAATTTGAAAAATTCTCTTATCATTGCTAAAGATGACCTTCTCTAAGATCGAAACATGTCCTAGATCAGTTAGTATCATATAAAGATCTTGTTCCCCCTTTTTGTTATATTAAATGTATTTGTGGTTCAGACAGACTTTTATTCCTACCATTTAAAACTTTCCTCACTGAGAGAATGGACTACTTTCTGCACCTTAAAACAATACGAGTAAAATTATGATTGTGCCTAAATCGTTGCCAAAACCAATTTGCTTAGTTGACTCTTGCAGGATAATCAGCGGCAGATATGCCATGTACCTTTTGGACGTGATAAGGATGTACCAGTTGTTCGCGAAGGGTCTCATGAAAAACCCACTTTGTTGCATGAACTTGGAGCGACAGTTTAATTAACACTATTAGAGAGATTTTGAGCAATCTCATCCAGAATTTCTGAGGGTTCCTTGGTCTTCTTGGAGGCCCTTTTCCACCACGATGCGACAAGGAACTTGCTAAACTTGATTAGCAAAAGATTAACTACTTTTAGCATTCCTTTTTATTTCACTTCTTACTTGTTTCTCTTAAGCTGCGATCAACCCCTTCAAAAGTTCTTCGGTATGGTAAACGTCGAACTGGAAATGTTGTATCAGAATAAATTTTTCTCACCTCCACACAATTGCCGAGTACTTGTCCAAAAATAAGATGCATGTCAGCATACTCACTATATGAATAGTCCTCCATTACTTAAGCCTTATCTATTTAATCAATCAGGCAACAAAAGTGTTGTCAATGGCGCATTGTTAACGAAATAAAAACGAGTGATGGTTTGATAATTGTAGTATTCTGATTTATTATTTCAATAACGTGTTAGAAATAGAATTTATTTTCTTCGAAAACGGCTAATTTGATCGAGACGAATGTAGAGTAGTAGAGTAGCTATGGCGTTTTCGGACTAGAATTGAGCTTTTTTACATACAAATCTCCATAAGAAAATTTAAGGTCCGTTCTGCATTTCAAGGCCACCGACGCCAGGTCAAGGGCGTACTAAACATTGCGCAATGGGCCGTAGGCATACGGCCCAAAATGCGCCCAGCAAACCAGGCAAGCCTGGCGGCCGGTATTATGCGCCTATGGACGCTCTTAATATTTAGGTCACTGTGCTTAACTCACTCACGTCCCGGCAGTGCCTTAACGGGTATTATTGAGCTTGTCTTACCTCGAGGGATGTAATTGTAACAGTTTGCAGAAATTTGCGATGAGTTGACTTGGAAACCAATCAAAAATAAAAAAAAAATAAAAAATCAATCTTTTATTATTAAATTGTTTATTCCCAACTAACTATTACAGGTCATTACAGGGAATATAGTACAACGTAGAATACGATTAACCATAACGATAGATAAAATAATATTAAAATTAAAAATTAAAATTAAAATTAAAATAATAATTTCACAATAAAATATCTGTTTCACAAACTTTTAACAAAATCATTCTTCCAGAATTATGTTTGTTAGTTTATTTTTAAATTTTTTGATTACTTGAATATTTTTAAGAAACGTTGGTAATTGATTATAAATAATAATTCCTTCATGTAAAATTGATCGTTTACCAAAATTCGATCTAATTTGGGTAATTTGGAAATCATTACATTGTCTTGTATAATGTTGGTGAACGCTAATTGATTTTAATAATTTTATATTTGAATTTTTTATTTTTAAGTTTATTTTCTGTATTAATATACTAATTTTTAATTTATACAAATGCTTGAGGTCTAGATATCTTCTTGGTCTATATAAATTCAATGTTGGTTCTAAAAATGGTAAGTTGTGTATACATTTAATTACTTTATTTTGTAATTTTTGTAATGGTTTTAAATTAGTTTTACAGGCAGAGCCCCAGATTGATATTAAATATTGGATTTTTGAATAAATAAGACAAAAATATATATTCTTTAAATATTTTAAGGGAACAAAATGTCTTATTTTATATAAAATTCCTATTAATGGAGATATATTAGTTTTTAGTTTTTGAATGTGGTACTTCCAACTTAGATTTTCATCTTAATATAATCCCAAAAATTTAATTGTCTTTGTATACTTGATAATTTGGCCGTTAAACATTAATTGTGAAATATGTTCCTTATTTGAATTGTTCTTACTCATCAGCATGTAAGAGGACTTGTTGAAATTTAGAGTTAATTTATACGATTGAAGCCATGCAAAAATAATATTTAAATCATATTTTATATCATTTTCCAGTTGAAAAATATTATCTGAAATTATATTACAGTCGTATCATCGGCAAATAGTTTAATATTCCCTTTTAAATTTAAATTTCCTATTGAATTAATGTAAATTAAAAAGAGGATCGGTCCTAATACAGAGCCTTGTGGTACTCCACAAGTTATAGTTTTTTTATTGCTTTTGTTATTTTCAATTTGGACAAATTGTTTACGATTATAAAGATAGTTTTCAAACCAACAGTAAACCATTCCTCTTACCCCAATATTATACAGACATTGCATTAATTTTTTATGATTAACAGTATCAAAGGCTTTGCATAAGTCTAGTGATAAGAGACAACATTTTTTATTATTATTAACGTGAGATTGAATTTTTGTTATGACATCTGCTACTGCAATTTCAGTATCTCTATATTGACGAAAGCCGTATTGACCAGAAAAAAATAAATTTTTATTTTCTAAAAACTCTGATAATTTGATATTCATAATTTTTTCTATTACCTTTGAGATGACCGGCAATACAGAAATAGGCCGGTAATTGTTACAGTTATACCTTTCACCATTTTTATAGATTGGTGTTATTTTTGCAATTTTTAATTTATCTGGAAAAATTCCCATGTTAAAAGAAAGTTTTGTTAAGCAGAGTAAAATAGGAATAATTTCATTTTTGACAAGTTTTATAATTTTAATATTTATGTTGTCAAAACCACTAGCTTTCTTCACTTGAATTCCATCAATGATGTCTTCAATATCTTTGTTATTAATATTTTCTACATCCAAAAACATCGACTGCTCATTTTGTCGGTCAGAACTGGTATTTGATATATTTGGAATTTTGCTAGATAAGATCTCACCAACATTTACAAAGTGGGTATTTATCTCTTCACGGATTTGCCATTTTCCCTCTATTTTTAAATCATTTACCAGTAGATAGCCAATGGTTTGCTTCTCATTATGGGGTTTGTTTGTTAAAATTTGATTAATGCTGTTCCATATGGCTTTTTGATTTGTATTAATAAAGTGTTCATTATAATAATTTTTCTTAACTGTTCTAATTGTTTTTTTGACTAATTTATTCATGCTATTACACATAGTGTTTACATACGTCATATAGTAGATTTTAGTGCTAATGAAACATATTAAAATAGATTGCCTGAAACAAACATTACAATGAGACTCAACTAATAGACAAAATAAGTATACCTACATACCTATTACAAATCACTGAAATTGTTTATGTAGAATTCTTCCAACGAATAAAAACATTTCTTAATTAAATATTGTTTTATTACAAACTTAAATTGTTTAATAGGTAGCACCTTCATGGCAGCTGGGAGAGCATTATAAAGCTTAGGACCGTAAAAGGAGACTCCACATTTTATTTTATTTACGCGGTGGTAGTTCGTGTAGATATGTTCCCTATTTCGTGTGTAATGCTCATGTATATTCCCGTGTGAAATATATTCATCAGCGTGTTTTCTCATGTATATTAGGCACTCTAGTATATATATATACAGGGCACATTTAGTAGTTTTAGCTGTATATAAGCATTCTTACAGTCATCTCTGTAATTCAATCAACCCATCACTCTTATGGCTTTTCTTTGAAACTAAACAGTCGTTTCAAATGTGAAGTATGACCCCATCCCAGTATTGCATATGAAATTCTTGACTCAATGAAAGCGTGATAAGTAGAGAGAAGGACAATTGCTGAAACCACACCCACCAAGCTTCGCAAAGCATACACACTAGATGCCATTTTTTCACATAATTTATCTATATGAGTATTCCATGTTAATCTACAATCAATATGTACTCCGAGAAAGCGCACACATTGAGACATATTAAAACCTTCCATATCTCTTAATGAAAAATACATCAGCTCCGTTTTGGTCTCATTCAGGTTAAGTTGGTTACTATTAAACCATTCAGTGACTGTTGATTGTGTCTCCTTCATGGCAGCCTTGATGAGCTCCCCAGATGAAGCACTCTTCAACACGGTTGTATCGTCCGCAAAAAGTACCAAATCTGCAGTGGGATCACAGCTCTCCAAATCGTTTATATAGATCAAGAAGAGCAATGGTCCCAGTACCGATCCCTGCGGTACACCATATTGAATGTTTTGTAATTCAGAAAGACTGCCATTAGAATCAACAAACTGTTTTCTGTTGCTTAGATAAGATGTTATCAAATCAATACTTCTTTGATTAAATTTGTACAATCTCAGTTTATTTATGAGTACAAGTGGGGAAACACAATCAAAGGCCTTCGTTAGATCACAAAAAAGAGCCACAATGTATTCTCCGTCATTGTAGCCCTTATTTATAATTTGTACCAGTTAATTTATTGCTGCCGTTGTTGAAATGCTGTAAATCCAAACTGCGATTTATTTTGGTTGTTTTCAAAGTAGTTAGTTATTCTAGTTTTTAATAGTTTTTCTATAATTTTAGAGAATATGGGCACGATGGATATTGGTCTATAATCACATTAACCAGGCTTTTTAAAATTTTACTATTGAAGCCATAGTAGTCTTTACTTTTTTTGTTTATGAGTCCTTTTATTACATCCCTAACCTCAACTTCTGATACTAAGGTGAACTCAAAATGTATGTCATATAGTTTAGTGCTAATTAAATTGCAATATTGCTCTGCATATTCCATAGGACTTTTTTTGTTAATGGGTAATTTTTTTATAAGTTCATGAGGTATGTTAATAAAAAACGAGTTTAGTTGGTTAGGTGTAAGTTCACTGTTTTGCTTAATATTTGTTTTTACAAGATTGGAATTATTTTTAACAACATTCCAAATGGCTTGGGAGTTGAAATTATTATTCTTGATAATAATTATCATTTGACTGCTTTGTTGCTTTTTTTATTTGATTGCGATAGAGAGTTGTATAATTTCTGCATATGAGTGACAGTTCTGGACTTTTATGAGTTCGAGCTAAATCCCTATAGAAATTTAACCTGTCACGCATATTTTTTAAATCATCATTGAACCATGAGATTAATGGAGTATTTTTATAATGCTTGAAATTTTTTCCTGGGAAGGCCAAATCGGCACAGCTTTGTAGAAAAGTAAGAAACATTTTGAATTTCATATCTGTATCTATGCTTTTATTAGTTATAAAGTCCCAGCAAATGCCCTGTACCAAGGACTTCATTACAATCAGCCCATTCTTAGTTACCGGCCTAAAGACAGTGTTGACCACTACTTTGGAAGTGGGTTTGTGGTTAACAAAACCCACCCCAACAGCCAGATGGTCCGAAAAACCCACATCAGTTACATAATTTTCACATTCACTCACATTTGTAAAAACGTTATCCAGACAAGCGGCTCCCCGGGTACTTTTTTGTTATCATACTGTTAAATCCGTAAGAGTGAAATAAATCGAAAGTATCACTTCTAATTGTGCTTTCCTTTAAAAAATCAACATTAAAATCGCCTAAAATAAAAATTTGATGTTTGAGATTACTAATTTTATGCAAAATATTACTCATTTTATCTAGAAATATATCAAAGGTACCAAGTGGTGGTCGGTATATAGTAACAATTGTCATTTTTAGAGTGTGTGACTGTATTGCACATATTTCAATATGTTTTTCTACCGTTAAAGCATTTATATCTTCCCTAGATGAAAATTCGTTAACACATACATCACTAACGGCAGCTGCCACTCCGCCATGAATGTAGTACCTACGACAATATGATGAAATGAATGAATACCTTTGCAGTTTAGTTTGTTCTATCTCCAAATTTGACATCCAGTGCTCGCTGAAAACTATGACATCATAATCAAATTTATTAGCCTCTATTTGAACAATTTTGTTCCTTAAACATTGAGCATTTATATGTAATATGCTAAAATTGTGCCTATTTCTAAATTTAGAATTTTTTTTGTTTTTATTATAAAATATACAACTTGGTACATCATTACTATCAATAACTACATCACTACTGTCCTTTTTGATTACATTTAGGTTTGAAAGTTTAAAGAACCAAGAAACTCTTTGTGTCGTTCAAAATTGAAACGCTTTATACCTACATTGTGTGGCCAAAAGCTTGAATCATACATTTCCCCCTTTTTGCTCATGGGGCCAATTACTAGGAACCTCTTTAGTTGATTAGGATAAGATGGTATTTCTTTGACCATTATATTTTCAGTGGTCAACCCTGGTTTTCTCTTGATGTATTCGGTGACCATGCATCGGCACTTCTTTTGACTCTATTTATGTAGATCCAGAGACGTCTGTCTTCGCCGGCAAAGTCTTCGCCTCCTTGAGTGACCTCAGCTCTGCCTAGTCTCTTTTTAAAACCTTTTCTACGTTGCTGAATGAAACCATCATTTTCCGTGGCAGTAGTAGCGTACGAATTTTGCCTGTCGTAACGATTTCCTCTAAAATTTCCACGGTAATCCTCCAGATTTTTCGGTCTTCTTAAGGAATTATTTTCGGGATCTGCTGCCGCAACGTGACCTCCCTTTCGTTCTACGCCCAGTATACGCTTCTTAACCACACCGGAGTAGTTGCCTGGAACCGAGGCCGCCGATTTGCTACTTGGCCGATGTTGTTCAGTAATGGGTTCCGTAGTGATTGGCATAACTGCGGCTGCTTGGTTCACTTCATCGCAAATAAGATCCTGAGCAGCTCCATGTAGAATTTTGTTTTGTTTTGGTTCTAGGTTAGACATTCGTTCTATTAATAAACGATTATTTTCCTTTAATATCTGATTTTTGTCGTTCATTTCGGCAATTAATCTATTTAGTAGTTGGACTTCTTGACTCAGCCTCTCATTCTTGACTCAGCCTCTCATTTTCGTACCTAAATTCGATTTAATCACCTTTGTTTCGATCCTCATTGTTAACATTTATTGGCGCCAAATTGCAGCACACCACACGCTTTTTGCTAACAAACTTTAGGTTTTTGCGTTTAGCACAGCTTTCATGAAAGATTTCTTCGCAATTTGCACAGAAAAAAGCTTTGCATATCTTTTTAGCACAACACTTATATCTCTTTGCACCACTAGTATCATTATAATCACTTTTTACACTTTCCTGATCTGATTGACCGTCATCATCCGACCCCATCTTTAGAAAAAAATGGCAAGTATTCTATGAAAAGCTCAAAAAACCCAGTAAAATTGATTCAGGTACGGAAGATTTGTGCCCGCCTGCAGCAGGCAATCCCAATGCAGTGAAAATGACCATTGTTCAACCGCCATGTACAGCGGAGAGTGGCCTTTTATTTGGTGGGCGTGTCGTCGCGTATAGTCCGGTGTGAGTCTCCTCCCACTGGCGTTATCGTTGTTTGTAGGCGTGCACCCCTATACTGGGTGCTCTCCGATTTCGGTGAGAAATCAGCGAGCCTCCAGCACAAGAATGTACTTGTTTTGTTATTGTATTAAATTAGTTGATTGTCTGTTGTGTGTTCGTCTACTCATGTGTAAATTTTAATTGCTTGTTTGTCTGTCATATGTTAAATAATAATGATGTGAAATATTCTCCTGTCATTTTGTTTGTTTGTCTTTTACCGTTGATTCTGTTGTTTATTAGCCAGTGGGAGATTATAGATGGGTAGTTTGTGGTACAGTGGTTTATGTTTGTTGTTTGTGTCATTGTCCGCTCGTCTGTGTGTTATACTTCTTGTCAGTGGTGACTATTGTAGTTGGTACGTGTAGAAGTAATTTGATATGTCTCGTATATGTTCTGTTTTGTAATTTATCGCCGCCATATTGTGTAAGTGCGCGATCGTGACGTATCTGTCGGATGACGTCACACACTGGAGGAGCCTATTCTCAAACCTTAGCAGCCGTTGCTGTTAAGTGTTTGAAACACTACACCATACAGGGGCACCGTAAGTTAGTATGGGTCGAATAATTTTTCTGTAGATGAGTAGCTTATTGGATGGGGATAGGTGGGATTTTTTGGAAATAAGTGCGTATATATAGGCTTTGCATAGCAGCAAAGCTTTTTTTAAGGACGTCAGAAATGTGTGGTTTGAAGGAAAGCCTGTCATCTATTGTGATACCAAGGTATTTTAGTCTTCGTTGCGGTGGTGTAGGAAAGTTATGTATGGTTACTAATTTAAATAAGTCCTTGACGCCATACAGTGTCGAAGGCCCTGCTGATGTCAAGTGATAGCAGAACGGTGTTTTGCTGTACATTGAATTTATTTTTAACATCAGTCAGGACTCTCGCCACTGTCTGTACTGTATCATGGTGAATCCGAATTGTTCGTCGGGTATGTTCGTAGTTAGTCGGTGTTTTTTGAGTTTTAGTAAAATTCATTTTTCTGCTATTTTGGAAAGTGTGTTCGTCAATGCAAGTGGTCTGTAGGAGTGTTGGAAAGTGTTGGAGCAGAAACATTGCGTTAATTATATGTATAGGTACAATAGTTGAGCAAATGCTCTTTGGGGTAAGTTTTTTATTAAAATATTAGGGAGCCCATCAGGCACAGAGGCTTTTCGTAGAGGGACATGATGTATTATATCCCTAAGCTCCCTGGAGCTGATGAGCAATTTGGATAGGAGGGGGGGGGGATCGGATATTTTTGTCGAGTCACGTTTGTCATTTGGTTTTGTTCTGTTAGATTATTTGGAGGAGAAGTGCAGATTGCAGCCAGAGAGTCAGCTATGCAATCTGCCTTCTCCTTGTCCGTCTGTGTGTCGTGACCAGTCAGTGTTGGTATTTTCTTAAATTTTCGTTTGAGGCGCTTGGTCAGGCGCCACAGTGCCGAGTCCTGTGCTGTTAGTCCTGTCAATGTATCGTTCCACATTTTGTTTTTATGTAAATTTATTTTGTCTGGTATAGTATGTTCAATTTCTATCAGTCTGATTCTATCTAGTACGTTGCCATGTTTTTCTAATACGGTTTTTTATTTTTATTAGGTCTAGTATGTCTGTTGGTAGTCTGTCCTCTTTATGTTTTATTTTAATTTTTTGTCCAATATGTCAATGTACCTACTTCTTGTATGTTGTTTGCGGGTTTTGTTACTTCATTTTCCAATGTTTGTATGTCTGTTATGTCATTATTGATATTAATTTTGTTGTTCAGTAATTGTCTGTAGTTTTGCCAGTTAACATTTTTTAAAAGTATCGTATATGTTGGGGATTCAAAGAGGCAAGTGGTCAGGATTTAATTTATTTAAGACTATCGCCTCGGATAAGTCCATTATATTTTTATTTAAAAAGAAGTCTATAAGTGGGCCTGGCGCCGTTTGATGGATAATGAGTGGGCGTATCCGAGGCGACAATCTGTATATTATTATCAAGTAAATAATCGTGTATTAAATTTCCATGGCGGTTGTTCAAATGATTTTTCCACATATGCCTCGCATTGTGATCACCTGCCACAAGAACTTGGCCATGATTAGCAAAAAATGGCTCAATATCGTTGTTTGTCAGACGGGTGCGGGGTGCGGCGTATACCGCACTCACAACCACCCCATTTCTAAGCTTGATTGACATGCTCCACAGCAGTTACGTAACTGTCAATCTGCATGTGAGAAATGGACTGTTTGATAAGTATGTCAACTCCGCCACCACGCACATTTCTGTCGGCCCTGTATATGGCATAATTTCGTATTTTGATCGAGTCATTTTCCGCTAATTTAGTTTCGGTGACGAGCATTATATCAACATGATTTGTATATAAAAATGAGATGAGCTCTCCCAGTTTGCTTTTCACGCCATTGACGTTCCAAGTGATTATATTTAAGGTTTTTAAATTTATCAAAATGTTCACGGTCGAAAACTCTGACATAATGTCTATTAATTCACTTACCAGGGGGTTCTGTGAAGTAACGGCACTCTGCACATTCACATTCACTGGCGCGCGTTATTGTTGTTGTGACTATATTGGTGCTGGTTGATGAGAGGGGGGGCAAGGGGCCTCCTCTGGACGGCAATGCAGGGAAGTTGTGCTGAGTTGGAGCTGGGGCACTTGCCCTGCCCGACAAGTTGACCCCACTTGCCCTGGGGTTGTTCTGTGAGGTCCATGGATTGCCGGTGGGGGCTGGGGCAGGTACGTATTTAGGTTGTGGCTCGTTTCCCTGCTGGTTCTCAATTATTTTGTTTAGTCTAAAAATGTGCACCGGGCACTGCTGATTATTGGCCTGATGGCCACCATTACAATTTGCACACTTTACGATGTGCCCGGGTGCACAATCCTTCGAGAAATGATTTTCAGCGCATTTCACACATTTGACATCTCTCGAACAATATGTCGTTGCATGTCCCCATATTTGGCACCTTTTGCATTGTGTTATGGTTGTTTCTTTTCTCCCAGTGTACTGCGACATTAGACACGTATTGGACTTCGCGCTGTAATTTATTTACGTTGTTATTTTCACCGATGGTGACGACCATGTAGAGGGGCCTGAAGGGGGTACGGAACATGAATACTTGTTTTATGTTGAGTTTGTATACATTAGTTAGTTCCGCTTGGACGTCTTCTGGAGGTGGTTTGTAGTCCAATCTTCTTAGGATGGCTGCTTGGGTCTTCTCTGTTACAGGGGCATACGTATGAAATTTGTTGTCAACATTTGCTTGCAACTGTCTCAAGTAGTTATTGTAACCAGTGATGTCTTTGATGTAGAGTATGGTTGTGCGTTTAGCCAATTTGATGTTATAACCAACAGGTTTCATGATTTTATTCAAGTACTCTCTTAGTTTCTGGAATTTTTGCACTGAGTCGGGAATATCTTCCATTGGGGGGACTGGAATGCGTTTTTCACTTGTATTTTTATTTTTGTTTTCAGGTTTGGTGCTGGTGCTGGATTTTAGTGATTTTGACGATTTACGGCGGATGGCTGCTGACGAGGTGGCGGAGTCTTCATCAGTGTCCGAGGTGCCTTGGTTCAGGATTTTAGTGTCGTTTGGTGTAAGCGAGTCATATCTATTGCTGGTTGGGAGTACGAATTTTTCCCTTGGGGCCAAGTACGTTTTGGTATTAACTATTTTTAAAATTTTAGGGTCGGTTTATGGAGAGTTGGTGGCAAGTCGTCTTTTTCGGTCATCTTTTCTTATGGAATCATCTGTCTGACGGTCCATGTCGCTGTCAGAAATAATATAATGTTGTTTTGGTTGGGGTTTCTTTATTTTAGGGATGGTTCCAGTAGCAGATGATTAATGTTGTTGGAGCTGAGTACGGTCCTGGGCTTTTTTAACTATATCTAGGTAAGTATTTACTGGATTTATTATTATTTCGCCCTGTATTGATCTGGCAGTTTCTGTTTGCATGTTTTCGTCATTGTCTGTGGTCAGTGTTTCTTTGTTTATATTTATTTCTAAAAGTGGGTAAGAATTTTGGGGATATCCCATTGTTGTTTCTGTTTCCATTGCTTGTAGGTCAGCTTGAATATTTATTTTTTGGTTGATAGGGGATTCCAAACTTAAAGTTTGTTCTTCTCTGTGGGAATCCTTATCTGTTTGCTCGTATGCGGAGCAAAAACTATTTTGGCTCGTCACTCTAGTTTTAGTACTGCTAAACGTTATGTTATGTTTTGCGGTGAAATGTTTGGTAATTTGGAGTCTGTGTTTCTGGGGTATTTTTTCTGTGGATTATTTACGTGCGGTGGCTTCACAGTACTTAGGTACATGATTACAGGGGGGGAGGGGTACGGATCATAGCACACGGGGTGTCTATGAGGGGGGGCCTCTAGGAGGGTACAAAAAACACTAATTACACTTATATTTAACTTATTAATATTAACACTCACATCTAAGAAATTCGGTTTTTACATAAAAAAACACGGCGGAAAAATCGCGCAGAAGAGCTATGTGAAGGTGTTCTTGTGGCAGGAAGTGTTGCATCATCTTACAATCAGAAAATTGCTGTTAGAAATATGAATGTCAATGAGCGTGAAATAATAATAAAAAGCTTTAAACCACAATTACAACGCGCATCGGAGTTCGAAATTTATAACTTTGACAAAATAGACAATTTAGTTATAGAACGAATAGAGAAAATTTTAGATTCAATAGATATGTCAACACTTAACGTAGAAGAAAAACTTTCTATACAAAAAATATGTGCTAAATACTCGGACGTTTTTCATTTAGAAGGAGACCCACTTAGCGTTACGAATCTATACCAACAAAAACTTCAGATAAAGGACAATGCAGTACCAGTATACTTAAAACCTTATCGATTACCGCATGCTCAAAAAAGCGATATAAGTAAACACGTTAATAAAATGCTCAAAGAAGGCATTATAGAGGAAGCAAAAAGCGAATGGTCTAGCCCACTTTTAATAGTACCTAAAAAAACCTGACAGTTTAGGAAATAAGAAAACTCGACTTGTGATTGATTATAGATTAGTAAACCAAAGAGCTTTAAACGATGAAAAATTTCCTTTACCTTGTATTTCCGAAATATTAGATTCCCTATCTGGGGCTTTATATTTTTCTCATCTAGATTTATCACAAGGATATTACCAATTAGAATTAGATAAATACAGTAGGCCGTATACAGCATTTACTACAAATGAGGGTCAATATCAAATGAAAAGATTACCTATGGGGCTAAAAGTTAGTCCTAGTGCATTTTCTAGACTTATGACTACCTATAGCAATGTCAAGCTTAAATTACGAAAGCTGTTTCATTTATTTAGACGATCTCATAATGTTTGGAAACTCATTACAAAATCATAATATAAATCTCATCAAAGTTTTACAACGACTTAGAAAAGTTAATTTAAAATTAAATCCAAGCAAATGTGATTTTCTAAGAAAAGAAATTTTATATCTAGGTCATATCATTTCATCTGACGGAATTTCTCCAGATCCAGAAAAACTAAAAGCAATAGTTTAATATCCAATACCTCAAAATGCTGACGAAGCCAAACGATTTGTAGCTTTTGCAAACTATTATCGAAAATTTATTAACAATTTTGCTCAAATAGCCCAGCCGCTTAATGAATTGTCACGAAAAGGAAAAATGTTTGCATGGACTGACAAATGTCAAATTTCTTTCGATAAATTGAAACAAGCTATTACTAATCCGCCTTTACTACAATATCCAAATTTTTCCGAAAATAATACTTTTATTCTCAAAACTGATGCTTCCGGATATGCTGTCGGCTCTATCTTGTGCAATAGTAATGATAAACCTGTAGCTTTTGCTTCTCGAGTTTTAAATAAAGCGGAACAAAATTAGTGTACTGTAGAAAAGGAGTTGCTGGCAATAGTATGGAGTGTCTAAACATTTTAAACCATACTTATACGGTAGAAAGTTTTAAATTTTTTCAGATCATCGCCTTCTTGTATATTTATTTAGTATGACTAATCCATCTAATAGATTAACCAAGTTTCATCTCACTTTAGAGGAATATGATTTTACGATACAATACATTAAGGGTTCTCAAAATGTAACTGCAGACGCTTTATCACGTATTAAAATCGAATCATCTGAACTTAAGGAAATTACCGCAAAAGCATCCACCAGTGTAAACGTAATGACGCGTGCACAGACAAAACGCGAGAATGTGCAAAAACAGCCGGATTTAATAATTTCTAATAAAGAAGGGCTTGATCACCTCGGACTTGTAGAATTATTAAAACCGCCCGTTGACAGTACCTATAGAATTATGTCCAGTAAACAGTATTGAATTTGAAAAACTTAAAAACAAAATAAACCATGGTTATATAATTAATAAATATTTTATATATGATAAGACGTCTCAAATAATTTGCTTTAATCAAGATAACCGATCAACGCTCGAGTTAGGTACATCGTTGAGAGATCTTGGAATTTTATGCAAAAAATATCAAATTCCGGAATTATATCGACAGTGGAAAGGTAAAAGGTCGTAAGCGCCATCTCGGCTGAAAATGAGTTATATATATGGCTAAACTGCTTTCTTTTTTCTCTATCTATCCATCTAAGTACTAATTAAAAATTAGCACTTTTATGGCGTTTTAGTCATCCATATTTCACGGTCCATTTTTTGAAACTCTTGCTTAAGCGACACAAATTTTACCATTTTTGCATGAACGAAACATAAGTCTATCCATTATCCAGTCAAACTCCCAATAAATATTTTAGCTTTATATAATAAAGTAGGTGTTGTCGCTTTAGTCTTTATACCTAAATAAAAATTGCTCAAGTATAGTATTTTAGTCAATTAACCTTAGTTATTTTGCCTGCCCAAAGTATACAATAATTTAAGATGAACGGTTAATCAATTTAAATAATTTCAAATTAACACTGTAGTTTAATCGTTTTGTCGTCCTCAAACCAAAAAACTGAGGTGGTTTAGTCTTTACATTTAATTATTTCTTTGTCAGCATGTCGCATTAACCGGCTCTAAACATTCAGTCTCACAAAATCATTGCAAGTATAGACAGTAATAGACACGCGTTCTTGAGACCCTCAGAACTTAACCTAAATAAATTCAGCGTTAACTTATAATAATAATATTATTATCTTCGAGTGTGTGTTTTGTGGAATATTATGTAAGCATTTATTTAATTCTATAGTACATAATATTACTATAATAATAGGTAGTTTGTGCAACCATGAGAATTTCGCTAACGCCAATCTTATAATCAATAATATTACACAAAAATAACATTTGTTTGCTCCCAAAAATGGAATTTTCACTTTGCTAAAAACACAAAGGTTTGCCCTTAAAAATAGTTAAAGTATTTATAAATTATTTTGTATAGTTTCGAAGAAATTTACCTCTAAAATTAGCGTTTGCAAGAATTTGATGGTTGCCACCAGAGAATTAACATTATTAAAATATTAGTGTGAGGGCGAGAGAGGGTAGAATACGACAAAAAGGTTTTTATCAAAAATATGGAGCAGTTTGTCATTTTTAGAGTAATTGGGGTAGGAAAATAGATTTTTTTGTGTAAAATAGGTATACAAAAAATTAAAAGGTGTGTGTATAGAAGGGGTGTAAAATAATGTTTTTATTGATATTGTCTTGTAGTATGTCAATTTTATGGAAACTGCAGTCGAGAAAGCTGATTTCTTTTTATAAAATGGGCCACAAAATTAAATGCGCGGAGGTATGAGGGGGGTTAAATTACATTAAAAAAAATATATTGCGTTGTATCTCATTTTTAGAGTAATAGGGGGTCGCAAAAGCCAATTTTTCATTTTGTAATATGTTAAGAATGTTAAAGAATTAAGTAAGAAGAAACTAAGTGGTGGGTAATAGTATGCCGTTTTCAAGGTAATAAGGGGTGCTAAATATATATTACAAATAGCTATATTGTTTCAGTATAATCAATGGCATCCAGCAGAAGGTTGTTTTTACAAACCTTGCAAAGTGTACGTTAGCAGTTTAACCAGAAAATGGTTCATAGACCTACCTTCACATAGCACATTTTAGTGCATATTTTTTAACACAGTTTCACTCAATAGGCTATTTACTTGGTACTGAAATTTAATTATATGGATTTAAGGCCATATACCCTACAGCTAACTGCCTAATCAACAATGCACAATGGCTAAAGCGACACTTATTTTAAAATCTAATAGAAATGAATAAAAGTTAACATTCACCCCTTAATGTCGAAAAATTATGCAACCCATTCCTTTTTTTTTTAATAAAATTTTAGTCATCCAAAAAAAAGATATGAATTTTTTTCCGAAAATCTTACCTTTAAATAGATCCCCTGTAAAATTCTGTTTTTGTCGCTTACGACCTTTTACCTTTCTACTGTCGATATATATTAAAAAGTGCTAAGAATAGTACATTTATAGAAAACATATCGCGATATAAACACAATATATTAGAAAACGGTATTAAAATAAACATTGTCAACAATGTAAGTAGAGTTGTAAATAATGAAACAAAACAATTGATACTAAATGACTTTCATAACTTACCTACAGGGGGGCACGCCGGTATAAACCGCATGTACAATAATATTAAGAAAATATACTTTTGGTCAAGCTTGAAGAAAGATGTGGAGGATTTTGTCAGGCGCTGTAATGATTGTCAAAAGCAAAAATATTGTAAATTAAACAAACAGACTATGACAATAACATCCACAGCTACTTCAGCGTTCCAAAAAATTTTTCTCGATATAGTAGGTCCAATTAGAAATGACGATTTAGGCAACTGCTATATATTAACAATTCAGTGTGAACTAACTAAATTTGTCGAGTGTTATGCACTACAAAATAAAGAAGCGTACAGTGTTGCGAAGTCATTCGTAGAAAATTTTGTATTACGGTACGGTATCCCTCAAGAGATTGTTACCGATCAAGGCAAGGAATTTGTAGCAAACGTATTTCAGGATTCTTGTAAATTATTGCAAATTACAACAATAAATTCAACAGCTTATCATCATGAAACTCTTGGTGCTTTAGAAAATTCACACAAGCATTTAGGAGCTTATCTCAGAATTCAGATATCAAACCATTCAGATAATTGGGGTACTTGGGTACCATATTGGTGCTTTGCATACAATAATACTGTACATACTGAGATCAAATATATACCTTACGAACTTGGGAAAATAAGCCATATACCATCAAATATTTCTAATACCATTGATCCCTTATACAATTTTGAAAGTTATCCGAACGAACTGAAATACAGGTTAGAAGGTGCTTGTAGTGATGCAAGAAACAATCTAATATATTCTAAATATAGAAGGAAGGATCGATTTGACAAAAACTGTAATAATTTAACGTATAACGTAGGGGATAAGGTATTAGTTTTAAATGAAAATAAAGAAACTAAGTTAGATTGTGTATATATAGGTCCTTAAAATAGTGAATATAATATACATAAATATAACTAGTCAGCAACGACTACCCTCTCGATATAGGTCCTTATATAGTTTTAAGGGATTCGCACCCCAATATCTATTGAATATTAAAAATAAACCAACATTAGTACATAAAAATAGAATTAAGCTTTATTTCGAATAAAAAACAAATTTATTGTTCAAAACAAAAAATTCTTCTTCTTCCCCAAGGGAGGTGTACTGGAATAATCAAGGTAAAAGGTTTTTGACTTCAAATTTCCTGTTTAAAATAACTACGATAGTTTATATAAACAATAATGTCCAGCACAGCTCTTGACGGGAAACGCATCAATTATTAATTAGTAAGGATTTTTAGTCGACAAAGCATTTTGCATGTATAGCATTTTATGGTCATTGACCAGTGGGAAAAAGGCAAATAGACGAGAGGTGATGTTGAAACGAACAAGTAGTTTTTTTTGTGTCTTGCTCCCGATCCCTTGCGCATAATAATTGAGGGTTGAGCACACTACCTCTGTGTTTGTTTATTACTTGCCACATAGTTTTAGTAGAATTTGCAGACTGCTGAATAAGAATATCATTTGCTCTGATTTTGGCATCCCTTATAGCACCTTTATATAGTTTCCTGTAATTTTTTATTTCTTCAATACTTACTAAATTATGTTGCTGTCTCAGCTCAGTCAGGAACTGCAGATGGTCTCGCATTGCCCGTACTTCATCATTAAACCAGGTTATATTAAGTGATTGGTCAGATCTTACTATGTATGATTTTTCCGGAAAAGATATTAAGTAGGCATCCTCAAGAACTCTCATAAAACTTTCAAACATCATAAACATCACCACTCTCTGTTACAAAGTGCCACGAGGCTTGATTTAAAAGCTCATGAAAACAAAACTGACCCCTTTGCGTAATGGGCCTACATACTTTTTTCGACGCACCATAGCCCACAACTGACACAAGTGATCAGAAACATGCACATCAATCACTCCTATCAAATTTGCCTCAATACTATTGCTCACAAAGATATTATCTAGGCAAGATCCCAAACGAGTTGCCTGAAATACTGTTTGTCTAAGATTAAAGCTTTCCAGGGCATCACAGAGACGTACAGTATCAGCTTCATCTGTGTTAAAGTGCACATTAAAGTCACCCGCTACAATAATATTTGCTTTTGATCTAAAACCAGACAAGATCACTTCAGTGGTTGTTAAGAATGTGTCAAAGTGGCCCGACGGCGAGCGATAAAAAGCTAAAATATAGACATTAAAAAATGGTATAAAAGCTGAACAATATTCAATACACTTATCTACATTGAGACATGAATGTGTATTTAGAAAGGATATTTCTTTAGTTTCCTTGACTAAAACCATAGTTCCTCCACCCGTTGGTTACCCAGCGATCTACTTTTTTGGCTCTAACTTTGGAACCGACTTGTATAATAGGAACTTTTATATTTTATAGAGGCCATAAAGAGTCATTAAACCATACTAGAGTAGATGTTTTACATCGCCAGGGAAGTCAGGAACGAACTTGCCACCACACTCGTTGGTCCAAAATTTTGACCTGTGTCATTTTACAGAGCTGCAAACCGATTTTCTTAATACTCTGGTCATTTCTGCTAATAAAAGGTACTCCTAATTTATTTCGATAAAACTGGCGGTTTTCGACGAATACTGTTATCCACGGTTTATTTTTTTTTAACTTCCTTTTGCACAATATCATAACTAGCCATATTGGCATCATCCACACTAGTTACCCTCCTGACCAACCTTCCCTTGAACCAATGGTATCAAAGGTTTAAAAATTTAATGTAGAGATATTTCTGTTTACATATAGAGGCGGTATGTTTTTTCTATTGCAATCTGTATTATAAATATTCCCCATCGTTGGAAAATTGTCAGTCAGATCAGAATATATAACATACAAAGATTGTTTCAGTCGTTCAGTTGTTAACGTTGTTCTCAAAAATACATGATCCAAACAGAAACCATGTTCATATGTTTGTGTTACTCATGTGGGACCATTTATCAACGATTTAAAACCATAATGATTTAAAATTAGCAGATATGAGTTAACAAGATCAGTTCCTTTAAGAATATTAATGTTGATATCACCTAGAAACAGTTCTATATTGTATTTAAGAGTTTCTAAACAGTACAGTTCAAGATCTATAAGAAAGGAATGAGAATTGGTAGATGGTGGTCGATACACGCAATTGATAACATAATTCATACTATAATTAACAAAAGTTATTCTACTCATACTTACACCATACTTGTGCAACTTATGAATTTTAAACTCAATATCAAGGTTGTCCCTAACATAAATCAAAATGCCATAATTTTTATCATGATCCCCATGATTATAGTAGGTGTTATAACCCTTAATATTATACAGTTTTTCATTACACTCACTTAGTACAATAATGTCTCAGAAAAATAGATTGTAACTTTCAAAAAACAATAAAAGTATCATTAAAGTTCTTTTGGGACACTAAGTATATTGAAGTGCATGATATTTAAAAGTTTATTTTTAATGTTTACCTTATCACAGTCAATGTTTTCGTGAATGTTAAAATTGTCTTCCAGATTTTCCAGTACCCTATGTCAAGTACTTCCGTGTCTTGTTGTACCGCCATTACAGTTCACCGTAATCTATTTTGCTTCTTAGTATTTCTATTAGATATTTGTATGATGGACACTGGAAACTACTTGCTCATGGCACACACTATATTTTGTTTCGTACTTTTCATTGCAGTTAGTATAATTTGAACACTTTCGCTGTTTGGGACATTCCTCAATGTCATGATCTTACGAGCAGTACTCCCATATAGTTTTTTTTACATTCTGTAAATTTATGGTAGTGCTCTTGGCATTTCAAGCATCTTGGAATAGTTATATATATCTTCATACACACTGTATATTTGCCATTGAAGGAAGACGTTTTTGGCCACTATAAACTTTTGAAAGAGAAATAAATATAAATACTATGATTATAATTTTTCATTTCACCAACACCGTATTAACAGCAAATAATACTAAAACACTTTATTAGCTACATATGTTCATGAAATGAATGGCTTTTTAATTTTAACTTTTATTCTGTATTCAATTACGTTTCTGTGGAGCTAGCACTGAGATATACAAAATATTGTATACGTAGCATATTTTTACTTGACAAAAATAACGTCCAAAAGCTAATAACAATATGCATCTCCATAAGCAACTTAAAATATCTCTCACGCGATGACGTCACTGCGCGCGTCGTACGATATTTAAGAGGCTAGATACCTTGTTTATTTGTACCATGGGATCTGCCTAACAGTATCTCCCACTCACACACATTACTTAAGTTTAAAACACCCGCGTACTTATACCAAAAAATTAGGTTTCGAACAGACGTACATAATTTAAATCTACGCCGTAGGCACTATCTGACCGTACCCCAACACCGCAAAGAAATTTATAAAAGGTCTTTCTCCTATGGTGTCGCTTCTTGCATTAATGCTGTAAGGGCCTTAAATACAGACCAATCCGTTTTGAGTTTTAAAAAAAGTATTAGAAATCATTTATTTTCGCTGCAATGACCATGCAGAGTTAGTACCTATAGGATAAATTTCGTTTTTTTATTTTATTTTCTGCTTCTCAACCCCCCCCCCCCCCCCCACCCATCCTATCTCTGGTTTTTAGCCAAATCATTAAACATATTTATTTTTAAATTTAATGTTCTTCGCTTGGAGTAATTAATATATTAATTTGTAGTTATGTATTATATGAAATTATAATATTAAATTAAGGCCTGAACAGTATCTGGGTCCTCTGGATGTCTGCCTTACCAAGGCCTATTGTTGCCATTTTTTTCATTTTTTGCCATTTTTGTAAAATGTTTGTACTTAACTGTTGAATGGTTGAAACAATAAATGTATTATTTATTTATTTATTTATTTATTTACTTATATATGCTCACCGCTGTAACTGGGAAGTGCAACAATACCGTTACCATTGCTACTACCGAGACCGTTACTTATACAGGGTGTTTAGGCGACCGAGACCGTAGTCGATACCGATATCATACAATCATTTTTCCGAGTCGCGTACGTAGAACTATTCAAAAGATAATAATGATTCTGACGATCGCGCCGAATCACAGCCCCGTTGATTTGAAGGGTTGGGTCTAGTATCTTTTAAAAAAGAAGGAAGGAAAGTCGTTTTTGTGTATTAAGTGTATAATCTTGAAATTATTTTAAATTTGCAGAGCGCTTTCGGCCTTAGGCCATCTTCAGTGCTTCCTAAAAGCGAGGAAAATCCAATTTGTAAAAATTTTGTTTATAAAATTAATTTAAGATGTCGTTGTTAGAAAGTTTATGTAAATTCGAGTTATTTACCTATTTTATTTGTTGAAAATTTGTTCTGAGAAGTAATAAGAAGTGTATTTTTTTTGGTTTTTACTCACTTTGTCAGGAAACAGGAAACTTCATTGACACAATTAAATAAGTGGTCCATCATCAGCACAAAGTAAAAAACTAATTAGTAAAAACAAATAACATGTAAAATGTAAAAAGACGAACTACTGGGACGAACCACTTTTAAATTTAGTTAATTAACCATCGTTTTTTATTCTCTTTTTCATAATTAAACTTTTACTACACGTGGAACGTGTTCTTGAGTCGAAATTTGATGGTTATCTAAATTGTAAGATTAAATTTGTCTTGTCATTGAAATGACATTGTTGACGTTGTTGAGAGTAAAAAGCGGGTAATTTGAAAATTGTCAAGGATAGAGAATATTGAAATTTATTTTAATTAAGAAGGCGTCTGTGTAAAGGAATGTAACTTCTATTTAGATTGACTTGTGTATTTAAACAAAGGCAATTGTCTAGTAATTCCTTATTAATCTCTATGTCCTCCATAAAATCGAGTCTGTTAAAATTTTTGGAAGATATATCATGAATAATCTTTGAATTGGAGGAGGGACGGAAAGTATGATTAGAAATTTTGAGATGTTGGCCAAAAGCAGAAGAGGATCTCGAAAGGTGTTCTTTTATACGAGTCCTTAATGGTCTACAAGTGCGACCAATATAGGTGCTGTTACAAGAATTACAATTTAATTTGTAGATACCACTCTCAGAAAGATGTTCAATTTTATCCTTAGAATTTACAATGTGTGTTGCTAGACTGTTTTTGGTTTTGAAAGAAACACTGAGATTAGGGATTGATTGTGTAAGTATTTGTTTGATGTTAGAGTTGGTGTTTTGATCGAGGAACGGTATAGCAACATATTTTTTATCGGTCGTAATGGGAGGAGGGTATAACTCGTTTCTAATTCTTCTGCATTTTGTTTTTGAGATCAAGGAATCTATCATACTTGGGTCGTAGTTATTATTGAAAGCTATTGGTTTTAATATATTTACTTCGATTTGGTAATTTTCTTTTGTCATGGGAATGTTAAGAAGTCTATTTATGTAACAGTGAAAAGATGTTAATTTATGTTGTTGGGGATGATTTGAATTATAAGGGATGACATGGTCTGTTTGAGTTGGTTTCCTGTAGATTTGAAATTGTAAGTTGTTACTGGATTTTTTTATGGTAAGGTCTAAAAAATTGATTGTTTTGTTGTTTTCTGTCTCAAGGGTAAAGGATATATTGGGGTGTATGTTGTTAAGTTTATTGAGTAATTCTAAGGCTCCTTCGTTGTTGCAATTCAAAAAACACAAACAGTCGTCTACATACCTGTACCAATGGAGGATCTCTGGGTTGTTATCTGACAATATGTGATTGTTTTCCAAAAAATCCATAAAGACATCCGCTAAAAAAGCAGACAAACAACTTCCCATGGCAAGTCCGTCAGGTTGTTGATAAAATTTATTATTGAAACAAAAATAATTTTGGGATAAACAAAAATTAAGTAAAGTTAGAGTATTGATTACCAAATCCTCATCCAAGTTTTTTGATCTCAAGATATTTCCAACGATGTCCACTGCTTCCGACTTAGGGACAGTCGTGAATAGGTTTGTCACGTCAAAGGAGACAAGTAGAAAGTTTTGAGGTAAATTTAAATCCTTGATTTTATTGACCAAATCTAGAGTGTTAAGTATTGTATATGCAGGTTTGAAATTGGTTAATGATTTTATAAGATTGAGTGTGAAAGTAGAAAGGTTGGAGATGGGAGTATTAGTAAAACTTACCACTGGTCTGATAGGGGTATCAATTTTGTGGATCTTGGGCAATCCGTATAAACGTGGCAAGGTGGGATTGCTGGAAATGATGTTTTTTGGTGCTTCGTTATCATCTAAGAATTCACTCAAATGTTTTAAAAATCTAGAAGTTTTTCTAATGGATCTATCGTGAGGATTGTCTGGTAAAATTTTGAAACTGTTATCCTATAGAAAGCTTTCAACCTTGGATACATAGTCTGATTTTTTAAGAATCACGAGACAATTGCCCTTATCTGCCTTTGTCATAATCAAATTTTGGTCTTTTATTTTTAATTTAAGGTTTTTAAGTGTACTGTTTGATGAGGAAGGGACTGAAAAATTGATTTTAGGGAGATTTTTCTTTGTATGGTATAGAGTGTTGTAAATGTCATTTCTGATAGTCTTTTTTAAATTGTAATCATTGGAGATTAGTTCTATGATGACATCTAATTCTACCGCATAGTGTAGAATATCTTTATCAGAAAGAGGTGTTTTTAAACAATATTTTAAGCCCATATTTAGTAAATCAATTTCAGCTTCTTCAAAATTTGTCTCGGAGAGGTTTTTAATTCTGTCGTGAAATTTGAAATTTGAAAATTTTTTGCTATTGTTGAGTCTATTTTTGTTGGAAGAAATTTTTTGTTTTATGAGAGTATTTAGTTTTAAGTTGAGTCTATCAAATTTAGTTTTTTTAGTGGTAGAAACCTCGTCAGTTATTTCGTTTAAAATTTGTTGAAGTTGTTTATCCCTAATGGTTCTAGACAATTGATTATAAATTAATTTTAATTGACAATTTAAGAAATCTAATTTAGCGTAATGTTTACAAATATGTGATCTAATAATCTTATGCTCTAAGTTCGATTTTTCGATGTGAGAAACATTATTTGAAGTTTTTACTTTAGCGAAGTTAGGGGTAACTTGTTCCCTGGTGCAGTTGTTCAAAAACCAAATGTCAACATGAGCAGTTGCTCTCTTCAATGAAGTCCTCCTGTATTTTTCAGCCAAATCTGCCATACTGCAGTGAAATCGATCAGGTAGGGCTGTGTACACTTTTTTGAAAAAAGAAGGAAGGAAAGTCGTTTTTGTGTATTAAGTGTATAATCTTGAAATTATTTTAAATTTGCAGAGCGCTTTCGGCCTTAGGCCATCTTCAGTGCTTCCTAAAAGCGAGGAAAATCCAATTTGTAAAAATTTTATTTATAAAATTAATTTAAGATGTCGTTGTTAGAAAGTTTATGTAAATTCGAGTTATTTACCTATTTTATTTGTTGAAAATTTGTTCTGAGAAGTAATAAGAAGTGTATTTTTTTTTTGGGTTTTTACTCACTTTGTCAGGAAACAGGAAACTTCATTGACACAATTAAATAAGTGGTCCATCATCAGCACAATGTAAAAAAACTAATTAGTAAAAAAAAATAACACGTAAAATTGTAAAAAGACGAACTACTGGGACGAACCACTTTTAAATTTAGTTAATTAACCATCGTTTTTTATTTTCTTTTTCATAATTAAACTTTTACTACACGTGTAACCTGTTCTTGAGTCGAAATTTGATGGTTATCTAAATTGTAAGATTAAATTTGTCTTGTCATTGAAATGACATTGTTGACGTTGTTGAGAGTAAAAAGCGGGTAATTTGAAAATTGTCAAGGATAGAGAATATTGAAATTTATTTTATTTTATTTTAATTAAGAAGGCGTCTGTGTAAAGGAATGTAACTTTTATTTAGATTGACTTATGTATTTAAACAAAGGCAATTGTCTAGTAATTCCTTATTAATCTCTATGTCCTCCATAAAATCGAGTCTGTTGAAATTTTTGGAAGATATATCATGAATAATCTTTGAATTGGAGGAGGGACTGAAAGTATGATTAGAAATTTTGAGGTGTTGGCCAAAAGCAGAAGAGGATCTCGAAAGGTGTTCTTTTATACGAGTCCTTAATGGTCTACAAGTGCGACCAATATAGGTGCTGTTACAAGAATTACAATTTAATTTGTAGATACCACTCTCAGAAAGATGTTCAATTTTATCCTTAGAATTTACAATGTGTGTTGCTAGACTGTTTTTGGTTTTGAAAGAAACACTGAGATTAGGGATTGATTGTGTAAGTATTTGTTTGATGTTAGAGTTGGTGTTTTGATCGAGGAACGGTATAGAAACATATTTTTTTATTGGTCGTAATGGGAGGAGGGTATAACTCGTTTCTAATTCTTCTGCATTTTGTTTTTGACATTTTTACATACCTGTACCAATGGAGGATCTCTGGGTTGCTATCTCACAATATGTTAGTGTTTTCCAAAAAATCCATAAAGACATCCGCTAAAAAAGGAGACAAACAACTTCCCATGGCAAGTCCGTCAGGTTGTTGATAAAATTTATTATTGAAACAAAAATAATTAGCAAATAAAAATAAAATAGAAGCACCAAAAAAGATCATTCCCAGCAATCCCATCTTGCCACGTTTATACGGATTACCCAAGATCCACAAAATTGATACCCCTATCAGACCAGTGGTAAGTTTTACTAATACTCCCATCTCCAACCTTTCTACTTTCACACTCAATCTTATAAAATCATTAACCAATTTCAAACCTGCATATACAATACTTAACACTCTAGATTTGGTCAATAAAATCAAGGATTTAAATTTACCTCAAAACTTTCTACTTGTCTCCTTTGACGTGACAAACCTATTCACGACTGTCCCTAAGTCGGAAGCAGTGGACATCGTTGGAAATATCTTGAGATCAAAAAACTTGGATGAGGATTTGGTAATCAATACTCTAACTTTACTTAATTTTTGTTTATCCCAAAATTATTTTTGTTTCAATAATAAATTTTATCAACAACCTGACGGACTTGCCATGGGAAGTTGTTTGTCTGCTTTTTTAGCGGATGTCTTTATGGATTTTTTGGAAAACAATCACATATTGTCAGATAACAACCCAGAGATCCTCCATTGGTACAGGTATGTAGACGACTGTTTGTGTTTTTTGAATTGCAACAACGAAGGAGCCTTAGAATTACTCAATAAACTTAACAACATACACCCCAATATATCCTTCACCCTTCAGACAGAAAACAACAAAACAATCAATTTTTTAGACCTTACCATAAAAAAATCCAGTAACAACTTACAATTTCAAATCTACAGGAAACCAACTCAAATAGACCATGTCATCCCTTATAATTCAAATCATCCACAACAACATAAATTATCATCTTTTCACTGTTACATAAATAGACTTCTTAACATTCCCATGACAAAAGAAAATTACCAAATCGAAGTAAATATATTAAAACAAATAGCTTTCAATAATCACTACGACCCAAGTATGATAGATTCCTTGATCTCAAAAACAAAATGCAGAAGAATTAGAAACGAGTTATACCCTCCTTCCATTACGACCGATAAAAAATATGTTGCTATACCGTTCCTCGATCAAAACACCAACTCTAACATCAAACAAATACTTACACAATCAATCCCTAATCTCAGTGTTTCTTTCAACCAAAAACAGTCTAGCAACACACATTGTAAATTCTAAGGATAAAATTGAACATCTTTCTGAGAGTGGTATCTACAAATTAAATTGTAATTCTTGTAACAGCACCTATATTGGTCGCACTTGTAGACCATTAAGGACTCGTATAAAAGAACACCTTTCGAGATCCTCTTCTGCTTTTGGCCAACATCTCAAAATTTCTAATCATACTTTCCGTCCCTCCTCCAATTCAAAGATTATTCATGATATATCTTCCAAAAATTTTAACAGACTCGATTTTATGGAGGACATAGAGATTAATAAGGAATTACTAGACAATTGCCTTTGTTTAAATACACAAGTCAATCTAAATAGAAGTTACATTCCTTTACACAGACGCCTTCTTAATTAAAATAAATTTCAATATTCTCTATCCTTGACAATTTTCAAATTACCCGCTTTTTACTCTCAACAACGTCAACAATGTCATTTCAATGACAAGACAAATTTAATCTTACAATTTAGATAACCATCAAATTTCGACTCAAGAACACGTTCCACGTGTAGTAAAAGTTTAATTATGAAAAAGAAAATAAAAAACGATGGTTAATTAACTAAATTTAAAAGTGGTTCGTCCCAGTAGTTCGTCTTTTTACAATTTTACATGTTATTTGTTTTTACTAATTAGTTTTTTTACATTGTGCTGATGATGGACCACTTATTTAATTGTGTCAATGAAGTTTCCTGTTTCCTGACAAAGTGAGTAAAAACCCCAAAAAAAAATACACTTCTTATTACTTCTCAGAACAAATTTTCAACAAATAAAATAGGTAAATAACTCGAATTTACATAAACTTTCTAACAACGACATCTTAAATTAATTTTATAAATAAAATTTTTACAAATTGGATTTTCCTCGCTTTTAGGAAGCACTGAAGATGGCCTAAGGCCGAAAGCGCTCTGCAAATTTAAAATAATTTCAAGATTATACACTTAATACACAAAAACGACTTTCCTTCCTTCTTTTTTCAAAAAAGTGTACACAGCCCTACCTGATCTAGTATCTTTTAGTTTTAGGATATATTACCCTTAGGTATACTTTGAATTTAAACTGGTTTTGATGAACACGACCAATTGCCTGTTTTTTTTTTTTAAATAGTTCTTTGTTTTATTTAGACTACGTGCCCACCGACCTGAATACCCGGAATGATTTTTTTCCGCTGTATAAAGGCTTACCCGACAGACAATAGTGTACCCTAAACCACTCAAAATAACTTAGGGTGGCGCCCAAGACAATCAAAAACCGTCTTAACCGCCATGTAACGGGGTGGACGTCACGCTGACACCAACTACATGTAATAGATCCTTTTGCAGTAACTCTAGGAATATCCATCACCACTCTGCTATTGTAGGCTGGACCCCCATCTTGTAGAAACCAAGTGTTACGCAATTCTTTTGCTGGAATAATTTGTGTTTAAAACAGTTCTAGTTCGATTTTCTTCGAAATTGAGGAGCCCAATCAAATGGTCTTCTAAAACAAAAATTCAAGTTTTATTCATTTGTGAGACTAGTAATCTAAGGATTTATTCCAAATTACCTATAATACCACACCTCACATTAGATCCAAATTTTTTTTGCGATCGCCTTTCTCTAAATTATGCCAATTTTCTCTACTCCAGTAGTGATGGTTATGTTTATAGAATATTCCACCATTTGTAAATCGCGCTTCGTCTGTCCAAAGAACTTTAGATTAAAAATCAGGTATATCTTGGCGCTCATTTTGAATATTAAATTTTTTTTTATGTAGCTGATCAGAGAAAAATCACCTAGTTAGTTCCTGTGTATGATAATATTACTGATAAATTAACTGGCACAATTAATAATATAACTTAACAATGTTTTTCTCTATTGCAGCATTGACGAACATCAAGATTGCATAATCCAGATCCAACAGCAGCGGGATAATCGGGTTACTCAGAAACATAACGTGAAAGTTGAGAATGACTTGGGGATATTTCGGCAAAGAAATGTATACAAACACCGCCTTCGTAAAGGTTCAGGGAAAGTTAAGTTTAAATATAGTCAGTGTGATTATTGAAGCATTCACAAAGGAACTTTAAAGAGGCACCTTCTCCAGCATAAGGATCCAGAGGAAGTTAATATGTTTAAATGTAGTCAGTGTGATTATCAAAGCATTCGGAAAAGTAATTTAAAGGTGCACCTTCTCCGACATAAGGATCCAAAGGAAATTAATATGTTTAAATGTAGTCATTGTGATTATCAAAGCATTCACAAAGGTAGTTTAAAGACGCACCTCCTCCGACATAAGGATCCAGAGGAAGTTAATATGTTTAAATGTAGTCAGTGTGATTATCAAAGCATTCTGAAGAGTAGTTTAAAGACGCACTTTCTGCTTCACGCGGATCCACGGGAAGTCGCTATGTTTATATGCGATCAATGTGCCTATCAAACAAAGTATGAAAGTAATTTAAGAAGTCACCTTCTCCGACATAAGGATCCAAAAGAAGTTAATATGTGTAAGTATGGTCAGTGTAATTATCGATGCATTGAAAAAGGTCAATTAAAGAGGCACCTTTTCCGGCATAAGGATCTAGAGGAAGTTAATATGTTTAAATGTAGTCAGTGTGATTATCAAAGCATTCGGAAAAGTAATTTAAAGGTGCACCTTCTCCGACATAAGGATCCAGAGGAAATTAATATGTTTAAATGTAGTCAGTGTGATTATCAAAGCATTCGGAAAAGTAATTTAAAGGTGCACCTTCTCCGACATAAGGATCCAGAGGAAATTAATATGTTTAAATGTAGTCATTGTGATTATCAAAGCATTCGGAAAATTAATTTAAAGGTGCACCTTCTCCGATATAAGGATCCAGAGGAAATTAATATGTTTAAATGTAGTCATTGTGATTATCAAAGCATTCACAGCGGTAGTTTAAAAACGCACCTTCTCCGACATAAGGATCCAGAGGAATTTAATATGTTTAAATGTAGTCAGTGTGATTATCAAAGCATTCGGAAAAGTAATTTAAAGGTGCACCTTCTCCGACATAAGGATCCAGAGGAAATTAATATGTTTAAATGTAGTCATTGTGATTATCAAAGCATTCACAACGGTAGTTTAAAGACGCACCTTCTCCGACATAAGGATCCAGAGGAAGTTAATATGTTTAAATGTAGGCAGTGTGATTATCAAAGCATCCGGAAAGATCACTTAAAGACGCATCTTCTCCGACACAGGGATCCAGAGGAAATTAATATGTTTAAATGTAGTCAGTGTGATTATCGAAGCATTCTCAAAAGTACTTTGAAAAGGCACCTTCTCCGACATAAGGATCCAGAGGAAGTTAATATGTTAAAATGTAGTCGAATGTGATTATCAAAGCATTCACAAAGGTAGTTTAAAGACGCACCTTCTCCGACATAAGGCTCCAGAGGAAGTTAATATGTTGAAATGTAGTCAATGTGATTATCAAAGCATTCACAAGGGTAGTTTAAAGACGCACCTTCTCCGGCATAAGGATCCAGAGGAAGTTAATATGTTTAAATGTGGTCAGTGTAATTATCGATCCATTGAAAAAGGTCATTTAAAGAGGCACCTTTTTCGACATAAGGATCCAGAGAAAATTAATAGATTTAGACGTAATGAGTATGATCAGTAGTCAGTTTATTTACCTCTCGACTAGTAGCAAGAAGTATAAAAGATTCAACAGCAAGTCTTGTTATAGAGAACCAATACATTTAAATTAGATTTCTTTGTAGAGCGCCGATCCGCGGTAATAAAAACTCCAACATATTCAATTGTGCTAATTTCTAATTGATAATGTGGAAAATATTGCTGTACGTTGTCATAGCGACGTGTATATCACACCCTCAGTCTTGTTTAATCGGTCTGTCACCAGTGAACTTGAGGTAGGATCAAAAGTATTTACTCATCAAGTTATCACCTTTCAAGAAGTAACGTACAACCATTTTTCTGTCGGTTTACGACAATTAGTGTCTTTTAACACACAGTGGCACCAAAATAGCGGCGCAGGCGAATATTTTTGGAAGCCACACCCAAATTTCGTTTTTCTCTACTATTATACAGTTTATACATAAAGTAAGAAACAAATTCATTATTTAATAATCTAAAAACATTTCGTAAAAATCCTCGGACACGTATATAATAATTTTTAATTGCGCATATTTTGACTTATAAATTTATTATACAGGGTAACTCATGTAGTAGATATGACATTACCGTCGATTGTTTCAAATGGAAACCCCTATATTTTAGTTCAGATCTGTAATTCAACAGTGTAAATAACTGGTAACTGTTTAAAATAACAGTCACCGGTATACCGGTGATTTCTAAATAACTTATAAGTTTACCTCTATACTCTATGCCTAGAGTCAGAGTCAATCATGAAAGGTACAATGACGTAGGTGACCGACGGAGAGATTGTTGAGCGACTCTCACTAGACGTCTCGTCTCCAGTGGACCGAATATGTATCAATGTTGCCAGGTTTGGTGAAATTTCACCAGATTTGGTGATTTTATGAATAATCTGGTGATTGGTAAAAAACTGTTCGTAAAAGTTAATTTTCTGGTATTTTTTAAATTATTTCAGCTTACCAATTTTTAATGTTTTAAATAGGTACTTAAAAATTTTTTAATTTGGTTTGTACTTACACAACTTTATATAATTACCTAACGTTAGGTAGTATGTATGTGTATCTATATTATCATCTATTATGTATTTAGTGTATGTTTATAACTGTTTGGAAATAATAGTTTGCAATTAACCTCTAGCGATTTGTATTTTTTTCACCTGTTGTATATTTCGTCACCAAATGAGTGACGACAGACATTTTTAATTACAATTTTATGATTCTCTACACTGTTGCCACGTCTTCAGAAAAGTAAACAATCTATATAAAACTTTTTAAACTCAAACATTGGTCTTGATCCCTCCTCCCCCCTAAATCTTTGCCTGGTTCGGTATATTATTTTTATTTCTTTAGATAACATGACTGTTAATAAAATAAAAATAGAGCTATGTGATTCATCATTCATTTTTTTAAGATCAAAAATCTGAAAAAAAAATTGTATTTTTTTAAAATATATTTTTCCTTCCGACCACTCGCTAACTAGAAACTAACTACCATAAAAAGAATTTGGAGTTTTTAAAACCTGTTACATTAAGTCTTTACGGTGCCAAATGGTGAATTACGTCACAAGATTCACTTGTTTTTGAATTTTTTTTTTTTTAGAATTTTGTTTTTTATGAAGTATTTACCAATAATTATTGTGACAAACTTGACAGTCGTTCCTGGTTAATTGGATTACAAAAATAAGTTTTAACGTTCTTTAGACATAAAATTTCTTGCTTATTTGACACAGATGTGGGTGACGATCGAGTCAAGTCGAATAGGTAAATGTTCCGTTTACCTACCAAATAAAATAGATTAAGTTTTAGTTGACTGAGGTATATATGCTCCTTGGAAATTTTTGAAGAGCCAGTTCGCACTACGGATTTTGACCTTATTTGTAATTTTAACTAAACTGCTTGGTCAACAATCCAATAAAACAGTTTAAGTACTTTTGGTTTCACCACAGATCAATATACATCGATCTGTGCATGGTTTCACTTCCCGTAAGCCATGCATATTCTTGATACCATTTTTTTGAAAATGACCTATTACTCCACTTGGCTCTCTACCATGTTATTTAAATTCAAAATTTTAGGGGTCCACATTTTAAACTTCAAATATTTTGAATAATATCGCTTTTTATCTCAGTTTTAACTTGGTTTTCCATGTCGTTGCATGCGTTACCCTCAATTTTTCGGAATGTCCAAACTGGATATTGTATTTAAATTTTAACCTGAAGTCCTAATCTTAAAAAAGCTAAACCGAAAGTTTTGACTCTGAGGTTTAACTTCGATACATGGTGTATGTTTGGGTGCCTATCTTCGAGCCTGAAATTCTAATCTTCGTTACTGATATTCTTACGACAGGGCAGGCATGCCGGGTGATTTCAGAAGTGGAGCAGTTACTCGCTGGCAGTTTGAGAGTCATTTCAATATAAATTGATGTAGATAAATACTGTAATATCCTGTCTGTTTAACACTGGGTCGGCACACCCTGAAAAGCTGCCGGTGCTACATATTTTTACCTTGCAATTGCTTTTCTTTAAAAAGGGAAACTCGGGTTGCATTTCAGTTGTAAATTTAGATTGTCGCTTTTGGGTGCCAACAAATTTTCGCGCTTTCTTAGACCTCCACGATGTGGTGAACGGCAGGTGGAATTATTTTTGACCGGTGGTAATTTCTTAGGGAGGCTAAGCCTTCCCTCTCCTTCCCTTAACTACGCTAATGCCGGGAGAGTCTGCTGGCAACCCAATAATTAACTAGATTTCTTTTCTTCATTTGTTCGTCGTGTTTCTAGCCTAAAATATCCGCCCTGTGTACGTCAGATATATAACGCAGTTTCTTAAGATCGAAAATCATTACATCTCGTGACAATTGGGTCACCACAGTTCGGTGTAAAATTGAGCGTTTAAAACAACCTTGAAAGCATCGCAATCTGTCTTTTAGGATTAAATAAACAAAGAAAAGCTTCCAAACATTTCTAGAAATTAGATTGACATCATAACTTTTAAACTTTTCAAACTTTCATTATTCTCGCATCTCAGGATATGCATTGGATTCAATTTATAAAAGAAATATTATCACTTGCCCGGCATTTCAAAGCGTTCTTAAGCACATGTGTAGAATAAAAGGATTTCTACCCACTTTTAAGTATTCCTAAAACGAGAAAATCGGGATTACAAAATAAAACGTTTATCGCAATATGTGCAAACGAAATTTAAATTTGAAACTACACTGAGCGAAAGATCGAGTTGATATTTATAACTGAAATATGAGTTCTCCTAGATCGACGCATGCTACTAATAGGGGACAGCTCGGACCTGTGAGTTCCGGCAACTAAATCAAAGGAATTGCATCAAATCACTGTTCAGATGTTATAATAACCCTGAAGATGGGTTATTTTATGCAGTGGACCAGACTTAAAATTATTGGTAAGTTAATGCTACCGTAACTAATCGTTACTGGGTTTGACGAACACATGCGACGTGGGCTGCAGCAATTCATTGTTTAAGCTGCCAGAGACCAATATGGGAATTGTGATGCGTTACTACTCGGGCTATATTAATTCATGATTTCAGCTATCGAAACTTGACCTTTTAGTTGTGACTATAGATTTAATATGTCCTAAAGTTGGAGTATCCTCATTTTTACGCACCTGTATGAGGAGAACAAACTCTAAAAAACTAACCTGAACAAAGATAAAATATCTCACCGATCAACGATTGCGCGGATAGCAAGTCCAGTTATGTGGTCCATGGCGACGCGACGTGCATGAGGTACTAATAACAATACAATGGAAAGAACTTACCGCGCCAAATCGGCACGGGTGCGAATTCGGAACTTTTCGTGGCCTTTCGATCGGTGATTTACCCTGGATATTGAACTTCTTTGTATCATGCTCGACATGGGTTTTTAGAACACTCTATGACTTATTTCAACCCAAAATAATTTACGCATGGTAATGAGTTAAAATAATGCACGTCCGGGTTAAAACGGCACTTTAAAATCAATTAGTAAGTTTTCCCAATCCAAAAACTGAGTTCAGGTAACTCATAAAATGATTACAAAATGAAGAAGGATTGTGGTACCTAATCCCCAATGTGTTGAAAATGTAAATATTTCTGTGTTGAGGCGAACCAAAAGAAGCTGAGTTATTGTAGCGTTTTTAAATAATTTGTAATAATTTGTAGGCTCAGTTTGAACAACATAGTAAGGTGCGTTAAAGTAGCTCTAATTCTGCAACTCACGACATCTGTACCATTTTTGTCAGTGTAGCTTAGCTTTAAGTCTTCCTTAAAAGCGATGGTGCAGATTAGTATAGGTTGAACTAGGGCCGCGCTAAGTCAGCTGTTTGCTCTGATCCGCTGATGCCAGAATGCCAAAAGCATTACAAAGTACAAAATAACCTAACTTTGATGCTTTAATAAATATCACAACAAACTTTATGTCAAATTAACATGCAAATTAACACGATTTTCACCTTTGATATTTCTTGCCGTCTGTGATTAACCAATAAGGTCGCGGTTCTCCTGAATTAAATTGTTTATAAACATGTGTGATTTGGAGGAGAAAAAAAGTTATCAATGCAGCAATCCAAGAGAGTTTTTTACCCAACAAAAACAAAAAATAAAAACTGAGAACAGTGACGATGAGGAAACGGGGCGAATTGAGTAAGTTTGCTGATCTCATAATTCTATTTATTTGCGTTTCATTCCAAATAGATATTAGTGGTTCGTGGTAGGTACTCTACTAATAAGGGGGTTCTTCTAATTTTTTTTAAAAATCCCTAAGTAATTCTAATTTTTAAATTGTAAACTCTGTAAACTGTGCTTGTTATAACTCTGGTCCCGAGAGTAATTGCACAGTTATCACCGTGAGCAGTAAAGTGGATTACTTACAAACTAATTAGTGAAGGTGTAGGCCTAAGTGAAGTTTTCATTCTATTACAAACAATCTGAAGCTACGTATGTATGCTTTTAAAGCCTTCGGGAAGTAAATTGTAACTCGGTTGTAACATTTAAAAAAAGTAAACTTCAAGTTAGGCTATAAAAAAAACTAGGGAAAAATTTGCTGTATAGGGAAATCCCTCGGGTAATCCACACAATTACCATTGTACGTTTTGCAGGGGCAAACAAATATTCCCTGATCAAATAAAACCAGAGGTTAAAGTTGAGGAGAGTGAAGCAGGAAATGGATGCAATGAAATGTATAATTCTCGGTATAATTTGAACTATACAGAGTGGAAATTAAAAAATGAAGAATTAGACATTAAGATGGACGAATCTAAAACAAACGATAACAGCTCGGATAACAGGTAGATACTTATTTTGCTTAAGCTTAGGTATAGATGAAAGTGTTATACAGGGTCGTTGGTATGTATGGAAACGGTCGATTATTTCTTAAAATAAAACAGCTAGCAAAAAATATTTAAGGCAAAAGTTTTATGGTTTTGTAAAGCCTATTAGAATTAGAAAAAGATAAGTATACAGGATGAGTCAGAAAGCCGTAGAGGAATAAAGTTACCTTTTTTTTAATAGAACACCCTATATCTTAGAATATTTTTCGATTTTACATTAAATTACAATTATTTTGTATAAAGTGCAATATAAGCCTAAACCTAATAGCTTCCGAGATATCGACATTTAAAAAATGACATTTTTGAACTTTGAGAGCTTCTAGCTTTCTAACGGTACGCTATAGAGCAAAACGGCTTACATGTCCCTATCTTACTTTTTTTATTATCTTCCCGAAAATGCCAACTTCCGGCTAAACCGGAAGTACTATATTCCCGGCTTTTGAGCTATATCCGGTTTAACCGGAAGTTGACACTTCTAAAAAAAATTTAAAAACTAAGATAGGGACATGTTCCTAAGCCGTTTTACTCTAAGACGTACCGTTAGAAAGTTAGAAGCTGTCAAAGTTCAAAAATGTCATTTTTCAATAGTAGATATCTCGGAAGCTATTAGGTTTAGACTTATAATGCACTTAATAAAAAATAATTCTAATTCCATGCACAATCCAAAAATATTCTAAGATATAGGGTAGGTATTCCATTGAAAAAAAAGTAACTTTATTTCTCTACGACTTTCTGACTCATCTTGTATACTTAATTTTTTAAAATTCTTATAGACTATAAAAAACCCTAAAACTATTGTCTTCAATATTTTTTGCTAGCTGTTGTAGGTACTTTAAGAAATAATCGACCGTTTGCATGCATACCAACGACCCTGTATAATGGGACAATAATTTTCTAATTGATACAAAAAGTTTGTTTAATTTTTTTGTTGAATTGTTTTTAACGGGGTTTTTAATCTCGTTTTTAATGTTTCAAGTAGACTTGTCAATTAATAAATTAGATAATATTTACAAAGTCTTGCACAATAAGAGAAAATAATTGCATTTCCACGATAGCTCATTTTCTGAGCCTTTTCGTCAGTATGCAACCACCCCATGTTGTTTAGTGGGACATAGGCATTTGCATACTGGGACAGTGTTTTTTTTTATATATTTTAAACAAATTAATAGTAGCAAAATGCATTATTGCATATTAATTATTAATGTTGCCAAAATTAAAATCAAAGAGACATTGCATACTCTTTTGGCCCCAGCAGATGTAATGGGCATTGAAAGTTTAAGAATAATATTTTCTTTTGACACAACATTTTCGTCTTGATTTTCTAGAATCCTACATTTTTGTTTGAAATTTTCTTCTTAAAATTAACAATAGCCCTCTTTTTCTAGTTGTGCACCAAAGTGCTTAATGCTTTTTTACACGGGATATTTAACAATTGCATTTATTGAAACGTTCCAACCCTGGGTCTATTAATTAGCAAAGAAATGGCGTAAGAAGTCCTAGAAAGAAATATTTATTTTAAAATATATTATTTGCATAACTAAATTTTAAAAGCAGTTAATACAGTCAAAAAGTGTAACTTTGACCAGCTTATGGGCGAAAATGGGTCGTCCAGGCCAAACTCCGAGAAGTTGGACCCACCGCGCGCCAAGCGACGCAATTTTTTCGCAAGCATCCCCCTTGCATATAAATAGAGGCTGTTTTATAGCCAATTATACCCACTGCTCAATCTACGCAGCACCCTCAGTCACAAAAACAAACTCCTTCTCATCAACTCAATCATCGGCCCCACCCTCACATACGGTTCAGCAGCTTGGGGTTAAGCAACCCCAGCCAACCTCAACCGTGTCCAATCCCTTGAAAATCGTTACATTCGCACAGCCATAGACCCATCCCATGGTTCATCCGTCACATAGATCTACACTAAGATATCAAACATACCCCCCTCACCCAATATCTCCATGAAAGAGGAACTAGAATCCTCACCGCCACCCTCACCTACCCCAACCCGCTCATCAAACAAGCCTCTGACTATGACAAGTGTCCCGCACCGACACAAACGCCCTCGACATCAACTCCTTTAGGTGTAGCCACAAGCAACTCCCCCCCCCCCCCCCAGATATGAACAGAGGAATTTGCTGGTAATGGTGAAAGGCAAGGGGGAGTAAGCGGAGATCAGAGCTCGTGATAGCTCTGGCTCATAGCTCCTTCAAGGTGGGCTCACCTTACTACTACTAGGCAAGCGGGAATTCAAATTTTCACTTGACAGAGTTAGGTGGTTATGCTGCCAGTCAATTTGTCAATTTTTGTTTTGAAATTTTGGGTGTTTCTCAGTAGCGAATCTAAATGCCGTCCTAGGGTGGCCATGATTATTAATTGGTTGTATAGCGTTGGAGATTGAAGAGACAATAATAATAATAATGATAATAAACAATCTCTATTTTAAAAGTATGTTACATAAAGATAAAACATAAAACGAAATATCGTCGAAAAATATCCAAAACAAACAATTCCTAGTTCTACAAATTTCTGACAGATTCAAAATATTCAATATTAGTGTAAGGCTCTATCTTCACCAGCAATTCAAATATTTTCTGTTTTAACTTATTAATATTATCAATTGCCTTTATAGTTGCTGGCAAATAATTAAAGAACTTTACACAGTTATAGTATGCTCCTTTTTCAGTAATTGTTAATCTATGCCTAGGATAATTGTAGTTCGTTTCGTATGTCTAGATGGATATATGGTTATTGTATATATTGTACATTCTTGTATATAGACAGTTACAGTTAACAATTTGTTTTCCCTGAATTTACCTCGACATGATTCTCTAAATTTTAACCCTAGTATAATTCTTAATGCCCCTTTTTGACACACAAAGAATTTTTCCACGCCCTCGCTATTCCCATACTGAACTATCTGTTTATCTTGTCAAGCCACTAAGACTGTAACAAATTGCATTTAATTTTTGTTTAATGTAATTGATGTGGTGCTCTCAAGACAAAACATCATCCCAAGTAACCTCTAGGAATTTTGCCTTATCATGTCCACAACTTTAGTCAGTTAAACTTAACGATTTATTGCCTATTTCTATTATTTCTTGTTATTCCACATGAGACCTATTTGTTTTAAATATTAATGTGTTAGTTTTATTATTGTTTAATAATTTGTTTTTTGCAAACCAAGCCTTTGCACCCATCATAATATTTTTTGTTTTTTCTTCAGCAAGCATCACATCATTGTCACTCACCAATATATTTGTATCATCTGCAAAATTCGTTATTTTACACCAATCAGTATTGCTTTTAGATATTTTTGTTATGTTCATATATAGTGACCGGCAAAGAGCTCGCAACAGATGGAAAAAAATTTTATTAGCGGAATATCTAAAAATCTTTTCTGGGGGATCGTATGTGCAATGTGCATATCCCACAACCTTAAAATCGATTTTGCCATACGTCACGTGACCACTGATATGGCGGGAAAGTTTAAGAAACGAATATGAAATCATCAGAAATCAGATTAGTTGACGAGATATCGAAAAAATTTCAAGAATAAAAAGTGTTTAGAATTCCATTAGAACCTTACATACAATGTTTGGGATGAACTGGTGTAGTTCTGATTCGGGTCTAAAGGCCGTCGTCGGTTGGAATTGCTTCCTAACGTTTCGCTAGCACGAGTGGCGAGCTTCTTCAGAGGTCCTTCCATCTCCGGTGCTGGAAGTAGGACTACACCAGTTCATCAACTGGCCGCGAAAGCCTTAACCAATTTGTCAATGTTTGAGATATTTAAGTACTTGAAAAAACATAAAATCGAATTTTTTTGTAAATATTTTTTTACCGAATTAAAAATGTCCATATTTTTCGTTTCTAATAGCTTCATTAAAGTAAAACTGACTTCTGTTAAACACAACTAGAAAGATTCTTTTGTTTTTTTGACAATTTGGAGCAATAATTAAAAAAATTCGTTTACACTACCTGACATAAAAAGATATTAAAACAAACAACGGCTACTCAAATCAACAGATAAAGAGAGAAAAGGTATAGTAGTGGACTTATTAAAAGGCAAATCCGACGATGAATTTGCAACAAAGGAATGTTTAAAAAACTTGGACTTCTTTGGTGACACCTTTGACAGTATGGCTGAAAATAACGATTTCCTTGAGGATGTTTTTAGACCGCGAAAGTCATTACATCGTTGCCCCAAAACAAAAGATGTACAGGATGAGATAAAAACAACGGACATCACAAACAGAAACCTGACATCCCCAAATGCAACAACTGATAATACGTTTCACAAACGTCCACGCTCTGGATCGAGCCCTAGTTCTATGGAACGCTTCAAAATACAAAAGTATCAAGCTATTCAACAATACCCGCAAAGTAACAACGCCTCTACTAGACCAACGCTCGGATGTGCGGCCCAAGATAAACCCGACCTGGAGGAGAACACTATACTTACTGAGAATCCCGAACAGGAAAATGACACACATTCTATGATTCAAATAGCTTTAGTAAACTTGGAAAAAATACAAAAATACTCCGAAAGAGACATGCAAGCAAATGAGGAGGAGTTACAAAACAAAGCCATGTTAAGAGCAGCCACCTTCGAAATTCACAAAATCTTAACAACATTTGCTTTCCAAATAGGAAATTTAAAACATGAAAACTATAAACTTCTTAACAGGTCAAAAAACATCATAGATGAAGGTCCAATAAATACAAATGAATGCACGATGGAGCTTGAAAACAAAAATACAGCACCAGCAACATTCCAAAATACTAACGGTACCTATAGCCATATTACTCAAAAAAATATAAATCCAATGCAATTACCAAAGCAGCAGCCATGCAGAACTCCCCCCCAAAATAAAAAACATGAAATCATGATAAAAATAAATGACAAAAAAACCCAAAAGCAGTTCTGAGCGAAATTAAACAAAGCCTAAAACACAAGGGAATAAATGAAACTTTTAAAAATGTAAAAGAACTGAATAGCGGCGGAATAGTGATCGAATGTTACGATGAAAAACAACAAAAGAAATTAAGAAGCACATTAAAAGATTCCAACAACTTGCAGCTGAAGGAAAATGAAAATCTTAACCCCTACATTATGATAACGGGAATCAAGAAAGGATACACCGCAGAAGAATTTGTTACTGAATTAATAGACCAAAACCCGGACATCATTTCCAATTTTGGGCATGATGCGTCGTCCAAAATACGCTGCGCCACCAAAAGGGATTGCAGAAATCCCAAAAAAGAAAACTGGATCCTACAAACCACTCCTGAAATTTTTAAATGGCTAATCAATAACCAGAACTTAAGCTTTGATTTAATAAAGGTCTACACGCAGGAATACTTTAACATATCTCTTTGCTTTAAATGTTGCAACTTTGGGCATGTAAGGAAATACTGCACAGGGGATGAAGTATGTTTTAAATGTAGCCAAAATCATTACGGAAGGGACTGCAAAGAAGATACACTCAACTGCCCAAACTGCAAGCGACTCAAGCTCATAGACAGAAATCATACAGCACGTAATCCAAATTGTCCAGCCTATCTCCAGAAAATAAAAACCTACCAAAATAATACAAACTACCAAACAGTAAGTACCGAAAATTTTTTAAACTAAATCTAGAACAATCAAATACAGCTCACACCAATCCAAGTAGAATTGACACGAACCAAAGATCTACAGCAAATAACAACCCATCAGATAAAAATAATTATAACCTAGAAGCCATAGAAATCAATATGTTATACACTAACATAGCATCCTTACCGGCAAAATTACAAGAACTACTGGAGGTCATAATTGAAAACAAGCCAGACATCGTACTTCTGACCGAAACATGGCTGAATAGCTCTATTCCGGACAACCTTGTAAATATTTACAACTACAATCTCATACGAACTGACCGACAAAACGGAAGAGGAGGAGGTACTTGCATTTATGTCAAACAAAAAATTGCAAATTATACGACAGTTGCGAAATGTGTAAACCACTATAACACAGCTCCAGTTGAATCTACTTGGATTGAACTTCAGATAAACAAGCTTATCTTAAATTTTGCCTGTATATACAGACCTCCAAATACCTCAAAGGACGACAGCGACCCTCTTCTTCAAGCACTAGCCCAAGCAAGCGAACACCTAAGTAACCTTTATTTATTTGGAGACTTTAACTACCCTACAATTGACTGGATAAATCCTGCACCTACAGAGAATATCACGTCTGGGGGAGCATTTATGAATATTTTCCTAAATACTAGTCTAACGCAACACATAAAGGAACCAACTAGATTCGGGATAAGCAATAGGCCCTCCCTGCTAGACCTACTACTTACATCAGACAGAGACCTTGTCTCAAATATCCAGTACAAACCCCCAGTGGGTGCAAGCGATCACATAGTAATAGTAGCAAAATCTCAATTTCTTCTAAATGTAACCAACGTCAAATCCAAAAGAATAAAAAATTTCAGAACTGCAAATTATGTCCCGGTAAACGAATACCTTTATAATGTAGTATGGCCTGACAGACCAGTACCTGAACTATGGACAAAAATCATCGGGGAAATAAATCATTGCGTAAACCTCTATATCCCAGACTACAAGGTCAACAAGTGCAAGTCAAAACCATGGATAACAAAGGAAATAAAGACTAAGATAAACAGAAAAAGAAACCTTTGGCATAGGTATCGCAGATCAAAAAACCCACAAGATCATGCTAACTATAGATCCACAACAAATGAAATAACCGATCAGCTAAGAAAAATGAAAACGAAATTTGAATGTGACCTTGTAAATAGCAAAAGTAACAAAAACTTCTTCCGATATTTAAAAAGTTGCCTAAAGTCTAGAGTTAGCTCTCCTGTGATAAAAAACGAAAACAACGAACTTGTAAGCGACCCCAAGCTAGTAGCAGATATATTCGCAAAAGAATTTGATCGAGGACCTTACGTAAGAGGCAACACAATATTAATGAAAAGATCAATGGAAGAAGGGAAGGTGCCTGAAGAGTGGAAACAATCTGTGATAATCCCAATTTTCAAGAAGGGAGATAAATTTAACCCCAAAAACTATCGACAAGTAAGCTTAACATCAGTTTTGTGTAAACTTATGGAGAAACTTATTGCAGAAGACCTTACAGACTTCCTTCTTCAAAATGATATTATACCTCAGTGCCAGCATGGTTTTCTCCCAGGTCGTTCAACAACTTCTAACCTACTCCAGTGTGTAAATTCATGGACATCATCATTAGACAATAGCCAACCTATAGACATAATGTATCTAGATTTCAAAAGCGCTTTTGACCTAGTCCCACATAATAAATTGGGTCAAAAACTTGAGTTATATGGTGTCACGGGAAACCTGCTAAAATGGATAAAATGCTTTCTAAACAACAGAACAAGTATCGTAAGAATAGACAGTGAAACTTCATACAAATTCAAGGTCAGCTCGGGGGTACCACAGGGCTCTGTTTTGGCTCCAATACTGTTCAACTTGTATACCTGCGATCTTCCAGGCAATCTGGAATCGTCCATATCAATGTTTGCCGATGACACAAAAATATATAACAACCCCCTTACCAACTACGACACACTTAAAAGAGACCTCGTCAAAATTGAAAAATGGTGTAACAAGTGGGACTTACAGCTTAATGAAGAAAAGTGTTCCGTCCTTCACATGGGATACAACAACCCAATTTATTCTTATAACCTAAATGGAACTGAGGTGAAATCAGTGGAATATCAAAAGGATCTAGGAGTAACTATAACTAAGGAACTCAAATGGGCAGTACATGTGGGAAACATAATTAAAAAAGCAAACTCGGTAACATATTTAGTCAAAAGAACGTTTAAAATAAAGCTGTCATTAATTTATTGTCATCGTTAGTCGCTGGCTTGACTCGTTCATGGGTTTCATAATCAATATTTCCTGTTCTTTCAAATCTCTCTTTTAATCGCTCAAAAGCAGTTGGATGAGGATATCTACTTTGTGAATGTTGGGCATAAATCCTCGAAGCTAGAAATGAATTTCTTTCACCTGCTCCCAAAGCATAAGTCGTATCAATAAGTTCTGCATGTGAAAAGTTCATGGTCAAATTACACCAAGATCAAAAATAGCGATAAAGGAGAAAATTTAAACAATATTTACCATATAATACCAGTATAAATAAGTTTAAAGAGAAATAATAATGATAACTTATGTCAAGGTAAAGAGTTTATTTTGTTATGACCATCTTGATATAGGTATGTTTCTATTTTCCCAATGAATATTCCAATTTTAATTATTTTGCCCATGGCATTCTTGATTATAATAATAATATTACTAATTTTCGTGTAGCTTTTCATAAAATATACAATATTTCAGAAACTAGAAGATTTAGGTAGATGACATATTTAACAAAAAATTAAGGGCATTTGAAAAATACACCTTATTAGTTAAAAAACTACAGGGTGTTCCATTTAAAAAAATTGACATAGTGCATATTTAAATTAGCGAAATTTGCCAAGTCAACACGAACACCCCGTATAATAAATAGAACAAATGGTGATATGGTTACGTACCAAGTACTTTAAGGTACTTATGGTAAGAAATGTGTTTAATTATCTCGTTAATTCTATTGATTCCATAGGCAACTATGATTTTTTTAATAAGTCAAATAAAAATCATAATATACCAGGAAATAATTATTTACTTGACAACGTCGCAATCAAATTCAAAGAAGTAAATATGACTGTGGAGATTCTTTCTAGCGGAATCAGAAAAAGAAAAAATATATAGGGTGTTTCATTTAAAAAAACACAACAATGCCATATCTAATCAAGGACTCCACAACCGCTCTGTATACAGAGATTATTAGTTTTTATTCAAATTTCTCTCAGTGTATAAAATTTATAAATTAGTTTCCTTATATTTTTAGTTAAATACGTTACATGAGGGTCTCATCTCAAATGTTTGTCTACAGCTATGCCCAAATATTTTGTAGATGCCACTTTTTTAATAGTGTCATTTAAGTTATTAATATTAAGGTGTTCAAAGTTAGGACGGTTGGTTTCAGTTAGGAATAAGCAATATAATTTGTTTTAGTTACATTAAGTGATAATTTGTTGGTATCCAACCAATATTTAATTTTAGTGATGCCTTCTGTTACGTTATTTTTTACATCGTCCCATGTTTTGCCGTAAAAAGTAGCTGCGGTATCATCTGCAAAAGATAATGTTGATCCATTTTGTAGTTTTAAGTTTGTTAGCGAGTTGATGTATGTAATGAAAAGTATTGGACCGATTACAGTACCTTGTGGTACTCCAATCTTTATACGTTCAGGATCACTCAATGTATTCTCGATTTTAACAAATTGTTTTCTATTCCTGAAGTAGGTCTCAAAGACACTTAGCACGGTACCTCTAACCCCATTTCTGAGCAATACGTCCAAAAGAAGGTCGTGCGGCACCGTGTCAAATGCCTTTGCTAAGTCAAGAAATATTGAAATGCACATGTTGTCGAGTTTGTCGATGACTGTTTTTGATAATTCGTAGAGGGCATTAACTGTTCCTGAACCGCTCACAAACCCAAATTGGTATTTAGAAATTAAATTTTTTACAGTGAGAAATGTTTGTAGTTTATCTTTAAGACATTTTTCAAATATTTTCGAAAGATAGGGGTAAAATTTTAAATTGTTCTGGCACTGTACCGGTGTTAAATATTAAATTTATGATATCTACTAGAGGGGGAATTAAGTATACATGTGTTTTCTTAATAATTTTAACGTCGATCTTGTCTATTCCCGGTGCACTATTATTTTTTAGACTATTTATTTGCTTTATAATTTCATTGTTATCAACAGGATTTAGAAAGAGAGAGCGCGGATTGTTATAGTTTATTCTGTATTCATTGATGAGATTCTGAATTTTAGACAACATGTCAATGACGACCTTTACAAAGTATTCATTGCAATAATTGGCCATACTCTTAGTGTCCGAGAAAATAGTTGTGTTATTTGTTATAGGGGGTATATTTTTTTCCTATGTGATTGATTATCTGTTGCATCGTTTATTATCTTATAGACCCTTCTTAGATTCTGTCCAGCGTTTTCAATTTTATTTCTTTAAAAGTCGTGTTTACTTTTTTGATTTTTTTTTTATTTATTTCGATATTGTTTATATATTTGGTTATTAGTTATGTTATAATTGGTTAAAAGTTTCTTTTTCATTCTGTCACGCTTTTTAATGCTCATTATCAGACTGTTAGTTATCCATGGCTTTTTTATTTCTTTTACAGCATATGTTTTTGTAAATGAAGCTTCCTCACGAATGCTTGAAATTATTTTGTAAAGTTCGTTAGTAGCCAGATTTACCTCAGTTAATTGCCTTGATCAAATTGTAAAAATTTTCATCATTTATCTTGACTATTGTTTAGTTGTTTTTTTAATTGTCGTTTGTGTATCTTGATTTATTTTTATGTTCAGCATAACAGGATAATAATCAGTTACTTCCGAGTGAATGACATAGGAATTTATTTTATATGTGTCATCATTTAATTCTTTGCGCAAGAATATGTGGTCAAGACAGGAACTACTCTCCGGAGTCACACGAGTCCTTGTTACAGTTTAGGGTAATTCTCCAGTTTATCGGCTTATGCGAAAAATGGCGTAAAATGAAAAACGTTTCTTACAATATGTAGCACGTAGTTCCTAAACGACAAATCCGCGAGCGGAAAACCATTTTTTTAATTGCAAATATAAAAAAAATGCGAAAATAGTCGACCGAAAAGCACAGTGAGAGTGACAAGTGAGGTTATGTTTCTCTAACTGTTAGTCACTCGACAATAATTGTAATAATTATAGACACATTGGTTAAACAGGCGCTAACACGGCATCTAATCCACCTTTTTGGTTCCAATTCGGTATATGCTACATAAATCAACAAGAGTTTTTATTTTTTTTTTCATTTTTGTCACAAGCGGATACCCTATTTTCACATTTTTTTTTATATTTGCAATTAAAAAAATGGTTTTCCGGTCGCGGATTTGTCGTTTAGAAAGTACGTGCTACATATTGCAAGAAACGTTTTTCATATAAAGCCATTTTTGCAATAAGCACATAAACTGGAGTGGTACCGTAGTGGTAATTCTAAACCGGAAGTACTATATTTGCGGCTTTTGAGCTACATCCGGTTTAACCAGAAGTTGACACTTTTAGAAAGATAGTAGAAAAGTAAGATGGGGGCATGCAAGACGTTTTGCCCTAAGACGTACCGTTAGAAAGCTAGAAGCTGTCAAAGTTCAAAAATGTCATTTTTCAATACTCGATATCTCAGAAACTATTAAGTTTAGACTTATAATGCAGTTACTAATAAATAATTGTGATTTTATGTAGAATCCAAAAATATTGTAATATACAGTATGTCCACGGATGGGGTTTACAAGAGGACAAATGGACTAAAAATTGAAAGATACGAAAAAAAGTCACTCTTAATAAACGTTTTTGCTTATCTAGAAAATACGATTCACCATAAGAAACTTCAATTTTTTTATACAGGGTGGGTAAAAACTGCAAAAATGTTATTTTGCTTAAGAGTAAACATACTTACTTTATTTTGAAAGAGACGAAAAAAGTCACTCTTAATAAACGTTTTTACTTGAATAATGAATAGGTGATACTTGTTGTCAATGTCTTTATTTAATGAAGAAATTATAATAATAATAATAATACGAACAATTTTATTAACATGAAAAGAATACGATAACGATTTCATAATTCAAAAACTCCACCCCCATACTCGACACATTTTTCTAATTGCTTTCTCAAATAAGTGAAAGAATTTCTGATTTCTTCCTGAGATATCGATTGGACAGCCTGAATAATTCTGCCCTTCAGCACTTCAATATCATTTGGTACTGCAGTAGCAAAAACAATTTGTTTTAAACGGCCCCATAAAAACATATCCGCCAAGGTTAAGTCGGGGCTTCTTGGGGGCCACAAAACTGGGCCATTCCTGCCAATCCACCTTAGACCAAATCTGCGGTCAAGCCATTCTCTAACCTCACGAGCGAAATGGGCTGGACAACCATCTTGCTGAAAATACATATTTTGTCGAAAATTTAAAGGTAGATTTTCGAGTTCATCATTGAAAAATGTATCCAACATTTCTAAATATGATAATCTATTGCACGTGTTATCAAAAAAATATGGCCCTATGATGCCATGGATGGATATCGCGCACCACACGTTCACTTTTGTGAAATATTGTCTTCTCGTCATAATTCTGAATTCGGGATTTTCTAAAGACCAGTACCCAACGTGCTGGGTTGCAACGGTTCCATTGGTAGAAAATGTACTTTCATCAGAAAACATGACACATTTATAAAAATCAACATTTCCACTTAAAATTTTGTCTCCTATCCACAAGCAAAAATCAAGTCGTTTCGCATCATCTCCCTCTTCTAATCTTTCACTAAAGTGCGGTTTATACGGATACAATTTATTTGCTTTAAGGATCTTCTGAATTTGACTTTTTTTCACAACTTCCAACTGAGTAACACGATTTCTAATGGACGTCATAGGATTTTCTTCAACAGATTGAAGAACTAAGACTGTAGCAGCATCATCATGGTCGTATTTCTTCTTTTTTTTTTTAGATCCAAAACCCAACCAGTTCTCTGGAACTTTTTTATTAACTTGCAGATTGTCATCCTATTTATTGGGATTCCTACAAATTTCTCGGTAAATTGTTCCATGACGTAGCGGTATGAAACTTGACCATCCCCATAACATTGCATTATAAAAACTCTTTGTTCAGTAGATAGCATTTCTACTTAAATAATAACTTCATTAAATATAGACATTGACAACAAGTACCTATCACCTTAAGTATCATTATTATTTTAACTAGGTTCACCGGCCAGAGGTGTGCCAGCGAATACTTTTTGGGAAATAATTTTTACATAGGTAAACCTTTTAATGAATTGTTCTACTTCGGTTTGTTGTGTAGAAAACACATTCATTAAGAGTGACTTTTTTTCGTATCTTTCAAAATAAAGTATGTTTACTCTTAAACAAAATAACATTTTTGCAGTTTTTACCCACCCTGTATAAAAAAATTGAAGTTTCTTATGGTGAATCGTATTTTCTAGATAAGCAAAAACGTTTATTAAGAGTGACTTTTTTTCGTATCTTTCAATTTTTAGTCCATTTGTCCTCTTGTAAACCCCATCCGTGGACATACATAGGGTGTTCCATTTAAAAAAAAATATTTTAAATTGCTAAAAGACTGTAAATTTGGCAACATTGCAAATGTTACTAGCAGCTCCGCGATAACCTCTTATATACGGATACCGAATTTTAGCTAAATGGGACAAACGGTATTAAAGATATTTAAAGCGTTCCATACTTCTGTTACACGCTGTATATAAGTGACCTAAGAAGCTATAAAATGGAAATTTGATAGTATGTGGATGTTGTGCGACATTAATTTAAAAATATGACAAAATATTTGAGATTGGAGGAGGGAATACAGAGATACTTTTTTCTTTAAAAAATAAAATGCGCGTTTCAAGGTTAATACTTTTACAATTTTGTAAAAAGAGGAAATGGGTATAGCATATACATTTCGTGACGCCGACCGTCGGCCTGGGAGGGGATGTGACATATCAATGCCTTTGGAACATATAGGTAGTAAGAGGCGGTTCCAACCAAAGGGTAAAACTAAGGTTGACGTGCACAGAATTTAATCAAGTTAAACTTTCCACCCTGTATGTAAATACGTAGTTTGGAAAAATATCGCTAGCACCTTAAGCTTCAATTATGGCAGAAAAACGGTAGCAATACAAGGATGCAATGAACTTAAAACATCTGAATAGCTGTTTTCTCCCATTTTTTAACTTACATTTCTTTCGTACCAAAAGTATACCTACTGTCCCTGCTGCACGATCAGAAAATAAATGAAATTTATCACTGCTTTTGCGCTAGTACGTAGGGTGTTGATATTAAAGCATGTTTTCAAACAAGGGATATACTCCGATATTATTAAGTAATTTTAACAGAGCAGGACATTTTGGCGCCGGTCGTTTTGACGCTGGACTTTTTTTGCAAAACAAAAAGATGGATTGGATGGTTCTGGTTAGCGCCAATTCAGCCGAATTAGTACATGCCTAAGAAAATAGTCCGCCGTTAAAATGTTCTCCCGCTAAAATGTCGTGTATAAAATTTTAAAGAATAGTACAACGATATATTAGCACCTGTAATCATTTTTAAGTTTTAAATAAGTTAGTGGCTTAAATTTATTAATTTCAAGGGAGTCCAACAGGTCTAATTTGGTTCATTTACTCTGTGCGTAATATTTTAAAGTATGGGTCAAAATTATGGTTGGTTTCTATTAAATGATTAGCATAATTGGAATTGTTTTGACTTGATGTAGCTTGAATATTGTTCTTTTATTCTCTTAGAAAAACTTTTCGCAGATTGACTATTTATCTTTTTGGGCAGTCTTTACAATTTAATTATTAAACTCCAGACTTATCATCATTTTCCAATCTAGTTTATTTTATGAAATTACCCGTCGACAGGCTGGAAAGGCATCTTTTAGAAACTAAGTGTTGCGCACTTCCATTGCTGCAATAATAATTTGTTTTTGCAACAGCTGCAGATCTCTATTTCCAGTTAGATTTTCTTCGAAGTTAAATAGCTCAATCAAATGGTGGCCTAAAACATTTGTGAGACTAGTAATCTAAGAATTTAATCCAAATTACCTATAATGCCACATCTCAGATTTGATCCAAATCTTGTTTGCAATCGCTTTTCTCCAAAATTATGCGGATTTTCTCTATTCCAGTAGTGATGGTTATGTTTATTGAATATTCCACTATTTCTAAATCGCGCTTCGTCTGTCTAAAGAAGAAGGATTTTTTGGGGCTCATACTGACTGTTTAATTTTTTGCTATGTAGCTGATCAGAGAAAAATCGCCGATTCGGTCAGACATTTAAAGAAATGTTCCTGTATATGGTAATATTACTGATAAATTAACTGGTACGATTAATATACCTTAAAAGTGTTTTTCTCTATTACAGCATTGGCGAACTTCAAGATTGCAGACTCCAGATCCAACAGCAGCTTGACAATCGGGTTGGTCAGAAACTTAAGGTGAAGGTTGAGAATGACTTGGGGATATTTCGGCCAAGAAATGTATATAAACACGGCTTTCGTAATAGTTCAGGGAAAGTTAAGTTTAAATGTGATCAGTGTGATTATCGAAGCATTCGGAAAGGTAATTTGGAGAGGCACCTTCTCCGACATGAAGATCCAGAGGAAGTTAATATGTTTAAATGTAGTCAGTGTGAGTATCAAAGCATTCATAAAAGTAATCTAAAGGTGCACCTTCTCCGACATAAGGATCCAGAGGCAGTTAATATGTTTAAATGTAGTCAGTGTGATTTTCAAAGCATTTGGAAAGATGCTTTAAAGAGGCACATCCTCCGACATAAGGATCCAGAGGAAATTAATATGTTTAAATGTAGTCAATGTGATTATCAAAGCATTCAGAAAAGTAATCTAAAGGTGCACCTTCTCCGACATAAGGATCCAGAGGAAGCTAATAGGTTTAAATGTAGTCAGTGTGATTATCAAAGCATTCAGAAAGGTCATTTAGAGACGCACCTTCTCCGACATAAGGATCCAGAGGCAGTTAATATGTTTAAATGTAGTCAGTGTGATTTTCAAAGCATTTGGAAAGATGCTTTAAAAAAGCACATCCTCCGACATAAGGATCCAGAGGAAATTAATATGTTTAAATGTAGTCAATGTGATTATCAAAGCATTCAGAAAAGTAATCTAAAGGTGCACCTTCTCCGACATAAGGATCCAGAGAAAGTTAATATGTTTAAATGTAGTCAGTGTGATTATCAAAGCATTCAGAAAGGTCATTTAAAGACGCACCTTCTCCGACATAAGGATCCAGAGGAAGTTAGTATGTTTAAATGTAGTCAGTGTAATTATCAAAGCGTTGACAAAAGTAATTTAAAGACGCACCTTCTCCGACATAAGGATCCAGAGGAAGCTAATATGTTTAAATGTAGTCAGTGTGATTTTCAAAGCATTTGGAAAGGTTATTTAAAGAAGCACATCCTCCGACATAAGGATCCAGAGGCAGTTAATATGTTTAAATGTAGTCAGTGTGATTTTCAAAGCATTTGGAAGGGTGCTTTAAAGAAGCACATCCTCCGACATAAGGATCCAGAGGAAATTAATATGTTTGAATGTAGTCAATGTGATTATCAAAGCATTCAGAAAAGTAATCTAAAGGTGCACCTTCTCCGACATAAGGATCCAGAGGCAGTTAATATGTTTAAATGTAGTCAGTGTGATTTTCAAAGCATTTGGAAAGGTGCTTTAAGGAGGCACATCCTCCGGCATAATGTTCCAGAGGCAGTTAATATGTTTAAATGTTGTCAGTGTGATTATCAAAGCATTCAGAAAAGTAATTTAATGACGCACCTTCGCCAGCATACGGATCCATAGATAGACGATATGTTTAAATGCGATCAATGTGCCTACCAAGCAGAGTTTAAGAGTCATTTAAGGAGGCATCTTTTCCGATATAGAAATCCAGAGGAAGTTAATATGTTTAAATGTAGTCAGGGAGATTATCAAACTAAGTATAAATCTAATTTAGGTAAACATTTTCTCCGGCATAAGGAACCAGGGAAAGTCGATATGTTTACAAATACAAATACAAATTTTACATGTGCGGTTAATATCTAAGGTTGTTTAAGCAATGGCTCATTAAATGATATTGCATAATAATATGCTTAATTGATAAATAATGTGATAACACTAGCACAGATTTTATTTTTGATAAGTTTTATATTATTTTGGTTAATTCGTATTTTTAAATAATAATGCCTGATTATGGTCCAAATTATCAACGTCCTGTTAACTTTACCTACTTCTATGGATATCATTGTTGTCATGGCATTTATATGTAACTATTGTCACCAACGATGATAATTTAAGTAAACACAGTTAGCAAAATTAAATTGGAAGAAGTTAAAGTATATAAACAGACTATACTATATTCATTTTACCAATTCATAATAGTAAACAAATCATAGCGCGTGATCGCCGCGTGCTGGGTACAGAAACGTGTTGCAATTGGTCAATCGACAATAAAACTTCGTAGACCGGCGTGCTGCATTTCTTACAGGGTTGGCGTGCAGTTGGGTATTTGTTTTAATGAGTCTATTCGTTCATAATTTGTGTTTTGAGATACTTGTGTATTATTAGTTTGTGACATTGCTGTTTTAATTTTCGTTTTGATTTCTTGCAAGTAATTTGAATTTTGTTGTTGTTTGTACGAGGTTGTTAATACAAAAACTTTTTAAAATGTCTAGTACGGACACGGCTGACGAACCGATGGATGTAGGTACATTAAGTCCTCCTAAAAAGAGATCTAAAAAAACACATCTTGATGTTAACACTAAGGAGATTATTTTAAATATTTATAAATGTGAATTAACAGAGCACCCTGCATTAGGGAAAGATGAAATTGCTGTAAGAGTTGCAAATAAAGTAGGTGTGTCTAGTCGCAGCGTTTATAATGTAATGAGAGAATATAACACAACTCGTTCATTCCGTCCACCAATGCCGAAAAGAAATCGTAAAAGCACCATAGATTTGCTGGACGATGCTGATAAACATGCGATAAGACGTAAAGTACATCAATTTTTCTTTCGAAATGAACTACCTACAATAGATAAAGTTTTGAGGGACGTCAACGATGATCCAGATTTACCGAGTTTCAGAAGAACTACTTTTGCTAAGCTATTGAAAAAACTAAATTTTAAGTTTCAAGGACGTGGGAGAAATAGTTTATTATTGGAAAGAGATGAAATAGTACTCTGGAGAAGAGATTACTTAAGAAATATTAAAGCTTATAGAAACGCGGGCAGACAAATTTATTATATTGACGAAACTTGGATTAATGCTGGCCACACAAAATCAAAAATTTGGGTAGATACGTCAGTTACATCATCACGACAAGCATTTCTTGATGGACCTTCGACTGGATTAAAAAATCCCTCAGGTAATAGTTAGGTACATTATATATGAACTATTTATAGTTTTTATACTAAATAACGATAATTCCAGAACATAAATTTACAATACGCACATGGAGACTAAAAGTAAATAAAAAAAATCTGACTATGTAAAATATACTACCACAATTGTGATGAAAGTTTTAATAACAGTTAGTTCCATTTTTTTTTGTTAGATTTGGATTCGAATGTCTCGAGTTCAAGTATATTGTAATTAAATTTTATGACATTGTATAAATTATTACATTTCTAAGCGAAATATTTATTTGTGCTATGAGGGTACATTATATTAGTTTATTATTTTAGGTAAAGGGAAAAGACTTATAATATGCCATATTGGCAGTAACCATGGATTTCTTCCCGATAGTTTGTGGGCCTTTGAATCCAAAAAAACCGGAGACTACCATGAAGAAATGGATGGTCAATCTTTTGAAAATTGGTTTAGAAATATTTTACCTAAGTTGGAGCCTAATTCGGTTATTGTATTAGATAATGCATCATACCACAGCCGAAAATTAGAAAAAATACCTACAACCGCTTTCAAAAAAGCTGATATTCAGGACTGGCTGAGATCAAAAAGTATTGAATTTGACGACGCAATGCTAAAAGTTGAACTTTTAGCAATCGTAAATCAAAATAAAAAAAGGTTTAACAAATATATTATTGACGAAATGGCAAAAAGTCAAAATAAAATTGTTCTTAGATTGCCCCCTTACCATTGTGAACTCAATCCAATTGAGCTAATTTGGGCTGATATTAAAAATTATGTTGCCCAAAAAAATACAAATTTTAAGTTTGCAGATATGAAAACAATTTTTCATGAAGCTGTGTTACAGATAACAGAAAATAAATGGAAAAAATGTATTAGCCATGTGCAGGACAAAGTAGAATCACGAATGTGGGAATTGGACAATATTATAGAGGCTCATGTAGAGCCTCTTATTATAAATGTTGGAAACAGCAGTTCATCGAGCTCAGATTCAGATTAAAATATGTTTGGTATAACTCCCCACACAGCAGGTTTTATTTTTTATTATTGTGTTTGTTTAAACTATAACTTTTTTTTTATTCATTAGTATACTGCTATTATATATGTAAATATTAACTTGTACTGTTACAAGGTCCTTAATGCGACCCTGGGTGTTGTTCACGTGCCCTTCGCGTGTGTTTGTTTTGGTCTTCTGAATAGCTAAAATGAATATAGTATAGCTTTGTTAAAAATATTTTATATACAGGGTGTCTGGTAAATATATGCCATATTCTGGCAGCGTATAGGGGGAGGTCAAAATAACCCTAATTTGTTATTGAAAAAAAATCCTGAAGTGGCCGTTAATGGAGATACAGAGCCCCAAAGGGGCACCCAGCGACCTACCTTTTCGGCTCAAACTTTTGAACCGACATGTATAATTTAATGAAATTTTAATATTTTATGTAGGCCATAAAGACTACAGTTACTTTTACATCTTGGCAATTGTGTGGATGCAAGAAGAATTTATTGTGATACATTTCCAAATCGAAGTGTGCCGCATAAAGGAACCATTGAAAGGGTTGATATTTCAGAAATCACCTAAACACAAGAATGTTAAAAATTCTTTCTCTTATGTTAACCTACTTTATATTCTCTTAAAGATACAAAACATGTTTCTCCCACCCTTTCTTTAATGGGTTAAAACGATAACTGGCCTTTAATTGGATGTATCTCACGTGTCAAAGCTTAATCCCCGAAGCCTGATTGATTATAATTTGAAAAATTCTCTTATCATTGCTAACGATGACCTTCTCTAAGATCGAAACATGTCCTAGATCAGTTAGTATCATATAAAGATCTTGGCTGTTTTTGTTATATTAAATGTATTTGTGGTTTAGAGAGACTTTTATTCCTACCATTTAAAACTTTCCTCACTGAGAGAATGGACTACTTTCTGCACCTTAAAACAATACGAGTAAAATTATGATTGTGCCTAAATCGTTGCCAAAACCAATTTGCTTAGTTGACTCTTGCAGGATAATCAGCGGGAGACATGGCATGTACCTTTTGGACGTGATAAGGATGTACCCGTTGTTCGCGAAGGGTCTCATGAAAAACCCACTTTGTTGCATGAACTTGGAGCGACAGCTTTATTACACTATTAGAGAGATTTTGAGCAATCTCATCCAGAATTTCTGAGGGTTCCTTGGTCTTCTTGGAGGCCCTTTTCCACCACGATGCGACAAGGAACTTGCTAAACTTGATTAGCAAAAGATTAACTACTTTTAGCATTCCTTTTTATTTCACTTCTTACTTGTTTCTCTTAAGCTGCGATCAACCCCTTCAAAAGTTCTTCGGTATGGTAAACGTCGAACTGGAAATGTTGTATCAGAATAAATTTTTCTCGCCTGCACACAATTGCCGAGTACTTGTCCAAAAATAAGATGCATGTCAGCATACTCACTATAGGAATAATCCTCCATTACTTAAGCCTTATCTATTTAATCAATCAGACAACAAAAGTGTTGTCAATGGCGCATTGTTAACGAAATAAAAACGAGTGATGGTTTGATAATTGTAGTATTCTGATTTATTATTTCAATAACGTGTTAGAAATAGAATTTATTTTCTTCGAAAACGGCTAATTTGATCGAGACGAATGTAGAGTAGTAGAGTAGCTATGGCGTTTTCAGACTAGAATTGAGCTTTTTTACATACAAATCTCCATAAGAAAATTTAAGGTCCGTTCTGCATTTCAAGGCCACCGACGCCAGGTCAAGGGCGTACTAAACATTGCACAATGGGCCGTAAGCATACGGCCCAAAATGCGCCCAGCAAACCAGGCAAGCCTGGCGGCCGGTATTATGCGCCTATGGACGCTCTTAATATTTAGGTCACTGTGCTTAACTCACTCACGTCCCGGCAGTGCCTTAACGGGTATTATTGAGCTTGTCTTACCTCGAGGGATGTAATCGTAACAGTTTGCAGAAATTTGCGATAAGTTGACTTGGAAACCAATGGCAAGCATTCTAGGAAAAGCTAAAAAAAAAACAGTAAAATTGATTCAAGTACGGAAGATTTGTGCCCGTCTGCAGCAGGCAATTCCAATGCAGTGAAAATGACCATTGTTCAACCGCCATGTACAGCGGAGAGTGGCCTTTTATTTGGTGGGCGTGTCGTCGCGTGTAGTCCGGTGTGAGTCTCCTCCCACTGGCGTTGTCGTTGTTTGAAGCGTGCACCCCTATACTGGGTGCTCTCCGATTTCGGTGAGAAATCAGCGAGCCTCCAGCACAAGAATGTACTTGTTTTGTTATTGTATTAAATTAGTTGATTGTCTTTTGTGTGTTCGTCCTCTTATGTGTAAATTTTAATTGCTTGTTTGTCTGTCATATGTTAAATTATAATGATGTGAAATATTCTCCTGTCATTTTGTTTGTCTTACCGTTGATTCTGTTGTTCATTAGCCAGTGGGAGATTATAGATGGGTAGTTTGTGGTACAGTGGTTTATGTTTGTTGTTTGTGTCATTGTCTGCTCGTCTGTGTGTTATACTTCTTGTCAGTGGTGACTATTGTAGTTGGTGCGTGTAGAAGTCATTTGATATGTCTCGTATATGTTCTGTTATGTAATTTATCGCCGCCATATTGTGTAAGTGCGCGATCGTGACGTATCTGTCGGATGACGTCACACACCGGAGGAGCCTATTCTCAAACCTTAACAACCGTTGCTGTTAAGTGTTTGAAACACTACACCATACAGGGGCACCGTAAGTTAGTATGGGTCGAATAATTTGTCTGTAGATGAGAAGCTTATTGGATGGGGATAGGTGGAATTTTTTGGAAATAAGTGCGTATAGGCTTTGCATAGCAGCAAAGCTTTTTTTAAGGACGTCAGAAATGTGTGGTTTGAAGGAAAGCCTCTCATCTATTGTGATATCAAGGTATTTTAGTCTTTGTTGCGGTGGTGTGGGTATGTTGTTGATTTTAAGAGGAATGAAAATTTTATTGTTGGTGAATTTCTTGGTTAGGGTTGCACAAACCGTTTTAGTAGGATTTACCGCTATTTTCCACTGTTTGAAATAGGGATCTAAGATCTTTACATGCGATTGCACCTGTCGCTTAGCGGCTTCCGCGTAAAACGATTGTGCGTAAATTAATGCGTCGTCTGCGTACAACGCAAGTTTGGTGAGGGGGTATCTCGGGAAATCGGCTGTACACAGATTGTATAGGAGTGGAGACAGCACGGTTCCCTGAGGGACCCCTGCATTAACTACTCTAGGCGCGGACAGCGCACCCTCTACCCTAACAAGGAAAGTCCTGTTATGTAGGTATGTCTGTAGTAAAGTTATTATGTAAATAGGAATGGTAGGAAAGTTATGTATGGTTACTAATTTAAATAAGTCCTTGACGCCATACAGTGTCGAAGGCCCTGCTGATGTCAAGTGATAGCAGAACGGTGTTCTGCTGTACATTGAATTTCTTTTTAACGTCAGTCAGGACTCTCGCCACTGTCTGTACTGTATCATGGTGAGGCCTGAATCCGAATTGTTCGTCGGGTATGTTCGTAGTTAATCGGTGTTTTTTGAGTTTTAGTAAAATTGATTTTTCATTTGGTTTTGTTCTGTTTGATTATTTGGAGGAGAAGTGCAGATTGCAGCCAGAGAGTCAGCTATGCAATCTGCCTTCTCCTTGTCCGTCTGTGTGTCGTGACCAGTCGGTGTTGGTATTTTCTTAAATTTTCGTTTGAGGCGCTTGGTCAGGCGCCACAGTGCTGTGCTGTTAGTCCTGTCAATGTATCGTTCCACGTTTTGTTTTTATGTAAATTTATTTTGTCTGGTATAGTATGTTCAATTTCTATCAGTCTGATTCTATCTATTTGTCGTCTAGTACGTTGCCATGTTTTTCTAATACGGTTTTTTATTTTTATTAGGTCTAGTATGTCTATTGGTAGTCTGTCCTCTTTATGTTTTATTTTAATTTTTTGTCCAATATGTCAATGTACCTACTTCTTGTATGTTGTTTGCGAGTTTTGTTACTTCATTTTCCTGTTTACGAAACAACGTGACTCCAAGATACATGGCTCTACGAACCAACAACCTCAGTAGCTCAGCCAAAAAAGCCCAAATAACCGGTTTAAGAAAGTGGATAATAGAAGATAGAAAAATTCAATACCAAAAAAGAGACATTTCTAATGTTTACCTAAAGGTAGTACACACTGAATTACTATTTAGGCTTGATAATTTGGAATTTGATATTTTTGACAATAAGGTACGAACAGACATTTCAATCATTATCCATAAAAAATATCTTACACAGAAATCTAAACTGGATCGATTAATTGCACCTTATTCTTCCAATAATGTTAATTATAATGTTAAAACATATTCGAATCACGTTTTCTTTGATAGATTTGTCAATTCGACCAATGTTGTTTTTTCTGATAAGGAAATTAAATTGTTAGGTAAAGGGTTTAACTATAATTTAAAACCTACAAATAATAAAAACAATTTAGAAATGTTAGCGGTAGAATGTGAATTAATTTCTAACTATTCAAAAAATAATAACGCGAGTCAGGTCAATATGGAAAAACACATATTAGCCGATAAAATTACTAAATTTAACACTAATTCTAATACCACATCTTTGTCCGAGGAATACGCTTTGGTTAATTCTATTAAAAATAAATCCGTCGAAAATAATATAGTGTTCACACGCGCCGATAAAGGAAAAACTGTTATTGCATTAAACAAAGAAAATTATATTTCAAAAACTACAGAATTTTTAAACCCAAATCAATATCAAATTATTAAATCCGATCCTACCGAAATTTTTCAAAAACAAATTAAAAACATCATTCTTGACAGTACTATTTTTGACAGTAAAGAAAAATTTTCTTTAACTTTAATGAATCCCCAGGCCCCCAAACTTTATTCTTTAATTAAATTACATAAAGAAAACACCCCAATTAGACCTGTAGTTTCTTTCACAACTGCTCCCTCTGTTAAAATATCTAATAAAATGATAGATATCATTAGCACACACTGCAAATTTACCGCGAAATATAGCATAAAAAACTCTTACGAATTAGTTCAAAACATCAAAGATTTAAATATCCCAAATAATGCAATATTATTATCTTTTGATGTAAAAAATCTTTTTCCTAGTATCCCACCCATAGAAGTTATCGACATTATAGATAACAAATTAACAGAAAATAGGACGAACATTATAGTAAAACAGGATATAATTAACACTTTAGTTGTTTGTCTAGACCAAAATTATTTTGAATTTAACGACAACATTTATATGGCAAAAGAAGGCTTAATCATGGGTAACCCCCTAAGCCCATTATTGGCTGAATTATTTATGGATAATTTAGAATCCAAAATTCACAATCATAAATTAAGCAAAAACTTTTTATTTTGGTTTAGATATGTCGACGATATATTTGCTTGTTTTACTGGGAATGTAAGACAATTAAATATTTTCTCCAATTTTATAAATAGTTTACATAACCGGATCGAATTTACTTTAGAAACAGAGAAAAATAATTCAATAAATTTCCTTGATCTAACGATAACTAGAATTAATAATAAACTGGACTTTAGTATTTTTCATAAACCGTCACACACCGATATTACAATACACAATAATTCTACCCACCCTTATTCACATAAACTAGCCGCATACAATAGCTACATACATAGGTTACTAAATATTCCTTTATCCTCAGATAATTTTAATAAAGAATTGAACATTATAAAACAAATTGCGGTAAATAATGGTTTTCAAACAAGTTTAATAGACACTATCGTCAAAAATAAGCAATATAAAAAAGCAATTAATATGGTATATCCATATATTCCACTCAAAGATAACAATAATTTTCATACTCTTACATATATTGGAAAACCAACCGAAGTGATTTCTAAATATCTAAGAAAGCGTGGTTCGAAATTAGCATTTAAAACTAGTAATAAGTTAGGTAAATTCATTAAAAACAATAAAAGTAAAGTTAAAAAACAGGATAAGTCAGGTGTTTATAGATTAAAATGTGGCTCTTGTGACAAAGTGTATATAGGTCAAACAGGTAGACCCTTCAAAAAACGAATAAATGAACATAAAAGAAGTTTTTTAAATAACAAACACGATTCTAATTATGCAAATCATTTGTTGGAAGAGCAACATACTTTAAATAATACTTTTACCATTTTGCATGTAGAGAATAAGGGCCGTAAATTGAACCTTTTAGAATCCCTGGAGATTAACAAACTTAAGAATTCCAATCTATTGTTAAACGATCAATTAGATTTAAACAGGTCGCCATTATTAAATTTGTAAATTGTGTTGTATTTTCCCGTAATTATATCAATAATACCTTTAATTTACCTGTCTTTCATGTAAACCATTTTTATACTAGTATTAAGTACTCATCATCCGAAGAAGGTACGGTGTACCGAAACAGCTGTCATGTTTTGATAATACATAATATAGTGAAAATCGAAAAATTTAGTGTGTTTTTTCTTACATGTTTAACATGGATTTTCATCAAGTAAAGGCCTCGACAATCACATTATATTTTTATTTAAAAAGAAGTCTATAGAAGTGGGCCTGGCGCCGTTTGATGGATAATGAGTGGGCGTATCCGAGGCGAAAATCTGTATATTATTATCAAGTAAATAATCGTGTATTAAATTTCCATGGCGGTTGTTCAAATGATTTTTCCACATATTATGCCTCGCATTGAGATCACCTGCCCCAAGAACCTGGCCATTATTAGCAAAAAATGGCTCAATATCGTTGTTTGTCAGACGGGTGCGGGGTGCGGCGTATACCGCACTCACAACCACCCCATTTCTAAGCTTGATTGACATGCTCCACAGCAGTTACGTAACTGTCAATCTGCATGTGAGAAATGGACTGTTTGATAAGTATGTCAACTCCGCCACCACGCACATTTCTGTCGGCCCTGTATATTGTAGCATTCATTTTTGCTATAGATGTATATTTATAGGATGCTACATGGTTTTGTGTAAGATATTTGATTACATTACCTTTCTATATTTTCTGTGGATTTTAAGTTTAGTGCTTTGGTGCAGAGGTTCATGTTTTACAGGCCACGGTCCTATCATGAATATTTTTTTGTACATACTTCATTTCTTTTCTTTTTAATTAACTCGAACGAAGTAGATATCTGAATATTTAAATATTTTTATTGTCAAAATTTGGGGTTATGTTCATTTATGATAACAGGTCAGTAGTTCATTTGGCTTATAGTATGTTCGTTGAGTTGTTCCATTTGAACCTTGGTTAGTTCACTCTAGAACATTGATGATATTGCACTTTTCAGTTTCACCATTCGATAAATTGGTATGCCATTATTTGTTTTTAAATTGCATATTATGCAGGGTAAACTGCTATTAGTTTTCCACATGTCAAGTTGGTTTGGTTTTGTCATTTTATCGAACTGAGATTACTTTCATCAGTTGTCTGAACGTACCAATTTATTTTTTGACATGACAGTTCACCTGTCATTTGATCTTTACCTTTTTCGAAGAATTTTGGCTTTAGGTCACTTCATATAAGATCATCCTTGAAGGTGGAAGTCGCGGTTGTTTAAAAAGGGGCTCACTATTATGTGATTTGAAAAGGTCCGCCGCCCAACTATAGTTGGCACCTCAAGGATAGTAGAGCGTCCTCATCTCTTTGATGGTAAGATTTCTTTAATTCTTTTCTTTGTGTCCTTAATTTTTTATAACCTCAATTTTCTCCAACATGTGCAATTTCATTTTTTAGATTTGCACATGAGGCCTCATTCCTTTGTATTCTATTTGAGATGGTAGCACCAGACAACCAATGAGGTAGGATATATTTGCGATTTGATTTAACCAGATATCTGATTCGCTCTTTCGATTTTTAGGGTTTTTTTTTAGAGTTTAGTTGAAATTTTCCTTTTGCTTCTATCGAAGCGTTTATTCTTGAATATGTAACAGGCGTTACATATCCATATTCCTTTTGACCACGTGTTGAAATTGGATCTTCGATTGAGAGACCACATGGCCTGTAAGCTGTAAATATGTGCTGTCTTGTACTGTTCGGGTCCACCAGACTGGAGGCAGGGTGCCTATTAATTTGAAGCAGAAACCACATGGGATTTGGAACATCTGGGAAATAAGGCCAGTGTATTGTGATAATTTTTAATTTCTTTATAACCTTAACACCGTAAATTTCACTTTAAAACTAACTTTAAATTTGTAATACCACCTTGGTAACCTTTAGAAAGAATCTAGGTATTATGACCATACAAGTATGAAGGTTCTAGAACATTCTCTTTTCCCCTTTTCATAAACTATATGAGATAACTAGTTACCAGGCCAGTAAAAACCCTTCAGGTCTTCCCATGAGTGTATAATTTTTTACTTTAATATTTAATTTAGTTATTGATTTCAATCTTTAATCTCATTGGTGGAATCCAGTTTAGTGACTCTAATAAATTAATCCCAATTGTTGTTTTACATATCTGTGTTTTATTGTTACTCATTGTACTGCACGACGAACTATTACCATCTTTAGAAGCAAGCGGTTTTCCTATTTTAAAACGCTTTGTAAGTATTAAGTTTTTTAACCATTTAAAATAGGTGGCGTCCAATTCATCAAAAAAGTGTACAACTGCTTAAGGCAAGGACTCCGAGCCTCCGACACAAGAGCTGCCGTTCGCACCATGGTACGTAAAGTTGCCTTGTAAAGGTAATTTTACGGCATATAAAGTAGCGCCTTTGAACGTGAGGCATAGTACACTTTTTTGAACATATTTAGCAGACTAGTGCACGAGTAACGATAAAATATTTTGATAGTTGGTGATTTTATCTGGATCCATTATGTTTCAAGTTTTTAAATTTCACTGATCAGTACATTCTTATTTAAGTATATTGGTAAAAATATACAGAGTATATTGTTGGCCTAAAAAGGATTATTTTTTTATAGACTCACTGTGTCAAAGACACTGAGTTTTTTTATTTCATAAAACCCTCATTGGATTATATAGTTATAGACACATTACTTTGAAGTTTTTTAGTGAGATTTTTTTTACAAACTCATATACAGGGTGTGTCAATATTTATAAAGCTGAGTAGGACCATCTTGTTTCTTACATTTTTATAAGTCGGTTAATTTTAATTAATTAACTTTTGTTTTAATTCACATTGTCTATTAGACAGTGATAATTTGGGACAATCCATAGACATTATTCAGGGTTGAGGTTGACCAAGACGTCAAAGAAAGGTTCATCAAAAAACATTTTCTTTAATTTTCAAAATTTTCATTAAACAGGGTGTAATTTTTTATCTAAAATTTTACCTGTGAAGACTTTGTCAAATCATGCTAGTATGCTGTACTTTAGTAAGTTCTGAACAACTTTGAACTCTGACAAATATTTTCTTCATACAGGGTGGTAGAGTATTTTTGATATACAGTGTGATTACATTTTAAAATATTTTTTTTAAATTTTAATACACTTTGATACTTTTGGTTTTGAACTGAAGTATTGATTTGAACTTTGAAAATTTTTATACAGGGTGTATATACCTAGGTGACCTCTTGGACTTTGATAATTTCATGGACTAGTGATTTTAATATTTTTTGGCAGAATTTTACTGCATACATATTCTATAAGAATATAGTACAGTTTTTTTGACTTGATATACAGGGTGAAACAAATATCTTGGTTCGGCTTTTGATTAATATTTTTTTATTTACCATCGACAGATAAGCTACTGAATCAAATATTTTGAATTGAATCATTGTTTTTTATAGACATTTTATTTTTTAAATTTAAACTTTTATCATCATGGATATTTTTAAATTTCAACCCAATCACTTATTAGAGTATGAGTTAGATTATGAATTGAAGATTCGACTTTTAACTTCACAACGTACAGTTGCGGAAAAGCGAAAAATATTTTCTCGAATTCAAAAAAGAGAACAAGCTCAACCTGGAAAGGATATTAATTTAGAAATTTGTACTTTAACTGTCGATGAAGAGAAACTTGGTATTCAACGAAGTTTAGATTCAATTCAAAGAGTTATAGATGAATTCGAAGGAAATGCTAATGATTCGGTTTTTGGTAGGGTTAAATCGCGTTTAGCTCACGTTTACGGTAGGGCAAAAAGAATTCCTATACCGGAAGATGAACAAAAAGCAGCTGAAATATTTTCTTATATTCAGGATATAAGTGCCAATTGTTTATTGTTAGAGTCAGACTTATTTGATAAAATCGAACCTGGACAGGATCCGGAACCTTCAGTTCCTACTGCTCCAATTATTAACGTAGCAGCTCCGGTTGTACATTGTGCCAGTCGTAATATTCCTATAAGTGAATGGCAAGTTAATTTTAATGGCGACTCTAAGAAACTTTATCCTTTTATAGAAAGATTAACCGAGTTAGCTCAAGCACGTAATGTTTCATCTCGTGATTTATTTAATTCTGCTGCCGAATTTTTTACCGGTGATGCATTTGTTTGGTATCGGAGTATAAAATCTTCAATTAATGATTGGGACTCTTTGATTTTAAAATTAAAAAAGGATTTTTTACATGATGACATAGATGATGATTTGTGGGAACAAATTAAAAGAAGGAAACAAAAGAAACATGAGTCAACAGTTGTTTTTATTGCACATTTAGAAGCTCTTTTTGCTAGACTATCAAGACCCCCTGCTGAAGTCTCTAAGGTCAAACATATCAGGAAAAATATTTTACCTGAATTTATTAATCGATTAGCTTTGGTCGATATTGATACTGTTTCTAAACTTTCAGAACTTTGTCGTAAGTTGGAAGAGTCAGATTATATGCAGGATAAGAGTAGACCTAGAGATGAAGTAGCTGGCATTGATCAGGCTAGAAATTTTCATAAGAATCCTGGTATTAGTAGCAATTCTAATAATAATAAACTTAAAAGAAATTTTAAGAATAACCCTCGGAGTTCTCATAATCAGTCAGGTTCTAGACAAGATAATAATACAAATAATAAGAATGATAACAAAGGTAAAAATAATGATAGCGTTAAAGCTTCAGTGGTTTGTTGGAGCTGTAAATTACCTAACCATACTTTTTTAAATTGTAGTGCTCCTAGAAGCAGATTTTGTTTTAAATGTGGTGAGGCTAACGTAAAGACTTCTACTTGTCCCAAGTGTACAAAAAACTAAAAAGGGAAGTGTCGCTTGGAGGCCGTCTCACTACTCCCAAAACAAACATTTGGATAACCGACCTTATATTAATGTTAAGTTACTTGATGTGGACATTTCCGTTTTATTAGATTCGGGTGCTACTAGTTCCGTTGTAGGATCGGGAGGTTTAAAGGTTTTAGAACAAACAGGTCTTAAGATATGCCAAACCAAGGTTAAAAATATTTGTACCGCAGATGGTAAGGCACAATGTGTTAAAGGCACAGTTGATTTGCCAATTGTTATTGATAATATTTGTTCAGTTATTAATGCTTTAGTGGTACCTTCTTTGCCACATGCATTTATATTTGGGTGCGACTTTGCAAAAAAATTTAATATTTTGGTAAATTTTAGTGACAATTCATGGCATGTACAATCCATGAATAGTAAATTTGAACTTAACGTGTTGAATAATGAAAATAATCATTCTTTAAGTAGATTTTATCCTCAGTTAAATTCTTTGGACGATCTTTCTAGATTAGAACGTTTGAGAGCAGATAAAGTCATATCTTCTTTTAACGAAATTTGTTGTAAGGATAAGTTAGGGCGTACTAATAAAATTACTTTAACTATTGATACTGGTGACGCGATTCCTTTTAAAAAGAGACCTTTTTCTATGTCTCCATATATGTCAAAAATTTTGAATGAAGAGCTAGACGAAATGATACAATTAGGTGTAGTTGAGCCATCTAATCCATGGTGTTCGCCTGTTTTGTTGGTCAAAAAACCAAATGGATCATACCGTCTTTGCTTTGATGGACGTGCTATCAATGATGTCACGAAACCTGATTGTTATCCTATGCCTAACATCGATAGAATTTTGTCTTCACTTCGTCATGCTAAATATATTTCATCGATAGATCTTCGAAAAGCTTTTTGGCAAATTCCTTTGGATGAGTCATCAAAAGAGAAAACCGCTTTTGCTGTAGTGGGCAGAGGTTTATTTCAGTTCGTTACAATGCCTTTTGGTCTTAGAAATGCCGCACAGACGCAACAGCGCCTCGTGGATGCTATATTTGGTCCTCGTTATGAGCCCAATGTTTTTACTTATCTTGATGATATCTTGGTGGTATCTGAGGATTTTGGTTCACATATAAAGTTGTTGGCAGAAGTTAAAGAAAAACTGAAAGATGCAGGTTTAACCATCAATTTGGAAAAATGTGATTTCTTTAAAACTTCTTTGAAATTCTTGGGTTATATCGTGGGTTCGAATTCTTTGCGTACAGATCCACAAAAGATTGAGTCAATGATAAATTATCCTAGACCAAGGCACACTACTGAAGTGAAGCGTTTTGTTGGACTTTGTTCATGGTACAGAAGATTCATTAAGGATTTTTCTACGTTAATGTCTCCTATTAACGATTTGTTGAAAGGAAGAAAAAAAGGACAGCCTATACAGTGGAATAGTGCTGCAGAGGAATCGTTTGTCAAAATTAAGCAACTTCTAGTATCTGCTCCTATCTTATCACAGCCAGACTTTACACAACGTTTCTATATTTCTAGCGATGCATCAAATACTGGATTAGGCGGAGTTTTATCGCAAATTATAGATGGGGAAGAGCGAGTAATTGCTTATGCCAGCCGATCTTTATCCAGAGCTGAGCGAAATTATTCTGTTGTAGAAAAAGAATGTCTTGGTGTGCTGTTTAATATTGAAAAGTTCCGAGGATTTATTGAAGGTGTTCCTTTTACGGTCATTACCGACCATTACAGTTTATTATGGCTTAATTCAATTAAAAATCCTAGTGGAAAACTGGCTCGATGGGCAGTTCGTCTTAGACAGCATACATTTGATTTGGTACACAGAAAGGGAGCTCAAAATGTCGTTCCAGACGCGTTGTCGCGTATTCCAGGTAATGAAGCAGCTGAAGATAATTGTTCAAATTCCAGTATTTTAGAGGAAATCGTTGTTGGTGCACTCGATGTTGATCGTATTGATCCATGGTACGATAATTTACGTCAGAAAATTTTAGATACTCCAGAGAGTTACCCGCTATGGAAAGTTGAAAACGATTTTGTTTATAAATTTATCCCGAATTCTCTTGCTATGTAAATTAATCTTCCGGAATGGAAATACTTGGTTCCTAAGCCGCAAAGAGAAGAAATCATAGATTTTTGTCATAGTCCTCCTAATTGTGGTCATTTTGGCTTTTATAAAACATTTCATCGTTTACAAGAACAATATTATTGGCCAAAAATGCGTCAAGACGTTCTCAGATTTGTCAGAACTTGTTTAGTATGTGGAGCTCAAAAAGCCCCTAACACTTCTCCGATGGGATTAATGGGTAAAGAAAAACAAGTAAGCTATCCTTTTCAAGTCATAGCAGTGGATTTAATTGGACCTCTTCCACGGTCGAAGAAAGGAAATAAATGGCTTTTGGTAGTAGCTTGCTGGTTTACTAAGTATACCATGCTTTTTCCCTTAAGAAGTTCGAAATCTCAATACGTTGAAGATGCATTGGAGAATAAAGTTTTTCAAGTACATGGTCCTCCATCTCTTTTGATAGCAGATAACGGTTCTCAATTCACGTCGAAAACTTTTAAAAATTTAAGTGACATGTACAGTTTTAATATTAGATTCAATCCGGTTTATTCTCCCCAATGTAATTTTGTAGAGCGAAACAATAGGACGATTGGTACAGCTATTAGGAGTTATATAGATACTCATGATAATTGGGATAAACAAATTTCTAAGATTCAACAAGCTATTAATACTTCTAAGCACGAAGTTACAGGTTTTACTCCAGCATTTTTGGTTTTTGGTAGGCACGTTCCGTTGTCAGGAAATTATTATAACGATATGAATTTAGACGTCAGTGTCGACGCTGAAATAATTCCGGGCGATCGGGGTGCTTATGCTGAAAATTTGAAGTGTTTAAAGGATATTTTTGTAGAAGTTAGAAGTAAGATTCATAGAGCGTATGAGCGCAATTCTCGAGCATATAATCTTAGAAAGCGTGATATTTCTTTTCAAGTCGGCGACCATGTCTGGCGTCGAAATAAAATTCTTTCTAGTGCAGTAGATAAGTTCACAGCAAAGTTGGTCCCCAAATATATTCAGTGTATAGTACGTAAAAAGTTTTCTAATTTAGTATATGATTTAGAAAATATTGATGGTTCTAAAGTTGGAAAGTGGCATATCAAAGATCTGAAACCTTTTAACACTCCTCTTTCGGGTAGTTCTGATTCTGAAAGTTCAGATCAGGATTAATTTTTATTGAGTAATATTTTTTATAGTTTGCTAACCTCTTGTCAATTTTTTTGGATTTGATGTGGAGGGTGACGACCCTATCTATCTATCAATCTGTGTACTGTACGGTACTTTGATGTACTGTAAGTACTATGCTATAGTATATAGCTGGATGTATCTATGAATCTATATTTTTTTAGATTATAGAACTAGATGTTTCTATGAATCTATGTTTTTAGATTATAGACCTTTAGTATGACAAGAGTTATTTTGGATTTATTGATGATACATGGCGTATCTTATGTTTTAAATATTGGCCATATTCAAAATCTACTACCGATCACGGTAGGTTTAGTTTTTTTGTCGCGGACAAATTTTTGGTTTAGTATACCTAAAGTGCTAGGTGTACTTGGATTAAATGCACAGTGCGTTGCATATTAAGTTATTTTGGTATCTTTCTTTAGCAAACTATAATCAATACTATAATGAAAACTATAATCAATACTATAATGAATATTATAATTGATTTTTGAGGAACTTCTAAAATATGGATATTTTAGTACTGTTTGTTCAGTTTAGTATTAACTGACAATATATATTTTCGGTCGTATTTGGTTTTTTATAGAGTTTTTTATTTCCAAGAGCTGGAAATATTTTTGGGTATTTGTCTCTTGATAGATAAGTACATTTGGGTAATACTTAAGGTGTTACGTCCCATAAGTTTTTTTGTTTGGTTTATACAGGCTGTGGTGTGTTGGGTGCCATCAGATTTCGTACAAACGTGCTTGAACACGTTTAAGCACACCTGATTGGAAGGGCAAACATTGCGGGGTATTCACTTTGGCGTAGTGATCTATCGCGATGCTACACATAGCTGGGTGGTACTAGTGTGTCTTGCCTGAGCTCCTTTTTAGGCTGTTTTGTGCGAGAGGCTGATTGCAGTGCCACATTACAGAACACCCTATTCTAGAATTTTTTGAAACTTATGGTAATGCGTCAGGCATTTTTTAGTTTGATGGAAACTATATTTTATCCCCTTTTGTTGATGGACATCTGGGTCACCAATTCTGTTTGGTTTTCCACCTTTCGGAGGCTCATTGTTGGGTGGGTATTCGTGTGTTTTTCGGGAGTTAGAGAGTGTATCCGTTCGATTGCTGAAGTGAGGCCAGTACACGAGGGTTTTTCATGCAACTTGGAAAAGCGCAATCCTGGCTATATATAAGTCTTATTTCTAGTTTACCACTTTAGAGTCTGGTGGGTATTCTTCTCTTTCACTCGTGATTTGCAGTGGGTATTTGGCCTGATGATGATTTGCCGAAATTTGATGATTTTTTTTTGTTGAATCGTTTGATTCAATCTAGTGGTTCATGAGTAAGTAGACTAGATGTTGTCTGATAATGACATAAAGATGTCTCGAATACGGCTTTGTTATGACATTTATGTTGATTGTTAGCACGACTAATAAGATTGTCCTTTGATTATTTCTTATGGCATGACAATCTGTCTATTTTCTTTGGTATATCCAAATTAGCTGGATTATTGTATATTTTGTAATATTTGGCATATTGTATTTTTTTAGACGAGTTTGTGAAGTGTACATCTCATCTTGCGTATAATTTTGGCAACCTTTACCAAGATTGACAGGTTTCTACCAGAATCTGGCATCTTTTTACCGATTTTGACGTTTACCGATTTTGACGTATTTTTACCGATTTTGACATTTTCCTGAATTGACTTTACCTATATTGTCTTCCGCAAGGACGTGTGATACGCGCAGTTATCAAGCCAAATTTATTTTTCTGATGATGAGAGTGTACAGTTTACAAATAGCCTATTGGGATAGTCTATTTTTTTTCGGAGAGGGGTAAATGTAGCATTCATTTTTGCTATAGATGTATATTTATAGGATGATACATGGTTTTGTGTAAGATATTTGATTACATTACCTTTCTATATTTTCTGTGGATTTTAAGTTTAGTGCTTTGGTGCAGAGGTTCATGTTTTACAGGCCACGGTCCTATCATGAATATTTTTTTGTACATTCTTCATTTCTTTTCTTTTTAATTAACTCGAACGAAGTAGATATCTGAATATTTAAATATTTTTATTGTCAAAATTTGGGGTTATGTTCATTTATGATAACAGGTCAGTAGTTCATTTGGCTTATAGTATGTTCGTTGAGTTGTTCCATTTGAACCTTGGTTAGTTCACTCTAGAACATTGATGATATTGCACTTTTCAGTTTCACCATTCGATAAATTGGTATGCCATTATTTGTTTTTAAATTGCATATTATGCAGGGTAAACTGCTATTAGTTTTCCACATGTCAAGTTGGTTTGGTTTTGTCATTTTATCGAACTGAGATTACTTTCATCAGTTGTCTGAACGTACCAATTTATTTTTTGACATGACAGTTCACCTGTCATTTGATCTTTACCTTTTTCGAAGAATTTTGACTTTAGGTCACTTCATATAAGATCATCCTTGAAGGTGGAAGTCGCGGTTGTTTAAAAAGGGGCCCACTATTATGTGATTTGAAAAGGTCCGCCGCCCAACTATAGTTGGCACCTCAAGGATAGTAGAGCGTCCTCATCTCTTTGATGGTAAGATTTCTTTAATTCTTTTCTTTGTGTCCTTAATTTTTTATAACCTCAATTTTCTCCAACATGTGCAATTTCATTTTTTAGATTTGCACATGAGGCCTCATTCCTTTGTATTCTATTTGAGATGGTAGCACCAGACAACCAATGAGGTAGGATATATTTGCGATTTGATTTAACCAGATATCTGATTCGCTCTTTCGATTTTTAGGGTTTTTTTTTTAGAGTTTAGTTGCAATTTTCCTTTTGCTTCTATCGAAGCGTTTATTCTTGAATATGTAACAGGCGTTACATATCCATATTCCTTTTGACCACGTGTTGAAATTGGATCTTCGATTGAGAGACCACATGGCCTGTAAGCTGTAAATATGTGCTGTCTTGTACTGTTCGGGTCCACCAGACTGGAGGCAGGGTGCCTATTAATTTGAAGCAGAAACCACATGGGATTTGGAACATCTGGGAAATAAGGCCAGTGTATTGTGATAATTTTTAATTTCTTTATAACCTTAACACCGTAAATTTCACTTTAAAACTAACTTTAAATTTGTAATACCACCTTGGTAACCTTTAGAAAGAATCTAGGTATTATGACCATACAAGTATGAAGGTTCTAGAACATTCTCTTTTCCCCTTTTCATAAACTATATGAGATAACTAGTTACCAGGCGAGTAAAAACCCTTCAGGTCTTCCCATGAGTGTATAATTTTTTACTTTAATATTTAATTTAGTTATTGATTTCAATCTTTAATCTCATTGGTGGAATCCAGTTTAGTGACTCTAATAAATTAATCCCAATTGTTGTTTTACATATCTGTGTTTTATTGTTACTCATTGTACTGCACGACGAACTATTACCATCTTTAGAAGCAAGCGGTTTTCCTATTTTAAAACGCTTTGTAAGTATTAAGTTTTTTAACCATTTAAAATAGGTGGCGTCCAATTCATCAAAAAAGTGTACAACTGCTTAAGGCAAGGACTCCGAGCCTCCGACACAAGAGCTGCCGTTCGCACCATGGTACGTAAAGTTGCCTTGTAAAGGTAATTTTACGGCACAATATGGCATAATTTCGTATTTTGATCGAGTCATTTTCCGCTAATTTAGTTTCGGTGACGAGCATTATATCAACATGATTTGTATATAAAAATGAGATGAGCTCTCCCAGTTTGCTTTTCACGCCATTGACGTGCCAAGTGATTATATTTAAGGTTTTTAAATTTATCAAAATGTTGACGGTCGAAAACTCTGACATAATGTCTATTAATTCACTTACCAGGGGGTTCTGTGAAGTAACGGCACTCTGCACATTCACATTCACTGGCGCGCGTTATTGTTGTTGTGACTCTTGGTGCTGGTTGATGAGAGGGGGGGCAAGGGGCCTCCTCTGGACGGCAATGCAGGGAAGTTGTGCTGAGTTGGAGCTGGGGCACTTGCCCTGCCCGACAAGTTGACCCCACTTGCCCTGGGGTTGTTCTGTGAGGTCCATGGATTGCCGGTGGGGGCTGGGGCAGGTACGTATTTAGGTTGTGGCTCGTTTCCCTGCTGGTTCTCAATTATTTTGTTTAGTCTAAAAATGTGCACCGGGCACTGCTGATTATTGGCCTGATGGCCACCATTACAATTTGCACACTTTACGATGTGCCCGGGTGCACAATCCTTCGAGAAATGATTTTCAGCGCATTTCACACATTTGACATCTCTCGAACAATATGTCGTTGCATATCCCCATATTTGGCACCTTTTGCATTGTGTTATGGTTGTTTCTTTTCTCCCAGTGTACTGCGACATTAGACACGTATTGGACTTCGCGCTGTAATTTATTTACGTTGTTATTTTCACCGATGGTGACGACCATGTAGAGGGGCCTGAAGGGGGTACGGAACATGAATACTTGTTTTATGTTGAGTTTGTATACATTAGTTAGTTCCGCTTGGACGTCTTCTGGAGGTGGTTTGTAGTCCAATCTTCTTAGGATGACTGCTTGGGTCTTCTCTGTTACAGGGGCATACGTATGACATTTGTTGTCAACATTTGCTTGCAACTGTCTCAAGTAATTATTGTAATCAGTGATGTCTTTGATGTAGAGTATGGTTGTGCGTTTAGCCAATTTGATGTTATAACCAACAGGTTTCATGATTTTATTCAAGTACTCTCTTAGTTTCTGGAATTTTTGCACTGAGTCGGGAATATCTTCCATTGGGGGGACTGGAATGCGTTTTTTACTTGTATTTTTATTTTTGTTTTCAGGTTTGGTGCTGGTGCTGGATTTCAGTGATTTTGACGATTTACGGCGGATGGCTGCTGACGAGGTGGCGGAGTCTTCATCAGTGTCCGAGGTGCCTTGCTTCAGGATTTTAGTGTCGTTTGGTGTAAGCGAGTCGTATCTATTGCTGGTTGGGAGTACGAATTTTTCCCTTGGGGCCAAGTACGTTTTGGTATTAACTATTTTAAAAATTTTAAGGTCGGTTTATGGAGAGTTGGTGGCAAGTCGTCTTTTTCGATCATCTTTTCTTATGGAATCATCTGTCTGACGGTCCATGTCGCTGTCAGAAATAATGTAATGTTGTTTTGGTTGGGGTTTCTTTATGTTAGGGATGGTTCCAGTAGCAGATGATTTATGTTGTTGGAGCTAATTACGGTCCTGGGCTTTTTTAACTATATCTAGGTAAGTATTTACTGGATTTATTATTATTTCGCCCTGTATTGATCTGGCAGCTTCTGTTTGCATGTTTTCGTCATTGTCTGTGGTCAGTGTTTCTTTGTTTATATTTATTTCTGAAAGTGGGTAAGAATTTTGGGGATATCCCATTGTTGTTTCTGTTTCCATTGCTTGACAATGTAGGTCAGCTTGAATATTTATTTTTTGCTTGATAGGGGATTCCAAACTCAAAGTTTGTGCTTCTCTGTGGGAATCCTTATCTGTTTGCTTGTATGCGGAGCAAAAACTATTTTGGCTCGTCACTCTAGTTTTAGTACTGCTAAACGTTATGTTATGTTTTGCGGTGAAATGTTTGGTAATTTGGAGTCTGTGTTCCTGGGGTATTTTTTCTGTGGATTATTTACGTGCGGTGGCTTCACAGTACTTACATGATTTCACAAATTTCGCTAAAAACTTGTCGATTGAAGATTGTTGTAAAATGGGGTCCCTTATTTCGGGTTCACTGTTAACCGATAGTTCACCGTCCGAAATTGGGGCAAAAACTGTCGCGGGGGTCGCGTCAGTTGATTGTTCAGTTGGGGGGGTACGGAGCATAGCACACGGGGTGTCTATGAGGGGGGGCCTCTAGGAGGGTACAAAAAACACTAATTACACTTATAATTAACTTATTAATATTAACACTCACATCTAAGAAATTCGGTTTTTACACGAAAAACACGGCGGAAAAATCGGGCAGAAGAGCTATGTGAAGGTGTTCTTGTGGCAGGAAGTGTTGCATAATCTTACAATCAGAAAATTGCTGTTAGAATTGTGAATGTCAATGAGCGTGAAATAAAAATAAAAAACTTTAAACCACAATTACAACGCGCATCGGAGTTCGAAATTTATATCTTTGACAAAATAGACAATTTAGTTATAGAACGAATAGACAAAATTTTAGATTCAATAGATATGTCAACACTTAACGTAGAAATAAAACTTTCTATACAAAAAAGATGCGCTAAATATTCCGACGTTTTTCATTTAGAAGGAGACCCACTTAGCGTTACGAATCTATACCAACAAAAACTTCAGCTAAAGGACAATGCAGTACCAGTATACGTAAAACCTTATCGATTACCGCATGCTCAAAAAAGCGATATAAGTAAACACGTTAATAAAATGCTCAAAGAAGGCATTATAGAGGAGGCAAAAAGCGAATGGTCTAGCCCACTTTTAATAGTACCTAAAAAACGTGACAGTTTAGGAAATAAGAAAACTCGACTTGTGATTGATTATAGATTAGTAAACCAAAGAGCTGTATGGAGAACATTTCTTGGGATTGGATAGAGGATGTGAATGTCGGCACTGAGGAGAAGGTTCAGAGGTTTGTAGGTCTGCTGGAGGGGGCATACATGCAGTCTTTCCCTGAAAAAACTTATAAAGTAAAATCTAATCAGCCTAATAAGGTAACATGGTTCAACGGAGAGATCCGTGGTATGAGAGAGCACTTGTGTTTCTTGAGTAATGTGTGTCAGCAGTATGGAAGAGCGAGTGACTGGGATGAGTACAAAAGATATAAAACATCATATCGTAAAGCCATAAAGGAGGCAAAGAAATTGGCAAATGATAGGTCTATTAGAACAGCACGTAATCCCACAAAATGCATGTGGAATATCATAAACTCAAAAAGGAATAACAGGAGGGTAGAAAAAGAGAGTAACTGTACGATAACACCACAAATGTTTAACGATTTTTTTGCAAATATAGCCAACAACTTGATCAAGGGCCTACCTCAGACTAATATTAACCCCTCGCAACACCTGCAAGACACACGCTTCTCACATAATGAATTTGTTTTTGAAGAGGTGAGTTTTGTTAGTGTGAGGGATGTCATTGACCAATTAAAAGATAAAAAAAGTTCAGACATATACGGTCTAACTGTTCAATTAATAAAATCAGTAAAGAATATTGTTATTATCCCCCTTACAAAGCTGCTCAATATGTGCATTCGCGAATGCATCTTTCCTGGGGTCCTCAAACGGGCTCTCATAGTTCCTATCCACAAGAAGGGTGATAAGAATGATGCTGCAAATTTTCGACCAATTTCCTTGCTTCCAATCATCTCGAAGGTGTTCGAAAGGGCAATGGCTCTACAGGTTGTTTCTTTCTTTGAGGATAACAACTTGTTTACAGATAGGCAGTTTGGCTTCAGAAAGGGTAAAAACACCATCCTTGGAGTTATGGACTTGCTTGACGCTATAATGGACTCCTTCGAGGATATGCAGTACTTATCAGCTATGTTTTGCGACCTAAGTAAGGCGTTTGATTGTGTCAATCATAATATTCTTCTAGAAAAACTAAAATATTATAATTTTAGCGATAACAGTATACAATTGACACAGTCACACCTTCAGGATCGCTTCCAGAGTGTGAAAATGGGCAGAGTGCTGTCGGCGGAAGCTCGGCTGGATATTGGTGTCCCACAAGGATCGGTGTTAGGACCGGTCCTTTTCTTGATTTACATAAACGACTTACCAGCATGTGCCCCGCTTGCTAAATGTGTGCTATTTGCTGACGATACCACGGTCTGTGTGTCTGGATGCTCGGAGCAGGAAGCTGGGGAGCGGCTGTCACTAGCGCGCACAGCAGTAGAGGACTGGTTCCTGGCCAACAAACTTTTGTTAAACCCGGACAAAACGCAGCATATGCTTTTCACGCTTAGGGAAGTCAACCACAGAGGTGTACAATCAACAAAGTTTCTTGGAGTAAATATTGATGCCAAACTAAATTGGGATGTGCACGTAGATGGTGTCTGTGGAAGACTTAGGAGCAGTGTGTTTGTGCTGCGCAACTTGGCGGGATGTGTGTCGCGTGATACGATGTTATCTGCTTACTACTCCTTGTTCCATAGCATCATGTCCTATGGAATACTTGCCTGGGGAGGATCGCCTCATGCATCCAGGGTCTTTGGCCTTCAAAGAAGAGCCCTTAGAATTGTGTGTGGACTGGGATACAGGGAGGACTGTAGGGGTGCCTTCTCTAGCTTGCGCGTGCTTACTTTTCCATCGGTCTGCATACTGCAGGGCCTTCTCTTCATAAAACAACGCGAAGAAGAGTTCACAGCCCACGGGGACTGTCATGATTATGATACCAGAAACAAACACCATCTGGTAACCAAATATTGCAGATTGAAGAAGTGCCAAGGTAGACCGGCCTTTATGGCAGTCAAACTATTTAACAAGCTACCACTTCAACTGAAATTGTTACCTTTTAAATCATTTAAAACTAAATGTCAGGAGATCCTAGTTAGTAAGGCCTTTTATAGCTTTGAGGAGTTCTTTGAATGTCAACTCTAATGAGTGCACGTTCAATACTTTTATTAAAAAATGTACACAAATTCTTAAAGGAGTTATGTACCATGATAATAGATAGTCCTTGTCTTGTTTTAAATAGTCCTTGTCTTATTTTAAATAGTCCTTGTCTTACTTTAAATAGTCCTTGTCTTATTTTAAATTTTTTTTGACGTGTGTGAATACTGTGTTGTATGCTAACATTAATAAATTTTGATTTTGATTTTGATTTTGATTTTGATTTTGAGCTTTAATAAAGGATGAAAAATTTCCTTTACCTTGTATTTCCGAAATATTAGATTCCCTATCTGGGGCTTTATATTTTTCTCATCTAGATTTATCACAAGGATATTACCAATTAGAATTGGTAGGCCGTATACAGCATTTACTACAAATGAGGGTCAATATCAAATGAAAAGATTACCTATGGGGCTAAAAGTTAGTCCTAGTGCATTTTCTAGACTTATGACTATAGCAATGTCAAGCTTAAATTACGAAAGCTGCTTCATTTATTTAGACGATCTCATAATGTTTGGAAACTCATTACAAAATCATAATATAAATCTCATCAAAGTTTTACAACGACTTAGAAAATTCGATTTTTCGAAATTTATTAACAATTTTGCTCAATAGCCCAGCCGCTTAATGAATTGTCACGAAAAGGAAAAATGTTTGCATGGACTGACAAATGTCAAATTTCTTTCGATAAATTGAAACAAGCTGTTACTAATCCGCCTTTACTACAATATCCAAATTTTTCCCAAAAAAAATACTTTTATTCTCAAAGCTTATGTATGCTTCCGGATATGCTGTCGGCTCTATCTTGTGCAATAGTAATGATAAACCTGTAGCTTTTGCTTCTCGAGTTTTAAATAAAGCGGAACAAAATTACTGTACTGTAGAAAAGAAGTTGCTGGCAATAGTATGGAGTGTCAAATATTTTAAACCATACTTATACGGTAGAAAGTTTCAAATTTTTTCAGATCATCGCCTTCTTGTATATTTATTTAGTATGACTAATCCATCTAATAGATTAACCAAGTTTCGTCTCACTTTAGAGGAATATGATTTTACGATACAATACATTAAGGGTTCTCAAAATGTAACCGCAGACGCTTTATCACGTATTAAAATCGAATCATCTGAACTTAAGGAAATTACCGCAAAAGCATCCACCAGTGTAAACGTAATGACGCGTGCACAGACAAAACGCGAGAATGTGCAAAAACAGCCGGATTTAATAATTTCTAATAAAGAAGGGCTTGATCACCTCGGACTTGTAGAATTATTAAAACCGCCCGTTAACAGTATTGAATTTGAAAACTTAAAAACAAAATAAACCATGGTTGTATAATTAATAAATATTTTATATATGATGAGACGTCTCAAATAATTTGCTTTAATCAAGATAACCGATCAACGCTCGACTTAGGTACATCGTTGAGAGATCTTGGAATTTTATGCAAAAAATATCAAATTCCGGAATTATATATATTAAAAAGTGCTAAGAACATTACATTTATAGAAAACATATCGCGATATAAACACAATATATTAGAAAACGGTATTAAAATAAACATTGTCAACAATGTAAGTAGAGTTGTAAATAATGAAACAAAACAATTGATACTAAATGACTTTCATAACTTACCTACAGGGGGGCACGCCGGTATAAACCGCATGTACAATAATATTAAGAAAAGATACTTTTGGTCAAGCTTCAAGAAAGATGTGGAGGATTTTGTCAGGCGCTGTAATGATTGTCAAAAGCAAAAATATTGTAAATTAAACAGACTATGACAATAACATCCACAGCTACTTCAGCGTTCCAAAAAATTTTTCTCGATATAGTAGGTCCAATTAGAAATGTCGATCTAGGCAACTGCTATATATTAACAATTCAATGTGAATTAACTAAATTTGTCGAGTGTTATCCACTACAAAATAAAGAAGCGTACAGTGTTGTGAAGTCATTCGTAGAAAATTTTGTATTACGGCACGGTATCCCTCAAGAGATTGTTACTGATCAAGGCAAGGAATTTGTAGCAAACGTATTTGAAGATTCTTGTAAATTATTGCAAATTACAACATTAAATTCAACAGCTTATCATCATGAAACTCTTGGTGCTTTAGAAAATTCACACAAGCATTTAGGAGCTTATCTCAGAATTCAGATATCAAACCATTCAGATAATTGGAGTACTTGGGTACCATATTGGTGCTTTGCATACAATAATACTGTACATACTGAGATCAAATATATACCTTACGAACTTGGGAAAATAAGCCATATACCATCAAATATTTCTAATACCATTGATCCCTTATACAATTTTGAAAGTTATCCGAACGAACTGAAATACAGGTTAGAAGGTGCTTGTAGTGATGCAAGAAACAATCTAATATATTCTAAATATAGAAGGAAGGATCGATTTGACAAAAACTGTAATAATTTAACGTATAACGTAGGGGATAAGGTATTAGTTTTAAATGAAAATAAAGAAACTAAGTTAGATTGTGTATATATAGGTCCTTAAAATAGTGAATATAATATACATAAATATAACTAGTCAGCAACGACTACCCTCTCGATATAGGTCCTTATATAGTTTTAAGGGATTCGCACCCCAATATCTATTGAATATTAAAAATAAACCAACATTAGTACATAAAAATAGAATTAAGCTTTATTTCGAATAAAAAACAAATTTATTGTTCAAAACAAAAAATTCTTCTTCTTCCCCAAGGGAGGTGTACTGGAATAATCAAGGTAAAATGTTTTTGACTTCAAATTTCCTGTTTAAAATAACTACGATTTATATAAACAATAATGTCCAGCACAGCTCTTTACGGGAAACGCATCAATTATTAATTAGTAAGGATTTTTAGTCGACAAAGCATTTTGCATGTATAGCATTTTATGGTCATTGACCAGTGGGAAAAAGGCAAATAGACGAGAGGTGATGTGGAAACAAACAAGTAGTTTTTTTTGTGTCTTGCTCCCGATCCCTTGCGCATAATAATTGAGGGTTGAGCACACTACCTCTGTGTTTGTTTATTACTTGCCACATAGTTTTAGTAGAATTTGCAGACTGCTGAATAAGAATATCATTTGCTCTGATTTTGGCATCCCTTATAGCACCTTTACATAGTTTCCTGTAATTTTTTATTTCTTCAATACTTACTAAATTATGTTGCTGTCTCAGCTCAGTCAGGAACTGCAGATGGTCTCGCATTGCCCGTAATTCATCATTAAACCAGGTTATATTAAGTGATTGGTCAGATCTTACTATGTATGATTTTTCCGGAAAAGATATTAAGTAGGCATCCTCAAGAACTCTCATAAAACTTTCAAACATCATGAACATCACCACTCTCTGTTACAAAGTGCCACGAGGCTTGATTTAAAAGCTCATGAAAACAAAACTGACCCCTTTGCGTAATGGGCCTACATACTTTTTTCGACGCACCATAGCCCACAACTGACACAAGTGATCAGAAACATGCACATCAATCACTCCTATCAAATTTGCCTCAATACTATTGCTCACAAAGATATTATCTAGGCAAGATCCCAAACGAGTTGCCTGAAATACTGTTTGTCTCCATCTGTGTTAAAGTGCACATTAAAGTCACCCGCTACAATAATATTTGCTTTTGATCTAAAACCAGACAAGATCACTTCAGTGGTTGTTAAGAATGTGTCAAAGTGGCCCGACGGCGAGCGATAAAAAGCTAAAATATAGACATTAAAAAATGGTATAAAAACTGAACAATATTCAATACACTTATCTACATTGAGACATGAATTTGTATTTACAAAGGATATTTCTTTAGTTTCCTTGACTAAAACCATAGTTCCTCCACCCGTTGGTTACCCAGCGATCTACTTTTTTGGCTCTAACTTTGGAACCGACTTGTATAATAGGAACTTTTATATTTTATAGAGGCCATAAAGAGTCATTAAACCATACTAGAGTAGATGTTTTACATCGCCAGGGAAGTCAGGAACGAACTTGCCACCACACTCGTTGGTCCAAAATTTTGACCTGTGTCATTTTACAGAGCTGCAAACCGATTTTCTTAATACTCTGGTCTTTTCTGCTCAAAAAAGGTGCTCCTAATTTATTTCGATAAAACTGGCGGTTTTCGACATAAATCGGTTTTTATGCGAAATACTGTTATCCACGGTTTAATTTTTTTTTAACTTCCTTTTGCACAATAGCATAACTAGCCATATTGGCATCATCCACACTAGTTACCCTCCTGACCAACCTTCCCTTGAACCAATGGTATCAAAGGTTTGAAAATTTAATGTAGAGATATTTCTGTTTACATATAGAGGCGGTATGTTTTTTCTATTGCAATCTGTATTATAAATATTCCCCACCGTTGGGAAATTGTCAGTCAGATCAGAATATAACATACAAAGATTGTTTCAGTCGTTCAGTTGTTAACGTTGTTCTCAAAAATACATGATCCAAACAGAAACCATGTTCATATGTTTGTGTTACTCATGTGGGACCATTTATCAACGATTTAAAACCATAATGATTTAAAATTAGCAGATATGAGTTAACAAGATCAGTTCCTTCAAGAATATTAATGTTGATATCACCTAGAAACAGTTCTATATTGTATTTAAGAGTTTCTAAACAGTACAGTTCAAGATCTATAAGAAAGGAATGAGAATTGGTAGATGGTGGTCGATACACGCAAGGGATAACATAATTCATACTATAATTAACAAAAGTTATTCTACTCATACTTACACCATACTTGTGCAACTTATGAATTTTAAACTCAATATGAAGGTTGTCCCTAACATAAATCAAAATACCATAATTTTTATCATGATCCCCATGATTATAGTAGGTGTTATAACCCTTAATATTATACAGTTTTTCATTACACTCACTTAGTACAATAATGTCTCAGAAAAATTGATTGTAACTTTCAAGAAACAATAAAAGTATCATTAAATTTCTTTCGGACACTAAGTATATTGAAGTGCATGATATTTAAAAGTTTATTTTTAATGTTTACCTTATCACAGTCAATGTTTTCGTGAATGCTAAAATTGTCTTCCAGATTTTCCAGTACCTATGTCAAGTACTTCCGTGTCTTGTTATACCGCCACTACAGTTCACCGTAATCTATTTTACTTCTTAGTATTTCTATTAGATATTTGTATGATGGACACTGGAAACTACTTGCTTCATGGCACACACTATATTTTGTTTCGTACTTTTCATTGCAGTTAGTATAATTTGAACACTTTCGCTGTTTGGGACATTCCTCAATGTCATGATCTTACGAGCAGTACTCACATATAGTTTTTTTTACATTCTGTAATTTTATGGTAGTGCTCTTGGCATTTAAAGCATCTTGGAATAGTTATACCTATATATCTTCATACACACTTTATTTTTGCCATTGAAGGAAGACGTTTTTGGCCACTATGAACTTTTGAAAGAGAAATAAATATAAATACTATGATTATAATTTTTCATTTCGCCAACACCGTATTAACAGCAAATAATACTAAAACACTTTATTAGCTACATATGTTCATAAAATTAATGGCTTTTTAATTTTAACTTTTATTCTGTATTCAATTATGTTTATGTGAAGCTAGCACTGAGATATACAAAATATTGTGTATGTAGCATATTTTTACTTGACAAAAATTACGTCCAAAAGCTAATAACAATATGCATCTCCAAGTAACTTAAAATATCTCTCACGCGATGACGTCACTTCGCGCGCCGTACGATATTTAAGAGGCTAGATACCTTGTTTATTTGTACTATGGGATCTGCCTAACAGCCTCTCCCACTCACACACATTACTTATATGCTCACCGCTGTAACTGGGAAGTGCAACAATACCGTTACCGTTGCTACTACCGAGACCGTTACTTATACAGAGTGTTTAAGTGACCGAGACCGTAGTCGATACCGATATCATACAATCATTTTTCCGAGTCGCGTACGTAGAACTATTTAAAAGATAATAATATGTTTCTGACGATCGCGCCGAATCACAGCCCCGTTGATTTGAAGGGTTGGGTCTAGTATCTTTTAGTTTTAGGATATATTACCTTTAGGTATACTTTGAATTTAAACTGGTTTTGAACACGACCAATTGCCTGTTTTTTTTTAAATATTCCTTTGTTTTATTTGGACTACGTGCCCACCGACCTGAATACCCGGAATGCTTTTTTCCGCTGTATAAAGGCTTACCCGACAGACAATAGTGTACCCTAAACCACTCAAAATAACTTAGGGTGGCGCCCAAGACAATCAAAAATCGTCTTAACCGCCATGTAACGGGGTGGACGTCACGCTGACACCAACTACATGTAATAGATCCTTTTGCAGTGTCTCTAGGAATATCCATCACCACTCTGCTATTGTAGGCTGGACCGCCATCTTGTAGAAACCAAGTGTTACGCAATTCTTTTGCTGGAATAATTTGTGTTTGAAACAGTTCTAGTTCGATTTTCTTCGAAATTGAGGAGCCCAATCAAATGGTCTTCTAAAACAAAAATTCAAGTTTTATTCATTTGTGAGACTAGTAATCTAAGGATTTATTCCAAATTACCTATAATACCACACCTCACATTAGATCCAAATTTTTTTTGCGATCGCCTTTCTCCTAAATTATGCCAATTTTCTCTACTCCAGTAGTGTTTATAGAATATTCCACCATTTGTAAATCGCGCTTCGTCTGTCCAAAGAACTTTAGATTAAAAATCAGGTATATCTTGGCGCTCATTCTGAATGTTAAATTTTTTTTTATGTAGCTGATCAGAGAAAAATCACCTAGTCAGTTCCTGTGTATGATAATATTATTGATAAATTAACTGGCACAATTAATAATATAACTTAACAATGTTTTTCTCTATTGCAGCATTGACGAACATCAAGATTGCATAATCCAGATCCAACAGCAGCGGGATAATCGGGTTACTCAGAAACATAACGTGAAAGTTGAGAATGACTTGGGGATATTTCGGCAAAGAAATGTATACAAACACCGCCTTCGTGAAGGTTCAGGGAAAGTTAAGTTTAAATGTAGTCAGTGTGATTATCGAAGCATTCACAAAGAAACTTTAAAGAGGCACCTTCTCCAGCATAAGGATCCAGAGGAAGTTAATATGTTTAAATGTAGTCAGTGTGATTATCAAAGCATTCGGAAAAGTAGTTTAAAGGTGCACCTTCTCCGACATAAGGATCCAAAGGAAATTAATATGTTTAAATGTAGTCATTGTGATTACCAAAGCATTCACAAAGGTAGTTTAAAGACGCACCTCCTCCGACATAAGGATCCAGAGGAAGTTAATATGTTTAAATGTAGTCAGTGTGATTATCAAAGCATTCTGAAGAGTAGTTTAAAGACGCACTTTCTGCTTCACGCGGATCCACGGGAAGTCGCTATGTTTATATGCAATCAATGTGCCTATCAAACAAAGTATGAAAGTAATTTAAGAAGTCACCTTCTCCGACATAAGGATCCAAAAGAAGTTAATATGTGTAAGTATGGTCAGTGTAATTATCGATGCATTAAAGAAGGTCAATTAAAGAGGCACCTTTTCCGGCATAAGGATCCAGAGGAAGTTAATATGTTTAAATGTAGTCAGTGTGATTATCAAAGCATTCGGAAAAGTAATTTAAAGGTGCACCTTCTCCGACATAAGGATCCAGAGGAAATTAATATGTTTAAATGTAGTCAGTGTGATTATCAAAGCATTCGGAAAAGTAATTTAAAGGTGCACCTTCTCCGACATAAGGATCCAGAGGAAATTAATATGTTTAAATGTAGTCATTGTGATTATCAAAGCATTCACAACGGTAGTTTAAAGACGCACCTTCTCCGACATAAGGATCCAGAGGAAGTTAATATGTTTAAATGTAGTCAGTGTGATTATCAAAGCATTCGGAAAAGTAATTTAAAGGTGCACCTTCTCCGACATAAGGATCCAGAGGAAATTAATATGTTTAAATGTAGTCATTGTGATTATCAAAGCATTCACAACGGTAGTTTAAAGACGCACCTTCTCCGACATAAGGATCCAGAGGAAGTTAATATATTTAAATGTAGTCAGTGTGATTATCAAAGCATCCGGAAAGATCACTTAAAGACGCATCTTCTCCGACATAGGGATCCAGAGGAAATTAATATGTTTAAATGTAGTCAGTGTGATTATCGAAGCATTCTCAAAAGTACTTTGAAAAGGCACCTTCTCCGACATAAGGATCCAGAGGAAGTTAATATGTTAAAATGTAGTCGAATTTGATTATCAAAGCATTCACAAAGGTAGTTTAAAGACGCACCTTCTCCGACATAAGGATCCAGAGGAAGTTAATATGTTGAAATGTAGTCAATGTGATTATCAAAGCATTCACAAGGGTAGTTTAAAGACGCACCTTCTCCGGCATAAGGATCCAGAGGAAGTTAATATGTTTAAATGTGGTCAGTGTAATTATCGATCCATTGAAAAAGGTCATTTAAAGAGGCACCTTTTCCGACATAAGGATCCAGAGAAAATTAATAAATTTAGACGTAATGAGTATGATCAGTACTAGTCAGTTTATTTACCTCTCGACTAGTATCAAGAAGTATAAAAGATTCAACAGCAAGTCTAGTTATAGAGAACAACCAATACATTCAAATTAGATTTCTTTGTAGAGCGCCGAGCCGCGGTAACAAAAACTCCAACATATTCAATTGTGCTAATTTCTAATTGGTAATGTGGAAAATTTTGCTGTACATTGTCATAGCGACGTGTATATCACACCCTCAGTCTTGTTTAATCGGTCTGTCACCAGTGAACTTGAGGTAGGATCAAAAGTATTTACTCATCAAGTTATCACCTTTCAAGAAGTAACGTACAACCATTTTTCTGTCGGTTTACGACAATTAGTGTCTTTTAACACACAGTGGCACCAAAATAGCGGCGCAGGCGAATATTTTTGGAAGCCACACCCAAATTTCGTTTTTCTCTACTATTATACAGTGTATACATAAAGTAAGGAACAAATTCATTATTTAATAATCTAAAAACATTTCGTAAAAATCCTCAGACACGTATATAATAATTTTTAATTGCGCATATTTTGACTTATAAATTTATTATACAGGGTAACTCATGTAGTAGATATGACATTACCGACGATTGTTTTAAATGGAAACCCCTATATTTTAGTTCAGATCTATAATTCAACAGTGTAAATAACGGGTAACTGTTTAAAATAACAGTCACCGGTATACCGGTGATTTCTAAATAACTTATAAGTCCACCTCTATACTCTATGCCTAGAGTCAGAGTCAATCATGAAAGGTACAATGACGTAGGTGACCGACGGAGAGATTGTTGAGCGACTCTCTCTAGACGTCTCGTCTCCAGTGGACCGAATGTGTATCAGTGTTGCCAGGTTTGGTGAAATTTCACCAGAGTTGGTGATTTTATGAATAATCTGGTGATTGGGAAAAAACTGTTCGTAAAAGTTAATTTTCTGGTATTTTTTAAATTATTTCAGCTTACCAATTTTTAATGTTTTAAATAGGTACTTAAAAAATTTTTAATTTGGTTTGTACTTACACAACTTTATATAAATAACGTTAGGTAGTATGTATGTGTATCTATATTATTATCTATTATGTATTAAGTGTATGTTTATAACTGTTTGGAAATAATAGTTTGCAATTAACCTCTAGCGATTTGTATTTCTTTCACCTGGCAACACTGTTGTATATTTCGCCACCAAATGAGTGACGACAGACATTTTTAATTACAATTTTATGATTCTCTACACTGTTGCCACGTCTTCAGAAAAGTAAACAATCTATATAAAACTTTTTAAACTCAAACATTGGTCTTGATCCCTCCTCCCCCCTAAATCTTTGCCTGGTTCGGTATATTATTTTTATTTCTTTAGATAACATGACTGTTAATAAAATAAAAATAGAGCTATGTGATTCATCATTCATTTTTTTAAGATCAAAAATCTGAAAAAAAAATTGTATTTTTTTAAAATATATTTTTCCTTCCGACCACTCGCTAACTAGAAACTAACTACCATAAAAAGAATTTGGAGTTTTTAAAATCTGTTGCATTAAGTCTGTACGGTGCCAAATGGTGAATTACGTCACAAGATTCACATATTTTTGAATGTTTTTTTTTAGAATTTTGTTTTTTATTAAGTGAGGAGCAACTGTGCAAAACGTATTAAATCCATAATATGTTGTTTTGAATAAAACTTAAAAAACTAGCAAAGTAAGTAAGAAGAAAAACTAAGATTTTCATGTGGCGCAGAATGATTTATGTAATAGGGTTAAAAAGGAATAGTTCCTTTTTTAATCTAAATTTTTGATTTTCACGACAATATGGCATATTTTTTAGTGGATTTACTGCATTTTGTTTAACCAGAATGTGGATTTATGTCATTTTGCCCGGTTAGTATGGATTTATTCCTTTTTGCTTACTACTTATTTGGATTTATTGCGTTTTGCTTGAAGTAATTAAGTTTACATTATTTTATAAGGCCAATAAAATTTAAAACTTCAGTGAAATAATTATTTTATTAACAAAGTTAGAAAAAGAACAATTAAATATGTAAACCAACACCTTCCTCTAGGCAGCCGCAGGTCTTTTCGGCTTCGTCTTGTTGGCCTTGTCCTATTTCAACTGCAGTACTTTCTAAAATAGTTTTGTACCAGATGCTAGATCATCTTCTTGCTCCCATTCTGCTCCAAACTCTTGTGTTAATAAATGCTTTAAGGATTTTTTCTTATTCTTCTTAAGAGGTCTTCCAAGTTGAAGAAGTTCCATTTTTAACTGGGAGTCCTTACCTTTTTTTAGAAGGGATTTTGAGGTCTCATCGGTTTTCGAAAAAGGTTATGGTGATGGGTGCATCTTGATGTTTTCGCAACACAACTCATCTTTTTATATCCGATATCCCATCGGTCTTTTTTAAAAAGGTCTGTAACTGTTTGACGTTATATAGTAGCCAGTCTTCCCCAAGACATTTAACTTCTCCAAACTTGCTATAAATCTCATCATATACTTTCTTAAGCTTTATTGTTGTGTTCTTTCTTAAATCCTTCTCCGCACTCGGCCAAACACCCTATCGGCGGATAAGAAACTATGACCTCTTACTGGAAAGGTTATAGTAACCTCAGTCAAGCTCTCGGGCGATTGTTTTTTTTTTTTAAGTAGTAATAGAGCGCATGAATTACATGGGTATTTTTATTCTGCCCTCCACACCCGTCACAGAAAAGGCGAATTTTTTGTGTGTTCGGAAGATCTAGGGAACTGAGAGGGGCCAAAAGTGCAGATGATACCTCTACAGAACCCCTACCAGCCATATTTTTGGTCCATGTATAAAAAGTAGGTTTTTTAGCTTTCATATCAATACAACACAATACGTACCGTCAACTGGGGTTATATCGGATGATATTTTCAGTTATCTGCCCGTATTTCTTATGTTATACAAAATTAAAGCTAACTAATGTACACTGTATGAAGAAGTTAACCTAATAAACATAATTACATAAAAAAAAAATTTTTTAAGTTATCAGGTTTATTTTTTTTAAAAAAAAGAAGGTCGTCCGATATAACCCGTGGTTTGGGGTAATATCGGACGATTAAATTTTTACATTGAAAAAGTACGATTTGAGCTTGCTGTTCGATGTAAGTTTGATCAGAAACCTTTATCGGACATTTTTATAGAATTTTTTTTTTTTCATGTTTTGTAGGTAGTTATTAAAGAAAACTCGATATTATAGAAATAAACGTCTTTATTCATAAAATTAACAAAAGAACATGAAATAATATTATTGTCGGACCTTCAATAAATCAAAAAAGAGAAAGAAAAATAAACTTAAAACATTAATTAAAAAACAAAAAATAATATTCTGAAAACATAAGTTTGATCACTAAAATCTATAACTGCAGACCCTCAAACACATGAACGAAAAACGAAAAATAATATTCTGAAAACCTAAGTTTGATCAGTAAAGTCTATAACTGCAGACCCTTAAACACATGAACGCCGCGAAGGATTTTAGGCACAGGTAAAATACTGTGGACTTGTTCCAACTTGATTTTAGTCTTGTCTTCGACGTCCGGAAAAATATAAGAATCTTTGTGACCCTTATAGGATCTAAGGCAATTGACGGCAATAAAACCTTTTGCAATCTTTTCAATTTGCGCAACGAATTTTTTGGTCGCTTCTTTCTTGGTTGCTTTATTGTACAAAAATTGAACTAAAGCAAAACAGCCTTCTTGTAATGTATCACAGGTTACTGGAAGCTCAACGTTATCGACTTCGGACGTGGAATCATCGTTCAGACTATCGTTTTCTAAAAATATCGCAGAGTTTGAAGTATCATTATCGGCATCTTCTTGGGACGTGTTTCCATTAATGACATCTTCTTGAGAGGTAGATGCACCATTTTCTTCCCGCAGGTCTCCAAGGCACACCGATTTGCCAGCGGGAACATTTATCTTCGTCTTACGGGTTGGTCTAGTTGAGGTTGGATTCAAAGGAGCTACAATCGTATTCATGACTTCGGTAAACGACGCCTTCATTGCATCATCTGCATCTGCTTGTCGTTTCTGGATCATTTTCAAAACTTGTTCTGGATCGCAAGGGATTATACCCGTTGCTCGGAAACCAGACACTATATTATTCGACATGCGGTCCTTAGATGTTTCTATAAGCTTCTTTAACAACGAAGGAAAGACAGATTTCGGCACAACTCCTTTGTGGGTCCGTTTCCATTCGGTGAGAATATCTCGCCATACCCGTTTGAGCGTGAGCTTACCTTGAGTTTGGGATCGAGCACGAAATGTATGTTTGGTCTGCAAGTTAACTGCCAATAGGGGGATATTCTTGGTAATAACCAAACTGTCACCTAACGGCTGTAGCACGCGAAATTTGAATAATAAACATATTGTCCGATATTACCCCGTCGATCCGATATAACCCCGGTTGACGGTAATAGCTAACCTGCTGGGCATAAAAGGCATCGTTTATTGGTGTCCGTGGAAGTGGCTGAACCTGCTGCATATCCAAACAGAATGTTAAGGAATCTGGAGGAGATTCTCTAGCCAACTCATAAAATGTTTTAGCTCTTTTATTTTATTGTGAATCCGATGTTGAACTATTAGGTTTTTTTTCTGTTGGTCCTTCCATTTTAATTTTGTATTTCAAACGATTACATAAAGCACAGATGTCTGTTGCTGGCGAAGAAAATTCAATGTTGAGCTTGGTTCTAAATTTTAGACTAAACATAGTCAGACTGCAATGATCTTGAATGTCTGTACATTTTGAGATATACATTTTGTGTAATTTTGTAATATTTAGGCAATGTAAAACACAGTGCGACATCTATTAGCGAATGTTTATCTGAAGATAATTGAAATAAAAGAATGCAAACTCTTTCAACAGAAATATTCTTTTTTTGGATTTAATGCACTTTGCTTAAACGTGCATTGGAATTAATACGTTTTGCTTAGCTCAGTCTTTATGATATGGCTATTTCTAATGGATTTAACGCGCTTTGATCGAACTGGGTTGTTCTAATGATAGATTAACTAAAAAGCACTACATTTTTGTATTTACCTTGAAATCTATAAAAAATGGATTTAATGCGTTTTGCACAGTTGCTCCTCAAGTATTTACCAATAATTATTGTGACAAACTTGACAGTCGTTCCTGGTTAATTGTATTACAAAAATAAGTTTTAACGTTCTTTAGACATAAAATTTCTTGCTTATTTGACACAGATGTGGGTGACGATCGAGTCAAGTCGAATAGGTAAATGTTCCGTTTACCAAATAAAATAGATCAAGTTTTAGTTGACTGAGGTATATATGCTCCTTGGAAATTTTTGAATAGCCAGTTCGCACTACGGATTTTGACCTTATTTGTAATTTTAAATAAACCTCTTGGTCAACAATCCAATAAAACTGTTTAAGTACTTTTGGTTTCACCACAGATCAATATACATCTATCTGTGCATGGTTTCACTCCCCGTAAGCCATGCATATTCTTGATACCATTTTTCTGAAAATGACCTATTACTCCACTTGGCTCTCTACCATGTTATTTAAATTCAAAATTTTAGGGGTCCACATTTTAAACTTCAAATATTTTGAATAATATCGCTTTTTATCTCAGTTTTAACTTGGTTTTCCATGTCGCTGCGTGCGTTACCCTCAATTTTTCGGAATGTCCAAACTGGATATTTTATTTAAATTTTAATACCCTTACCTGAAGTCCTAATCTTAAAAAAGCTAAACCGAAAGTTTTGACTCTGAGGTTTAACTTCGATACATGGTGTATGTTTGGGTGCCTATCTTCGAGCCTGAAATTCTAATCTTCGTTACTGATATTCTTACGACAGGGCAGGCATGCCGGGTGATTTCAGAAGTGGAGCAGTTACTCGCTGGCAGTTTGAGAGTCATTGCAATATAAATTGATGTAAAATACTGTAATATCCTGTCTGTTTAACACTGGGTCGGCACACCCTGAAAAGCTGCCGGTGCTACATATTTTTACCTTGCAATTGCTTTTCTTTAAAAAGGGAAACTCGGGTTGCATTTCAGTTGTAAATTTAATTTGTCGCTTTTGGGTGCCAACAAATTTTCGCGCTTTCTTAGACCTCCACGATGTGGTGAACGGCAGGTGGAATTATTTTTGACCGGTCGTAATTTCTTAGGGAGGCTAAGCCTTCCCTCTCCTTCCCTTAACTACGCTAATGCCGGGAGAGTCTGCTGGCAACCCAATAATTAACTAGATTTCTTTTCTTCATTTGTTCGTCGTGTTTCTAGCCTAAAATATCCGCCCTGTGTACGTCAGATATATAACGCAGTTTCTTAAGATCGAAAATCATTACATCTCGTGACAATTGGGTCACCACAGTTCGGTGCAAAATTGAGCGTTTAAAACAACCTTGAAAGCATCGCAATCTGTCTTTTAGGATTAAATAAACAAAGAAAAGCTTCCAAACATTTCTAGAAATTAGATTGACATCATAACTTTTAAACTTTTCAAACTTTCATTATTCTCGCATCTCAGGATATGCATTGGATTCAATTTATAAAAAAAATATTATCACTTGCCCGGCATTTCAAAGCGTTCTTAAGCACATGTGTAGAATAAAAGGATTTCTACCCACTTTTAAGTATTCCTAAAACGAGAAAATCGGGATTAAAAAATAAAACGTTTATCGCAATATGTGCAAACGAAATTTAAATTTGAAACTACACTGAGCGAAAGATCGAGTTGATATTTATAACTGAAATATGAGTTGTCCTAGATCGGCGCATGCTGCTAATAGGGGACAGCTCGGACCTGTGAGTTACGGCAACTAAATCAAAGGATTTGCATCAAATCACTGTTCATAACCAAATGAGAGTTGCAACACGTGGCTACATATTATAATATACATATACATATATAACTTATTATAAGTTTGTGTTTTTTGAATTTTCGGCTTTCGGTAGGCTGAACCGATACATTGGCTTCCAGCGACACCCAACGTAGTTTGCCCGCGACGGGCCGCCTTGCCAGCGTTTGAACCTATATGGATTCTCGCTGTCCTGGTTGGGTTGATACGTGTGGTTGCCACGAGATGTAGCCACGTGCTGCAACTCTCATTTGGTTATTTGCATTTCTGTGTGAAAACACTTTGAGGTCCCTTCCCTTTTCGTCAGACCAGGAGCCTTGCTGAAGAGCCGTAAACGGCGAAACGCGTCCAAGGATTAGGTCTGACGGAAAGGATAAGGGACAATTCTATGCACGAACTTATTATAAGTTTGTGTTTTTTGAATTTTCGGCTTTCAGTAGGCTGAACCGATACATTGGCTTCCAGCGACACCCAACGTAGTTTGCCCGCGATGGGCCGCCTTGCCAGCGTTTGAACCTATATGGATTCTCGCTGTCCTGGTTGGGTTGATACGTGTGGTTGCCACGTGCTGCAACTCTCATTTGGTTATTTGCATTTCTGTGTGAAAACACTTTGAGGTCCCTTACCTTTTCGTCAGACCAGGAGCCTTGCTGAAGAGCCGTAAACGGCGAAACGCGTCCAAGGATTAGGTCTGACGGAAAGGATAAGGGACAATTCTATGCACGAACTTATTATAAGTTTGTGTTTTTTGACTGTTCATAAGTTATAATAACCCTGAAGATGGGTTATTTTATGCAGTGGACCAGACTTAAAATTATTGGTAAGTTAATGCTACCGTAACTAATCGTAACTGGGTTTGACGAACACATGCGACGTGGGCTGCAGCAATTCATTGTTTAAGCTGCCAGAGACCAATATGGGAATTGTGATGCGTTACTACTCGGGCTATATTAATTCATGATTTTAGCTATCGAAACTTGACCTTTTAGTTGTGACTATCCCAACCAGCATAAATACATACATAAGACGTTTTAAGTACGTACTAGTCGGACATAAAGTACGTCTTATGCATGTACGTTATTGGACGTAGTACGTACATTTTACAAACTTAGTACGTAAATTTTCCACACAATTGTACTTAATTAAGACGTACGATAAGTACATCTTATGTACGTACGATAAACGTATATTTAATGTACGTACATTTACTGTACGTGTTAAAGATGTACGCACACTTCGTGCTATGTACGTACTACATACGTAAGAAGTACGTTGTTTGTACCTACAATGGATAAATAATAACTACTGATAAAGTATCTACAATAATATATTACAATAAATTTGTTGGTTAATATTTAGTAACATTCTATATATATTGTGTATAAACTAGTGAATATTGGGGAGTGCAGCAAATGAAAGAGTACTCTTTAAAGTAATTCCAAGCTTTCGGAAATCATATATTTCATTTCCATCCTCAGGGAGAAACTTTTTTGAGATTGTTCATAAGGATGAAGAAAGATTTTTTTTTTTTTTTTTTTTTTTTTTTAAATTGTGTGTTTCTACGTCCATATACAATGTTTTTAGTATTGTCTCCAATTTTTGATTTTAATTGTAATTGACTTGGGTTTCAACACGTTTTCTTCTCGCATGTCCTATATTAATTCTATGAACATCCTTATGAACAATCTCAAAAAAGTTTCTCCCTGAGGATGGAAATGAAATATATGATTTCCGAAAGCTTGGAATTACTTTAAAGAGTACTCTTTCATTTGCTGCACTCCCCAATATTCACTAGTTTATCTCTTAACTAGTCAGCAACGACTACCCTCTCGATATATTGTGTATATATGATTGTATTATTATCTATCTGATACCCCGGGATTATTATTTGTTTCCCCATCGTTATCATTATTTTTCGCTTTTTGTTTATATTTTAGTCAATGGGGGGTCCTCCTTAGCAATTTGGCTATTTCCTGCTCTGCCTCTTTTTTATTTCAGCTTTTTTCTGTTCTCAGAAGGGCATCTTAAATGAAAAGACTTTAATTACAACCCAGAAAAAATAATATTTTATAGTATATACAAATACAAGTCAACTAAATAAAATAAGCCATATTTTAAAGAAACTTTAAGATGATTAAAACAAAAAATTAGGGGTGATAAAATAAAAATAATATCAAGATACAAAATACACTCATATCCTACTCTACTTAACTACTATACACTACACCTCTAGTTGAAAACGTCCAATTTCCGTTTCATCATTTAAATTAGTACTTACTTATTATAACTTTTGCAATTAAAAACTGCGAAAATCTTTTTTTCTGGTATCTTTTTAGCCTGGTGATTCCAAATAAATGCTCCCATGCTTCGTTTAATAAAGCTTGCAAATTATTTCCTGCCAATATGCACATTTTAGACTCCTAAAATGGTAAATGTACTTAAACATTATCAAAAATAAACATTCTTACTATATTAATACCTAACGTAAAGGGCTGGTAAGGTCTTATTCAATTGTTAATTGAATTTTACCTTAAAATACATATAGGTATCTGTATATCAAGTTTTACTATACTACTTTTTAAATAGAATGGGTGGTCAAATCTTACCAACTTTCTGAAATGTTCTGGTAGATTTAAGAAATCTTCAAGTGCCAGTAGATCTGCTTCACTATTACAAGCTCGATTACAAGTAACTTTTACTTGACTAAGCGCCCCAGGACTAATAGTTTCAGTATTTGATACCTTAAAGTTTTTTACTTGGAATGTCAAGCCTCTCAGAAAAAAAATGCTGTCTTAAAATTTCAGCATTGAATTCAGCTAAAAATAAAACGAATCGTAATCGACATAGCTAAGTATATTTAAGGTTTTTTAAGCTTCGAAACCGTTTAAGAGGCATTTCTACCACTCAAGTTACTATTTACCTGTAAATTGTATATCAAATAATAAATTAACGAACAAAGTAATAAAACTTAACGCATTTAGAGGAAAACGTCCTGGTAAAATTCGCCAATTCGTTGAGAAACATCGGCAATACAACAAAAAGAAGCCACACTTACAAACTCAAAAGTTTGGTTAAGTTAATTTAACTGCACAGAAAGACGTCCGAATAGTGTCGGATTTTTACGACGTAAGCAAGCGCGAAATTTAAATCGGTAGCGGATAATAATAATTAACCTTACAATCACAGAACAAAAAAATGTCCAAGTTTGAAAAAGGTCTAATTTAATTATTTTTTATTAGTAATTTAGTTTTACATAAGGTAAAACATTGTTACATTATGTAATAAAACATACCTACATAACAACGTATCATCCCAACCGTTTTTTAGACGTTGGTACATTTAAGGATGATACATTGTACGTACAATCAAGAATGATCGTTGTACATACACAATATGTCAGAGAAAATACGTACTTAAAATGTACATTTTACTTACTGTACGTACGGGACATAAAACGAACACAATAAGTACGTCTTTAGTACGTAGGGTGTTTGTTGGGATAGATTTAATATGTCCTAAAGTTGGAGTATCCTCATTTTTACGCACCTGTATGAGGAGAACAAACTCTAAAAAACTAACCTGAACAAAGATAAAATATCTCACCGATCAACGATTGCGCGGATAGCAAGTCCAGTTATGTGGTCCATGGCGACGCGACGTGCATGAGGTACTAATAACAATACAATGGAAAGAACTTACCGCGCCAAATCGGCACGGGTACGAATTCGGAACTTTTCGTGGCCTTTCGATCGGTGATTTACCCTGGATATTGAACTTCTTTGTATCATGCTCGACATGGGTTTTTAGAACACTCTTTATGACTTATTTCAACCCAAAATAATTTACGCATGGTAATGAGTTAAAATAATGCACGTCCGGGTTAAAACGGCACTTTAAAATCAATTAGTAAGTTTTCCCAATCCAAAAACTGAGTTCAGGTAACTCATAAAATTATGACAAAATGAAGAAGGATTGTGGTACCTAATCCCCAATATGTTGAAAATGTAAATATTTCTGTGTTGAGGCGAACCAAAAGAAGCTGAGTTATTGTAGCGTTTTTAAATAATTTGTAATTATTTGTAGGCTCAATTTGAACAACATAGTAAGGTGCGTTAAAGTATCTCTAATTCTGCAACTCACGACATCTGTACCATTTTTGTCAGTGTAGCTTAGCTTTTAAGTCTTCCTTAAAAGCGATGGTGCAGATTAGTATAGGTTGAACTAGGGCCCATCCTATTCTATGCTAGGGCCGCGCTAAGTCAGCTGTTTGCTCTAATCCGCTGATGCCAGAATGCCAAAAGCATGACAAAGTACAAATTGCAACTAAGACTAAGACTAAGATAACCTAACTTTCATAGCTGGCTGATTGTCGCTAAGACAGGTGGCCATTGCAACTAAGACTAAAACTATAACCTAACTTTGATGCTTTATAAATACCACAACAAACTTTATGTCAAATTAACATGCAAATTAACACGATTTTCACCTTTGATATTTCTTGCCGTCTGTGATTAACCAATAAGGTCGCGGTTCCCCTGAATTAAATTGTTTATAAACATGTGTGATTTGGAGGAGAAAAAAAGTTATCAATGCAGCAATCCAAGAGAGTTTTTTACCCAACAAAAACAAAAAATAAAAACTGAGAACAGTGACGATGAGGAAACGGGGCGAATTGAGTAAGTTTGCTGATCTCATAATTCTATTTATTTGCGTTTCATTCAAAATAGATATTAGTGGTTCGTGGTAGGTACTCTACTAATAAGGGGGGTTCTTCTAATTTTTTTTAAAAATCCCTAAGTAATTCTAATTTTTAAATTGTAAACTGTAAACTGTGCTTGTTATAACTCTGGTCCCGAGAGTAATTGCACAGTTATCACCGTGAGCAGTAAAGTGGATTACTTACAAACTAATTAATGAAGGTGTAGGCCTAAGTGAAGTTTTCATTCTATTACAAACAATCTGAAGCTACGTATGTATGCTTTTAAAGCCTTCAGGAAGTAAATTGTAACTCGGTTGTAACATTTAAAAAAAGTAAACTTCAAGTTAGGCTATAAAAAAAATTAGGGAAAAATTTGCTGTATAGGGAAATCCCTCGGGTAATCCACACAATTACCATTGTACGTTTTGCAGGGGCAAACAAATATTCCCTGATCAAATAAAACCAGAGGTTAAAGTTGAGGAGAGTGAAGCAGGAAATGGATGCAATGAAATGTATAATTTGAACTATACAGAGTGGAAATTAAAAAATGAAGAATTAGACATTAAGATGGACGAATCTAAAACAAACGATAACAGCTCGGATAACAGGTAGATACTTATTTTGCTTAAGCTTAGGTATAGATGAAAGTGTTATACAGGGTCGTTGGTATGTATGGAAACGGTCGATTATTTCTTAAAATAAAACAGCTAGCAAAAAATATTTAAGGCAAAAGTTTTATGGTTTTGTAAAGCCTATTAGAATTAGAAAAAGATAAGTATACAGGATGAGTCAGAAAGCCGTAGAGGAATAAAGTTACCTTTTTTTTAATAGAACACCCTATATCTTAGAATATTTTTCGATTTTACATTAAATTACAATTATTTTGTATAAAGTGCAATATAAGCCTAAACCTAATAGCTTCCGAGATATCGACATTTAAAAAATGACATTTTTGAACTTTGAGAGCTTTTAGCTTTCTAACGGTACGCTATAGAGCAAAACGGCTTACATGTCCCTATCTTACTTTTTTTATTATCTTCCCGAAAATGCCAACTTCCGGCTAAACCGGAAGTACTATATTTCCGGCTTTTGAGCTATATCCGGTTTATCCGGAAGTTGACACTTTTAAAAAAAAGTTAAAAACTAAGATAGGGACATTTACCTAAGCCGTTTTACTCTAAGACGTACCGTTAGAAAGTTAGAAGCTGTCAAAGTTCAAAAATGTCATTTTTCAATAGTAGATATCTCGGAAGCTATTAGGTTTAGACTTATAATGCACTTAATAAAAAATAATTCTAATTCCATGCACAATCCAAAAATATTCTAAGATATAGGGTAGGTATTCCATTGAAAAAAAAATAACTTTATTTCTCTACGACTTTCTGACTCATAATAATTGCATTTCCACGATAGCTCATTTTCTGAGCCTTTTCGTCAGTATGCAACCACTTTATGTTGTTTAGTGGGACATAGGCATTTGCATACTGGGACAGTGTTTTTTTTTATATATTTTAAACAAATTAATAGTAGCAAAATGCATTATTGCATATTAATTATTAATGTTGCCAAAATTAAAATCAAAGAGACATTGCATACTCTTTTGGCCCCAGCAGATGTAATGGGCATTGAAAGTTTAAGAATAATATTTTCTTTTGACACAACATTTTCGTCTTGATTTTCTAGAATCCTACATTTTTGTTTGAAATTTTCTTCTTAAAATTAACAATAGCCCTCTTTTTCTAGTTGTGCACCAAAGTGCTTAATGCTTTTTTAGACGGGATATTTAACAATTGCATTTATTGAAACGTTCCAACCCTGGGTCTATTAATTAGCAAAGAAATGGCGTAAGAAGTCCTAGAAAGAAATATTTATTTTAAAATATATTATTTGCATAACTAAATTTTAAAAGCAGTTAATACAGTCAAAAAGTGTAACTTTGACCAGCTTATGGGCTCCGAGAAGTTGGACCCACCGCGCGCCAAGCGACGCAATTTTTTCGCAAGCATCCCCCTTGCATATAAATAGAGGCTGTTTTATAGCCAATTATACCCACTGCTCAATCTACGCAGCACCCTCAGTCACAAAAACAAACTCCTTCTCATCAACTCAATCATCGGCCCCACCCTCACATACGGTTCAGCAGCTTGGGGTTAAGCAACCCCAGCCAACCTCAACCGTGTCCGATCCCTTGAAAATCGTTACATTCGCACAGCCATAGACCCATCCCATGGTTCATCCGTCACATAGATCTACACTAAGATATCAAACATACCCCCCTCACCCAATATCTCCATGAAAGAGGAACTAGAATCCTCACCGCCACCCTCACCTACCCCAACCCGCTCATCAAACAAGCCTCTGACTATGACAAGTGTCCCGCACCGACACAAACGCCCTCGACATCAACTCCTTTAGGTGTAGCCACAAGCAACTCCCCCCCCCCCTCCCCCCCCAGATATGAACAGAGGAATTTGCTGGTAATGGTGAAAGGCAAGGGGGAGTAAGCGGAGATCAGAGCTCGTGATAGCTCTGGCTCATAGCTCCTTCAAGGTGGTTATGCTGCCAGTCAATTTGTCAATTTTTGTTTTGAAATTTTGGGTGTTTCTCAGTAGTGAATCTAAATGCCGTCCTAAGGGTGGGCATGATTATTAATTGGTTGTATAGCGTTGGAGATTGAAGAGACAATAATAATAATAATGATAATAAACAATCTCTATTTTAAAAGTATGTTACATAAAGATAAAACATAAAACGAAATATCGTCGAAAAATATCCAAAACAAACAATTCCTAGTTCTACAAATTTCTGACAGATTCAAAATATTCAATATCAGTGTAAGGCTCTATCTTCACCAGCAATTCAAATATTTTCTGTTTTAACTTATTAATATTATCAATTGCCTTTATAGTTACTGGCAAATAATTAAAGAACTTTACCCAGGTATAGTATGCTCCTTTTTCAGTAATTGTTAATCTATGCCTAGGATAATTGTAGTTCGTTTCGTATGTCTAGATGGATATATGGTACATTCTTGTATATAGACAGTTACAGTTAACAATTTGTTTTTTCTGAATTTACCTCGACATGATTCTCTAAATTTTAACCCTAGTATAATTCTTAGTGGCCCTTTTTGACACACAAAGAAGTTTTACACGCCCTTGCTATTCCCATACTGAACTATCTGTGTATCTTGCCAAGACACGAAGACTGTAACAAATTGCATTTAATTTTTTATTTATTTATTTATTTTTTATTTTTATTTATTTATTTATTCACAGTATCAACAGCAAATATTGCCAATTACAGATACTCTCTTAACCTAGAACTATGAACTATGTACTATTTATATCAAAGAGACGAAGATATAAAATAAAATTAAAATCATTCCATTTACACATGCATGAGCTTGCTTATTACTGTTTTCCTAAAAGTATGAAGACTCGTAGTGTCAATGTCCATATCAGATGCATACCTGTTGAAGAGCTGACACATCCGATATATAGGGCTGCCCTTGTACAAATTTGTCCTCGGGAAGTCCAGATAAAAGACCCTCCTGGATCTGACATTTACCTGTTGCACTGCAAAGGGCAGTTGTCCCAAAATCTCAGGCGCATCAGTACCACTTTTAAGTATTTTAAATAAAGTACACAAACAGATTTGTATTCTACGATCTTTCAAGGACATGCGATTAAAAATACCCAACAAATATGCATTATTACACCCACGTTGAGGGTAGTATCCATATTTTTTAAAGAACATATGTTTCATAAACCTGCGCTGAACCCCCTCAACACAGTCCACCCATACACTATACTGGGGGGACCAGATTGCACTACCATATTCGATCTTCGGCAGCACTAATGCATCAAATAGTTTAAAACTAACCTCAACACTGAAGTGTTTAGAATTTCTGACCACGAACCCCAATTACCCTCAATGCATCTTGAATCCTCCTAGCCATATCGGTCGTAAAAGACATATTCGAGTCGAACACTACTCCCAAATCTTTCTGGTTATTCACCCTATTCAAGTCTTTGTCATAAACCTTATAAGTGTAATCTAAAACATTGTGGTTAAATGGCCTAGTCCGTAAATAAACTTTTATTTATTTATTTATTTATTTATTTATTATTTATTTAAAGGACATACAAGAACACTTACTTACATTCAATTTTAAACCATTTATCCCACACCAGTTGGCTACATCACAGAAGTCAGACTGTAACTCATCACAGTCATTCATGGAGTCAATATTTAAAAATAACTTAAAATCATCTGCGAAAAGTAAAGCCCTTGAGTGCTGCACAACATCAACAATCCCATTAATAGCTACTATAAAAAGTAATGGTCCCAGATTTGATCCCTGTGGCACCCCTGAAGGACTTTTATAGGTAACAGATCTATGACCCATAATTTCCACATATTGGATTCGGTTTGTCAGATAGGATTCTATAAGATATACAAGGTTAGGAGTGACATTCATATCAGATAGCGCTTTCAGGATAGTACAGTGTCTTACCCTATCAAAGGCCTTCTCCATATCAGTATAGATCACATCTACTTGACTTTTTCGCTTGAGAGATTCATGGACATACTGAGAAAAACATGCTAAGTTGGTAAAAACCGATCTTTTTGGTAAGAAACCATGTTGCATAATGGTAATTTTAGAGGCAACAGTTTCATAAATACGATTAAAAAGTAAAGTCTCAAAGACCTTCGAGAATGCAGGCAGAATGCTAATTGGGCGATAATTCTTTACCTCATCTCTAGGACCATTTTTATATACAGGTATTACTTTGGATATTTTCCACTTGTTGGGATAAGTGGATGTCTGTAAACACTGATTAAAGATAATTTGTAAAGGTTCTGATAGGTAATCGCGACAGCCCTTAACAACATAACCGGGCACACCCTCATGTCCAATGGCCCTATTACCCTGAATCCCATTAATGGCATTTTTTACTTCATCCTTGGTAATATATGCATTACAGAAGTATGATCTGCGCTCCTGAGCAGTGCAGTTGTTGGAGCCTCCATCATGTTCATACACAGAATGAAAGAAAGAGGCAAATCCATCAACTACACTATTAGCGCCCCTAAATGTCTTCCCTTCGTGAGTCATCACATTACCAATATCATGATGCTCTTTTTGAGCCTTAAGGTAGCTCCAAAAATACTTTGGGTTGTTTTTCAGTGATTGCCCAACATCTCTAAGGTATTCAGTGTGGGCCAATCTAATCTTTAATTTAATATCTTGCCGAACAGAATTGAATTTGTACCTCCAAAATGACATTTTCGTTTTCCTATATCTCGCTAAATATTTTTGTTTAAGTTTAATTTGCCTTATAATGCGGGAGTTAAACCATACTGGGTATTTACGTCCAATCTGTTTGGTTTTAGGGACACATTTACCAAACACATCAAAGAGGGTATTATAAAATAGATCAACAGCCAAATCAACATCCTTAGCATTTGCCATTATTGCTTCCCAATCTATATCCCTTAAGTTGCAGACCATATTTAAATAGTTAGCCTTTCTAAAGTTTAATTTGACCGTGCTTAACTGCTTACATTCCTCAGTCAAGCAGTCATGTGCCACAGTCACTAGCAAACCCGGATGATGCGGATCCAAAGGCAGCAATGGGTCATCATCAACATCAACAGTCACATTTTCTGTTGAGCTCAAGACAAAATCCAGTATGACACCATTCTTATTCTTAATATTATTTACCTGCTGCATGTTATTATACGCTAGGAAGCTCCTAAGATTCAACAATCCCTCATTCATGGACTCTGCATCTATGTAGCTTGGAATATTAAAATCGCCTAAAATTATATACATACTATTATTATTACTCTGGCTCATATGCGACTCAACAGCATCATAAAATTTATTATAAAAATCAATTTTGCAATTCGGAGGAAAATACACCACAATAACATACAGGTTGGTTACGTTATTTACACGCACACAAACACAGAGTGCCTCCAAGACTCTATCAAAAAGATCAATCTCTTTACACACCAACCCATTGTTTACAGCAAGCAGAACTCCCCCACCCTGAGATTTTCCCGTTATCAACCTATTCCTATCCTTGCGGAAAATGTATCTATCATTGGGGCAAAACTCACTAGAATAAATCGAATCGTTGAGCCACGTCTCTGTGAGGGCTATTATATCATCATCCCTATTTAATATACCACATTTAAGTTGTTCCAGTTTTGTTTTTACCCCACGACAGTTTTGATAGTATATAGTTATGCCGGTTAGGTACTGTCGCATTGAAGACTGTCCAGGCAAAAATTTGTAGTTCCGGGCCCAACTATGTCAGAGCTAATATTGACATTGACACCTGAACTCTCTTTATGAACACATTCACTCAAAACATCATCTGATTTATAATAACATTGTAAGGACTTTAGAAGAATATCGCCACTGGCCTTAATATTGTGTATGTAATGCGCAATACGTTCACATAGTTTTTTCTTAGTATAAGAATACAAATTCCATTGTTTTAAGTTACAGAGCATGGTCATAGAATTTTTGTTTAATGTAATTGATGTGGTGCTCTCAAGACAAAACATCATCCCAAGTAACCTCTAGGAATTTTGCCTTATCATGTCCACAACTTTAGTCAGTTAAACTCAGGGTTGGCTACCCAGTGGGTAACCCAAAAAAACCCAGTGGTTTTTTTTGGGTAAAACCCGCCGGGTTTTTTTTTAACTATGTTTTTTGAATATTTTTTCTTAAACTGAAACTCTGTTTACATTGTACATTTTTATATTTTGTAAAAAAATAAAACATATTAATAAAACACATTGTTATAAAAAATAAACGTAACACAAAACTAACAAAAATAGGAAGAAAAAAATGGGGATCCTACTACTACATAAATGTCATAAATGATTCTATTCATTTATTAAAATCTTGATAGAATTTAAAAAAAAAACCAATTAAACCCGCCTATAAAACCCAAAATGCCCAGTGGGCTAGCCTTTATATAAAAAACCAGGGTTTTTTCCAACCCTGGTTAAACTTAACGAGTTATTGCCTATTTCTTGTTGTTCGACATGAGACCTGTTTTAAATATTAATGTGTTAGTTTTATTATTGTTTAATAATAATTTGTTTTTGCAAAGCAAGCCTTTGCACCCATCATAATATTTTTAGTTTTTTCTTCAGCAAGCATCACATCATTGTCACTCACCAATATATTTGTATGATCTGCAAAATTCGATATTTTACACCAATCAGTATTGCTTTTAGATATTTTTGTTATGTTGTTCATATACAGTGACCGGCAAAGAGTTCGCAACATATGGAACAAAAATTTATTAGCGGAATATCGAAAAATCTTTTCTGGGTGTGCAATGTGCATATCCCATAACCTTAAAATCGATTTTAGCATACGTCACGTGACCACTGGTATGGCGGGAAAGTTGAAGAAACGAATATGAAAACATCAGAAATCAGATAAGTTGACGAGATATCGAAAAAATTCCAAGAATAAAAAGGGTTTAGAATTCCATTACAACCTTACATACAATGTTTGGGATGAACTGGTGTAGTCCTGATTCGGGTCTAGAGGCCGTCGTCGGTTGGAATTGCTTCCTAACGTTTCGCTAGCACAAGTGGCGAGCTTCTGCAGAGGTCCTTCCATCTCCGGTGCTGGAAGTAGGACTACACCAGTTCATCAACTGGCCGCGAAAGCCTTAACCAATTTGTCAATGTTTGGGATATTTACTTGAAAAAAACATAAAATCGAATTTTTGTGTAAATATTTTTTTACCGAATTAAAAATGTCCATATTTTTCGTTTCTAATAGCTTCATTAAAGTAAAACTGACTTCTGTTAAACACAACTAGAAATATTCTTTTGTTTTTTTGACAATTTGGAGCAATAATTAAAAAAATTCGTTTACACTTGGATGCCAGCTGTTGCAATAGTCTATTTCTCATAACCTTATCGATATTTTTTATATCGAAATAATCTGTGATGGTAAGAAATCCATAAATTCATGAATCCAAAACAAATTTTAATAACCGTAAAATAGAATTTTGAATTTTACAGATAAACTTAAAAAAAAATCTAAAAATTAATAAAATTAAAATTATTTTATTGAGTCAACAACAATTTATACATATACAAAACAAAAGATTGACAAAGTAGGCGTTGAAATTAAAACCAGACACTTCTAATAGGAATCTGTCATTTTTTTCTACATAAATGTATTATTATTTTGACAACTTTATGGTATTTCTGTATTTTCGCTTTGTGAAGTATTTTATTAACTCTTTCTACTTAAATATTAAGTTTTGTATTTAAAATGCCTCCATCACTATCCCGCGCAGAAAAAATAAAACTTATTTTAATTTGTGGGGATAGTTACGAGAGTGCTCGAGAAAGGCGCCCTGATAAAACTTTGCATTACTCTACAGTTACGCGATTATTGAAGAAATTTAAGGAGACTGGTAGTTTAGAAAATCAGTATAAACTACCTCACGAGAAAACGGTGACTAATGATGAAAATGCTTTGGATGTACTACTTACAGTTTCAGAAACACCGCAAGTGGCAGTTAGTCATATTTCGGAGGTGACAAATATCGAAGAGCGATCGGTACGAAGAATATTAAAGAAAAACAAGTTTTTCCCGTACAAACCGAAATTCATGTGAGTGTTACAAGATCGAGACTAAGATGCGCGTTTTGACTTTTATACATGGTTTGAGGGTATGGTCAAAGAAAACTTTGATTTTCCAAGGACAATTTTATTTTCAGATGAAGCTACTTTTACTTGTAATGGCACCGTGAGTTCGCAAGATTGTAGGTACTGGGCCGCTGAAAACCCAGGATTTGGTATTTAGTGTAAAGATCAGTATAGTTTTAAAGTAAATGTGTGGTGCGGAATTTTATATACGAAAATTGTGGGACCCTTTTTTCTATGTGGTAATTTAAGTGCTGCTAGGTACTTATTATTATTACAGAATGAACTGAAAATGAACTGAAAACTGCTTGTCAGAAAAATCTGAAAAATTGGGTTTTTGAGTTTTTCGACAGGTAGAACAACTGTACCAAAAATCATTAAAATCGGAGGGGGTCAAAACGAAAAGTACTCATTTCTTGGTTGATTTGATATGGTTTGACCCATTGTTTAAAAATCACAATCAAATTCATTTTTACAAATTTACTATGTCACACAAAAACAGTTAAAATTCCAAATCTGTGATCTGATGTCGTAGAAATTCGTCTACTGAATAAAAACTTTTGTTCAATAAGAATTGTTTTATTTTGTTTTTAAATTGTTTTAATGGCATGTTTCTTATTCTAATGGGTAATCTATTGAAAAATGTAGGCGCAAAATGGCGTGTTGCATTCCAGGAGGTTCTTAATCTCAAAATGTCTATTTGTACATCAAGATGATGACGTGTATTGTAGCTGTGAGTTTCTTTTGCTAGGGTGTAGCACGAAGGGTTTTTATAAATGTACAATAAGGATTCTAGAATGTATAATAATCCTTTATTTAGCACTCATTGGCTAATACACTGTGTACAACAAATTAAATTTACAAAGTTAACACTACATTTTATAAAAGTCAACACTACATTACATACTATCGCTTATGGGTATCTGATTTTCTTGTGCTGTCAATTTAAAACTACACAATATAAAATTACACAATAAAATCATAATATAAAATAAAATAAAATGTGCCCACTCAACATTCATTCCCTACAGAATATTTAAAAAACATGGTCCAGTCACGAAATAAAATCCATTATTTAAAATTCATTGAATTGTAATTCGTTGAATTGTATCATTCTCCCTGAAGATGTTGTTTGAATGCAATTTTAAATCGGTTAAGGTGTCTTATATTTCTTATGTCCAAAGGTAAAGAGTTGAAAGCGATTAAACCCTTATGATAAACCGAATTTTCTGTGCTACTCTTATTCTTTGTCGTGACATGAAAGTTTTCTTTGTTTCTTGTTGGGTATGAATGAACTGACTCATTAGCGAGAAGCTTTTGAGTTAAGTAATTAGGTGTGAACCCATTTCTAATTTTGAATATAAGAATCATTGTTTGGTATTTAAGAAATTTCTCAACACAGAGCCAGTTCAATCTATTCAGCATATTTGTTATTGGTGTGGACTTTCTTTCCCCAAGGATGATACGCATCGCTCTATTCTGTAACTTTTGGAGTCTATTAATCTCGTTCTTGTTTGCCAAATAGAGTACTGAGGAACTAAAAATTAAATGAGGCAAGATTAAAGTATTAAACACCGTAATCTTTGTCCACTGGGTCAAAGATGTTGATACTCTAGAAAGGAAATTGACACTTTTCGTTATCTTATCAATAATATATAATACATGCTCCTTGAAACTCAGACCGCTATCAACAATAAACCCCAGATATTTAATTTTCTTAACACTTTCTATAACATTACTGCCTATGTTTACATTAATATTAAGTTGATCGAATTCACTTTGAAATTTACTATTACCTATCAACATAAATTTTGTTTTTTTAATGTTTAGTTTAAGTGAATTTTTATTGAACCATTCATACAAGCGACTTAATTCTAAATTAATGCTATTTATCAAGTGATTTAAATCTTTTGAAAAAAAAATATATTAATGTGTCGTCAGCAAACAAGTGTATCGAACAAGTCTTAATTATTGTTGTTATGTCATTAATGTAGAGCAAAAATAATAACGGCCCAAGAGTACTTCCCTGTGGTACGCCGATTCCATTTATGACCTCTCCTGACTTGTCATTGTTAATTTTAGTTACCTGCTTTCTGACCTCCAGATAATCTATAATCCAATCCAGAGCTTGATGAATTATACCATATTTCTGTAATTTTTTTATTAATATTTCCCTATCTATGGCTTCAAACGCACGCTGCAAATATAGAAAAACCGCCCCCACGGCGTAACTGTCATCCAATAGATATTTCCAATCATAAAGAACATTCTGAATTGCAGTTTCGCAACTATGATTTTTTCGAAATCCTGACTGATTAATTGTAAGAATATTGTTTGAAGTTATAAATTCTACTAGTTGATTATATACTACCTTTTCCAGAATCTTTTTAATTGTTGCAAGCATATTTATGGGTCTGAAATCATCTGCCCTGCCTGAACCCTTTACTTTCTGAATTGGAACAATAGTGGAGATCTTTAATAACGAAGGCACCTTGCCAATTTCTAAAGAAGTGTTAATAAAATTCAAAAGTGGTTGTTCAATATTATTATAAGTATTTTTTTAAAAATTCTGAAGTTATGTCATCTGGACTCCCCTTATTAGGCAATGACATTACAATATCCCTTAATTCTTTAAACGTAATTAGACGAAATGAGTTCAACTTTTGTTCAGTATATTGTTCACCCTCCACTGATTCTGCTCCTAGATTACTTTTGTCGATATCCCTTACAATGTTATTTATGCTCTCTACAAAATACTCATTTAGGTTTTCAGCCATGTCCCTGGAAGGAGTAAGCACCCTATCATTAATCTCCAGCTTATCAAATTTGTTTTTCTTTTTGTTTGTAACTAACTGACCTAAAGTTTGCCACATTTTTTTAGGATTATTCTTTGATGAATCAATTTTGGCCTCATAGTATTTCTTCTTTTCCTCCCTAATAACATTAACAACCCTGTTTCTATTTTTTTATACTCTTCTCTGTTATTGTTTGAATTAATTGTTTTAAAATTTTTGTAACTATTATCCCTGTCTTTGATTGCGCTTGCTACCCTATCATTGAACCATTCTTTATATTTAGGTTTTATTATTTTATCTACTTTAGGAGCCACACTATTTAAAACGTTCATGATATTGTCATAGAATACAGTATATTTATGATTTATATCACTCCTCTCTCTATAATCCCACCTAACACTCGACAATCCCTCACTCACCCTTTTATAATCGATCCTACCCCTTGTGTTTACAATTAACTTGTTTTTGCAATAATCACCAGACTGAATATTTATGCCAACAATAAAATGATCACTAATCCGTGGTGTCTCGCATACTAAACATTCAAAAATATCTTTTCTGTTAGAGAAAACTAGATCGATTATACGTCCTCCTTGTTCAGTGGGATGCGTAACATCCTCAACTATTTGTTGAAAACCAGAATCATTAACAATTCTTTTAAGTTTTGCTGAATAGCCAGTCTGTGACAGCCAATTGAGGTTAAAATCCCCCATTATTAGGACTGGGTACTCATTATCAGTTAAATCCTCACACCAATGCTCAAAAAAATCCAAAAACTCAGAGTCACTGGAACTAGGAGAATGATACAAGTTACCTACAAGAACACTTTTTCCAAAAACTTTAATTTTAATAACAACAAACCAGTAATTTTTTTGATATTGATATTTTTCCACTCTTATCAAATCAACACATTCTTAAATGTAAATCGCTACACCTCCAGTATATCTGTTTTCACTATCTACCCTAATAATTTGATATCCCTGAATGTTAATTTCGAAATCGTTAATATCTTCTGTAAGCCTTGTCTCTGTTAAACACACGAGTAGTGGAGATGCAATTATTACAAAATTCTGTATTTCATCAAATTTTGAAGGCAAGCTTTGAGAATTTAATAACATTATGTGGGCACTTCTAAAAAAGAATCCGTTCTTATAGAAGAATCAACAGTTCCGTTCCCAGTTACAGTACTTAATATTCATATTATCATTATTTGTAAAACAACAATTTTTAATTATATCTATACTGCCTCTGGCCATCAACAAACTTTGTAATGCTTTTACTACTCTAAATTTTCCACTATACTTTACACACAAATCATTCCAAAAAACAAAACTCGAAGAACCTATAATAGCATTAAAATTGCCATGGAATTGTTAATATTTTCAGGCTTATAAAGAGTGGCCTGACGTCGTCTCTATATTTGACACCAGCTACAATTCTGACTGCCCTCCGCTGCAGACTGAAGACACGTGCGGCGTGGCTCGAATGTCCTCACGCCAGTAGTCTATAGGTGCATACCGAGTTGAATAAGCCATGATAGGCCATTTTTGTTGTTTCTTTGTCCACAATTTTTGATATGTTACGAAGGACATAAGTAGCAGAGCATAGTTTTTTTGTTATTACGCTGACGTGCTGTTCAAAAGTTAATTTCGCGTCAATAGTAACTCCCAAAAATTTTACTTAGGTTGGATTATCAGGGATTGAAGTTTTTTTAAGTGAAAAAACCATTTTCTCGGTTTTACTTTGGTTGACATTTAACAAATTAGAATTAAACCAGTCGTATGCAGTTTCAACATGTCTTGTCATTTCCATTTTGGCGTCTTCTGGTGATTTGGATTTAATGGAGAAGCCATTATCGTCCGCGTAAACGACTACATGGCATTCCGACAAGGCAGAAGAGAGGTCGTTTGTAAATGATTAACAATAAGGGCCCCAAGATTGACCCCTGAACTACGCCGTGGTTCATGACCCTCTCCTCTGAGCGCTTGCCCTCTATCTCCGTTATTTGCCTTCGATTTAAAAGATATTCGACTATTAGTTTTGTACTAGTGCTGTTAAGACCATAATATTTTAGTTATTCAGTTAGAATATCGTGTGATACACAGTCTAATCACAGTTTAAACAATAAACCCTTAATCCACACACTATCAAAGGCCTTCTGAATGTCCAGAAAAATGGCATATTTTTTTTCCATTTAATCTCGTCGCTTCAATATTATTGGTTAATATAGTCAGAGGTTGTATTGTAGAATAATTGTTCTTAAAGCCAAATTGAAAGGAAGGGATCGTGTTACCAATCTGATGTTCCAGCCTGTTTCTGATTATTTTCTCTAAGTTTTTACCGAGTACAGGTAGTAATGTGATTGGGCGGTAATTGGATGTATTAGAGTGGTCTAAGTTAGGCTTAGGTATAGTAATTATTGTTCCTGTTTTCCATATTGTCGGGATAAAAGCGTATTGCAAACAAAAAGAGTAACTTTTAATGATGTATCGGTGAATATTGGGGTTTAGCTTTCGTAGTGAATTTTTTGTGATCATATCGTGCCCTGGTGCTGTGTTTCTTCCTTGGTAAAGAACCTTGTAGTACTCATCTTCGTTTATTGTATATTCCTGAACATCGTTGGCTGTAAAGTTAATGTTGATGTTGTTATTATACCAGTCATCAATGTAATTATAATGGTTTTGATCAAAATTTGGATCCTGGCTTTCTGAATATGTTTTTTCCATGTGTTGAATAAAAATAAGGGCTATCTCCTCAGGAGTTTCATAGGAGACTCTGTTTTCCATGATGACTGAGCGATTTAACAGGGTATTCTTGTATTTTGATAATTTTTTGATCTCAGACCAGTAATTCCTCCCATGTTGCCTATTAATATTTTCACAAGTGGATAACCATTTATGTTCTTTATATTGTTGAATTAATTTTTGGATATTTTTGTTGTATTTGTTAATTTGTATTTTTAGCTCCGCATTTCCTGATTGCCTGTAATCCCGATAGAGTCTGCGTTTACTTTTGATGAGGGTGATAATATAAGGTGGGAGTTCCTGAGTGTAGTATTTGACTCTTCTGACAGATGTATTATCAACTATAGCTCGGGATAGCACATTGTTGAATTTGGATATATTTCCTTTGTTATTTCCTGAGTTTCGGTAATGAAGGCTGTGAGGATGTTATTGACTTTTTCTATATTGGTGAAGTTCAAATTATACCTTACAATGTCCTCCTCTACAATTGGTGTATGTTTGTCGATGTCAATTTTAAAACCTAGGTGGTCTGCTCCAACGTCAGTAACATTTTCCACGATTTTTATGTTCGCTTTTATATTGCTGCTGTATAAAATGATGTCTGGAGTTGAGTCGGCGTTGTTTGGCATAAGAAAGGTAGGTGGAGTATCGTGGAGTTGAAAATTAATATTATTGAGAAAATCTGAAACTTGCTTCTTCTTTGGTGTAGTCGTTGCGTTAAAGTCACCTATTATAAGAGCATATTTTTGTGAAGGGGCCATTGTAAAAATATTTTCCTCAATTCTTGAAGTTGGGTAAATATATACTAGGAATATGTGCAACTTATCATCCAAGTAGGTATGGCGAAATGGATACATTCATTAAGAGGGTTATTTATTCTTAGTGCATTGACTTTATGTAGTTTTATTGAGGGATGTATCTTCACGAGGTTTCCTCCACTGGCATGGTTATGAATTAATGAGCCGTTGTGCTGTATAATGTTCCAATTGTTATACAGGGTGTTACAAATTCGAGGCTAAGTACAGGGATCTCCGAAACTATAAGAGATGCAAAGTCGGTTAAATGGGGGCAAAGTTCCAGAATAAGGAGCTCAAGAAAATGCCGCAATAAAAATTCAAAATTTCCGACTACCTTCGGAGATATCCGAAAATAAACGAAAATTAGCAAATTCGTTTTTATTTTTTCCTGATTACATTTGTTGAAATAATTTCAAACAAATGTCACATTTCCATTGCCACTTTTTCTCTTCTACAAGATGACATAATTAGTTTTTAATTCCGACGTTTCGTTAGCGGGCCACCATCATCAACTTCATTTTTTCAAATACGGACCTGGAATTTAAATTGCATATTTTTGATCCTTATACCTCTAAAACCTAATATTTGATGTCTTCTAAATGTTATGCAGACGTTTCGTTTCCCAAAAACGCATCAGAAGGGTTTTTGGATTTTTAAAAAATACTATCCTGATGAAAATCAAAACAAAAACAAATACAAATTAGACAAACTTACTTAAGTAAAGGAATTAACGAAATTGCAAATATTGCTGAGGTGTATTCATACACTGACTGAATAATTTTGGCGTTCAACCATATTTATCTTTTATCATTATTAAATTCCAACATTTGAAACAGCAAGTATGTGTAAAACAAACAAGAGTGCCATGAAAAATAAAAAACTAATGACATTTGCGTCACTGCGGTGATAAGGTTTGTGGATTTTTTATTTTAATGCCACAAAATGCCATTCTCCAACCAAGAAAAAAGTGATATGCTTCGCATTTACTTTTTATGCCAAAGAAATTGTTATAGATCCACTAAGATGTATTTTGAGCAATATCCGGAAAAACCTTAACCACCACTACACATACTTTAAAAGGCTGGAGTTTAATATGAAGGAATATGGGTCATTCATACAACCACGAAAAAAATATGCCCATAAATTCACAAATGGGGAAATTGATACAGTTCTAAACCAAGTTAGTATTTTTTATAAATTATAATAATATGCTTTTTAATAAGTACTGTCTATTGTACCTATAGGTAAACCAAAACCCTTCTGTGTCCACCAGACAAATTAAGTCGGAAGCAAACTTGCACACTTTACATCATGTTAAATGTTGGCGAATATTAAAATCAAATAACTTCAAGCCCTTCAAAATTCATATTTCTCAAACATTACATCCTGGAGATGCCGAGAGAAGAGTTACTTTTTGCCAATGGATAAGAGATCAAGCTACAATAAATCCAAATTTTTTAAATCGCATTATCTGGACGGATGAGTCAAAGTTCACAAACTGTGGTTTATTAAATAGAAATAACGAAAATGTTTGGGCTGTAGAGAACCCCAGAGAAAATAGAGAACTTCGTCCTCAAATCAGGTTTTCCATTAATGTTTGGGCAGGATTGTGTGGGGACAAAATCTTGGGTCCATTTTTATATGACCATAATTTAAATGCAGATATGTATCTTAAATTTAAAGAACCAATTTGAAGATTTTTTAATGGATGTCCCGTTGGCAACCCTTCCACATCTCTGGTTTCAACATGACGGAGCACCTCCCCATAATGGTCGAGATGTGCGTGCATTTTTACATCGAAATTTCCCAGAAAAGTGGATAGGAAACAGAGGTGTGGTGGAGTGGCCAGCGAGATCGCCCGATCTGACACCGCTAGATTTTTTTCTATGGGGTGCAATAAAAAATAAAGTATGGCCCTGTTGAAAACTTGGCAGAGTTACGTCAAAAAATTTTAACTTCATGCCGATCTTTACGCAAAAGATCAATTTTAAGGGCAGTAAGAAAAGTAAATACCAAAGCATTAAAGTGTTTAAACGTAAACGGCAATCTGTTCGAACATTTGAGATAAGTTTAAAGGATATTCTTACCTTTTCTTAATTTTTTTATGATAGTATCAGTGCCTTAATCCTGTTTTAATGTGGCGTGTAGGTTATTTAAGTAAGTTTATCTAATATGAATTTGTTTTTGTTCTGTTTTCTTTACCCATAATTTATTACATTTATTATTATTAAATAAGTATTTTAAAGACAAAAATATTTTAATTTTCTCTTATACACCGCATCTGCTCAATTTCAAATAAATACTGTTATTTTCATCAGGATAGTATTTTTTAAAAATCCAAAAACCCTTCTGATGCGTTTTTGGGAAACGAAACGTCTGCATAACATTTAGAAGACATCAAATATTAGGTTTTAGAGGTACAAGGATCAAAAATTTGCAATTTAAATTCCAGGTCCGTGTTTGAAAAAATGAAGTTGATGATGGTGGCCCGCCAACGAAGCGTCGGAATTAAAAACTAATTATGTCGTCTTGTAGAAGAGAAAAAGTGTTTGTATCTCTTAAAGTTTCGGAGATCCCTGTACTTAGCCTCGAATTTGCAACACCCTGTATGTGATACAGTTTTGCTCTTGTTGTTCTCCATGTAATGGTTAATTGGTATTCTCCTGTGTCTGTAGCCGTTTATGTTGGAGTAAACTATACTAATTGGCTTCATGGTCATATTAAAAGTTATTAGCTGTAGGTTCTGTTGGTGAAACATGATCTTTTTGTTCGAGGTCAAACATAAGAATATAAATTTTGTTTCCAGAAAACACTGCAACGGTGTCAATACTGTGATTATCAACAAATCTTTTACGAAGTTTATCCAATAATTCTTGTCTGTTTGTATTTTTGGGATTGTTGATTTCATTTAAATATGTACATATAATATTATCATGAATAGTTAGTGGCTGATGAGTTCTTGATTTTTTGTTAACTTCTGAGACATGGTGTGATTTTTTGTTGATAGATTTGATAGGGATATTGAGGATTGCCTCAATTGACTTTGTTGGTCTATTAGGGCATTTATAGGACCAGGCCTGATGATCTTCAGCTCCGCAGCTAAGGCATTTCGAAGGAAGCGGGGAGGTACATTTAAATTCTTGATGATTTCCTTGGCATTTGGTACATTTAATGATCAATCAATCAATCAAATCAATCAAATTTATTTTGCCAAGATACTTTACAATAATGGTTACAAAACTTTTTTACAGTGTTCTAGAGCACAATATATCCATAGGATTTGTGTGTGCACTAAATACCTTAAATAAGTATATATCTAAATCTAATCTTTATTTAGCAACAGCTTTGTAGTGTATTAATACGTCAGACAATACTTGTAACATTTTTACATGAATTCATTTTACAGTATCATAGAATATATTTATTCTTGAGATGTACCAATTTTAACGCTAAACTGGATTTATAATAAAACTGTATAGTATAGTATTACACAGAGATTTTACATAAACCATGGTATTTTTTCACAGATCTTATGAAAGTTAGAAATAATCCAATCATTTATTTTTGGATACCTGTCCTTTTTCAAGTGTGGCGGCATAAGGTTTATTATTTTAGGCATAACATACGAGATGTGTCTCTGGGTAGAGGAAGATAAAGTGGGTGGTAAGTATAAATCATTGTGTGTAATAGACCTTGTATGTATAGGGTGGTTGACATAGTTTTTTAAGGTCCTATTCTTACAACCAAAACGTATAACATTCTTAATATAAAGTTGCCTGATGCTTAATACGTTTACTTCTTTAAACAGTTTTTCTGTGGGATACATTCTGGTCTTAAAGAGCATAATCTTCAAAATATACCTTTGCGTTATAGTTAGCGGGTAGAGAGTGTTGTTACACAGTGCACCCCAAACGATGATGCCGTAAGACAGGACAGATTCAACTAGAGCTTGATATATAATCTTGAGTATTCGCAAAGGAACCACCTGGCGTAGGTCATAAAATTTGTAAAGCAAATTCCTTAGTTTTTTATTAGCGAATTCTATATGATTATGCCATGTCATGCACTGATCAAAATATATGCCTAAATATTTGATATTATCTTTTCTATTTATTACTTGACTACATGTACAAGGAAGGTTATTTATATGGCAATCTAGTTGGTGTAACGTTATGGTCTGAGCAACAGGCAAATCTCTACGAGTCTTTGAAAAACACAGAAAGTGCGTTTTATCGATATTAAGTGTTAGTAAATTTAAATCTAGCCAGTGTTTAATTTTCGACATATTCCTCTCAGCTCTGTCAAAGGCACCCGCCCATGTATGATCCCTCACCAGCACCACAGTGTCGTCAGCAAAGCACACAACCTTAGCATCATTGCATGCCTCAGTAAGTAAATTGACATAAATCAGAAAAAGGACCGGACCCAGGACTGTCCCTTGCGGAACACCGCACTCCACAGGTTTTGAGTTACTTTTGTATTTATCAAGCTTTACCATCTGACTCCTTCCACTCAGATACGATTCAAACAGGTTCAAGGCTGTTTCTCTAATGCCACAGTTTTCGAGCTTTGTCAGTAAAATGCCGTGCTCCACAGTATCAAATGCCTTTGACAGATCCAAGAAGACTGCAAGTGTCTTCAAACCTTCATTAAAATTTTTTACTATGAAATTTGAAACTTCAATTATAGCATCCTCAGTACTGACCTCCTCCTGGAATCCAAATTGACATTCCGATAGAAGTTTCTCCTGTTTAAAAAATTCCCAAAGTCTAGACTTAACACATTTTTCCACAACTTTACTTAATGTGCTCATAAGAGCAATGGGTCTATAATTTGTTTTTTCTTTTCGATTACCCGACTTATACACAGGAACTATAACTGCATTTTTAAAACCAGAAGGAAAGATGTCAGTACTGAAGATACTATTTACCTGTACATTTTACAGTTGAGTGGCTGAATGAACTACATTTCCCATATGGCTTCGGTGCTGGTGGGGGAGGATTACTTGGAAATACAGTATAATGTTTATATTTCAAATATAGACCTTCGGACAAAAGTGTATTTGAGGTTTTTTCTTCTCCAGTGATTATACGAATTAGCATTGTTGGTCTATTTGTAGCCTTTGATATAATTCTGCGGCTCTAGGTTGTGTTTTTTTAAAAAGTTTCCAATTGTTTGGTCCTCAATTTCGTGTTCTACTCCTGTAATAATAACCGAGTAACTTGTAGGGCTGAATGTGTTGGATTTAGGTATAGTATTTGGAGATGATTAATTGAATGAGAGGATCTTACCTGTCTCTATCATTTTGCTTAGTGTTTGAGTAACAGATTCGTTTAAGGTGTCAGTTTTCAAAAGCAATCCATTTTTAGTGGACAGAATGATATCCTTTGCGTTAGGATAAAGTTTTTCCCACAAATCCGCAAAATTACCTCTGGAATAATTTTTATCAGTGGTAATGTGAAATATGTACTTGTACCTATTTTGTTTAATGCCCATCATTATTGGTGAGCAGTGTATATTTGCATTATTCTCGACCTTGCCCAAGCGATTAATGCTTTGTGTATTTTTTGGGGGGTTTGTTGAGGTTGTTGTTGACGACGATGCCCTTGACCTTGATGTTTCTGTTGTGTTAGTAGTTTTTGTATGTGGATTTTTACCTATATAATAACATTGAATATTTCTTCCTGGGACAAATCGCGTCTTTTTCTTTTATATTTCCGTTTTCCTTTAGCCGTGGTCCAACTTCCTTCCAAATCAGTTTCCATATGCGTGTCCATTTCACCATCGCTTGAAGACGTCATCGTAAAAAATATTGAAATAAGAAGTCACAAAGGAATTCAAACACAAAAGATTTATTCACTAAAAGAATTGTTTATCAGAGCTATAAATTTGCAGTTGTTTACAGCCTGAATGTTCAGACTGAACTGGCTGTCACTAAATTCTATAAAGAACAGAGTTTAATCCAGCCATACATAAATTGGTTTGTTACAACCCGTTTAACATTGCTGAACATAAGTATGTTGCGTTAAAATCCTTAAGAAATGTTAGTGAGTTTATGTGTATGTCTAATAAAAACATTAAGAAAGGAATGAAAATTTGCAAAAAATGTCGGAAAATAATTTATGTCAGAAAAGAGACTGAGAAGGAGGCATTAGGGGTTCTTGCAAGCTCCCCATTTAAGTCGGCAAAAATCCCGGGCACTAGTCAGGAAGACGTAAGTTTTGTGGAACCTGTGGTATCATTAGACCTGTTAAACCAGTCTTGTAGCAATTGGCAAGTCGCCAGTAAAAAAATCTAAATTGTCTGTTCAATCATATTCGAGAGAAAAAATCGAAAAAGTAAAATTACAGATTGAAGGCAAAATTTTTAACTATTCTCCAAGAGAAGTTACTGCCTCAAATGAGTGTGAAATCATTCAACAGTTAAATGAAAAAAAAAAAACACTACAAAATGAAAAGCTGACCATCCTGGCACTTCTACCAAACTCTTGGACAATAAAAAAATTCAGGAAGAGTTTAGCGTTACAAACTATACTGCGCGAAAGGCAAAGGAACTTGTGAAACGAAAAGGCATTTTGGCAACTCCAAAACCCAAGCCTGAAAAATCTTTAGATGCCCAAACTGTAGCTAAAGTAACTGAATTTTATAATAATGAGGAATTTAGTCGCATTATGCCAGGAAAAAAAGACTATGTATCCATACAGAAATTCCCTGACATTAAAGTGGGTTTCTCGAATTCTGCGACTTACGTCCAAAAAATTGCATATAAGCAGCCCCGGATCGTGAATTTTTTCGAGGCGGGGCAAAAACTTGAAATTGCCGCCCTCGCTCATCCTTCTTTAAATTTCCGTATTAAGTTGTATTTTTTTGCATATTTAAGCAGAATAGGGTTTAAGATAGAACTTAAAATCAATTTTATACTAACAAAGTAACAAATCCTTTATTTATAATTTTTTGTAACGAAAAAAAAAAGATGCACACTTAAAGTTATGTATATACACTATTGGACAAAAGTAGAGCAACAAAGTGCTTTTATTTCTTTGAATTTCAAAAATTAATTATATGTTGTGATCCCCAGCTAATTTTAATGAAATATTATCCCCACAATATTAGTAATATTTCACAATATTTTGGTACACTTTAAACGAAATGAAGGTAGAGAAATATTTATAATTATAAAAATCGACGAAATGAAGTGCGACAAAAGTAAAGCAACAAATTATTGTGTCAATAGTATTTTATTTTACATATACAATAAAAAAACATTAAACACATTTAATGATTACAATAGCTAGGAATATTATGTTAATAGTTAATAGAATATCCATTATTTTTTATTACTTGCCGACAACGTCGCGGCATTGAGGCAATCAATTTTTAAACAGTATTTTCGGGAAGGTTTGTCCAAACTTCATTGATTTTATTTAACAATGATTGCTCATTCGGAAATAATTGTGTACGAATTCTACGTTCAACTTCTTCTCATAGATTTTCAATGGGGTTAAGGTCTGGGGATTGTGCCGGCCACTGCAAAACCCGAACGTTATTTTCTCGAATCCACTCTTGAACAATTGGTGAAGAGTGTTTTGAATCGTTATCCTGTTGGAAAATAAAACGCAACGGCATTTCCCACTCTGCATAAGGCAACATTACATTTTGCATTATATCTCTATAGACAAATCGATCCGTGGTGTCATTAATGAAGTTTAAAGGACCCACCCCATTCCATGAGAAACAACCCCATAGAAAAACACTGCCCTTGCCATATATAACTGTGGGTGTTACTTATTTGGGATTAAACCTTGTGTTGATTGGCCACAAACCTTCTTTGAACTGTCCGTGGACTAACCATAATTTCGGGAATTTCAGCAATAATTCTAGGTGCAGACATCCAAGGATCGTTTTGAGAAATTTTTTTAATGCGTCTGTTTGTCCAAATTGTTGTTTTTCTCGGCCTTTCCGATTTCGGTAGATTCTCTAAATGTCCCCTTTGAATGTAACTTGAAATTATTTTGGATACGCTTATCTTGGTAAAACAAACCGTCTTGAAATTGTGGCTTGTATTGTACCTTCCAAGTGTGCATTCACTACTCTCTGCTTCAATTCTTTCGAAATTGGAATACCTCTTAGCATGATTAATCCAGCACAGAAATGTTAATTAAACATAAAATAAACTCTGCAAAAATATTTTCACTTTTACTTTCACTAAAACCTCTCTTTTTTTAGGAAAATATTAAAATGTTGCTTTACTTTTGACACATTACAATACTGTATTTGAAAGTTTACGTCAATATCAAATTATTTGCATGCTTCTCGGTCTCGTTTGCGGCGCCCGCGCTCCCTTACAGTGTGGCCAGATCGGGCGATTTTGAGGTGCGAATTAGCGCAGCGCTAAAATTTTTAGCAAAAACGTAAATCGCAATTTGGATGATATTGTAAATAATTTGTCAACGATGAAAGTTTTTTTTCAGATTAATCGATTCATAAATTGGGTATTCTATATCGGCGTGACACACTTGAATTTGCCGCCCCTGAAGCTGCCGCCCGGGGCAGGGGCCCCGGCTTGCCCCCCCCCCCTAGATCCGGGGCTGCATATAAGCAGGAAAAAGTGGAACACATACAGTTTGTGTCTGCGTAAAACATCAAAATGTATTTTTACAAAGTCTTACACAATAAGAAAAAATTATTGCATGTCCCACTATAGTTCATTTTCTGAGCCTTTTTCTCAGTATACAACCACCCCATGGTTTTTAGTGGGAGATAGGCATTTGCATACTTTAAACAAATTAATAGTAGCAAAATGCATTATTGCATATTAATGTTGCCAAAATTAAAATCAAAGAGACATTGCATAGCTCTACTCTTTTGGTTTCAGCCGATATAAAACACATTGGAAGTTTTAAGAATAATATTTTCTTTTGACACAACATTTTCGTCTTGATTTTCGCTTACACAATAGGCAATAGTGGACCCTAAACCACTCAAAATAACCAGGGTGGCGCCCGAGACAATCAAAACCCGTCTTAAGCGCCAAATAAAGAGGTAGACGTCACGCCGACACCACAAAATTATAAACTATACAGAAGCGACAGCTTTGTCGGTTCCTTTGATCTTTGTTGTCCCAATTCTCGTGGCCTTAAGGCTGCGTAGCTCCTCTCCTAACCTGTTCGTACACTGTAAGAAAGTACAAGCAGGCGGATGAAACAGATCTCTGATACATTCCGGATTACACTGAGAAAAAAACTGGAGTTAAGAACAAACACACATTATTGTATCTAAATATAATTTATTGGTATTGCGGGATTACCTGTACATGTGTGTAGATATTATAATTTGGAGTATTTAGATGATCAATTTTAATTAATAATTTAGTATATGTAGGTAGGTACATTATCATTTTGGTTAGGTATTTAGTATTACGGGGCCATAACTGGGAAAAAAATTGTTCTTTTTAATAACATGATTATTATTGAAATTACCTAAGTTACGCAATGTGTTGCTTAATAAAATTATTTTTATTAAAATGCGATATTGTATAGATGATTTTATCCACATGTTTATTGCATTTTGCTTATTTTATGCCGGTAATAACGAAAACTAAAACACATTTTGAATATAAACAAGTTAAATGAAGGTTGTACACCTTATGGCTAATAGGAAACAATTTTATGTTACGAATAATCGACTCTGAGCATTCTAATTTGAAAATTTTTAAACAGATCATTATTTCTCTAAGTTTAAGTTAACATCAGTTACATGTTTTTATGTTATGTTTCTTGTGGGTAGCTGACTGAATCAGCTTTCTTTTAACAGATTTAAGCTGTAGCCTCAACTTTTGTTTCCTTGGTGATTTAGAAGACAAATGTAGTGAAGTCTGATTTAAAGTTGATGTAGATAACAGTTTTTCCCCAACAACAAAAATTTTAGCCTTTTGATCGTCAGTCGCTTTTAAAACAAGAGGAGCAATCTGAAAGAAAATATAAATGAACATTACAAATAATGAATCTGTTTTTGTATATAGAGTAGTGCTACATAAATAGGCCCAAAAAGCCTTAGTGTAAGTGGCATACCACAAAGCAAAATACTAGAATAGGGTCATACAATATTAATAATTTGAATGGCTGAATTATGATGTACAACTATTTAGTGGTCTTGTCTTGTGTTTACAAAATGTAATACATAAGTATATATACCGGGTGCTGCACCGTCTAGCTGGCCCTAGAAGATCCCATGTAAATTTTGCTACCCGAAGAACATTTTAAGAATTTTACGAAGACTTTTCTAAATATCTTTTAATTGGCTTATTAGAAAATAATCAAATTTGGTGTGCGAGTCCATCCTACAAGGACCTTCAAAAAAGTCTAACACAATTTTGATGTAAAATTAAGAGGGGAACCAATATTTGAGGGTAGCAAAATTTACATCGAATTTCCTACAGCCAGTCTGTATATATCCATTCAAAGCCTGGCCACTGAGTGACGTCACGAGGTAATTGAATTTTTCAATGTTGGACAATGATCTATTTTTATGAATTAGGGAATCATATGTTTGTGTAAAAGTAGCGAAATCTTTAATTTCTCCCGAAAAAATAGGTAATGTAATCTTCGGCAAAATGACACGATCATTGGCATTATTCATCGACGCAAGTGTACGATCAAGAACCCCGAAATCATCCAACAAAGGTAATTCAAACAGCTCGTAATAAATGGTTTTAATTTCATGACATCTTTTTGTAAAATCGGTACCAGTTTTATTTTCTATTTTTAATTGATCCGCATTGTCGGCCAGTAAAGATAATAGAGAATTGTTATGTTTTTGAAAGTCATCAATAATCTTTTTTAGGCTTCGAAACCTAACTTTAAAATCGGTATGATTAGCAGGATTACCATTTGCAGCATTTGCGGAATCAATAACTAAAGTTAATTGGTTTATAACCAATTGTCGCAATGCCCTGCAACGAGCTATTTTTTGTTCGGACATCGCTTCAAAAAATTACGAAAATTGTAAAAGAAGTTGTCTAACAAAGTAAAAAAATGGAAAAGTATCAAAGTCGCTTGATCAAATTAAAATATTCAAAGTGCAAAATTCCGTGTCTCGTATAAAAAGTAAACAAATTTGCAGCGAAAAAAACCGGTATGGCTTATCGCAGTACGCATAAAAAAAATGAACACTATCAGTAAAGCGCTCTGAAAGTATCGAAAATGGACTGACCTTGCCGTGTAGTTTTACCTATAATTTCAATAATTAACAAAATATTCTCCAAAAACCCAGGAATGGATTAAAAAATAATAGATTGGGTGTCCTAGTTTACCTTTCGAAAAAAAACTAGACATTAAAAAAATATTGTTATTTTTAATCAAAAAATGTAAGTAAATCAGAATTACCTACGTAATGTAATACAAAAAAGTATTTGCATGTAACACTTTTTAAAAACCGAAAGCAAGAAAACAAGTCCAAAAAATATCCAGGAAAACCAAAAAAAAAACGAAAATCCGGTGTCGATGGATCAAAAAATGTTGTGGTATGATTAAGTAATCAAAATAAAAAAATAAAAAATTACTCAATCAGAATGGGGTGGACTGTATTCTAAAATAGGGGGCGCTGGTTCAGGTTAATTTGACGCGAAAAGGATTTTCCAGACATTCATTAATATACCTGTTTTCTTGCTTCTAGGTATGTAATATATAGTAATATATAATATTATGAAAAAGAGAAATAGAATCTCGACTTACCAAGGAGTAAATTATGGGACTTCCAAATGGTGGAACCAGAGATTCACTCACATTGGCAATGGGCCCGAATTTAGATGCACTGGTTTGTCGCGTACGGTGCGTATATCAGTACGTATTCTCTCGAAATCTCTCGTAGTATCGCATTGCCCTTTATTCGCACCTAGCATTTGCGCCGTATGTGCTATCGTCGTTAGGATGACGGGATAAAAAGGACAATGTAGGAAAAAATGGGATTTTAGTCTGTCGAATATTGACTGATTTTATAATTTTTATAATATATATCTATGATGTACCTACCTGGTAATGAAAAAGATGTTGATTCACTTTGAACTGATTCAGTTTTGCTGCAGGAAGGTACTGGAGTCAATACTGGATCTAAAATTATAATTTCTTACTTTACATGAAGATTACGACCAATTTAATAGGCTAGTTTAGGGTAACTAGGTAAAGTTGGAACAAAAAACTTGTTTAATTTCAAAACTAATATGAAAAAAGATAAGGTTAGATATGATTACCAGGGTTCATAAAATTATTGATATATATTGATTCGGTGAAAAAAAGATTTAAGCTAAATCCTGAAAGCTCCCCAGATGTACTTATATTATGCCAATATAGCTTGATAAGAGGCTATTAATTTTATTAGGAGACGTGTAGGTAGAATCCAAAAATAAGGATAGTTTACTAATGAAAAAAATTAGCATTTGCATGATTTTGGAATACCTCGCATATTGCAATTTAATTACTAATTAGGCACTTCGTTGGACAATGTAAGGATTAAAATAAGAATTCTTTTTATACCTATCCTTATTCAAATTATAAATATTTTATTTTCTATGGTTTTGTTATCTCCTAAACTCTGTATAGTAAAGTTATAATTTAATACAGTATTTTTAACTGACCTCGAATTTATAATTATATGCCTTTTTTCATCTTTTAAACTATAAATATTAAGCATTTTAACAAATAAAATGAGTTTATAAAAAGCAAGTTACCTGCAATAGCCATGACTTTACAAGAACTTCCTATAATAGAACTTTCTGCCCTTCTTTTAAACAATGCTGAAAAATTGTAGGTACGGCTTTACCTATCAGGGTTTTTTGAGTATCTCCTTTAAAGAGATACTTATCCTCAAAGTGTTTTTCACATAATTTGTGGTACTTATGAAGAATGTCGACTTTCTTCTGGAGCAAGTCGGCACGATTACACGCATAAATCCACATCTCTGCTCTAAAAGAAATAATATTTGTAAGTAAAAAGGCTAAGGGTAGGAAACAATAATTCCATGCAATGATATTGTATACAAGAGCTAGGATTCACTACTAAAACTCCAATATAACAAAGAATAAGGCTAGGTTTATTTAGTTATTAGAAAGAGTTACCTAAACTATATCAGATTAATTTTCTTACAATGAATATGTAAGCAAACAAATTAATTTGCTAATGCTAAATTCGATTTTATCAATAAAGCATAACATTAAAATTATCTACATAAATTCACAATGTTTACTCTTTGCCCTAGTAGCCCTTCCATAACTATAATAAGCCTTGCCCAAAACAAAACAAAATTGTGCACCTACCTTTTTCGATCTTTGGGAAAGGCGAAAAGTGATATTTCCATGCCGCTTTTGGAGTTACACTCACGGTAAGCACAATAATTAGATATTACTAGGAGGCATTTTAAAACCAGAAAGTTAAATAATCACAAAACTGAAACACACACCGTAGTGAAACGTAACCTCGATCCCTATTAGGCAATCCAAACCACGCGGTAGAAATGTCAACACAATTGACGTTGGTTGGCACACATGGCGACTGGCTCCATAACATAAGCATTGATTTTTGTGACGTTGAAGTGTTTGGATCGTGTTTTTAAGTGTTTTGTTTGATTTTTCTTTTAAATAAAGTGAATTTTTGTATGATGGACAGTGAATATATTCAAAAATTATCAGCGGAGAATCCAGATGTTGGAGAAAAGTAGGTTTAAATGCAATCTATTTTCTTGTTTACCTGTGTAACCATTGTTTTTTTTTTAGGTATCGACTGAAATTAAAGTTAATAAGCGGCTTGGACCCGTTTCTCATTAATTCTCAGGACCTTGACTACAGTATTAATGGCGTTCCACCTATTTCAAACATAGATATTATTTCATATTTGGTGTTTCCCATAGTTTTTATTCCAAGGAACAAATGAAGGCATTTAAAAGTTTGCAGGCATATAAATATTTTGAGTCTGGGTTTGTTTTACAAACTGGAACTAAAATAGTTGATGGTTTCTACATTCTAATTGGAAAAGTAAGATTTTTGTTAATTTATTACTAATTTTGTGATTTTTTTTCAGAATCATGTCTTTATAATGTAATGAAATGAGTTACAATTTTACTACATAATAGCTTTTCAATTTTAGGTCAAACATTCTCAGATAACCACTTTGAAACCTTTAGATGCCTGGGTAATTGTTGCCAAAGGCGTGTGCACTGCCGACTGTACTTGCATGGCAGGGAACAGTGAGGTCTGCAGTCATGCAGGCGCATTACTTATTGCTGCGGAGTATGCTTACTCCAGGAAACAAGCATTGTCTTGCACAGACATTCAGGCATCCTGGCCAATGCCAAGTATGTCTACCCATGATGATGGGAGACCAATGATAAAATGTGATGGAGATTAATGTGAAACGCAGTGGTTTCATAGTCAGTGTGTGGGACTCGATGATGTTCCCAATCTCATATGGTTTTGCGAGGAATGTAAAAAATATTAAAATCTATTTTTCCTTGTAAATGTTATAGTTTATTTAACAAATATTATCTTTAAAACTACCATAACAAAGTCACTATTGTATCTTTTTGCTAGGTAGGTACTTTTACTGATACATCAAGTATGTATATCCAATCTGTATATAATAAGCTAAGTCTTAATAGCAGTTCCCAATTTCTTATGGTTTTGTGAAGAATAATATTTGTAAGTTGAGAATGTAATGATGAAATCTTTTTTACCTTTGACTGTATTTTTATACCTATTTTCAATAAATACCTATCAAATGAAAAAATGTACTGTTTTAATAAAATATAATTATACCTACAGGAATTTAAAGAAAAAGAAACAGACTAATCAATATTCATTTTCACAGTTTTGTTCATAGGTATAGTAAATATCTTCTGAAGGTGAGAAAATATTTAAGTCAATAATTGTTTAATAATTTTATTTCAAATTATATCTCACCTTATATAGTCTTACTACTTAGTAGTTATAGTAATAATATAACTAACATCCAATTCGCTTCTTTATATAATAATATAAAATCATATTTGTTAAAGTTAATTAAAACTAAAACATAATAATATGGTTTGAGAAGAATAAATCCTATACTACAATTAAATAAGTAAATAAAATAGTTCTTCCATCGTTATGTCAGTCTGAATTGCAATTCCTCCATCTTCTACTTCAGAGCGCAGTGTTATTGTTGTTACCTTGATCCAAATCCATATTCTCCACCTGTAAATGTTATAATTCATTTAACAAAGAAAATCTATACCTATTACAAACAAAACAAAGGCATTTTGAAAGTTAAATCTCTAAATTCAGACATAATCGACAATAAAATGTAAAATCCTCTTACTTTAGATTGTCCCATCTTTCGTCTTTTATCCAGACGTTCGTGTCTCTCCAAATCTTTAGGTCTCCTTACTACAGTTTCTGCAACATGCCCCATATTTTGAGAAGGAACCCAATCTGGATGTTCTTGGTTTTCCAATAAGGCAGGCTCACCTATTAATCGTAAATGTATTAGAAAGTAACACTAAAATTTCCTATGTCATAACCCTGAAGAAAGTTACTTTTCCATAAAGTTTTAGAAACTTACCAGCTATAAAATGTTTGCTGCAGACTCTCATATTTTAGCTTTAATTCCCTTAAATCGGCACGGTTTATAGCAGCTATCCACAAGGCACTACGTTTTCTGGACAACTCATTTTTATGTGGCTTATTTGGTAGATTCAGTATGCTAGGAATTCTATAAAACGACACATTGTCGCGATCGCGTCGACTTCCGCAGTTAACAACAATACAAGTAACAGGCATGATATTAATAAAGCTCTCTAAAAACACTCACGAAACAACAAACACCAAAATTAACTGAAAAATAGCAAAAATACGGATATAAATACTCCTTTCCACGCAAGCTTAAATGGTTGTTTACATACATGTGTGCCAACCACTGTCATTCGGAATTGGATTTGACAGGTCGTTGGATTGCCTAATGCCAAAACACAAAATAAACAATCAGGTGACAAGGCGCCAATGCTGAGGGCGGTGACCGACACCCATCCGTTCGCGCCGGCGCACCCAAAATCAGAACCGATAAAGCGGCTCTTTGTCGCTTCTGTATAGGTTGTTTTTCTGGGATCAAGTGACAAGGCGCCAATGCTGAGGGCGGTGACCGACACCCATCCGTTCGCGCCGGCGCCGGCGCACCCAAAATCAGAACCGATAAAACGGTTCTTTGCCACTTCTGTATGAGAGATGGACTTCTTCCATAAAATTGCTTCTGTATATGTTGGTTTTCTGGGGCAGGGTATTGTATATCACGTGATTCTGGTATAAATAATAATAAATCCTTATTAGCCGTCGTATTTATAAGTGACCTAAGAAGCTATTAAATAAAAGTTTGATGGCATGATATGGATGTTGTAGGACAATTTAAAATGGAATTCGCTTATGGCCCTATAGGTTGCTTGGAAAGGATTCCAGGAAGTTTTATTTGAAGTTGAGCTGGTTGTCATTGAAGTTAAGGCTGAGGAAAACTTTGACAATCACGAGCCAAACCATAGAGGTAGTCACGGTAATCAAAATGGGTCGTGAGATTGGCTTTAACAAAGCCAGTGAGTTGACGAAGGGAACTAACTTGAAAATATGTGCCAAAGCACATTATAATAATTCAAAGTATATACTGGTGGTTGGGGCTTGTGACATGGCCACAGTATGCTTAAAAAACGCATGTGATTGGAACCAAGAAAGGGTAGGCGACCCAATTGTAGACGTATTTTATTATTCGCTTGCCTATTTAATCACACGAAACTCTTCTGAAAAGGAATGATCCCTCTACTGGTACAAGGGTGCTTCATGTGTGTGATAAGGGGGCCACTTTGAACCTCTTGGAGATTCTGCAAATACAGAGAGCTCTCAACAATCCTAATTTACAATGTATTAACGACCAAATTAATTTTTCCTGTGTATCTTTTTTCAATTCCCTGCAATTTATTAGGCAATCCAAACCACGCGGTAGAAATGTCAACACAATTGACGTTGGTTGGCACACATGGCGACTGGTTCCATAACATAAGCATTGATTTTTGTGACGTTGTAGTGTTTGGATCGTGTTTTTAAGTGTTTTGTTTGATTTTTCTTTTAAATAAAGTGAATTTTTGTATGATGGACAGTGAATATATTCAAAAATTATCAGCGGAGAATCCAGATGTTGGAGAAAGGTAGGTTTAAATGCAATATATTTTCTTGTTTACCTGTGTAACCATTGTTTTCTTTTTAGGTATCGACTGAAATTAAAGTTAATAAGCGGCTTGGACCCGTTTGTTATTAATTCTCAGGAACTTGACTACAGTATTAATGGCGTTCCACCTATTTCAAACATGGATATTATTTCATATTTGGTGTTTCCCATAGTTTTTATTCCAAGGAACAAATGAAGGCATTTAAAAGTTTGCAGGCATATAAATATTTTGAGTCTGGGTTTGTTTTACAAACTGGAACTAAAATAGTTGATGGTTTTTACATTCTAATTGGAAAAGTAAGATTTTTGTTCATTTATTACTAATTTTGTGATTTTTTTTCAGCATCATGTCCTTATAATGTAATGAAATGAGTTACAATTTTACTACATATTAGCTTTTTAATTTTAGGTCAAACATTCTCAGAGAATCACTTTGAAACCTTTAGATGCCTGGGTAATTGTTGCCAAAGATGGAAGCGTGTGCACTGCCCACCGTACTTGCATGGCAGGGAATAGTGAGGTCTGCAGTCGTGCAGGCGCATTACTTTTTGCTGCGGAGTATGCTTACTCCAGGAAACAAGCATTGTCTTGCACAGACATTCAGGCATCGTGGCCAATGCCAAGTATGTGTATATGATGATGGGAGACCAATGATAAAATGTGATGGAGATGAATGTGAAACGCAGTGGTTTCATAGTCAGTGTGTGGGACTCGATGATGTTCCCAATCTCATATGGTTTTGCGAGGAATGTAAAAAATATTAAAATCTATTTTTCCTTGTAAATGTTATAGTTTATTTAACAAATATTATCTTTAAAACTACCATAACAAAGTCACTATTTTAACTTTTTGCTAGGTAGGTACTTCTACTGATACATCAAGTATGTATATCCAATCTGTAATAAGCTAAGTCTTAATAGCAGTTCCCAATTTCTTATGGTTTTGTGAAGAATAATATTTGTAAGTTGAGAATGTAATGATGAAATCTTTTTTACCTTTGACTGTATTTTTATACCTATTTTCAATAAATATACCTATCAAATGAAAAAATGTACTGTTTTAATAAAATATGGTTACCTACAGGAATTTAAAGAAAAAGAAACAGACTAATCAATATTCATTTTCACAGTTTTGTTCATAGGTATAGTAAATATCTTCTGAAGGTGAGAAAATATTTAAGTCAATAATTGTTTAATAATTTTATTTCAAATTATATCTCACCTTATACATTAGTCTTACTAGTAGTTATAGTAATAATATAACTAACATCCAATTCGCTTCTTTTTATAATGATATAAAATCATATTTGTTAAAGTTAATTAAAACTAAAACATAATAATATGGTTTGAGAAGAATAAATCTCATACTACAATTAAATAAGTAAATAAAATAGTTCTTCCATCGTTATGTCAGTCTGAATTGCAATTCCTCCATCTTCTGCTTCAGAGGCAGTGTCATTGTTGTTACCTTGGTCCAAATCCATATTCTCCACCTGTAAATGTTATAATTCATTTAACAAAGAAAATCTATACCTATTACAAACAAAACAAAGGCATTTTGAAAGTTAAACCTCTAAATTCAGACATAATCGACAATAAATGTAAAATCCTCTTACTTTAGATTGTCCCATCTTTCGTCTTTTATCCAGACGTTCGTGTCTCTCCAAATCTTTAGGTCTCCTTACTACAGTTTCTGCAACATGCCCCATATTTTGAGAAGGAACCCAATCTGGATGTTCTTGGTTTTCCAATAAGGCAGGCTCACCTATTAATCGTAAATGTATTAGAAAGTAACACTAAAATTTCCTATGTCATAACCCTGAAGAAAGTTACTTTTCCATAAAGTTTTAGAAACTTACCAGCTATAAAATGTTTGCTGCAGACTCTCATATTTTAGCTTTGATTCCCTTAAACCGGCACGGTTTATAGCAGCTATCCACAAGGCCCTACGTTTTCTGGACAACTCATTTGTATGTGGCTTATTTGGTAGATTCAGTATGCTAGGAATTCTATAAAACGACACATTGTCGCGATCGCGTCGACTTCCGCAGTTAACAACAATACAAGTTACAGGCATGATATTAATAAAGCTCTCTAAAAACACTCACGAAACAACAAACACCAAAATTAACTAAAAAATAGCAAAAATACGGATATAAATACTCCTTTCCACGCAAGCTTAAATGGTTGTTTACATACATGCACAGAACAATAAAGGTTAGCATACATGTGTGCCAACCACTGTCATTCGGAATTGGATTTGACAGGTCGTTGGATTGCCTAATTAGGCAATCCAAACCACGCGGTAGAAATGTCAACACAATTGACGTTGGTTGGCACACATGGCGACTGGCTCCATAACATAAGCATTGATTTTTGTGACGTTTAAGTGTTTGGATCGTGTTTTTAAGTGTTTTGTTTGATTTTTCTTTTAAATAAAGTGAATTTTTGTATGATGGACAGTGAATATATTCAAAAATTATCTGCGGAGAATCCAGATGTTGGAGAAAGGTAGGTTTAAATGCAATATATTTTCTTGTTTACCTGTGTAACCATTGTTTTCTTTTTAGGTATCGACTGAAATTAAAGTTAATAAGCGGCTTGGACCCGTTTGTTATTAATTCTTAGGACCTTGACTACAGTATTAATGGCGTTCCACCTATTTCAAACATGGATATTATTTCATATTTGGTGTTTCCCATAGTTTTTATTCCAAGGAACAAATGAAGGCATTTAAAAGTTTGCAGGCATATAAATATTTTGAGTCTGGGTTTGTTTTACAAACTGGAACTAAAATAGTTGATGGTGTTTACATTCTAATTGAAAAAGTAAGATTTTTGTTCATTTATTACTAATTTTGTGATTTTTTTTCAGCATCATGTTCTTATAATGTTGTGAAATGAGTTACAATTTTACTACATATTAGCTTTTCAATTTTAGGTCAAACATTCTCAGAGAACCACTTTGAAACCTTTAGATGCCTGGGTAATTGTTGCCAAAGATGGAAGCGTGTGCACTGCCCACCGTACTTGCATGGCAGGGAACAGTGAGGTCTGCAGTCGTGCAGGCACATTACTTTTTGCTGCGGAGTATGCTTACTCCAGGAAACAAGCATTGTCTTGCAGAGACATTCAGGCATCGTGGCCAATGCCAAGTATGTGTATATGATGATGGGAGACCAATGATAAAATGTGATGGAGATGAATGTGAAACGCAGTGGTTTCATAGTCAGTGTATGGGACTCGATGATGTTCCCAATCTCATATGGTTTTGCGAGGAATGTAAAAAATATTAAAATCTATTTTTCCTTGTAAATGTTATAGTTTATTTAACAAATATTATCTTTAAAACTACCATAACAAAGTCACTATTTTAACTTTTTGCTAGGTAGGTACTTCTACTGATACATCAAGTATGTATATCCAATCTGTAATAAGCTAAGTCTTAATAGCAGTTCCCAATTTCTTATGGTTTTGTGAAGAATAATATTTGTAAGTTGAGAACGTAATGATGAAATCTTTTTTACCTTTGACTGTATTTTTATACCTATTTTCAATAAATACCTATCAAATGAAAAAATGTACTGTTTTAATAAAATATGATTACCTACAGGAATTTAAAGAAAAAGAAACAGACTAATCAATATTCATTTTCACAGTTTTGTTCATAGGTATAGTAAATATCTTCTGAAGGTGAGAAAATATTTAAGTCAATAATTGTTTAATAATTTTATTTCAAATTATATCTCACCCTATACATTCGTCTTACTAGTAGTTATAGTAATAATATAACTAACATCCAATTCGCTTCTTTTTATAATGATATAAAATCATATTTGTTAAAGTTAATTAAAACTAAAACATAATAATATGGTTTGAGAAGAATAAATCCTATACTACAATTAAATAAGTAAATAAAATAGTTCTTCCATCGTTATGTCAGTCTGAATTGCAATTCCTCCATCTTCTGCTTCAGAGGCAGTGTCATTGTTGTTACCTTGATCCAAATCCATATTCTCCACCTGTAAATGTTATAATTCATTTAACAAGGAAATTCAGACATAATCGACAATAAAATGTAAAATCCTCTTACTTTAGATTGTCCCGAGGATTGTCCCATCTTTTATCCAGACGTTCGTGTCTCTCCAAATCTTTAGGTCTCCTTACTACAGTTTCTGCAACATGCCCCATATTTTGAGAAGGAACCCAATCTGGATGTTCTTGGTTTTCCAATAAGGCAGGCCCACCTATTAATCGTAAATGTATTAGAAAGTAACACTAAAATTTCCTATGTCATAACCCTGAAGAAAGTTACTTTTCCATAAAGTTTTAGAAACTTACCAGCTATAAAATGTTTGCTGCAGACTCTCATATTTTAGCTTTGATTCCCTTAAATCGGCACGGTTTATAGCAGCTATCCACAAGGCCCTACGTTTTCTGGACAACTCATTTGTATGTGGCTTATTTGGTAGATTCAGTATGCTAGGAATTCTATAAAACGACACATTGTCGCGATCGCGTCGACTTCCGCAGTTAACAACAATACAAGTAACAGGCATGATATTAATAAAGCTCTCTAAAAACACTCACGAAACAACAAACACCAAAATTAACTAAAAAATAGCAAAAATACGGATATAAATACTCCTTTCCACGCAAGCTTAAATGGTTGTTTACATACATGTGTGCCAACCACTGTCATTCGAAATTGGATTTGACAGGTCGTTGGATTGCCTAATTAATAAATAATCAACCCCAACCCTATTTTTTAACCTCAAAACTATTGTAACCTCAAACTTGCTACACGTTTTATTTCTTGTTTCCAGTGTCTCTACTAATTGTTATAATTACCCTGGCATATTGCTCCATCTATGATTGATTATCACAACTACAACATTTACTCTATATAGTTTTCTCATATTTTTCTACTTTAGTTACAGTTTGCTCTCCTCACATCTTACTACTCTATCTAGTGACTTTCGTTTGAACTTTACCTTATCCATCTATTCATTTATACTTACTATAATTTACTAACAAATATTTTCACCTGCTATCCTTATCAACTCTCATTGTTCTTTTCTCTCCTTGTTTGGTTTTTTACTCTAGGTGTCCCAGCTTGTCTACCATTGACATTGGGGAACTGCACTAAATTCAACGGTTTTTATTTCAAAAAAATACAAGAAAAACTTTTTATACATACATTCTCTTTATTAAAAATTTTAACTACCATTTGATACAACTCTAGCAAGATGTTCGTATCTCTTATTTTGTTTCCTCCTCATTGGACGAAAATGTTGGGTTTTTCTACAAATTAAAGATTCAAAAAATATGTACTATTTAATTATAAACTACTAAAAAAATTTTTTTAAATAATAACTTTTTCTATTTTATATTTTATTTTCATAACTATACTTAATACAAAATGATGAAGTTTTTTCTGCGACACAAGGTAAGTCGACACTATATATTTTGTTTTACCATGGTACAAATCAGTTTCTCACTTAAGGATTCTCCTTTTTTTTATCTATTGTCATTCCGCGCTCTCTGATGAGCCTCTTGTCGTTTAAGTTTTTCTTGTTTCACTAATGGCTTTTTTTTTCTCTATTTATTTTGCAGTTCTCACAATGTTTCTGGTCCTTTTCTCTTTAACTTAACTTAATTTAATCCCACTGATGATGGAGGTTTATGCCTCCGAAACATGTATGGTTTGACAATTTTACAATTGTTACATTAAACTAGTGGAGCAGATTGTGTGTTTTACTTTACATTAAAATATCACTCCACTGAGAGATGAACTTCTTCCATAAAATTGTTACTGCTGATCGAGCATTTTTAGTCCACCAATACAAACGCATTCTTCTGAAAAAAAAACAGTGAATCAGGCAGAAACATAGGATGCCTTTGTTTCCTGATCATTCCAAGCTACATAGGTCCATCATTATTTAATCGCTATTTCCAATAACTCTATGTTCTGCAAATGAGTTCTGCAGAAAATATGTTGGCAAATCATGTTTTGTAATACCGCCGTTGTTTATTTATTTGTTAAGTATATATTATTGAGAAATGATAACAATAATTGCAGCTACATTGCAAAATACGGGGTTATTGCCTTGTTTCGTACGTGACAATATTCGCTGATCTACTTAAGCACAAAATTACCTAAATCCAAATCAAAACAATCTGCTGTGTATGCATTTTACTGAAGGAAAAATATTACTTTTTAAATACGAAGAAACTCGTTTATTTAGTTAATCTTTTTAGAGGGAAATATTATATCATCTAATTTAAGAAGAAAAAAGGATGACCAAATTATCTGTCTTTAGTTCAAAATTGTTTAAGAGGGAACAACAGTCGTTTTGTGTATTAAGTGTATAATCTTCAAAAAATAATTTATAAAGAGCAGAGCACTTTCGGCCTTAGGCCATCTTCAGTGTTCCTTTGTCAGGAAACAGGAAACTTCATTGACAAATTAACTTTTTTCATTAGGGGCCCATCAACACCACAATGTGAAAACTGATTACATAAGACAATTAACACGTAAATTTGTAAATGACGAACAACTTGGACGAACCACTTTCTAAATTTCAATTAGTAACCATCATTTCTCTTTTTCTTTTCAATTTTTCGCTCCACGTGAGAACGTGGCTTTCGAGTCGAAATTTGATGGTTATTTTTATAATAAATGTTGTTTTATGTTATCAGTTTTTACATCGTGATATTGATGGCCCACTTAATAAAAAAAGTTAATTTGTCAATGAACTTTCCTGTTTCCTGACAAAAAAGCACAGACGATGGGCTAAGGCCGAAAGCGCTCTGCTCTTTATAAATTAATTTTTGAAGAATATACATTTAATACACAAAACGACTGTTGTTCCCTCTTAATTCAGAAAAGTGTACACAGCCCTTATCGAAATTGTTTAAGCTTATGCCAATGCATGAACTATTTTGATATAAATACAGGGTGTCCCGGTGCTAGTGAAATTCAAAATAGAGGCAATTTCAAAATTTTGGATCGAGAGGCTCTGGTTTAATAAGTTGAATTAAAGTTAAATGGGGAAATTACGTTTTCACTTGTCATGATGTCGTTAACAAAAAGTAATGGCCTTAAGGTTCAAATATCGAATAATAACAAAATAATTATTCCCGAGGTTAAAATGAGCCATCCGCGGAAATATTACTTCTTTATGCCTCTGCGTTTTAGAGACAATAAATTTAAAAGCAATGAAAGAATTGGTCGGTAAAAAAATTAAAAACAACTAATGCGTAAGCAAGTTACGAGATCCTCTAGCTTGGAGTCAAGTCATAAGAATTGATAAAATTAAGGGCTGTGCGAGAAGGACAAAAAAAATAGAAAAACAGTAAAACATGACGGTAACGACGTCTAATAGGGAGATTAAACGTCCCGAGAAACAAAACGGCGCATCCACCATGTCACGGCTTACCGTTTGTTACTAATAGGAATTTAAAAATTATATTGCCGTTATTTGAGGGGTAGAACAGATGAATTCAAATAATATGCACTAGTACAAAAGAAATACATATTTATTACAAGTTGAGCAAGCTAAATACAAAGACAAAAACAAAGAATTGAAGAAGTTAAATAAATTGCTAGAGGACCTTGCTTACAGTGAAAGAAAATAAGTAATACTTACATTATGGTGTTGCCGTGGGGCTCAGCTCTTTGGGCAGACCACTCAGTATCCACACCATTGACATAATAACACGGATGGACCGGCCGTTTCGCCAACTAATTGACTCCAGAGTGAGATAGAGAAGGACAGCGCTAGTGCGGGCAAAAACAGAAAGTATGGTTATTTCATGCCGTTGAAATAATTGTTTACTGTACAGTTTTTGGAAGTGTTTTCCGTTGTGTACACGCTTTTAGTGAAAATCAACTGCTTTTTTCTATTCCTGGTGTGTTTTATAGAGTAGAGAGAAGCTTTTAGTTCAATAATTTGTGAATTGCTGTGGAAAAAATCGAGGAAAACATGGTTCAATCCTGTTGTGCCGTGAATTGTGTTTCCAGGCGATCAAAGGGTGTAAAATTAAATTTTCACAGGTTTGTTTCTCTTTTTCGCGAAAAATTATTATTATATGTACCTAAATACATTGCAAATAACGCTGCAAATTGAATTATGCTTAAATCGATCTTATATACCTATAAGGTACAACTATTTAAATTAACCATTAAAAATAAATGATACTTTATAATTCTTATTAATATTATCTGCTAATTAAATTTCATCTGCTCATTAAATTTCAGATAGTTATTGTTACTCAATTTCGGGCACCCCTCATCAAATTTTGTGAATTTTTAGGATTCCAAAAGATCCCAACTTAAGGAAATTGTGGTTACATGCTATAAGGAGGGTAAATTTCAATCCAAGTGATAGAACAGAAATTTGTGAAAAACATTTTAATTCAGAAGATTATGGGGTAATGTTCATGGAAATAAAGTTCTAAAAAAGGATGTGGTCCCCTCAGTTTTTGAATTACCTGTGTTATTATGTCAATGATCCACACACACGTCACGGCCCGGACTTGACTCCCCGCTCGTAGGCAAACCGATCTCTCACCGTATATCATTTATGATTAGTCAGCAAATGCTAACTGTACGATCAATCATCATACAGGGCGCGAAATATTTAGTAAATGCTTAATGCCATATTCGTGACAATATGACAAAATCTTTGAGATTGGAGAAGGGAATACAGAGATACTTTGTTCTTTAAAAAATAAAATGTGTGTTTCAAGGTTAATACATATCGTCGCTACTATTTTGTAAAAATGCGATATGGGTATAGCATATATATTTCGTGACGCCGACCGTCGGCCTGGGAGGGGATGTGACATATCAATGCCTTTGGAACATATAGGTAGTAAGAGGCGGTTCCAACCAAAGGGTAAAACTAAGGTTGAAGTGCACAGAATTTATTCAAGTTATACTTTCCACTCTGTATGTAAATACGTAGTTTGAAAAAATATCACTAGCACCTTAACCTTCAATTATGGCAAAAAACGGTAGCAATACTACTAGGTTTTTCTCCCATTTTTTAAATTAAGTTTCTATTGTACCAAGAGTATACCTACTGTCCCTGCTGCACGATCAGAGAATTGATAAAATGTGTCACTACTTTTACTCTAGTAGGTACGTAGGGTGTTGATATTAAACCATGTTTTCCAACAAAGGATATATTCCGATATTAAGTAATTTTTACGGAGCAGGACATTTTGGCGCCGGCCGTTTTGACGCTGGACTTTTTTTGCAAAAATATAGGCTAATTGTAAACAAAAAGATGGATTGATGGTTCTGGTTAGCTCCAATTCAGCCGAATTAGTACCTACATGCCTAAGAAAAAAGTGGCATATCCGAGGGGCGGCTCACTCCCGAAAGCTCTCCGAAATCCCAAATTTAGAGCCGAAATCGCAAAATCACATCGAAATCTATGAGTTCCCTACCGATTTCGTTGAAAAAGCCAGATTTCAACCGAGATCGATTGGAGATTTTGATGAAATCATTATCGCCTTACAATAAGAATAGCCCTCTCAATTTTTTTTTTGCGTGCATTATTGCTACTTGGTTCGATTTGCCTCTGGACCTACTTCAGTATTTTGCACTGTTTCTGCCGTACTTGGTAGAATTCCACGATAAATTCAAAAAAAAGTAAACACACTGTTTACAAATTCCACTAAATTAAAAACTTTATTTTATTATATTCAAAATTCATCTAGTTTCGCTTGCACTATAGCTTTTTCAATAATGAATATTTACATCTAAAGTTCAATGGGGTGCAAGTTTCGGGTTTTCTGGTAATTGTTGTAAATAGGGTATTAAAATAAATTTAACAATGGGAATCTATATAGGTCTCTATGTCAATTCAATAAACGGTGGTAATTTTTACGTTTATTAATTTCAAGGGATTCCAACAGCTAATTTAGTTATTTTCTTTTCCGTATGTAATATTTTAAAGTTTGGGTTCAAATTATGGTTGGTTTCTATTAAATGATAAGCATAATTGGAATTGCTTTTTGACTTGATGTAGCTTGAATAATGTTCTTTTATTCTCTTAGAAAAACTTCTCCCAGATTGGCCTGTTTACGTTTATGGACAGTCTTTACAATTTAATTGGTAAACTCCAGACTTATCATCATTTTCCAATCTAATTTATTTTATGAAATTACCCGTCGACAGGCTGGACAGGCATCTTTTAGAAACTAAGTGTTGCGCAATTCCATTGCTGGAATAATAATTTGTTTTTGCAACAGCTGCAGATTTCTATTTCCAGTTAGATTTTTTCAAAATTAAAGAGCCCAATCAAATGGTGGCCTAAAACATTTTTGAGACTAGTAATCTAAGGATTTACTTCAAATTACCTATAATGCCACCCACAACTTACATTAAATCCAAACCTTGTTTGCATTCGCCTTTTATCCTAAATTATGCTGATTTTCTCTACTCCAGTAGAAGTGATGGTTATGTCTATTGAATATTTCACCATTTCTAACTCGCGCTTCGTCTGTCCAAATAACTTTATATTGAAAATCAGGTATTTCTTGACGCTCATACTGAATGTTTAATTTCTATTCGGTTAGACATTTCAAGAAATGTTCCTGTATATGGTAATATTGCTGATAAATTAACTGGTATATACCTTAAAAATGGTTTTCTCTATTACAGCATTGGCGAACATCAAGATTGCAGAGTCCAGATCCAACAGCAGCGTGATAATCGGGTCAGTCAGAAACTTAAGGTAAACGTTAAGAATGAATTGGGGATATTTCGTCAAAGAAATGTATACAAACACCGCCTTCGTAATGGTTCAGGAATAGTTAAGTTTAAATGTGATCAGCGTGATTATCAAAGCATTCGGAAAGGCCATTTGAAGAGGCACCTTCTCCGACATAACGATCCAGAGGAAGTTAATATGTTTAAATGTAGTCAGTGTGATTATCAAAGCATTCACAAGGGTAATTTAAAGACGCACCTTCTCCGACATAACGATCCAGAGGAAGTTAATATGTTTAAATGTAGTCAGTGTGATTATCAAAGCATTCAGAAAGGTAATTTAAGGACGCACCTTCTCCGACATAAGGATCCAGAGGAAGTTAATATGTTTAAATGTAGTCAGTGTGATTATCAAAGCATTGAGAAAGGTTGTTTAAGGACGCACCTTCTCCGACATAAGGATCCAAAGGAAGTTAATATGTTTAAATGTAGCCAGTGTGATTATCAAAGCATTCACAAGGGTAGTTTAAAGACGCACATTCTCCGACATAAGGATCCAGAGAAAGTTAATATATTTAAATGTAGTCAGTGTGATTATCAAAGCATTCACAAGGGTAGTTTAAAGACGCACCTTCTCCGGCATAAGGATCCAGAGAAAGTTAATATGTTTAAATGTAGTCAGTGTGATTATCAAAGCATTCAGAAAAGTAATTTAAGGACGCACCTTTTCCGACATAAGGATTCAGAGGATATTAATATGTTTAAATGTAGTCAGTGTGATTATCAAATCATCCAGAAAACTCATTTAAAGACACACCTTCTCCGACATAAAGATCCAGAGAAAGTTAATATGTTAAAATGTAGTCAGTGTGATTATCAAAGCATCCAGAAAAGTAATTTAAAGACGCACCTTCTCCGACATAAAGATCCAGAGAAAGTTAATATGTTTAAATGTAGTCAGTGTGATTATCAAAGCATTCACAAGGGTAATTTAAGGACGCACCTTCTCCGACATAAAGATCCAGAGGAAGTTAATATGTTTAAATGTAGTCAGTGTGATTATCAAAGCATTCAGAAAGGTAATTTAAGGACGCACCTTCTCCGACATAAGGATCCAGAGGAAGTTAATATGTTTAAATGTAGTCAGTGTGATTATCAAAGCATTCAGAAATGTAATTTAAGGACGCACCTTCTCCGACATAAGGATCCAGAGGAAGTTAATATGTTTAAATGTAGTCAGTGTGATTATCAAAGCATTGAGAAAGGTAATTTAAAGACTCATATTCTCCGACATAAGGATCCAGAGGAAGTTAATATGTTTGAGTGTAGTCAGTGTGATTATCAAACTAAGTATAAATCTAATTTAAGCAAACATTTTCTCCTGCATAAGAAACAAGGGGAAGTCGATAAGTTTATATGTGCGGTTAATATCTGAGGTTGTTTAAGCAATAGCTAATTAAATGATTTGCCTAATAATATGATGAATTGATAAATAATGTTATAACACTATCACACTTACGATTTTATTTTTGACAAGTTTTATGTTAGTTTGGTTAATTAGTATTTATAAATAAAAATGCCTGATTATGGTCCAAATTATCAATGTCCTGTTAACTTTGCCTACTAGATAATTTCTAAGGATATCATTGTTGTCATGAAATTTATATGTTACTGTTATCACTAACAGGGCATTGATAATTTGGGCGTTAAATAAACACAGTTTGCAAAATCAAATTGGAAGAAATTAAAATACATAATCAGACTATTTGTGTTAAAAAAAAAAATGTATTCACAGGGTTTCCGGTAAGTATATGGCATACTTTCGGGAGCGTATAAGGGGGAGGGTCAAAATAATCCTAATCACAGACCCCCCAAAGAGGTACCCATCGATTTACTTTTTTGAACTGACTAATAAAATTTTAATATTTTATGGAGGCCATAAAGAGCCAGTAAACCATACTACAGTAGATGTTTTACATCGTCAGGGAAGTCAGGAACGGACTTGCCACCACACAGGTTGGGCCAGAATTTTGGCAAGTGTCATTTTACAGAACTGAAAGCTGATTTTTTAAATACTCTCGTCATTCTTCTTTAAAAAAGTTACTTTACATTTGTTCCGATAAAATTAGCCGTTCTCGAAGAAAATACATTTTTTTTATAACACGTTTAAGCAATGACTTTCGAAATTTATTTAATAATTTTATTTTATTAATAAGTTTATTACCATAAGTTTTTTAAAAACATAGTAACTAATCGATAACAACATAACTAGTAATTTGCATTAAAGTAATAAAATGTGTCATTATTACATCTCATTATTGCTCACATGCATCTAACTTATGGACAAGCACTCGGCAATTGTGGGGATGAAGAATTTATTCTGATACATTTCCAAATCGAAGTGTGCCGCATAAAGGAACTATTGAAAGGGTTGATATTTCGGAAATCGCTTAAACACAAGAATGTTAAAAATTCTTTCTTTTCTACTTTATATTCTCTTAAAGATACAAAGCATGTTCCTCCCACCCTTTCTTTGATGAGTTAAAACGATAACTGTTCCAATTTGATGGTATCTCATGTGCCAAACCCTGATTGATTATTATTTTAGAAATTCTCTTATTATTGCTGAAGATGACCTTCTCTGAGGTCGAAACATGTCATTGATCAGTTAGTATCATATAAAGATCTTGTTCCCCCCTTTTTGTTATTTTTTATATATATATATTGTTATATATTTTATTCCTACAATATAAATCTTTCCTCACTGAGAGACAAAAACCAATTTGCATAGTTGACTCTTGCAGGATAATCAGCGGGAGACATGGCATGCACGTACCTTTTGGACGTGATAAAGATGTAAGGTACCTGCGGCAAATAAGGCCCAGCTAAGAAAGAAAAGGCTGTATTTCGAACAAAAACATAACTGAACCTAAATACTTGTTAAAACGTTAAAAGGATGGACCTTTTTAACGGAAAATTTCTTCGACATTGGAGATTACATTTCATATTGATTTACTGCAAACTCTTAAAAAAAATGTGCAAACGGGCCCTATTATCGGACAGGTAGTTTAATAAAAAAGTGAAGTCGGCTAAAAAGGCCCACTAACAAGCTATACTTAAAAGGTCGATAACAGAGTAAGACAATAATTGTTATATTAAAAACTTTTCTTAACAACTTAACAACATCTTAAACAAATAAAAGTCTCATTATCATCCTTTGTAAATCCAATACATGCTTCGTGACACCAAGCGCCACAAGCAATACACTTTCTCATATTCAGTTGGTCTTTTGTTTGGCACAGATAACAATACCAGGAGTCCCCATCAGAAGGACTTGTTCTTGAAAGTTTTTTATTAGGTCCTTTTGATGTTGAATGTGTTGATTTTTTTTCTGCATTCTTTTTTGAGGTTACATCTTTCGATTTAGCAGAAGATGAAAAAAATTCTTTTGTTACAACTTGCGCTTTGTAGTTAAGAGATTTTTTGCGTACCGTAGTATTTTGTTTTATTGAAAAAAGTTCGGTAGTGGGCAATAAATCAGAGAAAGAGCGATTTAAAATTTCATTAACAGTGTCAAGTGTAGTGGTTTTTGAATCACCTTTATTATCACACTTTAAAGGAGTCTTGTTCTGAAAAACATGAGTTATTAAATTCCCAAATTTTTCCTTAAGGGTACTTAGAGGTATATCATCCTCTGGATCATCTGAGTCATAGTCATGTGATGAAATGTTGTCACTATGTGTCGAATTACCCGACTCTCGCATCACAATGTCATTTTGCTGCTGAGGTCGCATCTGTTCCATTTCTTCTAAGGGACGTTGAGATACTAATGACGGTGCAAAAGCGGCTTCGGGGATTATATCTCGATCGAGTGGATACATACCCGTGGCTCTAAACCCGTTAATATTATTTTCGGACGTCAAGCTTTTCGCCCAAGCTTTGGAAAAAATTTGGCTAAAACGAGTTAAGACGTCGGCGTCGGTCTGGATGCATGTCCCAGAATTTAAGAAGTTCTTGATCCCAATGATGCTCGAAAGAACGATACACCGCCTTATCCAATGGTTGGAGGTATTCAATAGTATTTGATGGCAAGCAAAATAGTTTGATATCTAGTTGATTCGCAGCATCAACTATTGAGATGTCTAGATGGCTGGAAGCTCCATCAAAGATGAGGAGTTCCATTACCCTTATAGCGAGCTAGATGATGAAGAAAAGCTATGAAGAGTTCCGTGGTCATACTACATTTTGCTGCCATTCTAACCAAGAAACCTGCCGGAAGACCATCCCGGAATTTCGGCTTTAATCGTATTCCTTTGAATATTACCATAGGAGGTATTGAATTTCCCAGAGCGTTGCAACATCCCGCAATAGTCACGTTCTCAGCATGCTCCGGTGCTACCAAATGAATGCGTTTTACACCTCTCTGTCCAATAATTTGTTATTGGTGATGTATGGTCACCTGCAACCTTTTTCATCCATATTAAAAAGATTTTGGGGATTTTGATAAATATTCATTTCTTCATAAATGTGAGACAGCTTGTCGAAATAGTCATTGAATATGAACTTGTTCAATTTTTGAGCTCTGCGCCTGGATAACTGCGGATTTCGTCGTAAAAATGTGTATAGCCAGTCTTTTCCACCTACTTCTTTAGTGGTAAGAAAAGGATGCTTAATATTGTTATCAGCACAGAATTTAAATGCTGAACGTCGCACTAACGTCGGAATTAAAGGCATTCCTATTTCGCACAAGCGTACGATTCGCCCAGAAAAATCTTTTTCTTGATCTGCTGTTAAAACACTAGGTCCACCTAATTTTTTTGCTTGCTTTCCAGCTTTCAGGTGGTTTCTAAGGGTTCGCCTAGGAGTTTCGTAATTATTTAAAGCTTGCCTTTGTGACATGACTTTATCTTTTACGGCATTCATGGCAGAACGAAGTTGTTCCGAGGCCCATGGTGCACGTTTTTTTTCTTGCGGCATCCTTCTTTTCTGTAAGAAAACAAAATTAAAATATTAGTCGTTTAATAAGGCCCACCTAAAATGACATTATTTATTTAATGGGCCTTGAAATCCGAAAGCAAATCAAATAAAATCAAAAAGTCTTTATTAAGGCGCTCAGCCAAGGGCTGCTTATGCCCAACCTGAAAAATTATTACAATAAAACATCGATTATAAATACAAATCAAGCAATAATTAAACAAAATAATATAGTGTGATAATGTATAAAACTAAAGAAAACATAAGAATTTAACCAATATTTTAATATATAGGATAGGGAAATCGACGACACTACATACCTTTATAACACTGCTTAATCTGCCTACTAAAAGATTTCACATTTTTAATTAATTTTAAATTGTTTGGTAATGAATTGTATATAAAACTGGAATAATAGGCAAAAGAACCTCTAAAAGCAGAGGTGGAGTGCGGTGGTATATGTAGTAAAGTAGGGATCCTTCTTGGTCTTTCAAACACACTTTCAGCAAAAACCAATTTATCATAGAGGTAAGTAGGTTTCTGAAAAATTAATATTCTATGAAGAAAACAGGAAAAGTGAACGTTACGTCTTTCCTCCATTTTGAGCCAACCAAACTTTAAATATGATGGAGTTATATGATCCCTACGTCGGACACATGCAGCAAATCTCATACACGCATTCTGCATAACCTGAATTTTATGGCAGTCTTGGACCTGCAGACAAGGACCGTAAACCACATCACAATAATCAAAAAGTGATAGAATAATTGACTCGGTCAACTATAGTTTGGTTTGAGTATCTAAAATGTATTTAAATTTATAGATGGATTTTAATCTTCCATATGCAACTCTTAAAATTGCGGTGACATGCTCATTAAATGTTAAGTTTTGGTCAAAAGTAACCCCAAGATTCCTAAAACAAGTCTTGAATGGAATTGGTACTCCGTCCAAAAAGATAGTATTATCTACAGTAACTTTTGCCCGTTGTTTCACTGTGCCAATAAGCATGGCTGAAGTTTTGCCTGGATTGAGTAGAAGCACTGCCGTCTCGACAGGCCGTCATGTTCCCGCCCACATTCTAAAATCAGCTGTTTCTAGTCGATTTACGTTTTGACAGGTTTGCATTGTTTTGGTAGACCATTTTGGTGTTTCCTTTAAGTTTTTAGTTGTTTTTAGCAGTTTAATGTGATTATTTTAGAAAACCCATAAACATTAATTTGACGTAGTTTGGACCTTTATATGTAAAACCATAAATTATTTGAAGTTGAAAAAGTAGTCCATACTTTCAGTGGAGTCAAAGTAATATAAAATATATATAAATTTATTTTATAATACATAAATTATTTGATTAAGTTGCTGTGAAATAGCGAAAAATGCCAAATTCATGATGTGTTCCCGGGTGTATACTCAACTATAATGTTTTTCACTGATGAAATGCTATTTATTGATATAAAAAGGATCCCAAGAGACGATTTAGTATTGCGAAAATGTATCAGCTTTTGCATAAAGTACTTTGAGGAAAGGTTTTCAGTCAGGAAATTCAGGGCAACCAGAAGACTTGATGCTGGATAACACTAGAACAGTGCTGTGTAGGTATCTTTTTTAATAATAATACTTTGGTATATTGTTTAAATTGTTATTAGGCAATAAACATATAAAGATTATAAGTATATTAGTTAGCTATTAAATAGATAGTATAATATTGGAGCTTGAGCATGTCATACTTAGGTTAGGTTCGGACAAAAATTTAGTAACAAAACAATGCCTATATTCGTTGTACATTTTGTTTAGATTTTCATAAGATACAAGTTTTTCTTACTTAAAATATCGGTTAAAACATACCTACAAGTTTAAAGCAGGTTCCTCTTAATGCCTTTTTATTTTTCTAGTCAAAAGCCAAGTTAAATAAAGTTTATATAGTTTCTCGAGGAAGATAAAATGATAGTATGTATATGTATTTCAACCGGCAACGTTGTGGTCAAATCTGCATTGTTCACATGCATATTTTTGTAAATTTTGCAGTTTTTAAAGTGTTACAAAAGACTAAAAGTGTATAAATGTACTTGTTTAGCCTCGCTACCGTGGTGTAATTAAAGATTAACGCGCTGATTCGCCAATTAATTCAAAAATCAACCAGTAAACAATCATGTCTAACCTGAAATTCCTGTTGTAAACGTTAAATAAACAAGCGCGGTTGCCACGTCTCAGTGCGTAGTCTGAAGATTAGAGTTTTCTTTTTTCAAGGTATGCGAAGGTCGGTTTCACGTCAATAATGGCGTTATATTTCAAGTGTTGTAAAGATAAACCCCAAAACAACTGGTGTTGCATCGTCTGCAATAATCTATTTCATCAGAGTTGTCTAAAAAGAACCAATAAATATACAATCGTTGATCAGAATTGGATCCTGTGTTCGCCTAAGTGCGCGGATGTAGCATCGAGTGGTAATGTTGACGATTCAACCTGCCTGGTGAAACTCATAGGTGAACTAAGACTGGAAATCGAACAAAAAAATACTTACTTGAAAAGAGTTAAACGAAATTCCTCCATCTTAGAGGATGAGGCGTTAGAGGCTGAAAATCGTTCTTTGGCAGAACTTTCAGCCAAAAATAACATTATAAGTGAGCTGAATAGTACTATTAAGTCACTAAAACTACAAATCAGTGATGGTCAGGGTACATGCAGCATGGATGCCAGTACACAGTCAGGGGGGCGTGTACTGGATAAGGAACAACAGACCTCATCTCCTGAGTTGTCTCACCGCCAAGTACAGACCGATTTAGGTGATGATAGTACAACAGAAATTATTGATTTCAAAGAAATTCTCAAAACACGGGAGAAGGAAATCGAACAATTTAAATTCAATACAACTAAGTTTCACTCACAACTCACGGATCTTAATAAAATGATAAACAACATGCGTACAACTATAGAGAATCTGAATGCTGAAAACGACATGCTCGCTAAAGAAAACAAAGAGCTGCAAAATGAGGTACGTAATTTTAACTTAAATAATAGCTTTATCAAATCCACGGGTCAGCAAGGAAGAGTCACCATGAGGTCGCTGTCTGACGATGGTAGTGTGAAGTCTGATATGAGAAATTATGAGAATCGTGTACCAACTAAAGTTCTTATTCTTACTGATGACCTTGGTAAAAACTTATATGACCCCCTGCGTAGTGTTTTTGATGACAACTTCAGGCTTCAGATCGTCTGTAAGCCTTATGCTAGGTTTAGTGATATAGTCTCGAATATGGATTGCTATGTGAAGAATTTTTCCTCTTCGGATTATGTCATGGTTTTGGCTGGAGTGAATGATCAAATTCTTAGTACAAGGTGTATCACTGCTTTGGCAAATAAGTGTTTTCACACTAATTTAATTATTTGTACTATTCCTGTAAATTATTCTTGTATGGGTACATCGCATTATATTGAAACTGTAAATTATAAGCTTCTCAATGTCACCTCCAGCTTGAAACATTTCACAAATAATATTGATGTTCTTGATTTGCATAGAATGTTTTCCATAAAAGACTTTAAATTTAATAGTTATTATTTAAATATAAAGGGTAAAATAAAGTTATCATATTACTTAAAAAATATAGTGAGTACATATCACACAAGAAAGTCAGTGACCAATCTCAGACAGATTAAGTTAGATATGCCGAAAGCTTCAAATGTGGTCGATGTTGTGACACTGACCGCCGATAATGCCTCTCAAAGTGATAATAGTGGTTTAAATAACTCGGTTTTTTTTAATAGACAACGACCCAATAGAAATAACTTAATTAAGGTATCGATTTCTTATCAGAATTGTAGAGGTATCAAAACAAAACTCCGTCTACAATTCTGAATTTAACTGTAATAGAACTATTTTTAGAAAAGATCGCAGTCGTGTTTTAACCGGCAAAAAGCAGGGTGGTGGTGTCCTTATTGCGGTTAAAGAAGGCATTGTGGCCAATGAATGTGACATATTTGACCGCGATCTTGAAGCAATTTGTGTAAAGATTAATCTTGACCACGGTAATGTTGTATATGTAATAGTTGTTTATTTTGTACCCAATAGTAATGTTGATGTTTATAGAAGATTTTATACCTGCATTGAAACGAATATTGTTGACTGTGATTGTATAGTTCTGGGTGACTTTAATCTACATGGTTATGTAAATAATGTTGTCAATGAGTACAACTGCGACCTAAAAAATTTTTTATCCTTTACTGTATTTTCACAAATTAATGATATTAAAAATGTATTTGGTGTGCTTCTTGACTTAGTACTTGTTAGTCCCCTCTTGCAGAATTGCAGAGTGGATATTGATGAGATCCACTGCTGCCAATCGATCAGTATCACCCTGCCCTGGCTGTAATGCTTGATCGTGGTAATGATTGTAGTGAATGTAGGCAAATGCCTATTAATAAATTTAACTTTAAAAAAGCTAATTTCAACCTATTATACAATCTTCTGTGTGATCAGAATTGGGAGGAACTTCTCGAGTGTGTTGATGTCGATGAGGCACTAACTAGGTTTTACGATATCTTTCATAACATATTTCTCCAATGTGTACCATTCTCTACCCAGGTAGGCCGTATGTTCCCTGTCTGGTACAATGGTGAGATTTTAAGGCTGATTAAGAAAAAAGACACATATTTTAGAAGGTATAAAAGGCTTCAGTCTTCTTATTGGTTTAACAAGTATAGAGACGCCAGACGTATAGTCAAAATTAGAATTAAAACCTCCTATACCCGCTATTTGGCACGAGTTGAGAATAGCTTGAATGAAGACCCAAAATTCTTCTGGTCCTATATTAAGGCTCAGAGAAGTAACTCTGATATTCCATCTGAGGTTAACTATAATGATGACCGCTTTGCGGGTGCAGCGACTATTGCTGATGGGTTCGCTGAATATTTTAGTGCTGTGTTCTCTCCCGTGGAGACCCTTGATGGTGAATGTGTCCCCAAAGATCATTTCTGCGTACTTCCTATTACCAACGATGAGGTGCGCATGGCGATTAAAAAGCTTAAGGGTAATAGAGCCATTGGTCCAGATGGTCTCCCCGGTTACATAATTAAGGGCTGTGGTGAGCTACTGTTGAGGCCCCTTGTCTTTTTGTTTAATCTCAGTATCCACACTTCAATTTACCCCAAGACGTGGCGTCTAAGCAAAGTTATTCCAGTACATAAATGTGGAGGTATAGACAGGAAATTGTAAACTATCGTCCAATCTCTATTATTAATGCTGTATCTAGGGTATTTGAAATTGTCCTTTTTAATAGAATCTATGAGGAGGCGAAAATGTACCTTTGCAACTCTCAACATGGATTCCTTCCAAAAAAGTCTACCATGACGAATCTTTTGGTCTTCTCACAATGCCTCCATGAGGCTATAAATAATCAATCACAAGTGGATGTAATCTTCACAGACCTGGAGAAGGCTTTTGACAAGATAAAACACAGTGTCATAATTCGGTCACTGCGTAGTGCAAATGTTTCTGAAAACTTGATTCTTTTGATTGCTTCGTACTTGGCTAATAGGGAACAGTATGTGGAGGTTAAGGGTGCAAAATCGAACGTATCTAGTACATCCGGAGTTCCCCAGGGATCCAATTTAGGGCCCCTACTGTTTGTGGTCGCTATGAATGACATGTGTAGAGTTGTCAGGTGCTCAAAGGCATTGTTGTTCGCCGATGATTTTAAGCTGTTTCTGGAGGTTTTATCTCGTGACAATTGTGAATGTTTGCAGGAGGATCTGGACAGTGTGGTTGAGTGGTGCTCTGTTAATGGTTTCAACATTAATACCAATAAGTGCTCGTGTATGACGTTTTCCCTCAAGAAACAAGTCCTGACCGAGAGCTATACAATCAACAATGTTATATTGGAGAACTGCTCCCTTCAGAGAGACTTGGGTGTCTTATTTGATAATGGTCTGAGCTTCACCGATCATATTGTAACAAAGATTAATGAGGCACACAAAATTATGGGTTTCATTGTCAGATCCACCAAGCACTTCAGCGTTGACATATGCCTCAAATTATTTGACAGTATTGTGTTGCCTAAACTGGAGTATGGTAGCATAATCTGGTCACCCCAGTATGAAGTGTGGTGTACATCAATTGAGAGAGTGCAACGCAAATTCTTAAAATATATGTTTTTGAAAAGGTTTGGGTACTATCCCAACCAGGGATATGATCATGGTAACCTCTTGAGTTTGTTTAATAGATTATCCTTAAAGAACCGACGTATAAGGGTCTGCCTTGTTTACCTTTATAAACTCTTGAATAATAGTATAGATTGTCCTGATATATTATCACAACTGCCATTTTCTATAAATCGTAGCAACACAAGACAACGGAAAATGTTTTACCTGGATTTTCCTAGAACTAACTTATATAAAAATTCCCCAGTCTATCGCATGTGCAATTATTTTAATTTCTATTCTAGTGACATAGATTTGGACACCACCAGTCTGTTACAATTTAAAAAGATTATTAGTGATAGACTTCTAGCTCATCAAACAAATGAAATTAATCATATTTAGTAATTAGATTAGGTATGTAGAATTAGTGGATTTATTAGTATCTGTTAATGGCCATTTTGCTGTAGATACTGTATGAAATAAATAAATAAATAAATAAATAAGTATGTACCTACCTACCAACCGACTGATATAAAATTTTATTTAAAATAGCTACCTATGAAATTGTTTCTAATGTTTGTTATTCAGGGATTATTTGGGAATTATTTTCGTAACCTCGAAGGAGTATCAACGATCGAAAGCAATACTTAGTGATCATAACATAAGCTAGTTTATATAGTCTTGAATCACTGTATACTAATCAATGAAAAACCTTTTTAATATACGATTCTATACCTCATTTCATATAATTTAAGACATATTTGACTTACAAATATCAATTTTATTATCTACATGCCATATGTCCTGGCACAATGATGCCTTCGCTTCCTCCTTCGAGGGGCCTATCCCTGGAAGTTCTTAGTACCTCGGCTAGCTTACAGTCGTTTTCTCAGGGGCGGCATATTGTGTAGGGCAGTTTGAAACCGCACCCAAGCAGCGGCTTAGGGGCGGCCTCGGTAATATAGAGCATCTTCGCCTTCTGCCGTCAGGGCTGGCGGAATTTTCACTTTGCCACGTGGTTTTTACGGCTTGCCGACCTGGTGCAGGTTATGCCCAGGTGGTATACACTCGTACAGGTCTCCTTGGTAGTGGCACTCGACGCTGGAGGACTGGCAACGGTCATCCAGGCCTGGCATCGGCGGATTCGCACTTCATTAACTTTAAATCGTCTTTAATTCGTTTTGCCACGTGGTTTCTGCTGCTTGCCGACCTGGTGCAGGTTATGCCCAGGCGGTATACACTCGTGCAGGTCTTCTTCGTAATGGCACTCGACACTGGAGGACTGGCAACGGTCATCCAGGCCTGGCATCGGCGGTCTCGTACTTATTCATCTTTAATTCGCTTTTAATTCACTTCGCCGCGTGGTTTTGGCTTCTCGCCGACCTGGTGCAGGTTATGCCCAGGTGGCATATACTCGTACAGGTCTTCTCCGTAGTGGCACTCGACGTCGGAGGACTGGCACCCATCATCCAGTCCTGGCATCGGCGGTTTTGTTCTTTGTTAACTTTATTCTTCCCTGATTCTTCTTCGCCACTCGGTTTTCTTTGCTTCTCCACCTGGAGCAGGGTATGCCCCAGGTCCAACCCCTCGTACGCGTCACCCAGGGCGATGGCGTCCGGCGCGCCTCCAATCCAATAGCGGCACCGTCGGCCATGTCGGTATCCGTCGCACACCACTAGGTTGCCGACCTGGCGCGAATTATGCCCAGGTGGAAAACATTTGACTGAAGGTCCCATTCATACGTTGCTGGCATCCTTACGTTAAAATTGTCCATCTTCCTCTTCACTATATTTCTTCTTTCGGACCTGCTTGTACCTAGGTACAAACGCCGCGGAACGGCTAGGAACCACTGCACCCTCGCAGTATCGGGTTCGACTACGGCGCCCTTCACCGGTGCTACATCAGCACGCCAAACTTAACTACTTGAGGTTTCCCAAGGGACTTCCCCCCAAATGAAACAACCTCCATGCCGCTTTTAGCCAGTGACAAAGGCCCAGCACGTCTTGCCACTTGCAAGGTACGACACCAACTGAGCTCTGTCTTGAGAAACGCGCTATTTATAGCCGTTTCCCAAGATCGAGCTCCAAAACACCCCCACCCTCAAGAGCCTTTGTCATTGGTGATCTATTTGACCATGCCCATCTGGCATGATCACACAACATTTACAATACAAAAATCTTTCTCAACAAATACAAACTTAACAACTAATACAACAACTAATCCTAATACTTCTTCGTTTCTTCAACGCTTCTTCCTTTTTAACATCGTCCCGGCGACCTCGGTCTGAGGGGCCGTGGTCCGGTCTTCATCTATTCATTCACAGCGTGCTCCATACGTCGTCTTAAAGGATCCCTCTCCATGGAGGAGAGCTAGCGACAAGAAAGGCCAAGACTGGTGATTTCTCATCCCTCCATAGGAGGTCCCCTTGATAGTCGTCCTGGCACAATGACTGTTCAATATTTGGTCCATCTGACTTAACAATTCTGTCCTCATCAGTTCTTGTCTATGATGTTCGACCCAAATTCAAGCCTCCCCACACTTTTCGCTCTGCTCTGATGTTATTTGCAAGGCGTTCAGCAGGTCGGGTTGTCAACGTTCAACGATAGCTTAGGCCCAAAGGACCTAACTCCGTTAGTGGGTACTTTTTCACTCCTATCGCCTGAGTGGCCATCGAGTTGGGCGCCATGTCCTGGCACAATGACTGTTCAATCTTCGGTCCATCTGACTTAACAATTCTGTCCTCATCAGTTCTTGTCTATGATGTTCGACCCAAATTCAAGCCTCCCCACACTTTTCGCTCTGCTCTGATGTTATTTGCAAGGCGATCAGCAGGTCGGGTTGTCAACGTTCAACGATAGCTTAGGCCCAAAGGACCTAACTCCGTTAGTGGGTACTTTTTCACTCCTATCGCCTGAGTGGCCATCGAGTTGGGCGCCATGTCCTGGCACAATGATGCCTTCGCTTCCTCCTTCGAGGGGCCTATCCCTGGAAGTTCTTAGTACCTCGGCTAGCTTACAGTCGTTTTCTCAGGGGCGGCATATTGTGTAGGGCAGTTTGAAACCGCACCCAAGCAGCGGCTTAGGGGCGGCCTCGGTATTAAAGAGCATCTTCGCCTTCTGCCGTCAGGGCTGGCGGAATTTTCACTTTGCCACGTGGTTTTTACGGCTTGCCGACCTGGTGCAGGTTATGCCCAGGTGGTATACACTCGTACAGGTCTTCTTGGTAGTGGCACTCGACGCTGGAGGACTGGCAACGGTCATCCAGGCCTGGCATCGGCGGATTCGCACTTCATTAACTTTAAAGCGTCTTTAATTCATTTTGCCACGTGGTCTCTGCTGCTTGCCGACCTGGTGCAGGTTATGCCCAGGCGGTATACACTCGTGCAGGTCTTCTTCGTAATGGCACTCGACACTGGAGGACTGGCAACTGTCATCCAGGCCTGGCATCGGCGGTCTCGTACTTATTCATCTTTAATTCGCTTTTAATTCACTTTGCCGCGTGGTTTTGGCTTCTCGCCGACCTGGTGCAGGCTATGCCCAGGTGGCATATACTCGTACAGGTCTTCTCCGTAGTGGCACTCGACGTCGGAGGACTGGCACCCATCATCCAGTCCTGGCATCGGCGGTTTTGTTCTTTGTTAACTTTATTCTTCCCTGATTCTTCTTCGCCACTCGGTTTTCTTCGCTTCTCCACCTGGAGCAGGGTATTATGCCCAGGTGGAAAACATTTGACTGAAGGTCCCATTCATACGTTGCTGGCATCCATACGTTAAAATTGTCCATCTTCCTCTTCACTATATTTCTTCTTTCGGACCTGCTTGTACCTAGGTACAAACGCCGCGGAACGGCTAGGAACCACTGCACCCTCGCAGTATCGGGTTCGACTACGGCGCCCTTCACCGGTGCTACATCAGCACGCCAAACTTAACTTGAGGTTTCCCGAGGGACTTCCCCCCAAATAAAACCTCCATGCCGCTTTTAGCCAGTGACAAAGGCCCAGCACGTCTTGCCACTTGCAAGGTACGACACCAACTGAGCTCTGTCTTGAGAAACGCGCTATTTATAGCCGTTTCCCAAGATCGAGCTCCAAAACACCCCCACCCTCAAGAGCCTTTGTCATTGGTGATCTATTTAACCATGCCCATCTGGCATGATTATACAATATACATAATACAAAAATCTTTTCCAAACAAATACAAACAACTTAACAACTAATACAACAACTAATCCTAATACTTCTTCGTTTCTTCAACTTTCTTCTTCCTTAGCATCGTCCCGGCGACCTCGGTCTGAGGGGCCGTGGTCCGGTCTTCATTTACTCGTTCATCGCGTGCTCCATGCGTCGCCTCAAAAGGATCCCCCTCCATGGAGGAGAGCTAGTGACGAGAAAATCCAAGAATGGTGATTCTACGTCCCTCCATAGGCGGTCCCCTTGATAGTCGTCCTGGCACAATGACTGTTCAATCTTCGGTCCATCTGACTTAACAATTCTGTCCTCATCAGTTCTTGTCTATGATGTTCGACCCAAATTCAAGCCTCCCCACACTTTTCGCTCTGCTCTGATGTTATTTGCAAGGCGATCAGCAGGTCGGGTTGTCAACGTTCAACGATAGCTTAGGCCCAAAGGACCTAACTCCGTTAGTGGGTACTTTTTCACTCCTATCGCCTGAGTGGCCATCGAGTTGGGCGCCATGTCCTGGCACAATGATGCCTTCGCTTCCTCCTTCGAGGGGCCTATCCCTGGAAGTTCTTAGTACCTCGGCTAGCTTACAGTCGTTTTCTCAGGGGCGGCATATTGTGTAGGGCAGTTTGAAACCGCACCCAAGCAGCGGCTTAGGGGCGGCCTCGGTAATATAGAGCATCTTCGCCTTCTGCCGTCAGGGCTAGCGGAATTTTCACTTTGCCACGTGGTTTTTACGGCTTGCCGACCTGGTGCAGGTTATGCCCAGGTGGTATACACTCGTACAGGTCTCCTTGGTAGTGGCACTCGACGCTGGAGGACTGGCAACGGTCATCCAGGCCTGGCATCGGCGGATTCGCACTTCATTAACTTTAAATCGTCTTTAATTCGTTTTGCCACGTGGTTTCTGCTGCTTGCCGACCTGGTGCAGGTTATGCCCAGGCGGTATACACTCGTGCAGGTCTTCTTCGTAATGGCACTCGACACTGGAGGACTGGCAACGGTCATCCAGGCCTGGCATCGGCGGTCTCGTACTTATTCATCTTTAATTCGCTTTTAATTCACTTCGCCGCGTGGTTTTGGCTTCTCGCCGACCTGGTGCAGGTTATGCCCAGGTGGCATATACTCGTACAGGTCTTCTCCGTAGTGGCACTCGACGTCGGAGGACTGGCACCCATCATCCAGTCCTGGCATCGGCGGTTTTGTTCTTTGTTAACTTTATTCTTCCCTGATTCTTCTTCGCCACTCGGTTTTCTTTGCTTCTCCACCTGGAGCAGGGTATGCCCCCGGTCCAACCCCTCGTACGCGTCACCCAGGGCGATGGCGTCCGGCGCGCCTCCAATCCAATAGCGGCACCGTCGGCCATGTCGGTATCCGTCGCACACCACTAGGTTGCCGACCTGGCGCGAATTATGCCCAGGTGGAAAACATTTGACTGAAGGTCCCATTCATACGTTGCTGGCATCCATACGTTAAAATTGTCCATCTTCCTCTTCACTATATTTCTTCTTTCGGACCTGCTTGTACCTAGGTACAAACGCCGCGGAACGGCTAGGAACCACTGCACCCTCGCAGTATCGGGTTCGACTACGGCGCCCTTCACCGGTGCTACATCAGCACGCCAAACTTAACTACTTGAGGTTTCCCAAGGGACTTCCCCCCAAATGAAACAACCTCCATGCCGCTTTTAGCCAGTGACAAAGGCCCAGCACGTCTTGCCACTTGCAAGGTACGACACCAACTGAGCTCTGTCTTGAGAAACGCGCTATTTATAGCCGTTTCCCAAGATCGAGCTCCAAAACACATATAGCCTCTATAATAAATTCCATCTTCTAATGTGACGTCACGATCTTAACATGACGGCCTGTTCTTCGAGACGGCAGTGGTAGAAGCCATTATTTTTAGACCATACATGTATTTTTTCCAAATTATGATTCGACTCGAGCAATTGACTCTAATTGATAACTAGGTGGAAACGGTAAATAAATTTGGCAATCGTCAGCATATAGATGATAGAAAGTTGATACCTCACCAGGCAAATCAGCTGTAAATATAATGAATAGTAGTGGACCCAAAATGGAACCCTGAGGTACACCGCTAGTTATTTTTAAGCTACTTGAGACCATAAGTTCTCCCTTAACATTCACTTGAACCTGCTGTTCACGGTTGGTTAAATATGACCTAAACCACTCCAAAACACTTCGTGAAAAACCGTAATATTTTAATTTAGCCAACAATAATTTGTGATCCAGGCAATCGAAAGCCCTAGAGTAGTCGAGCATTATCAGTATTGAAGTCGAAGACTCATCAACAGCATGCAACAAATCATCCGTAAGGTCAGATAAAGCCGTTGCAGTACTGTATCCTGATCTAAACCCCGACTGCTTAAAAGGCAACAAATTTAAATCGTCAATATAATTTTTTATTTGTTTGTATACTACTTTTTCAGCAACTTTAGACGTCACCGTAAGAATGCTTATAGGACGCAATTCGGTTAACTCAGAGATGTTATTCTTTTTAGGAACAGGGGACACCAATGCATACTTCCAGCATTGTGGAACTAGTTTAGCCGATAGAGACGCGTTAACAATATGCGTTAGTGCCTTAATACAGTGAGACATGCACATTTTTAACATTTCGGATGAGATGCCCTTTAGCGTTGCTTTTAATGTTATGTATAATATTAGAGACCTCTGCCTCAGAAACCAAAGAAAATTCAAAATCGCGGACAACTGACACGTGTCTAGAGGTATTAAAATAATCTATATTTTCTAAGCTAGGGGTTATACGAGGAATAGAACCGATAAAATAGTTATTAATTTTATCAGGATCCAAGAGCTCCTCTGGAATGTGCATTTTTTTATGTTTTTATGGATATCTAATTTATTTAAAGTGTTCCAAAGAGCTTTGGATTTTTTAAATTTTTTCTTTAACTCTGTATCCACATAAGCTTTCTATCTCTCTACGTATTGAGGCTGTAACAAAATTTCTCATATTTTTATAAAAGGACCATTTAGTCTGAGACTGTAATGCATTTGTGTAAACATTTTTTATAGATTTTCGGTATTCCTACAGCGCTTTACCTCTGATCCTCATCATTGATTTTATTGTAGGAGTAATCCAGGGAGCGAATTGTTTGGTAACACGCACTTTTTTTAAGGGGGCGTAAATTTAAAATTTTTTCATTAAAATTTACAATCTTATCATCAACATCATCCATTACAAGCACACTCTCCCAGTCAACCTCCGATGCATCACTCTGGAACGACCTTCCTGAGGCCGTGTTCCCCTAAATCTCCAAAGATTCAAGACCAACGTGAATCGTCTCCTGCGCACACGCACCGCTCGCAGAGCGTCATAAAGGATTAATCCTGCAGTGCTGTGCTATCATAAAAAAAAAGTAAAGCTGCAGTAAAAATGCCGGAAAATAAGTGTGGCCTGGGAATATTACAAAATTAAAATCACAAATAAAAAAATAGTTCTAGTGTATGTAATACAGTATACTCAGAAAATGCAAGACGGATAAGGGAGCACCTATGCAAATTCACAAAGTGCCCAATAGCAACTAAAAAAATATTTATCACTGAGCTCCTGCACCGCCAGGAATCCTAAATACCGGGATAGACAATTACAAAGGAGCTAAAAGAACTGTTTAAAATATAACAGAAACTTCCTAGTCGGTAACCAAAAGTGATGATGATGAAGCATTTTCTGTTCATGACACAAAATCGAGTGTCAGACCGGACGATTTTTCAGACATGGATTATTATTAGTTTATTGGACTCATAGTTTTCTTTTCTATGTTGTTATATTGTTAAGACATTTTTCTTGCAACAAAACCGTTTTATTTTATAAAAGAATGTACCTACAATAACACAAAAAATGATCGGGCTCTATTTTGTTCAATTTGTTAAATATTTCGCAGGTAGTAAAGCAGTAGGTTAGGTAGGCAATTGGAAAAACTGTATACATATACAACATATAATTAAGGCGGAAAATTCTTATATGTGTGTAAGTACCTACTATTGTACAACCCTTAATAATAAAGTTTAGATGAAGATAGGGACAGTTATAATAAATTGGGTTTTAGTGTCCCATGAGTGACGATAGGTGTGGCCAATATTATTCAATAAAACACCTTATTCCTTTAGGTACCAAACAAAATCTATTTTCTAACTAAAAATCACATCCGTCCACTCAACATTGTGGAGTCAGCAAAATCCTTAAAATTAATAATTGACAACATACATATTATTGCAACCTAGCTACTTGTTAGAGGCAATAGCCTTATCGACCTTAATTACCTACACAGTGGTTGAACACACCTTATTACACAGTGGTTCAACCTACCTTATTACACCTTCTACGAAAACTGAAAAAAAAACAATAAAAAAAAATGTTACATCTACCCATCAATGTACAATTTTGTTCTATTTTTATGCACTTCTACTAACCTATTTTTTATTTTTATTAAAACATTTGGCGCCTTATCTTTAACAACCAGATAACGACCATTAAAAATTTCATCTTTTTTAGTACCGGCTTCATTCCGCACTAAAATTTTTTCGCCCGCCTTGTAAATAATTAATTTTGTATTCTTATCAAAATGTACCTTTCTCTTTTCTTTGGATTTTAAAAGATTTTCTCTTGCACCATGCCAAGCACTTTGCAAGCGATATTTTAATTCAGCTGGGTAATTTTCAAAATTATACAGAGGATCTACTTTATTTATAAGATTAGAAGGTAAGTTACAAGTTTTTCCGAATACTAACTCATAGGGAGTGTATTGCGTTTCCGTATGCACGCTGTTGTTATGTGAAAAGGACCAAAATTCTAACCAAGAACTCCATGTATCTGGATTTTTAGCCGTATGAATTCGTAAATAGGCATTTAATTGTTTGTGGGAATTTTCTAAAGAACCTAATGTTTCATGATGATATGCTGTGGAACAAAGTTGTTTAATTTTTAAAAGCTTACAAGTATATTTTAATGTAGAACACGAGAATTCTGAACCTTTATCTGAAATAATACATTTTGGTATTCCATAACGCAAAATAATAGTAGTTTTCCTATTCAGTGCGCAAAGTTATGTTTTCCCGCACGCGAAAGCAGTTAGACGAACGACGCGAAGCGGAGTTCGGATAAGCTTTAAGTGCGGGAAAACTACTTTGCGCACGTGTTAGGAACAATATTTTTTCTACGAGTGAAATAACTATATATTTTTTTAATTTTAAATTTTTATTGACATCAAAAACAACTATTTTTTTAATTTTAAATTTTTATTGACATCAAAAACAACTTATAACTACTTATACCTAAATTGCCTATTTATTATTATTAATTACATTAATATGGAATGTGCAGTTGGTCGCTTTTTCTACATTTATTGCAGATCTAGCAACTAGAGGTGAAAATGTTGTAGTAGATGTCATTTCCTGGTTCATCAGTACTGTCGTGTTGCAAAAGGAATAAATGGATCCATTCTTTGAAGTACTTGGAACTGCTTCACATTTTTTAGGGCTGCAGCTTAAAATTTTGTTGCTTAGCCCTTTTTTATAAGTTGTGGACTCATCGATGTATCCCTCAGCTACCGCAGTAGATTTCCAACCCCCCAAACGTTTTATGTCAGTGATTCCTTCTCCAGAATTGGCCAGTAACGTTGCTGATGACCTTCTGAAACTGTGCCCTGTATAGAGTTCCGGATTTGGCAGTTTCAAAAAGGCAGCTATTTCAGAAGGCATCTTTCCGAAACTATTTACTCCCAACACATTGTGAAACGCATTTATCTTTTTTGTAGACTAAGAAAAAACGGTTGTTTGACGTTATCGGGCGTAAGCTTTTGTATTTTCTGTACAGTTGCAGGTAGGCTCCGTTATGAATTTCTTCCGATATTATAAAGTTTCTTGCTGTATGATTTTTTGAATTCCTAATTTTGACAATTATGAGGTTTTCTTTATCTTCAATATCGGCAGTGGTTAAATTTGCTAGCTCTTCCCTTCGGTATGCGCCGGCAAGTCCAAAAATAGTGGCAACTTTAATTAAAAGGTAAATTTCATCTGGTGCCGAATTAATAAAACTGAATATTTCTTCCTTCGTAAATATTTTTGCTTTTTTTGGTTTAAACCCAATATTCTGCTTTTTCAGAAATGCAGTGAGCTTATAAAATTCACCAATATCGATGTCTCTTTTTATTTTTATTACATTTTTGAGCATTGAATATTTTGACCACATTGTGTTAGGTTTAAATTCTTTGCTTAACTTAAGAAAGTAGGCTAAAAGTACCTCTTCCTTTAACGTTTTTATCCCCCTTTGTTCGCACCATTTGGAAAACAACTCGTACTGTTTCTCGTATTTTTCTCGCGATTTGGCAGGCAGCAATTGCAAACTAGCCATGTTGGCGGCTTCTAGGACATCTTCGGGAAGTTCTTCTTCAGTGATATCCATTTTTAAAACAGTTTTTTTTTATTTTAAATAGGTGAAAATGCTAGTGAAAATTTTGAAGAAGACCTCTAAACTGACATGAAAGCGTTGTATGACAATGTATTTTGGTTGCTAAGGGAACAAACCGCATTTGACACAAAAATACTTGATTTTTTTTAACTTGAACAAAATTAGAGGAAAATATAATAATGCAGATTTCAAAAAAATTTTGAGCCGCACGGCACAATACTTCGGTATAGTTTATAAGGCAACACATAAACCACCTGTCAACTTTGTCTTGTTACAATATTTTTGTATAAATATCTAAAAAAATTATAAAATATAAGAAAAAAACGCGTCTATAATATGGTAATTTTGCTTTAAAATAAGTGTGCGGGAAAAAAAATTTCCCGCACAGTGTGCGGGAAAGTGCTACTTTGCGTATGCAAAAGTGTGCGCAAAGTAGCTTCTTTGCGGTCACTCGTAGAAAATAGCTATTTTCCTAACAAGTGCAGAAAATCGATTTTTCCGCACGCAAATGCCGTTGACAGCACGACGCGTAGCGGAGTGGTGTCAAGCATTTAAGTGCGGAAAAATAGGTTTCTGCACGTGTTAGGAACAATAGTTTTTCTACTAGCGTGAGGAATCAACAACTGGTTATATACACCATAGCAACTAAGATATTTCAAAGGTAATATGATGAACAGTGACTTCAAATCGTACAGCATTTAATTTAATTAAATTTAATTTCAAAATATAACAGTGCGGAAAAATCTTTGCCGCACGGTGCGGAAAAGTGGATTTTCCGCACTAAAACATTTAATTTCAAAATATAACAGTGCGGAAAAATCTTTGCCGCACGGTGCGGAAAAGTGGATTTTCCGCACTAAAACATGTGCAGAAAATGCGTTTTTCCGCACGCTAGTAGAAAAAATTATTTACAAAACTTCTTGCTAAGGTTGTTGATTCTTTGTTAGGTATTGGATAGCATTCAATAAATTTGGATAGTTCACATTGAAGCGTTAAAATATATTTATTATTTTCGCCATCTTCCTCCAAAGGACCTACTAAATCTAAATAAATATTTTGGAATGCTGAAGTTGCAGTCGTTGTGATAGACATCGGTTGTATTTCAGGCCTAGAATGTTTATAACGTTGACAGCCATCACACCGCCTGACAAAGACTTCGACATCCCTGTGTAATTTTGACCAAAAATAGTACCTTTTGATATTATTATACATACGGTTTATTCCCGCATGTCCGCCAGTTGGCAAAACGTGAAAATCGTTAAGAATAATTTGTCTTTTCTCGTTGTCGGTAATTTTTTCTACGTCTTTTATAATTGATATTTTGAGCTCTTTGTTTTTAAAAACTTTAAAAAACAACGGATTTCTACAAATCTATTTGCAATGTAAACCATGACATCATAGCTATCACCGAGAGCTGGCTTCAAAACAATATATCTTCAAGTAAACTCTTCGATGACAGATTCGCGGTGTTTAGGTGTGACAGGGATTTAGATGGAATGGCAGTATCACGAGGTAGTGGTACGATCTTAGCCGTAAAAAAAGAATTCAAGACAACCCAACTTGACCTTTAGGTCATAAACAGCAATGTGACAAAGGTAGATATAGTAGGATGTAAACTTCAGCTCAATCACACAATACTATATATTTTTGCTCTCTATATACCTCCTAACCTATCCAATAATGACCTTTCTTCCCTATGTGAGTACTTGGAAAGCCTATATTATCTCTATGGTAACAACTTAATTATTATGGGGGACTTCAATATCCCCACTTTCCTTATAAATGATGGTAATCCAAAAATCCAAATAATAAAAAATTTTTGTGAACTACTCTCATTAAATCAATTCAATTCAATAACAAATACGGAGAATAAAATACTTGACCTGGTGCTCTCAAACATAACATGCACCGCCGAGAGGGATCATTTCCCCCAGGTGCCTGAGGATCTTCACCACCCCACCTTAAACATTGACTTCTCACTAAAGACTACAAAAACTTACAATTTTCCGGTTAATATAGCTGAACATAGGTACAACTTTAGGAGGGCAAATTTCCCACTACTCTATGACAGTATCTTGCGCGCTGACTGGTCGGATCTCTTAAACTCCCTAGACGTGAACGAGATGTGTTCAAGTTTTTATAATACCCTTTACAAAATCTTTGATATCCATGTTCCTAAATCTATCATACGCAAAAGAAACTTCCCAGTTTGGTTCACATCAGATATAATAAAAATTACAAAACGCAAACATAGAATTTTCAAAAAGCTAAAGCGAACACAATCCCAATGCCTTAGGGATCAGTACAATTTCTTACGCACAGAAGTAAAGAGGATGACCAACACAGCATATAAAAACTATATCCGCAAAGTCGAAAGCTCTATAACAAATGACCCGAACACCTTCTGGTCATATATACGTTCCAAAAACGCCTCTACATCTATCCCTGAAATAATAACATGCAATGATACACAGTACTCTGAGCCCCAAGACATAGTAAATGCTTACGCAAATTTCTTTGCAAAAAACACAGCTCCTTCTGACATAAATATCAATCAAAATTCATACATTGCCCTGGAGGGCCTCTCGGATGAAATAATTCTAAAATCAATAAAAAAGCTACAAAATAAAAGTAGGTACTCAAGGTCCAGACAAAGTACCATGTTTTCTCGTCAAGGACTGTGCTCTTGCTCTACTGAGGCCCTTATCTTATATTTTTAATTTATCACTTAAATCAAAAACCTTTCCCAGTGCTTGGAAAGAGGCAAGAATAACACCCATATTCAAAAAAGGAAATTTACACGACATCACAAACTATCGTCCCATTTCTATTCTGTCAGCCTTCGCGAAGGTGTTTGAGAAGTCGGTATACGAGTGCGTTTTTGACCAGGTTAGACAACTTGTCTCACCTTACCAACACGGCTTCTTCAATGGACGCAGCACAGTCAGTAATCTCGCCTGCCTCACCCAGTATGTCGGTTGGGCACTGGATAACCGCCTGCAAGTAGATGTGCTGTATACTGACTTTTCAAAGGCCTTCGATAAAGTGGACCACTCGATATTTTTAAAGAAAATAGATGCTATGGGCTTCAGCGACAACCTTGTTGCCTTTTTCGGCTCTTACCTGAAAGATCGGACACAGTACGTGGAGCTACGTGGCCATCGCTCACCTAAATTCTGTGCCTCAAGCGGAGCGCCTCAAGGCAGTAACCTTGCACCACTTATTTTTTTACTGTTTATAAATGATATAAACAAAAATATCTCGAGTCAAGTGTTGATGTTTGCTGACGACCTTAAAATATTTAGAGTGATCCATGGTGTTGAGGACTGCCATGCGCTCCAGCAGGATTTAACGGCTATCGAACACTGGTGCCTTGAAAACGACTTGCCGCTGAATATTAATAAATGCCATTACATGGCCTTCTCAAACAAAGAAAATAATACAACCTTAAATTATGAACTAGGTGGTTCTCCAATTGTAAAACGTTCTTCAATAAAGGATCTTGGCGTTACTTACGACCCAAAACTTTCATTTGCCACCCACATTGACCAGACTTGTACTAATGCTATTGTTATGTCCTATCTATCTTTTCTTCAAATTCGGAAAACAATACTACTTTTTGTGACATTCAATCAAATCTATATTTTTTACTGACTTCTTTAAACAGGTAACAGGTAACAAGTAATAAAAGGTATAATTATCATCAAATCTTTCACATTATTCCCCCCTGTTAAATAAATGATTTATAATTTAATTTAACTCTAATCTACACAATTTAGCAACCGGTCTGCGGTATATGGATGAAGATGTCTGGACATCAGCTACTCTGATTCTACCATCGGGGCCAGGAAAGACTGCTTTAATTTTTCCTAGTTTCCATTTGTATCTTGGCGCATTATCGTCAACTAGTATGACCATATCGTTAATTTTAATTGGTTCATTATCACAAATCCATTTATTCCTTTTTGTAAGCACCGGTAAGTATTTTTTTACCCATCTGCTCCAAAACATATCGGCCAGCTGTTGTGATTTTTTCCATTCTCTCCTTAGACAGCCAGAGCTAGGATATGTAAGGAAAGATTCATCATTCTCATCTGGTCCTATAAGGAAATGATTGGGCGTTAGTGCTTCTAAATCTTGTGGGTCTGTTGAAATTTTTGTTAGTGGTCGGGAATTTACTATTTTCTCTGCTTCAGCAAAAAGGGTAACCGTTAGAGCATTAACAATTCTGCTTTCATCAATGTTTTCCCCTAATTCTTTGGCAGCTGATTTCAGATTCGTTCCATTATCGCATATTATTATCTTTGGACTTCCTCTGCGGGCGATAAATCGTCTTAACGCCATTAAAGCCGAATCCGTATTCAAACTATGAGCAACTTCAAGATGTATAGCTCTAATGGATAAACAAGTAAAAACCACTCCCCATCTCTTTTCTTTTCGTCTACCCACAGTCACATTTATTGGTCCGAAATAGTCCATTCCGGTGTTTACGAAGCTTCGTATCTCTCGTGTTAGTCTTATTGACGGAATTTGTCCCATAATCGGAACTTTTGGTTTTGCTCTTTCGTTTTTGCATTTTTGACATTTTGCAAAAATTGCCTTAACAGCTGCTCGTCCATTAATAACCCAGTACTTTTCCCTGACTTGATTTAATACCAATTCTACTCCCTGATGATGGCATTCTTCATGACAATGTTGAATAATCAATTTTGTATACTGATGCTTCGGGTGAAGTATAGTTGGTCTTCTAGTTTCAGCACATAAACATTTTGCAAAGTCAATTCTTCCGCTTAGAATTAAAAGTTCGTCTTTTAGAATTGGATTTAAAAAAACTAGTGCACTTCTTTTGGGTAGTGGTCTGCCATTCTTAAGATTCTTGATTTCCTCTGGAAATGATTCTTCCTGTGATTGTCGCATCCATAACTTTTCGGCGTCTTTCATTTCTTGTATAGACAATTCGGATGGGTATATCCTTTTCTGCATAATTTTCCCTACAAATCTAAATACCCAAGCTGTTGCTCGTATCAGTCGAAGCCATTTTGAAAAGTTTTTAATGTTAGGTAGAACTTCAGTATAGTTAATACCAATGTTCTGTGTAGTTAGATTCATAAATTCCTTTTTTATTTCAACTGATCTGAGGTTTTCCATTAATATTTCTTCGTTTTCTTCCTGTTTAGCCCAAGTACCCTCGGGGTCTTTTAGAAATGACGGTCCATATATCCATTCTCTCGAAATTATACATTTCTGTTTTTTATCACTTCTAGTAGCTTCATCAGCAATATTAGATTTCGTCGGTACCCATCTCCAGTCTTCAATCTTGGAATTATCTTGAATTTCTCCAACTCTGTGTGCTACAAATTGTTTATATTTTCGTCCGTCACTTTTTATCCAATTTAGTACACATTTTGAATCTGTCCAGAAGTAAGTCTGAGTTATGGCAATTTCCAGTTCTCCTTTTATGGAATTTGCTAATCGGCAGCCCATCACAGCAGCTTGTAGTTCACTACGAGGGATAGACAAAGGCTTGAGTGGACAAACTCTTGTTTTAGCTGCAATAAGAGAAGTTTCAATTTTATCATTGACAGTTCTGAGATAAGACACGGCAGCGAAGGCCTTTTCACTGCTGTCGCAGAAGACATGAAGCTCGATTCTGTGCGCAGTTGGTATCATTCGAGAGTAACACCTTGGAATTCTGATTTTTGATACCTCTTGTAGATCTTCTATCCATTCATACCAAGACAATTTTAATTTCTCGGATATCTCCTTGTCCCAGTCGCATCCACTCAGGTGAATATCTTGCATTAGGATTTTTCCTCTTACTGTATATGTGGAGAGTAGACCCAGAGGATCAAAAAGTGACATTAGTGACTTTAGAACGTTTCTTTTTGTAGGAACATCTTCGACTAAACTTCTGTGATTTTTACTAAGCTTAAAAAGGAAACTGTCATCTTCTGCGTCCCACCACAATCCAAGAATTATGTGTAGATTTGTATCATCTATATTTTTCGTAGTCGCTAGCATGTCTGGCGATAAGACTTTACTTACTGCAGTATCGTTCGTTACCCAATTAACAAGATCGAATCCACCCATTTTTATCACTTTTATAACCCGATAATAGTCTCTTTTGCTTCAGTAACAGTATCCTTGCAATCTAAGTAATCATCAACATAAAATTTCTTGGTAATTGCTGTCAAAATATCAAATTTTTCAGTATTTTGTTCTGCTGTTAAATTTTTTATGTATTGTGCGCATACTGGTGAACATGTAGAACCGAAAGTCATTACTTTCATTTCATATACATCAGGTTCTCTACTTTCTTCCAAATTTCTCCATAAAAACCTCTGGGCACACCTATCTTCGTTTCTAACCTGTACCTGATGAAACATTTCACGAATATCTCCACAAAACGCAATTTTCTTCTGTCGAAATTTTAACAGAATGCCCACCAAAGGTTGTAACAAATCAGGACCCGATAGAAGGTAATTATTCAAGCTTTTCCCATGAGATTTTGCTGCACAGTCAAAAACTAGTCTTATCTTGCCTTTATTTTCGTTCTCGACAGCAAAGTGTGGTAGGTACCATGTCCAAGGTGGTTCAATGGTTGCCTTTTCTTTGTTTAGCTTTTCTGCATATCCTTTCTCAATATATGATTGTATTTTCTGGTTGTATTTTTTGGCAAAATTCTCGTTTTTTCTACATTTCCTTTCCACGCACCTAAGCCTCTGCAAAGCCATGGACTTGCTTTCAGGTAATCTAGGGTGTTTGGTTTTCCAAAGAAGTCCTATTTCATACTTTTCTTCACTTTTTCTTACGGTTTCTTTCATGATATTTACAGCATGCTGTTCTTCTTTAGACATTTTATTTTCTGTCACAACAACTCCAAAAGACTGTAGAAAATGTATTTTTCATCATTTCTTCCAACTGTTCTGTCCCATTTTTATTGTGAATATGTAATATGTGAGAAAAAAGGTCCCTAGAATTTACTACATTTGGTCCATGAATTGACCAACCCAGTTTACAATAACTGGCTATTGGCACATTTTCTGTTCCACTTTGAACTATCTGTGCAATAATCAGGTTTATGTTATCTTGCCCTATTAATATCATCGGTTTTTTACATATTATATCATTTACAGGAATGTTTTTTAAATGTGGATATTCTCTAAAATCTTTCATCTCCACGGTTTGGGCCGGTAACGCCAAATTTTTAACTGTATGTACATTCCTCATGGTATACACTTTCGAATTTCTACCTGTACTTGAAATCTTGAGGTTTAAACATTCTGAATTTTCTTGGCGGGAAACCACATCATTAGTCCATTGTAAACAAAGTTCTGTTTCTCTCCATAAACTCCCAATTGTTTACTAATTTCAGCGTCAACAAGTGTAATGGTGGAAGCTTCGTCACATAGAGCCAAAATTTCTAAATTTATGTATGGACCATGTAATATTATAGGTATCATTCTTAGTAGCACATTCTTAGTAGAATGGTTAACAGCATATACTACCTCCTTATTAGATGCATCAATATTCACTGTCTCTTTTTTTTTACTTTTATGTAGTAGAGGGTGGTGAAACAGTTTACAATCTTCAACACAACACGCTTTTCTTCTATTACACGTACTTCTCTGATGGTTCGTTTCTAAACAACAAAAACAGAGTCGTCTTTCCGTTACTATTTTCCATCTAGTGTTTATATCTTCGTTTTTCATTTTTTGGCAATTTTCGTGGTAGTTCTCACCACAGTAACAACACAGTTTTTTAATTTCAGTTGTTTTCAATACTTTTTCAAAATTTGTTTTGAACGGAGGTTTTGGTTGAAAATTTCCATGGCAAACAGCATTCGCAATCGTTTCTAACCATCTAGTAAAAACTTCCAAATCAACTTCCTCTTCTTTTTCAGTAACTACTTCTCCCCATCGGAGTCTTAAGGTATCTGGAAGTTTTCCTGTCAGTTCTCGTAAAAGTTGTGGATTTTTTAGATGTCCTTGCGAATTTAAAGATTTCATCATCGCTAAAAGATTAGATACCTCGTTGGAAAACTGAATAACCTTATCTAAGTTATTTTCTCGAATATATGGAAGAAACCGAACTCTTGATATCATGGATTCTATTATGTGGCCTGGTCTACCAAATCTCATCTTTAATGTTTTTATCACTTGCTCAACATTTTCCCCCATCAACATCATGCCCACTACTGCACTTCTTGCTTCTCCTTTTAAGAATTTTTGTAACTTTATCATTATTTCTTCGCTAGAATACCCACAAAGTTTAGAAATATTACAAAATTGTTGATAAAACAAAGGCCACTCTTCCGATTTTCCATCAAAGTAAGGAAAATCTTTTTCAATGGTTTGTCTAGCCATTAGCTTGCTTTCGATTCCCAATTTTGTGCCGTTGGTTACAGAATTGATCGCATGAGTAATTGTGTTACAAAGAAGTTTTATATCATCATTACCTTTTTTATTGTAATTTGATCTTAGTGACTTTTCCATCCCTTCACTTTCTTGCGGCTCGGAATGACTTTCATTTTCACGAAGGGAATGTCTATTCACCTTGTTTACCCATTTTTGAACATTTGAAAACTGCTCCTCGGGTAATATTCTTATAGTAGTTTGTTTATCAGCGGAAGTACGACTACCGCTCAAAGAAAAGATATCATCTTCTTCAATGTCAATCTCGGCGTTTCTAAGTTCGTTTTCGATTTCTAATAATTTAAGATCATTTTCTAATTTATTTTTTTCAATGTCTAGTTTCTTCTGTTCTATCTCTCGTTTTTTTCTTTCTGTCTCATAAGCTAATCTTTTTCTTTCTAAGTTAATCTGCGATTGTCTTAAATTACAAGATTTTTCCATAGAAGAAGGCGAAATTTCTACTTTGCTACTTTTACTTGATTTACCTTGTATATCTATTTTCGATCTTTCATTTTCTGAAGCCTCAGAGTATGTTTTCTTAGGAGTATTTTTCTTGCCAAACATGTCAGGCCAAACAAAATCTGCTGATAAACTTCTGTTCATTCCTGCTCCTCTTCTTCTTATTCTGTCCATTACAAGAAGCCGTTTCAAAGGTCGTCGGGGTCACCAATGTTATTTCCTATCTATCTTTTCTTCAAATTCGGAAAACAATACTACTTTTTGTGACATTCAACCAAATCTATATTTTTTACTGACTTCTTTAAACAGGTAACAGGTAACAAGTAATAAAAGGTATAATTATCATCAAATCTTTCACAGCTATAAAAGTACTAGGTTTCATAATTAGAAATTGCAGGGAGTTTCAAAATCTACAAGTGCTCAAAACTCTATTCTTTACCTATACTAGATCCAAACTGGAATACGGCTCCCTTATTTGGCACCCTATATACGACCGGTATATTATCCAACTCGAAAATGTCCAAAGGAAGTTTGTCAAATTTTTAGCGTTTAAGAGTGATGCAGTTTTCCCTCCTAGGGGTACCGAGCAACGTATACTGTTACAAAGATTTCAGCTACCATCTTTAATAAACCGCAGAAATTACCTACTAACCGTGTTTCTACTCAAAATACTCAAATCTCAAATTGATTGTCCAGACTTACTGGCGCAAATAAATTTTTATATCCCGCCTCGTCCTACTAGGTCCCCTCCTGTTTTTTTCCTCCCCACCCCCAAAACAATTTTTTTAATTAAAACGCCGATATATAGGGCTATGAGTTTATTCAATAACACCTGCCGTAACATTGATGTTCATGAACTATCAACAGCTCAGCTAACGAAAATACTTAAACGAAACATCTTATCCAGTAATGAGTGAGTCAAGATATTATATTGAAATTATCATAACATTTTTATACCCACATTGTGTATTATGTATTATTTATTACGTATTATGTATTGTTAACTATTGGTAATACTGTCACATTGTCTTGTAAATTGATACCATGGATCTGTTAGACAATTAAAGATTATTATTATTATTATTATTATATCATTCATTACATAATTTATTAGTTGCGCATTCTCTTTATTTTTTAGAATGGTTAGTTCCGGAACACTATACTTACTACATATTGAAATCAGGTCTCTCAACGATGTACCTATAGTACTAACGCCGATGGAGGATCCTGTTTCATAAATATACTTTTTTCATCGTTAGAAAAAATAAAATTACCTATCTTATAGTCATATTTATTTTTGTGAATTAACTCGTCGTACTTTATTGGTAGTAGTGAACTAAGTTCATAGGAGTTTTTTGGACGTTTTAATATCTCAACAATACCAGGGTGATCAATCCTGTCATTCTGTGAACCATTAGAACTTCCTGTATTCTCCGATTGACCTTCATTTTCTCTACTTTGTTGCCTAGTTATAGCAAACAAAGTTTGTAAAATCGTATTAGACATATTTTTTAACTCATCCGACGAAACTGGTATGCGCGATAGCGCATCAGCCGTTACATTATTCTTACCTTTTATATACCTTATGTCGAAATCATATTCTTCTATAAGTAACCTAAATTTTGTTAGTCTGCTCGAAGGATTTGCCATACCGAATAAATAGATAAGAGGACGATGATCCGTGTAAATAATAAATTTTCTACCGTATAAATAACAAGAAAAACGTTTAATACCAAAAACTATAGGTAATAATTCCTTTTCAATGGTTGCGTACTGTTTTTCCGCTTTGTTTAACGCTCTACTTGCGTAAGCTATGGGCCTATCATCACCATTTGACAATACAGCGCCAATACTATGACCTGAAGCGTCTGTTTTTAAAATGAAAGTATTCTCTGGAGAAAAATTAGGATATTGTAGGACAGGGGATGTAACAAGTGCTGCTTTTAAGGTTTGAAAAGCTTGTTGGCATTCTTTTGTCCAGTTAAACAAAACTCCTTTTCTTGATAAATAATTTAAAGGTGCTGCAATTTCAGCAAAATTCCTAATATATTTTCGATAATAATTAGCAAATGCCACGAACCTTTTTACCTCATTAGCATCCTTAGGTGCAGGGTATTCCTGGACCGTTTTAATCTTTCCTGGATCAGGTAAAACACCCTCAGGAGATACCACATGTCCTAAATATAGAAGTTCTTTTTTTAAGAAATCGCATTTGTTAGGATTTAGTTTCAATTTAACATCCCTCATTCTTTGTAAAACTTTTACTAAATTTTTGTTATGATTGATTAAATTATTTCCAAAGACAATAAGATCATCTAGATAGACAAAACAGCTTTCATAGTTTAGACCTGACATCGCAATAGTCATAGCTCGAGAAAAAGCATTAGGACTTATTTTTAACCCCATAGGTAGTCGAGTGATCTGAAATTGTCCCCTACTACCTACATTAAATGCTGTAATGGGCCTGCTAGCTTTATCTAGCTCTATTTGATAATAACCTTGGGATAAATCTAAATGTGAAAAATAGGTAGCACCTGATAAAGAATCTAATATCTCTGTAATGCAAGGCAAGGGAAATTTGTCATCCTGAATTTTAGGGTTAATAAATCTGTAGTCGCATACAACCCTAAAGCGCTTATTACCATTGTTATCAACCTTTTTTGGAACTATTAAAAGAGGCGTGGACCATTCTGAAACAGCTTCCTCTATTACGCCGCTTTGTAACATGTTATCGATATGCTTATTTATTTCCTCCTTTTGAGAATGTGGCAATCTGTATTGCTTCACATACACTGGAGAAGAATTTGGTTTTAAATAAATTTTTTGTTTATATACCGGGTGACCACGAAATTACTGACCAGCTTGTCACGTCCTTATAAAATAAAATATTATTTTGAAATTTTGGTAGGATATATGGTTGCACTGTGCGCACATTTTCAGTATTCAAACTTCCGACTGTCACTTCCGGTTAAACCGGAAGTGCATACAACATTGATATTTTAAATAGAACACCCTGTATATTTTTACGAAAATGCATTCTACAAAGTATTCTAAGCATAAAACATGTATCATATTCTATACCTATCTAAGACAGATTAAGAGAAAATGGCGTTGGAATTTATAAAATTAGACACTCATTTTATTGTTTTTTCGAAAAACAAATGAATAAGCGCAAAATTTTATATTCTTTTTTTACTTCTTTTTAGGTATTCTTTATGAATAAGTCACAATTATTTCACTTCCGGTTTAACCAGAAGTGCTGCAAAATTTGACATTCAAACATAGATTTCTCCATTATTTTTAATGGCACGCCCTATTTTAAATATAATTTTCAAAATTACCTTATTGTTCTAAATATTTTTTATTAATGCTTCCCTAGGTCTAAAGTTATTCGTTTTTAAGATATAAGCATTTAAAGGTTTAGTTGCATTATTCAACAAGCAACAATTGATATTAACTTATTCATAGTTTCGTCTAAGGTGGCTATGGACCCCACAGATCTGTTTACTAATTTCAACTGTTTCACGACGCTATCGCCATGGTATTTTTAATTTAGTCCTTACATTCTTATACCAGTGACTTATTTATTAATAAGAAAAGTTAAAACTATGCCATTTTTTACGCGGGAGCATCAAATTGACATGCTGCTAATCTACGGAGAGACTAGAAAAAACCGGAGAGAGGCCAAATTTCTGTATATGCAGAGATTTCCCGAACGCGAGCACCCAAGCGATACGTATTTTCCATGGTTAGAATTTATCATTTGAAGTACGAGAATGAAAATCAAAACGCAAATGGTTTTATTATTAGTGAGGAGGCAGAAACAAATACACTAGCCCTTGTTGAAGCTGACCCGACAGCATCGACGAGGCAAATTGCGAATGATATTGGCATCGGTAGGGAGAGTGCAAGAAAAATTTTAGAAAAACATGGCTATAAATCTTTCAAATACCAAATCCATCACCATCTTTATGAAGGCGATCCTATTCGAAGATTGGAATTTTGCAACTGGTATCTTGAAGAGGAGCAGCAACAGCCACTTTTAAACGCACACATTTTATTTTCTGATGAATCCCGTTTTACCAACTTAGGGATGTTCAACAGAAATAATACCCGGTATTGGTCTACTGAAAATAATCACCTATTTAGGGAAGGGGCGTTTCAAGAACGATTTGGCATTAACGTATGGCTAGGCGTTATAGGAACACGTATAATAGGTCCTATATTTTTTGAACAACATTTAAACGCTGTCCAATACCTGGCTTTTCTTCAGAACACCATTGAAGATATTCTGGAAAATTTACCTGTTAGGCAATACGCACAAGTATTGTATCAACAAGACGGCGCTCCGGCACATAATGCTAGAATAGTGACAGCATATTTGAATGCGACTTTTGGAAATCGTTGGATAGGCACTAATGGCCCAGTAAGGTGGCCGGCTAGGTCCCCCGACCTAACACCGCTTGATTTTTTTTACTGGGGCCATATAAAGGAGAAGGTGTATAGAACAAAACCTCAGAACCTCGACGACCAAAGAGATAGAATAACTCAAGCAGTAAACAATATTACACCACTAAAAATGAACAATGTACTTCGAGAATTCCAAGAAAGAATTCATTTGTGTCAAGAAGCAAATGGCAATCATTTTGAGAATTTAATTTATGGATAATTAGTTTGTATTTTTACATATTATTTTATTAATTATAATTCTACCATAGGTTCGAAATAAAGTTTAATTTTTAAATGCTTATATCTTAAAAACGAATAACTTTAGACCTAGGGAAGCATTAATAAAAAATATTTAGAACAATAAGGTAATTTTGAAAATTATATTTAAAATAGGGCGTGCCATTAAAAATAATGGAGAAATCTATGTTTGAATGTCAAATTTTGCAGCACTTCCGGTTAAACCGGAAGTGAAATAATTGTGACTTATTCATAAAGAATACCTAAAAAGAAGTAAAAAAAGAATATAAAATTTTGCGCTTATTCATTTGTTTTTCGAAAAAACAATAAAATGAGTGTCTAATTTTATAAATTCCAACGCCATTTTCTCTTAATCTGTCTTAGATAGGTATAGAATATGATACATGTTTTATGCTTAGAATACTTTGTAGAATGCATTTTCGTAAAAATATACAGGGTGTTCTATTTAAAATATCAATGTTGTATGCACTTCCGGTTTAACCGGAAGTGACAGTCGGAAGTTTGAATACTGAAAATGTGCGCACAGTGCAACCATATATCCTACCAAAATTTCAAAATAATATTTTATTTTATAAGGACGTGACAAGCTGGTCAGTAATTTCGTGGTCACCCGGTATACCTATTAGTTGTTGTTAATGGATCATTATCTAAGAGAAAAACATCTGAATACTTGGCACACACCTTTTGTATCGAATATTTTTCCTCCGTGTTTAAGTGATTTAATTGTAGTAATTTTAAAAGTTTATCTATCCTATCAACAGAACAATTTTTATTCGAGCCAAAATTGCATATCTCGTAATTCTCACGAAAATCGATTTTCGGTTTAAAATTTCTTACCGTAACATCGTCATCTCTTACGTTTAAAAATTTAACTGGAATCATATTTGCTTTAGGCCTTACTACGGTACCCGCCGTAAAAATACCTTCACATACTTCGTCAGCAAAAACAATACAATCTTTGTCAGTATCTACATTAAAATATTTAATAATTTCACTACGTTTCGGGATCAGTGTAAATAAATCGTTTTTTGTTTGCATCGGTATTAGAATTTTTTCATTATTAACATAAAATGTAAAGTGAAATTTTTCATAATCTATTGTAGCAAAGTATTTATGAAAGAAATCAGAGCCTATGACACCGTGACAATCATTTTCGAAACTGTCGATCAACAAAAATGTATGATACACATTTACCTCGTTTATGTTTAAATATAGGTTTGCTGTGCCATGCGAAATTATTGACCCAGATATACCATTTATTTTAATTTTTTCGGAATAATTAATTTTTTGAACTTTGTTTAAATATTGCTTAAAAAATACACTAACTGACGCTCCCGTATCTATTAAAAAATTAACATTATTTTTCCCATATCTTACCTTAATACAATTTAGTCCGTTTAAACTAAATACATTTTTTCTAGTCTCGTTGGCCTCGAAAAAACGTACTTTGTTCGGTTTGTAATTTAATTTCTAAATCGTTGTTTTCCAAATTTTCGTTCCTAGCATCTGAATTTTGCAAAAAATATCCTCGATTTTCATAATGATTTCCTCGTCGATTATTATTAAAATTTGAATTTGTTCGATTAACAAAATTAGCACCTCTTGAACAATTTTGACCTCTACATATATTTGAATTAGCTTGACCTCGATTCCTATTAAAATTTCGATTGTAGCCGTTGTAACTATTAACGTTACCAGAATTTCTATACGAACCCCTATCTTGTCTATAATATCCCTTATTATTAGAACCTCTAAAACAAGAATTTGAATTATTTGTTCGCATTTGAAATAGTGGTTTCGAATCACCCAGTGATAGTTCCTCGTCTTTTGCACCCCTAATCGCATCATTAAGCGATACATAATTTCGCGCTTTTATAATTGTTCTTAAATCGCGGTTATTTAATCCATTTGCAAACGAATTAATTGCGAGTTTTTCATTAACCGGCCGTAAAATATTTACATGTTGTTCGTTACCGTCGGCTTGCGTTAAGGTAAGGCCTACTAATAATTCTTCGAGCGTGTTTCCAAATTCATCGATCGATTTTGATTGTTGTTTCGCGTTACTTAATTTTAATGATAATGCCGAAACTGATTTTTTCGCAATAAAATAGTTTTTTAAATCTTCAATTAAAAGAGCATTAGTAGTATACGATTGTTTTAGTCGAATTTTGGCACTCTCAGATAATCTAGTTTTTAAAACGTAATTAGTTAATAATTTTTTACCTTCATTATCTAACAAAGAATCATAGAGCTGTATCGCATCTATCATTTGTTTCGTTATAGACTCAGAACCATTCATTAGCGGTATTAAACCTGCTGCAGTCCCCAAATCAAATTTTTCAGACATTGTGATTTTTATTTCAGAGTCTTACAAATCCGAATCAATTTCTGCCTCAGAATGTATCGGTTCCGCTTCTTCTAACCTATCGTTTAAAGTTTTATATATGTATACGAAATACTTATCTATTTCACTAACAATTAATTTAACTTTTTCTATCAAATGTGGTTCCCTAACTTGACTATTAAATTTTTCCTTACTATCATCAAAACCTAATTTAAACCTATCTAATTTTCTTCATTGTTTTTCTAGTACCTTGCTGTTTTTTCTTCTTTCTTGCCTTTCTTTTGACAAATTTCTATTATATACTCTTAATTCTTCCAATAAATATTTAAATTCTTGCTCCAACGACATTCCATTCTATATTTTTATTCCATACCATTAATAATTACCTACTTGCAATTTCCATAACCATTGTTCCATATTCCATAATTTATTTATTTACAACCATACCATTAATCATTCTTATTCCAAATTTAACCATTTTTACCATGTTTTCTTCTTTCTTCCCTACTCATTATATATACTACTTTCCATTAATATACCATAATCTGTAAGTCAGTAACCCATATTTGCCTGTCAAACCCTTTTCGTACTTTTTGTTATTTTTCTTCTAATTTTCCTTTCCAAACCTTTTTTTACAACGAATATAATATACAATCCATAGGACGACGAGATCTCCCACTGCTTTGATTTTTGCCCATTTTATATTTTTCTCATGCTTTTTCATGCCAAGTTTTTTCGGCAGGATCGCCATATAATAAATTGGGTTTTAGTGTCCCATGAGTGACGATGGGCGTGGCCAATATTATTCAATAAAACACCTTATTCCTTTAGGTACCAAACAAAATCTATTTTCTAACTAAAAATCACATCCGTCCACTCAACATTGTGGAGTCAGCAAAATCCTTAAAATTAATAATTGACAACATACATATTATTGCAACCTAGCTACTTGTTAGAGGCAATAGCCTTATCGACCTTAATTACCTACACAGTGGTTCAACCTACCTTATTACACAGTGACACAGAACTAATAAATTTATAGTAAAGTAGAATTCAGTTGCCAAAATTGATTATTGTACCGGGTGTTCCACTAAGACTGGCTGTCGGCCGTATCTCAGAAAGTGTTAGTCGTATATGGCTTGCGGAAAAAAAAATATATACCTAGTGGTCATGAGAAATTGCTGGAAATTATTTTCAAGTTTCTCAGACTGGCGCTAGAGGGCGCAACAGTAACGGTAAATATGAATCACGAAGTTTCCTCAAAAGTCGCCTAGTTAAGGTATCCCGAAAATAACATTTTTGTATATTTCAAAGATTTATTAATAAAATTCACCTATAGAACGTGTTCGTCACTTTTCAAATAAAGTGGTGGGGGAAGGTTGAACATTATTTGTAATAAATGCTGATAACTCCGGTCTGGCTTAACATAATTTAGTAAACTTAGTTTTGTTAAAAAGGGCTTTTGTCACTCTATATATCATCCTATGAAGTATGGCAATATGTGTTTTTCACTAGGCGCTAGGGGGCGCTGTCTTACAACTTCACAAACATTGCGCGTTTTTTCCATAATTTATTTATTTATTTATTTATTTATTTATTTATATACGGGTAACCCCCATTAATAGCTTTACAATTAACCAAAATTGGTTATGTATCTTAACTTAAGATTGCTTTAGTTGAACTAACTAAACTACTAGAAATAAACTAAAAACTAAGCAAAATACAGACTTTGCATTACCAAAAATCATAAATATTTAATACACAGATGGAAATTAAAAATTTAAAGCAGTCAAACTACACCACATTCCAGAAAGCGACCTAAAAAGTAATTATGCCCAAATCACCCACAAACCTGCCCAGGGTCAGATTGTTCAATATGACTAGTATTAATTAATTTACAATAACGATCTATTGGAGAGTTTTGACCATAATTTGTACGGTGATAAGGGATGTAAAATGTTACAAATTGGCCCCTTCTATTTCTGCTAGGCGTCTCGATATTAATACTAAATAAGAGATCAGCGCAATCGATCTTTGCATTTACCAATTTATAAATAAAAATCATTCCAGCATAATATCATCTATCAGAAACCTTAACTGATTTTCCAGTGCAGAATAATCATGATCGACAATCTCCAAGCCCAATTTATATGCACAATGTCTTAAGAATTTGTGCTGAATTTGCTCAATTGTTGCTTTGTACACAGCATATGATACGGTGACCAGACCACTGAAGCATATTCAAGTCTTGAACTAACTAAAGAGCAATAAATACTTCTAGTAGCCTCTAACGAAAAATTCTTGCAAAGTCTTAAAACAAAACCCAACATTTTAGATGACTTGACTGTAATATTGTTAATATGTTCTACAAAGCTCAAACTCTCTTCAAAAAGCACTCATAAATCCCTAACCTTTGAGACATATGTCAAAGTATGACCATTCAATGAATAAGCTGTATCAAACTTCTTTTTACCCCTGAAAAAAACTAATATGACAGCATTTCGTCGTTTTACTTTAAAAACCTCGTAAGTCCGCTTTGTTTCAAAAATGAGCTTTTAACGTATTACGATTATAAATATCGTTATACATAGTCCCCTAATACCTAGTAAGTCGGACTTAAGTCGGACTAAACTATAGTGCCATCTATTGCCAAGTTTATAAAACACGTATGTCTAATCGACTTAAATGTTTACTTTAAAATTCTCGTAAGTCGACTTGTGTTTGATACTTCGCAAATAAGCAACGTTTAATTCCTGCTTTAGGTGTTAAATAAATGGGTTAAATCATAAAATATGGAAAATTCAGTACATACTAAGGTAAGTATCATTTTTATAAATAAATATACCCATCCCCTTGTAACAATCCTGCAGGTTTGTTTCTAATTATAGTGTAACTGTGTAAGGCAAATTTATGGCGCCAATTATTCAAGACTTACAAGGTTTAAACTTATTCGGTAACATATTCTTTGTAGACTTGAGACATACGAGGTTTTAGAACAGTGTTTCATATTAGAATAAAATTTTAAAATCAATTTTATTGACTTTTTTTTAACCCAGAGAATTGTAACTGTTCTAATGTAGGTACCTACCTATTCAAGAATATTTTTTACTTGGCTGGAGTCGAGTTTCCTTTAAATATATTTATGTTATAAGAGTTTTAATATCATACTGAATTTTATTTTCAGATTTTAAAAGTAAGCAATTTAAGTGCTCGTAGTAAGCTTATTTTCTCACTTGCACACAAAACTGAGGAGAATGAGAATCATCATGACTTACTACCTGTTTCATTTCAAAGTTCCAATGAAGAGGATAAAGAAATTATTGTTTTGCCACAGTCTGATCAGAGTTTTGAAAAATCTGATGTAGTCGTTCGGCTTATCAATCAGAACTCTGAGGAGAATGAAAATTTAAAAGAAGTTATTCCTGTTTACTCACCTCGCAATTCCATAGAAACTGAAAATATCCAGGTTTCTGCTGATTCTATTCAGGTATATGAAGTGGCTATAGATGGTACACTTACAAAACTAGCTAGTTCTTCTGACAGCCATGAGCAAGGTTTACAAATTCAATATGAAGACGAATTTCAAGCAGAAGAAGAAAGTATTCAAGAAGAAATAGGTATGAAGATGGTGGAAAAGAAAGTCAGAAAACGAAAAGCTGAAATTAGCAAGTGGGAAATGAATGAAAATAAAGAAAAAAGAAGGAAAGGGGAGGAATATAAAGGACTTACAAAAACGAATGGAAAATGGATGTATAATGAACCAAGAAAGGCGAGGCAAATGAAACCTTTTTGTAACTGCAAGCACAGCAAAAGCGACACCAGGATTAAATGTAGTATTTTTACCGAAGAAGAGCGACTAGAAATATTTAAATGTTTTTGGCAGGACCTGACTTGGGAACAAAGAAAAACCTACATAAACAGTCTAATCGACACTGCTATTCCAAAAGATAAAAAAAATATTAAAAACACTGTATCCCGTCGTACCGTCACTTTATTCTATCATCTTAAGAAACATAACATTAGAGTAAGAGTATGTAAAAAAATGTTCATTAACACTCTTGATATTGGCGAATGGTCAACTCATTGTTGGGCGCTATTAAATAAGGCTGAGAATAATAATTCGATTATCACCGCAGACAGTGACCCGGTTTCAGCTAAACTTGAGGTTGTTACAAGGAAAAGCAATAAATTTTCTGAAAGACAAAACAATTTAAAATATTTTTTTGATTCCCTACCAAAATTAGAATCTCATTATTGTCGAGCGTCCACACAAAGACTTTATTTGGAACCGCTATGGCAATCAAAGCTTTCTTTATATAATGAATATGTCAAGTCTTGTCAAGAGAAAAAAATCGTCGATCCCCTTAGTACAAAAGTATTTTTTGAACAATTCGACAAAAACAAGCTGAGCTTGTTTAGACCTAGGAAGGATCAGTGTGACGTCTGCGTGTCATTTAAGTCGGGTAATAATACAGATGAAGAGTATTTAGCGCATACCGAGAAAAAGAACAGAGCGCGGCGAGAAAAAGATTATGATAAAGAAAATGCTAGTCACATTTTCACTGTAGACATGCAGTCCGTTCTTTTGTGCCCTATGTTAAAAGCATCATCAATTTATTACAAGAAAAAACTCGTTGTTCACAATTACACAATTTATAATCTAAAGACTAATGATGGCTTCTGTTTTTTGTGGCATGAAGGCGAAGGAGCCGTGACCGCTAATGAATTTGCTACGATTCTGAATGATTTCATTGAGAAAAAGTCTAACGTAAAATCCGGTGAGGAAATAATAATTTTTAGTGATGGCTGCGGATATCAAAACCGTAATGTTACTCTTACCAACGCATTACTTAAATTATCTAAAAAAAAGAAAATCACTATAATTCAGAAGTATTTAGTCCCTGGTCATACTCAAATGGAGTGTGACAGTATGCACTCAACTATTGAACGAAAACTCCGGAATCAGGAGATCTATACACCTGCAGGATATCTATTAGCGTGCAAGTTGGCAAGAAGACAACCAAGGCCTTATTCAGTAGAGTACCTAAACCATACATATTTTAAGGATTATAGCAAACTATCATTTTTCGCGTCAATTCGCCCAGGTATTAAAGTGGGAGATGCGACTGTCAACAACTTGTGTGCTCTCAAATACACCGATGAGGGCTTATTATTTTTTAAGACTAACTTTGATGATGATTGATCACAACTCATCAAAAGAAACAGTAAACCAGTCCTCGGTACAGAGGAAATTCCGCAACTTTATATGATACTTCCTTGGCAATAAAAAAATCAAAGTATGAACATTTGCAAGCATTGAAAAAGGAAATTCCACAAGATTATCATCTTTTTTATGATAACCTTAAATACCAATGACATTTTGAATACTGATGTTTTCATTATAATTTAGTTTGTTGTATTACTTGTTATATTATGTGTTATCTTCGCTATTTTAATGTCGACATAAACTTACGAGTTACTTGTTACAATATTTAAACCTTGTAATTCTTTGTGCAAGTAACATGTTTTTATACCAAATCCTCGTAAGTCTTTTTTTTTAAACCCTTAAAATTGGACAAAAGTTTAATTAAAAAGTGATCCCATATATTTCAATTAAAAATAAAATCAAAAAAATAATAAACCCTTTTTTAATATAAACATGCTATGAAGTTTTTATTGGTTCCTGTAAAATTTGCTCTGAAAGACATACGAGTTTTTTAAAGTAAAACGACGATTTATTGACATTTAGGTAAAGCCTGTTCAGTGTGCACCAGTTTGTTAGTCTGTCGAGGTCATCCTGCAGTAGTCGACCATCCTCCAAGCTATTTATTATGATTCTATAAACTTTGAAATCATCTGCAAATGCTAGGCCATTACTGTTCTGAAAACATTCAAAAATACTATTTACAAATAAGTTAAAAATCAAAGGAGAACAGTGTCCCCCCTGGGGGACGCCCGAAGTTACATTTATAGAATCAGAGAGAAAAGAACCAATCTTGACCACCTGCTGGTGTCCCGTCAGAAAACTACTGGCCCATTTAACTGAACATATACCAAAACCCATGTGAAATAACATCTTTAAGAGTGTGTGGTGGTCAACCCGATCAAAAGCTTTGCTAAAATCAGTATAAATAGCATCCACTTGCTTGAACTCTTCCAATGCTGAAACAATTCTATTTTGATATAGGACCAGATTAGTTGCCACAGATACCGACCAGTGGAAAAGCCATGTTGATCTTTATTTATTCGGTTACGACCAATCCATTTAAGCTGATCTCCCATTAGACTATCGAAGAGTTTCGCCACAGATGATTGAATACACACGCTTCTATAGTTGATGACATTATTCTTTTCTCCATTCTTATGTATAGGAACAACATAGCTTTGCTTCCATTTGTTCGGATATATTGACAACTCAAAAGATTTGTTAAATAAATAATATACAATGGTTTAACTAATAAACATAGAATTCCTTAGTAGTAAATTTGGAATCCCATCAGGACCAATGGTGTTCCTATTCGGGAGATTTGATATCTTATTAAAAATATCTTCCATGGAAATGTGAGCAAAATCAAAACATTCAGAATGATTCGCCGGAGTATCAGAAATAATCTCATCAACATCAAGGATGCTGGGAGTGTATACCGTCTCAAAATATTGTTTAAACAAGTTTACAATCGCTTGCCCACTCTCAGCATTTTGATCATTATAAAACATTGAATGAGGAAGGGTGTGTGAAGTTTTCAAGTCCTTTACATAGGTCCAGAAAAATCTCGGATTTAATTTAAATTCATTGTTTACATTTTCAAGGTAACTAGACCAACAAACTTCACGAACCCTTTTGCATTCCGAGCGCAGCCTAGAAAATTTTAAATAGTCAGAAAGTGATCCTGAATTAATGTAGGCCTTATGTGCAGTTTTTTTCGGAAAAGTTAAACTACGTAGTTGATGTGAAAACCACTTTGGAAATGTGTTTGTGCAATATTTCTTCAGTGGTACATAGAGAGCGATTGCAGTCTCGAGAATTTCATAAAACGAACTTACAGCTATATCAATATGTCACTCGGCGACAATCTGAGTTCCCAGTTTATACCGGCAAGAAAGTCATAATTGTAAATATAATAGTATATTCAATTTAACCTGATTACAAGGATGATTAAAAGTCTAAGAAGTTTGCGAAAACCGCAAATTAATATCTATTTTCAATCCGGAGATATCAACAACAATAATCGTAATAGGGAACTTGCATAAAAATTTAAATTGGAAAATAATATTAAAAAACGTCAGTTAATAATGTAATAAAACGTGTATTTCAGAAAAAAAATTTTTTTTTCATTCCTTTCAACCAACCATCGAAAAAAACATAAATATATTTTTTTTTTATAAAACATGTTTTATTTTGGTTCTAAGAATACATTTTATGGTTTTACAAATTTACTTTCTCTTTAACTTTACAAAAAATAGGTGGTTCGTATACGCACCACCGGTGAATACCATAAACTTTTACATGCAAAAACTAAGATAATTCTCCTGAAAAAACTCGACAAAAAAACTTTAAAATGTAAAATGTTTATAAAAGTATAAAAAATAATGGCATTTAACGACTTGCATACAAATAGGCATTAAATAGCAAAATTTTTGTTGGTGCGTGAACGCACCACTGGTAGAATGTTACAGCTGAAAATTTATCTTAGGTGATACTCTGCGAAACAAGATACATGACATATATGACAAACCCTACACCTTCTTCTAGCTCTTGTTTCATGAGTAATAATGCCGTGGCCATAATAAGCATACCGTACCTCTTCTAGAGGTTGAGGAATATGTCTCTGCACATGTACTCTGGTACTCTTTATGAGGCGTAGTGCAATATAAGACTTAAAATCAAGTTGCGACATTTTGGTTTTGTTAGCAATATTATAAAGTTTCCAAGCATTTACTACAATGCTGTCCAAAGAATTTCGAAATAGAGGCCACCACCATTTTTTACCCAAAACTTTTGACCTGTAATTGGCAATTCCATTGTCGTGCAGATCAACTCCACCCATGAATTTATTATATTGGGTAATAGCATTGGGTTGAGGTATCTGAATCTCTTTTTTTTCTTTTCGGTCATATCGTTTTACGCTATTTGCAGGTTGGACATTAAATATGTTGCTACCAACAGTCACAATGGCATTATCGTTCCAGCGTACAAAAGATACTTTGGTGTCATTGTCATACGCAGAATCGTATGATTCTCGGACTTGTTTATTTACATCTTTTGAGGGTTTTAGTGGGCAGTGATTTGTTCGATTTTCCCTTACAGTCCCTGTCGCGAAAAATCCTTTGTCTTTTAAATATGTAAACAGTTTGTAAGAAGAAAAATAATTATCAAAATAAATTTGATGAGCACAAGGACGGTCTACAACAGAAAGTAATGTAACAACGACATCACCCCCAAGACCGAGCTCCGAATGTTTAATTTGACTAGCTCCAGCGTATGGTATTGAATAAAAAAGATATCCATCTGATGAACACAAACACCAAAGTTTAAAGCCAAATCGTACAGGCTTTCCCTTTATAAACATTTTGCAAGAGTGCCTGCCGAAATATGGCACCATTTGTTCATCAATGGATAGGTTGAATGCAAAAATACCCCATTTTAAATTTTTTACATTTATTAAATCCAAGTACGGTCGAACCTTGGAGAATTTGTCATTTTGATCAAGTGTGTCATTATCTGATAAATGTAAATTCTGTTTTATATTCTGAAATCTATTTCACTCATACATTTTTTTATGATATCAATTCCTTTATCTTCGTCCATAGACCAATATAGGGGTACCTACTTGTGGTAGGGAATGGTAACCAGAAAACAATATTATACCCACAAAATTTAAAATGTCATTTTTAAAAAGACGAAAGTCTGGGCGATTTTTATCGAGAGCATATTTTATGGAAAATGTCATTATCAATTCAAGAAATTCATCATCAAAAAAGAGATTAAAAATATCCAGCGGTGATTTTCCACCAAGTTCGTTTTGAATACTTTCTTTATCAGTCAATTCTTTGGAGATCGGTGAATGAGTATATTCAATATTACCTTGTACCCATTTTGGTGTTGGCACTATTGGACGTGCTTTCGAAGGTGCTTAACGTATTCTTTTAGATGCCAAGGATTCTTCGTCTGACGAATCCCATTCATCTTGCCTGTTCACGACTGTTGGAGAATGTGGGACGTGTAGCTCGAAAGTTCCAGCTAGATCCGATGGATTTGCTTCATTCTCTGGCAATAAATTTTCGTCATTCAAATCTTCCTCGTCTGTAAGTGTATCTACATTTGGGGGGATATAGACAACATCCACCACATCTAAAAATAAATAAATTTTGGTAAATATAAAATAATAATTTTTTAAAAATAAATAAGCAATGCCCATATGCCTCCATATTTATCATTATATCCGCGCTTATATATACGATAAGAGTGCATGTAGGCAGTACCAAAAATATTTTATTTTATTATTAAAAATTTACTTTCAAAATAACAAAAATTAGTGCACTAAGATATACAAACAAAAACAAAAAAATATAGTACTTACCATTTTCGTTTTCTAATTCTGTAACAACTTCTTCTAAAGCTAATTGCAATTGCTTCTTTGTTAAAAACTTTTTAACCGACATTTTTTTTCCCAAGCAACTTTATAACAACCTCTCTGTAGTACAAATAAATCGAAACTAATACATTTTATCGAGTTTATGCCAACCGAGCAAACATGTCTCTGCGAGTCAAAACATTTTTAAACTTCATCTATTATACCAGTGGTGCGCTAACGCACCAATAAAGTTTTTCAATACGTATTTTTATTCGGGTTAGTAATAACAAAAAGTTAATAGGTATTTTGTAAAGTGGCACACTGAGAAAACCTCTAGCAAAAAAATCTTTGTTAAGGTTTTTCTGGCTGCGCCAATCAGATTTCTACCTATACTTGCAAGATCACTTTTCTTTCACAGTAAAGGTCACTTTGCTGAAACCACTTTATGGCTGTTGTAAAAAACTTTCCTACTGTAACAAGGCAAATATTTTAGCCCAGGCAAGTATTTCTTTAAAAAAATATCTTTATCTACTTTCATTTAGTAATATGAATTTTACAGTTCTGTAAATCGTTTTGTAATGGCATCTATTACAGCACTAGTGCTGTAATAGATGCCATTACAGCACTAGTGCTGTAATAGATGCCCTTACAAAACGATTTTTAATAGCAGGTGCATTTTTACAGGTGCATTTTTATTTTTAAAAAGGCCTTTTGCCAAATATTTTTATTCATAGATGAAAGTAGATAAAATTTTGTACAATATTCTTGTTGTAAATTCATATTACTACACTCGATGTTTTATTAAACTCGGCTGACGCCTCGTTTAACAACTTTAACATCTCGTGTTGTAATATGAATCTTTACAACACTTATATCGTAAATAACTATTACTGCTATTAACATATAGTTCGCTGTAGTAGCAAAATACTTTGTAATGAGTAAAATAAAAAGTTTATAAAGAAATTTGTTCAACGGCAGCTAAGTAACTTTGCTGTGCTGGCAACATTTTATGCTGAAATCGTCTCATCGGTTGTTCTCGACTCCTGTCGGTACATCTTTCGGAAACCCAACAAAGGACTGGTATTGTTTAGTGTTCTGTGCGGGGTAGTACACTACCACCGTAAAGACAAGGCCGTGAAACGCTCGATTTTATGAACCGATGAGTCATCGCTTGTAGACCGGATTTTAGGCTCGGTACAGTGCACGCTTTTCGTTTGTGAATTTACTACCTATAATTTCTCGGCTATAATCTTGTAAACTACAGATATTTTTTGGTGTTTATACGTGTTCTTGTATTTAGGTACGGTGCTTTTATCGTTTACTTACTCAGGACACGTAGAATTTCGCAGAACATCCAGGCAGTGAACGTCTAGGTTATGTTATTTTGATAAAACTTTTAATAAAAAATCATGCCGTATCGTTGTTGTGTTCCAAACTGTAGGGGAAATTATGATATCAATGGGCCAAAAGTGGCAGTTTTTGGATTTCCTCAAGACCCCGAACTGCGGAAACAATGGATATGGGCAATTAAAAGGAAAGATTTTGTTCCTACAAAAGCAAGGAAGGTAGGTTTGTGTCAATGGATATTTTAATAGCTTGTAATTACCAAAAATAAAATTATTTTTAGGTGTGTGAATTACACTTTCAACCCAGCTTCATTGAAAGAAAAACAACCTTCCAGATTGTGGCAACTGGTGAAGTTATCGAGGCAGCACTAAAATATCCACGATTAGTTAAAGGTAAGAGGGATATTAAAAAATATGATGTGGGTAAAATATTTTATGCTTGTTGTTGGTCAAATAATTGGTACTGATTGTTTTTTAAATGATTCTTATTTGTTTTAGGAACTGGCCCAACCCAGATGCCTCGATGTCCATCATATTTGTCGAAAGATGATATCCCTGTGCGAATCTCTCCGGAGTCTAAACGCCTTCGAATGGAATGTCGAGATGTAGAAAAAGCTGTTACAGAAAGTATAAAAGCATCAGCAATTTATAATGAGTTAATAACTTTCTCTAACTTGGTGAAAGCTTTTGACAAATTGACAGAACCAGGCTGTGGATGAGTGAAGGGAAAAGGCACACAAAATATTTGTTTTTTCTATATAAATGAATCACAGAATGACCTTGCCCCAAAATTGTTAGTGTTTTTAAACGACGAACTTAATGTCAAAGTGTTTTTTGCTAATAGTGAGGTCAAAAAAATTCTGTGTAGTGACAAAAGTGTTCTTAAATTTCCCCTAAGAGTGACTGACATTAATACTTTAAAAACTGTGTTATCGGAATTAAAAGTGCCTTTATTAGATGATTTACAGGAGAAAAGTTTAGATAAAGAAACACAAAAATTTAACTTCATTTTGGAACTTTTACAGTCCATGTCTGATGAGTTTTTGGAAGAAATAAAAGGAGTTTTACAGTTTATTCAAGAACAGCTTAAGTTAGTAACAGTGAGTAATAATACCTGCCTGAGATATTCTTGCGAGTTGTCACTGTTTGCTTGCTTATTACACTCCATCTCTCCTCACGCGTATAAATTTTTAAGAAGTGCAAATAGACTTATACTTCCATCTCCACGTACCCTTAAGACAATATGTGCAAGCTTCAACACAGATCCCCGTTTGGATCAAACAGATGAAAACTTTTTGAAATATGCTTCCAATAAGTTTAAGTTGTTGGAGGATTCCGACAAAACAATTGTTTTGATGATGGACGAGATTCGCCTTAGAGCTAACATAGATTACAAGGGGGGTAACATTGTGGGTAGCGCCTACAATAGCGCAGCTGAACGTGCCACCAGTGCTCACACCTTTATGATTAGCAGCTTATTGTCGCCATATCAAGATGTAGTCCATGTTCTTCCAGTAAGTAAAATGACTGGTAACGAGTTGCATAAAATAGTTATAAAAGTGATAGTAGGCTTAGAACTCCGAACTTTAAATACTTACCCCTTAGGCTGGCTGACTGAAAAGTCACCACATAATATGTGTGTTCAGCTGTTTAACAATATACCTACCAAAAGAAATAAAATGTATTGTGTCCGAAAACAAAAGTGAAAGTAAGTACAGATTAGGAAATTATTAATAAATTTAGGGTCATATTGCTTACGTAATTTTAGTCCAGATTTATAGAAATATTGTGATTTTTGTATGATTATTTGAAATAAAGAGTTTAATTTATTTATTTATTTACTATGTGTAAATATTTTTTTTCAAACAATGTGAAATGTGATTGAAATAATTATTGCGATTGATTTATTTTCATATTCTTCCCTTGTGTATTTTGTGAAATAATTCGTTTTTTTTTATAAAAATATATAAAATAAAACCATAATGCAGTTAAAGTATTCTTTCTTTCCATGCTCGCCTTTTCAATCTCCTATCCAAGCAAAATAAAATAACCCAATACAAGCGCTTTGATATCCATATAAAAATAATACCTATTTAGATAAAAATATTTGGATTACACATTTGTTAGTACTAAAATACTTTTTTGGTATGGATTTATACTTTACATAGTAAATCCAAATATTAAAAAATAAATCTTTATTGCAATATATTTCATCAGGAGATCGGCCGCCACTGGTCTACTCGTGATGACTCATACTTTCTCGTTTCAAGGCCTTGTTTTTCGGTGGTAGTGGGTAGTAACCTAGATATTTATTTGTGATTTCTGTTTGTTTTTGCGTTATTTATTATTATTCAGTATGACTGACGAAGGACGAAGGGTTTGTTAAAGGACAATCGGATAATTTGCCTCGTGTGGATATATTCATGGTGACTAGTTTTATAAGAACCACGGATTCTTTTTCCCTCGGAGAAGTTCGTGGCGTAAAGGCAAATAAGTATATAAGTACAAAGTATCTAGTAATAGGTGAAAACATCTAGAAATAACGCATGCAAAGAAGACCACACCTACCTTGTTTAATAAAATAAATTAAGGTCTGATTGTTGATTTAGGGACTAAAAACTTTCCTTGAACGGGGCAGGTTTAATCAAATATTTCAATTTATTATATTATATTTTATAATTAAATAAATAAATATAGGTGCTCGCTCATAAACATGTATGTCTCATGTACAAGTTTAAAAAAAAATTGGCTATGGTTACTTACTTAAGAATATATAGCTCTTTTGTTTGGTGACTACATGTATCAACATTTATTTACAGATCTGGACGACATTCCTATGGAGATGCTGCTGTGGGGTGGGTACAAGTTTGCAGAGAAAACAACATATTCGAGCTAAAATTACACCCGAGCATAATGTTAAAAAAAAAAACAGTATGCAGTAAGCTGTAATATTAACGAAGAAATGGAAAATGTGACAGATGTACAGTGTCATGATTGCCTGGCTTCCTCAGGTATGTAATAAATGATGTTTTGTTATTTTTATGATATTAAATAGCTAAATCTTTTTTACAGGTGGCTGCAAACATGCCATCGCATTTTTGATGTGGCTACACAGAAGGAGCGAAGAACCATCACCAACTGAAGTAGCTTGTTATTGGACAAAGAGTAAGCTATCTAAAGTTGGGACCTCCATAAAATATCTGACTTTAAAGGACTTTGGAGCAATGGATGATTTAAGTTCTGACGAAGAAAGCTCAAGGTTTTTAAAAGAGGTTGTAGAAAAAGGAGTGGATAATCAATCCGAGAGTCAGCTAATAAAGCATTTTAAGTCTGATTTTATAGTTGATAATCTGGGGCTGTACCAGTTGATGATAAAATTTCTATCTACTGGAGTAATGATCGTGCTCAGTTTTTAAAATTTTGTACCGATATGATGGATGCACAGTTGTGTTCGGAGGCTTCTGTGAAAACTACGAAACAGTCAAAGTAGCCTCTGGTTTGAACTGAGGTATGCAAGAATAACTGCTTCGAAGATTTACGATGCAGCTCACTGCAAAAAAAGTGATGGTACCTTGGTGAACCAAATACTTGGTGTGTCAAAATTTAAGCGCCGGTAATTTTTTCATAAATTTTATCGGCAATTTTATGTGCAGGGTACTGAAGCAATGAGAAGAGGGAGAAACCTTGAAGAAAGTGTAATCAAAAGCCTGGAAAAGACTTTAAAAACAAAGTTTTCTCATATTGACATATTGTTAAACCCAAAGCACCCTATTTTTGGAGCCTCACCAGATGCCATATGCGAAGAATATGTTGTTGAAGTGAAATGTCCGCAAACACAAAAAACAGTTGTGAATAATTTAACCAATGACAATAAAATAACGGCAAGGTACAAGGCACAAGTTCAATTGCAGATGTTTTTGATCAATAAGAAAAAATGCTTATTTTGTGTTGCAGAACCAGATTATGAAACAAATTCCAAGTTTCGTCATATTTGGGTAGAATATGACGAAGCCTATGTGGAAAGCATTATGAGTGCAGCAGAAAATTTTTGGCGTTATAATATATTTCCTCATTTAATTATATAAGTCTTTAAAACATACTTAATTTTAAATATTCAGTAAAACTAATTTTTATTTAATTTTTAATAACACTTTATTAAATATTTCACTTCTGTCGTGTGGTCTTAAGCACCCACCGTTTTTTTTTTTAAATATATAAACTTCTAATTATACCAATTGGACACCCTATACAAAGTTTTTAATCTAGACCTTTTCTTTTTAATAAAAACTTAGTTTTGTTAAATAAATGCCATTTTTTTTGTTATGTACCTAGTATAATATGTAAATAAAAAACTATAGGTAGGTATTTTATATGTACATATAAATATATTATTATGTAGTTTTAATTATTCCTAAAGAAATATTCAACAGAAATCTTTTAATGAAAATAAAGACAAGTCAAATACTTATTTTAAACAGTATGCAATAAAAGAGATGAAAATTTAGATTAAAAATGTTAAGAGCATTTTGTTCTCCAAACTATTTTTTTACATTTCATATTTTTCAAACTTAGAAGTAACTAAAGAAAAAGCACTACGTCACTTAACATCTCGGTAACTAACTTGCCACTGTTCTGAAAAGTTAAGCTTTACATAAAACTGCAAAATTCTTTAGTTAGATACAGTTATTTTTGTGAATAATATCCAATTTGCCTAGAATTTTTTTTTACATTAGGTTTTTATGCTTTTTTAACATCTATATTGGGGTGAGGACTGAAAATGTTTTCCTAGAATATTGAAAAATAACCAATTATAGAAAAACCGAATTAAAAACATAGTTATGAAATATCATCGACCGGAAATAACTCCCGACTGCAAATTAATCGACATCGATACAGGAATGAGGTGGGTGCTAAAACAGAAAATTCTCTTACTCTACGTATAACCCTTTCAACATGGATCCTTAAACTCGCTATTCTTTTAGTCTCAAGTACTTCAGTTTTAGAGGATTTTACATTTGCAGAAACGCTAGGTGGTCTAATTAATATGCAGCCTTTAGTGGCAAGTAAATGCTCAATATGTTTAAAACCCCTGTCTGCCATAATAGCCACCTTTGGAGGAAGAATATCTAAAAAACCACTATTCTCTACTGCATCACATGTCCTTCCTCCAAATGCCGTTGAAATAAAATTAATAATGCCATCAGGGGTACAAGAAATTAAATATTTCAGGGTATTACATTTTTTATAATCCGACCATCTAAGGGATTGTTTAATTGAATCTGATGGTTTTTCTATTTCAACTTCCAAGCAATCAATAATACATAAAACATTACTATATCGAGCTCTAAAAGCCAGTGGTAAGTTTGACTTAACACTAGAAATTTTAGGAGTTAGTATACATTTTCTTAAATATTTACTTATGATGGGCAAAGATTTTGCAAATATTTTTGAAGCATTGCCTTCGCTTGTTCCAAAATCATCTGCCAATGTTAAAAAAGACAACCCGGTCCTTATTTTTTTTAAAGTTAGGAAAATATACATATTTTGTATTTTACAGTATTTTTCAAGTAAATGAAATGTATAATATGCATAATCAGGTAGTCCCATATATAACCTAGGTCTGTTTTGTAGTTTTATTATTGTACATTTTAAAGCAATTGCTTTAAACTCATTTTTTTTTCTTCAACTTCCTCGTCTTGGTCAGACACAGAATAGTCACTAGCACTATAAATATTATCTTCAACACTATCTGTGCTTATAAAACTCACATACACTACTTACAGGACTTGACCGCAAAATGGATTTAAATGGTGAAGTTGCTGCTTCTGTAGTACGAATTTTCAACGGTGATAGACCCACTGTGACACCAGAATGTATATCGCATTGTGTATTTTTGCTTCTAAACTTAAAACGAGTTTGTGTTGAAACATATCTTTTTTTAAGCGATTGTGTTTCATTCTTAGCCAATGAAGTTTCGGCAAGCTGAATATTACTTAACTCGACCTGGTTATTTTCCAGGTCTTTATTAGGAGGTGCCGACGTGGAAGCTACAGCATCATCGACAATTTGACGTTTGGCTCTTTTAACTGCTGCTGGTCGGAAAGACTCAGTAAAGGCCCTTTTTCTATCCGGCTGACAGTTAAATATGTGGGGTACAACAGTGGGCTTCATTTTTTTTTGACCACCCATAACTTTAAATTTTACATAATTATCCATATCCTCCTCTAACTGCAACAAAGGAAATAAAATACTGATATAATATTTAAGCTTCAGCTCAATATACTAAAGAAACATGATGTACTGAATTACTCTAAGATTAGTTTTTCCAAAAACAATGTTATATATGTAACAGAGTGACATATTATCTACTTACATTAAAATGTTCTTCACACACATGTAGAGCTTTACTGTTTTGGGATATATCTTTCTCATTTCTTCGGCATGCTTTAAGCCCCTTTTTCCGGCGAATTTTATCTTCAGGTAACCGGATAAATAGCTTATTAAGGTGCCCCAACAGTTGTACTTCTACATTGTGGTACAACACAATATTTAAAATATGTTGATTTTTTTTCCATTGTGCTACTAATTAAGCTATTAAACTAAACCAAAATAACTACCGAAACAATCAAATTGTAAAACAATAAAAAACACAAGCGTAAATGGTAGCGGCCGAATGGCGTTTAACTTGGCTGGCCACAACGCGCGACTGAATTATACGATATGACGTCACGAGCAGTTGCCGCGCTTATAAGCTGATTTGAAATGTTTAGCTGGCGCGCGAAACTTTAGTAGCTTATATTAAGATAAATATTGTTATTAAAAATTTCAAATTTTGCACACATTGTTTTTTAGCGCAAATAAGTGTATTTATGCAATAAAAAAAATATGTGCAAGTTCCCTATTACGGAACATTATGATTTTATTTTCAAGTTGCGCCATTGTAAAGGTTTTTTTAAGAGTCAAATAGGCCTTGGAAAAAGAAAATATGAAGGTACGTATGTTTCAAGCAAATATATATCGTTACGACAATAATTCTCAGTGGCGCCCTAAATGTTCAAATTGTCGCCCATCGTTCTGTATACACGACTCCAATCTCTCCCTGGTTGATAATACTGCAGTTTCCACCTCTGCCATAGGGATACAGCGGTTGCTGTCCATTATCCTTTCTATCATGTTTTCCCTTGTGGTGGGTCTGGTAACGAAAACAAGATCCTTCAATCTCCCCCATAGATAAAAATCTAGGCATGTTAAGTCAGGTGATCTAAAATAGAAATTACCACTTTCATTAACAGTATCACAATATATCCTATAATATTACCTGGCAGGCCACGGAAATATATTCCCTCTTCCTATCCACCTTGCAGTAAATGTGTCGTCGAAAAATTGACGAACGTTTGCCGCAAAATGTGCAGGACATTCATCGTGTTGGAAAACCATAGTTCTGCGAATATCCAAGGGCACATCTTCGAGAAGAATTGGGAGTTCGTAATTTAAAAAATGTAAATATCCTTGCCCAGTAAGCGACTCAATAAATACAAACGGTCCAATTATTCTGCCACCCAAAATGCCGCACCAGACATTGACACTCCATCTTCCTTGATGCTGCACCTCCCGCATCCAATGGAGATTATCCCGCGACAAATAATGCATATTATGGCGGTTTACTCCTCCATTACTATGGAAAGTAGCTTCATCAGTCCACAAAATTCTGGAGAGGAGATTCCTATCTTCCAATATCATATTAAGCAACCAATAGCAATGATCCAATCTTCTATCATAATCTTGCAGGGTCAAAGCCTGGTGGTGCACAATATGGTAGCGATGTAGCCTAAATAAAAACAAAATATTTATTACATTGACTTAAAAACTATTAAGAGAAATATTGGCATTATTCTAAACTATTTAAGAGTTATAACATAGATATAATTACTTACCTTTCTTCTAATAAAATCATATGCACAGTAGAGCTAGTAACGCCCAAGTATCTAACAATTAATCTAATACTAATTTGTGGATTAAATTACACATATGCCAAAACATTTACAATGTTTTCCTCGGTTCGACCTCGGCGGCGTCTGCGATATACAGGGCGGCGAATACTACTACTACCAGTAGTACGAAAACGGCTAGCTAAACGATTAAACATTCTACTGTCGTATCGGTGCCTTTGAGGGTATCGTACTGCGTAAACCCGTGCAGCAATTGTTGCGTTTCCCAAACATTCAAAATACACCGCAATAATGTCAACCGCTTCTTCAAGTAACAAAGGCATTTTGAAAATCAAATACGACACAAAACTGTTGGCACGACAAAAATTTTGATGTAATAATTAAAGGTGACACGCGTGCACAGTAGTTTCAATTCATATTTTGTTTTTCCACGGCCTATTTGACTCTTAAAAAAACCTTTACGATTTGAAAATAAAATTATATAATGTTCCGTAATTATGATTATTGTTGTTGATGTCTCCGGGTTGAAAATAGATATTAACTTGCGGTTTTCGCTGACTTCTTAGACTTTTAATCATCCTTGTAATCAGGTAAAATTGAATATACTATTATATTTACAATGAAAAAAACGCGCACTGTTTATGAAGTTGTAAGACAGCGCCCCCTATAGCGCCTAGTGTAAAACACATATTGCGGTAGTTCATAAGATTATATATAGAGTGAGAAAAGCCCTTTTTAACAAAACTAAGTTTACTAAATTATGTTAAGCCAGACCGGAGTTATCAGCATTTATTACAAAATGTTCAACTTTCCCCACAACTTTATTTGAAAAGTGACGAACACGTTCTATAGGTGAATTTTATTAATAAATCTTCGAGATATACAAAAATGTTATTTTCGGGGTATTTTCAATTTCTCAAGACCATTTTACCTAACATATTTTTTTCCCGCAAGCCATACGACTAACACTTTCTGAGATACGGCCGACAGCCATTCTTAGTGGGACACCCGGTATAACTTCTCTGTGTACACACATTTTACTGTATTTAAATCTTAAACTTAATTTTAATCCATGAGATGCATAGAATTTTTGGATCGCCGAATATGCATGAGAATTTCAAAAATTATAGAAAAAAGTATAGAGTAGCAACCAACAATGCAAGAAACAAAGGTAACACAGAATATATATCTAGGGCTAACAACACTGCCGAGGCAGCCTGGCAGATTGCCAACAGGGTCCGAGGGAGATCAAAAAAGACTGAGGAGGAGGTCGACATGGGTGCTGACGATTTCAATGACTTTTTTCTAGCATAGCGGAGGAATTGGTGAGCCAATTGCCTGATTCGGATGGTGGTGCGGAGGAATACTTGAGGCGGTCTCCCCAGTATTGCAAGGGAACTTTCTCCTTTAGACCGGCGACATTTATTGAGGTCAGGGATGCTATTGATAGCCTGAAGAATAAGAGGAGTCGGGACGTTTATGGCATGAGTGTGAAATTGCTGAGGGGTGTTAGAAATATTTTCATAACTTCAATAACCAAATTAATAAATATGTGCATTGGTGATAGTGTCTTTCCTAACAGTCTGAAACTGGCCAAAGTAATACCAATTTATAAAAAAGAAGACAGGAGTGACGTTGGCAACTATAGACCCATTGCACTCATACAAGTTATCGGCAAAGTCTTTGAACTAATTTTAAAAAATCAGTTGTATGATTTTTTTTTGAAGAAAACAAACTATTCTCAAAAAACCAATTTGGATTTAGAAAAAAGCATTTGACTATTCATGCCATAAATGCCCTGTGCGAATTTATACTTAGGGGTTTTGAGGAGGGTCAACACGTCGGATCCTTATATTGCGATCTATCCAAGGCATTCGACTGCATTTCCCACGATATCTTGCTAAGGAAGCTCAGCTTTTATGGCTTAAGCGAGAGCAGTGTAGCTCTCACGCAGAGTTATCTTTTGGATTGGAGACAGGTGACATGTCACAATCAAGCCAAATCCGACCAAAGATTACTTAAACATGGGGTGCCCCAAGGATCCATTCTGGGACCCATGTTATTTTTGATCTATATCAATGACATCCACTCGGATGTTACAGAGGGCGAGGTCATCATATTTGCGGATGATACCACAATTACAGATGCCGATGCGGATGCAGCGGCCTTGGGTCGGAGAATGGATGCAAGCCGCGCTATATTAATGTACTGGTTCTTGGATCCAACCCTAAAGCTTGACTGTCATGTAGTATTTGCGAATGGGTCTCAGGTAAACTCAGGTTCCATCTTTCTACTGAGACAATTGTCGGCGGTGGTACATGTGCGTGTGGGAGTGACCATTTTCCACGCCATGGTTCAGTCTCTTTACTGCTATGCCATCTTGGTGTGGGGCCACTCCTCCCATGCGGAAAGGGTATTTGCTCTCCAACGCAGGGCAGTAAGGATCCTCGCTCATCACGAGTATCGAACGGATGCAAGGGGGGCGTACAGGGACTTGAAGATTCTTACCATCTCATCTAGGTATGTTCTTGAATGTTTAATGCATACAAAAACCTCACAAATATATCAGACTGAGCAGGTCGTGGAATGCTACTCTCCACTATGCCCCGGCCTTCTTCAATAAACTACCGAATGCTGTGAGGGACCTTGAGTAAGACAGGCTCAAGAGTGTCGTTAAACAATACTTGACTGAGAGACCATTTTATACCATCAAAGAGTTCCTGGATCATAGGGTTGTGTTAACAGTGTGAAAGGGAAAAAAGTCTTCTAAAGTATTTGTTAAGTGTATTGTGGAAAGCGTGAGTGTTATCGTAATGTGTAATCTAATTTTTAATATATATATTTTGATAACTTATTTGAAATACTAGCTTTTAAACATATTATGGTTTTAATGACAACTATTGACTTCTATAGTAGAGGAAATTAGAGTAGTACCTACTTGTTATATTTCACAATATATTTCAGTTTCCTGACACGTGTTTTAACCCTTGCGGGTCATTATCAAAGGCATTGTAAGACAGTAAAAAATTTCTACATGTCATTAAAATAAAAATTGACAGATGAGGTACCTTATTTTGGTCCTTAATTTACAGGTATTGGCCAAAGGTACAACTAAATTACAGATGTGATTATAGTTACATCTAAGTAATAAAATTAAGAAAATGATACTGTGTATAATAATTATGGGTTTTTTCGTTGGTAATTATTGACAGTGTTTATTGCATATTTATCTTAAGTAATTAGGCTATTAAGTATTAGATTAGCACCTGAAGGTATTTCAATTTGATTGATAACAACATTAATCGATTTTTTAAAGCTTTTTTGATTGCTAATGTCTCTAATAGGTTGAATTTTCTACCCTTGTGTTGAATATATATCGGTTTTATTTTGTTGGATATTGAGTGGTTATTTATTATACAGTGGTATAATTCCTGTTTTATTTGTTTTTTTTTTAAATGGCTGTTTTATGTTCTTTAAGCCTAGTTTTAAAGTTTCTACCTGTTTGACCTATATATCACAGTCATCACATTGTATTTGGTAGACCCCGCTATGTGTTAATTTGTCTTTACTTTCAATTTTTGAATTAGCTATGTATTTACTTAGGTTATTTTTATTGACTTGTATGGGGATAAGTTTATGGTTTTTGAGTTTTTTGGAGATTTTTTTTGACTGTGTTGCAATCTACAGTGTCACCATTAAAGTCCGCACCATATGGAACTTTTTTTTATTAATGAGGTTAGTTAAAATTAAATTTTGGCAATCGTTTTTGCTTCAAATTAGACTAAAAATTATATAATCAAATGTCACCATCTGTCATTCGGTATCTGTCAAAAATTACATTTTAATCAAAAAATGCTGAAAAATGGCATTGTTTTACCGAATTTCAAAAAATTTTATTAGAAAAAGTTGTTTCTAGTACAATTCTTGGCCTAAATACAAAGTTTCAGTTTTTTAGCTCAAAGTTGATTTTTTTGCCATTTTTTCTAATTAACTTTTTTTTTATTTAATGTAAGTTCGCTTAATGGATATTAAACTATTTGCTTATACCATACTCAATATTTTATTTAGTTTGTATGAGCTTTTTTTTACTAGAATGCCATTTTTTTTTCGAAATTTAAAATTAGATGCAAAAAAATTTGACACAGGTGGTGCAAAGTTATCCTAATTTAAAAATTTTAACAGATAGACGTCAGATATTCCATTTTTTTGATAGTACATACACCTAAGAAGTTTAAAAAACTTATAATAAAATTCCCAGATATCAGATTAGTTCAAAATTTAGACACATTTTCTTTTTATCCACAATAAAATATCAAGGCAATTTTGAATTTTATAAGTAGGCTATGGAAAAAAAAACGAATCAGAGTGCCGAATAAATAAAAGAAATGTCATAAATTTGAATATTTTCGCAAGTTATAGTTTTCAGTGTTATCACCAATGTTGTCCATTCAAGAAAAAATAGAAATTGTCTTAATTTGTGGAGAGAATATGCCTCACCGGCAAGTATCTGCCATTTTCAATGAGAGGCATCCAGAAAAAAATTTGCAGCATAGCACTGTTTCAAGAATAATGTCAAAATTTAGAGAAACTGGATATGTTCAAAATAATTTTAAGAAACCTCACGCGGCAAGTAAATACGATGAAGCAGCACAACTTGATGTTTGTTTAACTGTTATTGACCACGGTCAAACTAGTGTAACCAAGATAAGTGATTCAACAGGGTGCAAGAGGAAAAGCGTTAGAAAAATTCTTCAGAAAAATCGATTTCGGGCATATAAACCCAAGTTTATAAACACATTAAAAGAACGCGATTTTGATATCCGACTTGATTTTTCGTTTTGGTATCAGGGACAATATGAGGAGAATATTCTTTTTCCATACAAGATATTATGGACAGATGAAGCCACTTTCTCTTCGAATGGTACCGTGAGCTCACAAAATTGCCGATGGTGGTCCCAAGAAAATCCTAACTTCACAATTGAATGTCGCGACCAGTATCATTTTAAAACCAATGTTTGGTGTGGAATTTTGAAAGATGAGCTTATTGGACCATGCTTCTTTAGAGTAAACTTAACTGGTGAAAGGTACCTGAATTTTCTTAATAACGAGATTTTCGAAATTTTGGATAACATGCCCTTACACCATAGACATAACTTATGGTATCAGCTTGATGGTGCACCCATACATCAACCTGTAGCAGTGAAAGAACGCATAAACCAATTATTTCAAAACAGAGTTATAGGGCGTGATAGAGAATGTCACTGGCCACCCAGGTCGCCTGACATAACCCCACTAGACTTTTTTCTGTGGGGTTATCTTAAGCAGAAAGTTTATAAGAATCGACCGTTTAGAAATTTCGAGCATTTGGAACAAACGATAAGACTGTGTTGTGCCGATATAAGACCAAGCTTTTTACAAAATGCTGTCAAAGACGTTTATAGACGGACGGGTGTTTGTATAGAGCGAGAAGGACGTCACACTGAAATGTGAAATTTATATTGCTTTTGTGTTACCTATTTAAAATGATTAAAGTTCCTTTTTGTTCCTTTAAATAATAATGATAGTTTTAAGTATAAAATAAAATTTTTATCAAATATTTAGATGTATTTGTCATTTGAAAAACGAGACATCTGACGTCTATCTGTTAAAATTTTTAAATTAGGATAACTTTGTGTCAAATTTTTTTGCCTCTAATTTTAAATTTCGAAAAAAAATGGCATTCTAGTAAAAAAAAAGCTCATACAAACTAAATAAAATATTGAGTATGGTATAAGCAAATAGTTTAATATTCATTAAGCGAACTTACATTAAATAAAAAAAAGTTAATTAGAAAAAATGGCAAAAAAATCAACTTTGAGCTAGAAAACTGAAACTTTGTATTTAGGCCAAGAATTGTACTAGAAACAACTTTTTCTAATAAAATTTTTTGAAATTCGGTAAAACAATGCCATTTTTCAGCATTTTTTGATTAAAATGTAATTTTTGACAGATACCGAATGACAGATGGTGACATTTGATTATATAATTTTTAGTCTAATTTGAAGCAAAAACGATTGCCAAAATTTAATTTTAACTAACCTCATTAATAAAAAAAAGTTCCATATGGTGCGGACTTTAATGGTGACACTGTATATAGGTCAAACAGGTAGAAACTTTAAAACTAGGCTTAAAGAACATAAAACATCCATTTTAAAAAAACAAAATAAAACAGGAATAGCGGACCACTGTATAATAAATAACCACTCAATATCCAACAAAATAAAACCAATATAATATTTTCAACACAAGGGTAGAAAACTCAATCTATTTGAGACATTAGCAATTAAAAAAGCTTTAAAAAAATCGATGTAATGTTGTTAACAATCAAATTGAAATACCTCCAGGTGCTAATCCAATACTTAGGGCAAAGCGGGGGAATGGCGGCCGCCTAAGCATATTGGTCTATGGCATCATACTAAGATATAGTTTTAAATTAAACAGTAGCGCAAATGAAAGTATGTACTGTATTTAAACAATATTTATTATCGAAATAATATAAAAAAATAGTCCTTCTGAAATACATATAAAAAATGAAAAAGCTGCCTTGGCCGGCATTCCCCGAACGAGTGGGGTAAAACCGGCCGCCATGAGAAATCCAAATCACGACTTACAAACAAAAGTCACGTACAAATTTTTTTTCTTTTGTTGAATTTGTGCAATCCTTATGTGCCCATTGGGCACACATTACGCACCTTAACCATATTTCGGCGTTTTTACCAAATTCTCCACATATAATACAAATATCTTTATTTATTTCCTTATCCATGTCATCTCCTTCAAATGGTTCATCTTCCAGCATTTTCTGATAGTCAACTGATGCCTTTGGACGCTTAGATTTCTCTCTCATTTCAATTTTCAAATCTTGTGACTCAAACACTTTTTTTTTGGCTTTCTCAACTGCCTTCTGCTTTTTAGAGTTTCTGTTTTTATCTTTTTCTTCTAAAATATCTTTTAATGGCGTGGAAGTGAATATGATAGAATGCTGCTTTGTAGACTTTCTTTTTGGTCTGTTGTTTGTGTTAGAACAAGAGGGTATCGGAATTATATCTGTGAAAGAAACATTTTTCAGTTCGTCTGAGCTGGTAGCATTTTCTGGCGTCTTCTTCTTGCATTTTATTCTCGTCGGTGGTGCTGCAATGCGGTCTTTGTAGGTTTTCGGCTGGAGCGAACTCTTCCTCGGTAAAAACGTCGGTATTTAAAGGGAATATACCGGTTTCTGTGAAACCTTTAATCGCTTTTTCAGGTGTAGCTACTCTGCCGAAAGCTTTGTTGAATAATTCGGCTATTTCGTTTGGAGTTATTCTTTCGCCTGCATGACTGGTTAGGAATTTGCCACACTCACTATTATAAGCGGCTTTTAATGAATAAAAAAATGATACGTCTAGCGGCTGGAGACGATGGGAGGTGTGCGGTGGAATAGTTAGGACGGTAATGCCATTGTTTCTACAGAAATTGTAAGCTTGAAGGGTACAATGGGTGACATGGTTGTCGAGAACCAAAAGCACTGGGTCTTCTTTAGACGCTTTCACAAAACTCTGGAAATGTCTCAACCAGACTAGAAATAGTTCCTCGGTGATCCACCCATTATCCGAACATTCATATATTGCTCCTGGTGGTCCATTCCGATTTAATTGTGGCGACATTCTTTTCCGGGCAAAAATGAACATAACTGGTACATAAATCCCTGATGCACTGAAACAACACATTACCGTCGTTGTTTTTCCCTTTTCCCAACTTGTCACAAACCCAAGTCTCTTTTGTCCTTTACTTGCAAATACCTTATTTGGGCGTTGCACCGTTGAAAACCCAGACTCATCGCAGTTAAAAATACGTTGGGGGTTAAATTGATAATTTTCCATAAGGCGCCTGAGATTTTCCCAGAATATAGTCACCTCCTCTCGATTGAAGGCAGTAATTCTGTTGAGACTTGTAGCCTCAGGTTTTCTCAATACAATATTATGGCGAGACATGAAGCCTGCTGCCCAGTCATTACCATCCTCTTCTTTCTTCGAGCTAAAGGGCGTTTTTATATTATTTCTTTGTGCATAAGTGAAAGCACACCTTTTAACTTCTCTTGATGTGAGACCAAAAAAAAGACTGGCTAACTTTTTAACCTGTTCTGTAAGTTCTGTTTCAGCTTTGGCTGTAAAAACTGGTTTTCTTCCCATTGTAGGTCCAGAAACATTTTTATTTTTTCTTCTTTCCTGGATGGTGGTTCTGGGAATATTGAATCTTATCGCAGCTTGTCTCTCAGATAAACCATTATCCCATCCACCACCACCATCCAAAGCTGTTTGTAACTGTTGTGGTGTCCATGAAGATCTTTGCGTCTTTCGTACGTATGTCCATGGCATCTATAATAAAGAAAAAAATATTTTTCTTTTAAATTAATGAAAGCTAACAATATGGGGTAATACCGGCCGGCCACCATTTCCCCTCGTCGACCGGCCCACATTACCCCATATGCGCATTACATGAAAACATGTCGTTTGTAAATTTACCATTAGGAATAAAGCCAAGATGCTTAAAATTATATAAATAGAACCCTCTCACAATACACCGCTGGCTAATATAAATAATTCAAGCTACACAGAATCAATTGTACCTACCTTTGAAATTGTAATTTTCTTATAAAAACACTCGCAAAATTAGATTTCGATTCAACACGTGTTTTTGTTTCACCGTATGATGGCAGAATGAAGTATGGCATATTAACAAACACAAAACGCAACCAGCAACGCATACAAAATTTACTATAACATCTACAAGATGGCGCAAATGCGCGGCCGCTATTACCCCACTGGCCGGGATTCCCCCGCTTTGCCCTAATAGCCTAATTACTTAAGATAAATATGCAATAAACACTGTCAATAATTACCAACGCAAAAACCCATAATTATTACACACAGTATCATTTTCTTAATTTTATTACTTAGATGTAACTATAATCACACCTGTAATTTAGTTGTACCTTTGGCCAATACCTGTAAATTAAGGACCAAAATAACCTATTGTAAACGCCACCCTGTATATATTTACCCCGTCAGCTGTTGACCGCTACAGGACGACGTACAAGATGTTTAATCAGTTGGGTTCACTTATTCTCGAAAGGGATTTATTTAAGCAATGTCAAATTACTTACTGTGTAGTTATAAATTTCTACGATTTTTTTTTTTTACCAATCATCCTAATCCTTCTTGTGCTGCACTATAAGCTTGCCAAATTATGAATGCACCACTGAGACACCATGGAACCTACAACGCGTCGTTCTTGCAGGAAAACAGTTCATCGGTGAATTTAGTCTAAGCGCCAACATCGGCATCGCCTTAAATACTTTCCTTAAGGTGGGTGGTAGATACAGAAACCATGAAAACGCCTTTAATTTGTATACACTACTAATTTATTCATATAATTTTAAAATGCACTTTTGATGGAGCCACCATACAAAGTATTCATGATTTCCCAAATAACACTAATTAACTTTTAGTCTCTACAATACATTTGCGTTTTATTTAGGCACTTACTTTTTGGTCGCCGATTGTTGGTAGGTTACTTTCTTAATTCGCGAAAACTTGAACTCGTAGTAGCCACGGTTTAAAATGCGCGGTTTCGCTGGGTTTCAGAATAGTTACTGTTGTGCTTTTTACTATTTAGACCTTTTAGTTTCTTAAAAAAAACTTTTTCTGTTGTGAAGAACTGTCAGGAAGTAATTTTGCACTTTCTAGAACTGATTTTTTACTCTTTTTCGTACTGCTTCTTTACTATGTCTAAACTGTACTGAACTTAACTGAACTGTATTGTCCTCCACTGGACCGAAGTGAACCCCTTTTTCTGAAATTTTCCCTTTAAATAGATGCTTTTCCCCATCCAAAATATGGTGACATCAGCATAGATGTTTCGATTACCTTATTTGGGCATGAGGCGAACAATTCGAACTCAAAAGCGCAGGTCGGGTAACTTATTGGGCTAGTCAGTTCATACTTTAGAAAAATATACGTTTTGGTAAATATTATTACAGTTGATATTTGCGGACTCTCTGACATGGTACGTAATATTAAGAACCTCCCAGTAGGCGGTACCTAAATAGAGTCTATTCCGACTAATAGATATTTTTAATTAAATTTAATAATCTTTCACCTATACTGTTGTTACGGAATAGGCTATATTCCCCTTGTACATTCCTGGTGAGTGATGCAAATTTTATTATGGTTTCGACCTTAAAGGTGATAAGAATAGAGTCGGTTTTCCTTTGTTTGATTTTTAACCAATAATTTGCTGGGTGTTATCCCCGTATGAAAGAAAGTTTTTCACGGGTGTGGAGACAAAGTAACGTTAGTCTGTTCGCGAACTTTGTTAAAATTTTTAAATTCTCCAATTGAAGAAAATTAAAGTCAGTTCTAGTGGGATTTTGTGAATCTATTTTATTTTGGAAATAAAATAAATTATGTTCCGGGACTTTGAAATCTTTCACCAGTTTATCGGCATAATTTTATTTAATTTAAAGGTAGGTTTTTTTAAATTTTCCTTTTTTTTTGTTATCATTATTTTTAAAATTTCCATTGCCTAAACTTGAAAAGTTGTATTAATTTTTTTCCTATTTTATTCTCATAAGTGCAAAGGCCGTTGTAAATGAAGTAAAATAAAATTACTCATAAATAATTTAAATTAATTATTCTTTACCGGTTCATCACACTCCTCCCTCATTAATGAGTCGAAGGCAGGCCCGTATCCAGAAATTCGTTTCGGGGGGGGGGGGGGGGGGGCCAAGGACGAAAATCATTGAAAAATGTGGACTTATTTTAATTAATTCAGAGCAAGGCGAATCACACATTAAAACTAAAATCATTATGTGACGTTTAATGTATTAATATTTATAGTGCAATAAAAAGATGCATTACAAGGTGTACATTAAACAATAAAATTTTAAATTTCGGGATTTCGGGGGGGGGGGGGGCCCGGGCCCCCCCTGGATACGTGCTTGGTTGAAGGCAATTCAATTTATTGCCTTTGACTTTACCGCGGGGTTAATTTGTCTAAACTGATAAGAAGCACAATCTGGGTATCGTGGGCTACGTCGCGTGTGGCGTTGAGTTTTTATGATTTCGAGACTGCTTTTATCTAATAAGTTACTTGTTCTTACTACCGTTTTGGTCCAAAAAGTAGTGCCTTATAAGTTATATTATAATATAATATATAAAATATAATTATAATAATTTTCTTCAATATAATCTATTTAAATATGTTGATTAGGTTTACACTCGCCATAACAGACTCATATATATTTCAAAGGAAAATTAGAATTTGACTTGGCTAATAAATCACACATTATAGTTTCGCTTTTTTTTTATCAGTTATACCTTATTAATTGTTAATTATTTATTTACCCACCCAATATATGTTTAGTACATTTATGGCAACCCTAATACTTTCATTATGTGATGTGTTTCGATTCTTATTGATATTGATTTCTCATTTAATCACTGACCTGAGAACGGACACTATAGGTACTTGTCGAATTTATGTTGTGACCCTTTTCCTATAATTATTCTTAAACTAGAATTTTATACATTGGCAAAAATGCGGGTATTTTCAATTTGGAATGTACCAGTATGGATATGATATTCTAGTTAGATTGAAAGAAATACCTTTTAAATTTTTCAGGGAATAATATTAAGAATATATTAATATGACTACTTACTATGTATATATTTCGAGGGTTTATTTTTTTCTCTTTTATTAAAATTATTTTCCCTTTATTTAAATATTTTTATAAAATTATATAGCATGATTACAGAACTTTAGTATGGGTATAGTTATACATTTCGACCCTATATAATTTAATCGCATACCTATATTGTTCCCGTTATCGACTATAATTTTTAATAAAAGTTTTCCAATAAATGCGCTTATAGAGTAATAAATCTTACTTTTCTATATAATATGACAAGTAAATTACCTTTTAATTTAAGATTTTGGTGGTATACCTTGTCTAGATGGACTCATATCCCTCATCCAATTCTCGGGGGTCTCGTCGGAAAATCATCCGGAGGCGTCCCGGCGCTGGCTCTACGACATACCGCATGGGTCGTAGCGGCGGTGGTCGCGGGGCTTGGGGTGGTTGCTCCACTGGGGAAAGTGGGGCCCCTCTCCCTTGTGCCAAGGCTTTGCGAAGGAGAGAAGGGCGAGGTGGTAACGGTGGTGCCTGTCGTGGCGCATCTACGCTCTGGTTCCAAGGAGGTAGAGGTGGTGGTGGATTGTGACTCTCGAGGTTTGACAACGACCGCTGCAATCCGCTAGGGCCAGGGTTTTCTCCATTGTTTTGGCGGGGAACGTGGGCGTTGTCTCTAATAAACGGGCTCTTCGCCGTTCTGGTGTGATCCTGGTTGGCATGGTAGTCGACCCTGTCTCGGTAGAGGATCGTGACATATGGGACTTCCCATGGGCCCGGCACACATCACAGGTGCTGCCTGGTAACCCTAGCTGGCGCCAGATTGTCCAGAACTCCTCCGGTTGGAATGGGTTTGCTGGCGGGGTCTGGCACAAAGCACATTATGAACAAGGTTCCATGGGTAGATGTCCTCTTTTTAGGTTTAGGGCTAATTTTATTCGTATCACCTGATACTGGACATGCAGGAGATCCGACCATAGAGTCATCATGGCTTTTAGTGGCGTCATGACTGGATGTCGGTCACCTGCTAACTGTCCCCTGAGTTGGTGAAGATGGTATAACGCCAGGCGAACTAGATAATCCTGTATCCACGGTTCGTTTATAAAGTTTATGTAGCTGATGAACATTAGTATGAAGTTCATATTTCTTCTTTCACTTGTACAGTCATTAGATTTTAGATTTTAAACATTTAAAATTAAAAAAAAATGTGTCTAGTATGCAGTTTTTGTCTGTAGTAGTTTTTTCTTTTTTTTTAAACCACACCTAACTCACAAAAAATGTTTAAATCTTTGTTAAAATTCAATTCACCACTTGACCATATCAATTGTTGCCGCACTACTACTTCCGCGTCACTAGTTCAAAATTTTTTTTCTTGTCACTGCTGTTCCCCAAAATTCGAATCCTTTATATAGTATTTTATGCAATAGTTGTCTTTGTTTAACTTAATTAATTTTAGTATATCGGTCTTTTTTCCTAAAATCCTAACTAAAGTCATGAAATAGATAATTTCTTCTCTTAAAGTCATATTCCTTATGCAGCTCTGCTTAGAGTCCATAATCCATGTTCAGTCAAATTTATAACAATTCTCCATTTCTTTTCTTGTTGTCTATTCCAGGTTCTGCCGGAGACGATGAACCCGCTATGAGTGCAGCTTCAATTTATCTTTTCGAGATTCCCGTTCTTACAGAAGTGGTGCTTAAAGATCAATTTCGTTGGTAGTTACGCGCGTTGTTCTGCTGGATAACTGAAATATACTGCTCAATGAAAGTAAAATTGTTATATTCAATATTTTTTCTTAATGTGTTGGTCTTTGATCTTCTTTACTATACAGACTCCAGGCTATTTTGTTAAATTGTTCGGGCATAGGACTGGCTTGAGGTAGATTTGATCGTAGAAAAGTGTAGGATAGTTCGTTTCGCTGCTCCGGAAGAACAGTGACTCAACTGCAAAAAGTTAAATGTTTCAGGAGAGGCAAAAAACGAATACAGTTTCTCTTTATTTCTCAGCATAACTTTGCATAAATAGTTGTAACTCTGAAAATGCCTTATTAATACGTCAAATGTGCGTCACTTTTAATAATATATACTGTAATACAATAATATGTAAAATAGGCCTTTGATTTTGAAGTTATGTCATTATTTCCCCAAAAGTGATGAATTAAAATCGACAGTTGTGTAAAACATTTTATTAGAAAATTTTGCAATATTCAAAAGTATTTGCAAAAAAATAAACTAACATCTCTATATTCATAGGTAACAATGTGTAGTACTTTAAATTAAGGGGCATATTCAGTGAACCGCGTGGTCCGACTTGGGAATTTGCCGCGAAGGAGGATAAGTCAGTGTTATTGAACAATCAGGCAACATGGCTATTCCTACATTCGTCGCCGCGCCGCGAGACTAATATAATTTACCGCTCCGAGCGGCGAGTGGCGGTCAGGACTGGCTAGATAAACCGCAGTGTTGCCAAATCGCTTTAGATAGTTCCGGTTTTAGGTATTTTTTTTTTGTCGGTTTGACGTTTTTTCACATTAAAAAAAAGGTATAAAATTAATTGAAATTGTAGATAGTTGAGGAAATACTTTCAAAAAAGACTGTATGGGAACATTTTCTCAGCTTCACCTATATTTATCGTTTAAAAAAAAAATATTTTTTTTTTTAATTCAAGACCATATAGTCATACAGCACCAAATTGCGAATCTAAATTCAAAATTTTAACAAATTCTATTCAATAGTTTTCTTGTAGTTTGTCAAACCTTCTCACCTTAATGGAGGTCACTGATAAGAGCTCTTAACGAAAATAATTTTTAAGAACTGAACCTGAAAATAACACTCATAGATAACTAACTGCCAAAAATACTCTAAAGTAATAAAAATATTAATTTGAAGTAAGAGACTCAAAAAAAGGGTTTCTAAAACCCAGAAATAATTTTACTACCAATTAAATTTTTCAGTTCTTTTTTTTTTTGTATAAATAAACTAACATCTTTACATTCCATAGGTAATAAAGTGTAGTACTTTAAATTAACTATCATATTTTTTAGGAAGTGAACTTGGAAATAACACTAATAGGTAACTAACCACCAAAAATACTCTAGAAAATACTAATTTGAAGTAATAGAATCAAAAAAAGGTTTATAAAATCCAGGAATAATTTTAGTATCAATCAAACTTTTTAAGTCTTTTTTTTTTTGTTATCAGCAAGTGAAATCTTTTTTGTATATGCAGGCTTTTTCTGAATATTTTTTAATGGTTTTAATTCAGAAGTGCGCATATACATATAAATATGAACAACAACATTCAAATATTGCCACAATTCAGTCTATTTTTATTTAACATACCTGTTTTTTTTGTTGGCCTCCACAATTATCCGAATAGAAGATTACGTCGGCACCAGGGTTTGTTTGTGATAGTTCTTCAAGATAGAGTAAAACACTTGATGCAATTTCTGTGACCCCTCTATGGCCCAGACCTTCGTGCCAAAAAAAGCAGCAAGATTTGTCGTTCACGATTTCTGTTATCTGTAACAATAAGAATAATGATAATGCTGACACATTTTATCAATAGAACTTTAAAAAATTCCCTTTTTACTTACCGTAAAATTATAGCAGTTTAGACGGGACTTATAAAAGAAGGCTGAAGATTGCCCAGTGGGTACTGGTAGCACCGCTTACAAATCATAAACTGCTACCTAACGTGATCAAATTATTCTTGGCATTTTCTTTGTCATTTTGCTTCTCAATTCGGCTTAAGTCTTTTTCTTTAAGATGTGTTTTATGTTCACTTTCTAAGTTTTCTTTTTCATTTTCTGGTGTATTCTTGTATGCTTCACAACTGTCGCATTGGTCTTTCTTGGGCAAAAAAAACCTATATTAAACTCTTGATTAAATATTCTTGTATATTTATCGTAGCTTGCGCCAGGTTTCTTGGCAGAAGACCTTTCTGTTGAATAGTTGCGGTACAACTCGGCTATAGAAAGGCCACCGTCAATAAATTCTCTTTTTGTGTCTTTTCTGACATAGTGACTTTCGATACGTGGAACTGAATTAATGTGGTCGCGTACAGACTTCAATATTTCATTGTCAATCTTTCTGTGGTTTTCATGTTTGCCCCTATTATCTGTGGGAACAATTCCAGTACCACTACTTGCCCTGGACCGAATAACCGTTCGAAGTGTTCTTTCGGGTATACCGAGAGTATTTATTAAAAAAGTCTTGCACACGCGAATTCTTTGCCCCTCTTTAGAAATATAAAAAGCACAATTAGGATTTCTGGGTTTCGTAGCCGAGACACGTCTATATTTAAGATCCAATTTTTCAATGTGAGAAGCCAAAAAGTCGCGCTGTCTTTGTCTTTGCAATGTAGCCAGTTCCCAATATTTTTTAAATATATAATTCGGCTCTAAATGTCTGATCAATCTTTTTGGAACATGATAGCACACACCTCTCTCTACAAGGCGGTCCCATTTGTTTTTCGCTAACTACTTTTCCTGCTTTTGTTTTGTAGCTCTGGCCACTATTTCTCAGTCTTTTAGCTTTTACTTTTATCCAGTTATCAGGGTTGCGGCTTCTTTTTTTGCCTTTTTTAGGAATTGGGGAAGTGTCTTCTTCCTCAATAGTTTCTGTGTTAGACGCCTTTTGGTGAGAAAGAGTGTTTTGAATAGAAGGTTCAGATAAATCACTTGATGAATGCTCACTTCCTGGATAAAAGTTGTCACTGGAACCAGAAGAAAAATCGTCGTGCTCTGTTAAATCATCCGGGTCATTATAAGTCAATCTGGGGATTTTTCTTAACGTTAGTATTATTGAGCCTCTGTTATCATTGGCAGAATGCGCTGTTGGCTGAGCAACTGGTTTTGGTATGAAATAATCATTAGTTTTAGGATCACTATGAATTGAAACTGTATCCAAATTTGCACAAATCGACGGCCCCGGAACCAGTCTGGCAGGGCTTTCAGTATTATTTTTGTTGAAATCTTCATCCAAATCGGTAGACAGCGCCTGGACTGTATGTGGAATTAAAGCATCGGTAGTATATTCATTTAAATTTGAAGCAAGTGCGAGCTCTAAAATCTTTTCAGTTCTTGAACTCATCTTTACTCTTTTTTTACAAAAAAACCTTTTGTCAACTCTGTAATAGAAATAATAAATAGTATTTGGTAAGACATTAAATTTAATTGTGTTTTTTTTTAAGACCAGCTGCACGATGACTATTGGAAAAAATACAGCATTTTGGAAAATTCCCTTAAGTTAAATGTTAGGGCTGCTAAATCATTTACATTTTTGGTGCAAAAGTATTGCAAACTATCAAAGTTATAAACAATTATTTCCATTTATACCCGGGAAGTTCTTTTATTATAATAGCATTTTCGACCAAAAGTTAAAAAGTTTTTCTATTTTTAATTATTTATAACTTCTATAATATGCAATATTTTTGCAAAAAAAAAGGAAATATCCTAGCCCTAACATTAAGCTTTAAAGATATAGTTTTATATTTGCCCAAAATGTATTTTTATTAAAAAGGTATCCACAAACTGAGTTATTTTTTTCAAAAACAAATTTGACGCTCTTGTTAACACATATAGGTAAGTAATTGCATGCAGTTGCTCATAGATATATGCACATGATAATAATAGGTACTCGAAGATGCGTTTTTAAATAATATTTTAGTAAGTTTTTTTGAACGACTGTTGACCGAAAAAAACACATCTACCATAAAAAATAAAAATATTTTAGGGCAACATTGACATAAAATACAAATGCGCCATTATTCAACTTTTTTTTTATACAAAAAACACATTTTTAAAATAATAATGGCATAAAGAGCATTCACGCTTTGATCTTATAAAATGTTATACGAAATTTAGGAATAACAATGACGTACAATACACTTACGTCGTTATTTCACGAAATCTTAATACAAAAAGATCAAAAGTTTCTAGCACCACTAACACAAGCTGCACTTGCGACGTTTTTCTTCCGAATCCATAGCGTTCCACTTGAATGTCTAGACACGACTAACAAATGTGTTATTATTTTTCCAACGGCCGCCTAGCAACATGTGCTATTCGAATAACGACGCAACTGCCATCTAGCGGTAACGAGTGGTAGTACACTTCCGTCGTTATTTTACCGTATATATCGAACCTTTCTGAGACTAATTATGGACTTAAGTCAATTATTGAAAATGTTGCACTTGAGTCATTGTTCTGCCGGAACAGCGGTTTGGTCTATCGGGTTGTTGTATAGGGTTTACTTCATTTTCGACGTTAAAAGTGACGTGCCTATTTTTTCGGTATTCTTCTAATTGTGCCTTTGAATTCTCTGGTGCAGTTGGAGCTTCTATGGACCTAAGACCTTCTCCTGGGATATCTATGTGTCTTTCATATGTATTGCCGCTGTTTTTAAATAACAAGGTCAAAGTGTCCCAGAAGGATGCAAGCATGTGAAATGAACAACCTCCTAACTTATGCAGTGCTACTGCATTTAGGAATATTTCCACAATATATTTTAATGCTCGAAATATAAAGTATATTCCTAAAATTACACTGGTCCGTTCTCCGAGAAGAGTGAAATATCCGTATAACTTTTGTATTGTTGAATTTGCAATCTCTTCTAATTCTTGAGTGTTGAAAAGTTTCACTGTAGAAAATCCTTGTGATTCTACACTTTGTCCAGCCATTTTCCTAATAATTGTATTACTTAAAGCGGCTCTTTCTGAATTAAATAACATGGCGTCTTGTGCCTTTTTAATTTCCTTATAGGTATACAGACCTCCGGAACCTAAGTTTTTAATAGTCTGAAATTTAAATGGTTCTTCCGTGTCAACATCTAGCACTTGAGGTGTTATCCCTTGTGCTGGATGCGGATCAAAACCAGTGGCGGCTCTTATATAGGAGCACTTGAGCACGTGCCTCCCTAAGATTCAGCCCCACATCATCGACAAATATTCACTATAAATTACATATTTAGTTTACAATACAATCAGACCTATGATCAAACTCACAAGTTAACGCGAGCCGTTAATTTCAAAATTAAAGTAAGTGGGTTAAAATCCAATGCTATTTTCCATTTTGGTATGATGCAACTACAGTTAACGGTCGTGTTAATTCTCGATCTCGTCATCCTAAACAGGAGTGACGCAATCCTTAAAGTGAGTACTTTAGCATATTTGAGCCAATCAGGGACGAGTTCGGTTATCAATCGCGGAAATTTTGAAGATTGTTTGGAAATGTCAAGTTGTCAAGCGGTCAATGAACTTTTGCCAGCGGTTGACGGCCACAGCTGGGTTTTATTCACATATTTGTTGATTTTGGGCGATTTTTGCTTCAAAAATTAGTAATCGAAGAGTTTTTGGTGAAAAATGCAACGTTTGTTAGATGCATTAGCTCGTTTTTTATAAAGAAATGGAAATATATTTATACGGTAAGTCAAAAACCCCATTTTAAGTACATTGTTGGTATAGATTTTTACAAAGGATTTTACTTTCAGATTATTTTACTTTAAAAATCTTAAAATTACTGAACAAAGTTGATTTGATTTGATTTACAACTCCCTTATAGTGACTTTTATACCTTCTAGATCATAACAAAACATGAGAGGAGAGAATTTCGAGGAGATTTCCTTCTATTTACCTAAATCCGTACCAGCTACTGAATTACACGTAGAAGTGAATAAAATATAAGAATTATACCATTTTCTAATATTTATTGAAGCCTTCAAATAGTTTCCTATAATTTACAAGCTGAATAATACATGATGTTACAGTTTAATTCAGCTTTGGCAACAATTTACACCTAATAGAGGTAAGTTTTTAAACTAGGTAGCTAGATACTAGATAATTATTAAAACCTGGATCAACCAAGTATTGTTTCGTACAAATTACACAACTTGTGTTGTATTTATAGATCTTTTAGTAGGTACCTAATGTTTATAAAAAATTGAACCACTAGGGTCACAATTCAAAAGCCCAGGTAGGAATACAAAAGTGAGAGTAAGGGCTTTGTCCCTTGGTATTCGTTGGGCTTTGATCCATTTTTCTAAAATATTTACAACAGTTTTAAAGTTAGAAATGAATAGAGAGTAGATATTTTTGTTGTTTACTTACCTAAGTGCTTGTAAAAATATCTCATAAGGTAACGATTCAGGTTAGTTATCCTATCTATCCTATGCAGAGCATTCCTTTGTTTATTTTTAATAAAAATATCAACATTCTATCTTATTAAACCTTTTTTTTTATCATTTTTATACCTACCAGTATCCTAACAAAGAACATATGCACCTGTAACATTCAGAAACTAAAATATTACTATCGAGGAATGGTAGCCTAGAGCAAAGTTAATACTAAAAATATTTAAATAAGTTCGAATGTTATTTTACTATTTTTTGTACGTAGGCAAATGAGGCAGAAGCAGCTGGATGAAATACGAAGAACTAGTATAGAATGGGCAAGATTAGAAATTGAGATGTAGAAGGAAAGAATGCCAATGATAAATACCTGAAATATTCTGAGGTGCAAAAATTATTAAAGCAATTAGTGTCACATGGAAACATGGACAATGGATAAACTTTAGACTGCAGTAAAGTCGCGACAGGGTACAGCCATATTTATAATAAAAATAATTAATTATAGAAATTACTTTTAGATAACTTTAGGTATACTAAAATTCTAAAAGAATCGCTTAACATAACAGCATTGTTTAGAAACATGACTCTTTTTATATTTCCTGTATGAGGGTATCTCTGAGACTTCCTTAAAATTTTATCGCAAAAACAGTAGGTATAGTATCTTTCGGTTTAGAAAGAAGTTAGTTGAGGTTACATTTTTATGGCATGTATCACATTCTAGTTACTTTTATTTCAGGTGGAGATATATGTTGATTTAGGACCGAATTTAATATATATTTTTTTTATATTAATTAAAATGCGACGAGGCCAGTAACGAACAAGGTCAACTCTAAATTATTAAAGACATGTTAAGGGGTTTTAAAATATTAATTAGTTAAATTACCACGTTTTTCCGGAGGTACAGGAAACAGTATACTTATGATTTCCTGATCGAAAATTTTCTAGTTTTCACACTAATTTTAATATTACATAAAGAAGCTGTCTCAAAACATCACCAAAAGGAATAAACAATCAAGGTTACAGTTTTATAATAATTATCAAATAATAAATAAAATACTCTCGAATACAATTTTGTTTTGAAAAGTTTCTTTTGAGTTTTGGGTTACTTTTTTTAGTAAGCAGAAAGACACATATGAAATTCTAACGTTAACTAACTTCTTTTTAAACTGAAAAATATTATAGCTTTGTCGTGAAACCAAAATACAAAAAAAATTTAGCAAGTTCTTGATACGATATTATTTTAGTCTTGACAATCGTGTTGAATATTATTAGCAGTACCTACCTACCAGATTTTGTAAAAATTGTAAATGTGATTTTGACCGCTAATAAATAAATAAGTAACAACGAAAATAGTTTATATAATGGTTTTACTAAATTAATATCTAAAATTACAGGAGTAACTTAAGTGTTAAAACAAATTTACATTTTATAACGTAAAATTACAACTGGAAGCAGCAAACTAGTATCATGTCTCATGGCTTTGTGTTTCATGTGGTGGGGTTTTCTCTATCTACTGCAACTAGATATACCAAAAACCTAAAATTGTTAACAGCTTTTTACAAATTAATTTTTTACCTAGCTACAGGGCATCCTGGAATGTCACTCCTGAAGTTTCCCATTTGACAAACCTACTTTTATGATTGCTCAAAAATGGTTTGTAGAATGAGAATTTTGGAATGAAATTCAAAAATAAATCAAGTTTATTTTAACATATTTTTAAATTGTATAGCAATTATCCCCATGGCAGAAAGCAAAAACTAAAATGTTTACACATTACTAACGTCGAATAATATACTATGTAGTTTATAGTAGATGAAAGCGAGACCTTTTATGTAGGGTTGACTACAGCCAATTATTAATGATAAGCCTTAGCACTTTTTTTTATCAATTTTAAGTTTACACTTGCAAACGATTAGGTCAGGTTAGTCAACTGAAACGTTGTGTTCAAATCAAAATAAAACGAATAAGGATTCGACAAATTTCGACCTTTGTCATTTCATCTTTAAAATAATCTTCAAGATTTTGCCTATTTCTAAATGACTGCAAAATAATATTGTCAAATGCTGCCTGCTAAAGGACACAAATAGACATCCAAATACGAACAGTTTAAAACGTAGTGTTCAAAAATTCGACAAACAGTTTAAAATGTAAAGTTAAAAACTCTTTCACACTATTATACAGCGTTATACATGAGCAGCGAGGTAACACTATTTTTAAACCCATAAAGTGGTAGTTGTTTTATATTATTAGGCAACTTGTTAAAAATTTGGATGACAGTAGAATCTGGTCTTCTTTGACACTTCCTCAGCCAGCAATATGTTGGAACCAAAGCATCTCTGCTCCTGGTTTCATACTCATGCACGTCTCTGTATCTTGTAAGAGATTGTTCATTCTTTTTGACATGTAACAGGCACTTTAATATGTACTGAGATAGAAAAGTGGGAACTTTTAGCTGTATGAATGCCTATCTGCAGTTTTTTCTCCAGCCTAGTTCTAGAGTTATTCAAACTACTATCCTCTGCAGACCAAAAACTTGCCCTGACTGGCTTGCACAGCCTCATGTCAGGACTGCATAGGACATCACTGAGTGGAAGATGGCAAATATATACCATCCTCATTGTAACCTCTGACACACAATTTTTGGCCATGGTTTTTATATATAAGTTATTAAATGGTCTTCTCCCATCTTACCTTGGTGGATTTATTGCCCATAACAGTGATGTACATAATTACCCTACTCGAAATAAAAATGATTTTTATATCAAGAGGACTAATTCCAGGAGAGCTATGAATTCTTTATTTTTCAAAGGTCTTAAAGAGTACAATGATCTACCGAGATATGTCAAGGAGTGTTCATCGATTAATAGTTTTAAAAGAGAGCTTAGGACATTTTTTACGAGCTATTGTTGTCGCGTTTTTTGTTTTTTTTTCTTTATTTTTTAAATTTTTATATTTGATTTTTATATCTGTAGAATTAAGGTTAGTTTAGTTATATTATTTGTATTATACTACGTTAGCTAATTTGTATTAGGCTTGCCTATTGAAATATATGCTATTAATAACATATAGAGAATGCAAAACAAATACTCCTCCGAAGCCTGCCAACTACATCGTCTACATGATGGTCCCATTTAAACTTGCAGTCCAGTTGGACACCCAGGAAATGGACCTTTTTCAAGTTGTCCCTAACATTGATATCGTCCCGAAGTGCAAAGATTATTTTAATTGTTTTGTCCACTAGCAACAAACCAGTCAGATTATTTATTTTAATATATATTTTTTAAATATTCAGCCATATAAATTTACAATGTAAACTACTGACAACGTCAACAATTAGAGATCTAAAGTAATAGGTCATAAGGCGTTTAGAGGATAATGGTATGGTATTCACGTATGTCGTAAAAATTGTTTTCAAGAAGATAGCACTTAACTTTTTTTTTTAACTTTTTTACTTGAGAAATTTTAAGGGACTCTGGTAGTGCAATTAATAATCTGCTGCAACAGCAGAAAGGGCTTTTCCGATATGATGATGTTTTGTACCCTGAAATATAGATTTTATTTGAGTTTCTAGTGTTATATCTGAAGTATATTAAAACTTGTAGGAGTGTTTTTTAACAAACATCAGTGCACTAAGAATCAGAATACCTGGAAGTGTGAGAATCTAATGCTGCCGAAAGGTTTCTTTGCGTGACTCAAGTGGGCTTAAGGAGTAGATTTTACGAATAATTTTTTTTTGAAGAATAAATAATCTTTGAAGTTCTGAGTAGTTTGTCCTCAGTAAAGCACAAGAAGAGTTAAGTGGCTGTAGGCCAAAGAATAATATATATTTAACAATTGTTTGGCGTTCATAAAGGTTTTTAAGTTGACAAAGGCATAGTAAGCAGTTTAGTTTTGCAGCAACATTGTCTACATGGGCTGTTTACTTTAATTGTAAGTCTAGGTGAAGACCCAGAAACTTGCATTGTTCTACTCTTGTAATAAAATTATTATTCAATTTTAAGTATAAATCAGGAACCTGCTGCTTTTTATAGAATGCCATGTAATGGGTTTTATTTGTGTTAACAACTAGATGATTTGTTTGGCACCAAACAGAAAATCTAAGCAGAATTGTATAAGTTATTTCAAGTAGTTGATTAAGTGTAGAAGCAGGTATGACTACTGCTGCATCATTTTTTCAAATCGTTTATAAATAATGCAAAAAGCAAGGGAGAGATTACGCCTCTTTAGGGAACGCCCTATCTGATATTTAGTTTCTCCGAATAGGAGCCCTAAAGTTTTACTCTTATTTGGCGATTAGAGAAAAATGATTCCAGCCAGTCAGAAATATTACCACGTATTCCCATAGCATGCAACTTTCTGAGCAAGATGGCAGTGTCGACGTAGTCAAACGCTGGGCTAAGATATGGAGTGATATTTTGGGGTAGTTCAACGGAAATACACAGAATTATAGTCATGCAAAAAAGGTGCATCCGAAATATTTTTAGGATGAAGCAGCAGGAAAGTTGTAGGTCTGTTTTTGTAGAAAAAAATATTCTGACGGTAATAGGAATGTACATTTTGGACTCTGTAATATTTGTATGTGATAATAGGGATCTTTTTCTCGATTTTAATGTGAAACATGATTATGATACTCGCCATAAAAGTAATGTAGTACCAGAAAATTATAACTATACTTACATACCTCCAAAAAAATGTAAAATACTGCATCATAAAAATTTTTAATTGTTTCTCAGACGAAATTAGAAACCTGCCAAAGAATAAACTAAAATATATCTTAACAAAATATCTAGTCAGTAAGGCCTTCTACAACCTTAATAAATTCTTTGATAATCCTGATAAAGGAATAATTCAGTGTTAAATTTTAAATGTTTGTTACAATTTTAAGCATGTGTAATTTTATCAAAATGGTCATTGTCTAAATGTAATGTAATTACAAATTTAAAATGGTTATTTACAAAAATCTCTCCAGACATTGTTCAACAGCCCCTATTGGTTTTCTTTTATTATGTTTATAGTAAATGTAAGCATCTTATTATTGAACAAATAAATACTATTGTATTGTATTGTATTAAATCGAAAAATAGAGCTATAGTATAGTAATTAGAATCTATTGTTTTATAAATACATTCCAAGAGATTGTAAGCAGCTGTGCTAGTAGAGAAGTTTGAGCAATACTAATAAAAAATTAGGTAGGTACTATATTTTAAGACAGGACCTACCTTCACATTATTAGATAATGATCCTTTTATAGTGAATAAAATTGAATCGAGTTTAATCACATTGGAATCTTCTTGAGTCCTGATATGTGCTGGTAATTTTAGGTTGGTCATATCCTATAACATCACATTATATCACTGAGAAAAAGGCTAAAATAAAAAAAAATAAACTAAAATTATACAATACATACTTTGCTTTCACTGCGAATAATCTCTCGAGTTATCTGTCTAGTTGAAACGCATCTCATACCATAATCTCTTTTTTTCTAAGTGAGTTTTCTGACACAAGCTGTTCTCAATTTCTGTTAAGCAGATAAATTATTGAGTACCTACTTTAATTTTCATGCAGCAACCACATTCTACTGATGTTAATACATAAGTGTAAGCCGGACTACAAATACAAATACTAATAATCTTTATTCCCACTAGGAGCCCTAAAGTAATTAAAAGTATATTTAATATGAAGCAGTAGGTAAATACATATAATTGTTTAATAACTAGCCTCTTTAGGTATCAAAAATATTTTCTTTTACCATTTTCTTGGTGAAAACTTGTCACAGTTACCAATTGAAATAAACTTTGTCTCGTGTCTGTGTTCTTTACTGGTTAATACTTTAATTCCAATCCATATTCTAAAAAAAACGGCTGTAATAATGTAAATATGTAAACGAGCATTCAATTGAAATATATAAATAGGTACTTACGACATAAAATAATGTATCTCGAACGCACACTATAAAGCTTTCTCTCTAAAATCTAAATCTATACTATTTTTAGGTTAAGAATTCTGACACTTAAATCTGACAATCACATCCGATAACTTTAACGGCTCAGCTGTTTCTCCACCACAGTGAAAAATCAACAAGTAGGCTGTTTTCGGTTGTTGTCATGGAAACACTCACGTTAAAAGTTAAAGTGAGCATTTGATCATAGGGCTGAATGTCTGTTACAAAGCAATTCTAACATGATTTTATAAGCTCCCTAATCAATTATCGTTTCGCTAACTAAATATTTTGTAGCAGGTCTCTAATCCCGAATGCTTGTCGCAGGAAAAATGTGCTCCGTGGCTATCGCTACTTGATATGGACGGTTCGCTTCCCGTAATAAATGCACCTTGTCGTCCCCATCTCTTTTTAGCGCACGGCTCTAAATGGGCTTTCATTCCTCTCAAATGAGCACGCTTTAGCTGTGCTGCATGCCGATGCCTTGCTTTCGGATGGTTATTGAGAGATCGTTTTATATGTTTTGCTGATCCGTGTAGCGCGGTAGACTGATGTCATGTTCTGCATTTTCAATTGTTTATTGAGGGTTAATTTGGTTTGAATGGTTTGATTGAACATTCATTTAAAGTTTACAAAACAAGAAAAAACAATGAGTGCGAGTGCGTCCGCGTCGTCGGATATGAAATACACCGTGGAATTTTTGAAAAAATCTTTTAGCAACTTACCTTTGGAGGAAAAAGTGATTGTCAAGAAGATTGGGAGACCTAAACCTGCTATTAACATCACCCAAGTTACCAAAGGTCCGAAAAGAAATTTCAAAAGAGTATTTAAGTGCGAGATTTATGAAAAGTATGAGTGGCTTTGCGGCTGTGAAATTAAAAATAGTATTTTTTGTTTTCCTTGTTTACTATTTGCAACGGAAAAGGCGGAAAGTTGTTGGGTTGATACCGGTGTTATAGACTTGGCGCATTTATCGCTAAAAGTTAAAAAACACGAACGTTCACAAGTGCATATAAACTCCCAGTTAGAGTTAAAATTGTTGGGTAAAATTGACATTAGGCAACAATTAGATAGCGCCTATAGGAGAGAGATAGAGAGACATAACGACGAAGTATTGAAGAATAGGTACGTACTATCAAAAATAATAAATTGTATAAAGTGTTGCGGCATTTTTGAACTAGCTTTACGTGGGCATGACGAGACCGAAAACTCATTAAATCCTGGCATTTTTAAAGGGTTGATCAACTTAAGCACAGAGCTGACTTGGCTTTAAAAGATCATTTTGAGAAAGCCTCTGTGTTTAAAGGTACTTCCAAAAGCATTCAAAATGAATTACTGGACTGCATGTTGCAAGTATGCCAGGAAAATATTAAAAAGGAAAAGCCGAATCGCAGTTTGTGTCAGTTATTGCGGATGAGACGACGGATGTTTCTTCCAAATTTCAGATGGCTGTTGTTTTCAGATATATATTGAAAAATGGTAGCCCAGTGGAACGATTTTGGACATTTTTAATTCCAGAGGACCACGATGCGAAAAGTTTGGCCAGCAGCATTAAAAGTGAGTTAGAAAAAGTTATAGATAGGCCAGAAAAAGTTATTTCACAAAGTTACGATGGGGCTAGTGTTATGAGCGGACGTGGTGTGAATAAAATAGTTCAAGGTGACTACAAATACGCATATTATGTTCACTGTTATGCGCATCAATTAATTTTAATTCTAGCTCATGCTACCTCTCAAAATTCAGAAGTACGAGTATTTTTTTCGAATATTACTGATATTACCAATTTTTTCTCAAATTCACCGCAGAGGGTAGCAGTATGAGATGAAATTGTTGGAAATCACATGCCAAGAACATCACATACTAGATGGCTTTTTAAAATAAGATCTGTAAATGCCATTTATGAGAACAGGGAGGCCCTAATAGAATGTATGGAAAAAATACAAGAGAATACCAAGCAGTCGACAACTATCAATCAGGCGTCTGCCAATGAAAGAATGTTATATGACTCAAAGTTTGTGTTTTGGCTTATGCAAATATTTTGTACAATAAATTACAAAAATCAACAACCGATCCTACAAGAGTGGTCTCTGCCCTAAAGACCTTTGAGGAATGTATTCAAAAAGAGCGAGAAAACATCGAAGCAATACCATCATTAGTTGAAGATGTTGTACACATTCAAAGTAAAAGGCGCAAAGAAAACCCATATGTGACAAAAGTAGTTGCAGCGAAAGAAGTATGCGATACTATTTTAATACAAATGAAAGACAGATTTTCTTTCAATAGTCATCTTAGTGGGTCTCTTTTGTTTTTGCCCGATAATTTTCCTGAGTATGAGCTCAATTTTCCAACCAATCACCTTGACGAAATGGCTCAAGCATATCCATTTTTAGATAAGACGAGACTACACACTGAATTGGAAATCATATATAAGAGACCAGATTTTAGAAATTTATCAGGTGCTGTACACTGTTTAAAGTTTATAATTGAGAATAATCTACAGACTGTTTTCTCAGCGACATTTTGTCTTTTACAAATAATTGTTACAATTCCTATGACAACCGCAGAAGCCGAAAGAAATTTCTCAACACTAAAAAGAATAATAACGTTTTTAAGGAGTACTATGAACCAAGAGAGACTTTCTGCCCTGGCAATGTTGTCGATAGAGAAAAAAATGTTGCAAGATATTCCTAACTTTAATGATTTAGTTACTGAGAAATTTGCTAAACTTAAAGACAGAAGAATGCATTTTTTGTTTAGACACTAAGACTTAATATATCAGTTCTGTTTTTTAAAAATATTTTTAGTTTTTTATGTTGTTGTTGACTTTTCTAGTTACTACTTCCCAAGTATGCTGTATGATGGTAAGTTTTCAATTAAAATTTATATTTTGTTTTATTAACATATCTACGTACAAAAATAACATAAAAATTAGGAAAGCTTTTTACTCGTAAATTTGACACTTAACTACACAATATCTTGTGGTTGGAACGGAGGGGTGAAATAAAAGGAAGGGGTAGTGGTGGGCGGAGATATGCGCAAATTTTTCGTTCTTTTTTTTGTCATGCTTGATGCTTGTGAACCTCCACAAACTTCCGTCACGAGCCGCCACTGATCAAAACCTATCCACTTGTTCTCTAAGTAGTACATGGCCGGTATAATTGTATTACATTCTGTTTCAACGGCGTGTTCTTGTAATATCCTGGTAATAGGGGACATAAAGTAACTTTTGTTATTAACGGTAACGGGTAACTCAACAAAACAACTGTTTCCTTGTATTTCTACTGCTATAGGTAAACATTTCATTATATACATGACTTCACCGGCTACTTTCGCGACATAACCTAATCGATTCTTTACAATGGAAGCTACCGAGTTAGGGGTAAGAGGTGCTAATAACAGTCGGTTCTTCAAAATTTCTCTATGCAGCAAGCATCTTCTATATTCAGTATGGGCAATTGGGCATACATGTTATGTAGACTTCTTTTGAATGACTGCTCGACATACATAAATTCTGTATTTATATAGGTAATAAGATCTGCCTCTTCATTTACTTTATTTAAGGTGAATGGCGTATGTTCTACTGCATTTTTCTTTTCCAAAATTAATAATCGTGGATGCTCACTTTCCCATACAAAAGATTCACAGGTAGATTGCTGGCGGATGAGTTGCATAGCAAAAACTTCGTCTTGGCTTTCCACCACTAAGTATCTATTTTCCATTTGTTGCGTTTGTTTTTCTTTTACATAAGTAGGTAGCTTTTCCATTATATATAAAATACTGTATTTTTGGCATTCTCCCGGAACGCTTCTTTCCCATGTTGATTCTCCATTTATTGAATCCATACAATAACCTTCTAAGAATTGATATGTCATTCCATTTAAAAGTCTAATTTCATTTGTTTCTAGGGAGACCTTAGCGTAATAATCGCTTATAGCTATTTTTATACTTGACTGCACAACAACATTGTTCCAGTTATGCCCATTTTCGTTATACTGTCCGGCCTCACAGTTTCGCTGGTTGTCTACCTTCCCAGCTAATGTCGCTGATGACGAAATCGTTGAATTAGCTCTCAATCTTGTGATAATATGTCCACGGATACCTCGAAATTCCCTGTATAAATGAGTATTTCTTCATTCTTCAGCTCCTATTTCATGTACATATGTTAGTACACCGTCTTCAACAGAAGATTCATGCGAAAATGCTCCACAATGTTTTATAATTCTTGTTACTTCTATCAGACCTGACTACACGTGCACATATTTAAATCGTCGTTTTTCTACAATTTGGGCGTATCCCTCTTGTACTTTATAATCACTTTCCGGGCTAGGGCAGGAGGCAACTTCTCGTAATGATATCACCGTGACATTTGTTGATGGATTCTTGCAATCATATGCTATAAAGGCAGCTTCGGCACAGAGCATGCAACACCAAAATATCATCGTTATTTTCCCCACTGTAAAATAAAATTTCTATTACTATCTTCTTATCCTAATACATGGTGGCTCCATTGCTATTTAATTTAATCTAATACCTAGTCCCTAAAACGGCTAGGCATTATAACTTCACGAGTCCTAGTACGTCTTGTTATTTCTGGTGCTTCTTCGTCGTCGGAGTCTTCGAGGGCGCTATTATACTCCTCGGGTTCTTCGTCAGTTCCTTCCTCTAGTTGAGGTGTGGATTCAGAGTCACGTGGCGTAGACCCTGAAGGATCCTCCTTACTTCCTTCGTTGTCCCTATCTTCAGAATCTGAGTTAGGACGCACTTCCGTTCCTTGATTTAAGAACTCATCAACTGTTTCCTGATTTATTTCATTGTTCGCCGGCCCTTCTGGGGCCGTCGTTTGTTGTGCATCCATTTTCTGTGCCTCTTTCCTATCTTCATTAAAATCTTGCATATCTCCTTTATACAGTTTCAGTCTTTCAGCTTAGACCATATGTTCCTTTCTTCCGCTTATTTCCTTTATTTTGAATGTTACTGGCCCCTTTTTGTCAATTATTCGGTATGGGCCTTTCCATTTAGCGTACAACTTTCGGCTTAGCTTTTTCCCTGGTATGGCGGGACTATATAGGTAGACTAAATCACCTAGCAGAAATTTTCTTCTGGTCTTTCGTTGATTTTGCCTTTTGCATCTTTTGTCAATGTTCTTTCCTATATTTTCTGGTGCAATCACATTGTAGCATTTTTAATCTTTAAATGCTAAATTATTAACAATTATTCATATTCCCAAAGTCCAGCGCATTCACCCTACAATAGTTTAATAGGTAGTACCAGTTATGGGCGTTGCAGATAATAAGTGACGGGTGGACGTTCGCGCAGTACCATGGTAAGGTACGATTTAGCTCCCCGCGGAATTGGTGTGGATTCTTTGTCGAGCATCGGAGAATCACGTTCATTTTTAATGCTCGAAGTTTTTTTGAGAGTTTTTTGGCACCATGTAAAGGTACTTTCGGGAACACTTCCCATAATTTTAAGTGGATTTTTAGTATAAATGTCCAGATATTGTTTTTGCCGTGTTGTGAATCCGAAATGGTGGTAGTGCACCCTCAGTAAAGAGGTAAGATGTCCTAATGTTTGAGTTTTTAGAACTTTTTGGTTATTTTCGTTGTTACTTGCAGGGTTTCACGCTAGGTTTAATAACTAGGCGTTATTGTGCCTGTGGTTTTGGACCCATTTAGAATTGTTCATCTCAGGGACTAGTTCAATCCAGGAACTTAGTAAAGCTCCCTTCAGTTCCATCAATGGACTCCCATAGGTCTGCAATCAGCTGCGTTGCAAGACCCGGTTCCTAGACGGAGTCATGTGGTAAGGCTACCAACACCGTTGCCGTCCAGAAGCTGTTGTTCCAGCCAAAGCATCAATGGACCTAAGGCCAGTTCTTTCCGTTATTATTTCTTAACGATTTTACAATACACCGTAACCATTTTACTTCACTTACTTAATCATTTTTTATAAGGGTGCATAAGCGGGATGTTGCCCGTGTCGACATCTCGAAGTAATCATTTTTCATTTAATAATCTAGCAATGTAAGCAAGTCTTCTGATCGTTGCTCATTACCTACGTTTTTTTAATTTTTTCGGTAATATGATTGTATATAAATGTACATAAAAGGGATATATCTTTGGCCAAAGAATATACTAGGTACTTAGCGTCGAACTTTTTTAGCTTCAATGCATAACTTTTAAGTTACTTTTACATCAGAATACGTTGCATTTTTAAATCTCAATTAATACAGAAATACTTAATAATCATACTTAAACCGCAATCGTCTCAGGATAATGATAATGTTATGTTCGCCTTTTTTTTGTACATAATTAACCCCCCTTAACGTCACTAATTTACTTACTATTAAAGACTGATTGAAAGCTATCCCAATGTTTAAGATTTATTTTAATTTTCACCACCTCACCTTATAGAGCTCATTTCCCAGTTTGAAGCTCTATCTACTCTATTAACCAAAAAAAAACTGGGTGGCGCCCTACAAAAAAGTGTAAGTATTCCTAACCCAGGACCAACACCGCTCTCCGGTGAAAAGCTGCCGTCAGCGAGTGCTACTTTTTGGAAAAGCTTCAAGTTTCCTCAATTTGTAGTCACATAAAATGGCGCCCAACGTGGGGCCCGACTGCTTGCACTTTTCCAGAATTTTTCCTAACTTTTCTATTGAGATAGGCTTCAATCTAGTCGTCCTTTAATTATATTTCAAGTTATCTAAAGTAGTATTGAGTGTATATTAGTGCACCCCATAAATTCCTTTTCAAAAACTACCCCGGATTGCGGAACAATTTTATTAGTTTCTCTAATTCTGTTTTTCTGTCGCTTGCCTACCTGCGGACTGACAAACGTTATTAGGTTGGTTGATCTATTTTTTTAAAAATAAAAAGGTCACGTAAGTTATTAATCTAAGTAATTGGTTCAAATTATTTTTACCGAAAAGATAATATTATATTAATTTGGTTTAATAAAGAATGAAATTAAATAAAATACGTTTCCGAAATCAATAATTTCAGACGGCACAAGTCCGTGTTGAGACAAAAAAGAGTACCGAGTTTTTTATTTTAATGCAGATAAGGCGATCGAAGTCTTTAAGCGAAGCAGTATTTTGTATTATTTACAAGCTGTGCACCTTGGAACATTATTAAAACCATTTTCAAGCATTTATTTTTTAATAGTGAATTAAAATTTATTACCAGCGGGTTCGTTATTTTTGAAACTTTATCAAATTACTTAAGCCTAGTGTAGTCACATTAATTATTTCTCTTACAGGTGGTCCTAAAAATAGGGTTTCACTTGACTCACTATACCGGGTGGATATTTTGTAATATACCGGTTATTTCGAGATTTAATTTTTCTGCGTTTTTTTATATTTTATTTTTTAAATATTTTCTATATTCCGGTGGTTGTCATACCTTCTGGCTGGTCGTTTCAAGTAATTTCCAAACCGAAGTTTCTTGTATTTTCCTAGTTTAATTTGGATATTTTTTTGAAATATAATGGATCTTTCCTTCAGTTGCAATCATCTCCTCGATTACGAACTCGACTATGAGCTTGCAATACGTGCGGTAATTTCTAGCCGTAATGTAGGAGAGAAAAGAAAAATTTTGGGAAAACTTTTAAGAAAAGAGGTAGCTAGTGGTCGACCAGGTAGTCAGATAAACTCGGAAGCTTATGCATATGATTTTATATTAGAAGAACAAGCAATTAATCGTAGTATTCTTTCTATTTCGGATGCAATAACAGATTTTGAGGGAACCATCACTGATTCCGGTTTCTCGCGCATTAAATCCAGAATCAATCACCTTATCGGGCGCGTTAAGCGTATTATAATTCCTGACATTGATCCGGACGATATTGTTAAATTTAAAAACGAGTCGTATGCCTCATGTATTAAGTTGAAAGCAGACTTGGATGATAAAATTATTGTAGATCCGTCATCACCTGGAACTGCCTCTGTGTTCCCTCAGATGACCACCACTCCCATTGTTAACCTAAACCCAGTTATTTCCTGTTCTGCGAATAAACAACCAATATCGACATGGGGAATTAAATTTAATGGCGATCCTAAGAGGATATTTTATTTTCTGGAACGTGTAACGGACCTAGCGCAAGCGCGTGAAGCCACCGACGAGCAGTTATTTAATTCGGCCGTAGAATTTTTTATTGGGGACGCGTTTATTTGGTATCGAAGTATTAAGTCGACAGTCTCAACTTGGAATTCCTTAGTTCAACAATTAAAAAAAGATTTTTTATCGCCATTTGCTGATGACGAGACTTGGGAAGCGATCAGACAAAGAAGACAGAGGAAAAATGAATCGGTAACGATTTATGTTGCTCAATTAGAAAATCTTTTTAGTCGCTTAGCTGCTTGTCCTGCGGAGGTCACAAAATTAAAATATATTAGAAAAAATTTGTTACCTGGATATGTTAGTCAACTTGCCTTACAAACAGTTGATTCTGTGGCAACGTTACTCGCTCTGTGTAGAAAGCTTGAGGAAGCTTCCTATATTACCTCACGTAAATCTACGCAACAGATTTCTTATTTGGATAGTACTCATTCTTCAGGATCTAATCAGGGCAGTCATAAAATTTCCAAATTTAATAAGCCTAACCCTAGGACGAACTTATTTCAATCAGAGGTTAGGGACAACAGTCTGGATGTAATGGAGGAGAGCAAAAAAGATTTTGCTAATAAAAATAAAGTGGTTTGTTTTAACTGTCGTCTACCCAATCATACGTATAGTGTTTGTAGGGAGAAAAGAAAAACCTTTTGTTATAAATGTGGAGAACCAAATGTCAGAATTTCGTCGTGCCCAAGGTGTACAAAAAACTAATTTGCTCAATGTCTACTGGTGGTCGAGACATTGCCGCTTCTTATAACAGGGCCACTCATAAGTTTAGGCATAGTTTTTTCAATAAGGCGGATTGGACAGGTTGGCTAAATGTCGTTTCTAAGTTTTATAAAGTCAAGGCCGATAGAATTTCTGAAGCACTCCCCTTATTTTTAAATACAGAATCTGATAACAGGCCCTATCTTTTGGTTAAATTGTTTGATCAGGATATAGGTGTTTTATTTGATTCAGGGGCTAATTCCTCCATAGCAGGAGCAGAAGGACTAAAGATATTGAAACAATTTAAAATTAAGATAAATCCAATCTCAGACCGAAATATTGTTACAGCTGATGGAGTTTCTCAAAAAATAAGCGGTGTTGCCGACTTGCCAATTTTTATCGATAATTCCTGCAAACTTATTAAAGTTTTAGTTGTTCCTTCAGTGACTCATTCTTTTATATTCGGGGCTGATTTCGCTAGAAGCTTTGGGTTACTGGTTGATTTTAAGAATAATAGTTGGCTAATTCGTTGTAACGATTTTAATATTAATATCACTTCAAAATTACCTAAAGATTCTCGTATTCCTAAACTTTGTACCTTGGACGACTTAACGCAAACTCAAAGATTAGAGGCCCAAAAAGTCTTGGATTCGTATAGAGAAATTGATAGTAAGGATAAGTTGGGGAGGACCAATAAAATTAAACTTACTATCGATACCGGCGATAGTTTGCCGTTTAAGAAAAAACCCTATTTGCTTTCCCCTTATATGCAAGAAATTTTAAATAAAGAGTTAGACTCCATGATAAAATTGGGAGTTGTTGAGGAATCGCAAAGTCCATGGAGCTCTCCTACGTTACTCGTTAAAAAACCAAATGGTGAATATAGATTCTGCTTTGACGGGCGTTTTCTTAACAACTTGACTAAGCATGACAGCTTTCCCTTGCCTCATGTTGACCGTATTTTAAATAATTTACGTAATGCTAAGTTTATCTCTTCCATTGATTTGCGAAAAGCATTCTGGCAAATTCCGTTGGATGATGCTTCCAAGGAGAAAACTGCTTTTTCTGTAATCGGTCGTGGACAGTTCCAGTTTACCGTTGTACCTTTTGGCCTGTGCAATGCGGCGCAGACACAACAAAGACTAGTAGACTCAATTTTTGGCCCTAAGTATGAACCGCACATATTTTCGTACCTTGATGATATTTTGCTTTGTTCTCCTACATGGGAACATCATGTTGACTTATTAAACACTGCCAAGAAATTACTTACAGACGCAGGACTTACCATTAACCTTGAGAAATGTCAATTTTTTAAAACGTCTTTAAGATACTTAGGTTTCATAGTTGGTAACAATTCCTTAGCTACCGATCCTAGTAAGGTCGAGTGTATGGTGAACTACCCTCGCCCTTGTACTTCGACAGAAATTAAGCGATTTATCGGAATGTGTTCGTGGTATCGACGGTTTATAAAAGATTTTTCTTCCCTTGTAAGTCCCTTAAATGATCTTCTTAAAGGCAAAAAGAAAAAGCAAGCGGTTAGTTGGAATGACGAAGCGGAAGAAGCCTTTTTGTATATTAAGCAGAAGCTGGTTAGCGCACCTATTCTGGCCCAACCAGATTTTAATCAAAAGTTTTATGTTCAAGCCGACGCTTCAGATGTGGGAATAGGTGGTATGTTGACTCAGTTTATTGATGGTGAAGAAAAAGTAATTGCTTATGCGAGCCGTACCTTGTCTCGAGCAGAAAGGAATTATTCAGTAACTGAACGGGAATGTTTAGCGGTAATATTCTGCATTGAAAAGTTCAGACCTTGGATAGAGGGTACTCGATTTACCGTGATCACAGACCATTTCAGCTTGCTCTGGCTTTACAACTTACAAATTCCTTCTGGTAAACTCAGTCGTTGGTTGTTTAGATTGAGACAGCATACATTCGATTTACAGCATAGAAAAGGCTCCATGCACCTGGTGCCAGATGCCTTAAGTCGGATACCTTCTTGTTTTTCTAATAATACGAATATTGATAGTCCATCTATCTCACAAAATTTAACTCCACAAGTATCTTTATTATCCATTGACATCACTTTCCTAGATCCCTGGTATGTTTCTCTTCGTGACAAAATTCGTAAGTCACCTGAAAATTACCCTCAATGGCGAGTTGACGATGATATGGTGCAAAAATTAATTTCTTGTCGTTCTCCTTATACTTTTAACAAGCGAGAGTGGAAACTCTTGGTTCCCAAGGGTCAGCGTTTAAACATTATCAAAGATTGCCACGTACCTCCCACTAGTGGACATTTTGGTTTTCGAAAAACCTTGCATCGGGTACAGGAGTTGTATTATTGGCCTCAAATGAGATCGAATGTTTTAAAATTTATTCGTGGATGTTTAGTGTGCGGCGCACAAAAACATTCTAATTTACCCAAGATTGGTACGATGGGGAAAGAAAAAGTAGTCGACTTGCCTGGCCAAATAATTTCTCTTGATTTTATAGGTCCCTTTCCGCGCTCAAAGAGAGGTAGTAAGTGGCTACTTGTAGCTGCTGATTGGTTTTCTAAATACACTTTTATTTTTCCGCTTAAGTCTTCTAAATCCGATTTTATTATAGACATCCTGGAAAATCAAATTTTCCTTATATTTGGCGTACCTCAGATCCTCATCTCTGATAATGCCACAAATTTTACTAGTAATCGGCTCAAAGATCTATGTAAAAAATACAAAGTTAAACAGTGGTTTACTCCCTTTTACTCGCCGCAGTGCAACTTTGTTGAGAGAAGTAATAAAACCATTACTACTGCTATCCGCTGTTATATAGATCAACATGGTGATTGGGATTTACATATAGCTGAAATTAGGCAAGCAATTAATACTTCAATTCACGAGGTAACTGGTTTCCCACCTGCATATCTTATGTTTGGGCGACATGTCCCGTTATCTGGTGAATATTATGATAATTTTCCTCCAGACCAATCTATAGAAATTTTACCTGGCGACCGAAATACATATGCTGAAAATTTGGGTGAGTTTCGCAACTTGTTTGTCGATATACGCCGGAGATTGCACGCAGCGTATGAACGAAATACAAAATCTTACAATCTTCGGAAACGGGATGTAAGTTTTAATGTTGGTAAAAAAGTATGGCGTCCGAACAAGGTGTTGTCCAGCGCCGCGGATAAGTTTGCGGCGAAACTCAGTCCTAAGCATATCTTATCTATTGTCTCCAAAAAACTATCTCCCTTAGTCTATGAATTGAAAAATGTAGACAGCTCTAAGGCCGGCAGGTGGCACGTAAAAGACTTGTTACCTTACCGTGGCTCTCCGGATGATTCAGGAGATGATCAAGATTCTCTTATCTCCTAAAATTTATCTTACTTTATCTTTATCTTATGAGAAAAAAAATATATTTTATATACTGTAATATTATATATTATATAATAGTATTGTACCTATTTTTAGTTAATTCATCTTCAGTTTACCCTAAAGAAAAGACACCAAGAATGTCAATTTAAAACTTCCTATCTTGATATTTAAATCATAACTTAACGCAAGTTAGAACTGATGCACCAGGGCATAGCCGCAACTTCAGTTCTTTCAACCTTGCCTGACGTAACGTAGGTTTGCTGTTTAAACCAAGATGTTACATGGCTCAGGACGGTTAAAAATCAGAAAATTCCATAAAGAAAAATTTTAGAGAATTTTTAATGGATTTTATTGTTATAAGTACGGCTTCGTTCGTCCTTAGGTTATTTTAGTGTATATAGTGTGTATAGAGTTAATGCTAGTTAATATGTCAAATTGAACTTATTTCCTCCTTAGTTGTCAACTTTTAAGAGACCTACCTATTTACCACATTAATCCGATTCGTAACTTACTGATTTTGACATACCAATCTTGACCTCCCTTGCGGACGAGTGATACGCGACAGTTATCAAAGTACTAAAAGTTTGGCAATCTGACAACATGGTATCATGGCATCATATGGCCACACCATGGGCCTTAACAGCAGGAAAATATAATAAAAAAAAAATTTAAGGTTTGCAAATCCTTAATTTTTTTTTCTTTTTGGAGGGGGGCAGTGTAGCATTTTTAATTTTTAAATGCTAAATTATTAACAATTATTCATATTTCCAAAGTCCAGCGCATTCACCCTACAATAGTTTAATAGGTAGTACCAGTTATGGGCGTTGCAGATAATAAGTGACGGGTGGACGTTCGCGCAGTACCATGGTAAGGTACGATTTAGCTCCCCGCGGAATTGGTGTGGATTCTTTGTCGAGCATCGGAGAATCACGTTCATTTTTAATGCTCGAAGTTTTTTTGAGAGTTTTTTGGCACCATGTAAAGGTACTTTCGGGAACACTTCCCATAATTTTAAGTGGATTTTTAGTATAAATGTCCAGATATTGTTTTTGCCGTGTTGTGAATCCGAAATGGTGGTAGTGCACCCTCAGTAAAGAGGTAAGATGTCCTAATGTTTGAGTTTTTAGAACTTTTTGGTTATTTTCGTTGTTACTTGCAGGGTTTCACGCTAGGTTTAATAACTAGGCGTTATTGTGCCTGTGGTTTTGGACCCATTTAGAATTGTTCATCTCAGGGACTAGTTCAATCCAGGAACTTAGTAAAGCTCCCTTCAGTTCCATCAATGGACTCCCATAGGTCTGCAATCAGCTGCGTTGCAAGACCCGGTTCCTAGACGGAGTCATGTGGTAAGGCTACCAACACCGTTGCCGTCCAGAAGCTGTTGTTCCAGCCAAAGCATCAATGGACCTAAGGCCAGTTCTTTCCGTTATTATTTCTTAACGATTTTACAATACACCGTAACCATTTTACTTCACTTACTTAATCATTTTTTATAAGGGTGCATAAGCGGGATGTTGCCCGTGTCGACATCTCGAAGTAATCATTTTTCATTTAATAATCTAGCAATGTAAGCAAGTCTTCTGATCGTTCCTCATTACCTACGTTTTTTTAATTTTTTCGGTAATATGATTGTATATAAATGTACATAAAAGGGATATATCTTTGGCCAAAGAATATACTAGGTACTTAGCGTCGAACTTTTTTAGCTTCAATGCATAACTTTTAAGTTACTTTTACATCAGAATACGTTGCATTTTTAAATCTCAATTAATACAGAAATACTTAATAATCATACTTAAACCGCAATCGTCTCAGGATAATGATAATGTTATGTTCGCCTTTTTTTTGTACATAATTAACCCCCCTTAACGTCACTAATTTACTTACTATTAAAGACTGATTGAAAGCTATCCCAATGTTTAAGATTTATTTTAATTTTCACCACCTCACCTTATAGAGCTCATTTCCCAGTTTGAAGCTCTATCTACTCTATTCACAAAAAAAAACTGGGTGGCGCCCTACAAAAAAGTGTAAGTATTCCTAACCCAGGACCAACACCGCTCTCCGGTGAAAAGCTGCCGTCAGCGAGTGCTACTTTTTGGAAAAGCTTCAAGTTTCCTCAATTTGTAGTCACAACATGCGCAATTTTTCAACAAGATGGCGCACCACCTCATTTTTCTCAACCTGTGCGTCAGTTCCTAGATGAAAATTTTCCTCGGGCCTGGATTGGACATATTGAGTGGCCACCCAGATCACCTGATCTGGCTCCACTGGACTTTTTTCTATGGGGTCACCTGAACTCTAAGATTTACGCTACCCAGCCTGAGTCACTGGATGATTTGCGAATTCGGATCATTAATGAATGCCGTCAAATTACACCAGAGTTGAGTAATGTACGTGAACATTTTGAGCAAAATTTATTTTACTGCATGCAAGTGAGGTGGCCATTTTCAGCATTTAATAAACTAATCACGAAAGTAAGTAGTCTTCCACTATTTTAGCTGTCATTTCGTTAAAGATGAAAATTTTGAAGCGAAATTTTAGGGTCAGATAGTATTCGATAAGATCTTAAAATGAGGTATCGCAACACCCCTCATCCCTATTCAAAATCAGGGGGTTGTGCTCACCCCCGTTAGGGGTTGAAGTTACGGAGACGAAAAAAACGGAAAAGTTATTCCCCCTCGAATCAGAAATCGACGGGTCCGAGCGATTTTCCATATTTTCATTTTATAGCAGGAAAATCGAGGTGTTAAGTTTTCGTTGGACCACCCTGTATAATTTTACAATAGATCCATTAAAATAATACAATAGTACAATGTTTAGTTTTGCAGCTCTATTAGGGATTCATATAGGGTTTGAGAAGGTAGTTTACGTTTTGAAGGGATGGTAGGCTTTCTGATGTGGATAAGTGGGTTCATAGCATTTAGATTTTGGGGATTATTTACGAATTTTATGTTTAGGTTCTGAATGCGTTCTAAAATAGGTACAATTTGGGTTTGTTGGTATAGAAAAACGTTGGAAGCGTTGTGAAGGGGGTTAATGGTGTGTCTCACCTTGGTTATTGTTCTTAGACTGCTTCTTTCACCAATTTCAATGTTGTGAAGGATTGGTCTTCGTGCATTGCAAAACAGTATATGCCCATATTCAAGAATTGGCCTGTAGATCATGGCATAAATTCGGGCTCCAGTCAAGGTATTGATTCCTCGGTTTTTGTGTTTGGCTCTGGATAACATCCTTTTTTTGACATTTTGGGTATGTAGTTTGAAATTTAAATTTGGTCGATAATAATTCAATTCAATTCAAAAGAGCTTTATTGTCATAAAAAATAAAAAAAAAATTGTTGACAAATCACATAAAATAACTAAAATATATAACACAGCATTAAACTGAACAAATAAAAGCATAAAGAACACAGCTCTGACAGATAATCAAAATGTATACAATAAATACACTAACCACTGGTCAAGCCAAGTTGTCAATGAAAAACTCCTCAAGAGAATAACACGCCCTGGTAAGAAAGTAAGAGGCAGATCTCTCACTTGTTCCCGAAATCTCCCGACAGACAGAATCTCTAGTCAATCAAGCTGGTGGAAAAATATTCGTGTAAACTATAATAGGCCCTAGTTAACAGGTGTTTCCTTACTGTTCTACAAATAGAGTTATGGAATTTAAAGTTTTAATTTTGATAGGGAGGTGATTAAATAAAACTCTCCTAAAGTTTTTCTACAATCTAAATACATAGTTTCATAGAAAATTAAATAAGAATAATTTTCATAAGTTTTATCGCGTACCAGACCAAATTAGTTTTTATCCGAAATAGCATTTACTATAACTATTACGATAGCGCAGTAAATCTGAAGTTCGAGGTGGAAAAAATTAGTAACCAACTGATCTCAGCGGGAATGTTTAGATAATTATCTCCTATTTAACCTCTCAAAAGTCCCATTCGGTCCCAGTGGGGGAAGTTTTTCCGACTTTGATATATCAAGGATCTTTTAGTAAAGGTGGAGGTTGGTATGGGTAATGGGTAATGGTAAGTCGTGGGTCTGTCGCGTATGATGTTTAGGTTTCGTCTTCAAAAGCCTATATTTGTTTTTAAAGACAAGGCTGACTGTCTCCAATATGAAAAAATACCCAGGTATTTGCATGAATCGCTAGGCGGTATAATGTGGTTGAACATTGCAACTGTTGGTGAAGCAATGGATGTTTTATGATGAAATATTATAAATTTCGACTTCTTCGGTTCAGGCATATTGCGCCACTTCTGTATCCGGATTGTGGTAATCTTTCAGAGATTTTGGATATTGAAGATCGTTTTTGTGAGAAATTATAGCAGTATCGTCAGCAAATTTATTGATGTATTGCTTTTGTATTTTGAGAGTTTGCGAATTTGTTGCCAGTAATTTTTGCCTTGTGCATTATTGATTTTATTACAGGCGTCCAAATATTTTGATGATCGATATTGCTCTATTAATTTGTGAATATTTTTGTTTGAATTGTTATATTGTATTTTTATTTGCCTCTCCTGTCAATTTTTAAATTGTCTATATAAAGCTGTTTTTTCTTTTAATTAGCAGTAGCATATATGGAGGTAATGTATGGGAGTAGTATTTTTATATGAACTGAGGTGTGTTGTCTGTGATGGTTTTTGAGAGAGAAGATTATGGAATTCGGAAATTTGGCAAAAATTATTTTGTTTGTGCATTCTTGCTTCTATATATCCTAATAATTTCCTGTTTACTTCTGTTATGTTGCACCTATAGAAGTTGTTTCTTGTAGTTTCAGCTTCTGTATTAGGAACTGCTTGTAGATTCAGAGCAGATTCGATGACCATAGATCCTAAGTCGGGGGCGAGTTTATGTGGCAGCTCATAAATGGTCATGAAAAGAGAGTCAAGATGGCGACGACAGAAGATGTGCCGTCGATTCAAGAATCTAAAAAATGCAAATATTGCAAGAATAATGTGGATAAAATTGGTGTAGTAAAGTGCGGAAATTGTGTAACTACTTATCACCAATCATGTGCACTACGTATAACGGGAATTCTAGTCACTAGTGGCAGTAAGGCCCTTATTTTGTGTCCAACGTGTGAAAAAGTTTCCCGCCAAAAAGATGTAAAACAAGTAAGTTAGGCACTTGCTAAAAAGAACGATGAAATAAAGAGCCTTAAGGCAGAAGGTATTGGAATTAGAGAGTCGGACCATGGAGGAAAATTTTTCGGATGTCATCAAGAAAATGGAATTCATGGAAAAAACATGACTTCGTTTTTTTCGCAAAAATCCGTAGAAGTTGAAAGTCAAGGTATCGCAGTGGAAACTGAGCCATCTGACGGACAATTAATACAGCCTAAGAAGACGTGGTTGAAAACAGCGCAGTCTAATCAAACACCGAGCTGCTCCACTGCCGAAAAGAACACAGGTAATTCAAATGCACCGAAACAAGTTCACGAACGTTCCCAAGCAGCAAACCTGAATAGCAACATACCTAAAAAGAATCTGGCGCCAGCTACATCAAACCCACAGCGTGGCCGCAACAACCAACAACCCGACAAATCGAACACGCATGACCAAGATCTAATGACTCATGCCCCAGTAACCGACAACAAAGAAAGAGAAGAAGAAAACTGGACGGAGGTTAGAAATCCCCGAAAACGTAAACAAACAACAAATAATCGTCCTAGACCTATACAGGGCTCCAATGAAAAAGCAACTACTCTAAAAGTGGCGCAAAAAATGGCTTGCATATTTGTTTCTGGTTTTGCACCAGAGGTGGAAAGCCAGGAAGTTATAAATTACCTAAAAGGCAAAAATTTCCAAGAAGTCCGCACTTGCGAAAAAATGAAGACTTTAAAAGAAAAACAATATAGTTCTTTTAAAATGGCAGTTCCCTACAATAAAAGAGAAGAATATATGACGTCTGACCTCTGGCCAAGAGGTATCTCAGTAAACCATTTTCGGAATCTTCAGCGCCAGCCAATGGTATTTGTAAATCAACAACAAGGCCCCCAACCGAGCGGCAAGAGCACCTTAAAAATTCTGCATGCAAATGTTAGATCCCTAAGGAATAAAATCCACGAAATGGAAGCATATACCATCGATAATGACATAGACATAGTTTGTGTGAGCAGGCCCGTATCCAGAAATTCGTTTCGGGGGGGAGCTCAAGGACGAAAATCATTCAAAAATGTGGACTTATTTTAATTAATTCAGAGCAAAGCGAATCACACATTAAAACTTAAATCATTATTTTCAAATTTCGGGGGGGGGGGGGGGCCCTGGATACGTGCTTGTGTGTGAGTGAGCATTGGCTTTTACAGCAGGAAATTATGACTCTTAAACTGGGAGAACACAACTTGGGGAGCTACTCTGCCAGATCACAGAGCACTGGTGGAGGGTCTGCAATTTTTGTTAATAAGAATTTACATGTAACTATTCTGGATTTTGTAAATAATTTTAATGTAGAATAATGCTGTGGGCTGTGTGGTATCTTTATAAAAAAGTTTAATTTGTGTATATTAGTAATTTACAGGCCACCTCAGGGACACTTTGACACCTTTTTGACCAATCTTGAATCTGTTTAAGAATTAATATTAAAGAAAATATTATTATAGCTGGCGACTTCAATGTCCATTTCGAGACAAACCAGGAGGATGCACTGAGACTCTGCGATATGATGAACAGTTTTGGTCTGCATAAGACAATAAATGAGGTAACTAGGGGCACAGCCTGCCTTGACAATATATTTGTAAATTTTTCTAACAGCTTATATACTGCTGCAGTAGTAGATCTTGATGTCTCGGATCATTTGGGTCAGTTGCTTGAATGCCTTATGAGTGAGAAATTAACTAATGTTAAACAGAATAGAAAGGTCTGTAGACCTCTAACACAGATAGGTCTGTCAACATTCTATAATTGTATGACTGCTGCTGAGTGGGACTTTATAAGTGATATCAGAGTGAGTGCAGATGATAAGTTTGGTAGATTTATGGGCGTGATTGGAGAAGCGTATAATGAGTCATTCCCGCAAAAAACATATTTAGTTAGAGCAGGTTGGTTTAATGACACCTTAAGACATATGCGTGAACATTTAAACTTGCTGGGTGAACTAAGTAGACAATATAGGGAGCTAGGCTATGCGATAGAATATAAAAATTACAAGCGGACCTATAAAAAAGCTATCTGTGATGCTAAAAAAAAAGTACAACGACAACTTAATAAAAAATTCAAATAATCCAACAAAATGCATATGGCAGATCATAAATCAACACCGCGACTCTAGTAAAAAAGATCAAAATGTTTGTGAAATTGGAGCAGATGAATTTAATACTTATTTTTCAGGCATCGCTCAAGATGTCATAAATAAAATACCTGTAAATCAAATGGATCCTACTGCACTAGTGGGTAATGTTCCAATCCCTAAAAAACCTTTTTTTTTTGTTGAGGTAACATTCAATGAAATAAGGGAAATCATTGATAGTTTACCAAATAAAAACAGTTGTGATATATATGGACTCAATGTTAAATTAATAAAAACTATAAAGAATATTATCATTTACCCTCTTGCAAAACTTATTAATATCTGCCTCAGGGAAAATACCTTCCATCGTACATTAAAGGCTGCTCTAATAACCCCGATTTACAAGAAAGGGGATTTATCATTGCCTAAAAACTATAGACCTATCTCACTTTTAGCAGTTATATCCAAAATTTTTGAAAAATGTATGTGCACCAGGATAGCCCATTACTTTGAAGAAAATAAATACTTTACAGAGTCTCAGTTTGGTTTCCGGAAAGGTAGGGGGACGGTCATGGGCATTGTAGACTTTGTGGGATGTATACTAAGATCATTTGATGACCTGGAATTTAATGCTGCGCTGTTCTGCGACTTAAGCAAGGCATTCGATTGTGTGTCCCACGAGATTCTTCTAAAAAAGCTTAAAGCATACCATTTCGGTTCCTCCAGTATTGAAATGCTGAGGTCATATCTCTCTGATAGGAGTCAGGTGGTGAGGGCTGCCGGGATGTCATCCGCGGAAAGTAAAGTACTAACTGGTGTGCCACAGGGATCTGTTTTAGGGCCGATCCTATTTTTAATCTATATTAATGATCTGCCACTAAGTGGCGATAATAATGTAAAATATACGCTTTTCGCGAATGATACTACGATATCGGCTACTGCACCTTCCCTTGGGGAGGCTGTGGTGGGACTGACGAGTATGCAGGAGGGGGTGGAGAAATGGTTCAATGCGAACATGCTGCTTCTAAATACAGATAAAACCCAAAAAGTTGTCTTCTCCATGAAAAACACCGAAAATATTAATGAAAATATCACATCTGTCAAATTTTTGGGAGTACACCTGGATCCCAGATTACTGTGGGACGCGCATATCGACTGTCTTGCAAAAACTTTGGGAAGTAGCGTGTTCGCGCTCCGCGGCCTCGCTGGTTGCGTTTCTGAGAAGGTCCTGAGGATGTCGTATTTTGGCATCTTCCACTCAAAAATGACATACGCTATTTTCATATGGGGTCATGCTGCCCAGAGCCAAAGAGTCTTTGCGCTGCAGCGTAGGGCAGTGCGGATCGTTGCTGAACTGGGCTACAGGGACTGCTGCAGGTCAGCGTTCAAGCGCTTGGGCATATTGACTTTGCCATGTGCTTACATTCTGGAGAATCTTGTGTTCATTAAGCGAAATGGAGACCAATTTAGAACCCACCGTGACATGCATGACTACGATACGAGACATCGAGATAACTTTGTCACACCATATTGTCGATTGAAGAGGTGTCAAAATGGCCCTGGGTACCTGGCTGTTAAAATGTTTAATAAAATCCCACCTTCACTACGGGAACTACCAGACACACATTTTAAAAATAAAATTAAAAATATTCTCTTAAATAACTCTTTTTATTCATTTGAAGAATTTTTTAATTATACATTTAGGGATTGATGATGGTTTTAAACTGTTTTAAATTGTATTATGTCTTGACTAGATGTAGGTAGTTGTAATTATTATAATTTTTATTTTATACTGATGTATGTTTATTGTATACTCTTATGACTTGTGTAAATACTATATTGTATCGTGACATGAATAAAGTATCTATCTATCTATCTATCTATCTAATGGTAAAATGACTCAAATTTCTCCAGATTAAAGCCTGATGATATGAATTTATTTTTCATCAGTTCGGTGGAACGTACATATAATAAACGGCCTCCCAGAGCCGAGCAGATCAAGTACGGACTATCATAATAATTTCATATACAGAGAGAAAATCCCTGATAGCCCTTTTGAGTTTTCGCCCTTATCATATCTTGAGATCAGGGACATGGTCTTACCTCAAAAATTATTAAATGTATTCAAAATGAAATCTATATCCCTCTTAGCAAATTGCCGAATCTATGTCTTCGATCCTCTTTATATCCAACATGTCTAAAACGCCCTAGAGTTAAACCGATACACAAAAAGGGTTCCTCTGACAGGCCCGAAAACTTTAGACCCATTTCTATAGTACCGATCTTTAGTAAAATATTTGAAAAGGGCCTTAAGGCCATACATTATACTTGAACTGTTCTGATAAGTCGTGTTATTGTTGTCCTGTTTTCTGTTATAAATATATGCGATAATTCACAAGTTTTAATTAGTCGTTGTGTTGTGCTGTGTCTGTTAACTGTTTTTTCTCATTATAAAGTCATTGCTTCTGATCTGTGAGTTAAAATAGATAAAATAATTGCCAATTTTACTGAATTATTTCCCGCCAAAACCCAATTGTCATTTAAGGTTAGTACCAATTCTTCTTCTTTTGAAACTGAACCCGTCTGGCTCCAGGTTGAAATCCAGCGGCGTAGGAAAATTTATAACTATGGGGAATTGCAGAAAATGTCAAGCAGAAGAAAGCGACTCATATGCATTGGCTAAATGCGACAAGTGTAAAACGTTACTCTGCGTCAATTGCTCCGGTATCACAGCTTCCGAACATAAGGGCGTATCCATCAAGAAACGCTCTCTGGGTGTCACTTTCAATTGTAAGGAGTGCTTGCAATCGAACACAAATGCCAACGAATATGAAAAGCATTATTTCTTATCACTGTCAAAGACCGTACAGAAGGGTTTTGAAGAAATAAGGTCTCTCTTTCTTAAAAATGATAGAACAATTGATATCATTACAAAATCCCTAGACTCCACTAATAAAAACCTAAGTTCAATCAGCTCCAGTCAAAGGAATATTGAAGTAAAGTTTGAAAAGGCATTCAAAAATCCAACATCTATAAAGCAGCGCGAGAGTCACTCTGATAAAGATAATGTCAATTCTGAGGATAACTCTAATGAGAAGGAACAACTGACATTTCTAAAACAAGCCTATGAAGACCTAAAGAACAAATATCATGCTCAAGAAGCTGAAATTATGTGCCTTAAGAACGATCTAGCAAAGATCAGTGCTGACATGAATAACCACAAAAATCACAGTTCTGCACCTACCTCGACAGCTAATACCTCCCAAGCAGTTAAAGATTCTATGCAACCCGAATCCGCAAAGGGGAAAATATGTAATGGACCGCAGCGTCCACAGCTGAAAGTTGCAAATCCAAATATAGGTGAGCGTCTCTCGAAGCTCTCTTGGATATATCTGGCCAATTTGGAAGTTAATACATCTCCAGAAGCAATTACCGAAATTCTTAATCCCGAGTATAAACACCTCTACGTTTGTGTAAAACTGCCTTCCAAATTTGAAAACCCCAAAAGCGCAACTTTTAAGCTGGGAGTCCCGGAACAACTGGTCAATGAATACCTTTCTCCATGCTTCTGGCCTGATGGTGCATACGTGGATCTATACAAACCAAAGACCGAGCCAAGAAACCAACAACTAAAGCCTGACTCAGGATCCAATCGCAGGGGACCCACCGGTTCCCCACGTACAGCAGATAGGGGAAATTTTCGACAACATCAACAACGTCGGCGCTACCAATAATAAATACGTCAACTATTAATAACAATAATGATAATGGCTGAGTGAATGATCGACAGAGTTTCCAAATTTTCCATTTAAATATACAAAGCCTAAATTGTAAATATAATGAGCTCGATGCCTTTTTAAGTTGCACTAAAACATTTGATGCCCTCTGTTTCTCAGAAACCTGGCTAAAACTCAATCAGTTAAATATACATCAATTTGATGGTTTCTTGCAGGGAAATGCTTTTTGTCGGAAAATCTCTAAGCATGGTGGAACTGCCATTTTTCTTAAAAATACTATTGAATTTTGTCCTATTAATGAAGCTGCTAGCATTTCCTGTGAGAAACACTGTGAAATTACTTGTGTAAAAATTAAAAACCCGGATATATTCTTGGCTTGCATTTATAGAAGCCCTTCAGGGGATTATGACACTTTTTTTAATATATTTAATCTCTTCTTAGAATTTTTAGATAAACAGAACAAAAAGTCAATTATATGTGGCGACTTTAACATTGATTTTAAAGTACATAATGGTAATAATACATTACTACTAACAAACTTACTATTGTCTTATGGTTTCTTTGCAACAATTAATGATCATACTAGAGTAACAAAAACCCATAAATCTTGTATTGATAATATAATCTGTAACCTACGGCCTGACGAGTATTCTGCAGGTGTAATTACTGTCAACATATCGGATCACTATGGTCAACAATTAAATCTTAAAGTTAACAACAAAAGAGACCCACCTTTAATAAAAATGACTAGACCTATCACACAGAGGGGTAAGTTAGAATTTCTCAATTTATTGGGTAATGTAGATTGGAGGCCACTCTTCTCTTCCAATGTTAATCATGTCACCTCTAATTTCTTGGACTATGTGCAATTTTGCTTTAATAATGCTTTTCCAGAGAAACCTACTAAATATCTAAATGACAAAACTATCAAAGTCAACTGGTTCAATGATGGCCTAAGAAACCTACGTGATAGGCTTCATTTTCTTATAGAACTCGATAAAATGTCCGATCATCACGGATTAAAAGATGATATAAAGAATGCCCGAAAAGTATATAGAAAGCAAATCGAATTAGCTAAAATTGACGCAAACAGTCACTTTCTTGCCAATAGTAATAACAGAAACAAGACCGCATGGCAGATGATACGGCAAAATTGTCAATCAAATAGCGAGAATAAGGTGAGCTCTCTTTCACCCGAAGATTTTAACAACTAATTCAAATATATTACCCCACGAATACGTCCAATGCATTCATGTCGATAATGAAATAAATCTAAAGCTGTTCCATCTTGTCAGTCCGGAGAAAATTGTGGATATTGTTTATGAACTAAAAAATTCGTCTGCTAGAGATATGTTTGATCTTAGCAATTCCTTAATAAAATTTGTATTGGAACCTATTTTGGAGCCCCTTGTTTATATCACCAATCTCTGCTTTGAGAGTGGATGTTTTCCCAATACAATCAAGTGCTCAAAAGTCATACCAGTTCACAAAAAAGGGCCTCTGGATGATATTTCCAATTACCGACCTATTTCACTCACGCCTATTATATCAAAAATAATCGAATCAGCTATAAAAAGGAGATTACTCTCATATTTCAGTCAAAATGGTTTATTTACTAAATACCAATACGGCTTTCGTCCTGGTTCGTCAACAACTTTGGCCATGATTGATGTAATTGACATTCTAACCACTGCCCTTGAAGAGGGTAAACTTGCTTCAGTCACTTTATGTGACTTGAGCAAGGCTTTTGATTGTGTTGTTCATGATTTTCTTTTGCAAAAATTAAAACACTATCATATCTCAGACAAGGCTCTATCCGTAATTCAGTCCTATCTGTCAGGACGCACTCAGTTTGTTGAAATTAATGGTAATGAGTCATCACAAGAACAAATGAAGTATGGTATACCACAGGGCTCTATATTGGGACCGGTTCTATTTATCATTTACGCTAATGATCTACCCTATAATATCCTGGATGGAAAAGCGTGCCTTTTTGCTGACGACACAACCCTTATTTCCATATCCGACAATCAGGCTTTGCTTAATTTGGCAACGCGCGACTTGCTGAGTTTAGCAGAAAAATGGTTCTCGAGTAATAAATTAAAATTAAATGAAAGTAAAACGCAATATTTAACTGTTTCCCTTAAACCTGACATCGAAGATTTGGGTCCAGTAAAGCTTTTGGGCTTTTACATAGACTTCAAGCTGACTTGGTCATCCCACATTGACCATCTTTCAAAAAAACTCTCGACCGGGTTATTTATGCTAAGACAGTTGAAAAAAACTGTTTCTCTGGAGATGGTTCGCATGGCATACTTTGCTTTTTTTCACACACATTTACAGTATGGCATTTTGATTTGGGGTCACTGTGGAAATCAACTTCCAATTTTTAGAATACAAAAAGCAGCCGTTCGGACCCTGTCGGGCGCATATAGCAGAGCTCACTGTAAACCGTTATTTGTTAAAAATAAAATACTGACGCTACCCTCCCTTTTCATCCTCGAATGTCTTATTTATACAAAAACCAATATACAAAAATATAACAGTCATTCAAATACTCATGATTATCTTACGCGCCACAGGAATGATATTGACTTGACTTACTTAAGATTGAATAAATCAATGAATGGGGTAAACTTTTATGGTCCTAAATTTTATAATAAATTGCCAGAAACCTAGAGATAAAGAAATTTAAAACCAAAATGCATAATTTTCTTATACTAAAAGCCTATTACCAGATATCTGAGTTTCTAGTTGACAATATTGTTGATATATTTTAATTTTCTGTGTGCTTTACTTTGTTTTTTTTTACCTATATTTCGTTATTCTTTTTTGTTTTTTCTCTTTTCACCTATTACTATTTTTACTGATTTACTTTTAATTAGTGACGAGTGTAAGCAAATTGTATTTGTAGTAACATAATAAATGATTTTGATTTTGATTTTGAATAGTGGATTATTTTGAGTCTCATGGCCTTTTCAATGTAAGACAATTTGGTTTCGGACAGGGCCACTCGACTACCATGGCCATTCAGGAGCTCGTTGATATTATAAATCAGGGCTTTGAGAATTGCTCTTACACCCCTCACTTTTTTGTGACCTGTCGAAGGCATTCGACTGCGTTTGCCCAGACAGATTACTTGACAAGCTTAGATTTTATAATTTTGCCCCCCCCCCCCCCCCGCCGGCGGTTAAACTGATGATTGAGTCTTATTTATTTCCCAGAAATCAGCTGGTTTCCATAAATAATGTTAATTCTAATGTAAGTCCTGTAACATTTGAAGTCCCACAGGGATCGGTGCTCTTCCTGATTTATATTAATGCATCTGGGAAGCGCCGATCCTACCACCGATATGATCCTGTTTGCGGACGATACTACTGCAATAAATCAGAGTGTCCATATAAGGAAGGCTGAATGCGGATTGGAACACACGCGATCGAGTTTGGATGACTGGTTCCTGGCAAACCAGTTATCACTAAATAATGAGAAGACTCAGACTATGTTTTTTTCTCTGCGAAACCTTACTTCGGTTAGTAATTTGGAATCGGTGCGTTTCTTGGGGGTATACCTCGACCCTAAGTTGACTTGGCATCACCATGCCGAATTTCTGTCCAAAAAACTAACTAAAAATATTTTTGCACTACGAAATTTAGCAAATCATGTTTCACACCGCGTTCTCGTTGTTTCTTATCTTACCACTATTCAATCCCTATTGTCTTACGCACTCATTGTATGGGGTCATGAGGCTTCCGCAGCCAGAGTTGTTGCATTACAGAGACGAGCCCTTCGTATACTTGCGGGCCTGAGTTACAGGAACGATTGTCGAGAGGCTTTCAGAGACCTGAACATCCTTACACTGCCGTGTCTGTATCTGCTGCAGGCCTTAATGTATGTGAGAGAACATGAACACTGTTATGTTAGACATGAAAATGTACACGACCATGATACTCCCTCTAGAACTGATATGAGGCCTGATTTCCAAAGATTATCTAAAACAAGAAATGCCATTAATTTTTATGGTCCAAAAGCTTTCAATTTGCTACCTGCAGAGGTAAGAAAACTGCCTACATCTCAGTTCAAGAAACGGATCCAGAATTATCTGTCTTCTAAATGTTTTTATTCCATACAGGAATTTCTTGACAGTACAGGGTGTCTACTTTTCGACACTTTTGACGGGTATCTCCGTTATTAGTACAGATAGAATGATTCGGTTTTTGCAAACCTGTGCCACTTTTTTGTGAAACAAACGATGCCCAAAACGGATGTATCATGGCCAACTTGGTTTATGAGATACAGGGCGAAATTGAAAAGGGTGCATTTTCAGACACCCCTTGTATTTCAGTTATCTTATACTCTATCGAAAATATAAAAAGGGGGTGTTATACAGTTTTTTACGCAGAATTCAGTGGCGTAGTTAGTATTTTTCCAGGTATCCCTAATTTTGAGAAATATACCAAAGTTGTGGTTTTTTAAATGGAACTTCCTGTATATTTATTCTTAGTTGCATTCTGCTTACTGAGAGCTTTTCAAAAATATATAATGGTTGGCACTTTGTTTTACCAAGATGGTTCAAATTTATATTTTTTAAATAACAAGCTTTAAATTGACAGTAGGCCTTGGATTTGGTTTCACTAGAACAATGAAATTGTGGTATTAAATACATACTTTTTATTTATAAATATTGTTGAAAATGGTTGCCATTCTCCCTAACACAAAGCCGACACATTTAGGTAATTCGTCTCAAGGCGTTTAAAATTATTATTGGATGGTCTTGTAGAAATTGAAATGCTAAATGGGTAGCCTGTCGAAGTTCCTCTACAGTTCTGTGCCTGGTCTTGTATATCTTGCTCTGCAAAAACCCCCACAGAAAGAAGTCCAACACCGATAGATCGGGCGATCGTGGTGGCCATCTTACAGCTCCATTTGTGCCTATCCATCTTTGTGGAAAATTATTTTGTAGAAAATCCCTTACTACGTGAGAGTTATGACTCGGCGCACCGTCTTGTTGGAAATGTATATCATATAACTGGGCAAGGGGAACGATTTCTAATAACTCGGGTATAACGTCTTCCAAGATTTCCAGATATCTATTTGCCGTAAGACCTCCCTCATAAATACGGTAAGTTATTTGATTACCTAATATGAAGCAAGAAACACCAAATCCAAAGCGCCCTTGCTGCTCCCTTTCGAAAATAACATGTTGATTTTCTTCAGACCAATGTCTTGTATTATGTCGGTTTAAAATTCCGGCACTAGAAATGTGGCTCTCATCGGACCAGATTACCAATCTTCCAAAATTGGCATTGGTCCGGATTTGTTCTGTATACCAATGACAGAAGATTAATCGCCGATCTGCATCTCCAGGATGTAAATTTTGCACAATTTTAAATTTGTATGGATGGTATTTATATTTTATTAAAATTTTTTGTGACCGACTTTTATCTATACCAATTTCCTTTTCTATATTTCTGCAAGAAGTTGAAGGAGTAACGGTTGCATAAGCCAGAACATTTACTTCATCTTTTTCTCTATTTTCCTTATTGTATGTTTTAGGCCGAGGCTGTCTAAAGGTTCCAGTAATATGATTGTATATAAATGTACATAAAAGGGATATATCTTTGGCCAAAGAATATACTAGGTACTTAGCGTCGAACTTTTTTAGCTTCAATGCATAACTTTTAAGTTACTTTTACATCAGAATACGTTGCATTTTTAAATCTCAATTAATACAGAAATACTTAATAATCATACTTAAACCGCAATCGTCTCAGGATAATGATAATGTTATGTTCGCCTTTTTTTTGTACATAATTAACCCCCCTTAACGTCACTAATTTACTTACTATTAAAGACTGATTGAAAGCTATCCCAATGTTTAAGATTTATTTTAATTTTCACCACCTCACCTTATAGAGCTCATTTCCCAGTTTGAAGCTCTATCTACTCTATTCACAAAAAAAAACTGGGTGGCGCCCTACAAAAAAGTGTAAGTATTCCTAACCCAGGACCAACACCGCTCTCCGGTGAAAAGCTGCCGTCAGCGAGTGCTACTTTTTGGAAAAGCTTCAAGTTTCCTCAATTTGTAGTCACAACATGCGCAATTTTTCAACAAGATGGCGCACCACCTCATTTTTCTCAACCTGTGCGTCAGTTCCTAGATGAAAATTTTCCTCGGGCCTGGATTGGACATATTGAGTGGCCACCCAGATCACCTGATCTGGCTCCACTGGACTTTTTTCTATGGGGTCACCTGAACTCTAAGATTTACGCTACCCAGCCTGAGTCACTGGATGATTTGCGAATTCGGATCATTAATGAATGCCGTCAAATTACACCAGAGTTGAGTAATGTACGTGAACATTTTGAGCAAAATTTATTTTACTGCATGCAAGTGAGGTGGCCATTTTCAGCATTTAATAAACTAATCACGAAAGTAAGTAGTCTTCCACTATTTTAGCTGTCATTTCGTTAAAGATGAAAATTTTGAAGCGAAATTTTAGGGTCAGATAGTATTCGATAAGATCTTAAAATGAGGTATCGCAACACCCCTCATCCCTATTCAAAATCAGGGGGTTGTGCTCACCCCCGTTAGGGGGTTGAAGTTACGGAGACGAAAAAAACGGAAAAGTTATTCCCCCTCGAATCAGAAATCGACGGGTCCGAGCGATTTTCCATATTTTCATTTTATAGCAGGAAAATCGAGGTGTTAAGTTTTCGTTGGACCACCCTGTATAATTTTACAATAGATCCATTAAAATAATACAATAGTACAATGTTTAGTTTTGCAGCTCTATTAGGGATTCATATAGGGTTTGAGAAGGTAGTTTACGTTTTGAAGGGATGGTAGGCTTTCTGATGTGGATAAGTGGGTTCATAGCATTTAGATTTTGGGGATTATTTACGAATTTTATGTTTAGGTTCTGAATGCGTTCTAAAATAGGTACAATTTGGGTTTGTTGGTATAGAAAAACGTTGGAAGCGTTGTGAAGGGGGTTAATGGTGTGTCTCACCTTGGTTATTGTTCTTAGACTGCTTCTTTCACCAATTTCAATGTTGTGAAGGATTGGTCTTCGTGCATTGCAAAACAGTATATGCCCATATTCAAGAATTGGCCTGTAGATCATGGCATAAATTCGGGCTCCAGTCAAGGTATTGATTCCTCGGTTTTTGTGTTTGGCTCTGGATAACATCCTTTTTTTGACATTTTGGGTATGTAGTTTGAAATTTAAATTTGGTCGATAATAATTCAATTCAATTCAAAAGAGCTTTATTGTCATAAAAAATAAAAAAAAAATTGTTGACAAATCACATAAAATAACTAAAATATATAACACAGCATTAAACTGAACAAATAAAAGCATAAAGAACACAGCTCTGACAGATAATCAAAATGTATACAATAAATACACTAACCACTGGTCAAGCCAAGTTGTCAATGAAAAACTCCTCAAGAGAATAACACGCCCTGGTAAGAAAGTAAGAGGCAGATCTCTCACTTGTTCCCGAAATCTCCCGACAGACAGAATCTCTAGTCAATCAAGCTGGTGGAAAAATATTCGTGTAAACTATAATAGGCCCTAGTTAACAGGTGTTTCCTTACTGTTCTACAAATAGAGTTATGGAATTTAAAGTTTTAATTTTGATAGGGAGGTGATTAAATAAAACTCTCCTAAAGTTTTTCTACAATCTAAATACATAGTTTCATAGAAAATTAAATAAGAATAATTTTCATAAGTTTTATCGCGTACCAGACCAAATTAGTTTTTATCCGAAATAGCATTTACTATAACTATTACGATAGCGCAGTAAATCTGAAGTTCGAGGTGGAAAAAATTAGTAACCAACTGATCTCAGCGGGAATGTTTAGATAATTATCTCCTATTTAACCTCTCAAAAGTCCCATTCGGTCCCAGTGGGGGAAGTTTTTCCGACTTTGATATATCAAGGATCTTTTAGTAAAGGTGGAGGTTGGTATGGGTAATGGGTAATGGTAAGTCGTGGGTCTGTCGCGTATGATGTTTAGGTTTCGTCTTCAAAAGCCTATATTTGTTTTTAAAGACAAGGCTGACTGTCTCCAATATGAAAAAATACCCAGGTATTTGCATGAATCGCTAGGCGGTATAATGTGGTTGAACATTGCAACTGTTGGTGAAGCAATGGATGTTTTATGATGAAATATTATAAATTTCGACTTCTTCGGTTCAGGCATATTGCGCCACTTCTGTATCCGGATTGTGGTAATCTTTCAGAGATTTTGGATATTGAAGATCGTTTTTGTGAGAAATTATAGCAGTATCGTCAGCAAATTTATTGATGTATTGCTTTTGTATTTTGAGAGTTTGCGAATTTGTTGCCAGTAATTTTTGCCTTGTGCATTATTGATTTTATTACAGGCGTCCAAATATTTTGATGATCGATATTGCTCTATTAATTTGTGAATATTTTTGTTTGAATTGTTATATTGTATTTTTATTTGCCTCTCCTGTCAATTTTTAAATTGTCTATATAAAGCTGTTTTTTCTTTTAATTAGCAGTAGCATATATGGAGGTAATGTATGGGAGTAGTATTTTTATATGAACTGAGGTGTGTTGTCTGTGATGGTTTTTGAGAGAGAAGATTATGGAATTCGGAAATTTGGCAAAAATTATTTTGTTTGTGCATTCTTGCTTCTATATATCCTAATAATTTCCTGTTTACTTCTGTTATGTTGCACCTATAGAAGTTGTTTCTTGTAGTTTCAGCTTCTGTATTAGGAACTGCTTGTAGATTCAGAGCAGATTCGATGACCATAGATCCTAAGTCGGGGGCGAGTTTATGTGGCAGCTCATAAATGGTCATGAAAAGAGAGTCAAGATGGCGACGACAGAAGATGTGCCGTCGATTCAAGAATCTAAAAAATGCAAATATTGCAAGAATAATGTGGATAAAATTGGTGTAGTAAAGTGCGGAAATTGTGTAACTACTTATCACCAATCATGTGCACTACGTATAACGGGAATTCTAGTCACTAGTGGCAGTAAGGCCCTTATTTTGTGTCCAACGTGTGAAAAAGTTTCCCGCCAAAAAGATGTAAAACAAGTAAGTTAGGCACTTGCTAAAAAGAACGATGAAATAAAGAGCCTTAAGGCAGAAGGTATTGGAATTAGAGAGTCGGACCATGGAGGAAAATTTTTCGGATGTCATCAAGAAAATGGAATTCATGGAAAAAACATTGATGGAAAAAATGACTTCGTTTTTTTCGCAAAAATCCGTAGAAGTTGAAAGTCAAGGTATCGCAGTGGAAACTGAGCCATCTGACGGACAATTAATACAGCCTAAGAAGACGTGGTTGAAAACAGCGCAGTCTAATCAAACACCGAGCTGCTCCACTGCCGAAAAGAACACAGGTAATTCAAATGCACCGGAACAAGTTCACGAACGTTCCCAAGCAGCAAACCTGAATAGCAACATACCTAAAAAGAATCTGGCGCCAGCTACATCAAACCCACAGCGTGGCCGCAACAACCAACAACCCGACAAATCGAACACGCATGACCAAGATCTAATGACTCATGCCCCAGTAACCGACAACAAAGAAAGAGAAGAAGAAAACTGGACGGAGGTTAGAAATCCCCGAAAACGTAAACAAACAACAAATAATCGTCCTAGACCTATACAGGGCTCCAATGAAAAAGCAACTACTCTAAAAGTGGCGCAAAAAATGGCTTGCATATTTGTTTCTGGTTTTGCACCAGAGGTGGAAAGCCAGGAAGTTATAAATTACCTAAAAGGCAAAAATTTCCAAGAAGTCCGCACTTGCGAAAAAATGAAGACTTTAAAAGAAAAACAATATAGTTCTTTTAAAATGGCAGTTCCCTACAATAAAAGAGAAGAATATATGACGTCTGACCTCTGGCCAAGAGGTATCTCAGTAAACCATTTTCGGAATCTTCAGCGCCAGCCAATGGTATTTGTAAATCAACAACAAGGCCCCCAACCGAGCGGCAAGAGCACCTTAAAAATTCTGCATGCAAATGTTAGATCCCTAAGGAATAAAATCCACGAAATGGAAGCATATACCATCGATAATGACATAGACATAGTTTGTGTGAGCAGGCCCGTATCCAGAAATTCGTTTCGGGGGGGAGCTCAAGGACGAAAATCATTCAAAAATGTGGACTTATTTTAATTAATTCAGAGCAAAGCGAATCACACATTAAAACTTAAATCATTATTTTCAAATTTCGGGGGGGGGGGGCCCTGGATACGTGCTTGTGTGTGAGTGAGCATTGGCTTTTACAGCAGGAAATTATGACTCTTAAACTGGGAGAACACAACTTGGGGAGCTACTCTGCCAGATCACAGAGCACTGGTGGAGGGTCTGCAATTTTTGTTAATAAGAATTTACATGTAACTATTCTGGATTTTGTAAATAATTTTAATGTAGAATAATGCTGTGGGCTGTGTGGTATCTTTATAAAAAAGTTTAATTTGTGTATATTAGTAATTTACAGGCCACCTCAGGGACACTTTGACACCTTTTTGACCAATCTTGAATCTGTTTAAGAATTAATATTAAAGAAAATATTATTATAGCTGGCGACTTCAATGTCCATTTCGAGACAAACCAGGAGGATGCACTGAGACTCTGCGATATGATGAACAGTTTTGGTCTGCATAAGACAATAAATGAGGTAACTAGGGGCACAGCCTGCCTTGACAATATATTTGTAAATTTTTCTAACAGCTTATATACTGCTGCAGTAGTAGATCTTGATGTCTCGGATCATTTGGGTCAGTTGCTTGAATGCCTTATGAGTGAGAAATTAACTAATGTTAAACAGAATAGAAAGGTCTGTAGACCTCTAACACAGATAGGTCTGTCAACATTCTATAATTGTATGACTGCTGCTGAGTGGGACTTTATAAGTGATATCAGAGTGAGTGCAGATGATAAGTTTGGTAGATTTATGGGCGTGATTGGAGAAGCGTATAATGAGTCATTCCCGCAAAAAACATATTTAGTTAGAGCAGGTTGGTTTAATGACACCTTAAGACATATGCGTGAACATTTAAACTTGCTGGGTGAACTAAGTAGACAATATAGGGAGCTAGGCTATGCGATAGAATATAAAAATTACAAGCGGACCTATAAAAAAGCTATCTGTGATGCTAAAAAAAAAGTACAACGACAACTTAATAAAAAATTCAAATAATCCAACAAAATGCATATGGCAGATCATAAATCAACACCGCGACTCTAGTAAAAAAGATCAAAATGTTTGTGAAATTGGAGCAGATGAATTTAATACTTATTTTTCAGGCATCGCTCAAGATGTCATAAATAAAATACCTGTAAATCAAATGGATCCTACTGCACTAGTGGGTAATGTTCCAATCCCTAAAAAACCTTTTTTTTTTGTTGAGGTAACATTCAATGAAATAAGGGAAATCATTGATAGTTTACCAAATAAAAACAGTTGTGATATATATGGACTCAATGTTAAATTAATAAAAACTATAAAGAATATTATCATTTACCCTCTTGCAAAACTTATTAATATCTGCCTCAGGGAAAATACCTTCCATCGTACATTAAAGGCTGCTCTAATAACCCCGATTTACAAGAAAGGGGATTTATCATTGCCTAAAAACTATAGACCTATCTCACTTTTAGCAGTTATATCCAAAATTTTTGAAAAATGTATGTGCACCAGGATAGCCCATTACTTTGAAGAAAATAAATACTTTACAGAGTCTCAGTTTGGTTTCCGGAAAGGTAGGGGGACGGTCATGGGCATTGTAGACTTTGTGGGATGTATACTAAGATCATTTGATGACCTGGAATTTAATGCTGCGCTGTTCTGCGACTTAAGCAAGGCATTCGATTGTGTGTCCCACGAGATTCTTCTAAAAAAGCTTAAAGCATACCATTTCGGTTCCTCCAGTATTGAAATGCTGAGGTCATATCTCTCTGATAGGAGTCAGGTGGTGAGGGCTGCCGGGATGTCATCCGCGGAAAGTAAAGTACTAACTGGTGTGCCACAGGGATCTGTTTTAGGGCCGATCCTATTTTTAATCTATATTAATGATCTGCCACTAAGTGGCGATAATAATGTAAAATATACGCTTTTCGCGAATGATACTACGATATCGGCTACTGCACCTTCCCTTGGGGAGGCTGTGGTGGGACTGACGAGTATGCAGGAGGGGGTGGAGAAATGGTTCAATGCGAACATGCTGCTTCTAAATACAGATAAAACCCAAAAAGTTGTCTTCTCCATGAAAAACACCGAAAATATTAATGAAAATATCACATCTGTCAAATTTTTGGGAGTACACCTGGATCCCAGATTACTGTGGGACGCGCATATCGACTGTCTTGCAAAAACTTTGGGAAGTAGCGTGTTCGCGCTCCGCGGCCTCGCTGGTTGCGTTTCTGAGAAGGTCCTGAGGATGTCGTATTTTGGCATCTTCCACTCAAAAATGACATACGCTATTTTCATATGGGGTCATGCTGCCCAGAGCCAAAGAGTCTTTGCGCTGCAGCGTAGGGCAGTGCGGATCGTTGCTGAACTGGGCTACAGGGACTGCTGCAGGTCAGCGTTCAAGCGCTTGGGCATATTGACTTTGCCATGTGCTTACATTCTGGAGAATCTTGTGTTCATTAAGCGAAATGGAGACCAATTTAGAACCCACCGTGACATGCATGACTACGATACGAGACATCGAGATAACTTTGTCACACCATATTGTCGATTGAAGAGGTGTCAAAATGGCCCTGGGTACCTGGCTGTTAAAATGTTTAATAAAATCCCACCTTCACTACGGGAACTACCAGACACACATTTTAAAAATAAAATTAAAAATATTCTCTTAAATAACTCTTTTTATTCATTTGAAGAATTTTTTAATTATACATTTAGGGATTGATGATGGTTTTAAACTGTTTTAAATTGTATTATGTCTTGACTAGATGTAGGTAGTTGTAATTATTATAATTTTTATTTTATACTGATGTATGTTTATTGTATACTCTTATGACTTGTGTAAATACTATATTGTATCGTGACATGAATAAAGTATCTATCTATCTATCTATCTATCTAATGGTAAAATGACTCAAATTTCTCCAGATTAAAGCCTGATGATATGAATTTATTTTTCATCAGTTCGGTGGAACGTACATATAATAAACGGCCTCCCAGAGCCGAGCAGATCAAGTACGGACTATCATAATAATTTCATATACAGAGAGAAAATCCCTGATAGCCCTTTTGAGTTTTCGCCCTTATCATATCTTGAGATCAGGGACATGGTCTTACCTCAAAAATTATTAAATGTATTCAAAATGAAATCTATATCCCTCTTAGCAAATTGCCGAATCTATGTCTTCGATCCTCTTTATATCCAACATGTCTAAAACGCCCTAGAGTTAAACCGATACACAAAAAGGGTTCCTCTGACAGGCCCGAAAACTTTAGACCCATTTCTATAGTACCGATCTTTAGTAAAATATTTGAAAAGGGCCTTAAGGCCATACATTATACTTGAACTGTTCTGATAAGTCGTGTTATTGTTGTCCTGTTTTCTGTTATAAATATATGCGATAATTCACAAGTTTTAATTAGTCGTTGTGTTGTGCTGTGTCTGTTAACTGTTTTTTCTCATTATAAAGTCATTGCTTCTGATCTGTGAGTTAAAATAGATAAAATAATTGCCAATTTTACTGAATTATTTCCCGCCAAAACCCAATTGTCATTTAAGGTTAGTACCAATTCTTCTTCTTTTGAAACTGAACCCGTCTGGCTCCAGGTTGAAATCCAGCGGCGTAGGAAAATTTATAACTATGGGGAATTGCAGAAAATGTCAAGCAGAAGAAAGCGACTCATATGCATTGGCTAAATGCGACAAGTGTAAAACGTTACTCTGCGTCAATTGCTCCGGTATCACAGCTTCCGAACATAAGGGCGTATCCATCAAGAAACGCTCTCTGGGTGTCACTTTCAATTGTAAGGAGTGCTTGCAATCGAACACAAATGCCAACGAATATGAAAAGCATTATTTCTTATCACTGTCAAAGACCGTACAGAAGGGTTTTGAAGAAATAAGGTCTCTCTTTCTTAAAAATGATAGAACAATTGATATCATTACAAAATCCCTAGACTCCACTAATAAAAACCTAAGTTCAATCAGCTCCAGTCAAAGGAATATTGAAGTAAAGTTTGAAAAGGCATTCAAAAATCCAACATCTATAAAGCAGCGCGAGAGTCACTCTGATAAAGATAATGTCAATTCTGAGGATAACTCTAATGAGAAGGAACAACTGACATTTCTAAAACAAGCCTATGAAGACCTAAAGAACAAATATCATGCTCAAGAAGCTGAAATTATGTGCCTTAAGAACGATCTAGCAAAGATCAGTGCTGACATGAATAACCACAAAAATCACAGTTCTGCACCTACCTCGACAGCTAATACCTCCCAAGCAGTTAAAGATTCTATGCAACCCGAATCCGCAAAGGGGAAAATATGTAATGGACCGCAGCGTCCACAGCTGAAAGTTGCAAATCCAAATATAGGTGAGCGTCTCTCGAAGCTCTCTTGGATATATCTGGCCAATTTGGAAGTTAATACATCTCCAGAAGCAATTACCGAAATTCTTAATCCCGAGTATAAACACCTCTACGTTTGTGTAAAACTGCTTTCCAAATTTGAAAACCCCAAAAGCGCAACTTTTAAGCTGGGAGTCCCGGAACAACTGGTCAATGAATACCTTTCTCCATGCTTCTGGCCTGATGGTGCATACGTGGATCTATACAAACCAAAGACCGAGCCAAGAAACCAACAACTAAAGCCTGACTCAGGATCCAATCGCAGGGGACCCACCGGTTCCCCACGTACAGCAGATAGGGGAAATTTTCGACAACATCAACAACGTCGGCGCTACCAATAATAAATACGTCAACTATTAATAACAATAATGATAATGGCTGAGTGAATGATCGACAGAGTTTCCAAATTTTCCATTTAAATATACAAAGCCTAAATTGTAAATATAATGAGCTCGATGCCTTTTTAAGTTGCACTAAAACATTTGATGCCCTCTGTTTCTCAGAAACCTGGCTAAAACTCAATCAGTTAAATATACATCAATTTGATGGTTTCTTGCAGGGAAATGCTTTTTGTCGGAAAATCTCTAAGCATGGTGGAACTGCCATTTTTCTTAAAAATACTATTGAATTTTGTCCTATTAATGAAGCTGCTAGCATTTCCTGTGAGAAACACTGTGAAATTACTTGTGTAAAAATTAAAAACCCGGATATATTCTTGGCTTGCATTTATAGAAGCCCTTCAGGGGATTATGACACTTTTTTTAATATATTTAATCTCTTCTTAGAATTTTTAAATAAACAGAACAAAAAGTCAATTATATGTGGCGACTTTAACATTGATTTTAAAGTACATAATGGTAATAATACATTACTACTAACAAACTTACTATTGTCTTATGGTTTCTTTGCAACAATTAATGATCATACTAGAGTAACAAAAACCCATAAATCTTGTATTGATAATATAATCTGTAACCTACGGCCTGACGAGTATTCTGCAGGTGTAATTACTGTCAACATATCGGATCACTATGGTCAACAATTAAATCTTAAAGTTAACAACAAAAGAGACCCACCTTTAATAAAAATGACTAGACCTATCACACAGAGGGGTAAGTTAGAATTTCTCAATTTATTGGGTAATGTAGATTGGAGGCCACTCTTCTCTTCCAATGTTAATCATGTCACCTCTAATTTCTTGGACTATGTGCAATTTTGCTTTAATAATGCTTTTCCAGAGAAACCTACTAAATATCTAAATGACAAAACTATCAAAGTCAACTGGTTCAATGATGGCCTAAGAAACCTACGTGATAGGCTTCATTTTCTTATAGAACTCGATAAAATGTCCGATCATCACGGATTAAAAGATGATATAAAGAATGCCCGAAAAGTATATAGAAAGCAAATCGAATTAGCTAAAATTGACGCAAACAGTCACTTTCTTGCCAATAGTAATAACAGAAACAAGACCGCATGGCAGATGATACGGCAAAATTGTCAATCAAATAGCGAGAATAAGGTGAGCTCTCTTTCACCCGAAGATTTTAACAACTAATTCAAATATATTACCCCACGAATACGTCCAATGCATTCATGTCGATAATGAAATAAATCTAAAGCTGTTCCATCTTGTCAGTCCGGAGAAAATTGTGGATATTGTTTATGAACTAAAAAATTCGTCTGCTAGAGATATGTTTGATCTTAGCAATTCCTTAATAAAATTTGTATTGGAACCTATTTTGGAGCCCCTTGTTTATATCACCAATCTCTGCTTTGAGAGTGGATGTTTTCCCAATACAATCAAGTGCTCAAAAGTCATACCAGTTCACAAAAAAGGGCCTCTGGATGATATTTCCAATTACCGACCTATTTCACTCACGCCTATTATATCAAAAATAATCGAATCAGCTATAAAAAGGAGATTACTCTCATATTTCAGTCAAAATGGTTTATTTACTAAATACCAATACGGCTTTCGTCCTGGTTCGTCAACAACTTTGGCCATGATTGATGTAATTGACATTCTAACCACTGCCCTTGAAGAGGGTAAACTTGCTTCAGTCACTTTATGTGACTTGAGCAAGGCTTTTGATTGTGTTGTTCATGATTTTCTTTTGCAAAAATTAAAACACTATCATATCTCAGACAAGGCTCTATCCGTAATTCAGTCCTATCTGTCAGGACGCACTCAGTTTGTTGAAATTAATGGTAATGAGTCATCACAAGAACAAATGAAGTATGGTATACCACAGGGCTCTATATTGGGACCGGTTCTATTTATCATTTACGCTAATGATCTACCCTATAATATCCTGGATGGAAAAGCGTGCCTTTTTGCTGACGACACAACCCTTATTTCCATATCCGACAATCAGGCTTTGCTTAATTTGGCAACGCGCGACTTGCTGAGTTTAGCAGAAAAATGGTTCTCGAGTAATAAATTAAAATTAAATGAAAGTAAAACGCAATATTTAACTGTTTCCCTTAAACCTGACATCGAAGATTTGGGTCCAGTAAAGCTTTTGGGCTTTTACATAGACTTCAAGCTGACTTGGTCATCCCACATTGACCATCTTTCAAAAAAACTCTCGACCGGGTTATTTATGCTAAGACAGTTGAAAAAAACTGTTTCTCTGGAGATGGTTCGCATGGCATACTTTGCTTTTTTTCACACACATTTACAGTATGGCATTTTGATTTGGGGTCACTGTGGAAATCAACTTCCAATTTTTAGAATACAAAAAGCAGCCGTTCGGACCCTGTCGGGCGCATATAGCAGAGCTCACTGTAAACCGTTATTTGTTAAAAATAAAATACTGACGCTACCCTCCCTTTTCATCCTCGAATGTCTTATTTATACAAAAACCAATATACAAAAATATAACAGTCATTCAAATACTCATGATTATCTTACGCGCCACAGGAATGATATTGACTTGACTTACTTAAGATTGAATAAATCAATGAATGGGGTAAACTTTTATGGTCCTAAATTTTATAATAAATTGCCAGAAACCTAGAGATAAAGAAATTTAAAACCAAAATGCATAATTTTCTTATACTAAAAGCCTATTACCAGATATCTGAGTTTCTAGTTGACAATATTGTTGATATATTTTAATTTTCTGTGTGCTTTACTTTGTTTTTTTTTACCTATATTTCGTTATTCTTTTTTGTTTTTTCTCTTTTCACCTATTACTATTTTTACTGATTTACTTTTAATTAGTGACGAGTGTAAGCAAATTGTATTTGTAGTAACATAATAAATTATTTTGATTTTGATTTTGAATAGTGGATTATTTTGAGTCTCATGGCCTTTTCAATGTAAGACAATTTGGTTTCGGACAGGGCCACTCGACTACCATGGCCATTCAGGAGCTCGTTGATATTATAAATCAGGGCTTTGAGAATTGCTCTTACACCCCTCACTTTTTTGTGACCTGTCGAAGGCATTCGACTGCGTTTGCCCAGACAGATTACTTGACAAGCTTAGATTTTATAATTTTGCCCCCCCCCCCCGCCGGCGGTTAAACTGATGATTGAGTCTTATTTATTTCCCAGAAATCAGCTGGTTTCCATAAATAATGTTAATTCTAATGTAAGTCCTGTAACATTTGAAGTCCCACAGGGATCGGTGCTCTTCCTGATTTATATTAATGCATCTGGGAAGCGCCGATCCTACCACCGATATGATCCTGTTTGCGGACGATACTACTGCAATAAATCAGAGTGTCCATATAAGGAAGGCTGAATGCGGATTGGAACACACGCGATCGAGTTTGGATGACTGGTTCCTGGCAAACCAGTTATCACTAAATAATGAGAAGACTCAGACTATGTTTTTTTCTCTGCGAAACCTTACTTCGGTTAGTAATTTGGAATCGGTGCGTTTCTTGGGGGTATACCTCGACCCTAAGTTGACTTGGCATCACCATGCCGAATTTCTGTCCAAAAAACTAACTAAAAATATTTTTGCACTACGAAATTTAGCAAATCATGTTTCACACCGCGTTCTCGTTGTTTCTTATCTTACCACTATTCAATCCCTATTGTCTTACGCACTCATTGTATGGGGTCATGAGGCTTCCGCAGCCAGAGTTGTTGCATTACAGAGACGAGCCCTTCGTATACTTGCGGGCCTGAGTTACAGGAACGATTGTCGAGAGGCTTTCAGAGACCTGAACATCCTTACACTGCCGTGTCTGTATCTGCTGCAGGCCTTAATGTATGTGAGAGAACATGAACACTGTTATGTTAGACATGAAAATGTACACGACCATGATACTCCCTCTAGAACTGATATGAGGCCTGATTTCCAAAGATTATCTAAAACAAGAAATGCCATTAATTTTTATGGTCCAAAAGCTTTCAATTTGCTACCTGCAGAGGTAAGAAAACTGCCTACATCTCAGTTCAAGAAACGGATCCAGAATTATCTGTCTTCTAAATGTTTTTATTCCATACAGGAATTTCTTGACAGTACAGGGTGTCTACTTTTCGACACTTTTGACGGGTATCTCCGTTATTAGTACAGATAGAATGATTCGGTTTTTGCAAACCTGTGCCACTTTTTTGTGAAACAAACGATGCCCAAAACGGATGTATCATGGCCAACTTGGTTTATGAGATACAGGGCGAAATTGAAAAGGGTGCATTTTCAGACACCCCTTGTATTTCAGTTATCTTATACTCTATCGAAAATATAAAAAGGGGGTGTTATACAGTTTTTTACGCAGAATTCAGTGGCGTAGTTAGTATTTTTCCAGGTATCCCTAATTTTGAGAAATATACCAAAGTTGTGGTTTTTTAAATGGAACTTCCTGTATATTTATTCTTAGTTGCATTCTGCTTACTGAGAGCTTTTCAAAAATATATAATGGTTGGCACTTTGTTTTACCAAGATGGTTCAAATTTATATTTTTTAAATAACAAGCTTTAAATTGACAGTAGGCCTTGGATTTGGTTTCACTAGAACAATGAAATTGTGGTATTAAATACATACTTTTTATTTATAAATATTGTTGAAAATGGTTGCCATTCTCCCTAACACAAAGCCGACACATTTAGGTAATTCGTCTCAAGGCGTTTAAAATTATTATTGGATGGTCTTGTAGAAATTGAAATGCTAAATGGGTAGCCTGTCGAAGTTCCTCTACAGTTCTGTGCCTGGTCTTGTATATCTTGCTCTGCAAAAACCCCCACAGAAAGAAGTCCAACACCGATAGATCGGGCGATCGTGGTGGCCATCTTACAGCTCCATTTGTGCCTATCCATCTTTGTGGAAAATTATTTTGTAGAAAATCCCTTACTACGTGAGAGTTATGACTCGGCGCACCGTCTTGTTGGAAATGTATATCATATAACTGGGCAAGGGGAACGATTTCTAATAACTCGGGTATAACGTCTTCCAAGATTTCCAGATATCTATTTGCCGTAAGACCTCCCTCATAAATACGGTAAGTTATTTGATTACCTAATATGAAGCAAGAAACACCAAATCCAAAGCGCCCTTGCTGCTCCCTTTCGAAAATAACATGTTGATTTTCTTCAGACCAATGTCTTGTATTATGTCGGTTTAAAATTCCGGCACTAGAAATGTGGCTCTCATCGGACCAGATTACCAATCTTCCAAAATTGGCATTGGTCCGGATTTGTTCTGTATACCAATGACAGAAGATTAATCGCCGATCTGCATCTCCAGGATGTAAATTTTGCACAATTTTAAATTTGTATGGATGGTATTTATATTTTATTAAAATTTTTTGTGACCGACTTTTATCTATACCAATTTCCTTTTCTATATTTCTGCAAGAAGTTGAAGGAGTAACGGTTGCATAAGCCAGAACATTTACTTCATCTTTTTCTCTATTTTCCTTATTGTATGTTTTAGGCCGAGGCTGTCTAAAGGTTCCAGTAATATGATTGTATATAAATGTACATAAAAGGGATATATCTTTGGCCAAAGAATATACTAGGTACTTAGCGTCGAACTTTTTTAGCTTCAATGCATAACTTTTAAGTTACTTTTACATCAGAATACGTTGCATTTTTAAATCTCAATTAATACAGAAATACTTAATAATCATACTTAAACCGCAATCGTCTCAGGATAATGATAATGTTATGTTCGCCTTTTTTTTGTACATAATTAACCCCCCTTAACGTCACTAATTTACTTACTATTAAAGACTGATTGAAAGCTATCCCAATGTTTAAGATTTATTTTAATTTTCACCACCTCACCTTATAGAGCTCATTTCCCAGTTTGAAGCTCTATCTACTCTATTCACAAAAAAAAACTGGGTGGCGCCCTACAAAAAAGTGTAAGTATTCCTAACCCAGGACCAACACCGCTCTCCGGTGAAAAGCTGCCGTCAGCGAGTGCTACTTTTTGGAAAAGCTTCAAGTTTCCTCAATTTGTAGTCACAACATGCGCAATTTTTCAACAAGATGGCGCACCACCTCATTTTTCTCAACCTGTGCGTCAGTTCCTAGATGAAAATTTTCCTCGGGCCTGGATTGGACATATTGAGTGGCCACCCAGATCACCTGATCTGGCTCCACTGGACTTTTTTCTATGGGGTCACCTGAACTCTAAGATTTACGCTACCCAGCCTGAGTCACTGGATGATTTGCGAATTCGGATCATTAATGAATGCCGTCAAATTACACCAGAGTTGAGTAATGTACGTGAACATTTTGAGCAAAATTTATTTTACTGCATGCAAGTGAGGTGGCCATTTTCAGCATTTAATAAACTAATCACGAAAGTAAGTAGTCTTCCACTATTTTAGCTGTCATTTCGTTAAAGATGAAAATTTTGAAGCGAAATTTTAGGGTCAGATAGTATTCGATAAGATCTTAAAATGAGGTATCGCAACACCCCTCATCCCTATTCAAAATCAGGGGGTTGTGCTCACCCCCGTTAGGGGGTTGAAGTTACGGAGACGAAAAAAACGGAAAAGTTATTCCCCCTCGAATCAGAAATCGACGGGTCCGAGCGATTTTCCATATTTTCATTTTATAGCAGGAAAATCGAGGTGTTAAGTTTTCGTTGGACCACCCTGTATAATTTTACAATAGATCCATTAAAATAATACAATAGTACAATGTTTAGTTTTGCAGCTCTATTAGGGATTCATATAGGGTTTGAGAAGGTAGTTTACGTTTTGAAGGGATGGTAGGCTTTCTGATGTGGATAAGTGGGTTCATAGCATTTAGATTTTGGGGATTATTTACGAATTTTATGTTTAGGTTCTGAATGCGTTCTAAAATAGGTACAATTTGGGTTTGTTGGTATAGAAAAACGTTGGAAGCGTTGTGAAGGGGGTTAATGGTGTGTCTCACCTTGGTTATTGTTCTTAGACTGCTTCTTTCACCAATTTCAATGTTGTGAAGGATTGGTCTTCGTGCATTGCAAAACAGTATATGCCCATATTCAAGAATTGGCCTGTAGATCATGGCATAAATTCGGGCTCCAGTCAAGGTATTGATTCCTCGGTTTTTGTGTTTGGCTCTGGATAACATCCTTTTTTTGACATTTTGGGTATGTAGTTTGAAATTTAAATTTGGTCGATAATAATTCAATTCAATTCAAAAGAGCTTTATTGTCATAAAAAATAAAAAAAAAATTGTTGACAAATCACATAAAATAACTAAAATATATAACACAGCATTAAACTGAACAAATAAAAGCGTAAAGAACACAGCTCTGACAGATAATCAAAATGTATACAATAAATACACTAACCACTGGTCAAGCCAAGTTGTCAATGAAAAACTCCTCAAGAGAATAACACGCCCTGGTAAGAAAGTAAGAGGCAGATCTCTCACTTGTTCCCGAAATCTCCCGACAGACAGAATCTCTAGTCAATCAAGCTGGTGGAAAAATATTCGTGTAAACTATAATAGGCCCTAGTTAACAGGTGTTTCCTTACTGTTCTACAAATAGAGTTATGGAATTTAAAGTTTTAATTTTGATAGGGAGGTGATTAAATAAAACTCTCCTAAAGTTTTTCTACAATCTAAATACATAGTTTCATAGAAAATTAAATAAGAATAATTTTCATAAGTTTTATCGCGTACCAGACCAAATTAGTTTTTATCCGAAATAGCATTTACTATAACTATTACGATAGCGCAGTAAATCTGAAGTTCGAGGTGGAAAAAATTAGTAACCAACTGATCTCAGCGGGAATGTTTAGATAATTATCTCCTATTTAACCTCTCAAAAGTCCCATTCGGTCCCAGTGGGGGAAGTTTTTCCGACTTTGATATATCAAGGATCTTTTAGTAAAGGTGGAGGTTGGTATGGGTAATGGGTAATGGTAAGTCGTGGGTCTGTCGCGTATGATGTTTAGGTTTCGTCTTCAAAAGCCTATATTTGTTTTTAAAGACAAGGCTGACTGTCTCCAATATGAAAAAATACCCAGGTATTTGCATGAATCGCTAGGCGGTATAATGTGGTTGAACATTGCAACTGTTGGTGAAGCAATGGATGTTTTATGATGAAATATTATAAATTTCGACTTCTTCGGTTCAGGCATATTGCGCCACTTCTGTATCCGGATTGTGGTAATCTTTCAGAGATTTTGGATATTGAAGATCGTTTTTGTGAGAAATTATAGCAGTATCGTCAGCAAATTTATTGATGTATTGCTTTTGTATTTTGAGAGTTTGCGAATTTGTTGCCAGTAATTTTTGCCTTGTGCATTATTGATTTTATTACAGGCGTCCAAATATTTTGATGATCGATATTGCTCTATTAATTTGTGAATATTTTTGTTTGAATTGTTATATTGTATTTTTATTTGCCTCTCCTGTCAATTTTTAAATTGTCTATATAAAGCTGTTTTTTCTTTTAATTAGCAGTAGCATATATGGAGGTAATGTATGGGAGTAGTATTTTTATATGAACTGAGGTGTGTTGTCTGTGATGGTTTTTGAGAGAGAAGATTATGGAATTCGGAAATTTGGCAAAAATTATTTTGTTTGTGCATTCTTGCTTCTATATATCCTAATAATTTCCTGTTTACTTCTGTTATGTTGCACCTATAGAAGTTGTTTCCTGTAGTTTCAGCTTCTGTATTAGGAACTGCTTGTAGATTCAGAGCAGATTCGATGACCATAGATCCTAAGTCGGGGGCGAGTTTATGTGGCAGCTCATAAATGGTCATGAAAAGAGAGTCAAGATGGCGACGACAGAAGATGTGCCGTCGATTCAAGAATCTAAAAAATGCAAATATTGCAAGAATAATGTGGATAAAATTGGTGTAGTAAAGTGCGGAAATTGTGTAACTACTTATCACCAATCATGTGCACTACGTATAACGGGAATTCTAGTCACTAGTGGCAGTAAGGCCCTTATTTTGTGTCCAACGTGTGAAAAAGTTTCCCGCCAAAAAGATGTAAAACAAGTAAGTTAGGCACTTGCTAAAAAGAACGATGAAATAAAGAGCCTTAAGGCAGAAGGTATTGGAATTAGAGAGTCGGACCATGGAGGAAAATTTTTCGGATGTCATCAAGAAAATGGAATTCATGGAAAAAACATTGATGGAAAAAATGACTTCGTTTTTTTCGCAAAAATCCGTAGAAGTTGAAAGTCAAGGTATCGCAGTGGAAACTGAGCCATCTGACGGACAATTAATACAGCCTAAGAAGACGTGGTTGAAAACAGCGCAGTCTAATCAAACACCGAGCTGCTCCACTGCCGAAAAGAACACAGGTAATTCAAATGCACCGGAACAAGTTCACGAACGTTCCCAAGCAGCAAACCTGAATAGCAACATACCTAAAAAGAATCTGGCGCCAGCTACATCAAACCCACAGCGTGGCCGCAACAACCAACAACCCGACAAATCGAACACGCATGACCAAGATCTAATGACTCATGCCCCAGTAACCGACAACAAAGAAAGAGAAGAAGAAAACTGGACGGAGGTTAGAAATCCCCGAAAACGTAAACAAACAACAAATAATCGTCCTAGACCTATACAGGGCTCCAATGAAAAAGCAACTACTCTAAAAGTGGCGCAAAAAATGGCTTGCATATTTGTTTCTGGTTTTGCACCAGAGGTGGAAAGCCAGGAAGTTATAAATTACCTAAAAGGCAAAAATTTCCAAGAAGTCCGCACTTGCGAAAAAATGAAGACTTTAAAAGAAAAACAATATAGTTCTTTTAAAATGGCAGTTCCCTACAATAAAAGAGAAGAATATATGACGTCTGACCTCTGGCCAAGAGGTATCTCAGTAAACCATTTTCGGAATCTTCAGCGCCAGCCAATGGTATTTGTAAATCAACAACAAGGCCCCCAACCGAGCGGCAAGAGCACCTTAAAAATTCTGCATGCAAATGTTAGATCCCTAAGGAATAAAATCCACGAAATGGAAGCATATACCATCGATAATGACATAGACATAGTTTGTGTGAGCAGGCCCGTATCCAGAAATTCGTTTCGGGGGGGAGCTCAAGGACGAAAATCATTCAAAAATGTGGACTTATTTTAATTAATTCAGAGCAAAGCGAATCACACATTAAAACTTAAATCATTATTTTCAAATTTCGGGGGGGGGGGGCCCTGGATACGTGCTTGTGTGTGAGTGAGCATTGGCTTTTACAGCAGGAAATTATGACTCTTAAACTGGGAGAACACAACTTGGGGAGCTACTCTGCCAGATCACAGAGCACTGGTGGAGGGTCTGCAATTTTTGTTAATAAGAATTTACATGTAACTATTCTGGATTTTGTAAATAATTTTAATGTAGAATAATGCTGTGGGCTGTGTGGTATCTTTATAAAAAAGTTTAATTTGTGTATATTAGTAATTTACAGGCCACCTCAGGGACACTTTGACACCTTTTTGACCAATCTTGAATCTGTTTAAGAATTAATATTAAAGAAAATATTATTATAGCTGGCGACTTCAATGTCCATTTCGAGACAAACCAGGAGGATGCACTGAGACTCTGCGATATGATGAACAGTTTTGGTCTGCATAAGACAATAAATGAGGTAACTAGGGGCACAGCCTGCCTTGACAATATATTTGTAAATTTTTCTAACAGCTTATATACTGCTGCAGTAGTAGATCTTGATGTCTCGGATCATTTGGGTCAGTTGCTTGAATGCCTTATGAGTGAGAAATTAACTAATGTTAAACAGAATAGAAAGGTCTGTAGACCTCTAACACAGATAGGTCTGTCAACATTCTATAATTGTATGACTGCTGCTGAGTGGGACTTTATAAGTGATATCAGAGTGAGTGCAGATGATAAGTTTGGTAGATTTATGGGCGTGATTGGAGAAGCGTATAATGAGTCATTCCCGCAAAAAACATATTTAGTTAGAGCAGGTTGGTTTAATGACACCTTAAGACATATGCGTGAACATTTAAACTTGCTGGGTGAACTAAGTAGACAATATAGGGAGCTAGGCTATGCGATAGAATATAAAAATTACAAGCGGACCTATAAAAAAGCTATCTGTGATGCTAAAAAAAAAGTACAACGACAACTTAATAAAAAATTCAAATAATCCAACAAAATGCATATGGCAGATCATAAATCAACACCGCGACTCTAGTAAAAAAGATCAAAATGTTTGTGAAATTGGAGCAGATGAATTTAATACTTATTTTTCAGGCATCGCTCAAGATGTCATAAATAAAATACCTGTAAATCAAATGGATCCTACTGCACTAGTGGGTAATGTTCCAATCCCTAAAAAACCTTTTTTTTTTGTTGAGGTAACATTCAATGAAATAAGGGAAATCATTGATAGTTTACCAAATAAAAACAGTTGTGATATATATGGACTCAATGTTAAATTAATAAAAACTATAAAGAATATTATCATTTACCCTCTTGCAAAACTTATTAATATCTGCCTCAGGGAAAATACCTTCCATCGTACATTAAAGGCTGCTCTAATAACCCCGATTTACAAGAAAGGGGATTTATCATTGCCTAAAAACTATAGACCTATCTCACTTTTAGCAGTTATATCCAAAATTTTTGAAAAATGTATGTGCACCAGGATAGCCCATTACTTTGAAGAAAATAAATACTTTACAGAATCTCAGTTTGGTTTCCGGAAAGGTAGGGGGACGGTCATGGGCATTGTAGACTTTGTGGGATGTATACTAAGATCATTTGATGACCTGGAATTTAATGCTGCGCTGTTCTGCGACTTAAGCAAGGCATTCGATTGTGTGTCCCACGAGATTCTTCTAAAAAAGCTTAAAGCATACCATTTCGGTTCCTCCAGTATTGAAATGCTGAGGTCATATCTCTCTGATAGGAGTCAGGTGGTGAGGGCTGCCGGGATGTCATCCGCGGAAAGTAAAGTACTAACTGGTGTGCCACAGGGATCTGTTTTAGGGCCGATCCTATTTTTAATCTATATTAATGATCTGCCACTAAGTGGCGATAATAATGTAAAATATACGCTTTTCGCGAATGATACTACGATATCGGCTACTGCACCTTCCCTTGGGGAGGCTGTGGTGGGACTGACGAGTATGCAGGAGGGGGTGGAGAAATGGTTCAATGCGAACATGCTGCTTCTAAATACAGATAAAACCCAAAAAGTTGTCTTCTCCATGAAAAACACCGAAAATATTAATGAAAATATCACATCTGTCAAATTTTTGGGAGTACACCTGGATCCCAGATTACTGTGGGACGCGCATATCGACTGTCTTGCAAAAACTTTGGGAAGCAGCGTGTTCGCGCTCCGCGGCCTCGCTGGTTGCGTTTCTGAGAAGGTCCTGAGGATGTCGTATTTTGGCATCTTCCACTCAAAAATGACATACGCTATTTTCATATGGGGTCATGCTGCCCAGAGCCAAAGAGTCTTTGCGCTGCAGCGTAGGGCAGTGCGGATCGTTGCTGAACTGGGCTACAGGGACTGCTGCAGGTCAGCGTTCAAGCGCTTGGGCATATTGACTTTGCCATGTGCTTACATTCTGGAGAATCTTGTGTTCATTAAGCGAAATGGAGACCAATTTAGAACCCACCGTGACATGCATGACTACGATACGAGACATCGAGATAACTTTGTCACACCATATTGTCGATTGAAGAGGTGTCAAAATGGCCCTGGGTACCTGGCTGTTAAAATGTTTAATAAAATCCCACCTTCACTACGGGAACTACCAGACACACATTTTAAAAATAAAATTAAAAATATTCTCTTAAATAACTCTTTTTATTCATTTGAAGAATTTTTTAATTATACATTTAGGGATTGATGATGGTTTTAAACTGTTTTAAATTGTATTATGTCTTGACTAGATGTAGGTAGTTGTAATTATTATAATTTTTATTTTATACTGATGTATGTTTATTGTATACTCTTATGACTTGTGTAAATACTATATTGTATCGTGACATGAATAAAGTATCTATCTATCTATCTATCTATCTAATGGTAAAATGACTCAAATTTCTCCAGATTAAAGCCTGATGATATGAATTTATTTTTCATCAGTTCGGTGGAACGTACATATAATAAACGGCCTCCCAGAGCCGAGCAGATCAAGTACGGACTATCATAATAATTTCATATACAGAGAGAAAATCCCTGATAGCCCTTTTGAGTTTTCGCCCTTATCATATCTTGAGATCAGGGACATGGTCTTACCTCAAAAATTATTAAATGTATTCAAAATGAAATCTATATCCCTCTTAGCAAATTGCCGAATCTATGTCTTCGATCCTCTTTATATCCAACATGTCTAAAACGCCCTAGAGTTAAACCGATACACAAAAAGGGTTCCTCTGACAGGCCCGAAAACTTTAGACCCATTTCTATAGTACCGATCTTTAGTAAAATATTTGAAAAGGGCCTTAAGGCCATACATTATACTTGAACTGTTCTGATAAGTCGTGTTATTGTTGTCCTGTTTTCTGTTATAAATATATGCGATAATTCACAAGTTTTAATTAGTCGTTGTGTTGTGCTGTGTCTGTTAACTGTTTTTTCTCATTATAAAGTCATTGCTTCTGATCTGTGAGTTAAAATAGATAAAATAATTGCCAATTTTACTGAATTATTTCCCGCCAAAACCCAATTGTCATTTAAGGTTAGTACCAATTCTTCTTCTTTTGAAACTGAACCCGTCTGGCTCCAGGTTGAAATCCAGCGGCGTAGGAAAATTTATAACTATGGGGAATTGCAGAAAATGTCAAGCAGAAGAAAGCGACTCATATGCATTGGCTAAATGCGACAAGTGTAAAACGTTACTCTGCGTCAATTGCTCCGGTATCACAGCTTCCGAACATAAGGGCGTATCCATCAAGAAACGCTCTCTGGGTGTCACTTTCAATTGTAAGGAGTGCTTGCAATCGAACACAAATGCCAACGAATATGAAAAGCATTATTTCTTATCACTGTCAAAGACCGTACAGAAGGGTTTTGAAGAAATAAGGTCTCTCTTTCTTAAAAATGATAGAACAATTGATATCATTACAAAATCCCTAGACTCCACTAATAAAAACCTAAGTTCAATCAGCTCCAGTCAAAGGAATATTGAAGTAAAGTTTGAAAAGGCATTCAAAAATCCAACATCTATAAAGCAGCGCGAGAGTCACTCTGATAAAGATAATGTCAATTCTGAGGATAACTCTAATGAGAAGGAACAACTGACATTTCTAAAACAAGCCTATGAAGACCTAAAGAACAAATATCATGCTCAAGAAGCTGAAATTATGTGCCTTAAGAACGATCTAGCAAAGATCAGTGCTGACATGAATAACCACAAAAATCACAGTTCTGCACCTACCTCGACAGCTAATACCTCCCAAGCAGTTAAAGATTCTATGCAACCCGAATCCGCAAAGGGGAAAATATGTAATGGACCGCAGCGTCCACAGCTGAAAGTTGCAAATCCAAATATAGGTGAGCGTCTCTCGAAGCTCTCTTGGATATATCTGGCCAATTTGGAAGTTAATACATCTCCAGAAGCAATTACCGAAATTCTTAATCCCGAGTATAAACACCTCTACGTTTGTGTAAAACTGCCTTCCAAATTTGAAAACCCCAAAAGCGCAACTTTTAAGCTGGGAGTCCCGGAACAACTGGTCAATGAATACCTTTCTCCATGCTTCTGGCCTGATGGTGCATACGTGGATCTATACAAACCAAAGACCGAGCCAAGAAACCAACAACTAAAGCCTGACTCAGGATCCAATCGCAGGGGACCCACCGGTTCCCCACGTACAGCAGATAGGGGAAATTTTCGACAACATCAACAACGTCGGCGCTACCAATAATAAATACGTCAACTATTAATAACAATAATGATAATGGCTGAGTGAATGATCGACAGAGTTTCCAAATTTTCCATTTAAATATACAAAGCCTAAATTGTAAATATAATGAGCTCGATGCCTTTTTAAGTTGCACTAAAACATTTGATGCCCTCTGTTTCTCAGAAACCTGGCTAAAACTCAATCAGTTAAATATACATCAATTTGATGGTTTCTTGCAGGGAAATGCTTTTTGTCGGAAAATCTCTAAGCATGGTGGAACTGCCATTTTTCTTAAAAATACTATTGAATTTTGTCCTATTAATGAAGCTGCTAGCATTTCCTGTGAGAAACACTGTGAAATTACTTGTGTAAAAATTAAAAACCCGGATATATTCTTGGCTTGCATTTATAGAAGCCCTTCAGGGGATTATGACACTTTTTTTAATATATTTAATCTCTTCTTAGAATTTTTAGATAAACAGAACAAAAAGTCAATTATATGTGGCGACTTTAACATTGATTTTAAAGTACATAATGGTAATAATACATTACTACTAACAAACTTACTATTGTCTTATGGTTTCTTTGCAACAATTAATGATCATACTAGAGTAACAAAAACCCATAAATCTTGTATTGATAATATAATCTGTAACCTACGGCCTGACGAGTATTCTGCAGGTGTAATTACTGTCAACATATCGGATCACTATGGTCAACAATTAAATCTTAAAGTTAACAACAAAAGAGACCCACCTTTAATAAAAATGACTAGACCTATCACACAGAGGGGTAAGTTAGAATTTCTCAATTTATTGGGTAATGTAGATTGGAGGCCACTCTTCTCTTCCAATGTTAATCATGTCACCTCTAATTTCTTGGACTATGTGCAATTTTGCTTTAATAATGCTTTTCCAGAGAAACCTACTAAATATCTAAATGACAAAACTATCAAAGTCAACTGGTTCAATGATGGCCTAAGAAACCTACGTGATAGGCTTCATTTTCTTATAGAACTCGATAAAATGTCCGATCATCACGGATTAAAAGATGATATAAAGAATGCCCGAAAAGTATATAGAAAGCAAATCGAATTAGCTAAAATTGACGCAAACAGTCACTTTCTTGCCAATAGTAATAACAGAAACAAGACCGCATGGCAGATGATACGGCAAAATTGTCAATCAAATAGCGAGAATAAGGTGAGCTCTCTTTCACCCGAAGATTTTAACAACTAATTCAAATATATTACCCCACGAATACGTCCAATGCATTCATGTCGATAATGAAATAAATCTAAAGCTGTTCCATCTTGTCAGTCCGGAGAAAATTGTGGATATTGTTTATGAACTAAAAAATTCGTCTGCTAGAGATATGTTTGATCTTAGCAATTCCTTAATAAAATTTGTATTGGAACCTATTTTGGAGCCCCTTGTTTATATCACCAATCTCTGCTTTGAGAGTGGATGTTTTCCCAATACAATCAAGTGCTCAAAAGTCATACCAGTTCACAAAAAAGGGCCTCTGGATGATATTTCCAATTACCGACCTATTTCACTCACGCCTATTATATCAAAAATAATCGAATCAGCTATAAAAAGGAGATTACTCTCATATTTCAGTCAAAATGGTTTATTTACTAAATACCAATACGGCTTTCGTCCTGGTTCGTCAACAACTTTGGCCATGATTGATGTAATTGACATTCTAACCACTGCCCTTGAAGAGGGTAAACTTGCTTCAGTCACTTTATGTGACTTGAGCAAGGCTTTTGATTGTGTTGTTCATGATTTTCTTTTGCAAAAATTAAAACACTATCATATCTCAGACAAGGCTCTATCCGTAATTCAGTCCTATCTGTCAGGACGCACTCAGTTTGTTGAAATTAATGGTAATGAGTCATCACAAGAACAAATGAAGTATGGTATACCACAGGGCTCTATATTGGGACCGGTTCTATTTATCATTTACGCTAATGATCTACCCTATAATATCCTGGATGGAAAAGCGTGCCTTTTTGCTGACGACACAACCCTTATTTCCATATCCGACAATCAGGCTTTGCTTAATTTGGCAACGCGCGACTTGCTGAGTTTAGCAGAAAAATGGTTCTCGAGTAATAAATTAAAATTAAATGAAAGTAAAACGCAATATTTAACTGTTTCCCTTAAACCTGACATCGAAGATTTGGGTCCAGTAAAGCTTTTGGGCTTTTACATAGACTTCAAGCTGACTTGGTCATCCCACATTGACCATCTTTCAAAAAAACTCTCGACCGGGTTATTTATGCTAAGACAGTTGAAAAAAACTGTTTCTCTGGAGATGGTTCGCATGGCATACTTTGCTTTTTTTCACACACATTTACAGTATGGCATTTTGATTTGGGGTCACTGTGGAAATCAACTTCCAATTTTTAGAATACAAAAAGCAGCCGTTCGGACCCTGTCGGGCGCATATAGCAGAGCTCACTGTAAACCGTTATTTGTTAAAAATAAAATACTGACGCTACCCTCCCTTTTCATCCTCGAATGTCTTATTTATACAAAAACCAATATACAAAAATATAACAGTCATTCAAATACTCATGATTATCTTACGCGCCACAGGAATGATATTGACTTGACTTACTTAAGATTGAATAAATCAATGAATGGGGTAAACTTTTATGGTCCTAAATTTTATAATAAATTGCCAGAAACCTAGAGATAAAGAAATTTAAAACCAAAATGCATAATTTTCTTATACTAAAAGCCTATTACCAGATATCTGAGTTTCTAGTTGACAATATTGTTGATATATTTTAATTTTCTGTGTGCTTTACTTTGTTTTTTTTTACCTATATTTCGTTATTCTTTTTTGTTTTTTCTCTTTTCACCTATTACTATTTTTACTGATTTACTTTTAATTAGTGACGAGTGTAAGCAAATTGTATTTGTAGTAACATAATAAATGATTTTGATTTTGATTTTGAATAGTGGATTATTTTGAGTCTCATGGCCTTTTCAATGTAAGACAATTTGGTTTCGGACAGGGCCACTCGACTACCATGGCCATTCAGGAGCTCGTTGATATTATAAATCAGGGCTTTGAGAATTGCTCTTACACCCCTCACTTTTTTGTGACCTGTCGAAGGCATTCGACTGCGTTTGCCCAGACAGATTACTTGACAAGCTTAGATTTTATAATTTTGCCCCCCCCCCCCCCCCCCCCGCCGGCGGTTAAACTGATGATTGAGTCTTATTTATTTCCCAGAAATCAGCTGGTTTCCATAAATAATGTTAATTCTAATGTAAGTCCTGTAACATTTGAAGTCCCACAGGGATCGGTGCTCTTCCTGATTTATATTAATGCATCTGGGAAGCGCCGATCCTACCACCGATATGATCCTGTTTGCGGACGATACTACTGCAATAAATCAGAGTGTCCATATAAGGAAGGCTGAATGCGGATTGGAACACACGCGATCGAGTTTGGATGACTGGTTCCTGGCAAACCAGTTATCACTAAATAATGAGAAGACTCAGACTATGTTTTTTTCTCTGCGAAACCTTACTTCGGTTAGTAATTTGGAATCGGTGCGTTTCTTGGGGGTATACCTCGACCCTAAGTTGACTTGGCATCACCATGCCGAATTTCTGTCCAAAAAACTAACTAAAAATATTTTTGCACTACGAAATTTAGCAAATCATGTTTCACACCGCGTTCTCGTTGTTTCTTATCTTACCACTATTCAATCCCTATTGTCTTACGCACTCATTGTATGGGGTCATGAGGCTTCCGCAGCCAGAGTTGTTGCATTACAGAGACGAGCCCTTCGTATACTTGCGGGCCTGAGTTACAGGAACGATTGTCGAGAGGCTTTCAGAGACCTGAACATCCTTACACTGCCGTGTCTGTATCTGCTGCAGGCCTTAATGTATGTGAGAGAACATGAACACTGTTATGTTAGACATGAAAATGTACACGACCATGATACTCCCTCTAGAACTGATATGAGGCCTGATTTCCAAAGATTATCTAAAACAAGAAATGCCATTAATTTTTATGGTCCAAAAGCTTTCAATTTGCTACCTGCAGAGGTAAGAAAACTGCCTACATCTCAGTTCAAGAAACGGATCCAGAATTATCTGTCTTCTAAATGTTTTTATTCCATACAGGAATTTCTTGACAGTACAGGGTGTCTACTTTTCGACACTTTTGACGGGTATCTCCGTTATTAGTACAGATAGAATGATTCGGTTTTTGCAAACCTGTGCCACTTTTTTGTGAAACAAACGATGCCCAAAACGGATGTATCATGGCCAACTTGGTTTATGAGATACAGGGCGAAATTGAAAAGGGTGCATTTTCAGACACCCCTTGTATTTCAGTTATCTTATACTCTATCGAAAATATAAAAAGGGGGTGTTATACAGTTTTTTACGCAGAATTCAGTGGCGTAGTTAGTATTTTTCCAGGTATCCCTAATTTTGAGAAATATACCAAAGTTGTGGTTTTTTAAATGGAACTTCCTGTATATTTATTCTTAGTTGCATTCTGCTTACTGAGAGCTTTTCAAAAATATATAATGGTTGGCACTTTGTTTTACCAAGATGGTTCAAATTTATATTTTTTAAATAACAAGCTTTAAATTGACAGTAGGCCTTGGATTTGGTTTCACTAGAACAATGAAATTGTGGTATTAAATACATACTTTTTATTTATAAATATTGTTGAAAATGGTTGCCATTCTCCCTAACACAAAGCCGACACATTTAGGTAATTCGTCTCAAGGCGTTTAAAATTATTATTGGATGGTCTTGTAGAAATTGAAATGCTAAATGGGTAGCCTGTCGAAGTTCCTCTACAGTTCTGTGCCTGGTCTTGTATATCTTGCTCTGCAAAAACCCCCACAGAAAGAAGTCCAACACCGATAGATCGGGCGATCGTGGTGGCCATCTTACAGCTCCATTTGTGCCTATCCATCTTTGTGGAAAATTATTTTGTAGAAAATCCCTTACTACGTGAGAGTTATGACTCGGCGCACCGTCTTGTTGGAAATGTATATCATATAACTGGGCAAGGGGAACGATTTCTAATAACTCGGGTATAACGTCTTCCAAGATTTCCAGATATCTATTTGCCGTAAGACCTCCCTCATAAATACGGTAAGTTATTTGATTACCTAATATGAAGCAAGAAACACCAAATCCAAAGCGCCCTTGCTGCTCCCTTTCGAAAATAACATGTTGATTTTCTTCAGACCAATGTCTTGTATTATGTCGGTTTAAAATTCCGGCACTAGAAATGTGGCTCTCATCGGACCAGATTACCAATCTTCCAAAATTGGCATTGGTCCGGATTTGTTCTGTATACCAATGACAGAAGATTAATCGCCGATCTGCATCTCCAGGATGTAAATTTTGCACAATTTTAAATTTGTATGGATGGTATTTATATTTTATTAAAATTTTTTGTGACCGACTTTTATCTATACCAATTTCCTTTTCTATATTTCTGCAAGAAGTTGAAGGAGTAACGGTTGCATAAGCCAGAACATTTACTTCATCTTTTTCTCTATTTTCCTTATTGTATGTTTTAGGCCGAGGCTGTCTAAAGGTTCCAGTTCAATTAACCCTTGCATAACCACATCGGACACTACGTTTTGTTCGCTGATGACACGACCGCCTCTGTGGCTGGCGACACCTTTGAGGACGTTATCAGCAGGGCGTGTGTGGTACAATCGGAGGTGGAGCAGTGGTTTCAGGAAAATGGTCTTATACTTAATCAGAATAAAACAAATAACGTTATTTTTACATTACGTAAAGTCAACGAAACGCCTTTCCAAACTGTAAACACTACCAAATTTCTGGGTGTCCACTTGGACTCTGAACACAACTGGGGTCCACATATAGAGTTTGTCTCTCATAAACTGAGTGGAAGTGTCTTTCTGCTGCGCAATCTCTCTTTAAAGGTGTCATCACAGACTTTAAACACCGTATATCATGCATTGTTTCACTCGGTAATGACGTATGCGGCGATTGCTTGGGGGCATTCTGCGGGGTGGCGCCGAGTGTTCTCACTGCAACGCAGGGCCGTGCGTGTCTTAGCGGGCATTGATTACAAAGATGACTGTAGGGAATCATTTATTAAACTTCGCATTCTAACCTTTCCTTGCGTATACATACTGCAGAATGTACTTCATATTCATCGGAATAAAGATAATTATCCCACAAATGGTGAGATACATGGCAGGGACACGCGGGGCAGCGGAAATCTTTCGGTACCCCACCGCAGACTGCGTTGTATATTTTTGGTTTTTGTATATTTAATAAACGTGAATTAAGCGTTTATTGACAACGTACATTTTGCAATCATATATTCTACATATATGATATACTCTTTTTGTATCATTATGCAGCTGCATTTTTTTATTTTTATAATAATGACCCTTTGACAAATTTATTATAAGTAAAACTAAATAAATAAATGTTTACAAAGCCAATGGTGACCATGAATTAATTATCCTCAACAAAAATAGCTCACATTTAACTTTAACTTTTACTGTAACGGCAACGTCTGAAGGTATCAAAAATATACGTATATGATATACCATATTATAGCTCTATTAGTTTTTTAATTTATATTTTTACAAGACCTTTTACGAAATTGTAAGTTCGGTATAATTTTTATATTATATTATAGTACTCGCTATTTAATATTTGTTCTCGTCTACTACATATAAAAATAAAGTTGTCAATAATTTTCGTAAAGATAAATGTCTCACTTATACCAATAATTAACCATCATAATAGACAAGATCTTTCACCGAATTGTCGCTGTGTGTTTCGGCATTACTCGTACACTCGTACAATTATTACCGATTGCTTCAACCAATAAGCATTTGGGAAGAGTGTGACGTCAACGACACGGGGCGCATGGCCGGTTTAGTAATGGCCGCCTATTGTTTCATGTCCATGTTTTATGCGTGGTTTTATGGATGATTATAACATATTAGCGACATTATTTTCTTGTTTTGTTTGTGCTTGTGGTCGACTGCTGCTCAAGTAAGTTTGGTTTTAATTTTTTAGTTCTTAGAATAGTAGGTTTAGTTAAAATATCCAAACGATGCTTGTAACGTGCGATGCCATATGTTTGACAATGATTAAGTACTTAATGTAAGTTAATAAAAGTCATACACACTGCTCTTTAAATCAGCTTTCATTTATCGATTATTAGGATTACATTATGATCGAAATCAGATTTTTATTTTGTTCCGCCTGTTTCTAAATGAATCAATTTATTTTGGGCTTTATTTGAGGTTAGGTTAGTATATTATACGTTCATGGAATACTGTTAATAAACGTACATCATAAGCTATTGTATTTACGTATATTGTGTACTCTTTAATAACAGTAATTTTTGTTTTGTTTTTGATGGATCATTATTTACTGATGCGCATAGTGCTCTGTTCAGCGGTTAAAAAACGGAGTGTTTTGTCCAGGTAATTAACGAACCGACCAGAGTCTGTGGATCCACTTTCACCTTAATAGATCCTATATTTGTTTCTAGTCGTGAGCTGGTTGTATCTTCGAGCGTTGTTTCTGCTGATTTAATATCGGACCACAAGCTTACCATATGTGAGCTGGGCCTAAAAGTAATAAAGTTTAAACCTAAATTCATCACGTACAGAAATTTCAAAAATTTCAGCTATCCTCAATTTTATCTCGATTTGATATCTCAGCCATGGTTAAATGTTGTTTATGAACAAAACATGGATAACAAAGTGAGTCTTTTTACCAATCTAATTCATAGTCTTTTTGATCGACACGCCCCAATAAGAACAGTCAGAGTCACTAAACCCAAGGCACCTTGGCTAACAGAAGGCATCAAACAGTTAATGAGGGATCGTGATAGGGCTCATGCTAGATTTAAACTGACTAATTCTGGAAATGACTGGGACGAATATAAGCGGCTAAGAAACTTAACCCTAAATTGCATTAGAAGACAAAAAAAGCACATATTGGTGGAGTGGTCAGAGAGGGTTCTAGCAGGGAACTTTGGAATACATTGCGTGATATGAACATCCGGCAGGATACTAGGAATGAAATTCCTGAGAACCTACGCGATGTTGAAGAGATAAATGGATACTTTTCTTCGGTTTTTCAAGAAAATGACTGCACTCAGATGGTTAACCATTATCGGAATCAGCATCCACACTCCAATAATACTTTTCAGTTTAGAATGGCGGATGAGCAAGGAATTAATAATGCATTAAGCAAAATAAAATCAAATGCTTATGGTGCAGACAACATATCTCTTTCAATGCTGAAATATTGCTGCCCATTTTTCTTGCCATTTTTGACTCATCTCGTCAATGTATGTTTGGAGAATGGCTATTTTCCTTTAGCATGGAGGTTGTCCAATGTCAGACCATTGCCAAAAAATAGCAAACCCGAATCCCTTGGAGATCTGCGGCCGATAAGCTTTCTGCCTGTAGTGTCTAAGGTATTGGAGAGAATTATCTACGATCAGGTTAACGAGTACTGTGCCTTAAGCAGTAATATTCCCCGAGCACAGTCAGGATTTCAAAAGGGTCACAGTACCGCTGTAGCACTGTCTAATGTTTTGGATACAGTTGTCAGTGACTTGGATAAGGGCCGTGTTTCGCGGTTGATATTGCTTGATTTCTCAAAGGCGTTTGATACGATAAATCATGGGCTGCTGTGTGAAAAGCTCAGACATTATGGGTTTAATGATCTCTCTGTGGGTTTTTTTAAGTCATATCTGGCTGGTAGGTCCCAACGAGTGGTACTTGATGGAATTGTTTCCTCTCCGCTTCTTGTGAAGTCAGGAGTTCCCCAAGGTTTCATCCTGGGCCCCCTGTTATTTTTAATATATTCTGCTGAAATATTAAATAGCATAACTAATTGTTCCTATCAGGCTTATGCGGATGATATCCAGATGAGTTGCAGAATATATTATGAAAAATGAATTGAATCAAATCAACCACCTATCGACACTGCATAATCTTAAATTAAATCCAGCCAAGTCAATGGTCATTTACTTTGGTGGTGTAAGGGCTGACAGGGTTAGCCCGCTCATGGATCTGAGTGTGGATGGCACACCCTTGCGTGTTGAGACGGTGGTGAAATCGTTGGGGCTGTTGATTGATGAGAGGCTTAATTTTGGAACCTATGTTGGTTCGTTGATACAAAAATCATTTTTTAATTTAAAGTTATTATATGTCAATCGTCATGTGTTGTCTAAAGGGTTGAAAGTAACGTTATCTCAATCGTTGTTGTTTTTTCAATATTGTGATTTTGTGTATGGGCCATTCTTGAGTGTGATTCAACAAAATAGGATTCAGAAAGTACAAAACTCCTGCTGCCGTTTTGTTTGTGGTCTACGAAAGTTTGATCACATAACGGAGCATTTTAATAGTTTGAAGTGGCTCAGAATGGATAAGCAGAGAGAACTTCATCTGGCAGTGTTTGTCCATAAAGTTATAACTTCCGCAACTCCTCAGTACCTTAATGACAAACTTGTCGCTCATAATCAAATTCATGGGCTTAATACCCGAAACAGGGGTTTATTTTGTATTCCACGGCACTCTACGGCCAAGTTTAGGAAGTGTTTTTCATACCAGGCCGTGCACCTGTACAACAAGGTTCCACGGGAGGATAAAAAATTAAATGTTCAAATATTTAAGAATTTATATAGAAGGTATCTTACTCAGGGATAAAACGAAGGATGACTGGGTATTGTTTATTTGTGTTGATATCTTTCATTTATTTTATTTTTGTTATTGTAATGATTTTTCATGTGAATAATATTGTATAACATGTTTTTTTCTACAACCGCAGTACGTATTTTGTCTAAGCAAGCACTAGGTTATATGTAAGAATAGCTGCTTTAGCTAAATAGCGCCTTGCTCTTGATTAGCGGAATATATATGTATATAATATGTATGTTTCTTTTTTCTTTAATGGATATGTATATTATTGGAACATATTTGAATAAAGTCGTTTATTATTATTATTATTATTATTATTAAAATATTTTTGTAATCTCACGTTTCTTATTTCAGGGACTATCATCAACCTATTTTTTTTATATAATATGCATTTTTTCACAGAGGCAGCCAAGATCTCGTTCCAAGGTAAAGATCAAATGGGAGGAACCTCACTGGTCGGTGAAATAACTGACAAAGCCATTGGAAAAGCCTGTCAAGATTGGCTGAAGTTATCAAAACAAAGATATATGAACTCTAAAACTTAATAAGTGAATTGTACCTATTTTAAAGGGCACTACATAAAATAAAACTTATTTAGGTATACTTTGTATAAATATTTTTGATATTAAAAGCCCTTGCTGCGTCTATACTGGGTGGCCCACCCTCAACGCAGGATTTCATAGCATCTAAACTATTTAACTTTTTAATTTTTTTCAAAAACAGGGTCATAGGGAGACATTAGGCTTACAGTTTAAAATTATTTTGAAATATACCGGATGTCCCAAAAAAAAGAACCATAGCAAAGTTATATTTTTTTAAATGGAACACCCTATATCTTACAATATTTTTGGATTCTACATAAAATAACAATTATTTTTTAGTAAGCCCAATATAAGTCTAAACCTAATAGTTTCTGAGATATCGAGTTTTGAAAAATGACATTTTTTAACTTTGACAGCTTCCAGCTTTCTAACGGTACGTCTTAGAGCAAAACGGCTTGCATGCCCCTATCTTACTTTTCACTATCTTTCTAAATGTGGCAACTTCCGGTTAAACCGGATGTAGCTCAAGATCCGGAAATATAGTACACTGCGCATCATATAAAACTGGTACAACTGTTGTAGGCTAAAAATTAGCTGTTTTAAGCTTTGTAAATTGTCGTTTATGACGTTTGTATAACAATGAATTTTGTTGGTTATGGCTTTAAGAAACAGTGCTGTCAGCTATGCGAAAATTCCTTTAACCTTCCGAGTGAATAAATAAACTTCACTATAGTGTGTGTGTGTATGTAAGTTTCAATGGCTCTGGATGCAATCCAATAGGCCAGACTATTTTTTTTTTTTTTTTGTTCAATGTGTTCTCAGCTTCAGTTAAGAGATTTATTATTTAGATATTGTTTCAATTACCGAAATCTTACCATATAGATATAGTCCTAAAGCTAATAGATTTTTTTTTTTCTTTTCTTCTTTTTCCTTTTTTTTTTCCTTGTCTTTTTTTTTTTATTAATTATTTCGAAAGTGGAGACAGGGACACAAGATGGGATATATATTTGTTTTTCGGTTGGCTGTCCCGAGGAATGAGACTAGAACAAGAGGCCAAATCATGGGTTATGGTTACAGAGGATAACATAAGGAACTTAATACTAATTCATATCCAAGGCCTTATGGGTTGGTAAACAAGAACTGAGATTTATTATAGTGATTATAGATTAAATTATAGCTATTTTCATTGGTCAGTAGAGTTGCCAGGTTAAAAGGGTATGTAATATTTGAGTTATTTAATTTTGTAAAAAATTCATTTACATTATTTGTATTGAGAGAGCACTGAAGCAGTATATGCTGGGGATCCGCTATTTCATTACATACAGTACAGTTTGCGTCATCTACTAAACCTATTTTGAATTTATAACTGGGGGAGATGATGTGGTTTGTCCTTAATCTAGATATAACTTGTATGAATTTTTTATTATGTGCGTTTTTAAACCATGGTGTGTTACTTATTTTAGTTTTGATGTTACGAAAATAGGTAGCTTTATTCGCCGAATTATAGTAATTCTGCCAGTCTTGAGTCATCTTATCTTTAATTAACCTGTAGAAATCAGTTTTAGGTGTTTTATAATGCAAATCTGCGGGTCCTTCCGATGCAGCTTTTTTAGCTAGTTTGTCTACAGTTTCATTTTCTTTAATTCCTATGTGTGCTTTTATCCAAACTAATTTAATTGTTTTTTGTTGTCTTAAGATTAAATTGTTTAGCTTTTGAATTTCGGCTATTAGATGGCTTATTTCATTTACTGGAGAAATTGATTTGAGTTTTTGAATTGCACTAAGGCAATCGGTAAAAATTATGAAGTTAGGTCCCATGTTTTCTATGCATACTTTATATGCCTCTATAATTGCTTTCAGTTCGGCGGAAAAATTGGATGAGTAATTTGAGATCTGACGTTTTATACAAATATTTTTTTTTGGGTAATATACTGCACTTCCTACCATGTTGTTAATCTTAGATCCGTCCGTAAACATGATTTCATGGTGCGGCCATTTCCTTTTAATCTCTGATTTAAAGTGTATGTTTCTGGATACTTCCGGAATATTTCTATAATCTTCTAGTGAGTCCACATCGATTCTATTAGAAAATTCTTCATACTGGACCAAATAGTTAGGTATTTTGTCCGCAGTGTAGATTTCTTGGGAGAACTCTGATACATAAATAAAGCTTTCTACACTTAATGGTGATACTTTTAGGTTCCAGTATTTGTGTGTTAGGCATAATGCTGTTAGTTGGTTAATCTTTACAAGAAGAGGGCTATTTTTGGAATGAAGTTTTATGATAAATTTGTTTGATAGGTATTGTCTGCGTAAGTTTAATGGGGGTTCACAGGTTTCTGCTTCCATTGCCACAATAGGGGTACTTGGTAAGTATCCTATGCAGATCCTAAGACATTTGTTTTTAATTTTTTCAAGGTGTGTTTTAGATGCGGATCCATATAATATACTTCCATAGTCTAAGATGGATTTCACTAGGCTTTTGTAAAAGATACCTACATTAGGGTCGGCTCCCCAACTATGACCGCAAAAGGTTTTTAGGATATTTATGGCATTTTCAGTTCTTTTAAGAGTGTATAAAATGTGTTCTTTCCAATTTAATTTTTGGTCCAAGACTATCCCTAAGAATTTCGTTGATGTTTTGTGAGGAATGCTATATCCGGCAAAGTTTATGTGGTCTGATGGAGGCTGATATCGTTTCCTGGTAAAATTGACAACAACTGATTTATTTTCTGATATTTCCAATCCATTCTGTTTTGTCCATAGGTGTACTTCTGACAAAGCGTTGTTGAGGTTATTTTGACTATTTAACACGGTATCTGCTGAGGAGTATATGCAGATATCATCTGCAAACTGCAAAACTTTGATATTATTGTCTAAGTTTGCATCTAAATCATTAGCATATATAATATAGAGTAGTGGACTCAAGATACTACCCTGTGGCAGTCCCTGATGTGTTATTCTTGGTCCCAATACTCTATCTTGGATTTTTACAAATGTATGTCTTTGGTTATATAGACTAATAATATTATATATAATGTTATTCGGGATACCGATTTTTTCCATTTTTCTTGATAGTATTTCAAGATTCACGTTGTCGTAGGCGCCCTTTATGTCTAAAAAGGCAGCAGTTATTGAGTGGTTGTTTGTAAATGACAGCTGGACATCTGTGACGAAGCTTGTTATACTCTCTTGGGTGGAGGATCCCTTACGAAATCCGTACTGACTTTTTGGTAGTTTGTCGTGCCTTTCTAGCCAGTGTTCTAGTCTATTTTTTATAAGTCTCTCGTATGATTTTAAAATACACGAGGCTAGAGATATTGGTCTGTAAGAATCAGCTGAGTTAGGTGATTTTCCTGGTTTTAGAATAGGGATGACGCAATAATTATGCCAGTCCTTCGGAGTATTAATTTTATTTTTCCAAAAGTTGTTGAATAATTTTAACAGAATTGTTTTTGCATTGAGGGACATATTACTTAGCATTGGATAATGTATATTATCCATTCCTGGGGCTGTATTGTTTTTGTTTTTAAGGGCTCTATCTAGTTCTATCATGAAAAATGGTTTTGACAAGTATGCATGTTCTAATGTTCGTGGTGTTCTTGGCTGGATTTTAGGTGATTCTACCCAGCTGGGTGCTATTTTTTGATGAAAATTATCTATCCATTCACACTTATTTAGATCAATAGGAACCCTATTATTTTGTTTTCTATTTTTAAAACTGTTTACCTTGTTCCAGACTTCTTTCATATTTGTATTTTTATTTAGGGAGAGGCAGTATTCGCGCCAACTCTTTCTCTTTTCCTTTTTTATGATTTGTTTTGCTTGGGCGTCCAATTTTTTAAAGTTTATTAGGTTCTGTAAGGTTGGATTAGTTTTATATATTGAATAATCTTCTTTTCTTTTATTTATAGCATCTTGACATTGGTCATTCCACCATGATTTTGATTTCGTTTTTTGACTGTCTAGATTAAATTTGGGAATATTTCTTATTATAATATAATTTAGTTCCTCCAGAAATTTATTATAGTTCTCTGATGTTTCTTCACTCATAATAGTTTCCGTTTCTTGGTAAAATTTAATCCAATCCGCTTTTTTTAAATTCCATTTTTTCCCAATATATTTCTTGGTGGATTGAGGCGTAAAATTACAATTAATAATTATGGGTAAGTGGTCTGATCCACTTGGATCCAATAAAGTGTCGCACTGAAAACAATTGGCTATATCTGCGGTTGCTATCGTAATGTCTATAGCTGTTTTGTTATTATTAAATTTACCAATATATGTTGGATTGCCGTTGTTTAAAAATACTAAATTGTGCCTATGTAATCCATCTAAAAGATTATTTCCAGCTACGTCATTACAACCGCAACCCCAGGCCAGATTATGGGCATTAAATCCCCCTCCCAAAACAAAAGGTCTAGGAATAGCGGCCAAAAAGTCTGACCATTGATTAACGGATATTTTCGTATTAGGTTTAATATATATAGATATAATCGATAATTCTTTTGAATTAGATTTAATTCCTGTTACTTCTATTCCCGCGCCCAGGGGTGGAAGATTAATGTCAACATACACAATATTAGATTTAATAAGCATAGCTGCGCCACCCTTCCCGTCAGGACGGTCGCAGCGTTCCAAGTTATACCCTGGAAAATTTATATATTTTTGTGTTTTAAACCAGGTCTCCGATAGTAACGCTATACCGATATTTTGAGCCTTTAACAGATATTCCAGGTTACCTTTATTTGAAATAGCCGATCTACAGTTCCACTGACCAATGATTAAATTATCCATTTCTATTAATTGAGCCAAGATCTAACATATTTTTGATAACTTCTACTAAATTTAAATTTTGAATATCAAACGATTTTTTCTCTTTTAAAAAGCTGACAACAAACTGGACAATTTCTAGAATTCTTTGTGTGAACATATCTTCCGCTGAGGATGCTTGGGATGTATATGGATTATCATTTAGGATGCCTCCTATTTGATTGGGAAGCGTAAACGGTTTTATTATTTGGTCATGTTCTAATCTTAAGTGATTTGGTTCCGATGGACGTGCTCTTTTAAGTGTTGGTTTAGTGATTTGTGTGAATTTACTACTAGATGGTAAATTGGGGTTAGATATTAATGAATTTGAAGCATGTTTTACATAATTGTTTTGAAAAGGTGTGTCGTTTAAATAATTATTGGTGTTTTTATTATAAGGATTCATGCTTTCCTTCTGAGAATTAAAGTTCAGTACATCAGCGTAAGTTTGTTTTGGGACCTTTTGGATTGCATCACGATATGATAAGTTTTCAAAAGCCATTGTTTCTTTTATCAGTTTCTGTCTAGAATATTCCGGGCAATTTTTAAAATCCGATGTTTTATGCTCTTTCTGGCAACTAAAGCAAGTAAAATTTAGTTCAGATGTTGTACATTCTTTGGTTTTATGCGTTTCAGAGCATTTTTCGCATCGAGGAGAACTTTTGCAGTATTTAGCTTGATGTCCGTATCGGTAACAATTAAAACATAGAAGCACTTTTTGTATGTAGGGCTCCACTATATATCTGACGTGTCCTATCGCCACATACTGGGGTAATGTCTGTGCCTTGAACGTCACAATGACTGTTCGCGCAGGAATTCGTTTTGGTTGGTCGTTACTGTCCATTATAGGTTTTTTATTATTGTCCAATTCTACGAAAGACATTCTTTGAACTTGTTTTACTGTAAATTTACAGTGTAGATCAAAAGGTGTAATATTGCTTTTAAGAAACTCTTCTGAAAGATCGGTGTCAAGCTTTTTGATAACCCCTGTACGGTGTACCATAAAACTCGGTATATATGCATTTAAATTATGTTGATTTTTTAAAGCTATTGATTGTATTAGTATGTTTGCCGATTTAAAATCTTTTAGTATAACGCGGATTTTATTCCTACCAATCGATTCAATTTCTTTTATTTTTCCATCTATTTCAGGATGAACTGCAAAAATTATCATATTTGTTTTTATTGGGTTTAATTTACCCAAAAAGTTGGAATCTAAAGGTTCAATATAAACATGATAAGGAGCAGTATTCATTGCATTGTACAATAATATCTCTTGTTTTTTTATTTGTTTATCGTTTTTTTGAATGAAATTTGCATTTTGTCCTGGTAAATTGGTTGGATTTGTAATTTGTATATTATTTAGCGAACACTTATTGGTAATTAATTCTGTACTTACAGTCTCCTGGTCTGTTAAGTTAATTAGCCTATTTTCTTTATTTATACCACCTGTGTTATTCCTAATTTGAGAACTTTTTTTTGCAGAGTTTAATATTTCCTGATCACTGAAACCAGCAAATTCACTATTGTCAATATCCATTTGCTTATTTCGATCAGGGGGTCGCCCCCCCCCCGAGTCGATACTCATAATAATTGGTCACTAAATTCCGGCGAACCGTAAAGGGAAAAAATTTCTTATAGATAAGACACGATAAAACCGCACGCTTGGTTGAACACTACCTGTCCGTTCGATAAATAACCGAATACTGAACTTCACTATAGAAAAGATAAATAAATCGGTTTAAATTAAAAAAATTCATCTGCTAAGTAAAATTATACATTATTTTAAGTTAATAACTAGTCATAGCTCCATTATTATCTAACACTTTTTGTAACCTTATTGGCACAGAATTTATTAAATTTAATGCTAAATTTGGATCTTCGGACAGGTTTTCCCAAACATCCTCAATAAGAGTCCATAGCTGTTGCCTATTTTGCGGAACGATATTTAATTTTCGAATTTTTTTTACCATAATTCCCCAAATATTTTCTATAGGATTAAGATCCGGACTCTTTGATTGCCAAGGAAGAACTTAAATATTGTGTTCATCAAAATAATTCCTCACACAGTTAGCAGTGTGAACTGAACAATTATCTTGTTGAAAAATAAAATTGTTGTTCGGAAAAACCTCCCTGACTGAAGGCAACATTACATTATCTAAAATATCTATATATTTCCTCGCATTCAATCTTCCGTCAATGTCCCAACATACTCCTAATCCCCCTCTGTACATCCAAGCCCAAACGTTCACTGAAAATCTTCCCGATTTATCGCTTGGAGAAATATACTTTTCTTCGTATCTGGACCGACGCGGTCTATATACTCGAATATGACCATCATGATACGATTGAAACACTTTCTCGTCAGAGAATATAATTCTCCCCCAAAAATTTACTACATCATTTAACAGGTAATTAAGAGCAAAAATAATTCTACCTTGTTTTTTTTCTTGGGAAAGTTTATATTTTTTTGCCGCTGCACAATTTTTTAATTCCGTTTTTCGAATCCTTCTTAACGCAGTGTGACAGAAGCGGGGAAATTTGTTTCAACTTTAGCTTTTCTTGCTCAATCAAAAGGATGGTCTCTTACAAAATTAACTAAATTTGCATCTTGCTGTTTGTTAGTTATACATGATCTTCCTGTCCCTCTTCTTCTTTCAACAGTTTGTTCATTATCCCATCTTTCTTTTAAATTCTGGATAGTAGTTTTGCTTCTATTATATTCTTCGGCCAGTATTCTTACAGACCAACCAGCCTCTATTTTGGAAATTATTTGCAACTTTTCGAAATTACTCAACTGCCTTGGCATCGCCATAACGTAAAATGGAAATTTTTGACATAATATCCTATTATTTGTCATAGTGACAGGTGTATTAGGTGTCATTCTTATGCAAAGCATGATTGATAGCAAATATTATAAAACCCGATTTACATTGATAAAATCAAAGTGTACCAGTTTTATATGACGCGCAGTGTACTTATTTAACCGGAAGTTGGCATTTTTGGAAAGATAATAATAAAGTAAGATGTAAGCCGTTTTGCTATATAGCGTATCGTTAGAAAGCTAGACGCTGTCAACGTTCAAAAATGTCATTTGTCAAAACTCGATATTTCAAAAACTATTAAGTTGAGACTTATAATGCATTTACTAAAAAATAATTGTAATTTTATGTGGAATTCAAAAGTAATGTAAGATATAGGGTCTTTCGTTTAAGAAAAAGTATGTTTGATATGCCCTGACTATTTGGGAGACCCTGTATAATTTAAAATCATTTTAAATTGTAGGCCTAATGCCTCCCTATGACTCTGTTATCAAACAATGTTAAGAAGTTGAGTAGTTTAGATGCCATGAAAGCCTGCGTTGAGAGTGGGCCACCCTGTATATGTCAATTTTTTTTTCTCTATGTGATAAAACAAAAAGTAATTTCCCATATTAATTAGAAATTGCGAAACGTATGAAAAAAAAATTATAAAAAAAGCTTTTGTTTACGTTGTCGTTTGGTCTTACGGCGGACGGGGTTGCTAGAAGGTGCAAATGTTAATCTTACAAATCTCGTTCGACAAGAAAATGTATAAAAAAATCGTTTATGATTTTATATTAAAACAATATGAATAATAGAATTAAAAATATCGAAAGTAATTTACAAAAAGAAACTTTTTTTATGAAACATCTTCAACTATAGATACCCTATACTTGCCTAAATAAATATAAACGTATTGCAAAGAAAACTAATAAACGTGTTTCGTATACGTCGATAAATGGTATATTTTCTCTTGTTCTTTAACGTAAATAACGAGGTCATTTTAACGTTAATATTATAATAAATATAAACGTATTCCGTTTATAGTTTTTAAAGCTATTGTGTAAACGTTAAATATTGGAATAATCTATGTTATATTTTTAAGTTTATCAGAAACATACATTTTACTGCTGAATTTATATTATATATAAACGTATATTATAAACCTTAATAACACGTATACTACTATAATATACATCAACATATATTAGGCGGACATTTTAACTTATATTCAGCCCTATGCAGCAGCAACCCGTTAACTTTTTAACGGTAGTGTTTCCAGTAGAAACGGGTTAACACAGCCACTTGATCTTTTCCAACCAAAGTTAAGGAACAGCTGTTTGAGCTGTTGCAGAATTTTTAAACGGATCGAACTGTCAGAAATGTTTAACCTAAAAATTTTATTTATTTCTGTGATCTGACAACACGAAAACGCAGTGCTGTGGAGACAGTGGTTCGAAGCGGCTGCGTATTTTAGAGTGAATTTTTAACCTTACTTGTGTGACTGTTTCGTGATTCTACCCTTCCGGGTAAGTTTTTTCCCTTTAGTTAGTGTTATTTTATTATTTTGTTCGTCTGAGGTTGGTCTATTAATTTAGGGGGATGAGTGAACCTCATGACCCAGGGGGAGGCTCCAATTCCGTTTTTTCTCGAGATGAAATTAATTCAATTATTGGCGTTAGCAACGTCAAAATAACAAATGATAAAAAAAACAAATTTGACTGGAATAATGATAATGAGGAACAGAAAAATATCGCAAAAAGTAAGGAAAATATACAGACTAACTTAACAGGAAGGCAAAATATGCCTAAAGAATATAAGGAACACCATTCAGGCCCTTTCATAGTTTTTATCGAGTCAACAGAGAAATCTGGAAATAATGTAGGCAAATTCAATCATCTTAAAATCGCGAAAGAAATATTTAATCTGCAATTAGTTGATATAAAAAATTATAAAAGTAAAGGTACTAACCGAGTAGCAGTAGAATTCGAAAATTTCAAAGCAGCTAACAATTTTATTAAAAATGAATCTTTATTACAAAAAGGCTACAATGTATTTATACCCTCTAACTTCACTACATGCAAAGGTCTAATAAGGGGAGTCGACATTAACATGAGTTTAGAAGAAATACAGAGCCGTTGCACATCATCCGTAAATATTTTAGATATGACTAGACTAAATAGAAAAGTTTTAAGCGGCCCCAGCAAAATACCCGAATATATACCAACTAACACTGTTCTACTTACCTTTGAAGGAACTATTTTACCAAGAGATGTTAGTATATATCAATTACCCATGCTGGTAATACCATATGTTGCCCCTGTAACGCAATGTTTTCAATGTTTCTATTTTGGTCATACAAAAAAACTTTGCAAAAGCAAGAATAAATGTTTTAATTGTGGAGAAGAAGATAAAAACCACAAAATCGACGGAAAGGAAGGAGAAACTCCCCAATATGAATGCCAAACATTTTGTATTCACTGTAAAAGTGACGAACACAGGTCAACAAATAAAAAATGCCCAGAATTCCTTCGCCAACAAAGCATTAAAAGACTAATGGCTTTTGAAAATTTAACTTATTATGATGCAAGTTTAGCTTGTAAAAAAACCTATTCAAATAGTTCTGATTATACACCACACCCTTTAGATTTTCCAGCCCTTAAAAACAGATACAATGTGAATCAGGATAAAATAGATGTTTCCCAAAGAAGAGTTGTTGAAACAAACACAAGACAAAAACGGTCGTATCAACAAGCAGCAGCCCAACCCCCAAAAAAAAGAGCAACAACACAAATAGGTTATGACAAAAAAGCACATGATGAGGCCCTAATCTTCCCCAATTCCAGACCAACATGGTCCCAATCATCACATCATAACACCAATAGAAATATTTCAACCCGAACTTCAAACCCATCTACTTCTTCAACATCGTCACAATACACTACGCCGTTTCGTGCCCAGGAAAACAATTTAAATAATATCAATGAACCAATATTAGAAAAATTAGCAAACTTATTAACAAGACTTTCAGATGAAGGCTGGAATCAGTTCAATAATTTTATACTCCCCACCATAAATAGACCACGCCATAATATGGATGTGGACTACGATTCATTCTAGTTACTTGTCATCAATGCCAAATCCAAAATTTATTAAATTACTGCAATGGAATATTAGAAGTACAAAAGCAAATAGAAGCGAGTTAATATCAATCATAAGAGAAACTAAACCCCACGTTGTATTATTAAATGAAACATGGCTAAATAATCAACAAAGATTTTTTATAAAAAGTTATAAAATTGTTAGACAAGATAGACAAGATGGATACGGTGGAATTGCTACATGCATAAAGGATAATCTTAAATTCTCAATTATAAATAACTCAATTAATGCAGCTTGGAATAATCTACAGTACATCACCATAAAAATTGGCAATATAAACATCATAAATGCATACTCACCACCACAAACCAACATCACTAAAAAAATATTATTTGATATATTTAGCCCTCTAACTGGTTCCAAAATTCTTATGGGAGATATGAATGCTCTACACTCTTCTTGTGGAAGTTCCACGACAAACCAAAGTGGTATAGCCTTAGTGGATTTTTTAAATACCAGTGATTTTATTTTGTTAAGTGATGGCACATCGACTAGACTTGTCACCCCCAATAGTACGTCAAACCCATTAGATATAACAATAGTGGACCCCTCCTTGGGCACAATATCTAACTGGAAAGTTTTTCCAGACTGTGGAAACAGCGACCACTTCCCAACAATCTGCGAAATCAATTACAGAAATACAAACAATATGTTCTTCCCAACATACCAGATTAAAGACTTTTCAAAAGCAGACTGGAATCAATTTTATGATAGAATGGTAGTGGAGTCAATGAACCTGGAGAGCGATGCCCCATTCAAAACAATCCAGGATATAATGAATTCGGCATCAGTAGCCGCCATCCCGCATAAATTTAAAAACACTACATTACAGCTTGGCAATCCCTGGTGGGACAATGAGTGTACTTTAATGTTGAGACGAAGAAGAAGCGCCCTACAACAATTCAAAGATTTCCCGAACATGGACAATTACATTAATGCAAAACATATGATTGCACAATCAAAAAGATTTTTTAAACAAAGGAAAAAAGAAAAATTCATCAAATTCTGTGCTTCCTTAAACCGAAACTCTAACCTAACCTACGTTTGGGATAAAGTTAAAAAATTTTCAGGCTTAAGCTTAAACAATAATTTTTCTAGAGTTAGCGATGACATACGTTTAGATATGTTAAAGAAAATGGCAGTAATAAGAGCCCAACACCCAGAATTTCACCAGCTTCCAACACCAGATGGCATGGAATTATTCACTGTTAGTGAACTGAAGGTCAGCATACAGGATAAAAGAACCTCGGCACCTGGGTTGGATGAGGTTACATATACAATGCTTCAGAACACACCTGATAAGGTTCTAGAAACTTTAGTCAACATATATAATAGATGTCTAGTAGATGAATCGCTTCCTGTTTCGTGGAAGAGATATAATATTATATGCTTACTCAAGCCCAACAAAAACCCAAACACAGTAGATAGTTATAGACCCATTGTTTTGTCTTCATGTTACGTAAAAACGCTAGAAATTATGATCAAGAACAAATTAGAATGGCTAATGGAGAACAAAGAAGTTTTCCCATGGTTTCAAACAGGTTTCAGAAAAGGACAAGCGACATATAACGCTCTAGCTTTACTTACTTCAGATATCTACCTGGCCTTTGGTCAAAACTATTCAGTTCTTGCGGTATTCTTGGATATTAAATCAGCTTATGACCATGTCGACATATACCTATTGTACAATAAATTAATTAACCTTCAAACTCCAATAGAGTTGGCAAATCTCATCTTCAAGATACTAAAAAACAGACTCATATATTCAAAAAACGATAACGGCGAAATTCTAGGCCCTTTATTGGCAAATTCAGGTCTTCCACAGGGTTCTCCTCTTAGCACCCTTTTATTCAACATCTACCTGAGTGATATTTATGATATCCTTCCTGAAGATTTAAATCTTATTGTTTATGCCGATGATATAGTAGTATATGTAAAAGGGAATGACATTAATGAAATGCACAATAAAATTAATCTGGCTATCAATAATATCGTCAAATGGCTAGAAGAAAACCACCTATTTTTATCAGCTGATAAATGTGAGGCAGTATTTTTTTCGAAAAATTGTAGAATAATACAAACACCTGCAATTAGGCTTGGAAACGACATTATAAGGCATAAAAATGAAGTAAAATACTTGGGCATGATTTTGAATAGGAACCTAAAATGGGATAAACATATAGAAATTATTCTGAACAAAGCTCAGAAAGGTATTAATATTATGAAGACCTTCTGCAGAGTATGGTGGGGAGCAGATCCCACAACTCTACTAACAGTTTTCAATGCATTAGTTCGATCTCATCTAGATTATGGCTCTATTTTCATCAAACCCAATAATAAAAAATCTTTAAACAAACTAAATACATTACATTATCAGGGTCTAAGAATAGCTCTTGGTTGTATGAAATCCACCCCTATCAATGCTCTCTTGGGAGAAGCGGCAGATATGAACTTGGAACATAGAAGAATATGGCTAGCTGTGAAATTCCTGTCAAAGATTGTATGCATACAAAACCATCCATTAATTCCAATGTTAATTAGCAATCGAAACTTGTACAATGGAAATGTAGGTTTTTGGAAAAATAAAGATTGTCCATATCTGATCCAAGGTCTTAACTACCTTTTACCATACATTACTAAAATTCATAAATCAGAAGTATACCCCACATTTAATATAGAATTCAGAAACCAAATTAGGAATATCAAAATCATTAATCTTGGATTACAGAAAGACGATTTACAGGCTAAAGAAAAATTTCTACGTTCCACAGACAGATATAAGCAATCGCATATTTTTACATATACTGATGCATCAAAAAACTCTTCCAAGACTGGGTTCGGAATTTACATACCAGAAATTAATTATAAATACTCTGCTAGATTGCCATCAGAACTCTGCATTTGCACAGCTGAGATTATTGCAATTAATGAAGCTACAAAAGTCATAATAAGAAAAAACATTGAAAAATCTATCATCTTTTCAGATTCCCTTAGTGCTATCACAAAATTAAATAAAACGGTAATCTCCTCCAAAAATGACTACGTTAGTTTACGCACCAAAAGACTGCTTTTAGAAGCCAACGATAATGGTTTTGACATAAAAATCGCCTGGGTCCCAGGTCACTCAAGGATTGCTGGTAATGAGATGGCAGATACTCTGGCAAGCGTAGGTAGTAATTTAAATATCCCCAAAAAAATGGACCTAGATGCTCAAGAGGTTATCCCAGATATCAAAAAGAAAATTTTTGAAGAACACAATGCTGAATGGAAGACTTCTCTAAGAAGTAAAGGAAAAAGTTATGCGGAAATAATAAACGAATTCCCCAAAAATAAATGGTTTAACAATTATACATACATTGATAGAAGACACATTACAACCATCATTAGAATGAGAACAGGACACTGCCTTACCAAGAGCCATCTCTATAGAATCGGTATAAAGGATGATCCTTACTGTGAATGTGGACAAGTGGAAGACTTGGATCACATTTTTCTAGAATGCCCCATAAATGTAATCCCGGGTCATGATATTTATGAAGAATTCAGAAAAACCGGAATATCTCCCCCCCTAAATATTAAAACAATTCTGTCTAATTTAAACAATCAAAACATTAAAGTTATTATTCAGTTTTTAAATGTAAATAAAATTAATTTATAAATTTCCTTATTTCAGGAAGCAAATCCATTTTCTTAGTCCTATATTCTGTTCCAGTTTCCTAAGTCAAATCTCCCACCATTTGGGAGTATGACTTAATTTTTTCCCATTGTTGTGCATGTAGTAACTATCCCCCATTTTATTTTTTACCCAAGCTTTTATCAAATTATTAATATACTAGGTTCTCCACACTCCACAGCACTAAAAATAGTTCCACGATCAGCTGATCCATTCCCATAACCTTTCATATCCCATAACCTGAATTTACCTGAAACCATCAGAAGAAAAAAAGAAGAAGAATAAATCAGTGGTCGTGACGGGGTCTAGAGCCCGACAAGGTTACGGTCACTTCTAATGTGCTGGCAGAATTGCCCCTCAGGGCAGAGCCAATAATAAAAAGAAAGAAAGAAAAGAAAGAACACGAAAACGAAAACAGGTTAGGTTACATTTTTTTCTGTTTCGGTAAGTATCGACCTATTTTGGTATTACGAATAAATAAACGCATTAATCAGAATAATTTCAGATGGAAACGCAAATTTAAATGAATTTCTACCTGCGGAGAAGATTATTATTTTCCTATCGCCGAGCTAGTGTATAGTTTTTGTGCGTTCGAGATCTAGCGTAAGTAGGTAGGTACATATGTTTTATTTTGCTTATTTAATTTGTTAACACCTTTATGATAGGTAGGTACTTATTTACGTTTTTTTCTAGGAATGGATTGAAATTAACCAGGAAAAAATACGCAAACAAAGCAGCAGAGACGTTATTAAATTATCATAATATGGCTAGAGCTTTTAAGCAGTGTGAAGAAAATGATACAAATAAATAATAATAGGTATGCTGACAGAAGGTAATTACGCAATAGATTAATTACATACCTACTTTAATTAGGGCTCCTAGGAAATATTTGCTTTGGTAATAGATGAATGTATACATACATACACATTTTTGTAGGTTATAAGATACCTACAGATTTTCAAATGTGCTTCTTATTTAAAAATCAAAAAAGGGTATTGGAATTATGCCTGGTTAAATTTAGAATATGACAATGATTACTTAAATATAGAGGTAAAATAACTACCGTTTCATTTGAACATTTTAAGTGTTATTTAAAGTATTACAGACACCATTTAATACACTACGTAGTAAGGTGAAACCTTTTATGTGACTTTTGATTTTATGTTATAGAAAATTCCTGACCAAATTTTTTTAAAGTTAGGTATCAATCAGTACCTTTTTTCTCACATAAGTTTTAATGTCTAAGTATCTTTGTGTCCAACAGTATCTTGAATATGAGCTGGTAGTATAGTCGGGATAAGAAACTAATGTTAGTCTAATACTTCGGTAAATATTGGCAAACATATTTATTATCCTAGTTTTATTGTCCTATTCCGACTACACTACTAGCTTATATAAGATTTTAGTATTATTAAATTAAAAATGTTGTTCTCAATTCAATTAACTACAATTTATTTCCAAATAGGTAACTGTTACAGTTCATTATGTAGAATAAAATATAACTTAAAAAATTTGAACAGACATACCAATAATTATTATAATAATATTAGATTTATAATGAATTTTAAATAATTTAAGTATAATTCAAGAAGTAGTCCATTTTCTGTGGCGAGATTATGAAAGAAAACAAGGTCTGTCTATACCACCAAAATAAAATACCATATTTGTCCTTTTAGGGTGAAATAAGGGTTAAAGAGTGTACATAGTTTAATTTGACATTAGGTTGTACTAGTTTCGACTTTAATCAAAGTCATCTTCAGCAACCAAGTAATAAAGAATTATTAATATGTTTTTTAGGATGTACCTAAATAAACAAATTAAACTGGGGAACGAAGTGGTTCCACAATACATGGTCATAACGTGTACCTTATGCAGCCAATGGACTCGACAGAAGATAATCACTAACATAATGCTACTTTTAGCAATGAAGGAAATTAGATGTAAAAATTGTAATAGAGGACAAAATTCTAAATGGAATCATTTATAGTTATGATATGATGTATAGCTGTCTATAATGAAATTCAATAAAATCAACGTTTCATGAGTCAACTCCGAGAGGGAATATTTGGTGGGTCGGAATTTTAATAAGAATAGTAATAAAGTAAAAAAAGGGGGGGGGAGAGGGAAATTAAAATGAGTTAAAACTACTTACGTCATTGAGTAAGTTGGGGTCATCTGAAAGGAGAAAATTATAATTTTAAATGCTGTAGTGAGCCTTACCGTACGTGTGATATACAACATTTTATATAAGACCCAGAATTTTTTTTTTTTTATGTATTCAAAATGATTTTGACATTTGACAAAAAAAATTGTGATATTACACAAAAAGTGACAGTGACTGACGGAACAAAACAAATCATAGTTTGAATAAAAATGAGTAATGTAATAAAAAAAAATGAGTGATTTAATAAGTTCATTACATCACTGAGTGATGTAATGAGTTCATTACATCACTCAGTACGATAATACAGTATATTGCATAACGCAAACAGGCTAAAATGGGTTATGTAATAAGCTTTTTTCGTGTGGGTCTTATATAAAATTAATTAAACACCAAGAATTTGCTCTTGAAAAACGGGTAGGGACCTAGACAGCAAACACGACATGTCAATAAGTTGAAATGAATAAAAATAATGAATTTATTCCTTTTTTCTACTTTACACACCAGCAGCTTTTTTTTTTGCAACTGAAAAATCTTCTAAAAATACATGGAACTCATTATGGCTTGGCGCGCACCAGCAATTAATGCTAGCCCATATCAAATCAGTGTGTTGTATTTAAGCCATTTTTAAGTTGCACAAAAAAAGTTGCTAGTGTGATTTTGATTTAGAAATAAGTAAGTTTAAGATAAATGTTAGTTAGTGTCCTACTGTTCCTCCAGTATATTTAAAAGTTCTAGGTTAGGTTACCCACTAAACATAAAAACGTAACAATAATGATTAGATAATGTAGCAAAATTACAAAGTAATGTTCTTTAAAATGCAACTGTAATGTAACATTCAACATCAATGTTACCTCTTATGTCCCCCTTATAAATGTTGCATTTGTAACATTCTATTTAGAAGACATAGATATCATGTTTCTGTAATGTAATATTAGAACAAATATTAACATTTCAGCAACGTAAAAGTTACAAACACCTAACTTTTATACCTATATGATTGTAACGTTAATGTTTTGTCCACGTTACTTAATTTTGACATTACAGCATACTTGAAAATAACATTTATTTTTCAAGACATCAATGTTTTCGTACTGATTTTATTGGGTATCAGCAACGTTATTTATATGTATAGTTTGCAACAGAAATAAAACAACGCATTCGCATTTTTATACAGTGTGGTCGATTAAGTGTGCTACAAATGGGAAGCTTTATTATTGGTTTCTCGGAAAATTTTATTCCTTATAAAAGTTGGTGCATGTCCCATAACCATTTTCGGTGCACTTCAATGACTTCAACTGAAATAAGATACAGGGTACCACAAAAAATATGAAAATCGTTCAAGACATAGAGAAAAACGTTATTAAGCAAAGTTGTTTAGAATTCAAAAATATGTCTAAACTCAAGTCTTTCTATTCAAGGCATTCTATTAAAAAAAAATTTTTTTTTTGAAAACTACATTATACATTACGATATATAACAATGATTTTTTTATATTTAGGTATAATACCTTTTTAAAATAACCACAATTAAATCACTTCCGGACAGCTTTCATACATTGGGGAAAATTGGTAAAATTAATTTAGAATTATATTTTTTTTAATAACTAAAAACTACATGCTTGTTGCAAGGATACTACAAACAAATTTCGAAAATATTCCTAAAAATAAGTTAAATACTCTTCTCTTCTAATATTAATGTACCTACATAGTAAAAATCTAAAGACCATAGAAGTCGATCCCTATAAAATAATATAAACCAAAATTAGCTTAAAGCTGAATATAACAAAAATCATTATACGCGGATTATTTTATTATTTATTTTTCCATGTTAGAGATAGTTTTAGTAGGTTTTGATTAGAGTGCTTATCTTATTATTAGGAGTATTGGCGAAATTCAAAATTTGTTTGTAATAGTATCCTTACAACAAACATAAACTTTTTGGTTATTTAAAAAAATATAATTCTAAAGAATACTTAAGTATTACAAATTTTTTTAAATTTGATGAAAGCTGTCTAGAAATGATTTGGTTGTAGTTGCTTTAAAAAATCATTATACAGAGTTAATTTAAAGTTTTGAAAATTTTATTATTTTTTTAATAAAGACCATGACTTTGTATTTAGGCATATTATTTAATCATAAACAACGTTTTTCTTTATTTTTCGACATAAGGGTACTTTAGTCTTGAACGATTTTCATATTTTTTGCCCTACCATGTATCCTATTTCAGTTGAAGCCATCCTAAGTGCATCCGAAATAGTTATCGGACATGCACCAACTTTTGGCAGTATTTAAACTTTGGTTGTACTAATAAAAAAAAATAGCATTTGTTGCACACTTAGGGGACCACACTGTATATACTGCCATCACATATACCACGTAGCTAGCAACTCATACCTCATTCCTAATCTTAAAGGTAAAAAATCAATTTCCTTACAAAAGCCTGGCAACAAAATTGCAATGTTTATTTATTTTAGTAAAATACTAACTTAACGCTCCTTAGTAAACCATACATGTAATATACATAACATATTATTATTCAAATGGCCATCGACGGAGGTCCTTCAGCGTCTCCAATAAAATAATATTTCAAGTTTCACATTTTTCACGCTCCCAGGGCAGGCAAGTGATAAATAAGCTGTAATCAAAATGAACCTGTTTAAACTCAATTTGTAATTTGCTGGTCTTTAAGATGGGTACATAAATAAAAATCAATAAGTACGTAACATACAGTGTGTCCCCATACAATAGGTGAAAATGAGCTTATGTTTTTTATTTTAAACTTTCATCTTGTGGGGTTCAGCTATGCTTGGTTACAAAGTCATTTTTGGCCTAGTTTTTAGTTTCGGAAAATCAAGTGTGTCATGGAAAAACAAATTTTTCTTATCAGTAAGTGCAGCATTTTCGATAAAACACGGTAAAGAAAATGTTTAGAAAAAAAACTTAATACCATTACAAATCCTGAAACCGTTTTCCTTATTTTGATGCTTCGAATTTGTAAGACTTCTTTACCTATTAGTTCGTCAAACGCCGTTTCATAATAGGCAGAACGCTTTGAAATTTTATAATCTTATTAAATTATTATTTCTGAACATATTTGCTTTATATCAGTTTATCTTATCTTCTACCTAAAAAGCACTTTCTCCGTGGCACATTATTTTTCGAAACAAAGATAAGGTCATAAATTACTTTCTACTCAGCCGGGCTGAACCCCCGAAAATCAAACAGAAAATGTTAATATTTTTTCACATCTTGTTGCATCGATCTGGGGGCACACTGTACATACATGACCAGCAAAATGTACTGTTGGACTTGACAGTATAGAGATAAGGAAAAACAACTTTCAATGGTTTAGAACTCTTGGATTTATCTACTTTTTTTTTAGTGTATTTTTTTATATAACCATTTGGAGTCTATCACACTGGTGTAAATATTACTGAATAAAGAATAATAATATATTTACCTGATAACTAGGTAGAACGGGCATCTCCGAGTGCAACACTCCGATTGCTAAATTTTTTTTTTCAATCGAGTAGGTCGGGTGTCAGCATTATTTCCCCACCAACGTTCAACGGATCCGAGGTGCGGAAGGGGGGGAGGGGGGCCATTGAAAAGTACAGGGAATCGGTTTTTCGTGGATGACTCGGTGAGTTTTGATCCCACGAAAAAAATTATACGAGCCTTTATATATATTATACGAAAATTAAAGAGCTTGGCAGAACACGTAAGCTCGTTCAAACCCAAAGTAGATCGGTTAATTAATTCGCGAGATATGGCGAATTTTCGAATCGAAAACAAAAAAAATTCAATCAATTTGTTCTTGGCCGGTCATGCATGTAGGGGGTTGATTTTATTTTTTTTAGAAGGGGAATGTCATCCTTTTTAAGGTCCCGTTAGGGGGGGGGGGGGTGGTGGGACTCCCGACTTACTCGATTGAAAAAAAAAAAATTTTAGCAATCGGAGGTCTGCACTTCAGGGTCTTTTTTCTGCCGGTTCAACCGAATTATGAAGGCTATTTTTTTTTATTTGTTCAGTACAATACATTACAGATACAATCCAAATAGTACATTAAGCATTTTTTGTAACAACCTAATTTTTAAAACTTTATAGCTAACTAAATTGGAACTAAATATATCTCGTTAAAAAAAAATAAATTTACCAATATATAGTGTGTCTCTGGATGGGCAAAACAACAGGCAAAAAGTATTCATATTCTTTGTTTCAAATTCCATCTTTAGCCCTGCTTTATTAGAAAGTAATTTATGACTTATCTTAGTTTCGAAATTCGTTTGGAAAATTTCAGAGCGTTTGGCTTATTCTAAAACAGAGTGTCACGAATCGACATACCAATGGTAAAAGTCTTAAAATCCGACGACACACTAGAATAGACAGAACTTATTATTTTTTTTTATATACAGGGTGTTTCGGGAGGAAAGGGAAATATTTTAATGAGGTATTTCTAGAGGTCAATATAAGAAAAAAAGGTCATATAAATGTGGGTCTGGAAATGCTTTCTTTTCGAGATACAGTGTGCCAAAAAAAAAGTAATATACATTTGTCCTTCAATACCTCGAAAACGATTTAAGGTATTACACTGATCATGGATGTGCGCTATACTGGCATGAAAATACGTTTTCTCGATTTAAAAAGTTTTTACCATTTTACCAGTGGCGTACGCGACAGCAAAAAAGAAAATTGTTTTGGCGAAAAAAATTGTAGGCCTCTGGTATTTTTCAAATTAGGGGTCTATTTCTTAATCTACAGTCATTTCTTAAAAAAAAAAGTATTTTGAGTTTTTTTGGTAGAACAAACCATTTTCAAGTAATAGTTAGTTAGAATGCTGTTTTATTACGTTACTGATATTTCGACTTCACGACATTTATTTTGTAAAATAATCGGTTCTGAAATTTACAATAAAGTTTATTTTAACAACAAATAACTAAATCTAAATACTAAACCATAAAAAAAATCTTAACGAATGTTTTCAAAAATACCACCGCCTGCTTCGATACATTTATTCGCTCGTTTATTAATTGCTCTGGTAGCACGGCGAATTGAGAGACGGTTATTACGGATAATAGCTGCAGCATTGTTAATGCGATCAAGCAACGCTTCCCTTGTTTCTACTCTTGTTGCATAAACCAATGATTTCATCCACCCCCACAAGCAATAATCCAAGGGATTAAGGTCAGGTGACCTTGGTGGCCAATTGTAAGGACCACCTCTGCCAATCCAACGATCAGGTAAACAAGTATTTGAAAAATTTCGCACTTGGAAACTAAACTGTGGTGGGGCACCATCATGTTGGAAATACAGTCGTGCCCTTACATCTAAAGGAACTTCATCAAAAATATTAAATACGTTTTCTTGTAAGAAGCGTAAATAGCCCAGTCCATTAAGATGTCCATCCAGTACAAAAGGACCAAACAATTGATCCCCAAGCATACCACACCATACGTTAATACTAAATCGATGTTGAAAGTTTCGTTCGAATGTAGCGTGAGGATTTTCTTCTGACCACCTATGTTCATTATGACAGTTATTAATTCCGTCACGGGTAAATTGAGCTTCATCACTAAATAAAATGTACCTATGCAGTTCTCGATTTTGACGTATCCATTCACAAACCTCTGTTCTTAGAACATAATCACCATCGTGAAGATGTTGAACTGGTTGTATGTGAAACGGATTTAAACCATTTCTTTTCAATGTCTCCCAAACGGCTTTGTGTGAAGGTATATGAAGTTCATTTGCAATCCTTCTCGTACTTTCACTTGGATTTTCTGTAGCAATATGAAGAATATTCTCTTCAACATCTACGTCGAGGCCCTGCGGTCTTTCGGAAACAATTTTCGCACTTGGAAACATGCCAGTTTCTTGTGCTTTTAAAATGTTAGGTAGGACTCGATTTGGAAATGGATTGCGCTACCATTGCAGAAACCGTAGATAAATATCATGTCGGCATATTCCCTATGGCTATACATCTTAGGCATTGTACAATAAATATTTCACTGCTTACTTACGGTTTAGTAGGTACTAATAATTTATAAAAATATTAAAAATAACACTGTTAGTACTTTATGTCAAATAATGTGCCAAACATTATTGTGACATTAATTTATCAAAGCCAACTTGTAAAAAAATTAATTTCAACTAGTAATTTTTGGAAACGGTTGTAAAACAGCATTCTAACTATTACTTGAAAATGGTTTGTTCTACCAAAAAAACTCAAAATACTTTTTTTTTTAAGAAATGACTGTAGATTAAGAAATAGACCCCTGATTTGAAAAATACCAGAGGCGTACAATTTTTTTCGCCAAAACAATTTTCTTTTTTGCTGTCGCGTACGCCACTGGTAAAATGGTAAAAACTTTTTAAATCGAGAAAACGTATTTTCATGCCAGTATAGCGCACACCCATGATCAGTGTAATACCTTAAATCGTTTTCGAGGTATTGAAGGACAAATGTATATTACTTTTTTTTTTGGCACACTGTATCTCGAAAAGAAAGCATTTCCAGACCCACATTTATATGACCTTTTTTTCTTATATTGACCTCTAGAATACCTCATTAAAATATTTCCCTTTCCTCCCGAAACACCCTGTATATCTCCTACCTAATATGTACTTCAATAGTGCATACAGGGCTGAACCCCAGAAGATGAAATTCTCGAGGAAGTATCAAACAAAAAAATATGAACACTTTTTTACCTATTTACTGCACCAATCCAGGAACACACTCTAGGTTTGTTGTTTAACACCCTTCCAAATACTTGCACCCCAGGATATTTCAGGTATTTACCTTCTACAAGTTGTCAATCATCCGAGTTCAGCAATTTTTCTTTTATGTTTCAAGTTCTGATTTTGCCCTTTCCATTATAAAAGTCTTCATAATACATCCAGGTCTTTAATTTTTGCATCTGCCTACCTAAAAAACAATACTTTTTTACATTGAATTTAAACTTTTTGAAGTGTTGACTCACTGTGAGAACATGATTATACAGAAATGCAACAGAAATGATAGTTACCCAAACATGGTATATTTTGGCGGAGATATTCCCAAAAGTGAATGACAAATTAACCCCCTATTCTATCACTATCTATTCTAATTTTAATTAACTTCATGGTGATTAAATATTTTCAATTTTAGGGTTAGAAATTAGTAGTAGAACAATACTTTCGATACAGAGTATGAATCGATACTTTGAGAGTCGATACCCGATTACTAAGTATTGTAGGTAGAGTTGGGGATGGTCAATTGACCGCTAGCTATTTGACTGGTTAAATTCGGTCAAAATATACTAAATTTTTACAGCATTTTATTTAAGTTATATCAACATTGTTTTATTCGTTTGCCCTCAGTCCAGTTTACCTACACCCGTATTGACTCTCTACCAGTGAATGTGAATCCCAAAAATGTCTGCTATCGTGCAATATCGGATTCTGATATCGAACACCCAGAATCAGATTCCGAAGATGAATCTGATTTTGATAATTTGCCATTATCCAGCTTAATTAACAAAGTTTAATATCCCTTTGTTTATTTTCGATTTATTAAATTTATTTTTAAGTTTTTCATATTTAAATATGTTTATTTGCATTAAAAATTTGAATTTTTTATTTGTTTGTTTTATTTTATTTTCAAATTTATTTTGGTCAATTGACTGGTAGGTATACTAAAACACGATACTACAAGTGAATAAATCGTTGTTTAATCTCTAGTATCGTGCGAAGTACTACCACCACTAACCCTCACTAATTTACATTTCATAATGATCAATAAAATTTAAATTTTATTATTTTTGATCCAAATGTATTTTTTCGACTTACAGGACCTTCTGAATTTAGGAAATGGCTGTCAACCACAGCAATATAAATCCACGTCGACATAGATGTTTGGGGTTATCCCCTTTAAATTTGTATTGATGCTTACTCATGTTTGGAATGTTTATTTCAGTCGTAAATTTTTTGTCTAAATCAGTTTAATTTATGAATCTTAACCACAAGTGAAATAATTTAGTTAGGTACTAGATAGGTATAGCATATTTATTGCTTATCATAATATTAGGTTTTAGTAGGTACCTACTTGGTTTTCAGCTTAGTTTAGTTTATTTATGGAAAAAACTTACATAAGTTTCTTATCTTGGTCAACGAATTCAAAATACATTTACAAATTTAAGACCATTTACAATAATTACAATACATTTAAATTTTAAGAAAACCCCCGAAAGTACATTTTACCTAAAACATCCAAACCACAAGCGCACCCACTAAATCCAGGACATTACTTTAAAAGTCCATATCTACCACTCTATATTGTATGAAATCGTCCATTTTATAAAAACATTTATTTATTAGAAATTGTTTTATTTTATTTTTAAAGGGTTTTAGAGGGAGATGAACACACCTATGAGTAGTATAAGTCGGGCAATAAATAAATAATAATATTTAGACTTGTTATCCTGTTTATGGTCAATATTTTGTATATAATGTAATTCAAAATGGTTTATCGGTAACAGTTCTAAAGGCAGGCAGAAAAAGCTTATGATTTGAAGCCTCTGTTTCATATTAAACATAAATAAACAAATTTAATTTTTACAAAGTTATGTAAGAAACTTGGTTGATCCAAGCTTTAATAATTTATCTATTATAGCAGCTACCTGCATAGTCTAAATAGTCTAGAATCTTACCTCTATTTGGTAGGTAAGTACATTCTTGCCAAAACAACATAACATCATATATTTTTCAGCTTGTACGTAGGTAGGTACATTGTAGAAAACTGCTTTAGAATCGGAAACATAATTTTCTGCTACATACAATGAAAAATCTTCTCGAAAACCTTTCTTGTCATGGTTTGATAAAATCTAAAAGTACATAAATTTCCTATAAATTGTAAATCAACACAAATCAATTTAGTTCAGTAATTTTAACCTGTAAAAGTGTATTTTTAACTTACCTGTATAAAAAAATATCCATTTTTTCTTTTAAACGAGCTTATGCATATATAAAAGGATGCATTTTCAATCAAAAACACTTCGATCACTAATTTTCGAAGCAAAAACCGAAAAATTCTAAAGAAAAGCAAGCAAAAGAAACGAGGTTCTGTCATCTGTGTACCGTGAAACGAGGGCATCCGAAGCAATCCGAAGTGATTCGATATCCGACATGTGCGGGCCCCTGATTGGCTCAAAATTTTAACCGGGGTCCGTTTAAACGAAGCGTCGGGTCTTTCGATGCCGATAAAAAAGCCCGTTAAAACTCGAATTAACCCCTGAAATGTAACGGAAAAGTTGTTGCTGCATACCAAATCGCGGAAATAGCATGGGATTTTTCTAACGGGTCCCGTTAATTTGGAGTTAACGGAAAGTTTTAACCTGTGTGCTGCTGCATAGGGCTGATTAAAGGTTAACTATAAACCAAAAATATACTAGTGGTATATATACAAAAATTAAACGTTTAATAGACGATTTTGTGTTGCTTGCTGAATGTCGCGATAATGCTTATGCCAATAACACAGATAACGTAATTGATGAGCTAAGGCTTATTATTGCAGAACTTAAGACCGAGATTGCGGATAAAGGTAGATTTATTACAAGGCTTAAACGTCAGTCCACATCTTTTGTCGAGGAGGCGGCAACCAGCGAATCTCAATATTTGGAAGAAATTGAGAAGCAAAATATAATTATCAAAGATTTGACCAGTAAGATTGGACAACGGCAGGTGAAGCCTTCTTTGGAAGCCAGAATTACACAAACACAGAAAGCTTCTACAGTCAATGGCCAAACACAAACACAGACAGAGCGATCGCTGAATAATGGGAGTACACAAACAGATTGTGATCTACGACAAGCTTTTTTGGTGGCTAGTTCTACTCAAACTGTAAAAGAATTAATAAGCAATGCCCAAACACAAACTGACTTTTATCTTGCCTTGGAAGAAAATGAAACGTTTGTTAAAAAACTGAGGGAGGAGATTTCTGAGTTTCAAGCCTTGACTCAGAATATGAAGACCACCATTGAGACATTGTCTGTGGAAAACGACCATTATGCAGAGCAGGTAAAAACACTAAAAAATGATGTCTTTCGGTATACTTGTAGTGCTGAGCGTAATCCCGAATTAATTGATAGGATGGCATTAACTGAAGACTCATTTATTATTAATAAGGGTAGTGCTAGTTTAGACTCTTCAGACCCAACAACTTTTAATAAGGTTTTGGTTTGTGGAGACGAGAGTGCTAGGGGCTTCTCTGTATATTTGAATTATTTGCTGGACAAGAATGAATATCAAGTTACAGGCAGTGTGTTTTCTGGGGCTCACATAGGGGAAATAAGTAGACAAGTATTTGAGCTGTCGAAAGACTATGGGCGTAACGATATTATTATAATTATGCTAGATTTTAACAGATTGGCCTTTTATAATCATGTTAGGGCGTACCTTGAACAAATTCTGGGATGTGGAAAATGTACTAATCTAATATTGTGTTATAAATATGACTATGCACTGCGATCTGAAAATCAATTATCTAGATTTATAGAATGTATTACCTTTTTCAAAAGAATAACTAATATTTAGTAATTTATCCTTAAGAATTATTGAAAACAGTTGCAGGGACCGTAGAAGTAAGTATAGTTCTAGCTCGTTATCGAGATTGTTGCATGGATATATCTATAATCACTCATTTGATTCTAGCATAGTTCTTAAAACAGTTCCGATTGTGAACTTTTCTGTAAATACTATTCATCAAAATCAAGGGATGGAAACATGTGACAGTTTTGATAAAAAATTTTTAAACATTGGTCAGGTGGTAGAAAGCTTGTCTCAGGATACTGAAATATGTGACGATACTGATGGGGATCTTTTGGATAGTAGCCAAGTGGTAGAAAGCTTGACTCAGGGAACTGAAATATGTAATGTATCTGATAGAGATTTTTTAGACGGGGGTCAGGTGATAGAAAGCTTGAACTGATATTGCTGAATATACAGTCATTGAGACACAAAGTCTCTGAATTGGAGTTATTATTAGTTGACTTGAATTTCCCAGATATTGTACTTCTGACTGAGCACTGGTTAAGAGATGGTGAACCAGTGTTATTGGAACTTTAGTATCTAAGTATTGTAGGATGAATGCAGTGAACGGTGGAACACTGATAATGGTACATCAAAAGTTATTTGAAGGGTTTCAAATCGTTAATGTAGATAAGTATAATAATCTAATAGTTGAGAGGGAATTTGAATTTTCAATTGTGTGTTGTTTGCGACCTCTGATTTATGTTTTGTGTATTTATAGAACCCCCTCAAGTAGCGTCGGTGCATTTCTTTCTAGATTAGAAAATCTTCTCATGGGATTTCCTATAAATGCCCTAATAATCTTAGCAGGAGATTTGAATATTAACTTTTTAGATACAGGATCGCCTTCGGTGCAGGCTTTGAATGGCCTACTATCTTCTTTTAACCTACATGTGCATGTAAAGGAACCCACTAGAATTACTGCGAATTCTTCCACGTTGCTGGATTACGTTTGTACAAATATTGATGAGGGGAGCGTGAGTTGTACAACTGTTGGTGCGGGTCTTTCCGATCATGAGGCAATACTGTGTGGCCTAAGAGTGGACTGCAATGAAATTAACACTCTAAACCAGTACAGACGGGTTTACTGTGATAGTAATTTTAACAGATTTTTGGATCTCTGTGGAGAGACGGACTGGGCTGGGGTTGGTGGATCTGATAGCTCCTTATCTAGGTTTCATACTGTCTTGTTGGGGATTTTTTACAAAGCATTTCCACTTGGAATCAACAAGTGTCGGAATAAAAAGCCTTGGTTTACAAATGGTTTGAAAGTGTCAGCTAGAAACATGCGTTCTTTGCATTATATTAGACAATTTTACATGGAAAATAATAATTTTACTTTTTTCTTTCGTAAGACTTACAGACAGGTAGTTAGAGCAGCTAAGCAATTGTATTTTAGAAATAGGTTAGATATGGCTAGTAACAAACAAAAAGAAACATGGAGGATTGTTAACAAATTAAGAGGAAAAGAGAATACAACGTCAGTTTGCTCTAATTTAACTGCCACTGAAATTAATAAATTTTATTGTTCAATTGCTTCTTCTTTTTGTAGAGGAATTAGTGCAAAGTCTGACCCAAGAGATTATTTAAAGCACATAAGCGTGCCAGAGTCATTTTTCTTTAATCCCACTACCATACAGGAAATTCGGGACACCTTAAAAGATATTAAAAATAAAAATTCTACAGGATGGGACGAGATATCGTTGAAGATATTTTTGCATTTGCCTGCGGCAGTTCTCGAAGTGTTTTCGGATGCTGTAAACCAATCGTTTCAAAGTGATGTTTTCCCTCCTTGTCTGAAGCTTGCAACTGAAGAGCACACGGGAAAAACGATGATTGTCCAAAAAGTATAAATGTTCAGGAGAGCGGTTTTTAACTTTTAATCCTACATTGTAAGCAAGTCAATAGTGTATTTATCCGGAAACCCAAACATGAATTTCCTAAATAAGATATCTTTTAGGTGTAAAAAATATTTTGTCATCAGAGGTGCCTAGCCGAAGATTTCCATAAAAATGCATTTTAATTACCGATATTTCTTGGGAAAAATGATGAAAGTCCATTTGTTCTGTAAATATTTACTTGAAAAATTGCAATAATTATGACAAAATATAAACATTTAAATTATTTATGTGGCAAATTTAACAAGAACTGTTGCGATGTTTCAGTACAATATTTCGATAGTTTTTTGATATCCCCATATTTTTCTTTGGACAGCGGCAAAAATCCTGAAAGAGACATACCGAACTATAATTTTATCAAATATATTTTTAGTTTTGAAAATACCAACCTTCATACAGATAATCCGGGAGCTCAAATTCACTAGTTTGGTTGGTGGTGTAAGGTTTCCCAACAATATCAGCTGATTGCCATGAACCGTTGTACGCATCGCGGTAATACGCTAGTCTTGGATGATCAACAGAAAATTTTAGTTCCTTTATAGGCCTACAAGGAAATGGGCATTTCTTTTTATAAAGTGGTTGTAGATGCTTACCCCAAGCACGAAAATATTTTTGAGTTGCGTTTTCAACGTCGAAGGGAGCAGGTTTTACCCTAGATGAATGTAATACATCAATCCAATCGGATGGAGTTTCTGTTTTTAATTTTTGGTTTACCAATCCAAAATCTTTATCACATTCCATGTATGAGTGTCCACGGATCGGAAACGTAATTTGAACCTCGTCTAACCTCCTTTCATAGTGAATGACGTGGTGCAAAAATCGGAAAACACTGTAGTTCTTGTTCTGCCCCCCACATGAGTCACAAAATATCTGAAGGCGCTTAATGTTAGAGGGCAAGTAGTTGTAAATATAGTGATGCAAAAGGGAACATACGTTATCACTTCCTTTTTTTGCTATAATTTCACTGTATGCATAAAATACACTTTGTTGATTAGAAAGCGTATGAACATTAAACAAATATAGCGATAGCTGTCTGCTGTAGTAGACATCATTGGTTGAGATGTTGGGGATAGGCAAGTTTTTCGAGTAATCCATGCAAATGGATTCAAAGTCAGGTTGTTGTCTTGCGGATTTCTTAGACGCTCTTTTTCTGTCGTAAAAAGTAGTAGCTTTGGCAAGGTGTACTTTTTTTTCTGTTTCAAGTTTTTTCAGTTCAAGCAAAACCCCGCCCTTGTCATTATCGTTTGCTTTAGAAAGTGTTAATTCAAGATTTTTTTACCTTCACCGTTAGTTCATCGCACTGAGAGCATGTGTCTGATCGTGGGTACCCGAAACTAATATTAAATTTTTCATTAAATATCTCTCTGTAACGGTTGTATGATATCTTTACCCCAGGGTGCTTAATCTTTAACATGTCGTAAATTTTAGAAACACTGAGTTCTTCAGAAAGATATGTTTTATTACTTTTAGCTTGACTATAGTGGCTAGATCTACCTTTAAATGCTGAAATATGCTCACACACCTTATCGATTGTAGTTTCAGTAAGTAGTTCTTAAAGTTTGTGGTCTATTTTTGTGACTTCCCCTGGCATCCCTAGAAGCGGCTCCACTGTGTTTTAAATTAGTCTGTATTGTTTGTATTCTGCGAGGAGTTACTCCATGAAGAGATATAAAGGCTTTGTAGCATACCTGGATGTCTATTATGTTCGCATCCTCTTCCGACCTGCATCTTACTCTGTACGCATATGAAGCTTCATTGAACTTGGATACTTCGGCTTCAATAAGTCTTGGTCTTCGTCTGTTTACAGTTTACAGGCGTAACTGATATAAGACCAGCTAGGTAGCAGTTTTGTTCATCGAATGTATTAAAGTCATTAAAACCATGAAGAATTTGTTTCTTCTCGATGTCACTAATTTTGACGAAACACTTGTAGCGTTTACATTGACAATCGGGACCAGTTTCGTGGCTATGAAGTCTTAATTTCTTAGCAACATCAACCATTCTTCCGTGGCTTTTACGTTTTTTTGTTTTTTCCTCCATAGCGTAGCTATAAACTAACCGGCAATGAACAACAAAATAATATAGTCTAACCTCAAAATTGCACGCACTAAAGGTCGTATTACAGTAAGGGATTTTTTATTGCTGCAATAAAAAATTGCAGGATTTTTGTTGCAAGCATGCGCAAAGCGAGTTTAGTGATCAGCTGTTGCAATTTTTATTGCGATTGCCAGAAATAGCTCCGGACCTATTTTTATTGCAGTTGCAAGCGCAAGTTTGGGGAATTATTTGGTGATTTCAGTGCCATCAACCTAAAAACTAAAACACTAAGTTATTTTTCGTTTTACCATTCTAACCTAAATTTCTATTATATTAATTTCGTTGTGTATTATTGTTATGTTTAGATTATCAGCTTGTAAAATGAATACAAAAAAGCGCAAAGTACTAATAGGGGCAGTGTGTTGTATTTTGATTGCTTCTGCCGCAGTAATTGACGATAAAACCAGGAAAAGAAGATGGTGGGTCAAACCCTGGCTAACCCAGAAAAAAGGCAATGTTCCCTTAGTGGATGATTTTATGGCTATGAGTGACACAAAAAGCTACAAAAATTTTTTAAGAATGAATGAAGAAACCTTTAAAAAACTTCTATCAAAAATATCGCATCGGATTACTAAGCAATCGATTTATCGAGAGTGCATTTCAGCCAAAGATAAATTAATAATTACTCTCAGATATTTAAGTACAGGAGAAAGTTTTCGAAGCCTCATGTATAATTATAGAATACACGAAAGCACTATTTCACTATTTGTCCCAGTGGTTTGCAAAGCAATATATGAAGAGCTAAAAACTGAGTATTTAAAGGTAAGTTTTATGGGAAATATGGAAAAAAGTCGTTAAACAATATACTTTTGGATATAACAGTTTGGTAAAAACTTTTAATTTGTAGGTCCCATCAACAGCAGCTGAGTGGCTTGAAATATCTAAGGAGTTTGAAACGCACTGGAATGCACCAAATGTAATTGGTGCACTAGATGGAAAGCATATCTGCATCAATGCACAAGGAGCTGAATTTTACAATTATAAAGGAACCAATAGTATAGTACTTCTAGCAGTTGTGGATGCCAGTTATAACTTTACCTACATAAATGTTGGAACAAATGGTCGCATATCCGATGGAGGTGTTTACTGGAATAGTGATCTAAGTAAGGCCATTGAACAAAACTCTCTAAACATACCAGAAGATAAACCCCTTCCTGGACGAACAAAACCTGTGCCTCACGTAATAGTGGCAGATGCTGCATTTTCTCAGCAGTACCACATTATGAAGCCATTTCCTTATAGAGGACTAACAAAAGAACAAAAAATATTTAATTACCGTTTAAGCCGTGCTAGAAGAGTGGTTGAAAATGCATTTGGTATTTTGGCAAATCGGTTTAGAGTATTACTTCACACAATACCATTAAAAGCTGAAAAAGCCAAAATAATTACACAAGCCTGCTGTACACTACATAATTTTTTAAAGAAAGAGTCCCACTCTACATATTTAGGAAGGAACCTTGATATGGATATTGATAAAAGGTATCGATTTGTTTATGGTTTAAGTAGACAACAGGGTAGAAGACCTAAGAATGATATATTAAGAATAAGGGAGGAATTCAAAGAATATTTTAATGGATGTGGAAGTGTTCCTTGGCAAAATGATTGTATTTAGTGCCTTGCTGTTAAAAGTTCATTAGATACTTTCTGTGCCTTTGTTTGCATGTATAGGTATATTATTTCTAAGTTATAATTGTAGGTATTGTAGAATTAAGACAAATGAAAATATATGTTTACAAATTTTATTTTCTCTACATCCCAGATATTAAAGTTATTACCATAATTTAAGAAGTAGTCCATATTCTGTGGCGAGACTGTAAATAGAAATAAAGGTCTGTCTTTACCACCAAATAACTTTATTTGCCCCTCTAGGGTAGAAAACAAGGGTTATAAAAATACATAAAATGACGATGAAAAAAAAAATAAAATTTACTTTAATTCATCGTCATTTTATGTATTTTTATAACCCTTGTTTTCTACCCTAGAGGGGCAAATAAAGTTATTTGGTGGTAAAGACAGACCTTTATTTCTATTATTACCATAAGTTTATTAGATACTTTCTGTGCCTTTGTTTGCATGTATAGGTATATTATTTCTAAGTTATAATTGTAGGTATTGTAGAATTAAGACAAATGAAAATAAATGTTTACAAATTTTATTTTCTCTTTACATCCCAGATATTAAAGTCATTACCATAAATGAACAAAGTATGTTTGTAAAAATACAACTAAATTAATATTTAACTATTTTAAAATGAAACACCGAATTTGCTTATTTTTCACTCTTCTTCTGTCTGTATAGTTTTTTTCCATCATAGACAATTTTTGTGATGTGCTGCTTAATGTCATCCACAATTTGCTCATCGTCAATCGCATTTAGTTCTGAAGCTATATATCTAAAAAAATTAAAAATCCTAAATTTTTAATTAAAGACTTAAATGGCCAATTTGGAAAAAAGATATGTATATTATTAATTATTATTTAAGGTACACCAAAATTTGGCAAGCCTTTTTTAATGTAGGCTCCTAAAACTAATTTTATAAAACAAAAAGGCAATTAAAGAATTTGTAAAACACAAATTACCTATATTATTCATAATTAACCCCTTCCCTAAAACTGCTAAAATTACTAACATCCAATTAACACTTAACAGCCAACAGAATTGATAATATAGACTACTGCTGATTTCTATATAAATTATGTAGTTCACAAACAAAATTATTTGAAAATTAACTTACTGTGAAAACAGAACATTGCTATTCGTTTCGGATGTGTCACTGCTTAAACCTCTCAATGTTGCGGCAGCAGACTCCATTAAACTCTCTATTCTGTCTGATTTCTGTTTGCTACCAGTTCTCTTCCGTTTCGAGGGATTCTCAGACAATCTAGACTGAGACCTAGGTGTAGTGCCTGTTGAAGTTTCCAACTCTTCCTCGGAAATTACACTAGGTGACATTATTATATTTTCTACCCCTTCTATGTCTCCATCATAAACGATTTCTGGCTCACACTACAAAAATTAGGTAAAATTTATATCAGTAGTAACAGTGACATATCTAATTTATATTAATATACAAGAATATATCAGAATTATAATATAAAAGGGGCACAATCCTAACTAAATTTAACAGAAACTAAAAATAAGTTTTTATAATTTTCTGTTGAGTGTTGTATAAACTATTTAGGAATATTTACCATTAGCTCTTCATCAAAACTTTCTTGTGATGCCTCATGAGAAGTTGAGGGCTTTAATTGTGATGCTTCCAAATTCGATTCCCCTGTTGTTACTGGAGCTCCTTTCGAAATAAATTGCAAAATGTCAAAGCACCATAATTTTGACTTATACACATCATCTGTACCAATTCCAGAGACCTTGCTCTTCTTAATCTTATTTAATTCTGCTAAGAATTGAGTTCGGATTCCATGAATTTTTTCTTGTATGGCTTTTGTGGTTAAAATAGTTAAATTTTTCCTGTTAAATTGGGTTCTGATAGCTTCAAAAGCAGATGTTCTTTTATTTTTATTATAATAGTCTGCTGACGTAACCTGATATAAACAGGGAAATTCTTCATATAACTCAATGAGAGATTTCGTGGCCTCTCTGGACCATATATATACTTGTTACTCCTACAATTTTAAAAATAATACTTTCAGGCTTAAGTTCGATAGTAATTTATTTTAACTTACCCTTTACACGACATCTTGTCCATTTTAAAGGAAAAGTTAAAGATTTGGCACAAACAAACCGAAAAAAACACACGAGGAATAGAAAATACTTTGCATACCACACCCAAAACAAAGCGACAAAGTTAGGTTAAGACATAAATCAAATATGTCATGTCACTTTATTTTGTTACGTTGGTAGCATGTACATCGTCACCGTGAAAAATGGCCAAAAATTGCACACTGTAAAAGCGATTCGCAATTTTTATTGCAGCAAGTAAAAATTGCTGCAATAAAAAATTTCAGGTGAAAGAAAAACTTGCCAACTGTAATGCGGCTTTAACAAAAACAGATTTACAACTAAGCATTAATTTCGCTGCGTATGCAGCGGCTTGTACTTAAATAATTGGACCCTCATCGTTCTTTCAATTTACGCATGGACCTTCATCGTTTTTTCCGAGTGTATGGTATTTTTAAATGCATTTTATCGTGTGACTGCTATCGATATTCCCGTTTATTTACATACCAAACGAAGCGGCTCTTTAAAAGGAAACATAATTTGTAAAAAAATCCGTTTGAGAAAAAATGGACGTTCATCGTTTTTCCCGTGTGCTCTTCAACTGTTATACCTTTATACAAGGGTGGTGACTGCGATACACCATCAAATTTTAGACCAATTTCTTTATGGCCTACAATGTCAAAAATAATAGAAAAGCTAGTCAAGACACGACTATTAAACATTCTAAAGAAGCATAACATTCTCTGTTGTGAACAATTTGGATTTAGGGAGTCAAGTAGCACGAATGATGCCATTTTCGCATTTCTGGAGAAATTGTATTTGGGGTTGAATAGAGGTGATGTGGCAGCGGCGGTATTTTGCGATTTATCAAAGGCCTTCGACTGTGCCAAGCATAGAATAATGTTATGGAAACTGGAAGCCTATGGAGTACGGGGAGTAGCTCTGAAATGGTTTCAGTCTTATCTTTCTGAACAGACCCAGTTCAAGTCGGGGCAGTTGGCCATCGGTTCAGGGGTTCCACAGGGCTCTGTTTTGGGACCACTTTTATTTTTGCTGTACATCAACAATCTGTCTAGTATTGATATAACTGGGGGTTTTACATTGTTTGCAGATGATGCCACGATCCTCTGGGTAAATAAGGATCCAAATTTGTTGGAGTCGAATGTCAAAAACGATCTGGTTAAGGTAAAGGAATGGACGGATGCCAACTATTTGTCTTTTAATGTGTCAAAAACCAATGTATTAACATTTAGATGTAGTTTTGATGGGGTTGCCTTGGGATCGGACACTGTTGCCAGTTCAAAATCAAGCAAGTTTCTGGGAGTACATATTGACAATGGATTGAAATTCGAGCCCCATATAATTTGTTTGTCCAAAAAGGTATCATCTGGATGTTATGCAATTAGAGTAATTTCCAATAAGCTAGATTTTAAAACGACAAGAAGCGCGTACTTTGCGCTTATCGAATCCCAATTGCGCTATGGAATATGTTTCTGGGGATCTTGTTCACTGTCTCTCTTCAATATGTTGTTTGTGCTACAGAAGGGGGCAATTAGGTATATGTTTAAGATAAGATTACGAGACTCTTGTAGACCATTGTTTCTACAACATAAGATACTTACATTACCCGGTCTTTTTTTATTAGAGACTTCATGTCTCGTTCATAAAAAGTATAAGGGGAACATATTTAGGGTGTCATCTATATATTTAACCAGGCAGACACACACTGTTGACCTTCCCATTCCCTCTACTACACAAGCAAAAAATTCAATCATTTATCAAAGTGAAAAGATTTTTAACCATCTTCCACTGCATCTGAGGCAAACAGTATCTGCTGAGAAGTTCAGGAGAGATCTTAAGAGGCTTTTGGTCTCAAGGGCATATTACAGTATTGAAGAGTTTTTTCGAGATGCATTTGTATAGATTTTTTTATATTTTTTTTTTTTTTTTTATATATTATATATGTTTTGTATTTTATTTATTGACACCTGGTCTATGGGTACCTACCAGCCTAAATTTAAATTGGTAAATTTGTATTGTTTTGTAGTATTTGTATGTCAATGTCCTGTTTTAATTATATTAACTATAGTTTAACAACATTTTATGTATTTTTTAATATGTTAAGTAGCCGTAAGGTAATATTTAGAATAATATGGCTTTGTCAATAAGAAATTTTGTTCTTGGACAATAAAGCGTTTTGAGTTTGAGTTTGGGTTACTTAGAGGAACGCCAGGATTTTAAATTTTAACCCCTGTCAAATGTACCTAATGTGGATTGTGATTTTATTGATCGAAATTGTAGTTGTCTATCTTGTCAGTTTTATTATGTATTGTTTCTACCTATAATTTTAAACTAAATGTATTATTGTATTTACCTTAGGTTTTAGGTTATTTTTGTATTGTATTTTATAACTTGTTTTGGTGTAAGCAATTTTTTTGTACTATGACATGAAATGGATAAATAAAAAAAAAAATTTCTTTAGAATGGAAAATTTATCTGGAAATGGCTGCCTTCCTTCAGGATATCTATAAAATGATGATGATAATAATAAGAAGCTGCTTAAACAAACACTCCGCATAACTATAAACATGGTCGTTGTAGAAATTTTCGATCACAAATATACCTACCTATTGAAATATTAATCGGCAGCTGCATGGGGGTTTTCATGGCTTTATATAAAGCATACCAGCATATCGTATTTTTCATAAGTCTCGTACTTTTGGGCCATCGTTAAAATTTAACAATAACACTTAATAAATAAATTATCAGTAACTTTTTAAACTCTAATGACATAAATACAATTCTGCATGACAAGAGCTAAACGCCATTATGAAACTTTTGTTTTATAGCCTGGATAAGTCAAGGCCATAGTAGATGTTTTTGTTTATTTAGAAAACTACTTTTTAGGTACTATTGTAAGTAAGTATTAAAAAACTTTAAAAATTTTAAATCAAACTATAAGGCAATATTCATGGTGTATTGTATCGTCAATAATTTATTTTTATTAAAACCAAATCCCCTACTAGGCCTAAGGCCTACTGTCAATTTAAAGCTTGTTATTTCAAAAATATAAGTTTCAACCGTCCTGGTAAAACAAAGTGCCAACTATTTATTACATATTTTTGGAAAGCTCTCAGTAAGCAGAATGCAACTAAGAATAAATATACAGGGTGTTCCATTTAAAAAAACAGAACTTTGGTATATTTCTCAAAAATGGGGATACCTGGAAAAATACTAACTACGCCACTGAATTCTACGTAAAAAACTGTATAACACCCCCTTTTTATATTTTCGATAGGGTATAAGATAACTGAAATACAAGGGGTGTCTGAAAATGCACCGTTTTTAATTTCGCCCTGTATCTCGTAAACCAAGATGACCATGATACATCCGTTTAGGGCATCGTTTGTTTCACAAAAAAGTGGCACAGGTTTGCGAAAACCGCATCATTCTATCTGTACTAATAACGGAGATACCCATCAAAAGTGTCGAAAAGTAGACACCCTGTACACATACACATTCTGACTTACACATATAATTTATGACTTTATGATTTGATTCAAGGACTCATTTGATTTGACATATTATGACACATATTCTAGTATTTATGCGAACACACCATTATTATGCTGTTATCATGTCCTTACAACTATCTATATGCATGTTTCAGGGATTATGTATCCTAGGTTAGGTTGCTGGTTGCTAGTATCATAGCCTCATCATAAATTCCATGTGATATTTTAAATGAGTATTGTGACTATTTTTTTATTTTCTCATTTATTTTAATTGCCACTCTAGTATTGTGACTATTTTTTATTGTTCTCGTTTATTTTAATTCTGACTTGTGTAAACATGTTTTTTGTATTAGCATCAATAAAGTGATTTGATTTGATTTGATTAGCATTGGAAATATTTTGTCTAAACAAAGATTTATTGACAATTCTCTCAAAATGTTTCGCCTTTTTTTCATCCAGATACAATGCAACTTACTTTTACTTACTTTAAATTTAGTATACCTACTTATACACATGGAAATAGATAATACCGTATGCATCTTCAAGTGTTAGTCTAAATGCGTATAGGAACATTTTCCTATTTAGTGGTTTAGGTTGGGTTAGGTTAGTTCTTGAGTGAGCATCATTGAAAGTTTAGATAGCATAAAGTGTAGCTACGTACCTACCTACCTATTGGTCTTATTTTCTTTCAAAACTTCTTCCTTGATTTCTATTTTTTCGTTCTTAATATTCAGGCCTTCGAAAAGAATATCAGTCATATTTTCAAAATGGTTTGTTGCTTCCCTAGCCTCAATTTTTACCAGCAGTTTTTGACTGGAATCGAAATCTTCATGTCTGTAAGCAATATTTTAAATATTGGAGTAATTATACCATCTAAAGGATGTATTGATTGGCTATTTGCCATTATAAACAATCTTGTAATATTTAGGTACATTTTTATTAGAGTAATTATGATCTAGACACTGTATTGGCAATTTATAGAAAGAAACAAGCACAGAGTAATCTGTGCTAATATGCTTTAAACATTTTTAAGAGAAACCAGCTCACTTCACTTGATAAGATCATTCACCTAATTTCACCAGATGTCCAGATGACTTAAAGTACCAAGGTACCCTAACTAACCTGAACTAACCTGATCGTTTTTTCCTCCAAAACTTCTTCTCTGATTTCTAGTTCTTCAATTTTAATATTCCGGTCTTCATATACAATATCAGACAGTTTCTCACATTCATTTATTGCTTCCTCAGCCTCAATATTTACCAGCAGTTTTTTGTCATAGCATTGATCATCCCTATAATGATAGTATAATAGGTATGTTATGCATTATTATCTTTCAACACTAAATTTTTAATAAGAAAAAGCTTTATACAGATAGCTGCAAAGAAGCAAAAAAATGCCAAGTATCCGTAGGAATAGTTTTAAACAAACAGAAACGTAGTTTACTAAAATACCTACCTATCTGTGTCTTTTAGGTTTCCAGTTTTCATTCTTTTATTACATTTGGTCTGAAAAGGTGAATACATTTGAGTATTTGGAGATTTGTTCAAGTTAAGAGAAGGTATGGCATCAGGTTTTAATCTCCATTTATTCTTAGGTAACTGCAATAATAATTCTTTCTTGCGATAATCGCTGTCTAAAAAATGTTTAGAGCAAATCCTTGCCGTTTTAATGTTAAATGTATGCCTCTGGCAAAATCCGCGAATCCATGATTCACAAATCTGCTTGTCTCTTGGGAATGAAAAAAACCGACATTTTGGCACGTATTTGCTTCTCTTATTGTTATTACTTGAACAACCAACCACTGCACAATACACCATAATATTTAACAATATTTTTATCTTTAATTCAAAAAGCAATAAACAAAACCCTCATCAAAAAACAAAATACAGCACAGAACTGACAGAATTCAAAACTGTGGTTAGGTTTTAAGAAGTAGTTGTCACAACAAACAACAAACTCGTGTCAAAATACCTTTATCTATGGTCACAGTCTACCGTAAACAAAAGCGAATTGTAAAGCCAACTCTTAATTTCATTTTAAAAGAAAAATAATAGTTAAACAGCTAGAAACACTATATTATGCTATGGAGCCTTTTAGTGTCGCTGACCGAGACTTCGAATTCGTAACCGTAAAATCAGAATTTGATGGTTTAGGCCAGAACCAACCTAATTTAATTTGTTTCAAAAATGGTGAGCGAGAAACAGTCTATGACGATCTGAGTAGGGACCTTACAGGTATCACTACGGTTATCAAAGAAGAGTCTATGGGCATGGAGGTGGATAATATGTAAGTCTTACAATTTGGTGACTACCGATTGCTGAGCTAGCTAATAGCTGAAACATTCAACCATACTAAGGCTTTTCAGATCCACTGTATAAATATTCTACTATTCTATAAATATTTATATCAATATTGTTTTTATTTTGCTCCAATTATTACCGTTTTTCGACTATCTAGTTTCTTTTTTATGTAGAATGCCTGGGTACCATTAAGATTAAAAAAAAATTGGGACAACCCAAGTTTATTTGTATTCTAGCTCTTGGAGAATAATAAAAAAAAAAACTTGAAACACTTGCCTTTTCCCATCAGCTGTCATTAGATTGTGCAAAACGAATTTATTTGTATACTTATCAAATATAGCTACAATTATTTGCATATTCGCCAAGTACACGAGTCGTCTGATTTCGGCCTAACAATAGATATACCTATATAAAAGTTTCTTGAGAAATTGTCAAAGAGAGAGTTTTTTTTTTATTGCAAAATGACCAAAATTTGGTCTAGTATTGTTAGGTAGGTATGTCGCAATGAAATCAAAAATATTTTATTGATGATGATGACATCCAAATTTCTGTGTTGGTAGCAGCATGTTTAATCACTCTGCGCCGTTTTTATTGTTTTTAGTGTATTAATAGTATGCAAGTATTGATGTATTTAGTGTTGTTCTGTTGAGGAAAAAGTGGTGTTTCTTATGAAGTATACATTTAATTACATATGTGCAACAATCTTTTTAAAACTTAGAAAATCACTGGTTTAACAAGATGAATATGCCTTAACCAAGAAAAGGAAAAAAAAACTTAAGCCATTATTTTCTTTTCTGACATACCTATTTACTCTTTAAGTTGAACAATGTTCTTTACCCCTTTTCTTTTTCGTTCTTCTTTTTTGGAATATCTTCATATACTTACAGTTGTTATTCAGCTTTGCTAATTTATGGTATGCTTTTGCTTGTAGAGTGGTTTTGAATATTAAATGTTTTTGTTATTAATTTTATTGTTTTTCTGCTTATTGTCTGTCAAGAATAAGTTTGTGTTTTGCAGTCGTCAACAAACATTTCCTTGTCAAATAGGAGCAGTGGTCAAAACCGTGCATAGTCAATCAGTTCAGGTATATGAATCTGAACAAGTTAATGATGTGAATTTAGATTGGAAAATTAAAAATGAGGAACTAACTATAAAAGATGAAAATTCAGAATCAAGTGAATACAGGTAGGTATTATTATACCTTTTCTATAATGTGTATATGTACCTATATTGTCGTCTGACCACCGGCGACGATTTGAAAATTTTCACACAAGTAACATCTCTTCAAGATGTCATCTCATTGCAAGACGATATTAACACTGTGTTTTCCTGGTGTCAACTCAATGGCATGTCACTGAATATAGATCAATGTTCCTTTATGAGGTTCAGCCGAGGGTTCAGCAGATCGGGAAAATTGTTCGCTCATCAGTACGTCATCAATAACGATGTTCTAAAAGAGGTGACTGTGGTTAAAGATCTTGGCGTGTACTTGGATACACAGTTAACATTTTCTGAACACTTTGATAAAATAGCGTCTAAGGCAAACAGGTTGCTGGGGTTTGTTAAGAGATCGTATAGGGACTTCAAAAATGTAACAGCTGTAAAAACACTGTATATTTCCTTTGTCAAATCCATCTTGGAGTGCTCAAGCATAGTTTGGTCGCCGTACTATGATATTCATATCAATAGGCTGGGGAGTACTAAGACGTCTGTTTTGCCTTCAAAGTATTAAATAGATAAATAAATAAATAAATAAACTTTATTCTTGTTAATACACAGGGTGTTTACAAACGTCAGTTTTTGGTTCCTGATTGTTAAAAAAAAAATGCAAAGTTAATATTATTTCCTATAGGTACTTAAGTAGTACCAAATTAGTTTAAATCAATTCACCTTGGGGGTTACCCACCAAAATAGTTTTAAGTTTAAGCTTTAGTCTAGATTAAAGTGATGTAACTAACCTGATTGTTAAAAAAAAAAAAATGCAAAGTTAATACTATTTGCTATACTTAAGTAGTACCAAACTAGTTTAAATCAATTCACCTTGGGTTACCCACCAAAATAGTTTTAAGTTTAAGCTTTAGTCTAGATTAAAGTGATTTAAGACAATACTATATCGGAGAAATCGTTATTATAAAACTCTTCCATGTTATAAAAACTTTTGGATATTAGATAATGTTTAGTTATTTTCTTGAATTCTGACGTAGGTAGCATCTTCAGGGCGGCCGGTAGAGCATTAAACAGTTTTGGAGCATAAAAGGATATTCCACATTTTATTCTATTTATTCTATGAAAATCTGTATAGATGAAATTTCTGTGCCTTGTATGGTAGTTGTGGACTTGTTCGTGAGTGCGATACTCGTTGCAATGCTTCTGCAAGAAGATAATGCAGATCAAAATGTAGATACATGGTACAGTCAATATGCCCAGTTGCACCAAAGCATGTCTGCAGTCATCCCTGTAGTTTAGTCCACTGATTACATACTCTCACAATCCTCCTTTGGAGACCAAACAGTCTCTTGACATTTTGAGAATGACCCCAGGCCAATATGGCATAAGACATTCTGGACTCAACAAACGCATGATATTATCAAGAGCCCTGAATGTTTGGAAACTTTTTACATTTATGTTCCTAGTTACCAGACTCGTAATCCTTCCCTTCTACATGTTCCATTTAGCAGAACGAATTATCTGGCACATAGTCCTATAAACAGGATGTTGACAAATGTCAATAAATTTTATAATTTCTTACATTTCCTTAATCAGTCTGCTCATAAATTTAAAATTCTTGCCAAAAGGGCTATCCTAGATTAGGTTAGTTTATTTATTTTGTAATTTGTAAGTGCTTTATATCTTGAAAATGTTGTTATGTAAATAAAACAGCTAAAAAGACTTACATTCATTTAAAAAATTATATTAAAACTAAAGACCTTCCAAATAATTAGCATAATTTTGTTTCTTATATAAGTACCTAGTGTATTTTATCTATATTTTAGCGACTGTTACCTATACATTTTATAGTTAATATATATTTTTATTAGGCGTGTAGGCCTCGGTGCCAGTACCTGTACTGATTTAAGATCATAAATAAATAAATAAATAAAATAAATAATAATAATAAAGTTATAGTTCTAACATCTAATATAACGTGCTCTCGTTTTGTCTATTTATAAAAATTACATAAGTGAAAATAGTGATGGTGGGAAAGCCAATTTGTTAAAAAACGCGTCAAAAATGTTTCCAAAAAAAAACGAAGTTTTTCTGTCGGCTCTTTAAATATAACACCCTGTATATTTTTTCATTTATAGTATTTAGGTACTTAAAATTTGTTAAACTTTTGGTATAACGTACTTTGTTCCTAATAGAAAAAATATATTTTTTATAATAAATGTTCAAACTGTTTTCCCTGTACAGCTTGACAGTGTGCTAATTAAAAATAAAATTTTTCAATTGTGTTGTAAATCATTTCTGGCGTTATTAATTCAAATTCGTCCGAAATTCGACGCTGCAAATCGGCCAAATCTTGAGGTTTTATGGTATAAACTCAGTTATTCAAGTGTCCCCATAAAAAGTAGTTGTTAGGCGACAAATCAGGGGACCTAGGTGGCCCCTCGATTGTACCCCCTCTACCGATCCACCTATTCGGAAAAGTGTTGTTCGAGAATTCGCGCACGTTTCGACCAAAATGGGGAGGAGCTCCGTCCTGTTGGAAGAATGTACTTGCATAATTTGGACCCATCATATTTCGTATAGTACGCACTATTTGCGTTTTCAAGAGCTCAAGGTAAGGTTGTGATTACAAACTTCCATCAATAAAAAATGGACCGATCTTGTGGTTACCCAGAAGCCCAGCCCACACAATCAATTTTCCAGGGCGTTGTGTATGACCTTCTCTCATCCAGTAGGTATTTTCATTTGCCTAAAACCTACAGTTGTGTCTATTGACTTTACCATTTAACATAAATGTTGCTTCGTCCGAAAATACTATAAATTTGAAAAACTGGTTATTTTGGTCAAACCTTGACATCATAATATCACAAAAGTCAATTCTTCGCTCATAATCATCTTCTGATAACTTTTGAACTACATGTATTTTGAAAGGGTGATATCTATATTTTAATAAAACATTATGGACGGATTTGAAGCAGAGACGCCACTTATTTGAGAAATTTTTTTTAATGAAGAAACAGGGATTTCAACAACATGTTGTAAAATTTCTAAACTTTTCTCTTCATCTACTACTGCTGGTCGTCGCCTATCTCTACAATTTTCAGTTTCTTCGAACCGTCGGACAGTTTTTAGAACAGTTGCTTTTGAAATTGGATTTCGGTTTGGGTCATTAAATAGATTTTTAACCTCTTCGTAAGACCTGACCCTATCGCCATATCCTCTCAGAATAATAACTGCTATTTTAATTTGTTGATATTTTCAAAACACGTCGTTATTTCGAAAACTACTGATATTAGGAACAAAGTATGTTATACCAAAAGTGTAACAAATTTAAAGTAAAAACTATAAATGAAAAAATATACAGAGTGTTACATTTAAAAATATAAAATTCGTTCGAATTCCAGACAAACTAAAAAGCTGGCAACAACGCTAATATCATCATTCGTACTCATCATACTTACCTTTACACAACTGTATCAAATTTGGTTTAAATCGGCCAATAAATTGTGATGTTATTAAGCCGTTTCCAGACTTTATACACACACTGTATATTGTCTCCCACCCTCTTTCTACTATACATTAAGGATCTTTTGGAAAAAGCTAAAAATCCGATAAATAGCTTCGCTGATGATAGCACGCTTATTTCGTTTTCTGCTCTAACATCGACTGCCAATGCAAATCTCTATCGGCAGCAAGAAATCTCAGATCTCAACGAAGACCTGGGATAAATTTTATATTCTATTTATTGTTTTATTTTTAATTATATTACGCTGCTCAAAAATGATTTAATTTGGAGAATGTCTTACTCTGGAATGGCCTCGTCGACGACTGGAGTCGACCCAACGAGTATAATCTCCAAAGATTCAAGACCAACATGAATCGCTTCCTGCGCACACGCACCGCTTCCAGAACGAGAGAGAAAGGATTTATCCTGCAGTGCCGTGCCATCTTAACTTCTGAAGTTTTTAATATTTTTCAAAATCAGTTAGAGTTATGGAAGGCATTAGATGACATGTCCTAGTCTAAATTTAATAATTTCAATCTTTTACGATTTTTTTTAAATTTGGTGTTTTCTGAAGCACTTAAAAACAGGTGCACCTGTCGGTAGTACGCAGTAGCGACTAAAGCATATTAAAGAAAAAACAGAAGCTTTTTAAAATGCCTTTTCAAATGTAATAATTTTAAAACCTTAATTTATCCTAAAATCTCTTATTTGAAATGCAAGCCCCATTATTTTTTATGCCCAGTCAAAAAAAGGCATTATTATGCAATTGTAATTATAAAGGGTTCCCTATAATAACCTATTTTTTATAAGTTTCCCTTTACCATTTAAACTTAATCCTCATTTTCTCTAACAAACCAATAATTGAGTAAATGAGAAGTCTGTAAAAACCACCTTTTACCAAAACCGGGTTTTGCCTGATTTCGCTTCATATAGACCCAATACACCTCTTAGATCGAGAACTAGACATATCCGCTTAATAGTTTTGCCAAAAGATGGCGCAAATATATATCCGATTCGGCAATTGAGAATGAAAACTCGGTATATCCGGTTTTTACCCAACTCTCATTCTCATTCGTCTTAAGTTGTGAAATGACGCGTTTATTTTCGTTTAATTTTGTCGGCCAGAGAGAGTGATACCGAAGTAATGAGCGACGATTTAGATTATAGTGATAGTGATACCGAGGGTAATAATGAAACTATTATTGACGAGAATAAAACAAGGAAGAGAAAAAAGAATAAAAGTATCTGGAAAAGTGTTCAGAGAAAACGTAACCTCAATAACGGACTGGCATACATTTCCACAACCGGAAGAAATGTCCCTGCAAGGCAGGGTATAAATGTAGCTGCAAAAATCAATGTACAAGTAAAATATTAATTAAAGAAAAAGCAAGCATTCTTAGCAAATTTAACGATTTGGCTGATAAAAATGTGCAAGATTCTTACCTCTTTGGGTTAATAACTGTGAAGTCTGTTGCAAGGTACGTAGATACTTAAGGTATTTAATGTTTAACCAAATAAAGGAAGGGAAATTTCCTAACATTTTTTTTTAATTTCAGAAGACGACCAGACATTATGAAACAGCGGCTACTTGAAAAGGGTAATCCGAATGTATTAAAACGAAACTCATCTTTTCATTACAAGGTAAAAACTTTTGGGAGGTACTGGCCGATAGTACTATGTTATTAACATAATTTTTTATGTTGTAGGTTGTATTAGCATCAGGACGCGAACAATTTGTTTGCAAAAAAGCTCTTGCGGGACTTCATGGAATCAAGTTTGGTAGAATTGATCGAAATGGGCTAGCAAAGAAAAAAAATTCCACTCCTCCGATTGACAAAAGAGGTTTATCAGAAGGATCTAGGGTGTTAAAAAAATCAGAAGACCAAATTCGACAAATTACGTCACATATAAATTCGTTTCCCGTTCGCATTTCTCACTACACCAGAAATAAATCTGAAAGAAAATTTCTGTCGCCCGAATTGAGTGTCAGTAAAATGCACCAACTGTATGTTGAAATGTATGAACCTGAAAAATATATAGGTACAGTGGAAAGCTGATAAGACCACGAAGTTTGAAATAAACTATGAATTTTACCTTCACATATTCAACACTAAATTTAATTTTTCGTTTGGAAAACCTAAAACGGATGTCTGCAATACATGTGACAAATTTAAAAATCAAATAGATGTGGCGGAAAATCCTGAAGAAAAATCTAAATTAAATCGAGAGCACTCTGTACAGTAGGGTGGGCCGAAAATAAAGGAAAACATTTTTTTTTGGAAATATAAATTGCGGTAGTGAAAAAAAGTTGTCTTAGATGAAATAAAAAGCAGAGAAAAAAATTGGATGATATTGACGAATATATAGCCGCGCCCCTGGGGGTTGAAAGGTTTTTTTTTTTAATTTTACTTTTTTCATTACGGACAGTAAAACAACGTTTCGCTCTTTTGGCAAAAAAAAATTAGCCCTAAACATTACAGTTTAACCGCGACCCTATTACTTTAAAATTATTTATTCAGTATAAATAAGTAACATATACCTATTTTATTTTAGCTGTGCGATGTGCAGCTCTTCGCCTAGTTAAATATTCAATTTTTAATGACAGTTTTTTTAGTAGGATTTATATTTGAATATTTAACCAGCCCAGAACTCACCACGGGGAGTTGGCCGCACCTCGAGTTTCACCCTCGCACCCTTCCCTTCTTATATGCATTAGTTGAGATTTGCGCTGTAGTATTGCCCTTTATTTTCGAAACTTGCCAAGTCTGCTCTAGCTAGAAGCTTTGCCTCTATAAATTCGTCGCGAGATTGAGCTCCGCAGACTGTAAAAGAAGCCTCCGTTATTAACTTTTTATTAACTTTACATCCCTTTCAACTGCCTGGGTATGATAGGGGATTTTTTTTTAGTCGGAACTTCTTCGTGAATCATCAGCTGAAGATCATCGTTTGCAATATGCATCGTTAATGGAGGTTCTGTTATTTTTTGAGTCCAGTCAATAAGATTCATGTAATCAGCAGCGTCAAAGTTTATCTTTGGTATTCTAAAAATTCTAATGCCACTTTTTGCTTTATTTAGTCTTGCCTTTAAAATTCTTTTCTCGGCAAGTTCTCTGATATGTGGCCGTTCATCTGCCAACATGGCTATCATCTATATATTTTCTGCATCACTGCATTGGCAAAGTACGCGTTACCTGTTATAACCTTATTAATAATTGCCTGAATATTGTCAGGAAAATGTCTAGAGGTCCGTATTGTGTCCCATAAGTGTCGTGCACCATATTGAACGGCTTTGATTTAATCTTAAACCACATAAGGTACATAAACTTTTAAGATTAATTTAACTATCAGAAGAAATGTATTCCGTTGGTTCCTCAGTGGAAATATACAGTCGTAGTATTCGATTCGCAGTAGTTAACCGTTAACCATCTTGTGTGACTCATTTTCCCAGAATTTCGGGAGGCAAGATTTTCTGAACAAGAACCACAATTTATTGATTGCGAAATTAAATCTAAATATTGTTGGTCTGTACTAAGATCTTTTTTGTCTATTTTAGGCAAATCAACCTTCCGCTTTGCTGCTGGTATTTTCGTTTCCCTGCAACATTTGCAAATTAGGGGACTGAAACATTTGCAAGAACAAATATCAAATAATTTTTGCGCATCGGACTAGAATTTTTCCAGCTTTGCTGATCAAAAAAAGGTGTATCACGGTTTTTAATAGGTTTAATGATTTTTCTGTACTTGCCATAACATTCTAAAATCATTTCTACTATACGTTTATTAGTTAGGGTTGAAAGTGATGCACGTTGCCATATAATTTCAAGTTTTTGTGCCACAATGGTTGCAATTTCATTACTAAGATGTTCCTTGCTTCCGTCACCTTTCAGTTCAAGACGAACATTTCGAAAACATTTAACAATCTGTTCATATGTGGGAAGAAAAAGCACATAGTCTGAACCAAGATCCTCTGCATTGCCAAACAAACAAAGTCTATTACAAGCACGAGTATTTAAAGTTTTTCTAGGCATAATCACATAAATCACTATGTTTTTAGATAAGATTTAATAAAAAATAAACGACTAAATATTGCTCAGAAAATACGTCCAAATCAAATGAGCTTAGGTATTAAACTAATCCGCGCGTGGCACGTGCTCAGCGCTCAGTGGCGGGAAGCGCAGCGATAAAGCAAAATAAGATACAGAGGCGCGGCTAAACATTAATATTAAATGCGCAAAATTTTTATACGTAATGAGAGAATAATAATAAATATTTTTATGACTACCCCTCCCTTAAAATATATATGTAAATCATCTCCTTTTACCCCCCGCGGGGCGCGGCTGAACGTTAATAGAAAAATCCTATTTTTTGTGTGCGTAATTTAGTAATTCTAAGACAACTTTTTTTTACTACCGCTTTTAGAAATTCCAAAAAAAATTTTTTCGGCCCACCCTACTGTACAGGGTCTTTGATTATATTTACGTGAACTCTAGAGCCTTTATTATTGGAGATGGAAAAAAAAATTATATACAAAAGCTCTAGGGTTTTTCTTCTATTATATATAACTATAACTTCAAAAGATAATAGAAGAAAAACCCTAGAACTTTTGTATATAAGATTTTTTTCCATCTCTAATAATAAAGGCTCTTGAGTTCACGTAAATATAATCAAAGACCCTGTACATCTAGCTAAAGCACAAAAATTTTATGACGATCTGAAACAGTTAAGTGAAAAGACTAAAACGGATGAAACAGTGGATGTTATCAGCTTCGACTACCAGCAAAACTTGCCAGTACCAGTATGTACTACCGATAGGTGACATTTTTTTTAAAAGGCAGCTGTGAGTTTTCAACCAATGTTTTTACTCGGCAAAAACGGGTATTCCCATATGTACATGTACAATGAAGTCGAAGGGAAAAAGGGCGCCAATGAGACAGTATCTTTTTTAAACCATTATGTTGACAGTGTTGTTCATCCTTCTGTTAAGACGCTGTATATCTTCACGGATAACTGTGTTGGACAGAATAAGAACATGGTTGTTGTGCAGATGTAATCTACTTTGGTCGCAACCGGAAGGTTTAATATAATATACCACCGATTTCCTGAAAGGAGTCATTCATTCCTGCCTTGTGATCGTAAATTTGCCCTAATTGAAAAAGAAAAACGCAAGGTCACATACCTTTACTTGCCGGAAGAATGGTAAGTACTCAAAGGTGGCAAGAGAACCGCCTCGGTGGCCGAAGTGGGTAAAGCGCCGGAAACGGCGTGAGCCTGCTTTCGCGCTGCTCGAGTCGAGCGGGTTCGAATCCCGCTACAGTACGCTCAAATAAAAAAAAGTACTGGGTTTGGTTGTTGTATGTGTGAGTGCAGGTACTTCTGACTAACGATTTATCGGAATCGAAACCGCAGGGTCATGCTCCTATAGCAGCGGATCTTTAACCCGAGACTTGCCTCGGTTACGGGCTGTGTGGGCAGGCTGCTGTAGGAGTGTGATTCTGTGGGGGGATCAGGATGATGGTTGGTTGGAAAGCGACTGCGCGTGGTTCGGATCCCACGATAAACAGTAGGTCCCGTCTGGCTGACATTACCCAGACGTAAAATTACCGTGGGCGGGCTAGTAACGAATAACTAGGGGATACAATAAGTCTGTAAAAGGCTGCGGTGTCGGGACGTAAGTGCCGACCTAGTTATTTAAGAGTAATCAATCAATCAAAAAGGTGGCAAGAACATTAAAAATTTTTTGCGTGGTTAATGTCCTTCCAAAAATGATTCGGGACTTTCGTTCATATTTTCAACCTTTTTTAAAAAAAACATAATCTTTAGAATCACGAAATACAAAACTTTTAAATATGAGGATAAAAAATTCACAGTTTCTGTATGCCACAACATTGAAACTTTAAGCCAAACATTCATTGCATTTAAACCAAATGCAGATTTAACTGCGTTAAAGGAATGGAATGTAACCCAACTCTACACTACGAAACTTCCAGTGAATCCAAAAAAACTGCAAAACCTAAGGGAACTCCTAGACTTCATTCCTCTAGCAAATCACGGATTTTATGTTTCTTTGTAAAATGAAGAAGGGGGAGAGCAACAGCAGGCGGAAAGTGAAACAGACGCATCCGACAGCAGTGATGGATGAACAGGAAAAAATTAAAATTTGTTGTATTTTTCTATGTTTTGCGAATAAAGAATGAGAACTAGGTATATCCATTTTTTCTTTTTTCAGTTTTTCCTAAAAAATAAAAAGTTAAACAAGTCTGAGCACTAAGAACGTTTCAGAATAATTACCAATCAATTTTTAAATAAAAGTAATTTAGCAAATCAAATAAGAACCAACCACAATCGTTTTTTGGTTCTCCTTTAAAATTACATTTTTGGCTTTTAGCGACTTCTCATTTTGGGGTACTCAACTGTTAATCCTTATTTTCCAGGAAAACGATTTATTTTTAAAGTGATTCTCAATTAAAAATGAATTGATTAATTTATGAAAACTTCTTTATCGCTTGAAACGACGTAAGATTAATACAATGAACAAGTGGGCGCACCCAAGATTTTGTTGAGGGGGGGGGGGTCTAGGGGAATTAAGTAGGCACCTTTTTAATCAGAATAATTTTTCAATAATAAACAAAGCACTGCTTAAACTTTAGAGTAATCTTGTTTTTGTTAAAAATATTGAACACGAATTCAAAATACAAAACTAAGTAGGTAATAATATTATTACCATAATAAATAATTTAACACTGCACCAAAACGATTCTCTGTATGGGCATATTAATTTTAATAGTGGTAGAATTAGTAGTAGTAATGATAGTACAAATATAAATATTTTTGTTTTTTATTTTTTGATATTCTACACTTATATACACTTTTTAAATTTGGGATATGGGGTATGACCCCCCCCCCTCACTTGAGTGTGCCCCTGATTGAAACACAATGTAAAATTCCAAATAAATCTAATTTGTAAACCTAATACGCCTCCCTACAGCCTGTTTTTGAAAAATATGAAAAGTTAGGTATGTAGTTTATATGCTATGGAATCCTGCATCGAGAGTGGACCACCCTGTATATTTTGTTATTGTTCGTTGTTACATATATTTTAGAACTTTAGTATACATTTAAAGGGCGGGCCAAATTAAATAATTTTAAAGGGAAACTCCTACTTTTAAACGAGATATATAAATACTGATGTCGATGTCTGTGGCTTAATTTTATATCGATATCTATTACCGTTTCGGATATACAGTGCATTTTCGGAAAGTCTCTGTAACTTTTTTCCACTTTCCATTTTTTTATTTTTATGAAAACATTTCCAAAGTCCTTTTTAACGCAGAATTCAATGGTGTAAGTAAAAATTTTTTTAAACTAATATTTTAATAAGTATTCATTTTTAAAGAAAATTGTAACTAGGACATTCTCTATATTTTTACGTACTTGAATAGAGCTTGATATTACTGTTTCAAAAATATAGCACACTTGGTGTTTTCCTTAAGTTTTCTTTGAACCTTTCTTTTCCGTTAAAATTATCTCTTTTTATTTTAATTATATGTAATTCAGCAAGGCAAGATTTAAAATAGTACATTATATACTTAGGTCGAGAAGTGAGCTATTATAGAATAAAATAGAACAGAATAGAAAATGGTTTATTATGTATAAAATACAATTGTACACAATATGTAATAGAGCTATACATAGTAGGTAGCATTCGCAGAGCGTTCTTCCATGCCACCTTAACAAAAATGCAGATTTAATTACTATTACTAACTATCATTATTATTCTACCATTCTGTCCATAAGGTACTTTTTATAATGATTTCTAAAACTTACTAGAGATTTTCCAGTTATAAGAACAAAAGACACCTAAAGCAAAAACAATTTCTAAATTTAACCGTAAAATGCCGTGGAATTTGAAATCTGACCACAGAGGTAAGAACGACATCTCGATTTGTAAACTTTGAACACAAAAGTGCCGAAATGAAGCATTGCTCGATACTCATACTTCAATTGATCGTGTGTAACATAGACAGGTGTAATATGGTCAAATTTATTTATGCAATATATAAAACGCACACAAGCATTTTGTGCCCTTTAAATCTTTACACAATATAGACTGTCTGAGGTAATTGCAATAAACCACATTACAGCAGTCCAACTGTGGATAAATAAGTAATTTATTAAGCATTAGTTTAATTTTTTCTGGCAAAAGAAACTTGAATGCATACAGACTTTTTAATTTTATATATACTGAGGCCAAAAAAGGTCAACAACATTACCAAATGAAGTAGGGAAAACTACGATTTCAAAAATATTAAATGAAAACAAATTTCGGCCTTACAAACCAAAATTTATACATACCTGGAAGTCGGGTGATTTTAAGCGAGGCTTAGAATTTTGTTTTTTATTACAAGGAGAGTTAGAAGATAACCCTTTCATGACAAGAGATATAATTTTTACCGACCAAGCAACCTTTACCTCGAACGGGACTTTAAGTTCAAAAAATTGTCGTTGATGGAGTGACATTAATCCAAATTTCACTATACAGACACGTGATCAGTACTCATTTAAAACAAATGTGTGGTGCGGAATTTACAAAAATAGAATAATAAGACCTTTTTTTCGACAAAATTTAAATAGTGAACGTTACTTGCATTTTTTAAATAATTATTTGTTTAATTTTATTTATGGACTTCACATACCCGATAGACTGCGGATATGGTACCAACAAGATGGTGCACCATGCCACAGTACGAGGAATGTAAGACAATACTTAAACACGCTTTTTAATGGAAAAGTTATTCTGACGTTTTTTGGCCCTCTAGGTCTCCGGACTTGAGCCTCCTCGATTATTTCTTGTGGGGCTACTTAAAACAGAATGTATACCTACAAAGGCCATTTTTAAGGTAATTTTCTGCAAGAACGGCTAAATGTATTGAAATGGAGGGAGGATATGTACAGGCAAATGTACAGTGAGGGAAAGTTAATGAATATTTTTATTTAAATTCATATTTTAATAAAACTAATCTTTAATGCGTATTCAGCGTATAATTCTTGGGCAAGTTCAGCCAGCGCTTTCGGCTTAACACTGAGTCATCATCAGGGCTTAGGCTACGTCATGGTCAGAGGTCGTTTAAAGTAGCGTAAATTTTACGCCTGACATCTGTCTTCAGTCAATCTTCAATGAAAAAATGAAAAATAAAATAACTTTAATACAACTTTCCAATAATGATGCGAGAAGGAAAATTCCCGAATAGATATTTTCCTTTTTCCTAAAGACGTCTCATTCATGTCAGAGAAAATCCATAAAGAGTGATTAGATTCTCTTCGTGTTCCTTTTCGAATGTAATCTTCTCTGTATAAGGTTCTAAGATAGTTCTTCCCTAATTCTCCTAAATCTGTATTTGATAGAGGATATGAAGGTGGATCTCAAAGAAAAGACTTTCGAAATTTTCCGATCTCCACAATGTTAAGATGTTGGAATGAGAACTTAATCTTTCAATTAAATATAATCCGACTTCTAAAAGAGCTTCTTTTGGTCTTTTTAATTCTGATATAACTCGTCGAGAGATACAGTGAAGTGATGAGGCTCTTATAAGACCATCAAGTAAGCCTCTCAAATACTCTCTAGGTACTACTTTATTTTGTATGCTCAAAGGAAATAAACTCCCTTCATCAAAGTTGGAATTTTCACACATAACCAGGTCACCGTATAAAAATCCCTCTGCACGTCCGATGTGGAAGCTTTGTTCAAATGGTGTTAACTTAGACCAATCTCCAGATTGGATACTTTTAATTTCTTTTTTAAGAGCCCATGGAGTTTTTTGAGGTTTCCACTTTAAAGGACCTCTGGCCATGACGTAGCCTAAGCCCTGATGATGACTCAGTGTTGAGCCGAAAGCGCTTGGCTGAACTTCCCCAAGAATTTAACGCTGAATACGCATTAAAGTTTAGTTTTATTGTCATACACAGCGTACAAACGGACATTCCCCACTTTAATATTTTAATGTTTATTATTATAATTGTATTTTTCCAAAATAAATTATCATGTTTCTATCAATTATTTAAATGCGTCGTAAAATTACTACAAAATAGGGATAAAGAATCAAAGGTTACGTTTTGAATAAAAATAATGGATAAATGTTTTTTTTTTTTTATGATAAGGCACAGCACTGCAGGATAAATCCTTTATGGCGCTCTGGGAGCGGTGCGTGTGCGCAGGAAACGATTCACGTTGGTCTTGAATCTTTGAAGATTATAGTCGTTGGGGAACACGATCTCAGGGAGGTTGTTCCAGAGTGATGACGTTCTCCAGATGAAAGAATTTTGAAACAGTGTCGTTCGAGGGACACTAAGCTGAACCACGTACTGGTGGGCTGCAGTGGCTCGTCGTGTATTTCTACCATGCACCGCTCTGGGTGGTATCAAGCGGGCAACCTCAGTTGAACACTTGCCATGAAAATATTTGTAAAATAGACTCAAGTCGCCAACCTGCCTTCGATGTTCAAGGCTTTCTAGGTTGTTTGTCAGACTATGGTCACCGATCAAGCGAATGGCTCTTCTTTGAATGGAATCTAGCAATCTCAGGGTATGTTTAGGAGCAGAGCCCCAAATATGCGAACAGTACTCCAGCGATGGTCGAATTTGGGCTTTATAGAGCATCAAAAGTTGTTGGGGTGTATAGAGGTTCTTAGTTCGGAAAAGTACTCCAAGCTTCTGCGAGGCTGCCTTAGCAATGGCCGCAACGTGACTATGCCAAGACATATGACTATCCAAATTAACGCCCAATAAATGAATTGATGAAGCCAAGGGAATCGAGTGTCCCGCCATAACTATATCCGGTTCTTCAACATTAACTTTTTTAGAAAAAACTGGCGCCTGGGTCTTTTTAGCGTTAAATTCTACTTGGTTACTGTCACCCCAAGACAAAATTTCTTCCAGGTCTTTGTTGAGATGTGAGACCTCTTGCTGCCTATAGAGATGTGCATTAGCAGCCGATGTCCGAGCATCCAAAGTAAAAGATGAAACAAGTGTGCTGTCATCAGCGAGGCTATATATAGGATTTTTAGTTTTTTCCAAAAGATCGTTAATGTAGAGTAAGAAAAGGGTGGGCGACAATATAGGACCTTGGGGGACTCCGGCGTTGATGCTAAATGTGTCTGAAAGAAATCCGTCCATCGCCACTCGCAGAGAACGGTCTTTAAGAAAGCTCTCACTTTAGTTAGGAGCCCCTCATGCCATACTCGGTCAAAAGCCTTGGAAATGTCCAGTGGTACCGCCCGGGACTCGCCATGATGTTCTATTGCGTTGTTCCAAACATGAGTAACATAAGCGAGAAGGTCTCCTGTTGATCTAGACTTACGTAATCCATACTGGCGGTCACTAATAATGTTGAAGCCTTCCAGGTATTTTAATAGTTTTTCGTTGATAGCCTTCTCCATAACTTTGGATATAACCGAAAGCAATGCGACTGGACGATAGTTGTTTGGCAAAGTCTTCTTGCCTTTTTTGGGTATGGGCTGGACTCGCGCAGTTTTCCAGCAAGAAGGAAATATTCCTTTTTTGTAGGATAAGTTAAAAAGCCTACAAAATACCGGTGTCAGTTCGTCAGCGCATGTCTTAATTACAATGACTGGAATATCGTCAGGACCAGAAGCCTTTTTAGTGTCAAAACTCCTCAAGATTTGTTTAACATGGCGGTGGCGAAAAACAATCTCAGGCATTCTCGATTCTACAGGGGGAATGTTCGGTGGAGTACTTCCCTGAAAATTTACCGTTGAATGTGAACAGAATAGTTCCGCCAGTAGGTTTGCTTTCTCCTGTGCTTTGGTCGCAATGTTGCCATCAGAACATGTTAGAGGTGGAATGGTTGACTTGGTAAAGTTCTGACTGACGGTCTTAGCTACCGACCAAAATGATCTTGAGCCGTTAGGACATTCAAGAAGTCTGTCTTTGATCATCTGGTTGTGTGCTTCTTTGCTTTGGTTTATCGTTTGCTTGCATTGGTTTCGAGCGTTAACAAAGATGGTACGATTTTCGGCGGTAGGATTTTTACGCCATTGTCGGTAGAAATAATTTTTTGATTTAACAGCTCGTTCGCAATTTTTGGTAAACCAAGGCTTGTCGTTAGAGGGGTACTTTTTTGAGAAAGGTATGAAGGCTTCCATGCCAGTAAGGATAACCTCCGATATTTCTGTTGCACAGATGGATGGATCATCAAAGGTAAAACAAACGTCCCGCCAAGGAAACGAGACAAAGACCAAAATTCCGCCTAAATCGTTGATGGAAGTCGTACCCAGGATATTAATAGCTGACAGTATTAATCGATGATCTGACTTTGGTTTCGGTTAGTGCAAGTACATGAGGCTTGGTAGATTGTAGATGTTGATGGACTGCATTGATGTTTGAGTTCAGTCCTCTTATATTGCAGAAGTCAATTTGGAAGCTGCTAATCTCGGGTCTTTTAACAACTCCAGTTTTCACACCATTTCCATTTAGAATATTGTTCGAAGAACCCGCATGGCTACTGGACATGGTGGATGATTGGATAATTTCGCTTGATAAGGCGCCAGGACCCGCCCCCACCTGGAGATCCGATCGGGGGGCGTTTTTAACTCCGGAATATATTGATCTTGGAACCATCATCATAGCATTTTTTGTGTATTTCCCACCCTGGAAACCGGAGACATCGGCACAGTGACGAAAAGTTAGCTCAAAGAGCAACTTCACGCACCTAAGCCGATGCGATGGTATTTCACCGGGCGATGTCGGGTGAGCCAACATCTACTATCTGCATTAGCTTGAATTGCATAATAAATACAATTATTAATGATAAATCATTTCAAAAAATGATATTTTTTGAAATGTTAAACTTATTTTCAATAATAGTCTACTAAGAGTAGAAACAGATATAATTTTTGATGCCAATCAACATTTTCTTATTCCATTTTGCTCTAAAATTAAAATTAAGGGTACTCTTCTCGTAGGTTAATTTTGATTCTTTTACCTTTTGATCATCCTGTACATACTATATCAAGTTTGAATAGTCTAATATTATTTTTTCAGTAAGCAGAACTTTTTATAAAGAGTAACTTTTTTTCGTAAAATTAATATTAAAAAAGGTCCCCATATGTACAGAACTTAAGCGGGCACACTGTATATTTGGACGAAAATTGGTATCTAGGGGTTTTTTTGAAATGCGAAATTTGAATTTGATGTTATCATGGCTCCCACTTGTAGAGGGCGCCACCTACGTGTCTTTTTACTCTTGAGGAGTCATACCTTTTTATACGTGCTTGTATTACATTTTTAAGCAAAGAAATGGATTTCTTCATCATTTTTACATGAAAAAGACATACTTGGTAGAAGTCGATACGGGCAATCGTTCTCGAGAAAAAGAATAATAAAGAAATAAATGGCATTTATTTGCATATCGCTATTCCCATATCAGAGTTTGATAAAATAGCATTTATCTCCTAAACAAAGCGGAAATCAAAAAATTATGAAAATGTATTTTGTATTAACCAATTAAGTGCCTACATAACAGTGTTATCAAAAGAGAAAACGGCAGTGGCGTACATATTTTTTGTTCCTGTTAAAATTTGTAACACCCTGTATCTCAAATATGAAAGGCTTGCGGACCCATGCTTATGTAAACTTTTCACCTTATAAATAACTGAGAAATCGTCCTGTAAAATATCGAACACTTATTAAATAACACCCTATATATCATATTTCTAACAAAATATAAGTAGGCCCCTTATTTATTAATGTTAAGGACTACGGTTGTGGACGGTACATGGCAGAAAATGAATTGTGAGTTTATTTATAGTCCAATGGATTTCAAATTTGGAATGGTATATAGGTAAATATTAATATACGCCGATGCGTTGTCACTTTTTTTTAGACGACCTAGGGCCGACGTACTCAGTTTTTTTTCATAAACTATTAAAAAAATTTAAAAAATGTTCCGCATCGGCATGGCTATTACCATTTTCTTTACAACCAAACTAAACGAATTAAAAAAAATAATTTTAAGTTTGTCTAAATCATTTTCCCTCCGTTTTCAAAATACGGCCGTCGGCTACCGACCTCTTGCGGATTTCAAGGCGAAACTTACCGCAATCGCACGTTTTACGCTGGAAGGCGGGGCCAACTCTGTGCGGACGGACTCGGGGATTTTGGAGCGTTTATTAATTATTTTATGCTGAAACCTTAATGTAATTTTCGGTGGTTAGTCGTGTCTGCAGATTAAAAACGTGTTTAAGAATGCGGACTCACGTTTGTAACAATGAGGTACACAAAACTTTAATCTGTATCTCCACAAATCGACTGGTTCAAATTTGTTGAAAAATTGGAAAATAAAATCCTTTTTGAATTTTACTGCATTAATTCTGTATTAAACGACTAATAACACTCCTCCTCTCTTCACCCTAGCATGGGCTACAACATTACTGACAAGACATGTTAGGTAAACCACTTTTGTAAACACTTAACAACTTTTAACGTGATGGCTTTATCCACTCACGGAGCGGCGACTTATCTTTCTAGATGTTTGCCTGACACTGCTTTGTTTACATTTCAGAACATATATTAACCCTATCCAAACACCTTGACCAATCAAATGTTAACACGTCAAAACCAAAATGGCAACGTCCATGCATCAGGCCACTATCGATAGGCCAATCAGAATCTTTGCTTGTTACTACGCACGTGGGTGCTAATATTATTTGATAGTTTTAGAGAACATTATAAAATAGCAGACAGTTTTTTACATTAGGATTTAACTCGAACGTATATGTTATGGATTTGTACACCGATGCCACCACATTGATATGCGGTGTTGCCATTTATATTGCCTTTGAAATTAATGTGTTTTTCTATTTAATAGCATTTGGTTGTTGAAGAAAAACATAGTACTTTAGCACGAATGTGACGTTGCCGCTTGGCTTAGTATTACATTACATTATATCCCTTAAGATTGATTTCAACCTTGTTACTTTATTTGGGTATTACTGGGTCACGACAGAAATATGAAGTGTGTCCCAAACAAATAAGTTTAATGATGTTTCCAAAATTAGCAGTATCATAGGGTTTGTCAATACCTACATGTTGTAGTTTTTGGTTTTATTTCCTATGGGCAGGGTCCCAGTTCGATCTGAGTGGAAGTTCGCCCCTAAAAAGCCAAAAACACCCTTTTTAGGGGTGTTTTCGAGCAAATAACTAGCGAGAGACCCGCGGGTGTTTCTGCTGATGTAAATTTGGAAGGGTGTATGTGGTGTTGCCTCAGTGGTTTGGCAACAGTTGCAAACCCTGGGGGTAGGGGTGAAGGAGGTTCTGTTTAAAATGTTATTAATCTTTATAATATGCATGTATCTCTTATAATGTGTTACTTTAAAGAAATATTAACATCGATGTTTTAGTTTCGATATTTTTTTGATAACATCGATGTTTATTTTAAACATCGGTCAATCGAAATAAAATCTCAACTTCCGAACGGTGCAGTAGGTATCAAGTCTGAAGGCAGTTCTAGTCGACCTCCATGGTCGGGTGGTAGAAATTTCGCCCGGCGATCGAGACGTCCCGGGTTCGAATCCCGCCTTGAACATGCGACGTTTTTAAGTGTTTGTTAGATATTTTATTGGAATTATATTATATTATTGAATAAAATTTATTTTTTGCTATGGTTTATTTACTAAAGTAACTATTTACTTAGTTACTATACACCAAAAATAAATTTAAAAAACAACAGTATATTTTATAGTATTTAAAAAAAAAACATAATGAATAATAATAAATTAACAATATACAGTGTGTCCTGCTTTTCATAAATACACCCTAATATCTTGTTACGCTCTTTCTACGGGGTGTTTTATATCCTCTAGTCAGGCGTCATTTTTTTGGGCCTAACAACGGTATTTAGCGGGTTTCTCGAGCGCCACTCTGTTGTTCGGGGTGTAACAGAGAATCACCTTGACCTACGGGTAGCTTTTAGACAGAGGAGAAAATAATGCCAGGGGTCGTATTTGCGCATGTGCAGTCGGGTTCCCTAATTTTGGATGATTCCGAAACGTTCCGTTCGGAATAAAACAAGTAAGTTTCAGTTAAATACTTCTATTAATATAAAACAGAAAAGAAATAACGGGTAGAGGTGATATGAACAGCCTTAATACTAATTTTTCCTATCTCTAATTGTACGGGATACTTCTTTTAAGTATAAAAAGAAAAGAAATAACGGGCAGAGGTGATATGAACAGCCTTAATATTAATTTTTCCTATCATTAATTTATACGGGAAAGCATACTAATATATTATGAACGGTGGTAAATTGCGGAGTTATGGGGATGAACAGCCTTAATACTAATTTTTCCTATCTCTAATTGTACGGGATTAAATACTTCTTTTAAGTATAAAAAGAAAAGAAATAACGGGCAGAGGTGATATGAACAGCCTTAATATTAATTTTTCCTATCATTAATTTATACGGGAAAGCATACTAATATGTTATGAACGGAGGTAAATTGCGGAGTTATGGGGGTGCGGAGCACCGGGGCGGCATGCGACGAAATTAAGGTAATTTGGCCAGCAAAAGCGGTTTTCTTTTAACTTAAGCAGAAAGCGGTTGAAAGGTGTGGGTTATGATTTATAGCGGGTGAAGCAATACGGTAATAGGGAACGGCTCCAGCGGTCACTCTACAGCGGTAAGCAAGCAAGCGGTAAGTGCAAGTAAGCAATTTTAGCAAAAGAAAACCTGTTGGCTGCCGTGGGAGTATCTTCGGTCTTTAACCCTTTCATTCGGTCGGTTCGTACATTGTCAGTCCTAGTTTTGCGAAGAATGCCGGGTGCTTTATTCGCAAAACCTACTTAGGTTGTTACCGGGTCCGCGTCAGAACACATCACCCGGTAGGCCCCCTTTGTCACTAGACCGGTCATGCCTCTTTCATGCACTCGCCGGTTTTTCCAAAAGAGTTTTCTTTGGTAAAAACACAACGTTATTAGGTTGTTACAGGGTCCGCGTCAGAACACATCACCCTGTAGGTCTCCCTTCGTCGGCGGTTTCACTCATTCAACACGCACCCATATTGTCCGGGACGGATAATTTATTTGTAGGTTAACACAGGGTCCGCGTCAAAACACATCACCCTGTATGTCCCCTTTTTATTATCGGTCTCGGCTCTTAATACAATTGCTACTCCCAAGACACTCAGGCCGGGCTACTTACTTGTTCGGTCTTTCTGGCTGACTGTTCTGGCTGGAGGTCAAGCGCCAAGTCCCTTTTGATTCTCTCCTTGAGTTCGAGCTGGGCTTCGATTCCCCCACTAGTAATATCCTACTCCGGGGAAAAGAAGCCTGCGGTTGGCTGCGCGTAGGCGCATAGTGGATTGCTGCCTACGTCCTTTTTGCACGGTCTGGGAGAGTAATTAGCTGACTTGCTAGCTCAATTAATTTACACGGCGCGTAACTTAATGATTAATACGCGAATTTAACCGGTGATAAAGTGACTTCTTCACACACCCCACCTACTTACGGAAAAAAAAATCTAAGCATAGCTAGATTTTTTTTTTTATATCTATAATTGAAATAGTACGCTATAGTTTACCCTAAAGTTATACCCTATACAAACTTAAACCTAAACAGATCCTAAAAAGAAATTAAAATAATAATGAAACACAATGTCTTCTTCTATTCACTTCGGTGTTATGTGGTAACGGTCCATTCTATAAAATCTCCGGTCCCTCGTTGCGCGTAGGGGATAACCGCCTACGCCGATTATTATCTTCGGGTTTGTTAATTACGGCGGGTTCCTGGCCGGCCGACCCTGGTGCAACAGCACTGGTGGTGTGTTGATATTATTCTTTCGGTGTCACCGGTGGTGCGGGAAAAGGGGTTTCGGCAGTGGCAGTCCCTTGACAATGTTCCGATTTTTCCGCAGCGGGAACAGAATAATATTGGCCGTCGCATGCAGGCGGCTCTTCGGTGCCCCTGGTGGCCGCACCGCCAGCACAGATCGTTCGCGATCATTATATGTTCAGCTGTGAATCGGACGATTTTTCTGGCCGGATCAGTCATTACCTGGACCGCACGGGTTTCTCGTGCACGGGCCCTTAAAATGGTTTGTGGCGTCGGGCCGGTGTAGGGTGGCACAAATTCTCCATCGAACGGGGTGTGACTCGGAATTTCTCTTTCGGCCGTATTTTGTCTTTCTGACTGATCCACTTCTGGTTCGTCGAAGCTGGTTTGTAATGGCGAGGTATCAATTTGTAGTACCGGACTTGCCATTGTCTAAAATAAAGAATTCATTAGCGTATGTACCTTAGGTGGGCTGAACCAAAATAGAGTGACCGGCTCGTGGCGGGCTTGGCTGGTTTTATATCATAGTAAATAGGGCGGTACTTAATTGCTACATACGGGATTGATCATGCTTTGTATAGGCGCCTCCGTATACGGTAATTGGCATTTTCTTCGTTTGTTTTCCGGTCGGTAGTAGTTATCTTACTTGCTAATGTTAAAGCTACTTATTTACATATTTACAATTAAACTATAATACTAGTTTTTGTTTAACGGCCGGCCTCTATTCTTTATTTTTTTAGTTCACAAGCTTAGCTAACGGGGGAATGTTAATTGTGATCTTCCGTCCATCTGTGGTCCTAAATGTGCGACGGACGCGAAGATTGTCGGGTGTACTGTGGGGTCGGTAGGTGATGAGAGCTATTTTTTCTGCTAATGAGGCCTCAGGCCATCGTCGAGCGGACGTCGGATCGTGGCTAGGTCCCAAAACTGGCCTCTCCTCGCAGGTTTTGTCGACTGCCTTTCCTGCGTCTAGCCAGCGAAAGAGGTCTGGGTCGGCATTCTGGGCGACGTCTGATTTTGGAGGAGGCAGACGGGCCGGAACTAAAATAATATTTTGTAGAATTATTATCTTCGGCTTCGGCTTTGGCTTCCGGATTTCTTGGAATCCTGGCAGCAACCGTTTTACTTCTGCCAACCTCTGTTGTGTACGCATGAATCTGAACTGGTAGTCTATGGCGGGACATGTCACCTCCAGAGCTTTTGCTCCAAGCGGCGGTTCTCCTGCTCCTCTCGGCATTCTGATCGGTTTTCTGAAAGTACAAAAGGTTAATGGTATAAACGGGGTCGGAGGCATGTGCTGGTTTAAGGTCCTTGATGTGAATCTGGTGGAGCCTTCTCCCATTACTGCTTTTTAAATCATAAACCACGGGTGAAATTACTTTGGTTATGGTATACGGGCCGGAATACTTTGGGGCTAGTTTGGCGGCGAAACCTTTTTCGGCCGAAGACAGGACGTGTTCTCGTTTCATTACACTCTCGCCAACATGGCATTGCCATTCCCTACGACGCAGGTTGTAGTGGTGACTTTGTGTAGTGAAAGCTTTGGCCAGATTGACTCTGACTAGCTCATATACGTCATTCAACTTATTTACACGGTCGGTCCGCTGAATAAGTTGTTCGTCGTTCGGTTCGGTAGATCCACCTGGTTGCGGTTGTTGGTCCTGATAACAAGACTTTGGTGGTTCCAACTCTCGTCCAAAATTTAAAAATGCAGGGGTAAATCCGGTTGAGTCGCTACGGGTGGTATTAAAGGCAAAAGTCAGGTCGGGTAAGTTCGCATCCCACGTTCTATGGTTATCTCCACAAAACTGAGCAATCATGGTTTTCATGGTTCGGTTTGCTCTTTCTACGGGGTTTGTTTGCGGGGTGTATGGCGGTGTTAATCGGTGGTTTATGCCGTACTGTTTTAGAATGTCTCTAAAAATTTTTCCGGTATATTGCGTTCCATTGTCGGAGATTACGGTTTTCGAGCGGCCAAATTGTGTTAGTACTAATTCGTACAGGGCTTGACTGACGGCGCGTGATGTTGCTTTCCGTATTGCACGGCACTGGACCCACTTAGTAAAGCGGTCCTGGAACATCACCACATACGAATTACCCTTAGAGGACCTCGGTAGTGGTCCTATTAGATCAGTACTAACGGCTTCCCATGGTGCATAGTTTTTAGATGGCTGCATTATTCCCGGTACTTGTTGTTGAGACGGTTTGTACTGTTGGCAGCAGGTGCACTGGCGCACGTAACGGGCTATGTCGCGGAACATGCCAGGCCAATAGTACCTCAACGTGATACGGGCGGTGGTTTTTGATATTCCCGTGTGTCCGGCAGTCGGAGAATTGTGGTTTTCCTCCAGTACTCTGGTCCTTGAAGTCTTAGGAACACAGAGTTTCCACGGGTCTATCATTTCGGGTTTGGTCATGTCCGACGAACTCCAGAAGTGTCGATACAAGTTTCCTTCTCGAACACAGTACGTCGGGTTTGCTTCGGGGTGACTTTGCACATCCTTTAATTTCTTAGCATACCAGGGACACTGTTCGTCTTCTGCTATGAGTGTTAACTCAGCGAGTTCGTCGGTTTCTGTGTCGTCGTAAGAACCGGGTATCGGTTGTCGCGATAGTGCGTCGGCCACGCGGTTTAATACTCCTCGTCGGTATTTTATGTCAAAGTCGAATTGTTGGAGGTACATTTGCCATCGGGCTACACGTCCGGATGATGATTTGAGTGACTGTAGACTGTAGCCAGCGTAATGATTGGTGATCGGTTAAGAAGGTGAAATGATAACCTTCGAGGTATGGTCTCATTTTTTCAATGCCATAGACGATGGCCAAGCATTCTTTTTCGGTGGTAGAGTAGGCTTTCTCGGCTCCTGTCAGGGTGCGGCTAGCATAGGCAATAATATGGTCTCCTCCGTCGTCATTGTGTTGGGTGAGGGCTACTCCTAGTCCATTGTCTGCGGCGTCGGTTTGCAGCGTAAACTTTCGGGTAAAGTCAGGACATGCCAGTACGGGGGCGATGGTTAGGGTGGGTTTCAATTTTTCGAAAGCGAGCTGTTGCTCGGGTCCCCAGTTCCACCGTCGGCCCTTCTTTACTAACAGGTTTAATGGTGCTGCAATTTGTGAAAATCCAGGTACAAAGCGTCGATACCAGGAGACCATTCCTAGGAATCGTCGCACTCCTCTTACGTTTGTCGGTGCTGCGTACTGGGTTATGGACGCCACCTTTTCTGGGTCGGTATGTATGCCTTCTGCTGTGACCATGTGCCCCAAATATTTTAGGGATCTACGGCCAAACTGACACTTATCGGGATTAATTCGGAGGTTTGCGGCCCTAAGCTTTTGAAAAACGAGTTTGAGGTTTTGTAGGTGTTCCTCGAAAGTTTCTCCTAAGATTATGATATCATCGAGATAAGCAAAACAGAACGGGTCCAGTTCGGGTCCGATGATGCGGTCCATCAGCCTTTAAAACGTAGCAGGTGCCGAATGTAATCCAAAAGGCATTACTTTGAAGTGAAACAAACCTCTGCCGGGCACGGTAAATGCAGTGATTTGTTTGCTTTCTTCGGATAGCGGTACCTGCCAAACAAGGGTAGTTTAAGATCGATGCTTGAGATGTACTTCGCTTTTCTAAGTTTGTCCAGGATCGCATTTATGAACGGTAACGGATACGCGTCTTTTCGGGATATGTCATTTATTTTCTGTAAGTCTATACAGAACCTTGGCTTCCCATCTTTTTTCCGGACAATCACAACTGGCGAGCTCCATGCGCTTCTTGATGGCTCTATAATGCCATCTTTCAACATCTGGTTCACCTCAATGTTAATGATTTCCTGCATACGGGGATTTTGCGGTCGGTATCGTTGTTTAATGGGCTGCAAGGCGCCCCTATAATGTTAGCGGGTAATAGATAGTCATCAATCAGAACGGTACCTGTACTTAGTTCTAATTTAAACTTTCCGGTTTGTAGTATGTCTATTCCTAATACCATATCTGTAAAGAGGCCCGGTAGGTAATTCAGTACTTCGGTGAATTCCTTTGGGCCTATTCGGAATGTTATTCGGTAGGCTTCGGGGACTTCCATTAGTTCTCCGTTTGCTAATCGGGCTAGGTTCTTAGGCTTTTCTACAGATGCCAGGGCATAGAACCGTTTTCGTTTTGCTATTCGGTCTCCGATGTAGGATTTAGCGGCTCCGGTATCGATCAAAGCTAACACGGGTTGTCCATTAATGTGCACGGTCACATCGGTTTTCATTTGAGTCGGTGATATTTACTGCGGTCGAGGCGGTTGTGTCGCGGTACTGTCCGTGCCTCGTCTCCGGGCAGCGCCGTTCCAGTTTTCCTCCCTTGAACAAGGGCAGTCTCGGGACATGACATCCGTCTTGCCACATCTTGAGCAAAATATTTTAGCTGGTCCATTGCATTCACTGCGCATGTGTGCGGTTTGTCCACAACGCGAGCAGGTGACGGCCGGGGGCGTTATTCCAGATCTGCGATGATTTACTTGGTCGAGTTCTGTGGTCGGGTTGTTTGGTTTTGTCCGGTCGGTGGTCTTCTTTGTTGTGTCGGAGCTAGTGCCGGTGGTGTTGTCACCCTGCGCCATCCTTCGGTTTGTGTGACGTAATGGGTGGGCGTCGTTTGGCTTGTCACCGTTTCTTTTGGTTTGTCTCTCTCTAATTCTTGTAACAAAATTTCGTACTCCCTGACAGCTGCGGAAAACGATAGTACGTCGTGAAATTCGGTTCTTCGGATGTTTTGTCGGTATTCGGGAAGTAAGTTGCGGTAAAGCCATTGCAGTTCTTGCTCTTGGCTCATTTTCCCATGCCGACGTACTAAAGTCTGTAATTCGGTTACGTAACGGTTAGCGGGTTCGTTACGTCGTTGCACCCTTCGGCTGATCTCGGCTTCCAAGTCTACCTCATAATTTACTGGGAAGAAAAATATTCGGAAGGCTCTCCTGAAGTCGTCCCAGTTTTGCCAATTTTGTTTATTATTGCGGCACCACAATGCCGCATTTCCTCGTAACAACTCGGGCAGGTGCAGTAGCAGCAAGTCAGGATTTATTCGGTTAGCTATGCAGATTTCATCTATTCTTTCTAGGAAAGTTGCGGGGTCGTTTCTATCGTCGAAGTGTATATTCCACTTATGCACATGTAGTTCGGAGGGGTTTTCATATCGTACGGTGTTATTAGCGATAGGGGGTGGTGTAACTCCCTGTACTGTCATTGGTTGTACTCCATGCGGTATGGGGTTCATTGTAAACGGTGGTGCTTGGGTATTGCTAGTCGGTGCCTGGTAATAACTATAGGCGGTGGTGGTAGGGGTGGTATATACACAGGGTGTAGTAGTAGGGGCGTTATATACACAGGGGGCAGTAATAGGGGCATTATATACATGGGGGATAGTAGGGGTGTTATGTACACAGGGTGTCGTGGTATTAACTACGGGGTTACTTGTCAGCTGGATTGCTGTGTGGCTTACGGTCGTAGTCGCCGGTATCCCTTGTATAGCAGGGGTACAAATTATCGTTGGAGTGGGTCTGGTATTGGCTGCAAACACCACGGATGTCGGTATTGACTGGGCTGTCGTCGTTGTGCTGCATATGCTGGTTGACAGCGTTATCGGAAACACGAAGGGTTGTGTTGACGGTTGTGGGGTGGCATGTCCATTTCGAATAAAGCCTATTAGGCGCTTACGCAATACGTCCACAGGTCCGGTGGCCATTAAGCCGAACTTTTGTAATTCATCGGTTAATTCTGCTTTCTTTAGTAGGTAGATCCAGCTTGTTCTGGCATCCACACGTCCTACGGGAGGGGGCGGGGGTAACGGCGGTGCAGGTGGTACTACTAAACTTCCTGTAGTCTGTCTAACACCAGTGCTTACTGCACTATTAACGGTTACGGTCGCCATTTTACTTTTCCAAAAAAAAAACTTTTGCCTGGACTAACACGGTGTCTAGATTTTTGGTTACCTAAACCTCCTATATACCAAGCTATATTTACTAGCCTACTATGGTATCTCCATATCCGGTTATTTAAAACTATAAATAATCTGAGTGTTTACTACGGTCTGTATTTAAACTTAAGGAATAATTATTTAAATACCTACTATATATTACGGCCTGCCTTGACTAGTCGGTACCTAAACCTTCGGGATATTAATTTAACTACCTAATCTTTACTACGGCCTAACCTAACTTATAGGTACTTAGACCTTCGGGATATTAATTTAACTACCTAGTCTTTACTACGGCCTAACCTAACCTATAGGTACTTAGACCTTCGGGATATTTAATTTAACTACCTAGTCTTTACTACGGCCTAACTTAACTAATAGGTATTTATACATTTAAATTTTATTTAAAATTTAACCATATAAGCGACATCATGTGCACGGTACACCTAAATAAACTATCTATTTATATACACATTTTTTTTTTAATTATCGGAATGGAACGGGTTTCGGTTTTTTTTTTCATCTAAAAAAAACTTGTCAATATCGGTCTTATCTTTGATTCACTCGATCGGTATCACTAAATTGCTGTTTTTAGGAATATTATTTATTTCAAAATTTTTATTTCCCTGCGGCCCATTTAAAATATCGGTTAATTTTTTTAAAATCTGGTTTTCTATTTTTCGGGTTTTTTGAGAAATGGTTACGAAAATTTGTATTAAAAATTCTGTTTTAACGGAAACTACAGAGAAATGAAAAATGGTATTAAAAATTTGCACGGGGTTTTCATGCTACGCATGCGCAAAAAGAAATTTGCTCGGGCGCCATTTTGTAACGCTCTTTCTACGGGGTGTTTTATATCCTCTGGTCAGGCGTCATTTTTTTGGGCCTAACAACGGTATTTAGCGGGTTTCTCGAGCGCCACTCTGTTGTTCGGGGTGTAACAGAGAATCACCTTGACCTACAGGTAGCTTTTAGACAGAGGAGAAAATAACGCCAGGGGTCGTATTTGCGCATGTGCGGTCGGGTTCCCTAATTTTGGATGATTCCGAAACGTTCCGTTCGGAATAAAACAAGTAAGTTTCAGTTAAATACTTCTATTAATATAAAACAGAAAAGAAATAACGGGTAGAGGTGATATGAACAGCCTTAATACTAATTTTTCCTATCTCTAATTGTACGGGATTAAATACTTCTTTTAAGTATAAAAAGAAAATAAATAACGGGCAGAGGTGATATGAACAGCCTTAATATTAATTTTTCCTATCATTAATTTATACGGGAAAGCATACTAATATATTATGAACGGTGGTAAATTGCGGAGTTATGGGGGTGCGGAGCACCGGGGCGGCATGCGACGAAATTAAGGTAATTTGGCCAGCAAAAGCGGTTTTCTTTTAACTTAAGCAGAAAGCGGTTGAAAAGGTGTGGGTTATGATTTATAGCGGGTGAAGCAATACGGTAATAGGGAACGGCTCCAGCGGTCACTCTACAGCGGTAAGCAAGCAAGCGGTAAGTGCAAGTAAGCAATTTTAGCAAAAGAAAACCTGGTGGCTGCCGTGGGAGTATCTTCGGTCTTTAACCCTTTCATTCGGTCGGTTCGTACATTGTCAGTCCTAGTTTTGCGAAGAATGCCGGGTGCTTTATTCGCAAAACCTACTTAGGTTGTTACCGGGTCCGCGTTAGAACACATCACCCGGTAGGTCCCCTTTGTCACTAGACCGGTCATGCCTCTTTCATGCACTCGCCGGTTTTTCCAAAAGAGTTTTCTTTGGGAAAAACACAACGTTATTAGGTTGTTACAGGGTCCGCGTCAGAACACATCACCCTGTAGGTCTCCCTTCGTCGGCGGTTTCACTCATTCAACACGCACCCATATTGTCCGGGACGGATAATTTATTTGTAGGTTAACACAGGGTCCGCGTCAAAACACATCACCCTGTATGTCCCCTTTTTATTATCGGTCTCGGCTCTTAATACAATTGCTACTCCCAAGACACTCAGGCCGGGCTACTTACTTGTTCGGTCTTTCTGGCTGACTGTTCTGGCTGGAGGTCAAGCGCCAAGTCCCTTTTGATTCTCTCCTTGAGTTCGAGCTGGGCTTCGATTCCCCCACTAGTAATATCCTACTCCGGGGAAAAGAAGCCTGCGGTTGGCTGCGCGTAGGCGCATAGTGGATTGCTGCCTACGTCCTTTTTGCACGGTCTGGGAGAGTAATTAGCTGACTTGCTAGCTCAATTAATTTACACGGCGCGTAACTTAATTATTAATACGCGAATTTAACCGGTTATAAAGTGACTTCTTCACAATCTCAGTTAGTAATAATAAGATTTTCTTAAAATTTTGGTTGTAATTGTATGTTGGAAAAATGAAGTATTTGGCATAGTAAACATTTTTATTTACCATTGGCGTGCGGTGTTGGTGGGGTAAAACAGGCTTTTTTTTTGAAAAAGGATATTAGGGCTTATTTTAGATAACTACTGTTTCTATCAGATTTAGAATCAGCATCCCCTAAAACCCCTTAGTTCATATTTTCAAAATCTCAAGAGCTGATTTTAGCAGAAAAAAGTCTTGTTTTAATAAATTCTTTATTTGTGCTGACAAAATTACGTTATTTTAGATTCTTGTGTTTTTAACATAACTACCTTCTAAAACAATACAATTTTCAACAATTCTTCTTAAACGTACATTCACTTTTCTTATGTTAAAGTTTGGTGGGTAATTTCCTGACACGCTTGCGTAATTCTAATGCAAATTTCTTCTCTATTACGCGGCCGAGTAGCATGCACTTTATTTTTTAGAAATACTCTATTATAACTGTTTTTTTTTAAGTCACAGGAAGCAACTATAAAACAATTTTAAAATATATTTATAAGGGAAATAAAAATGTCACCTAAAATGTACTGTAAAGCCACTATAAATAATTATATTTTATAGGCTAAAATGTGTTTTAAGTTGTTTATAGAAACGTTTCTGCAATAATTTTATGACTGTTTTATAAGATATTTTATAATTCTGTTATACAGGGTGTCTCTAAAAGGTCTGTACAAAATTTGAGCACATATTCCTGAGGCCAAAATAAGGCGATTTAAAGCAACTTACCTTAGTCCGAAATTGCTTCGTTTCCGAGATACGGGGCGGTAAAGTTAAAAAATAAAAATCGAGTTTTTTAAAATTAATGAACATTTTTAACGTATTACTTTAAAACTTGGTACCCGGGGGTTTTTTGGGATGCGAAACATGAATACGGACACCTTTCCACAGTGGCCATTAGAGGGCGCTTCACAATGCACTTCTTATGTTTTAGAATGACCATAACTTTTTTATCAGTGTAGTTTTTCCTTTTTTTGTTAAGAAACTAATTTTTTGAACATTTTGAAACAAAAAAGGTACTTTGGTGAAAATCCGCTAAAGTAAGCCGTTTTTGAGATATTTCGATTTTTAGTGTTCGATGCCGCACCGAAATATTTCAATGCACATTTTCGAAAAACCGAAACGGTGATATATATCGATATGCGGTTTTCACCATTAAGTTTGTCATAAATATTAAGCCTCAGCCACCGGCATCAGACTTCATCTATCTCATGTAGCAATAGGAGTGTCCCTTTAAAAGTGTTCAATTTAGCCCACACTGTACTATTTGGGCAGCTCTGCCTGTTATGTATTTGTGCCGATAAATAATTAAATAAACCTAACTCTTCTGAGCCCGCTTATTATGGATGCCGATCACTTGAACACATAAATTGTCGATGTACCAGTTATTGACATATCTGTCAATTTCCGTTGCACATGTAAATTTTAAACTCGAGCTGGATTTATAAACTCGAAAATTTGATGAGGTTGAAGTTATGTTCAAGTTGGTGAGGTTCGATATTCGACAGTCTAGAATAATGAATATGGCATTTACAAAGTCAGTAGTGTCGGCCTTGATAGCTCGGTGGGTAGAGAGCTTGCCTGGCAACCGATATAGGTCCCGGGTTCGAATCCGGGAAAGGGCATGGATGTTTGTGTGAATGTTTGTATACAAGTTTTAAACTAATATAATAGGGTGTGACTGGCTGCATGGTGAAACGCCCAAAGCCAAAAAAAAAAAAAAAGTTAGTAGCGAAGTTTGAAAAGTTGTTGTTTGATTAGTTGAAATTTTAGACATTTGACATTCCGCTGCAACCAAAATTAAAATAGCGTATAAAAATTGGTTATCTCGAACTACACGGGAACTTTTCGAAACTTACGAACTTTACACGAACTGAGTTTATAAATTGTACTGAGTGTTCCCTTTAGTCTAAATCGAACTCTTATTTCTAAAGCCAACTGAACCTCAACCTCGCCAACTTTTCGAGTATATAAATCCAGCTAAACAAAATACAGTAGAGTCTTGCTATAATGAACATACTATAGAATGAACTATCCACTACAGTGAACACACAAATATTAACATGAACCTCTGAATACTGAACCAATAAAACCTCGCTAGAGCGAAATTGCACACATATTCAAATAAAAAACGTAAAATCAATAACGTTGCACTTGAAACAAACGGAATTCGAAATTTCCGAGAAAGCGGTCGTTCAATTAATTCCAGAAATTGAGGATGAAGACAGTGACGTTGCTGCAAATCCCGTTGTAACAGACGAGTTGATTTCCACTGGTAAAGCATTGAAATCTTTAAATACTGTTATTCAATGGGCTGAAGAAAATTTGAATGAAGTGGAACATTCTAGTGTAGTTGCTCTTCAGGACCTGAGAGCTAAATTGGTTCAAAAAATGCACACTATCCCAACAAAGCAAAGTAAATTAACAGATTTTTTTCATCCTACGTAATAATTTTATTTTACGTTTTCTTAATTTTCTATTACATAATATACATATACACTGTGGCTCAAATTAAAGGAGTTCACTTTTTAATTGTGGATATTTTTTTTCATTTTGCACTGATTTCATTTATTTTTGGAGTGATGATGAACTGAAGTCGTCTCAGTAAAATGTGTAATTTTCATCAAAATATTTTGAACAGGGCCGGATTGACAGGTTTTTTTCAACAAACGTGCGCTTATGTTCGTTGCAAACGGAAACTGATTTATTTAAATTTCAGATGATACGTTTTTTTGGTAGTTTAACTATCGGAAATTCTGCAGTATAGGTCTCATTGTGAAAGATTTTAAAATTCAAAAAATACAATTTATTTTGTTCATTGTCGTTTGAACCATGATCGCAGCATCCATGACCGTTATTGAAAATCAGAGTATCCATGACTGTTATTAAAATAATAAACAATGTTATTTTTAAAAAACACAAACTTAAAATAAGTAAGTGTTCAAAGTTGTCCCTTATCCTTTCCGTCAGACCCAATCCTTGGACACGTTTCGCCGTTTACGGCTCTTCAGCAAGGCTCCGGGTCTGACGGAAAGGTAAGGGACCTCAAAGTGCTTTAACACAGAAATGTAAGTTTACGAATGAGAGTTGCAGCACGTGGCTACATCTCGTGGCAACCACACGTATCAACCCAACCAGGACAGCGAGAATCCATATAGGTTCAAACGCTGGCAAGGCGGCCCATTGCGGGCAAACTACATTGGGTGTCGCTGGAAGCCAATGTATCGGTTCAGCTTACCGAAAGCATGTATTTTAAAAAATACAAACTTAAAATAAGTTTGTGTACAAAGTTGTCCCTTATCCTTTCCGTCAGACCCAAACCTTGGACGCGTTTCGCCGTTTACGGCTATTCAGCAAGGCTCCGGGTCTGACGGAAAGGTAAGGGACCTCAAAGTGCTTTAACACAGAAATGTAAGTTTACGATGAGAGTTGCAGCACGTGGCTACATCTCGTGGCAACGGAAAGGATAAGGGACAACTTCGTACACAAACTTATTTTAAGATGTAGCCACGTGCTGCAACTCTCATTCGTAATGTTATTTTTGATGTTTTGTACGCTTCGTGACAGGGAATCCGTACACAGTGGCAGTCTTAAGTGAAGAGGATCGAATTCTTATCAAATATTTTGACAAAAACATAATTACGGTGCAAGAAAAATTTTAAAGGAGTTTCCTGAAAAGATTGGTATGTTGGAACAGTTAGAAAGTTTTTAAGACATCTTAGAGAAAATAATGGATCCATAAAAATAAAAGTTGGGAAGGAAGAAAACTTCAAGAACTCAAGGAAATATTATCATGGTAAGAAATATTAAAGAAAATGTACGACCTGAAGAATCTGTAGGTACTAGAAAAATAGCGAAAGGAACAAGAATTCACCGTTCTACAGTTCAAAGAATTATAAAAAATGATTACCAACTTAAAGTATTTAAAAAATGATTACCAACTTAAAGTATTTAAAGAAGTTTACTGTCAAAAACTTAATGCCAATGTGAAGGAGAAACAATTAGAAAGATGTAATCTATTACTACGAAGATTCCGTTTTCGGGAAAATATCACAAAGATATGGTTTCCAGATGAGAAGATGTTTTACTTGAGGCCGCCAAAGAATACACAAAATAATCGGGTATACGAAAATGTGTGAGTAAAGAGGGGAATCCCTTTGGAAAATCTTTTAATCGAGAGAAGTCACTTTTCACCTGGAGTAATGGTCTCTGTGGCAGTTTCCAAATTGGGGAAGTCAAGTCTCATTGTTGTAGATGCCTGAGTAAATCTCAACTCGGACGCGTATGAACAACAAATTTTACATCACTTGCTTCCTGAAATTGAAGCAATCTGCGACGATTACGTGTTCCAACAAGACGGTGCTCCTTCCCATACCTCTCGGAGTACAAGAATGTTTTTGTTTGAGCAATGCTCCGATTACATCGAACCGGAGATGTGACCACACAATAGTCCAGACTTAAACCCTGTTGACTATTTCATATGGGGAATTTTAGAGGCAAATGTCCACAATGGTCAAAGGTTTAACACCATCGAAGGAAAGGTTACAGTTCTGTTGGAATAATTTTAACCAGGACATGATGGTAGGTACCAGAAAAATAGCAAAAAGAACAAGAATTCACCGTTCTACGGTTCAAAGAATTATAAAAAATGATTGCCAACTTAAAGTATTTAAAGAAGTTTACTGTCAAAAACTTAATGCCAATGTGAAGGAGAAACGATTAGAAAGATGTAATCTATTACTACGAAGATTCCGTTTTCGGGAAAATATCACAAAGATATGGTTTCCAGATGAGAAGATGTTTTACTTGAGGCCGCCAAAGAATACACAAAATAATCGGGTATACGCAAATGTGCGAGTAAAGAGGGGAATCTCTTTGGAAAATCTTTTAATCGAGAGAAGTCACTTTTCACCTGTCGTAATTGTCTCTGTGGCAGTTTCCAAATTGGGGAAGTCAAGTCTCATTGTTGTAGATGCCGGAGTAAAACTCAACTCGGACGCGTATGAACAACAAATTTTCCGTCACTTGCTTCCTAAAATTGAAGCAATCTGCGACGATTACGTGTTCCAGCAAGACGGTGCTCCTTCCCATACCTCTCGGAGTACAAGAATGTTTTTGTTTGAGCAATGCCCCGATTACATCGAACCGGAGATGTGACCACACAATAGTCCAGACTTAAACCCTGTTGACTATTCCATATGGGGAATTTTAGAGGCAAATGTTCACAATGGTCAAAGGTTTAACACCATCGAAGGAAAGGTTACAGTTCTGTTGAGATAATTTTAAATTGGTGATAGAAAATCATGGTGGTCATATTCATAATGTTATCCTGTAAATATTTAGACTACTTTTAATTTTAAGTGTTAGTTAGTCTTGATATCATTAATATTATTAAATTTGTTAATTAAGATTGAACGAAATAAATTGTATTTCTTGAATTTTAAAATCTTTCACAATGAGGCTTATACTGGAGAATTTTCCATAGTTAAACTACCAAAAGAAACGTATCATCTGAAATTTAAATAAATCAGTTTCCGTTTGCAACGAACATAAGCGCACGTTTGTTGAAAAAAACCCGTCAATCCGGCCATGTTCAAAATATTTTGATAAAAATTACACATTTTACTGAGACGATTTCAGTTCATCATCACTCCAGAAATAAATTAAATCAGTGCAAAATGAAAAAAAAATATTCACAAGTAAAAAGTGTACTCCTTTAATTTGAGCCACAGTGTACATTTATACATACACACATACATATGTACAATGTGCATAGGTACATATCTACTACATACATATATACATACTTTTTTTTTTATTAGGGTACATATTTATTTGATTTTATTATTAAAATAGGTATGTACCTACTTTATAGCTTAAACTATTCAGTTATTTAGTAATAAACACGGTGTAAGTATGCGTGTTGTATATTTTTATCTGCACTCTAAATAGTGGACGATCTCGGTGGAGTGATGAAGCCGTTCATTAAGTAGTTTACTATATCGAGACTACATGTCATAATTCATTTTTTCTTACAGGGATGTAGCATCAAAAAGAAAAAAACTTAAGGAACAATTGACTGCTGCGCCCACAGCTGTGGCAAACGGAATTTCAGAACCTGCGGCAGCCAAAAAATGTAAGGTGCCCAAAACTACCTCCAAGAATGTTGCATCAAGACAAAAATATCCCAAAAAGCAAATGGCTGATGCTCTTGAAGCTGTTGCAAAAGGAATGCTGATATCTACGGCAGCCAAAAAATTTACTGTACCCAGAACCACTTTACTTTACAAAGTATCAGGCAGAAGCCCCAAATATTGTCAAATGGGGCCCCAACCGATACTTACCAGTTGCGAGGAATCCTTGTTAGTCGAGTGGGCTCTATCTTTGGCAGAAAGGCAGTACCCTGTGATCAAGGACCAGTTACTCGATAGTGTACAACTGTTTATACGGAATACTAAACGTGAAACCCCTTTTACTGATGGTCGTCCCGGAAGAAAGTGGTTTAAGTCATTCTTAAAAAGACATCCACAGTTAAGTAACAGAGTAGCTCAAAATTTAACACCAGCGCGAGAGAATGTTACAGAAAATGAAATTTTACTATGGTTTACCGAAATTGAGGGCTATTTAAAATCTAGGGACTTGTATAATATCACAAATAACCCTTCTCGTGTGTTCAGTTCGGACGAAGCTGCATTTTTTTTACAACCGAAGGGTCCCAAAGTCGTAGCGAGGAAAGGAGATAGGAATATTTACTCTGCTGCTGCTGATGGTAATGACGAGAGAGAAAACTTGAGTGTACTGCTGACCGCTAATGCCAATGGCGATATCGCGCCTCCCATGATAGTTTTTAGGTACGAAACAATTCCTATGAATATCGCGCGTAGTATCAATGAAAATTGGGCTATAGGAAGGTCTGATTTTGGGTGGGTATGTGGCCTAACATTCTATGAATATATTGCAAATGTATTTGTCCCATGGGTAAATGAAAGGGAAATCGAAAAACCAGTATTGCTTTTTGTGGACAGGCACGTGTCACACATGAGTCTTCCACTATCCGAATTCTGCTCCGAAAATGGAATTGAACTTCTGGCTCTGTATCCCAACTCCTGCCATTTGATCCAGCCAATGGATTTTGCTGTTTTTAAACCCTTAGAGACGTTTTGGAAACTGTCTGTTAATGCGTGGCATATGGACAATAATGGAGGAATCTTCAAAAAAGTAAATTTCGGAGGAGTTTTTAAAGAAGCTTTGAGTAAAATCACAAAGGAGAGTATCGAGCACGGTTTTAAAATATGTGGACTGACTCCATTTGGGGCTAACAATGATAATTTCTCGAGGGTATCTTTAATCAAGCTATCTACCGATAAAAAGAGTTTCGATCACCAGTTATTAAAACAAGGTTTAAAAGTACTAGAGAATCTTATTTCATCACCAACGCTACACAGATTCAAAGAAAACGAAAATACCGATCAATGGACGGGCAGTGTAGAAGATACAAGTTTATTTATGGTTTGGAATGAACTTAATAGAATGGTCAGTCCGCACGCTAAGACAGAAAGCAGAACGGATACTAAGCCTGTAGGTAATGACACAACAACGGAAATCCGCTTTAATGATTAAAGGAGTTAAATTCGTTATTAACGGTCAGCATGTTTTTATAAGCTGCCTGATGTTTTCTGTAGTGAACTTATACCCACAGAATCAACTCAATCAGAAGCAACTCAAAATTGTGGTCGCTATTCCTACTGTACCGAAGCTCGTAAACCGTAAGAGATACGAAGATGGGGCCAAAGTTGCTTGTTTAATGTTTAAAGAAAACACCTAGATCGCGAGTACTTCCGGCGGTATTGGAAAGAAACCGAAAAATTTGTCAAATATCTAGAATTTTTTTATTTGCGCTTTAATGTAAGAAATTAAAAAACTAATGACACTTTCTCAGGGCAACTTTTCATTCTCTTTTAGAATTTGTATTTAGTTAAGCTATACAACGTTTTATTTTTCTGGAACCATTATCAGAGTCACCTTTTTAAATACAAACCTGGAGTTTTTAAATAAAACAAAAATATCTAAGGCATGTTTATTCAAAACCTAGATTAAATGTTAATTTTTTAAAATTTATGTTTAGATTTCGCTAATCCGTCCACATCCCAGGTGACTATTTTATATAGCAACTATATTACAACAATAAAATTATGTTCTTTGGTTCTATCACAGAGAAAGTTTATGGCTCATTTATAGCAGAGGCATCTTAGAGCGCAATGTTCCTTTCCGTGTGACAGAACATATCTATCTATAATAGAGACATCGCCCCAAGCTCTACAATAATAAGAAAAAGCGCTATGCGACATAACTGATCTATCATGGTGACTAAACATATAGGGTGATTCACGACGATGGCGTATTATACGTTTTTGGTGAACCAGTCAACGGAATGATCCAAAAATTTGGTTTGTTGCATAAGAGGACATGCTCTACACAGCTCAAATATTTTGGATAATGCGGTGTTGCCGCTTCTATTAGAAAGTAGTAGCAACTTTGATATTTTAAATTAAAAACCCTGTATATTAACTTATTTTTGCAATCGCTAGTAGTTGCTCAACACGTTTCCTTATTACTTCCCATACCTATCGCTTGCCGATTTTGAGATATTAATTATTTTCCATTTTTTCTCGAAAAACATGACCTGCAATACACGGTGACATTTTTAAACCATTGGTTCCTTGAAATAGTTATTCATATGAATTTTTTAGTTAGTGTGCCATGCATTCTCATATGTTTTGTGTCCTGTCATTGTTGTTATGGTTTCGATATTTTGGTTCCTCTAGCCCTTGTCAGCCGAACAATAATTAGTTAAAAACTATGGAAGAAAACTATTCAAACGCAGTTCTAATGAGTTTCCCAAATTTCAAGGAAAAAAACATATACAGGGTGCTAATTAATGTCATGCAGATATTTCAGGGGGTGATAGTACTCGTCAAAATAAGAAAAAAAATATGAATATATGCATGGTCTAAAACGCGTTATTTTCGTTATACAGGGTGGCAAAGTTTCAATTTTTTTTTCTCGTATTTTGCGTTTTCCCTCTTATATTCTGTGATAATTGTTTTAAATTTGGAAGATTAACCATTTTTTAGAATCTTTACAATAAATTATCAACATTGTCGGTCGCAGTATACAGGGTGTTACATTTTCTTGAATCGGCTACAATTTTATCTTTCGAAACTTTTTTTTGAAGCTCCCTGTATGAATTCCGGTATGAAATTTGAACTCTCTGTTCCTTTGTTTAGCGTTCTGGTCTCGTGCCCCATTCTCGTATCTGTGACCGTTTTCGATTTATTTGCAAATATAGCCATCGATGGAAATTAAGTGTAGGCGAAATAACGCAATAATAAATATGAGAAAAAAAATAGTAGGCTGGGATAGGCAGTTGTTAATTCTGTTTATTGTCCTTCGGACATTTTGTAATAAATATTTTTTTCCACTACTAACCTATAACATCGCCATTATTGACCGATTATTAACGTTAGAAATCGTTTTTCTCTACCTTATAAGTTATTATTGACCATGGTCAATAATAAGCCATTGAAATCCATTATTGACCGATCTTTGACCTTAACCGAATTTTGTTTGAACGCAGGTAACTTGATTTTTTAATTCTACAACATCAATTCATTGTGGTTAGGCAACCAGATAATTATCAATACATATTAGATTACTTGATATTGTAAAATATCGATACAATCAACATTTTTTCTGCTTCCATCCTTAATTCGGGAGGTGTACACATAATATTATCACTAACATTTTCTTCGCTCATTTTAAAAAAAAACGCAAAACTCGTGAAATCTGATGACACAAATGAACACAAATTGACATTGACAAAGCCACCTGACAAAGAACAAAATATTTTGCCAATTCCAAAGCGCAGGTAACTTGATTAAAAAATATACTTATACCTACCTATAATTTTTTATAATTATTAATACTATAAAGATAAATGTCATATAAAAGTTTGTAGTAGTGGAAAAAATAATATATTAACCACGGTTTAGACAGCTTATTATAGCCCTCGCGTCTTAAATCCGTCGTCGCTTCGCTCCTCGTGATTTAAACTCGCCGCTCGGGCAATAATGATGGCTGTCTAAACCTTGGTTAATAATATACTATTTTCCACTGCAAACCTATAACATCGCCTTTATTGACCGATTATTAACGTTAGAAATAGTTTTTCTCTACCTTATAAGTTATTATTGACCATGGTCAATAATAAGGCATTGAAATCCATTATTGACCGATCTTCAAGAATCTATTTGAAGGCAGGTAACTTGATTTTTTGATTCTACAACATGAATTCATAAACATGAATGTGGTTAGGCAACCAGATAATTATCAATACATATTAGATTACTTGATATTGTAAAATATCGATACAATCAACATTTTTTCTGCTTCCATCCTTAATTCTGGAGGTGTACTCATAATAATATCACTAACATTTTCTTCGCTTCTTTTTTAAAAAAACGGAAAACTCGTGAAATCTGATGACATAAATGAACAATAATTGACATTAACAAAGCCACCTGACAAAACAACAAAATATTTTGCCAATTCCAAAGCGCAGGTAACTTGATTAAAAAATATACTTATACCTACCTATCATTTTTTATAATTAATAATACTATAAAGATAAATGTCTTATAAAAGTTTGTAGTAGTAGAAAAAATATTATATTAACCACGGTTTAGACAGCTTATAGCCCTCGCGTCTTAAATCCCTCGTCGCTCCGCTCCTCGTGATTTAAACTTGCCGCTCGGGCAATAATGATGGCTGTCTAAACCTTGGTTAATAATATACTATTTTTTGTTTGACGTTTCCGGAATTGTTTTAAACTGGTTAATGATGGTTGAATTCACAAATCAAGAATTTGCAGAGATGCATTTATTCTATGGACTTGCCGATGGCAATTGTTATGGTTATGAAGCCAGACGACTGTATGCACAAAGGTATCCAAATCGAATACTGCCTGACCCACGGACATTCGCAAATCTACATAATCTACTGTGTGAAAATAGATCGTTCAAGAAATCCACTCATTTAGCGATTTAGCAGGAGCAAACAGAACGATTAGGACTCCTGAAGTCGAGGAAGCAGTCCTGAATGCAGTAGAAAATGATCCTGCTACTAGTACGAAAAAAATTGCCGCAACACTTAACATTTCATTTGTGCTTATCTGGAAAATTTTAATAGACAACTTAATGTATCCTTACCACATCCAAAGGGTTCAAGCTCTTCTCCCACGTGACTTTCCACTAGGTGTTAATTTTTGCCAATGGTTCCTACAAATGCTAGCCCAAAATCCGATTTCCGATCTAAATTTCTCAAGGAATGCCATAAACAATTTTCACAACAACCATTTTTGGGCAGAAGAGAATTCGCATTCGATACGCGAAAATAATTTCCAAGAACAGTTTTCAGTAAATGTGTGGGCCGGCATTATTGGAGATTATTTGATAGGATTATTTTTCCTACCAGCAAGGCTAAACGGACAATATTGTCGTCAATTTCTTGAAGAGGAACTCCCAGGGCTGCTAGAAGAAGTACCAATTCTTGTCAGAAACCAACAGAATAATAGCTTCATGCGACATCATTCGCAATACTCCTGGAAAATTTGGCAGAGTCCGTCAGTCCATGAGGCGAAGACTTGATTCGTGCATTTAAGCAAGAGGCGGACATTTCCAACAGTTTTTATAATTTTGTTTTATTTTTATTTAATTAACTAAATTTGTAATGTTTTTATCTGATTGTTGATAACCCTGTCGGTTGATCTAAAATAAAAATGAAAATAATTACTTAGAATACATACAAATAAAAACAGCTTTTTACTCTGCTTTATTTCGCCTACACTTAATTTCCATCGATGGCTATTTTTGCAAATAAATCGAAAACGGTCACAGATACGAGAATAGGGCAAGAGACCAGAACGCTAAACAAAGGAACAGAGAGTTCAAATTTCATACCGGCATTCATACAGGGAGCTTCAAAAAAAAGTTCTGAAAGATAAAATTGTAGCCGATTCAAGAAAATGTAACACCCTGTATTGATTGATTGATTACTCTTAAATAACTAGGTCGGCACTTAGGTCCTGACACCGCAGCCTTTTACAGACTTATTGTATCCCCTAGTTATTTGTTACTGGCCCGCCCACGGTAATTTTACGTCTGGGTAATGTCAGCCAGACGGGACCTACTGTTTATCGTGGGATCCGAACCACGCGCAGTCGCTTTCCAACCAACCACCATCCTGATCCCCCCACAGAATCCCACTCCTACAACAGCCCGCCCACACTGCCCGCAACCGAGGCAAGTCTCTGGTTAAAGACCCGCTGCTATAGGAGCATGACCCTGCGGTTTCGATTCCGATAAATCGTTAGTCAGGAGTACCTGCATTCACACATACAACAACGAAACCCAGTACTTTTTTTATTTGAGCGTACTGTAGCGGGATTCGAACCCGCTCGACTCGAGCAGCGCGAAAGCAGGCTCACGCCGTTTCCGGCGCTTTACCCACTTCGGCCACCGATAATTACTTAGAATACATACAAATAAAAACAGCTTTTTACTCTGCTTTATTTCGCCTACACTTAATTTCCATCGATGGCTATTTTTGCAAATAAATCGAAAACGGTCACAGATACGAGAATAGTGCAAGAGACCAGAACGCTAAACAAAGGAACAGAGAGTTCAAATTTCATACCGGAATTCATACAGGGAGCTCAAAAAAAAAGTTCTAAAAGATAAAATTGTAGCCGATTCAAGAAAATGTAACACCCTGTATACTGCGACCGACAATTTTGATACTTTATTGTAGAAATTGTAAAAATGGTTGATGTTCCAAATTTGAAACAATTATCACAGAATATAAGAGAGAAAACGCAAAATACGAGAAAAAAAATGGAAACTTTGCCACCCTGTATAACGAAAATAAAGCGTTTTAGACCATGCGTATATTTGCATTTTTTTCTTATTTTGTCGAGTGCTATCACCCCCTGAAATATCTGCATGACATTAATTAGCACCCTGTATAATATACTTATAAGGATTTTAATTTATTATATTATAAGTATTTATATTCAATTATAAAGTAATAAAAGAACATGTAGTCATAACGAAGCCAACTCCCGAATTGGAGTTTTCAGCTTAAAAGGTATATTTATTAAAGGGGTTCACAATGACGTCGTATCTGTCAAATTTGTGAACCTATATATTTTTTGACATTAGATTTGGCTTCCTTTTCGAAAATCATTGAGAAACATCTAATTTGTTTTTTATTATAGTCAGCAGGAAAGTCGCTAATAGGGCGAGACACTTAAAAAAATGTCCCTGTACCGGGTGTTCAAATAAGAAAGAACGCCGGCTATATCTCACGGACTATTAGTCCCAGAGCTTTCAGGTAAAATTTTTTTGTACGAAATAGGCCATAAAAAATTGCTGGAAATAATTTTTAAGTTTGGTACTCGTCCGCTAGGAGGCGCAACGAACACTCGAAAACATAATTCTGTGCTTATCTCCAAAAAGACATACTAAAGGTATCCTAAAAACACAATATTTGAAATCTTGATGAGATTATGAAAAAATTTAGTTTGGGACTTTTTGCCATTACCCTTCAAATAAGGGGTGGGGGAAGGTTCAAACATGCTATTAACAAATGTCATTCAACTTTTTTGTTTTTTAACCGATTTCAATGATTTTGGCATCATTTAAAAGAGCTTTTCCTGTTTAATAAAATTAATAGTAAAAATATCAAAATTAGATGATTTTGTCGCCGCTAGGGGGCGCTATTTCATGAAGTCGACAATTTTCCCATTTTCCTAGGAAATTTCAAATGTAATGAGGTATTTTGTTACATTTAGGTGGAAAGAGGATAAAAGAATAAGGAATTTAGTGAAAACCGCAAGTCGATATCTTAATCCTATCCCAAGATATACAAAATACCTATACAAGAATATTTTGGAAAAAAACTTTTTGCCTTGCATTTTGGGTAAGTAGGCCTGGAAATGCAAAAATTAAACAAAACACCTGTAGTCGTCACTAAGGCTTATTTATCTGACGCCATTCTTTGTCGTTGTTGTATATTTCAATTAAGCTTAAAACAATGAGAATTCCCAATGAAATAATATTTAATATGCTTACCGTTTATTTTGAATGCTACCAGAACTCAACAATAGCATCATTAATATACGCGATGAGGTATCCTGGACAGAGACGATATAATAACAGAACCTTTACAAGATTGGCCAGACGGCTACGAGAAAATGGCAATGTTAATTTACCTATCAACCGAAGGCAAAGAAATGGACGCACTGAAGAAAACATAGTGAATGTCTTGGCATATGTTGGGATATATCCTCATATGGGAATTCGTCAAGTTTCACTGGATTTGGACATTACTAGATCAACCGTGCATGACATGTTTGTGCAAAAATTGAAAGTTTTGTTGTGAAAAATAAATATAAACACTAAATACTATTAGGTATTTATGCAACAAGTGCGTAAAGTAACCCTTTTATATAATTATTATCGCATGAGGCAATCCCATGAATGAAAAAAGGTACTTTACACATGAGTTTCGATCAAGTTTTTTTGTGTAATAAAACTTTATTATTATTTTAGGATGCATCCATATCACATTGTTCTCCATCAAGAATTAAAGAACACAGACTTTGATAACCGTCTGAACTACTGTCACTGGTTTATTAACATGATGGAAGAAGATCCCCAATTTTCCTCAAACATTTTGTGGACGGACGAGGCAACGTTCACCAATGTTGGTAATGTTAACCTACACAACATGCATTATTGGGCACCAACAAATCCTCACTGGATGCGAGAGGTTCAATAGCAAGGTCGGTGGTCTGTTAACGTCTGGTGCGGGATAATAGGGGGAAGAATTATTGGACCATTTATATTTGACGAGCCCCTCAATGGAAATACTTATTTACATTTTTTACAAAACAACTTACCTGTGTTGCTCCAAAACATTCGCCTCCTTACTCGTGCTACGATGTTTTTCCAGCACGACGGATGTCCTGCGCATTTTCCCTAAACGTGCGAAACTATTTGGATATGATCTTCCCGGATAGGTGGATTGGTCGGGGCAGCTTATTTCCTTGGCCACCATGATCTCCCGACTTAACTTGTTTGGATTTTTATTTATGGGGCAGACTAAAGGACATCGTATATCAAACAGGGCCCACTACAAGGGAAGATATGATCGTATATAAGGATCAGAAATGCCATTAGTAGTATATCTATTGCCAGGGCCCCCGCTACCATATGTGCAAAGTGTGCAATGCACACGGGCGCCATAACCCAGGGAAAACAAAAAACAAAAATTAATTTTAAAATAAAAGTTGAGAAATTAAATAGGATTAGGTATAAATACACACGAAAGTTTATTAGTATATCATTCAGTTACTGCCGATTCCTATGTTGCGAGAACATGTCAGGCGGTAGTCATGACATTGCCTGTATCTATAGCTTCTGGCGAGCGATCTTTTTCAAACTTAAAAATCATTAAAAATTATTTAAGATCGACAATGCTTCAAGAAAGATTGTCTGGGCTAGCAATATTAGCAATTGAACAAGAAATTTTTGATGGTATAAATTTTAGCGATGTAATTAATGAATTTGCAACAGCAAAGTCTCGGAAAATATCGCTACTACAATAGCTATTTTTTATTCTTCTATTGTACCTAGCTATCATTTTTGATTTTATAACGAAGTTACCTAGGTATTTGTTATCAGAAGTATCTGCATATTTTTTTAAAATAACTAAGTATAAGTAGAAAGGAGTACTTATATATATGTAGACATTAGGCCATATTTCTGTTATTTGTTCCTAAAAAAAAATGTGATTTTTAGTTTTGGGTTATTTTCTAGTATTTATAAACAACGTGTCTGTACCTCATTAGTTAAGTAAATGCTTTAAAATGGGTGTGAACAAGAATTTATTTTAATTTATTTTGTTATGATTTTATTCTGTTTGTTTCATTTCGATATTTTGGTCTACAAATAAATATCACTTCTAAAGTTCAGTTTCTTGCTATATTTCAAGCACCTACCTACCTTCAAAAAAATAAATAAAAAACATGATCCAAAATGCCTTAAGGGGCGCCAAAATCCTTTTTTGCACACAGGCGCCAGTAGCCCTTACGGGGGCCCTGTCTGTTAATGTAACGGAACGAAAAGTGCGAGATTGTATTAAATGTGATGGTGGACATTTTGAACATCTTGAAAGACATTAGCTGATTTATTTTTTTTACATATTTTATTTTAGTCCCAAATCTTGTGTGTTTAATTTTGTTTTTATGTTAATTTTGGTACCTACTGTCATTTTCTCGTAGCCGTTTGGCCAATCTTGTAAAGGTTCTGCTATTATGTCGTCTCTGTCCAGGATACCTCATCGCGTATATTCTTGATGCTATTGTTGAGTTCTGGTAGCATTCAAAATAAACGGCTAGCATATTAAATATTATTTTATTGGGAATTCTCATTGTTTTAAGCTTAATTGCAATATCACAACAACGACAAAGAATGGCGTCGGATAAATAAGCCTTAGTGACAAATACAGGTGTTTTGTTTAATTTTTGCATTTCCAGACCTACTTACCCAAAACGCAAGGCAAAAGTTTTTTCCCAAAATGGGAAAATTGTCGACATTTGAAATAGCGCCCCCCAGCGGCGACAAAATCATTTAATTTTGTTATTTTTACTATGAATTTTATTAAATAGGAAAAACTCTTTTAAATGATGCCAATATCAATGAAATCGGTTAAAAAACAAAAAAGTTCTATGACATTTGTTAATAGCATGTTTGAACCTTCCCCACCCCTTATTTGAAGAGTAATGGCAAAAAGTCCCAAACTAAGTTTGTCAATAATCTCATCAAGATTTCAAATATTGTGTTTTTAGGATACCTTTAGTATGTCTTTTTGGAGAAAAGCACAGAATTATGTTTTCGAGTGTTCGTTGCGCCCCCTAGCGGACGAGTACCAAACTTAAAAATTATTTCCAGCAATTTTTTATGGCCTATTTTGTACAAAAAATTTTTACCTGAGAGCTCTGGGACTAATAGTTCCTGATATACAGGGTGTTCATTTGAAATCTTCCCACCACGGATTTATCGAAAACCACTGATTAAAAGAAAAAACGCCGAGACACGTCAAAAGATTTGCCAAAGGGGACAACTTTTTAACCAAAAACTACTTCACCCGCTTTTACCCTCTGCCCACGGGGTCATCCCCTTAAAAATTTTAAATGACAAGGGGTATCAAGTAATAGCTTGTTTGAAAGGTCTTTCAAAGTGCTTTATTTTGACGTTTGATTTTGTAAAATCGGTCGATTAGTTTTCGAGAAAAGTAGAAAAATCTTTATTTATCTTAATTTGTTCAGATAGAAAAAAAAAACACACGAAAATATCACTTTTTATTTCAATAAGTGTTCAAAATGTTGCCCGTTATTTGCCAAACAATGATATAGGCGATGTTCAAATTCCTGACGGACATTTTCAAAAAACATGTTGTGGGAGATCATGGCAGCTTTCGATGATGCGTTGATGAAGTTCATCCAAACTTTCAGGTTGGGGAGTGAACACAATAGATTTCAAATGGCCCCATAGAAAAAAGTCTAATGGCGTCAAGTCAGGAGACCTAGCAGGCCATTCTATAGGCCCTCTTCGCCCTATCCATTTATCTCGAAACTCGTCGTCTAGCCATTGCCGAACCGGAAGAACATAGTGAGGAGAAGCGTCGTCTTGCTGGAAATATATTTCGGCCTCATCAAGTATAGGGTTTCCATCGTCTTCCATTTGGTTTTCAATGGTTTCAGTAATAAGCGGATTGATGGTATTTTCCAACATATCTAAATAAATGCCTCCATTTAAATTCCCATTAATAAACAATGGCCCAATCACTTTGTTTCCTAAAATGCCTGCCCATACATTAATTTTTTGGGGGTACTGAGCATGCCCTTCTACAAAAGCTTGAGGATTTTCATTGCTCCAATACCTGCAGTTATGCTTATTAACAAATCCATTTAGATAAAATGTGCATTCATCACTGAAGCAGATATTCTTTACATGAATGGTATTATCATTAATCGCTGCAGTCATTTGTTCACAAAACTCAACTCGCCTATCGAAATCATCTTCGGTTAACTCTTGCAATATTTTCATTTTGAATGGATGAAATTTATGTAATTTAGTAACTGTGTGTACAGAGCCTAATGAAATACCAGTCGCATCAACAATTTTGCGTAATGAAGTATTAGGATTCATGCCAAAATGACCCAAAACTTCAACTTGAGCGGCTTCATCCAAAACTCTACGATGATTACGTTTTTTATTTGCAACAGATCCAGTTTGAGTAAATTTAGTAACAAGGTCCAAAACATACCTATGCGAAGTTATCTTTTCCGGATGTCTGGCGTTAAATGTGACGGCAGTTTGCCGAGCACATTGATTTTGGGCATCATAAATTAGAATCATTTCCACTGTTTCGGCTAGTGTGTAAACCATTTTGGAAGTAAAATCTGAATCAATAAATTAATTTTCACTATCCCAAGATCGTCACAAAGGTAACTGACAACAAATTAAATTATTTCTTTTCCTTAGCAACTATAAAAAACTAAACAGGTATAAGAATAAATACAGTTCGCCCATGTTATCTGTGTTTATAAATAGATGACTGAAAAAAAGTCGGGTTGTTATTTGGTTGCTGCCACGTCTAATCTTCCGAATTGCTGTTTATGTTGGTTTTTGAACACTTATTGAAATAAAAAGTGATATTTTCGTGTGTTTTTGTTTCTGTCTGAACAAATTAAGATAAATAAAGATTTTTCTACTTTTCTCGAAAACGAATCGACCAATTTTAAAAAATCAAACGTCAAAATAAAGCACTTTGAAAGACCTTTCAAACAAGCTACTACTTGATACCCCTTGTCATTTAAAATTTTTAAGGGGATGACCCCGGGGGGCAGAGGGTAAAAGGGGGCGAAGTAGTTTTTGGTTAAAAAGTTGTCCCCTTTGGCAAATCTTTTGACGTGTCTCGGCGTTTTTTCTTTTAATCAGTGGTTTTCGATAAATCCGTGGTGTGAAGTTTTCAAATGAACACCCTGTATAGCCGGCGTTCTTTCTTATTTGGACACCCGGTACAATACAACAACTTAATTTTTAAATTTTAGTCATCATGTTCCGAGTAGTCCGATGAACTATCGTCGTTGGGGTCCAGAGAAATAATAAGGGGCTCTATACAGTGTTTTCTAGCATGTTTACCAGCTTCCCACATTCCTTGTTCTATTTCAATCACATGTTCGACGCACTTACTCCATTTTTCAGAATCCGCTGTCTTTGAATTTTTTTATGACAAAGATTCATTTCCTTCAAAGTTTTCCATAGTTTCCTCTTACCCATGGGTTTAATGAAATCATCCTTTTTCATTTCAGACATTATTTTGTCCAAAATAGGTATTTCTTTTTTTAAGTAAAACGAGTGTATGATTCTTCTGATGGCAGTCTTTTCATCCTCATTTATTACAGTTTATTTTCTTTCCGCACTTCTCTTTGGTGACCTGATGGGGCCGCGCTTATCCTCGTGCACCAATCGGTATATTGTTCACTGTCCGACTCCAGTCATATTCGAACACAATGCAACTATTTTTGCAACTCCGAATGTTGAATTTTGGTGACGAAGAGCGTTGAACACATTAAGAATAATAATTTTCTTATTTTTAGAGAGCGCAGTTTTACTAATCCGTTTCTCAGCAACAAATTCAGAAACACTAGCCATTTTCAAGAACGAAGTTTTCCAACAACTGCCGGAAAGTAACTAAATATTTCAAATTTGTAAAACAGTGAGGCACAGGTAGGTAAACTATCTGTGCCTCTACCTACCCGATCTCGGGACCCCTGACAATAATCATAGGTACACTAATAATAATTGGACTACACCTATGAAATGCACTGAGCGAAATATCGAGTTGATATAACTCAAATATGAGTTGTCCTAGACCGACGCGTGTTGTTAATAGGGGACAGTCCAGACCTCTGAATTACGGCAACTAAATCAAAGAAATTGCATCAAATCACTGTTCATAGGTTATTATAGTAGCTCTGAAAATGGGTTATTTTATGCGCTGGATAACTCACCACACCGACGAAATTATTGGTAAGGCTAGCGTAGCTAATCGTAATTGTGTTTGACGAACACACGACGCGCGACGTGGGCTGCAGCAATTCACTGTTTAAGCTGCCAGAGACCAATATGGGAATTGTAATGCGTTACTACTCGGGCTAGATTAATTCATGATTCGACCTATCAAAACTTGACCTTTTAGTTGTTCTAGCTTACGATGATTAACTTAACGTCTATAGATTTAATCTGTCCTAAAGTTGGAGTATCCTCATTTTCACGCACCTGTATAAGGAGAACAAACTCTAAACAAAGATAAAAAAGATCCCTCCGATCAACGATTGCGCGGATAGCAAGTCCAGTTATGTGGTCCACGACGACACGACGTGCATGACGTACTAATGACAATGGGATGAAGTTACTGCGCCATATCGGCACGAGCGCGAATTCAGAACTTTCCGTGACCTTTCGATCGGTGATTTACCCTCGACATGAGTTTTTAGAGCACCATATTTACGACCTAATCCAACTCAAAATAATTTACACATGGTAATGAGCTAAAATAATGCACGTCCGGGTCAAAACGGCACTTTAGAATCAATTAGTAAGTTTTCCCAATCCAAAAACTGAGTTCAGGTAACTCATAAAATGGTTACAAAATGAAGGATTATGGTAATCCCAAATGTGTTTAAAATGTTTATAAAAAATCTCTTTCTGTGTTGAGGCGAACCAAAAGAAGCTGAGTTATTGTAGCGTTTTTTAATAATCTGTTATAGTTCTTAGGCTCAGTTTGAACAACATAAAAACGTGCGTTAAAACACGTTCGTTACCGACTACCACTATAGTGGCGATCGGTGTCTAATGTGTGAAACCGACTACCACTTTAGTGGCAAAATTTATCATGTATTTAAAGCGAGTCTAAACCTGAGTCGGTTCGTTTCTATTGCATCGTTTGTATACAGCGGGTATTAGGGAACACTATAAGTCACCTATATGCCATTATAGTGGTAGTTGGTTCCGGAAATGTACTAATTTTTGGATTCTTCTGAATGTTTGTTTTTGAGGTTATAGCTCGGGTTATAGTATAATGCAATTGCAGTTTCGCTTCGTTAGTAGTGACTTGTTTTTCTTGGAAAAATAACGTGATGTGTGATAACAATTCTCCAGGGTAAGTACTATTGTTTTATGTTACTTATTGTTATAAAAAATTGATTTTTACAAAAAAAATAGATAAGTGTCGATATTATATAGTTTTTTTTTTCGACTAGACAAGCATTTTTTATGCATTTTATATTTCATTAGAATTAATTTATTTTGGCGTAATTGTTCACTTTTGCAATAATAGCTGCACCATGTTTTGTAGTTAACATTTTTTTTTTGCCGAGTTTTTGCATTCTTTTTATAATTATTCAAAGATTCATTTTTTATTTTTCTTTTTTAGCCCAAGCGGGGTAAAAAGACTCAGGCCACGTAAAGTAGCTTTAAAGCGTTCACTTACCCAAAAAGAGCTACAGGATGAATTGGAAAAATCGGAAGATGAAGAATTTCTAGCTGCACTCTCTATCGATTCTGAGGATGCTTTTTCTGAGGACTCGCTAGAAGACAAGACATATCAACTATCGAGTAGTGATATGAGCGATAATAGTTCAGAAAATAGCGAAGAAGATGAGCCCATGGAACAACAACAGCACCAAACTGCAGAAGCAGAAATCGAAGAGCTCGAAGGTGATGAAGATATTTCCAATAAAAATAAAAAAAGGAAAAGTATGTATCGGACGAAAAATACGGTTGGTCCCAAAACAATGTTGAACCTGAAGAGTTTGACTTTACGGGCATACCTTATATTACTAATAATTTACCTAATGATGACTAGATTACGTAGAACTATTTTTTGACAAAAATATTGTTGACACTATTGTAAGAGAAACCAATAAACAAGCAAAAGAAGTCATACAAATGCAACCCCGTCCAACAAGGAGAACGCAGCTCACTGCCTGGAAAGACACAACAAATGAAGAAATCAAAAAATTTCTTGGGCTATGCGCTGTGGGAGGAATTGTGAAATTTCCTACCATTACTAAACAATGGAGTTGCGCAAGCATTTACTATCATCCTATTTTTGGCAAGACTATGAGTCGTAACAGATTTTTTCAAATTCTCAGAATGTTACGTTTGGTAGATCATGATAACGTTAATTCTACAGACCGTCTGCACAAGATTCGAAATATATTGGATATGGTAGTGGAAAATATAAAGAGATGCGTTTACCCTAACAAAGCACTATCTATAGACGAAGCTATGATTTTGTGGCGCGGTCGTCTAAGTTTCAGACAATATATTTCAAACAAGCGTCACAAGTATGGCATTAAACTGTACGAATTAACTACGCATAATGGATTCATTTTAAATATCATCGTTTATACTGGAAAAGGTACCCTCACTTCTGATAAGGTTTCTCATAGTGAAGTAGTGGTAAGAGAGCTCATGAAAGAGTATCTTACTAAAGGCCACGTTATCTATATGGACAATTTCTACAATAGCGTCAGCTTGGCTGAATATCTATATAAGCAAAAAACGCATGTAGTTGGAACCCTTCGAGAAAATCGTCAAGGCAATCCGCGCGACCTTTTGAAAACTAAACTAAAACGAGGTGAGGCTATTTTTAAAAGGAAGGGTCTTAGTAACTAAATGGAAGGATAAGAGAGACGTTCGTATGATAAGCACAAAACATAAGCACCATATGGTTGAACATTCTGGCAAAAGAAGTGGTGAACAAATTAAACCATCGTGCGTTCTGGATTATAATAAGAATATGTCAGGTATAGATCGCGCTGATCAAATGCTATCATATTACTCCATTCCGCGTAAAACGCTGAAATGGTATCGAAAAGTATTTTTTCATTTATTTGATATAGCAATATGGAATGGGTACTATGTATTAAAAAAAAACGAATAGTACAATGGCATTTCTAGAATTTAGAGAAAAAGTGATTGAGGATCTCATAAAAAATTTGGACATACCGAAAGAATCTCCAAATCCACGTGAATCACCCCATTTCCCTGGGTTTATTCCAAAAACAGACAAGAACAGAAAAGGGGTTTTACAATGTAAATGTTGCACTAAAAAAAAACTGCGACACAGAACCCGGTACTGCTGTCCTGTGTGCCCAGATGCTCCAGGACTCTGTGTGGACCCATGTTTTAGGGAGTGGCATACCAAGAAGTAGTGGCTCTATATTTAATTATAAAAAAATGTTTAAATATTTAGATGAATAAAGATAGATATTTTATATAAATTTTATATTGATTTTTATTTTTTAGATCCTAAAAAGTAGATTTTGTGGCAAAGATAAATTTACGCCACTATAGTGGCCATCGGTATATAAATTGTTGTAATAATTTATATACCGACTGCCACTATAGTCGCATACACTGGAAAATATGAAAAACAGATTTTTTCCCTACATAGATACCCCATACCAAATTTCAGTTCATAAAAACCATTTGTCTAAAAGTTACAGCTTTGGTTCAAAACGTACAACGCAGTAAAAGCTTACGGTAACGAACGTGTTAAAGTAGCTCTAATTCTGCAACCCACGACATCGGTAAATCCATTTTTGTCAGTGTACGGCGAAGACCAGTGGGTTTTATAGTTCAATAATGATTTATTACCCTTTCGCATTAGGCAACAGACTGTAGGCACTATACAGGGTCCTGCATCTCACCCCTATATTATATAGCTAAGTTATTAATAATTAAGTGAGAATTTTTTGACATCTTCTCAGACTTTACCTGTACTCCTAGGATGCATTTCAGAAAAATATTTTTTTTTATTTTTCAGGGTGTCCCCAAAAAAGTGTGAGTAGTAATGCTGTACCAATCTCAGCTCAAAATCTCATAAGAAATAACATGGAGCTGAAATCTGCAGTTTTGGTGCCATTTTAGGGGCGCGGCACTTTTCCTGGAAGCCGCCATCCTCTCTTAACCCAAGCGGACCCAGCTACTATCGCCACCTAGTGAGCGACGTCATAACTGTTCGATGTCGGTAATATAGGGCCCTATTGACCTGTGTGGAACCCTCCACTGCTGTCACCTAACCCCCCACACATTATTCTAACCTAACTTTTGTCCCAACGGAACCCAGATCACGTGTTACCCCGATTATATAGTAACATCATTGTAGGGGTGCCACCTAACGGGGGAGATGTACGTACCTGTAATCTTGAGACTTGTAGCGCCACCTGCTTTTCATATCTTGTTTACCGCGATGGTAGGTATGACGTTGTAAATCAGTTAAAATATTTTAAAATATAATAATACCATAAAAAAGTTTTTGTCCTCGGTGGGATTTGAACCATAATCCTCTGGGCCCGAACCTCAAAGCCTTGCAAAATACGCTACGAGAGCGTATACATTAAAAGAGTTGATCAATGTTGACAAGCTAAAAATATGGGGAACCCGACAATTATAACGTATAGGTGGAACAAAGGGCCCAAGTGTGGAGACGATGGCAAATGGCGGCAGCCATAGTTGTTTTTGTCTGCATAATATTGCTACATCTGTTGCAGTATGCATGCGCCCTAACATGTCATCAATGAACATTGTTAGAGACCGCGTGGCATGTAATTAGACAACTGGGGATCTAGTATGTCCTTTTGGCAAACAGTATTTTCAGACGCCATCTATAATTACGTTCGCGCATACCCCCCGCCATCCGGGTACTACCTGAACTTATGCAACCAGAAGCCCCTATCAGCAAATATTGCCTTCACCAATTTATTAACAAACCTAAGTGTGACGATGATGACAAAATGGCGGTAAACCTAGCTTTTATAATGCACTCACCATTTTATCGACAAACCAGTACTAATGGCGTTGCCAAACCAATATTTCCCCTTATTCAACATAAAAATTGTCGAAACGGCAGCACCGCCGTTCCAATACTGAAAATTTAAGAAAATACGCTTAGGTCATCTTGCAATACCCGTTCGCAACAGTAACTAGGTAAAACAAAGAACCTTAAGTGTGGTTATAGGGATATATTATTATCGATGTCAATTTATTAACAAATCTTAAACCTTCCAACAGCATTCACCCCATATCGCATTGATAAAAATACCCATATAAATACCCTATCGGAATGCCATTCAGGATTGCACAATTAAATAAAATCAATCAATTTTAAAACTTTTTTATTTACAACACAACAATATCACTTACTATCACCCTGGTATATTACATTAAAGGAATAAAAAAATTTGCGTAAAATAAAAATTTTAAAACTTTTTACATTTACAACATAACAATATCACTTACTACCACCCTGGTATATTACATTAAAGGAATAAAAAATCGGCGTAAATAAAAAGACATCTGTAATCATTTAACAACGTTTTATGCCAGAAATATATGCAGTTTTCAAGTCAAATGCACTATTATGGTAATATATAAAGGTCATATCGGAGAAAATAAGATATTTTTCGAATTTTATTATGTTTAAGGATATGTTTACCGAATCGTGCAATAAAAACAGAATACATAATTAATTATCATTCGATAAAATGCTTATATAACATCGAGTCACAACGCGAGGTAGAATTGGTTTTATATGCAAATTTTATCAACATTGTTGGCCTATTACATATGCAATTTTGCATTGAAAGTAATTATCCTTTTAATAAATAATTAATGCATAATGTGGGCGAATAAAAGCATTTAATGGGATCTGTATACAGGGGGTATGGAACACTTTTAACCGTTAAATTTCACCTTTAAATTACAAATTATATCTATAAAACTGCCATAACATTCAGCCTAAATGGTATATTTTAGTACAATGACGTAGCTAAAGACCAACTACATTTTAACCGATTGTACGTATTTGGGGGGTATATTTAAAATTAATCTTGGAAGAGAACATATAATAATTATTTTCCGTTTCCCTCAAGCCCCGGCTAGGCTGATCAAAACCCCGTTAAGCTGTCTAATCTACCAGTAACCCCGTTTAAAATATCCCAACAGAGTAGTTATCACCAGTCTCGTATATGTATTTAAAATCAGTGTAAAGAATAAACAAGCCCAGTATCTACATTTTCAAAATACCCTGTATATGATGATATTATATTAGTGTTTGAATTAATTAGTACGTACTCCAATCGACATATATTTATGCATCATAAAAATTAATTCTTTAATAGTAGCGTCACCCTAGAAGGGCTTATAAATAGTGCAGAAATGGTGAGAGCACTTAATTGTTTCTGTTATAAGTTTGCAACAGGTAAGTTTTTGAATTTTATTATGGTGTCGGGGGGTTTTTAAACTGACTTGGTATTTTTATTCAAAGTGTTTGTATCCCTGTGATAGAGCGCATTAACAAGACGACAATAGGTATTTTTATAGTTTTAGGGAAATTGAATTTATATGAACAATTTTAAAATGTTTAATTGTCATTTATGCGAAAAAATTTTTACACCAGAGGGCCTAAACAAATTATCGCAAGGGTTTTCTACAGATAACTTTTCTTAAATATTTCGTTTATAAGAAATTTAAACATCTGCTTTGAAAAGTGCATACGTTTATAGCGTGATGCTCAAAATTGTCTGCCTATATGTAAAATCTGTATTAAAACGCTCGAAAGTTAAGGTAATCTTTTTTATTTTGAATAAAATTTTTTATAATATTAACCATTCATATTTATGGTATTTATTTCCCTAAAACGATATCAGTATACCTAAGTCATTTTTTAAAATGTGTCTCATATAGACACGCACCCACATAAGCTATTGTTTTTATTATGAATTCACGAACCCTTCTTCGTTATTATGTAGAATACAACTACTTTATATAGGCATTTGCACCAAGTAGTTTGGGTATTAGTTTTTCAAAACAGCCCTAAAAGAAATGAAAATTGTTTTTAATTTTTTTTCATACCTGTATAATGGTTTGTTTTAACATTTTATCTACAAGTGGGTTTTTATCAGTATAATATCAGACACATTTAATATTATATCGTTTTTTATATCTTTTTTAAATATTATAACTCAATTCTTGTAACTTGAGTATGTACGTCACAATATCTGTGCAATCAAACTAGCAGTTAAATAAGGCATTATTTAATAGGGTCATAGACCAAATAATCCTGCAAATATAATTAATTTTAAAACAGCTGTTCTACGCCACTGTGTCGTAAAAGTTAATTTAACAAGTGATAGCAAGCTAGTAAATTACAACGACCATAACACTCCGTATGCATCGAAAAAGATATAGGGAAAGTAATTTATTTTACAACTTGTATAGGACTTGGAACATAGGCCGATTAAAGAAAACGGGTTTGGCATAGGTTGATTAAAGAAAACGAGGACTCTAATAATAATAATATATTTTTATTGGGTTTATAATAATATACATTTTATTTATTTTTACATAACTAAAATTTTATATTACGAGATACAATCTTATGTAATAAATCTTTAAGCTGCGCCAAAACGCCTACATTAGGGCAAGATATACCAAAAAATGAAAGATCCATTTTACCGATGCGAATTAAGCTCATGGTAAATTCATTATATTCAAAAAACATGTCGTTTTGAATGAAATAAAGGCGGCCGTCGGTGTAACGAAATACACTGTCTATCTTTGCGGGAATTCCGTTAAATAATTCTGACGTTATATGATAATTGTCTGGCCTAAACATGCACTCATTTATGCCCCATACTAGAATATCATTGAAAAATAAATAGGTTTTTCCTTTGTTTGTGTTCACGACAGCTTGAACTCTGGGTTTTACATTTGTGGCAGCGAGACTATCTATTGATTCCGTTTTTATTAACGCGAACGTACCGTATTCTACAAAGTAAATCAGATCACCGACAAACAATACAATGTCTCCATTAGGACGTTCATATATAGCAGTTATTTTCTTAAAATTTTTTGGCAAAAATTTAAAATAATCTGTAAATAGAAACGGGGTATTAGAAATTTGCTTCGTCTCTAAATTCAACATCCAAACAAATGTCTCATAAAAAATAAATAATTTGTTTTTAACGATTAAATAAGCTTTATTTGTTTTCGAGTCCAAGTCACATAGAGTCGGAAACTGTGCCACATCGGGTACCGAGGGCGCGTCAGGGGTCGGGGGTACGCTGGGGATTGTTGTTGCAGCTTTTGTCTGTATAGTTGTGGTTCTTGTCTGTGGGGTGGTTGTAACTTTTATTGGTATAGTTGTGGTTTTTATCTGTGGAGTGGTTATAACTTTTGTAGGTATTGTCGTGGTTTTTGTCTGTGGGGTTGTATTCGGTGACGTGGGTATTTTTGTTGTGGCCAAAGATTTTTTGCCATAAAGGTACTCGATACCATAAATATCGTCCTGAGTTATTTTCACATTTTCCGCTTTGTAATACGGGTACATGATCGCGCTCTCGTCAGCTGTGTGGGCTAAACCTAGAGTATGCCCAATCTCATGTATTAAAACGCTTAGTAAATTTGTCCCACCATTTTTAGAGGAAAGACTCCATGACTCTTTTGAATGCATGTGAATCTCTACATTGTAACTTCCATCTGGAAAAAATGCGTGCGCTAAAGTAGGTTTATCTAATTTGTAGGGACACCAGGTGAGGTCATTTTTCATTTTATGCCGTTGGTCGGCAAACGAAATTGTAATATTATGGATGTTTCTATCATATTTAAAGCGGAAATTAGAAACATCCTCCCATGCTTGAAAAGCTCTTTCAGCAACTGTTCTATATGGATATACTGAATAATTTGGGGGGTAGATAGACCAGGATAGCTTTAAATCTTTCCATAAGTAGTTAGAGCCTCTTCTCCAATCTGCAATATCTTTGACGCCACAGCGGGGTCTTTGCATTAGAGCAATAGTTTCGTTATTTAAGGTTCCATCTTCAGGGAGACCATAAGTTTCTTGAAATGCCCGTAACCCATCTGATATCGACACTAAGGCATTATCTGTAGCATTTTCTTCCAAGTAACCATAGTCTGTTAAATATTGGCGGGCAGCTGTTTCGTCTGTTGCCTGTACAGCTGTAGAAGTAACAGTGAGAAATAAAATGAGGTAAATTAACACACCCATTCTGCTCGAGGGGTAGATATATACTGAGATCATAAATAAGGGGTAGTGTATTTATTTTTAAAATTCGATTATACCAAGTTTTTCCAGTTCTAGTAATATAGACCATATTTTATCGTCGTTTTTATGATTAAAATTGTCGCTCTCTAACTGTTTAAACATTTCCACTAGCTTGTTAACGTCATTATCGTAATCAAGTTCTAAATCATTCAAAGTAGGAGGCATAGTACTGTTCAATTTAAGGTTTTTGTTTATCATGCTTACTCTGCTTTTCTTTAAATAAGTCCTTCTTGGTGGAAAAAGCTTAGAAATAATGTTTGTATACTTCCAGCTTCTGCTAGAATTTATGTGATTTTTACTATTAAACCCCCTTCGGTGTGCGCTTGATAAAAGAAGGATTTCTTTATATTTATCTAGCTCTGTATTGGAATAGCCCATAGGGCGTTCTTTTGTCAATAAATTCAGAAGTCCTACAGTTAAAGTATATTTCTCATTATCAATCACTAGGGTGTTATTTTCAAATTCTACGGGCTTATTCCCAATAAAGCAGCCATTTTCAACCATTTTAAAACCAAAATCTAGACCGTTCGGTAAAGACAAAAGCGCTAATTTAATTTTTCGGTTCGCCATCTTATCTCGCAGAACTCTGACATTCGAATGACGTACTCATCAACGGAACGGGTGTTTAAAACACTACCTAAAACACAACACTAACATAACAATATCTTAACTGAAACAAAACAGTGTCTTAACGGAAACAAAACAAACATATAACGCTTATATATCAATCACAACGTCAACACTGAAAAAACAAAACAGGTCTTATATACCTATAATATTGTTTCAGATCATCTGAACACAAACAAAAACATTAATATAACACTGATACGTCAATCATAATGATGACGCTGTATACCCATAAACAGGGTGTAGTTCTGAGAAGCCCTAATATATTTTCTAGTAAAACACTGTTTCTTTTAGGTAAAAAATGATACGTATGTAATAATATTAATACGATTGTAAATACGCATAATCTTTATTAAATACATCTAGATACACTTCTATGAATAATGTTCCTAATCGTTTTAAGTTTATCTGGAGCTTTTGAAAAATAAAAGTGAGTTGATTTTGTTTCTAGGAACCGATTGAAAATATTTAACATTTCTATTGAATCCAGGTCTGCACCCAATTTATATTCTTTATATTGGAACTTGCTAACGTCGATAGAAGGCATCATATGTTTCATCACTTTAAGGGTAGGATCATAAGGTTTTTCTTTAAACACGTTCCAAAAATGAATGTTGCTTCCCATTTCATCATACAAGAGTTGTCCACATTTCGGTTCAACATTGATATTATATTTTTTAGCAAGCTCTCAAACTATTAAGGTAGCCGGTAGACAGGATGCGTAATATTTGTTCTGTATAAATACTCTTTCAACATTGTCGAGAATAATGTTTAATGTTTCTACCATGTTTAACACCACGCTGTCGACTATGCAATGAATCCATTATCATAGCTGCAGCCTTTTAACGGACTCGTTATATTAATGTTTTCAGCAAGTAATATATTCAAAAACGCGTAAAACTGCTTGTTGTATGTACATCTGCTGCATACTAAACCTTGAATATTAATTCTGAACGCACCTTATTTTTTCGAAGGCATGCATGCTACTTTTCTGAACGCACCCCAACCGAGGTTATAAATAGGGGTGCATTATAAGCAGAACGCAGGAGCTTCAGAGCCCCTTCTGTCTTTGTACGTTAGAGAGAGCAGACGTATTTTGAGCCATATTTATTTTGTTACAGAGTAAAAAAAAAAATGCCGATCCCAAGTGAGTACGTCGAGTTAATTAGGGCCCAGATGGATACCCGTAACTTAACAACGATTACCTGTGGTAAGATATTGCAGGACTGTACTCGTGCAATTCGCAATTTAAATAAACTTTTGAAACGCGCTGAGTCTGTGGCTGAAAAGTCTCATATAATAGCGTGTTTAGCCCAAATTAGGGGGTTTCAGTCATTACTAAAGGACCGTAAAGTGGGCGGGGGTAGTGGGAGACGTCGTGCAGAAACGGCTTCTTGTAGAGTAAAGTGGGAAGATTTACATTCGGCATTCCAATCGAGAATCAGGACGGGTGTTATTATTAACAAACGTCATACTGATGTACGATCATTTTTAGAGGACTGTTTGGCAATTTTTAAGCGGCGAATTCAAAACGCACTAAAAAAAACTACTGCACTCAAAGTTAACACCACTCTTTGTGGGGATTTTGAAATTAGTAAAGCAGACGAAATTTTAAAGGATACAAAGTACATTACTACTCCGAATGCCCCTATTTTAGGTAACACAAACTTAAATGAGTGGTTTGCCGATCATGTTAAGAACCCTATTTTAGTTGAATTAGACACGTTCCAGGAAAGAAATTCTGGGTGGGCACTACGCAAAATTATGCATTTAATGGTATCTATTAATCATTATAATCCTCTTCGGGTCGGAACTTACATCGAACTTCCAAAACAAATAGCTAAAAGAAGGGCATGCATCAATGTAAAAAACAGTGATGAAATGTGCTTTGCGTGGTCCATCGTTTCCGCATTATATCCCGCGTTCAAGAATTCTGACCGAACTTCTTCATACCCAACGTCTCAGTCAGTTCTAAACTTGGAAGGTATTACGTTTCCCATGACAATTAATCAAATTTCAAAGTTTGAAAAGCAAAACCTAATATCCGTTAACGTATATCGACTGCAAAAAATTGGAAAAAATTATCTGGTTGTGCCATATTATATACCTGAAAATAAGCATCCTAACCATATAAACTTACTACTTTTACAAGACAGCTACTTTTCCTCAGATGATGATATTGATTTAAGCCCTATAAAATACCATTTTGTTTGGATTAAAGATCTTTCACGCTTACTATCAAGGCAATTGAGTCTTGATGGGCATCGAAAATTTTTTTGTGATCGCTGCCTTCATTATTTCCACACGCAGATGACGCTAGATAAGCACACGTCCGAATGCTCTAAAAACAAGACCTTAGCAATACCTCGGATGCCTGTAGAAGGCAATAATATTTTGGAATTTAATAATTTTAAACATAAGGAAAAAGCCCCGTTTGTTATATTCGCAGACTCGGAAAGCTTGCTAATACCTGTAGCCGATGATATAGAAAAAAACACTCAAAAGGAACAAGAGCATGTCCCTTATAGCGTCGGTTATTATGTAAAATGTAATTATGATGATTCTCTATCATTTTATAAAAGTTACACGGGCCAAGACTGTATGCAGTGGTTCATGCGCGAGCTTCAACAATTTGCTGAAGACGTCGAGACGGTCTTTTTATGTGATTTGCCCATGGAACCGCTTACGCCTGCCCAGCAACAAAGTTTTTTGGCCGCTACTCACTGCCATATATGTGAGAAACCATTTACGGAAGACGATAAGCGTGTTAGAGATCACTCACACTTCACCGGAAAGTATCGAAACGCTGCACATGAGCACTGCAATCTACAGTATCAGGATTCGCACACAATACCTGTCCTATTCCATAACTTGAGTTGCTATGATGGGCACATGATAATACGGGCGCTATCTGAAATAGAGGGGAAGATTGATATATTACCTGTAAATAAAGAAAATTACATCTCATTTACGAAGCATATAATGGATAGTACTGTTCATTTTCGATTTATAGATAGTTTTCGCTTTCTTGCTAGCGGTCTGGATAAGCTTGCATCATACTTATGTGAATATCCTAACCTAAAAGCAGAGTTTGAACACCTGGGGGAAGAACTGAACTTACTTACCCGAAAGGGTGTTTTCCCTTATGATTATATGAACGCTTGGGAAAGATTGAATGAGACTGAACTCCCTCCTAAAGAGGCGTTTTATAACAGCTTAGAAGATGTAGCTATAAGTGACGCGCAATATTTAAATGCGCAGAAAGTTTGGCAAACTTTTAATTGCCGTACCATGCAAGATTACTCAGACTTATATCTTAAAACGGATGTAATGCTTTTAACGGATGTATTTGAAGCATTTAGGGATATATCGCATAGGACATATGGCCTTGATCCTGCATGGTCGTATACCCTACCTGGTTATGCGTGGCAATGTTTATCCCTCTTAATTCATCGAGAAGATATGATAAAACTTGAGCTGCTTACTGATTTAGAGATGCTAACATTCATAGAAAAGGGAGTTCGCGGGGGGCTAAGTCAGTGTTCAAAGAGGTATGCAGAAGCCAACAACAAGTACATGCCAAATTATGACCCAACTAAAGAAGACTCCTATCTCATGTACTTTGATGTCAATAATCAATACGGCTGGGCAATGTCGCAATATCTACCTTATGGCGGCTTTAGATGGCTTTTAGAAAACGAGATATCTCACTTAAACATTAGTGAAATTTCAGATAAATCTGCCGAAGGGTTTGTTTTGGAAGTGGACCTGGAAATACCTGAAAATTTGCATGATAAGTTTTCCGATTTTCCATTATGCCCTGACCATGAAAAACCACCTGGGGCAAAGAATGAGAAACTTTTGGCTACGCTACACAATAAAACAGAATACGTAATACACTATAGAAACTTAAAGCAAGCTCTAACTTTGGGTGCAAAATTGAGCAAAATACACCGAATATTAGCCTTTAAACAATCTCCATGGCTAAAATCATATATCGACCTCAACACGGGGCTGCGCCAAAATGCCAAGAATGAGTTTGAAAAGAATTTTTTTAAACTTATGAACAATGCCGTATTTGGAAAGACAATGGAGAATATCCGGAACCACTCTGACGTCAAACTTATAACGAAATGGGATGGCCGCTATGGCGCTGAAGCCTTAATATCCCGGCCAGAATTTAAAAGCAGCACAATTGTTTCCGAAAATTTAGTAATTGTCGAGCTTGCAAAAACACAAATTTATTTTAATAAGCCGATTAATGTCGGCATGTGTATTCTTGATTTGGCAAAGACTACGATTTATGGCTTTCACTACGAGTACATGGTTCCACGTTTTGACACCTGTAGTGTATTGTATACAGACACAGATAGTCTTATTTACGAAATTAAAAACCATGATGTGTATCAGATAATGAAACGAGACTGTAACGATTATTTTGATACCTCAGATTATGCCCGTGATAACGTTTATACGATTCCACAAGTGAACAAAAAGGTGCTGGGAATGATGAAAGATGAGAACAATGGCCGCATTATGACCCATTTTGTTGGTCTTAGGTCTAAAATGTATGCTATTAAACTGCTTTATACTCCAGACGAGATTGAGTAAGAACGGGTAAAACTAGAGAATTTAAACAAAGAGCGGGCGGAAATTGATAAGGTTTTATCTAACTTGGGCGTTACCAAAAAGATAAAGGGCATTAAAAGGTCTGTTATTAAAAATAAAATCACATTTGAAGATTACGTCACCTGCCTTGAAACTTGGTTGGAAAAGCCTATTTCACAGCGTCTAATTAGGTCCCAAAAACATGAGCTACATACTATAAAACAAACTAAAATCGGTCTCAGCCCTTATGATGATAAGCGGCAAATATCGAAATCTTCACCCAGCACATTACCATGGGGGCATTGCTCACTTATGCATGTGGATGACTAAGTTCAACAGGGTCTGTTCAACAGGTCAACAGACCAACAGGGTCTGTTCAACAGGTCAACAGGCCAACAGGGCAGTTCAACAGGGTCTGTTGATCAGGGTCTGTTCAGTTCAACAGGGTCTGTTCAATAGGGTCTGTTCAGTTGTTCATTATTAGTATTATAATTATTCATATTATTATAACATTAGCACTCATATTATTATTAACATTAAAATTATTTTTATTACTAGAATAATCTACTAACGCACACATATTATATCCTAACCTGTATAACTTTCAAAAGAGCCCATATTGGTTGTACAGTAAAAAGAAGGCCAAAATACTAACGCACACATATTATATCCTAACCTGTATAACTTTAAAAAGAGCCCATATTGGTTATACAGTAAAAAGAAGGCCAAAATACTAACGCACACATATTATATCCTAACCTGTATAACTTTAAAAAGAGCCCATATTGGTTATACAGTAAAAAGAAGGCCAAAATTCCCCCTGTATAACTTTAAAAAGAGCCCATGTTGGTTATACAGTAAAAGAAGGCAAAAATTCCCCCTGTATAACTTAAAAAGAGCCGTATATTATGTTATATATAGAACTGTTTTCTGATTTCAAATCAGATAACGAAAAAAATTATTCCACAAATGGTTTTGCTTTGAAAATTCGTTTTTCCATAAAAATCGAATGGGGACAATATGGGCCACGTTCACGTCGTGTCCCTGTTTAAACCGAGTGCCCTCTGGTAAGTGTAGTGTTTTTCAGGTATTTTTGCTCTTACCCTCGTTTCAAGTTGTATGTATAAGTTAAGGATAATATTCTATCTATAAGCGAATATTGCACATTACTCCTACTCTGTTCAAATGTCCATACCCGCCAATGCCTTTTTCCATTCATTTTTTTGTTAGTTTTTAAGTTTGTATATAGATATGCCTATTCTTGCACGGTAAATGGTCCTAATATGAATGTTTCTAGTCCTAGTTTTTTAATTGTATGTAGATATGCCTATTCTTGCACGGTAAATGTTTCTAAACCTTAGTTTTAACTGTAAATATTTTTCGCTAAATTTTGAACTTATAATATATTGTACCTATATACAAGATTGGCGATAAGTGTCTTGTGCCAAATTTTTATTTCGTTCAGGTATTATTTTTGATGCAAGATACTTGTCTTATTTAAATATTTTTGCTAACTAGTGCTGTAATGGTGTATTTGACTTGAAAAGTGTATATATTTCTGAAATAAAACGTTGTTAAATGATTACAGATGTCTTTTTATTTACGCCGATTTTTTATTCCTTTAATGTAATATACCAGGGTGGTAGTAAGTGATATTGTTATGTTGTAAATGTAAAAAGTTTTAAAATTTTTATTTTACGCAAATTTATTTATTCCTTTAATGTAATATACCAGGGTGATAGTAAGTGATATTGTTGTGTTGTAAATAAAAAAGTTTTAAAATTGATTGATTTTATTTAATTGTGCAATCCTGAATGGCATTCCGATGGGGTATTTATATGGGTATTTTTATCAATGCGATATGGGGGAATGCTGTTGGAAGGTTTAAGATTTGTTAATAAATTGACATCGATAATAATATATCCCTATAACCACACTTAAGGTTCTTTGTTTTACCTAGTTACTGTTGCGAACGGGTATTGCAAGATGACCTAAGCGTATTTTTTTAAATTTTCAGTATTGGAACGGCGGTGCTGCCGTTTCGACAATTTTTATGTTGAATAAGGGGAAATATTGGTTTGGCAACGCCATTAGTACTGGTTTGTCGATAAAATGGTGAGTGCATTATAAAAGCTAGGTTTACCGCCATTTTGTCATCATCGTCACACTTAGGTTTGTTAATAAATTGGTGAAGGCAATATTTGCTGATAGGGGCTTCTGGTTGCATAAGTTCAGGTAGTACCCGGATGGCGGGGGGTATGCGCGAACGTAATTATAGATGGCGTCTGAAAATACTGTTTGCCAAAAGGACATACTAGATCCCCAGTTGTCTAATTACATGCCACGCGGTCTCTAACAATGTTCATTGATGACATGTTAGGGCGCATGCATACTGCAACAGATGTAGCAATATTATGCAGACAAAAACAACTATGGCTGCCGCCATTTGCCATCGTCTCCACACTTGGGCCCTTTGTTCCACCTATACGTTATAATTGTCGGGTTCCCCATATTTTTAGCTTGTCAACATTGATCAACTCTTTTAATGTATACGCTCTCGTAGCGTATTTTGCAAGGCTTTGAGGTTCGGGCCCAGAGGATTATGGTTCAAATCCCACCGAGGACAAAAACTTTTTTATGGTATTATTATATTTTAAAATATTTTAACTGATTTACAACGTCATACCTACCATCGCGGTAAACAAGATATGAAAAGCAGGTAGCGCTACAGGTCTCAAGATTACAGGTACGTACATCTCCCCCGTTAGGTGGCACCCCTACAATGATGTTACTATATAATCGGGGTAACACGTGATCTGGGTTCCGTTGGGACAAAAGTTAGGTTAGAATAATGTGTGGGGGGTTAGGTGACAGCAGTGGAGGGTTCCACACAGGTCAATAGGGCCCTATATTACCGACATCGAACAGTTATGACGTCGCTCACTAGGTGGCGATAGTAGCTGGGTCCGCTTGGGTTAAGAGAGGATGGCGGCTTCCAGGAAAAGTGCCGCGCCCCTAAAATGGCACCAAAACTGCAGATTTCAGCTCCATGTTATTTCTTATGAGATTTTGAGCTGAGATTGGTACAGCATTACTACTAGTGTGACATCATGATGATATATTTTTTTAGATTATATGGTATATATTTAGGTCCCTCTTATGGTTACCTACGTACCCCTATACAGGTAAAGTCTGTAAAATATCAACTCCCTAACTTAATTAATAACTGAGCTATAGAAGACGGGAGGTGAGATGCTGGACCCGGTATATCTAAATATTTGTATCCTTTTATTATTTGCTCATTTTATTATATAATTTTTTTCTGTTTAACCTACCTTCTATACATTTATTTATTTATCGTATGGCAACACATGTATCTTAATCTACTTAATTATGTCAAACAAAATAATAACAATCTCAAATCTTAATGTCTAAGTTTTCGATCCAGGTGACAGCCGATGGAGTGGCCCCCAAGAAATCTCTGGTCGAGCAGTGACTCTGCCGGTTTATACAGTCATAGGCCAGGTGATGGATGGTTTGTCGTTCGCCACAATCGCAAGCGTTGCTTTGTGTTTTTCCCCATTTGTATAAAGAGTCCAAACATATGCCAGTTTCGGTACGGATGCGGTTTAGGTAGCACCATGTTTTTCTAGGGAGTGAGGATCCAGGAACTGATTCGCTTATATGAAGATTGTTATAGATATCAGGGGGCACACTATTTTGCCAGAATTGTGTCCACTCTTCTTCTAGTTTAAAGTTTTTTGCGGTAAGAAGTGCAGCTGTTTGGATTGGAGGTTTTCTGGAACGAAGCCTGTGACCAAGTTGATCGATATCTTCATGGATTTGAAGATGTGGGTTGCTTAGGATCTTTCTATATTCCCTGCACAGAGCGTCTGAGCGTCGTAGGTAGGCTGGCGGTATATTGCATAGAGCCGGTAACCAGTATGTAGGTGTGGGTTTAATAGTGCCGCTAATTGTTCGTAGGGTGTTGTTGAGTTGGACATCTACCAATTTTGAATGTGGGCTGTTTAGCCAGACAGGTGCACAGTACTCAGCTGTGGAGAACACAAGGCTCAGAGAGGAACAACGGAGCGTTTCGGCTGAGGCTCCCCAACTCGTGCCGCTTAATTTGGAGATTATGTTGTTTCTCGTTCTTAATTTAGCAGCTACATTTGTTAAGTGTTTTTTGAATGATAGTGTGCGATCTAAAGTAACTCCCAGGTACTTGGGGTGCTTATTGTGCTTTAGTCGGATGCCGTTAAATACGACATGCAGTTCTGTATTCGCCATTTTATTATTTAAGTGAAAGCACGATGTTTCGGTTTTGGTTACACTAGGTTTGAGTCTCCATTCAGTGAAGAATTTGTTCATGGCCTTTAGGTCTTCGTTCAGGACGTTCTCTGCTATTTGTAGGTTTTTGTGTCTAAACCCAAGAGCCATGTCATCAGCATAGTTGAATTTCTTAGATCGAGTTTTAGGTAGATCAGATACGTAGAGATTGAACAGGAGCGGAGCGAGAACGAACCCCTGCGGCAAGCCATTGTTTAGTATTCTCTTTCTACTTGATTGGTCGGCCATATGTACCTGGAATGTGCGATTACTGAGCATGTTGTCAATGAGTTTTGTTATTGTTTTGCATCTGATGGTTTTGAGTAGCTTGCACGTTAAGCCCTGGCGCCAGACCGTGTCGTATGCTGCAGTTAAATCTATGAATACGACTGACGATTTTTCTTGATTTTGGAAGCCTGCTTCTATAAAAGTTCCTTTTATACAGGACGAGTCGAAAAAAAAACGGACTACACTCCAGAAATGTATTTGTAGTAATGCACAGGATGTTTCTTGTTCGTTGATATTATAGGGTATATGCTAAACGGTAAGAGATACAAAAAAACTAAGATATGTGTCCCGTTATATTTTTTAGTGTTTAGTTTAATGGCGCAATCAGATCTACGCTAACTAGATTGGTTTAGAAGATACAGGGTGATTCTCAAAATCGGCGGTTTTTATTATCTCTTATGACCCGGTTATTTATGGAGATAAAAAGAAAGTTTTATGACTTTTTACGTAGAATCCAGTGGAGTATTTAAAGAAGATATAGATGTGTTAATTTTTGAGGTATTATCAAAACTAGCATTTTCCTTAATGGGGCACCCTGTATCTGGGTGTCTCAAAAAATTGAATTTTTTCTTGCGATTGCATAAATACAGGGTGGCCAATTAGTACGACAAAGGTCAATATCTCCTGTACCATTAAAGATATCGGAAAACTTTTGACAAAGCTTATTAATGGTTAAGAGATGCATCTTTTAAAATTATTTTCGTCTATACAGGGTGCTCCAAAATAGCGGCACGGTAGAAATTTTATATTTTTTAAATGGAACACCCTGTATATATTTACATATTTTAATTTGCCGTAAATTACTGTACATAGCACCATAATTATTTATCCACATTTTAGCAACGTTGCCGAATAGATGGGAAAATCCCTTAAATTTGTGAAAAAACATCGTTCAATAAAATGTGTAGTATTTTTTAACTTATTATAATTGGAAATAAAATATTTTTATAATGGAAAGAGAAGTGTCGACAGAACTCGCCTAGGGTAAAATAAATTCATATTTTTGTACAGGGTGATTTCTACGGACATGCCAACTTTACGAACTTTAAACCTAATTTTCTCATTTTTTTCAAATGAAACACCCTGTATTTGATAACTTTGACTTGTAGGGATTTTCATCCTCTTTAACTTTTGTTAAGGTCTTTTCATGCCTATCTCTACAAATATTGGTCGTATTTCAGTTTTTGTCTAAAACTCTAGCAAAAAACTGAATGTATTTTACCATTGTCGTTTTTCTAGTTACCTATGACATAGAAAATAAAAACAAACGTTCTTGTTTAAAATGAAACGTCAGTTTGTTTGTAATATAATGACAATTATAGTGATTTGGTGAGCTATTCTTCAAAAATTAATAAAAATGGATTTTTCAAATGTCGAAATGGTGGATATGGTTTTTGTATTAGGAGCTAGTGACAAAAACTGCTTGTTAGCTATGAGGATATATCAAGAAAGATATCCAAACCGAAGACAACCCAGTAGAAGGGCGTTTGAAAAAGTAAAGGAGCGTTTTCAAACAACGGGGAGTGTAGCCTATAAAAAACAAGAAAGAATAAAACGTGTTTTAACGGAAGAAAATCAATTAAATGTTCTTTTAGCAGTCACTGAAAATCCACACATTGGCCAACGAAATATTTCCGACCAATTAGATATTCGCCGTTCATCGATTCAGAACATACTGAAAACAAACAAAATGCATCCTTACCATATCCAGTTACTGCAGGAACTAAATGAAGGAGATTTTCAAAAGAGAATAGATTTTTGTGAATGGACGCAGGAAAAAATGAGACAACAACAAAATTTTGCACATTTAGTATTCTTTTGTGATGAAGCAACATTTCATAAAAATGGAAACGTAAATAGGCATAATTTTCACTATTATGCTACAAGCAATCCCTATTTTATAAGAACCCATTCACAAAACAGATGGTCCTTAAACGTTTGGGGAGGAGTTGTAGGAGACTATGTTATTGGACCGCGTTTTTTTGAGGAACAAGTAACTGGACAAGTATATTTGGACTTCTTACAAAACGATTTACCACAATTAATGGCTCAGATACCGAATGAAATTCGTGAACGTCTTTGGTTTTTACATGATGGAGCCCCCGTGCATTATACAGGACCTGTTACTAACTTTTTAAATGAAACATATGGGCAGCAGTGGATTGGAAGAGGAGCGCCCGTACCATGGCCGGCTATATCACCAGATCTAACAAAAATGGATTTCAGTATATGGGGATTTGTAAAGGATCAGGTATATAAAATAGCCCCCACTACAAGAGATGATATGAAAATTCGTATTAGAAACTGTTTTCAAACTGTAACTCGGGAAATGTGTAGAAACATGACTCATTCTTTTGAAAAACGTATAGAATTGTGTATTCAAGTTAATGGGAGCCACTTTGAAGAATTAATTAGGTAATTTTAAATCAATTAATTTAAATTTTAAAAATTGTCCTCAAGCTTAAATCGGTAAAAAACTTAAATCTAAAAATTGTTTCGAGTTATTATTTATGTAAATTAATAGAAAAACTACAAAACTGACGTTTGTTTGTATTTTCTATGTCATAGGTAACTAGAAAAACAACAATGGTAAAATACATTCAGTTTTTTGCTAGAGTTTAGACAAAAACAGAAATACGACCAATATTTGTAGAGATAGGCATGAAAAGACCCTAACAAAAGTTAAAGAGGATGAAAATCCCTACAAGTCAAAGTAATCAAATACAGGGTGTTTCATTTGAAAAAAATGAGAAAATTAGGTTTAAAGTTCGTAAAGTTGGCATGTCCGTAGAAATCACCCTGTACAAAAATATGAATTTATTTTAACCTAGGCGAGTTCTGTCAACACTTCTCTTTCCATTATAAAAATATTTTGTTTCCAATTATAATAAGTTAAGAAATACTACACATTTTATTGAACGATGTTTTTTCACAAATTTAATGGATTTTCCTATCTATTCGGCAACGTTGCAAAAATGTGTATAAATAATTATGGTGCTATGTACAGTAATTTACGGCAAATTAAAATATGTAAATATATACAGGGTGTTCCATTTAAAAAATATAAAATTTCTACCGTGCCGCTTTTTTGGAGCACCCTGTATAGACGAAAATAATTTTAAAAGATGCACCTTTTAACCCTTAATAAGCTTCGTCAAAAGTTTTCCGCTATCTTTAATGGTACAGGAGATATTGACCTTTGTCGTACTAATTGGCCACCCTGTATATAACACTTAATATTTTGCTTTGTTCTAAATAGCTAAAATACCAAAAAACAAAATTTTTTTTAGTTGGCCATGGATTAAATTTTTTAAGCGTTTGTTTTTGTTTGTTCACATGTCATCAAATTCATTAACAATTAGTATTGGTTTTGGCACTTGTTGTTAATGAAATATTTTCGATTAAATTTTTTTAAAAAAGGAGTCCAAACAGAATATTTTTCAAAACTATGAAAAATTAAACATGTTTGAGTCTATATTGAGAGTAATAAAAATAAAGACGCAGCTTTAGACCTCTATTTTGACCGTTATACGGAACGACGACAGCAAAAAAAAACAAATATTGCAAAGATTATATCACAATTTAGGTGAGTATGGATCATTTGGAAAACCAAGAGGTAAGATTTACAATGAGGAAAATAGAGAAAGAGATGAAATTATCACATTAGCTTGTGTTGCTGCTGATTCGACGGTATCTAGCCGTAATATTGAATCAGATATTGGCACAAGTAAATTTAAAGTTTTAAAAACGTTAAGAAAGCATAAGTATCAACCGTATAAAATAAGAAAGGTTCATAACTTACATCCTGGAGATGAAGAGCGGCGTTTAGAATTTTGTCATTGGTATTTGCAATAGATTAATCGGAATCCCAATTTTTTTCAAAATATGATATGGACTGACGAGACTTTTATATCTATCGAAGGAATTTTTAATCGACATAACAATAGATATTGGTCAAACATAAATCCTCATCAGACGGTCGCCAGGGTACAACAAGGACGGTTTGGGTTCCATGTATGGGTTGCGCTATATCAAAACAGGGTCCTTAACTACAGGATTTTTAATGAAAATTTGAATGCTGAAGGATACATCCAAATTTTGGAAGAATGTGTAGTAATAGAGTTGGATAACATGCGATTAGCTGCAAGAAATAATGTTTATTTACAACAAGATGGTGCTCCAGCATATAATAGCCGGTAAGGCACTTACTAACTGCGAATTTTGGCGAAAATTGGCTTGGTACATATGGACCAAACAGATGGCCTCCGGATTCCCCCGACCTGACACCACTCGACTTTTATTTTTTGGGATTTATCAAAAATGAAATATATAAAACCCGAAGTAATACTATAGAAGAACTTAGAGCAAATTTTATTAATTGCATTGGAAGAGTGCCAAATATTCACATCAATAACGCGACTTATTCAGTTACAAGCCGAGTCCAAAAATGCATCGAGCAGAATGGAAGGCAATTTGAGCACATTTCATGATTAAGCACCTATGCTAATTGTTGTATATATACGAAATAATTGTTGAGTTGTTATTGTTTGGAACACAGTGTAAAAAAGTACTACCCTGTATTAAAACATTTGAATATCCCGCCATTTGTCAAGATCACGGAAGTCAAGTTAGTTGATCATGGACGACACACGTCGCGGGTCGCTCTGATTTCGGCCCACCAGAAAATGCATAAAAGTAAGTAAAAAATACATAATAATTTTAAAGTTGTTAGCAGGACACATTGCTCGACGTTCATTAACTAAATATACAGTCCGCTAAAAGATTTCGAAGGGAAAAAGCACATCGAACCTAGTGTCCGTTCACATCGGGTACTAACAGTTATTATAAATTTTTGTTTGTTTTTTGTAGTTGTTGTTTTAGTTTATCAATGTTTTAATATTCCTGCATGTTGACTGGGTTTTTAATATACCTATAATAAAATAAAAGAATAATTATTCAATCCATGGCCAACTAAAAAAATTTTTGTTTTTCTTGGTATTTTAGCTATTTAGAACAAAGTACTGTTGTGGTCTCTTGGCCTTGATGTTTCCGCACAATGAGATGTTTTGCTTGATTTACAAATAAATCCTCAGAAATACGTGCTTTACTTATTGATATTGTTCAATCGTAATTTTTTCAATAACTATTGAGTTTAGGTATAGGACATGGTACATGAAACATACTTAGAATTCAATGCAAAATTCAAAAATGAAACAAAAAATATATATGTTTTCATTTGAAAAAATGAAGTTGATGGTCGTAACTTGTTTTTGGGCTACCCTGTATACATGAATTTACCATGAAAAAAACACATTAAGAAATGAGAATCGACGGGTCAAACCATTTTTCCAAAAAACACCGCTGAATTTTAAATGAATTTAGACATTAATACTTTTGGGACTCACTGTATACATTATTATTTGTACGTAGCACTTTTTATCTGTTCTGTAACCAATTACTTCCTGAAGATACAAAAGGCAGATTTTGAAAAACGAATTCGATGCCTAAATGAATCCTTCAAATAGTATATTTTAATCTTCTTATTAAAAATATCATTGACTTTAGTTTAGTGAGTGGAGCATTAAAAAGTCGCAGGCCGTTTCCAAATACATGGTTTTACATAATATTCGCTCAAATGGATTATCAAAATTATCTTTAGAGCGGATATCGTAAGAATGTTTTTCAGAGTGATTTTTTAGATAAGCTGGCATTAAATTATTTTTTTCTTTAAATATTATTTTTATATTTGATACTTCAATGCTCTGCTCTATATTATGCCAATTTAAAGTATTTAACATTAGTTTGATGGGGGTATACTTGTTACATCCTAGGATAATTCGCATTGGTTATTATATACACTCGATCACTTTAGCATCCCTTCGGACTCGTCCAGTTGACAGTGAGGTGTTTATCAAGTGTAGCAAAGTAGCAATGGATATCCCACCTGATCAAAAACATGTTTAATAAGCTTAGCCAAGTACATCAACGGTTTTAACCCCGGGTTTATTGAATTCCCATAATATATTTTACATACACTTATTTCTCTAATCAGTGCTTGGTAGCCCTGGCCTCGAAAACACTTTAAACTAAATTAACAATGTTGGATACATTTTCAACTAAATCCTAAATGTAATTTGACATGTTTAATGAATTGATAATATTTTTTATGATTTTTGATATCTTCGGGTATTTTATTATAAGTTTTTGATGCTTGTACAATCGGGTTATTTAATCCTATATTTGTTTTAGTTGTTTTACAATAGATATTATTTTGGGATCTGGTTTCGTGACTATGTACATTATTGGACATTAAAATATTTATAGGGTCAGTTAGCTAGTAGTCGGACAGTTTAGGTAAAACCTAACTTTTATATTCAACTGTACTTCCTACATTAGAGCTTTAACTTTAAAAGAAATTTTAAAGTATCTTTTAATATATATTTTAATGCTCAAGTAAACTTTTATTTTAATGGAGTTTACCAAAACTTTACAATTAATTTTTTTCATTAAAAAGTGCATTTTCGCTAGTAGTCGGACACTCTTAGCCATTGGTCGACCGGGCATGCGCCAGTAGTCGGACAGCATTTTATTGGTTAGATGCTACCAGACCTGTATTCAAAAATATTAAGTTAAGACTAAAACGGTAATACCAGATGAATACTAGTAATAAAGTAGATCCTACAGGTTTTTAATATACCTACCGAAATTATGATTCCTTTATTTGTGTTAAAACCTATACTTTTCCTAAAAAATACTTCTGCGATTTTAGACGATACGACTTTACCCTTGACCCGGTCCTGTACTGTGGATTTAGGGGCACCATATTTTCTGCATGTATCCCGTAACTGAGCACCATTTCGAACGTCTTCAACAGCTTTCTTTAAAGATTCATCACTGTATTTGTAAAACTTCCCTTTAGGTTTGGGTTTCATAACTCTAACAATTTAAAAAATGTTAAATTCTTGTGGTTTTTGGCAAAGTTTGCCAAACGAAAATGTAATTGTCCCATCTTCCCAACATAGTAAAACGTGCAGTCGCCAGTGGTCGGACAAAGTTTTATAGATATTATCCAAGAAATGCACATAGTTTATGTTGTCCGTCCACTGGCTGGGAGCTTTCATAGCATTCATATATCAAACTGTTAAACAAAGATAAATTCTATGTCTATAAGTGTTAACTAAAAAGAGAAAACGAAAATGCGCCTTAAGGGCCCTATTCACATGCGAGTCGTCCGGCGGATCTGTCTGAGAGACAGATCTGTCGTAGGCTACACACAGGTGGAGTTGTCAGCAGACATATGCGTTGTTGCTACACATTCACGGACAAATCTGTACAGATGTGCGGACGGCATTTCTTTTTTATTCACTTCTGCTCGTTCTCGCTTTGTGAACTATTGTGTTTTATACCGGGCTATGGATAATAAAAAGAAACTGGCAATAATTGGAGGATTTATAGTTCTATTTGATGATAAAAAAAAGAAAAGACTATGGTCAAAACGATGGCTTTTAGAAAGACAAAAGTATACTCTCATACAAGTTTAATTAGAGAACTTGAAACAAGAGAGCCACATGATTTGCACAATTTTTTGCGTATGGATAATGAAGCATTTGAAACGTTATTAGAACATGTTTGCCCAGTAATTGAAAGGAATAACACCCACATGAGAGAAGCAGTGCCAGAGAGCGATTAATAGCCACGTTACGGTACTTAGCGACTGGAAGAAGTGTTGAAGACTTAAAGTTTAGTTGTGCAATTTCCCCACAGCTTCTGGGACAAATTATACCTGAAACTTGTTGGGCATTATTTATGGCACTAAAACATGAATATCTAAAGGTTAGTATGGATTATTTATTAGATATTAAGTACAGTTTTTAAGTAGTTTTAGTATAGTTACAATAACCAATTAGAGTAGGTACTTATCCATTAGTGTTTGTTAAATAATACAAATTCGGAAAGGTCAGCTGCCGTATTGTCATTTATTGTATTATTTGTTGGTGGTGTACATTGGTAGAGTGGAACAGCTTGCGGCTGATTAACCTCTATAGGTAGTGGAGATATTGTGGATTGTCCTAAGAAAGAATTGGACTGAAAAACTGATGTGGCAGAAGGTACTGGTCTGAATTGTCCTGGGAAAGGATTGGGCGGAACCACTGATGTAGCTGGTCGTGCTGCAAGCTGATTGCCATAGTAGTTAGTTGGATTTTGCCCATAATCATAACGGTCTTGATAACCCGGGGCTGAATACGGAGGCGCCGGTAATACGTGACTTGGTACGCGAAAGGTACAGTTTTCTGTCAGCCTTCCTAATTTACCGTAAAATAACACGTCGGAAATAATTTTCTGCGCAAAAATTGTTTGTCGTGCTTCCATAATTTCGAGATCCACTGCTACAGTTTTTCCAAAAGGCTCATATGGGGATGTTGGTATTTGTGGGGCTGTAAGAGCAACATTTGCTGCCTCTAAAAACTTGGCTTTTTTATAAGCTAGACTATTATTTGGGTTTGTGGATCTGCTACTTCTTTTATTATGCTGAGAGGGGCAGCTACTTAACGGGGTTGACGGCTCACTTACTGATGCAAATTCTTCATCCTGGAAAAAATTAAAATAATTTGTTATATCATGCTATTTATTTATACAAATTTTTTTTTCCAGTTTCCATCGAGCGCAAATGATTGGCTAAAAATTGCAGATGGATTTAAAACTTCATGCGACTTTGAACATTGCTTGGGAGCCATGGATGGCAAGCACATCGCCATAAAAAAAAACCTAGCAACAGTGGATCATTTTCTTACAATTATAAGGGATTTTTTAGCACCGTCTTGTTTGCCATTGTAAATGCTAATTACGAATTTATTAATGTATACACTGGAATAAATGGTAGAATTTCGGATGGAGGTGTCCTGCAAGAGACTGATTTTTACGACAAACTCGAAAATCACACTTTAAATATACCTCCTCCTAATAGTGTCGAGAAATCAGCAGTTAAATTACCATACGTTTTCATTGGAGATGATGCATTCACATTAACAGAAAATGTAATGAAACCCTATTCACTAACTGCTATTACTCAAGATGAAAAAATTTTTAATTATCGCCTATGCCGAGCAAGACGAGTGGTTGAAAACGTCTTTGGCATATTGGCTTCTCGCTTCAGAATATTACTAAGCACAATTAAATTAACTAATGTGGAAAAGGTTGATAAGGTGGTATTGGCCTGTTGTGTTCTGCATAATTTCTTAAGAAGGAAATGCTCTAATTACATAAATGTTCAGTCTATTCATCGTGAAAACAGTAATCACAGTAATCAAGATGTTGATTGGCGTGAAGAGCTTCGTCAGTTACATGGATTACAAAACAGACGAAGCTATTACAATGATATTGCTAAAAATGTCAGAAAAGCTTTTACCCACTACTATAACAATGAAGGACGAACTTCATTTCAAGAAAATATGATCAATTGAAATCAATAATTATACCTAAGTTCGAAAAGATTACAAAACGTGACATTACCTTTATCTGTTTCTTGGTTAAAAATAAAAGCAAAAATACAAAAATTACCCTTATTTCACTTTGACTGTCCTCTTCTGATTCCTGGGATGCCATTGAAGAGGTTCCGGGACGAACCTCTTCTTGATCTTGAGTGAATAAAAGTAATTCGAAATACCATAAGGTTGGCTCATAAACACTATCCGTAGAGGTTCCAGTTCTCTCACTTTTTCTAGTTTCCCTTAATTCTCATCTAAATCCAGCACGCAAGGAATCTATTTTTTTTCTTACATATTTCACATCTGCCTCCGGGCAAATTTCTTGGCATTTTTCAGCTAATACTTCATAGGCGTTATTTCGTATTTGTTTGTTTGCATAATCTTTACTTTTCACATTCCACAAGCATGGTTTTGATTTATACAGGGTGACTCGGATCTAAATGTACATACATCACCAGGAGATAGTGGACATCTTGGGGGTTCTAAATAATCTATCTTTAGTGGGTCCATCTTTCCTCGTTACTTAGATACAGAGTGTTTTATAAGGTTTGGCTCATTTTTGTTTTTGCCATAATTCTTTTAGCACCCGGTATAAAATGTTCATATTCGGTGGAAATATTTTGAGTAGCCATCGCTTTAAAATGCCGTATGAAAATTTTTTGAAATTCAGGTCCGGACTTTAAAAACAAGACTGATTTCATTTTCTTAAATTCAACACCCTGTATATCATATTTTTGTCAATTTTATTTTTTATTTGAAAAACACATAAAAAACTAATTCTAATGACATACTTATCAAAATCCTCGCACTCGCCGCTCAGCCATAATAAATTGCTCTTCTTTAGATGTTGAAACACATACAAAATAATAACTGTTTTTATAACGACAATAATACCAATAATAAGAAATAAACCAAAGTAATAAAATAGTGGCGTGTTAAAATTTGAAAATTTTCAATTCAATTTGACTCCCATGGCTCGGCACCTCAGAACAACGAAATATTGGGGGGCAACAAAACATAATAAGTCATTGTCAGTTGTAACCTGTCAGATTTTTGGGCATTACGATTATATTTTTGTTAAACATTTACTTCTTGTTTAAAATGCCCCATCAATTTTCAAACCAAGAATACGCTGATATAATATTTGTATATGGTAACGGGCGAGCCGCTTCTCGAGAGTATGAATTAAGGTTTCCTGGAAGAAGATGTCCAAACCATCAAACATTTTCAAATGTATTTTTTTATTTGTTCGTGAACAAGGACATTTTTCAACACAAAATAATATTGATCAGCCTGTAAGACACCCAGTTCAACAGGAAGAAGACATTTTAAATTTGATTGAAGAAAATCCAAAAACATCCACAAGGATAATTGCTAGACGTCTGCATATAACGCAAAAATTAACCCATTCAACAATAAAAAATGAAGGCTTATATCCTTATCATATCCAAGAGGTACAAAGGTTGGAGCCAGGTGATTATGCTAACCGTTTGTTTTTTTGTCAGTGGATTAGGAGGCACCAAAGAGATATTCACCGGACTTTGTGGACCGATGAAGCTCAGTTTACCAGAGATGGAGTCAACAATTCCAGAAATTGTCATCTATGGTCTCTAGAAAATCCAAATGCTATTAGGCAGTCGCACTCGCAACATAGATTTTCCATAAATGTTTGGGCAGGTATAATCAATGGTAAATTGATTGGCCCACACATCTTTGAAGAAAGATTAGATGGAAACCAATATTTACACTTTTTGGAAAACATTTTGCCAAATCTTCTCCAAAATGAGAATGTTAATTTAAGAGGAATGTATTTCCAACACGATGGAGCCCCTCCACATTATGCAAGAATTGTTTCCGAACTTTTAAACAATAGATATCCCAACAGATGGATAGGTCGTGGGGGGTCCCATTCTTGGCCAGCAAGATCTCCCGACTTTAACCCGCTGGACTTCTTTTTTTGGGGGTATATGAAAAATTTAGTTTACGAGGAAGAAATTAATACGCGGGACCAGCTCTTTCAACGCATTATCACTTCATTTCAGGAAATAAAAAATAGAACAGGTGTAATCAGAAGTGCAGTTTCAAATTTAAATATCAGAGGAAGAAAATGTGAAGAAGTTAATGGTGGGCATTTTGAAAATATTCTCAAATAATTATGTTTTTGTTATTTTTGTTATTATTGGTATTATTGTCGTTATAAAATCAGTTATTATTTTGTATGTGTTTCAACATCTAAAGAAGAGCAATTTATTATGGCTGAGCGGCGAGTGCGGGGATTTTGTTTGATAAGTATGTCATTAGAATTAGTTTTTTATGTGTTTTTCAAATAAAAAATAAATTTGACAAAAATATGATATACGTTGAATTTAAAAAAATGAAATCAGTCTTGTTTTTAAAGTCCGGACCTGAATTTCAAGAAATTTTCATACGACATTTTAAAGCGATGGCTACTCAAAATATTTCCACCGAATATGAACATTTTATACCGGGTGCTAAAAGAATTATGGCAAAAACAAAAATGAGCCAAACCTTATAAAACACTCTGTATCTAAGTAACGAGGAAAGATGGACCCACTAAAGATAGATTATTTAGAACCCCCAAGATGTCCACTATCTCCTGGTGATGTATGTACATACATTTAGATCCGAGTCACCCTGTATAATAAAATAAAACTTTCCCAAAATTGTTTATTATCCGCGAAAGCCATTCTAACAAAAACAAAACATAAACGAATCGAAACCTGCTCTTCGAAGGTAAGAAAACACGTAACGCATGCAATTTCTTTATGTCTGCCGCACAAATCCGTTGAGAACCACTACACACATGCGTACATGTCTGCTGGCTCGCTGTCGGTGCTCGTCACTTTGGACGACGGATGGCGAGCAAGAGATGTACGGCGAGCTTATGCATACACACATGCGGATCTGTCCGGCGAACACGTCCGTCATACAGATCCGCCGGACATACTCGCATGTGAATAGGGACCGTCCCATATCGGTATATGATATCTAAAATGTGATAAAAAGAAGGCATTGTATATCTTCAATTTAGTCTTGTTAGTAAGATAATTTCGACACTTGTATATAGACCATTTAAGAACATATGATTTTGACATGTAGTATAACCTAAACTTGTGACTTTGCCCCCCAGCAAATATAGCCGTTGTCAAATATGTAATGGTAATTTCATGGCTTTGACATAAACTTTAACCTAAATTTGTCAAATTTGCCCCCCAGCGACGTCATCCTTAAATGCCTATCATTGACAATATTTTTTTTGATAGAAGTTTTATGTGTTGGGACCAGTTAAGGTTATTGTCAATTATTAATCCTAGATATTTTATATTCTGATTCCTGAACTTCTTCTAAAATTAAGTTATTTATTTTAATATGCATATTATTAATTTGTTTATTTTTTTGTTTAAAGATCATATATTTCGTTTTATCAATATTTATTTTTAATTTATTATAATACAGCCAATTTAGATATAAATTTAAATCATCATTAATAATATTCAATGTCCTCTCTTCGTCACCCGTATACACCAGGATCGGATCATCCGCAAATGTAAAATACCTAGCCCTGAGATTGGCATATTATTTTAAATTCAATACGTAAATTGAATTTATAGAACCAAACCTGTCAAGGTGTACGAAAATATATTCTATACAATTTTAAGCATCGCTAAAACAAGAAAATCGGCATTCTGAAATGAAACACGCACTTAAAAAAGGTTTTTCATATGTTGTGCAAACGAAAATTAAATTTAAAATTAGCTTCGCTTTAAGTCTTCTTTAAAAGCAGTGGCGCAAATCAGCATTCTGCTATAACTAGGTCCGCGCTAAGCTGACTGTTTGCTGTGTTACACTGATGCCAGCCATGATGTCAAAATGAGGCGAGATAGGAAACAACCTGACTTTAATGTGATGTGAAATAAATAAACACTATTTTAAAAGTATTCCTTGATTTTTAAAAACTTTTATTTAATTAACATTTTTGGTTTGTGTGGTTTTATTATATTTTGCCGTCTGTGATATCTAGAAACTTATTCACTTTACTTCTAAATTAATTTGTTTGTCAACATGGGTGATTTGGGGGAGAAGAAAAATTATTCATGCGGCAATACAACAGAAATAGTGTTTTTTAAGCAAGAAAAACGACACAATGTAGAACAAAAAATAAAAACTGAGAAGAGTGACGATGAGGAAGCGGGGCAAATTGGGTAAGTTTACTGAGTTCAGAATTTTGATTTATTTGTGCTTCATTAAAAGTAGGTACCTACCCTCATCCATCCCAAATTGGGGGGTCTTTTTATTTTGAAAACTTTATTTATTTCTCTTTAAGTAGGTAGGTACCTACCTATAACAATTTTTAAATTATAAACTCTGAAATCTGGCTCCGAGTGTTATTATTGCACAGTTATCAGCAGAATGCATGCTTACAAACTAATTAATGTAGGTACCTACCTATGCCTAGTGAATTTTAACAATCAATTTAAGGCTATGTATATAATATGCTTTAGAAGCTTTCAGGTTAGTTATAATCGGTTATAATTATGTATAGGTACTTATTATGTGATAGTAAAATCTGTGGAATTGCATATCTGCTTCTTGTGTAGGGTCAATGTGGGTAATTGGAAACAGGGGTGATTGGAAACACTGCTCAAAACTATTTTAAAATACATTTGACAACAATGTAATAGCGCCCGCGGTAATCTTTCACAATTCTCTGAAGTGATGCCACTTTTGTTCTATATGCCATAGGTGTTTGTTTACCAGTTCTGGGACGGTTCATATTTATCGTTTTTTTTGGCGGCTAAACGGTTTTGTATATGTTCAAAAGTGTGCCGATTTTGTTGACTGGATTAAGGTAAGTACTGTGTTCATTTGTGGTAATTGATCAAATATGAATTATCTAACTACCATAGCCAAATGTTTATTTTATTGATATTTTTTATAATTTGAAGAATAACAGATGTTTACAAATACCCCCATAATACGAGAATTATGGGGAAAATGGAAATACCTTTTGGAGGTAAATAAAAACACTGTTTCGTATATAGAACTTTCTTTTTTTAGCGGTCATACAGCATATACCTTTAAAATAGTGCAAGTGCAGGTGAACTTTCCTATGCAGAAACGGATGACAGCCCTTGGGAGGAATAATTCGACGAGGCTGAAGAATTAGAAGCCGTAGACATAAACAATTTAAAACATGGAAAGTTTGCAATAATCAATTTTAAAGGTGGAAAAAGGATGACTATATTTTATAAATATCTGTGTTTAATTGAAGACGTTGACTCGGAGGAAGAAGAGGTTAAGATTACGGCTTTAAAATGTAAGGACAGAACTTGTAAACTTCTTTCTTTAGTAGAAAACGATGTAAGATTTGTAAATATTATTGAAATAATGGGAATAACTCCTGACCCAAGTATTGTAATAAAGGGGGAAAGAATGTATTTCAAGTTTCCTAAACGTCTTGTAATATTTGAAAAAGCTTAGACTTTAAAGCCTAATTTTATTTATGTTTGTTTATAACATGTAATCCTACCTATAATATTTTTATTTTGTTTGGAAAATAAACTATTTCTTAACTAAATTTGCATTTCTCATTGGGGGTAATTGAAAACATTGTAGTAAATATATTGTATTTTAAAAGTATAGAATATTCCAAATGTTTCCATTTGCCCACTTTTAATCATTTATTTTCGGTACGTAAATAGTTAGGTACATGTTTTCAATTACCCCCGAGAGCTGGTCATTTGTAAGAAAACCTGGGTTAAATGAAAACGTCCCATTTTTCAAAAACTACAAGTACTATAAGTAACATCTTTGCATATAAAGGTAGGATAAAGTTCTACGGTGCCCTGGTAAAATGCATTATAAATAATGATTACATTTTTATATGCACTGACCTGTCTGAAATCACGAAAATGAAAAAAGCGTTTCCAATTACCCACATCGACCCTATTTTTCTAAACATTAATTTACTGCTCAAGCTCCAATATTTTACTAAGTTCACTAGTGCCTAGCTCCCTATGTAGAGTCCTTGTATGTTTAAGTATGTAATAATTATATAGAATCTTGAGGACTTTATTTTGCAAAATTTGTGCAGGATAATTTTATGATTTACAGGGACAAACAATTATTCCCTGACCAAACAGAACAAGTTAAAGTTGAAGAAAAGGTAAATGGCTGCGATCAAATGTATAATTTGAACTATACTGAATGGAAATTAAAGAACGAAGAACAAGACATCAAGGACGAATTTGAAACAAGCGAAAACAGGTATACCTACTGTGCTTAAGCTTAGGTACACCATATACTGGGTGCTACAAAATATTATAGTAAAAGTCAAAGTCAAATATATTAAAGTTTTATGTTCTTCCTAGGTATAGGAGATGATAAAACAAAATTTGAGATTCCTGAATGGGCAAGGTTTCACATTTTTTACTTATTCAGTTCAATTCCATTTATTGTATATAATTTCAAGGTATGAAACATTACAATGGCAAAAATCTATAATATACAGGGTGTCCGGAAATGACGATGAAAAATTTTAAGGTATGATTCTACATAAAAAGATATGAAAAAAAGTTCATATTAACATAGGTCCGGAAATGCTTCCAGAGGGAGCTACAGGCCCTTGAAGATGGTGTCATAAAAGTGGTTTTTATTTAATTTATTAGGATCTACTTACAATACAGGAATTAACTTCTACGTATAAGTTAGAGTGATTGGAGGTCACTTTTTGAAAATATCAGGTGACCCATATTGCAACCAGTGGCGTGGGAACAAAGCGGTGGTTAGTTATTTAGGGTCATATTTTTTTTCGCCAAGTGTATTTTCGCTATATTTTAAATAAATTATGATTCTTTGAACACTTTTACGTAAAAAAGGTTCCCTTGGTATAAAGTCGTATAGTCGACCGTTTTCGAGATAAACGGACTTTAATGCTCAGATTTTTTTTTTTTGAATAATAATTTTATTAATAAAAATACCAACAAATCAATAACAAAATAATAAACAACGCTGTCCCTAAATTTTTAAATCATTTTCAATGTTATTATAAATTTTATAATAAGTGTTGAAAATGATTTCCGTTCATTTCAATGCATCCTCGAACTCGTTTTCTCATAGATCTTCTAACTTTTCTAAAAATACCAGGTTTATTTCTTATAACTTCACAACAAACAAACACCCGCTGCTCTAATTCTTCAACGCTGCGAACTGGTACTTCGTATACTAAGGATTTTAGGTAACCCCATAAAAAATAATCTAATGGATTTAGATCTGGAGAACGAGGTGGCCAAGCTACAGGGCCCCCTCCTCCTATCCATCGCTCAGGATAAACTTCATTTAAATGTGCCCTCACATTAAGACTGAAATGTGGTGGAGCCCCGTCTTGCATGAAGTACATATCTGTCCTTAGAGCATAAGGCACATCATCAAGCAGGTCTTGTAGCACATTTCGTAGAAACTCTAAGTATGATTCATCGTTTAATCTATTTGGTAAAATGTAGGGCCCTATTAAATAGTCCCCAAATATTCCTGCCCAGACATTAATGGAAAATGTTTCTTGGTGCCTTGATTCAAAAATCGCATGTGGGTTTTCGTCTGCCCATACGTGGTTATTATGGAAATTGATAATTCCGTCTCTAGTAAATCCGGCCTCATCAGTGAATAATATTTTACTTATAATGTCGGGATCTCGGTGCCATTTTTGTCTTGGCCATCGACAGAATTGCATCCTGGGTTTAAAATCTTCAGGTTTTAGAGCCTGAACTCTTTGAATGTGGTATGGGTAGAGACACTGTTCATGCAAAATTTCTAAAACCGAGCTCTTTGGAATGCCACCTTGCGTAGCTAGCCTTCTAATGCTTATCCTTGGGTTACCTGCGACTATTAAAAGAACTTTCTCTTCAGCTTCGACAGTTCGAATGGTACGTGGTCTACCAGTTGAGTAATCTTGTTTAAAAGATCCTTTTTCACACAGTCTTCTATGTACATTAATGAAAAATTGAATGCATGGAACTTGCCTGTCAGGGTACGTCTCTTGATATAATCTCCGCGCTTCGAGAGCGTTACCATTTGCTTTTCCATACAGAAAATGCATTTGTGCCATTTCTTGAAATGAGTAATTATTCATTTTTCAGCTTTTTAGTGAAATTCTTAAATAGTAAAAACACACAAGTCACAATAACGGGTTGTTCAACTAAAACTTCAAAAAGTGACAAAGTGAAGTTGCTTATTAAACAAGTTCAAATGCATTTGAATTAAGCCAACTATGATTTGTTGCGAAGCGCTTGGTATCCTATGCGTTACATTTTTAAATGAAGTTTTTGGTGGAATCCACAGGTGAATTTAAAAATGTACCCAATGTAGTAGGTACCAGTAAATTCGTTTTTCTTTTTGGCAATGGGTGTAAAAGAATAACTACATTTTAAAATAGTATTCAAGCATCTTCTTATTTTTATTACATAGCCTGTTTACTGTATTTACGCACTGCAGTCGTCCTTTTAAGTCCGTTTATCTCGAAAACTGTCGACTATACGACTTTATACCAAGGGAACCTTTTTTACGTAAAAATGTTCAAAGAATCATAATTTATTTAAAAGATAGCGAAAATACACTCGGCGAAAAAAATATGACCCTAAATAACTAACCACCCCTTTGTTACCACGCCACTGGTTGCAATATGGGTCACCTGATATTTTCAAAAAGTGACCTCCAATCACTCTAACTTATACGTAGAAGTTAATTTTTGTATTGTAAGTAGATCCTAATAAATTAAATAAAAACCACTTTTATGACACCATCTTCAAGGGCCTGTAGCTCCCTCTGGAAGCATTTCCGGACCTATGTTAATATGAACTTTTTTTCGTATATTTTTATGTAGAATCATACCTTAAAATTTTTCATCGTCATTTTCGGACACCCTGTATAATAATATACAGGGTGTTAGTGAATAAGTGCGACAAACTTCAGGGGGTGATTCTACATGAAAAAATAATGATAGTTTGCTATATAACTTTTGTCCGCAAATGCTTTGATTTCCGAGATACAGGGTGTTAAAGTTTTTATTAAAAAGTGACGATTTATTTATTGCTCTGAAACCCATCGAGATATGCAAATGAAATTTGGTAGGTTTTAAGAGGTAGTTATTGCGCATTTTCTGACATGCAATTAAGATTTTTATGTTTATCATTGGCGCCCATAAGGGTAATAATCTCAATTTTTTTTAAAGAAAAGAATGATACGCCACTGAGATATATCAAACTAAAAACAATTTTTGAATTTCTCATTTAATTTGTGACAAAAAATCTCTCCTGCCTTTTTTTCGTATTGGGCGCCGTTTTTATGCAAAAAAATAAAAGATCTTAACGCGTATTTTTCATTTTTTTAATACATTATTAAAAACTATCTAATACAATAACATTAAACCAGAACAATAACAAAAAATAACACTAATAAATAAATAGGCGCAAAGCTACAACAAATGTTGAAAATGACCTCCCTCAGACGTGATACAAGATTCAACTCTTCGCCTCATTGATTGTCGTATTCGCGCAAATATTCCTGGTGTATTTCTTATTGTCTCACAGCCGGCTATAATTCGATTCCTCAGGTCTTCAACATTTTCGACGGGAGTGAAATAAACTAACGACTTAAGAAAACCCCAAATGCAAAAATCTAGAGAATTTAAATCCAGCGATCGAGCAGGCCAATTTTCCGTACCTCCCCTACCTATCCAACGATTTGGATATAATGTATCTAAGTGATTATGTACATTAATGCTAAAATGAGCTGGTGCGCCATCATGCATGAACCAGAAGTGTTGTCTTAGCTGTAGGGGGATTTCTTCTAAAGTAGTAGGTAGCTCTTCCTGTAGGAAATTAAGGTAAGAGTCGCCTGTTAGTCGTTGTGGGAGGAAATATGGACCGACTAAATGATCATCAATTACCCCAAGCCATACATTTACTGAAAACTGATACTGAAAATGAGCTTCACAGATTCCATGTGGATTTTCCTCAGCCCATAAGTGATTGTTATGGAAATTTCGTATACACTGTCGTCCAAAATTAGCCTCGTCAGTAAACAAAACGCCATTTAAAAAATTAGGAATTTGAGCGATTTGATGAAGAATCCAATGGCAAAAAACTAGGCGCGGAAAAAAGTCTCTAGGTAGTAGAGCTTGCACACGTTGAATGTGAAACGGATACAATTGCTGTTCTTTAAGAATTTTAAATACAGTGAAGTTGCTTACATTCAATATGTTGGCAATTTTTCGAGTACTTGTTTCAGGTGACTCCGCAATTATTTCGAGAACTGCTTCCTCTAGTTGCACAGTTCGTACTTCTCGAGGGCGTCCGCAGTCAGCCGTTTGTTTCTTAAATGTACCATTTTCGCGCAAACGTTGGTGCAGACGAGCAAATATTGTGTGATGGGGTACTCTACGTCCTGAATACAACTCAGCATACAATCGTCGAGCTTGCCGACCATTTCCATTACTTCGACCATAGACATTTAAAATGCATGTCTGACAATTCCGCATTTGTATAATTTTCCATTCTTTTCGATAAAAGAAAAATTAATTACTTATTAACATTAATGCTATACCAAACTAAAAGCTTAAAAATGAAGAAACTGTAATAATTTGACATTTCGTTGAAATATTCGTATTTAACAGAATGTTGACAGTAGCCTACTAGATGATGTATTCAAGAAATGAAAAATACGCGTTAAGATGTTTTATTTTTTTGCATAAAAACGGCGCCCAATACGAAAAAAAGGCAAGAGAGATTTTTTTGTCACAAATTGAATGAGAAATTCAAAAATTGTTTTTAGTTTGATATATCTCAGTGGCGTATCATTTTTTTCTTTAAAAAAATTAAGATTAGTACCCTTATGCGCGCCAATGATAAACATAAAATTCTTAATTGCATGTCTGAAAATGCGCAATAACTACCTTAAAACCTACCAAATTTCATTTGCATATCTCGATGGGTTTCAGAGCAATAAATAAATCGTCACTTTTTAATAAAAACTTTAACACCCTTTATCACGGAAATCAAAGCATTTGCGGACAAAAGTTATATAATAATAATAATAATAATAATAATAATATCAATAATATCGTTTATTTCTCCAATTTAAAAGTAATACACATAGTCACAATAATTGGAAAAATCGTCAAAAAAAGATCGTTACAAAATTACAGAAAATACAAAGAAATAAAACAAATTACAAGAAAAATTCATTAAGACTATAGCAGTTCTTTTGTAGTAGATTTTTCTTTAGTCTATTCTTAAAAACATTAATATTAGGTGCTACTTTTATATTATTATCTAGAGCATTATAAAACCTAAAACAATTAAAATAAAAACTTTTTTGATAGGCTGCTGTTCGATGAGGCGGTGGCAACAATCTAGAGTGACCTCTAGTATTATAATTATGATTAAAGTGGCAGCCCTCAAAGAGGTGCTTATTTCTATACACATATGTACAAACCTCAAGTATATATACAGGGTGTTATGGAAATGACTTATTATATTTTAAGGGGCCACTCCTGAGGTGGTCTAGAGTTACACTTGATAGTTTTTTTTTCTAAAATCGGAAGTATTTTGAATTTTGTAAAATACCTTAAAACCGGACTATGTGCGCCTTCCATGATAGTTCAATGCCCCTGAACACATGTGTTTTTGACAAGACAAACTGCTGGAATGGTAATTGTTTAGTTTAGTGCAATTAATGTTGAATTTTGTGCTAAAATTTCGTATATAGACTAATTGAGGGTAGCTGATCACAATTTTCCTTTTGCGTTTTTACGGCAAATGCACTGGTTTTGAGAAAAAAAAATGTTAAAGTTTTTCACTTACAGGTTAGGGTATTCTTTCGGTGTCGCGTTTCACTTTCCTTTCAATTTCCTAGATTTTATGGTTTTCCCTTCAAAATATGTGATAAAACTTTCACCAAACTATCTGTTCATAAAATAAGAACAACATTTTAGCAAAATAACAATGGAAAAGGCACAAATTTAATTAAATTCGTTGTTAATACGCCGACAAAGTAGAAGCGTCTCTTTTCAGATTCATTGCACTCACGTTGCCAGATTGTTCTTCTTTTTCTTGTAATTATTAATGGCTTCCATCCAGGAGAATGATATGCTAGCTCGAGCCAATAGGATTCATTCAATTAATAAAAATGAATTGAAAAGTATAGGCAATTTATAATACACTAACAATCTGACAACATGGGTGCAGTTTGCTTCTGCTTTTTTGGCCAGCTGTCAGTGAGCTGTCTCCCGTCTTTTTCCAGATAACGTAGAGTTTTCTGTTCGCTTACAAGTTATCCCGTTTTTCAGAGTTTCCTTGTGGCATATTTCGTTTATTTCAACTCAGAAGTGTATACTATGACTCCGACAATTAATATTTTATTGGAAATAGCAACATTTTAGGATTACATGCAAAATAACATACCGGTGAGTTAGAAAAACTTTAACATTTTTTTTCTCAAAACCAGTGCATTTGCCGCCTAAACGCAAAAGGAAAATTGTGATCAGCTACCCTTAATTAGCCTATATACGAAATTTTAGCGAAAAATTCAACATTTGCACTAAAGTAAACAATTACCCAAATCAGCTGTTTGGGTCATTGGCGCGTAGGTGTTTTGGACCTAAATTTTTGAAGGCATTTTTCTCGAATTTCTAGCTTCGAGCGCCATTTATAGCAATTTTTCCCCAATTCGTCTCGACCTATATATTTACGGGTTAAAAAATAATAAGTCATTTCCATAACACCCTGTATATCAAAAACTGTCAAAACTCCATTCAGCCTGAAAGCTTCCCTACATGTTTCCCGGCGTTGAAGTTTACATACAATTCGAAGGGCAAACTTTTGAAGAAGAAAGACTCTATTCACATGGCTGCAGTTACCCCAACATAATATACCATATTTAAGATGGCTGTGAAAGTTCGCATAATAAAGCGACATGAGGGTGGCAAAGCCACATTGCTGAGATAAAAAATTAAGCCCATAACAAGTGCTACGCAGTTTGGAACACAAATTATCAACATGAAATCCCCACTGCAACTTATGATCAAGTCCCACGCCCAGCATCTTAGTATTTTTCTCACAATCCAGTTCATCTAAAGTACCCTCAAATAGTCTAAAATCGCCCCCCAAAATGTGCCTAGACAGCGTAAAGTATAATAATACTGTTTTATCTCTATTTAGTTTCAAAAAGTTTTTTTTAGTCCATAAAAGTATTTTACTATAAACATTTTCACATTCTGCTTTCAAAGTAGACTGATTATTTGCAGTTATAAGAATGTTAGTATCTGCGTAACAGACGACCTTAACACCTCCTGTATTAATGTATTGACTCAGGTCATTCGCAAAAATCAGATACAATAACGGGCCCAAGATTGACCCTTGGGGCACTCCCTGGTATATTCGCTTTGTATTTCCTCTAACTTCATTAATTTTTACAAATTGACACCGATTGTTTAAGTAGGACTTTATTAGATCTAAGGGAATGCCTCTGATGCCATACCGATACATCTTCTCCAACAATAAAACATGGTTTACACAGTCAAATGCCCGAGAAAAATCTATAAATAGACCCGACACAAGCAAGCCACCATCCAGAGTATCTATAATTGACTTTATAAAGGAACAAAGGGCCTTTTCCGTACTGAGACCTTGAGTAAATCCATGCTGGCACTGTGAAAGTAACTTATGTTTGTTAAAGAAATTTGTTAGTTGCTCATTTATGGCGAGCTCATATATAGCAAACTATCATTATTTTTTCATGTAGAATCACCCCCTGAAGTTTGTCGCACTTATTCACTAACACCCTGTATATCTAGGTATTAAAGTATCCGCAACACAAAACACTATTTCATTCATAGTCCATCCTCACATATACATACACCTACACTCATGCATACTGTAACTAAAGGAAGTATATAAAACATTATTATACAATAGATGACAACTTTACAAAATTCCATTCAGGTATCTGTTGGTAAAACTGCGCTTTCTAAAAATGAGACAATTATTATTCTCAATGTGTTCAACGCTCTGCGCCACCAAAATTCAACATTCGGAGTTGCAAAAATAGTTAAAATGTGTTCGAATATAACTAGAGTTGGACAGTCAACAATATACCGACTTGTGCACCAGGACAAACGCGGCCCCATCAGCTTACCAAAGAGAAGTACAGGAAGAAAAGAAACTGTAATAAATGAGGATGAAAAGACTGCCATCAGAAGAATCATACACTCATATTACTTAAAAACAAGAAATACCTTCCTTGGACAAAATAATGTCTGAAATGAAAAAGGATGATTTTATTCCACTAATGGGTAAGAAGAAACTATGGAAAACTTTGAAGGAAATGAATTTTTGTTATGAAAAAAATTCAAAACAGAAAATCACTTTTAATAGAGAAAGACAAAATCATCTGCTGGCGACGACGATATTTGAGGGCATTTAGTCAGCTTCGAAGGGAAAACAGGAATATCTATTATATGGACGAAATTTGGTTAAATGAAGGATATACCGTTGCTAAAATATAGCAGGATAAACATATAAAAAGCGCGAGGCAAGCTTGCATGGAAGGACGGTCCACTGGAATAAAGTCACCCTCGGGAAAAGGTAAAATATTTAATATTTATTACTCACATTGGTAGCAAAAATGGATTTGTCGATGGCGGCTAGTAACCCTTTAAAGTATGTAGTAAGCATTAAAATCAAAACGGACTGAAGACTATCATGAAGACATGAACGCTGGTGTCTTTGAAGAATACTTCCAGCAAATGCTAGATCTTATTCCTCCTGGGTCTGTTATAGTCATGGATAATGTTAGCTCCACTCAAGAAAATCCGAAAAAACGTCTTCTTGGACAAAAATGACATCATTCATTGGCTTACTGTATAAGAAGCCATTGCATAAAGATATGAAAAGGAGCTACTGGAGATTGTAAAGTTGAATGAACCTCTTTGTACAACATTTGTTTTCCACGAAATCGCTTCAAAACGAAATATAACGGTACTTCGCCTTCCGCCATATCACTGTAAATTAAACCCTATAGAATTGGTGTGGGTGCAATTAAAAGGGTTTGTAGCAAGGCATAACACCACTTTTAAAATAAGAGATGTTGGAAACCTCTTGCAAGAGGGAATAAAGACAGTGGATTGTGAAAAATGGAGTAATTGCGTCGAACATGTGATTAAAATAGAAGAAAGAATGTGGGAAGCTCCATCGACGATAGTTCATCGGACTACTCGGAACATGATGACTAAAATTTAAAAATTAAGTTGTTGTATTGTACAGGATGTCCAGTTTTCGTATGTTTTACGGGTTATCCGCGTTATTAGTAAAGATAGAAGGTTGCGGTTTTCGCGGCACTGTGTTACTTTTTCGAGAAACAGACGATGCCACAAACAGAATTTTCATAGCCCCCTTAGTTTTTTAGATACGGGGTGTTTTTGATCATTTTGCATTTTGGGACGTATATTATCTCGGTTACGCTGCGACTTATCAAAAAGTAAAAAATAAACTTATTAGTTTTTTTCACGTAGAATCCAGTGGCTTGGTCAGATTTTTTCTATGTTTAATTGTTTTCGAGAAAAGAGCAAACTTGCATTTTTTTAAATAGGACACCCTATATATTTTTAGCTATTATGATTCAGTTTATCACAAGCTTTTTAAAAATATATAATACTTTATAGCTGTTTTCAATGTGAAGCTCAAAATTTACATTTTTCAACAAATTTACATTTTTTTAAACGGCACACCGTATAAATTTTAAGATTAAACAATTGTCACAAGCTTCTCACAAATATAAAACACTAATTTTAAAAATATATACCTATAACAATAACTTTTATAAATATAAATATTTACATTTACATAATATGCTTTATTGTCAGAAATTCTAAGAATTTATCGACAAAGCGGTTTTATTGCAACATAATATAATACTTTAGTAATTATAATTATAATTATTATCCTGGGCATGACAATATATAAAAACATGCCTACCTAATCGAAAAAATGTATTTCTAGAACACTACAACCTGATAGGGGTAAACAATTAATAAAATAGGATTACTTGACAATTGTAAGTACATAAAAATACAAATACAAGAAACAAAGTCAAAAATGTAAAACAGCATACAAATTAAATTTATGAAAATAAAATTGAAAATATTAAAATACGAAAACAAATATGTAATTCAGATAGGTATTTGATTAAAAAAACATTTTTAAAAGTCTTCATTGTAAAATTCGTTCAAGCTGTAATATGCCTTTCGGAGTAAAACACTATTCACCCTCCTGCGGAACTGGAGATATGGCAATTGTCTACACTCAATACTCAAGTGGTTGTAGATCTTGAGACTTTCATAGATTATGGACCGTTTGATCAAAGTGGGCCTAGGTATAGGAAGGCGTATATTTTGGTTTTGTCGCGTGTTATATTTGTGTGATTTTGATGCGTTTTCAAGTTGATGAAAGTATTTTTTGTGAAGCAGAGAAACTGTTTCCAAGATAAATAAACATGTTAATGTTAAAATGCCATGTCTGACAAATAATGGTCTACAGTGGTCTCTGCTTCTCATTCTGCACATATACCTAATAGCTCTTTTTTGCAACACAAAGATGCTACTAAAAAGTTGCTGGTTACAGAAGCCCCAGATTACTATACCATATCGAATATATGATTCAAACAAAGAAAAATATACCATCCTTGCTGTGGAAGTGTCCAGTTCAGTGGACACCACCCTAATTGCAAAACATCCCGATGATAACTTGCTACTCAGCCCAATAATGTGCTCCTCAAACCTCAACCTATTATCGATAGAAATACCTACCCAAGAAGGTAACTACCGTTTTGTTTTCAATTTCATCGTTTTCTATATGAAGGCTGATGTTGTTAAAACCAAAAGTTAGTACTTTGGTTTTATTAATATTGAGGCAGAGAGAATTTGAGTCACGCCATTCCTTAACCCTGCACAGATCATCATCCATGGTCCTTTCCAGAAGTTCGCCACTACTTGAACGCCACAAAAGGGTAGAATCGTCGGCAAACAGCGTAAAGCCTCCCTGTATGTTTAAATGTGTTATGTTATTCAAATATAAAAGAAATAAAATGGAACCAACTACAGGCCCCTGAGGAACGCCACAACTAACACTCAAGGGCTCAGAAAAATAACAATTAACTCAGTTGTGTTATACGTTTAAAAATTAAAAGCAACAATTATTTGATGATTTAGGAAACTGTCTCATAAATATTGCTCAAACTGTTCTCCATTATGCCTAAGACATGTTTCACACATTGTTCTGATTCGCCTCAGTGCATTTAAAATAATAAAAGGCCGTGCCTGTAACTCCCTAAAGGCTCTTTCAGTGGCTTCTCTTAAATCTGCCATCGTTTGGTACTGGACGGTATAAATTTTATTTTTTAGGTAGCTCCACAAAAAAAAATCCAAAACAATAACAATGTTTTCCAAAATTTCTAAATATTTATTTGCAGTAAGACCGCCTTCAAATATATTATATAAAATTTTACTTCCCAGTATGAAGCATGAAACGCTAAACCCAAATCTGCCTTGCCGTTCCCGTTTAAATATAACATGTTGATTTTCCTGGCACCAAAACCTAGTATTTTGCCGATTAAATATACCGGCACTGGTAAAATGACTCTCATCAGACCATAAAATCGTTATTTCAAAATGATTTTCTCTATTCATATTTTGTAAATACCAATTACAAAACTCTACGCGGCGCTCTGCGTCACCGAGATGTAAGTTTTGTACGACATGAAATTTGTATGGCTTAAACTTGTGTTTTTTTAGAATAGTTTGAACCTTTGATTTTATAACACCGACAGAACCTTCCACTGTTCTACAAGAACTACTTTGATTTGTTTCAATTGAAGCCAAAACGTTTACTTCATCAATGTCCTGGTTTTCCTTATTGTAAATACTAGGTCGGGGTTTGGAAAATGAACAGACTTCAATTAAGAGTCCTGCTCACCTACTGTTATAATGATAAATCGGGGTACACTTTGGTAGTCAAACCAAAAGAAAAAATTAATATATCTTTTTGGGAATAGATTAGGCTTTTTAAACCCTAGGGAGGAAAGTCAATTAAAATTAAAAAATAAATAAAAAAGATTGGAAAAAACAACTTTTTTAAAATATTTTTTTTTAATTGTTACAGAAATAACTTTCACCCCTGTGGAATATTTTTTCTGACAACTTTTCTTTATGAAATTTTTCAATATTAGTTTCGGTTTCTGGTCCAAACTTATCCTACTTTCAAACTGACTTCATACCGTTCATTTTGATCAAATTATTCATATCTTCGCGGTTTTGTTACCGTTGGCAACAGCGCTAGCGCCAGGTAACTTGGTGATTCAGTCGAACGTTTGGAAGCGGTGAGTATTTTTTATCAATGCAAAAATATTTTTTGGATATTATTGCTCTTGTTGGTTGTCATATTCGTACAAGTTTTAAATTAATTATTTTTGTGGAAAATTAAAATGGGGCGTCGAAGAGTATTAGAAAATCATGGAGTAAGAAAGAAATTATGCTTATTAACGCATCGTAAAAGTCGACGAAGGGCTCAGAAAATAAGGTAAGTTGCAAAAGGTAACGGTCGTGTGTTTACCACGATAAAAAGGTTTTATAATTTTTTTAACGATTTTAATGTATTTATATACCTATAGGACTTTTGCTTTGTTCCAGAAAAGACAATATAAAGGAAAATTGCATTAATTCTGCCTATGGCAACGGAACAAGGCGTGTTTCAAAACAGAGTGAAACTTATTTAAAATCTTAATAGGGTTCTGTAACTTATTTCTTGCTCCCTCTCGTCTTTTTTAGTGATAAACAAAAGTCTCTTGAAGAATGGGTTACTTCTGAGAAGATGTCGTATTCCAGCGGTAGCGAAACTGACGATATTTTGTAAAAATAAATATTTCTGTTTTTATCATTACAAGTACAAGTCCACATTTGTTCAAATTACTTTAAATCAAACATATACATTTATATATGAAAAGGAGGGTATTGGCTGTCTGCACGTAGAAATATAAGTGAAATAATTTAGTGGTGTATTGCGTGCATAATTTCTTCAAAAAAGAATTTGTTACAATCGTAGCAGAGCGCTTTCGGCTTTCGCCATTTTCAGTGCTATTCGTCAGTACTTAATACACACTATCTTCAAAATTTGCATACTCTGTCTTTACAACTTAAAACTTGGAAACTCTGCAGTCAGTCTCTTACATGTGAGTAAAAATTCATTGAAACTAATTAAAAGTGCACTTTGAAATCACGATCAAAAAATGTAAAGTGCTGTCCAAATATTTTAATTGTTTTTTCGTCCATTTATGTCTTTGATTAGTTTTAATGAATTTTGACTCGCATGTAAGAGACTTACTGCAGAGTTCGCAAGTTTTAAGTGTAAAGATAGAGTATGCAAATTTTGAAGATATTGTGTATTAAGTACTGACGAATCGCACTGAAGATGGCGAAAGCCGAAAGCGCTCTGTAACAATTGTTTTTTTTTGAATAAATTATGCATGCAATACACTACTAAATTATTTCACATATATACATTTAAAGTTACATAAAGGTTGTCGAGCGGGCTACGAATAGCCATTTTCTGTCAGAAAGAATGCCGCTGAAAACTATTTCTAGTAAACATGCTGTAAATGTGTATATAGTATTATTGGTCTCGTATTTGGTTGATGAATTCGGAACTAACGTAAATTTTTACGGAAACAAATTGCTTTGTTTTAGAAAAGGCAACATTAAAGGGAATTGTGTTCTGTCGTTGTTATTGACCAACAAAAAATTTTCAATCTCCAAACTTATGGCCCGGACGCACACTACATTCCCTTGGATTTGACTAGTAACACATATATCCAGAGAGCAAACGAGTTCATGGAAAAATTTAAAAAAATTCTTGAAGAAATAAAGGCGATTGAAAGGGACACTATCGGTCAAGGGTCAAATCCAAAGTGGGTACAAGAGGAAGCCATAAGAATTACGGCTTTAAATTTCGGGCAGATTTGTAAAATGCGCCCCAAAACATCTCCAGTAAATGCAATAAAAAACTTGCTTTATGGTAACTTCTCTGGCACGATTGCAACAAGATACGGAAGCGAGAGCGAAATCCGTGCAATTACCAGTTTCGAGAAGTCTGTTAATTTAAAAGTTTCGCAATGTGGCCTGTTTATCCACCCCGACTACTGTTATTTAGGCGCCAGTCCGGATGGTGTCATCGATAAACAATTAATAGAAGTTAAATCCTAATCTCAAAAATAATTCCTACTGAAGGAATTTTAGAAGGCAAAATCAAATTTGCCAAACTCATTGATGTTAAAACGCATCTAAGTAGAAACCATAATTATTACTATCAAGTTCAGGGCCAACTGGCCGTGTGTAATAAGATATCGTGCCATTTTGTTGTTTGGAGTCCTCATGAGTTTGATGCTTTCTTTGTTCTTCTGATAAACCGTAGAAGCGCTGGATTCCTTTAAGATGGTAATGTGTGCTTTTGAGGAAAGATAAAAGGATACGTTCCACTAATCGGCTTGGTGTTTGACTCACTGACATATTTTTAAATGTTGCTTACTCTTTTTTTTTTTAATTTTCAAGGAAGAACACTTTTGGGGGGGTATGATGATACCAAGACTGACGAATTTCTACAATATTTGTATGTTACCAGAACTAGTGAATCCATTATTCCCCAAAGGACTTCCGATAAGAGATATTACCCTTAAAACAATCTAATTTTTAATGTGTTTTTTTTTTAATCGTAAATAACAGTGACGTTGGAATTCGTAACGTTCAAGTTTGTAGGTAATGACGGCACAAGATCAGTTTTACAGTCGCAATTATTTACAGACAAACCACATAGTAATGACACTTGTATACGGTTGTGCAAATAAATAGGTGTGTGTTGTTGTTGTTGCAGAGTATAAACGCTGCATAAGGCATTATAAATTATAATACCGATAAAATGGGGAATTTTCTGATAACATTTCTCAAAAAAGTGACAGGAAATTTGTACACACTGTTTCATCAATGTAGGTATCCAATGAACGTTATAATACAGTACAATTTAACATTTGCTTACACAACAATATAAACTTCTGTCCAATAGTCAAATATTGGCAAAATCATAAAATACGGGTAGTTTTTTTCGTTATTTTATCTTTTTTAATTTACTAAATGAAATTTCCTTGTTTATCAACGTTCTTTTTTATCATTACAAAATAAAAACAAACTCGTAATCCCCTTATTACAATGCGTCAATGCGAAGAGACATGCTTTTAACGGCAGCTAGGCGAAAACTCTCCGGGTTAGCAAAAAATTACTGCCTGATAGCGAGCGGCGTTGCAACCTCATCGCATCGCTTTCATGACGCGATGTGAATCGCTAAAAATCGAAGTCGATGTGATCAGCTGGTGCTTACCGCTCTTAAGTTTGATTTTATTTTTAAAAATATTCTTTTATCCGGCTGTCCTCTTTCTGGGAATCTGCGAATATTACTTTTTTATAAATTTTAAAATATGATGAAAAATATAAAAAGATGCCCATACCTGTTAAAATAAACTTCTTATGCTTCATCCGAATTTAATTAAGAAAAAACTGCTATTTGTCGAACTAACCTGAACTAACCTGAATAGAAATAAAGAACAGAAAATGGATAACCTATTCTGACAGTAAATAAAGATTTTTTTCCACTACTAACCTATGACATCGCTATTATTGACCGATTATTAACGTTAGAAATCGTTTTTCTCTACCTTATAAGTTATTATTGACCATGGTCAATAATAAGGCATTGAAATCCATTATTGACCGATCTTCAAGAATCTATTTGAACGCAGGTAACTTGATTTTTTGATTCTACAACATGAATTCATAAAGGTGATTTCTTGTGGTTAGGCAACCAGATAATTTTCAATATACATATTAGATTATTACAGATGCTATTGTAAAATATCGATACAATCAACATTTTTCCTGCTTCCATCCTTAATTCTGTAGGTGTACACATAATAATATTACTAACATTTTCTTCGCTCATTTTTTAAAAAAACGGAAAACTCGTGAAGTCTAATGACATAAATGAACAAGAATTGACATTACCAAAGCCACCTGACAAAACAACAAGATATTTTGCCAATTCCAAAGCGCAGGTAACTTGATTAAAAAATATACTTATACCTACCTATAATTTTTTATAATTAATAATACTATAAAGATAAATGTCTTATAAAAGTTTGTAGTAGTGGAAAAAATATTATATTAACCACGGTTTAGACAGCTTATAGCCCTCGCGTCTTAAATCCCTCGTCGCTTCGCTCCTCGTGATTTAAACTTGCCGCTCCGGCAATAATGATGGCTGTCTAACCTTGGTTAATAATATACTATTTCAGATAACAAGCCTGTCATCTTTTGTTTTAATAAATACCCGTCATGGCCTACTAAAAATAAATTTAAATTTGTTGAAAAATGTAAATTTTGAGCTTCACATTGGAAACAGCTATAAAGTATTATATATTATTGAAAAGCTTGTGATAAACTGAATCATAATAGCTAAAAATATATAGGGTGTCCCATTTAAAAAAATGCAAGTTTGTTCTTTTTCTCGAAAACAATTAAACATAGAAAATATCTGACTAAGCCACTGGATTCTACGTGAAAAAATCCAATAAGTTCATTTTTTACCTTTTTGATAAGTTGCAGCGTAACCGAGATACGGGGGTGTCCCAAAATGCAAAATTTTCAAAATCGCCCTGTATCTAAAAAACTAAGGGGGCTATGACAATTCTGTTGATGGCATCGTTTGTTTCTCAAAAAAGAAACACAGTGCCGCGAAAACCGCAACCTTCTATCTTTACTAATAACGCAGATAACCCGTAAAACATACGAAAACTGGACACCCTGTACATAGAAGATTTTTTTTATAAATATTAATATTTATTCCAATTTATCTATTTTCATATTATTCTTACTTCTATATAAGTTTTTATCTACTTATAATAATTAATGTCTGAAATATCTGCCCATCTTTATAATTGTAATCAAGTATAATTATTATTATACTTTTTATCCTAATAAACTACCTGAAGTAACGCCGCTGTCACCTTAATTTTATTCACCAAACTCGTCTTTCTTTTGTATGCAAATTACAGTGACCCTAATTTAGGGCCGATTCGGGGTGTGTAGGTTTGAAATACGGAATTTTTAAAAACTATCATTGCAATTTACCTGAAATTTACAATGCAACCTTTAAGTTGTCCACCCTGCTTGATGGGAACTGTCATTGCAAATTCCCATTTTATTACTCTCTCGCATTAAGCAACAGTGTATGCGAAAAATCGCCCATTTATTTAGAAATCCAGCTCAAATGTTTATTTTCTGCATGAATCTGTAAGGATGTTTTGACCCCATGTATGAGTGTTTTACTTGTTGAGGTTGAAGTGAGCGCTACTGCTGCAGCCTATGCTTTATCAAGTGAAATTCATTGCAGGTAAGATACTTTCTGAAAAAAATTAATTTTTTGTGCTACACAAAAAAAGAATGTTTGTTTAAAATAAATAACAAAATTAAATTTAAAAATGGTCTTGAAGCGGCTAATTGGCAATCAGTTTACTTAATTGATAAACATCTAGTTAATAATCAGTGAACAATTTTTATAAGAATATTTATGAATTTATTCAATGACAATTTTCCGGCTCGAGAATTACCCCCTATATTCTATTTCAGAAAGGTGTAGAGTAATAAAACGGGAAATTCCGTCCAGTTCGGCTCAATTTCGGTGTCGGCCATAGGCGCAGGTCAACTTTGTGCATTTAATTATTTATGATAACTAACCAAAAATTTTAGAGAATTAGGTTAACGGGTATTAAGATAAAATAGTATTGTTTGTAATAGTAATTGCGTAAAAGGATTAGGAAAGGTATGTTTTTAGGCCTGAAGTATCAATATCAAAATATTGTGAAGGGATTAGTTAGGTAGTAGATTATAAAGTTATGTTTTGCGTTTAACAGGTACCATTTAACAGGTACCGAGTTTGGCTCTGGCCTCTTTGGCTGGATTATATAAATAGGTGGTAATTTGGAATAAACTTCATATATTGTGTATGTGTATGACCTTAATAAGTATATTTGTTTAGTTTAACGCGTCAGTATTTGCTGTTAAGCCGTATATAGCGTTCACAATATTATAAGATAGTAATAAAATGGCACATTCACGCCAACAAAAAGATGTTCCAATAATTCTCCACTATCAGTGAGTAAAAAAGTTATTATTTTAAATGTACAGGGACATTTTTTTAAGTGTCTCACCCGATTGGCGATTGTCCTGCTGACTATACTAAAAAACAAATTACACATTTCTCAATGATTTCCGATAAGGAAGCCGAATTTAATGTCAAAAAATACATAGATTTACAAATTAGACAGATGCGACGCCATTTTGAATTTTCTTAAATGGCAACCCTCATAAATAACCATACGAGTAAATTGCACTTGGTGATCCGATTTCAAAAACCTATAGTTGTTGATATTTATTTTCAGCCGTTTCGGAAAAACCTGAACACCTTAATTTTTTTCACAGTGACATAATTTACCGTGAGCAAGCGATCTACGCTATAGCCAAATTCGACAGATGTCAGAAAGTGGCATATACGACGCCATTTTGAATTTGTTTAAATGGCAACCCTCATAAATAACTCGACGATTAAATTCCATGTGGCGATTCGATCCTAAAACTACATAGTTGTTGATACTTATTTTCAGCCGTTACGGAAATACGAGGGTTCCTAATTTGCCTTCATCGATTATGTCTTTTAAGTGTCTCACCCCTTTAATAAATAGACCTTCTAAGCTGAACACCTTAATTTTTTTCACAGTAACATAATCTGTCTAATTTGAGTATAGCGTAGATCGCTTGCTCACATTGCTCATAGGTTTTTGAAATCGGATCACCAAGTGTAATTGACTAATGTGGTTATTTACGAGGATTGTCATTTAAATAAATTCAAAATGGCGTCGTATCTGTCACTTTTTGACATCTGTCGGATTTGATTATAGCGTAAATAGCTTGGTCACGGGATATTATGTTACTGCGAAAGAAGTTGGGGTTTTCAGCTTAAAATTTCTATTTATTAAAGGGGTGAGATGCTTAAAAGACTAAATCGAAGAAAGCAAAATAGGCACCCCCGTATTTCCGTAACGGCTGAAAATAAGTATCAATAACTATATAGTTTTAGAATCGAATCGCCAAATGCAATTCAATCGTCTAATTATTTATGAAGGTTGCCATTTAAAAAATTTTTAAATGGCGTCGTATCTGTCACTTATTGACATCTGTCGGATTTGATTAAAGCGTAGATGGTTTGGTCACGGGAAATTATGTCAGTGTGAAAAAAATTAAGGTGTTCAGCTCAGAAGGTCTATTTATTAAAGAGGTGAGACATTTAAAAGACCAAATCGATGAAGGCAAATTGGGACCCCCGTATTTCCGAAACGGCTGAAAATAAATATACACTATAGGTTTTTGAAATCGGATCACCAAGTGCAATTTACTCGTATGGTTATTTATGAGGGTTGCCATTTAAGAAAATTCAAAATGGCGTCACAGCTGTCAAATTTCTAAATCTATGTATTTTTTGACATTAAATTCGGCTTCCTTATCGAGAATCATTGAGTAATATGAGATTTGTTTTTTATTATAGTCAGCAGAAAAATCGCCAATCGGGTGAGACACTTAAAAAAATGTCCCTGTATATGATTGCATAAAATATGATTATTCGAATTTTGCTGTACAAGAAACTGTCGACCGATGTTCTGGAGTTGGAAAGTCCACCGTTTTTAAATAATTGCGGGAGAGAAAGACAGCAAGTGGAACCTTCCAAGAAAAGTCCAGGCAGACCAGTAAAAGTCCTTGATGAAGACACCAAAAGTGTAGTTCGAAGAAAAGTTCACTCTTTTTATTTTAAAAAAGAAATACCCACCCTAGATAAGATTCTAATGGAGCTTGGCCAGGATGACAGTATTCCGTTTATAACTAGAAAACTTTTATGGGCCACTTTAAAAAATACGGATTTTGGCTGGGAAAAGCATAACCGTAAATCACTTTTACTGGAAAGCGATGAAACTGTTTGCTGGCGACGAAAATACTTGAGAAGTATAAAGCAGTACAGAAGAGAACAGAAGAAAATCTTTTATCTTGATGAGACGTGGATTAATAAAGGTTATATAGTACCAAAATTGTGGCAAGACAAAAATATAACCAGTGCTCGCCAAGCTTTCATGGAAGGCCTGTCAACGAGTATTAAGGTGCCTTCAGGTAAAGGGAAGAGACTAATAATCGTCCATATTGGAAGCGAAGAGGGATTTTTAAAAGAAGGTTTGCTAACCTTTCAGTCGTTCAATACGGGAGATTACCACGAGGACATGAAATCAAATGTTTTTGAGGACTATTTTGGTGAAATAATAAAATATCTTCAAGCTGATTCAGTAGTAGTTATGGATAACGCAAGAAGGAGAAAACAAGAAGTTATCGACTGTTTAACCACCAAAAGTATTTTTTTTTTATATATTGAATCTGAAGATAATTTGGTAAAGAAGGAACTATTAGCTATAGCAAATTTACACGAACATCGTTTTATGAAATACGCCAGAATTTTTTGAGATATAGCAGGAAAGCATAGTGTAACTGTGCTGCGCACACCGCCATATCATTGCGACCTGAATTCTATAGAACTTATATGGGCGCAAGTGAAAGGTTGTAGCAAGACACAACACGACATTCAAAATGAAAGACGTTAAGCTACTGTTTGATGAAGCCATTAAGGAAGTGATACCAGAGAACTGGCGAAAAGCAGTCCATCATGTCATTAAAGAAGAGAAAATGTGGAATCTTGACCAGCTGATCGATCGGACCGTCGACCCGTTAATTATAACGTCAAGAGGAGATGACAGTTCCTCAGTTGACGAAGAATACTATGATTTTTTATAATTTAATTTCTGTATAATGTATTTTTTTAAAAATTTTTAATAAAAAATAAGTGTAGCTAATACTATGTACATAATGCCTAATTTTTATTCTGTTAAAATAAATTTTTTTCCTTTTTACGAATATCCTACCGGCACGCCTTTGTCACACGGTTACGATAAGATATTTAAGAATATATTAAAATTTGTTAAACAAGTGATCCTGCAGCCTCTAGGGCACCCTATAAAATTTGGCATATTTCCTGAACCACTAAAACAGACGTTAGTTATACCAATTTTTAAGTACGGTGATAATACGAATATTGAGAACTATCGTCCCATCAGTTTGCTTCCGTCCTTCCCCAAGATATTGGAGCGTGTAATGTGTCATCGAATTATAAAATATACAGTGACCGGCAAAGAGTTCGCAACATATGGGAAAAAATTTTATTAGCGGAATATCGAAAAATCTTTTCTGGGGGATCGGATGTGCATGTCCCATAACCTTAAAATCGATTTTGGCATACGTCACGTGACCACTGGTATGACGGGAAAGTTAAAGAAACGAATATGAAATCATCAGAAATCAGATTAGTAGTTGATGAGATATCGAAAAAATTCCAAGAATAAAAAGTGTTTAGAATTCCATTAGAACCTTACATACAATGTTTGGGATATCTACTTGAAAAAACATAAAATCGAATTTTGTTGAAAATATTTTTTTACCGGATTAAAAATTTCCGTATTTTTCCTTTCTAATAGCTTTATTGAAGTAAAACTGACCTCTGTTGAACACAACTAGAAATATTCTTTTGTTTTTCTGACAATTTGGAGAAATAATTTAAAAAATTCGTTTACACTTGGATGCCAGCTGTTGCAATAGTCTATTTCTAATAACCTTATCGATATTTTTTATATCGAAATAATCTGTGATGTTAAGAAATCCTTATATTCATTAATCCAAAACAAATTTTATTCATAAGCGTCAAACAGAATTTTGAATTTCGCAGATAAACTTAAAACAAATCTAAAAATTAATAAAATTAAAATTATTTTATTGAGTCAAATAAACAACAATTTGAGTCAAAAAACTATATTAGTAATAAGTACTTAATAATTTTATTAATGCTAATAACACCAAAATTAACTTAAATTAAAGAAGTTAACCGAGTATTAAAACTCGGTATGACCGTCATTTCGCTCCATACATAATATTGTTCGAGATATCATTTCTTAGCATTTCGGGAGTTATTAGGTCTACACAGTTTCTAATAATTTTTTCCAAATGTTTAACATTTCTAAAGGGCCGCTTTTTGTAAACCTGGTTTTTTAAGTACCCCCACGAAAAAAGTCTAAGGGTGAAAGGTCGGGGGATCTGGCGGGCCAGGAATTTTCTGCGAATCTGATTGCCAAACTCCTCATTTAACCAGTTCCTTACTTCAATAGTGGAGTGAACATTAGCGCCATCTTGCTGTAAGTACAGATGTCTTCTTCGTATTAATGAAAGATTATCTAGGAAGCCTGACAGTTCATTCTGTAATAATAATAAGTACCTAGTAGCATTTAACTTACCACGTAGAAAAAAGGATTCCACCATTTTCGTATCTAAAATTCCGCACCACACATTTACTTTAGAACTATACTGATCTTTACACTGAATAAAAAAAGGGTTTTCAGCGGCCCAGTACCTACAATTTTGCGAACTCACGGTGTCGTTAGAAGTAAAAGTAGCTTCATCTGAAAATAAAATTGTCCTTGGAAAATTAAAGTTTTCTTCGACCATACCCGGAAACCATGCACAAAAGTCAAAACGCGCATCATAGTCTCGATCTTGTAACACTTGCACAAATTCTTCGTACCGATCGCTCTGCGATATTTGTCACCTCCGAAATAATATGACTAACTGCCACTTGCGGTGTTTCTGAAACTGTAAGTAGTACATCCAAAGCATTTTCATCATTAGTCACCGTTTTCTCGTGAGGTAGTTTGTACTGATTTTCTACACTACCAGTCTCCTTAAATTTCTTCAACAATCACGTAACTGTAGAGTAATGCAAAGTTTTATCAGGGTGCCTTTCACAGAATATTGCTACTGCCTCTCGAGCACTCTTGTAATTATCCCCACAAATTAAAATAAGTTCTATTTTTTCTCCGAGGGATAGTGATGGGGGCATTTTAAATACAAAACTTAATATTTAAGTAGAAGGAGTTAATAAAATACTTCACAAAGCGAAAATACAGAAATACCATAAAGTTGTCTTTACTCTAAAAATCCTTTATTGCCAGCAAAATTTACAATGAAAAGAAGCAACGTCACAATGTGTAAGCCAAAAAATTGCCTTAAATAATGCGTCCTTATGCAATAAGGATATCTAAATCATTATCATCACTAGGAACAATTTAAAACAATCAAAATCATCAAAGCAATCCAAAATACAATACAACAATATAAAATACATTAAAATAATTTAAAATACACAAAGTAGATAAAAAACCCTGATTATGCAGTATTTCTGTTAAAAATTAAACGTATAAAAACAAATGTCCTTGGCATACCTAATAACGCACTTTCGAAAAGTTTTAGTGCTTTCCAACTGCCTTATAGCATCTGGTAGTGTGCGGTATGCTTGAATGGCCCTGTATGAAGGGCCATTTTCATAAAAGGATGAACTGTGCGCTGGAACCCTTAATTCGTTCCTGCTCCTAGTAACAATGCCCATATCCGCGGTGTAAAATTCGCGATTCAATGTAAAACGCTCTGGATTCTTTCTAACCAACTTAACCAGTGACAGAAAGTACAGAGAGGGAACAGACATTAGTCCAATTCTTTAAAGTAGCCTCTACAGGATGTTTGAGGATGCAGACCCAGCAGACACCTAATAATTCGCTTCTGCGCGATAAAGAACCTCATGGCATGCTTTGATGACCCCCAAAAACAAATCCCATAACTTAAAATTGACTGCACATGGGCAAAATAGTATATACGCATGCACTTCAAAGAGATGACGCTCTTTAATCTGCGAATTACGGCACAGGCACTATTCAATTTGGAATTCAATTGGTTGATATGTTTTTCCCAACCCAAGCGTGAATCAAGCGCAACCCCCAGGAATTTCACCGAGTCGGTGACAGGAATAGATTTGTGACCCAGTTTGGCAAATAGTGATTCCTGGGCCTCCCGTTTAGAAAAAACTAAGAGACCGGTTTTGTCAGCATTGAGTTGTAAGGAGTTATCCTTATACCACTGAGCCATCTCCGTTGCCGCGCCCGAGCAGCTCTCCGACAAGCCCAAGAGAGAGGAGTCCGCCCGTAGTACCGACGTGTCGTCTGCATACTGGCAAACTAACCCCTGATCGAACCCATCAAATAAGTCATTCACGAACAATATGAAAAGGAGCCGACCCAAGATTGAACCCTGGGGCACACCCTGTCTGATCATTACCGTGCCGGAGTAGGCGTTTTTATTATCTTTGGCTATACAGACGGTTTGAGTTCTATTTTCCAGATAGGATTCTATCAAATGAGCGCATCTTCCACGAATTCCATAGCTCTGAAGTTTTTGAAGAAGCAGTAAATGGTCCAAAGTATCGAAAGCCTTTGAGAGGTCAAAGTATAGGCCCGCCACCTCGTAGTTTTTATCGACATTTTCATATATATATGCAAGTGCATGAAAAATGGCCAATTCGGTTGGTTTAGATTGTCTAAATCCGAACTGTTTATCATTTAAAATCTTGTGCACAGTGAAGAATTGAACTAATCTGTTATAAATTGCCCTCTCAAAGACCTTCGACACCGAGGACAGGAGCGAGATGGGACGAAAATTGTTACAAATCTCCCTTCTTAAAGACGGGTATGATTTTAGCTTTTTTTAAGCCCATCTGGAAATACCCCTGAAACAAAACACTCATTGATAATATGCGAGAGGGGTTCGCTTACAAGTGGAGCGACGCCCCTCAAGGCAAATACAGGAATTTCGTCCAAACCAGAGGAATATTTTTTGGGAAGCCCTAAGAGGACTGAAAGAATCTCCGTAGGGTCTACAGGATATAGAAATATGGTTGGCATTATACTTTGGATAGTGGGGTCTGGGAGATTATTGTCTGGTACTACAAAATTAAATTGTGTACAGAAAATTTCAGCAATTTCACTGGGGTCCTCAATCACATCACCATTATTAATCTTAAGGGATATATCGTTACAGGTTCTTTTTTTGTTTGTTTCAGTATTAAAAATATTCCACATGGTTTTAGACTTGTTCCTTGAGTTTATTATTTTGTTATCATAAGTACTCATCTTAACCTCAGATATATATTTCCGATATTTGAATCTTGCCGCCTTATAAATCGCTAGATCCTGCTCACTATTTGAAAACCTGTAGGCAACATAGAGATCCTTGCTGGAGAAGGTTCTAATATCTGTACTTACCCATTCTTCTCTACCTCTGGCTCTACTCGTACACATAGGGAAGGAGATATCGAAGTAGTAAAAAAGAATGTTAGCAAAAGCGTCATACTTATCATTTACACAACGAGCCTCTAAAACGTCCTGCCACGATTCACGTTGTAGAAATTACTTAAATCTTTTCATGTTATTACTGCTGAAAAATCGCCTCTTTATATATGTGGGAGGCTTGTTAATCTTAATAGGGATTTGACCGTAGTGGTCCGAAATATCTGTTATAAAAGTTTCAAAAGAAATTACACTGGGTGAAATATTACTAAATATGTTATCTATTTGAGTGCTAGATGTTGGGCCTACTCTAGTCATGCCCAAGCCATGGGATTCCAGTCCATAACTGTCCATTAAGTTTAAAAATGTTATTGACCAGGGATTACGGGTTGCAAAATTTACATTGAAATCGCCGCCAACTATCAGATGCTTATCAGGACTATATAATTCATCTAAAATATTATCCATAATTGAAATAAAAACGTCAAAATCACCAAGTTTGAACTCCGTTATACAAAATTTTCATTGTCTTTCTACGGATGTGGTACCTGTAGTTATGTTATCCATTTGGAAGTGCTGCTGCGCAAATATTGCTGTCCCTCCACCTTTGATGTGAGATCTTGATGAGTAAGCAACCAATTTGTAATTTTCTAAGTACACTACTTGTACAATATCATTGTCCTACATCCAATGTTCAGACACCAGAAACAAAGATGGTTTATGCTCTGCAAGCAACACTGATAGTGGTAGCATTTTGTTGTTTATGCTTCTTACGTTTAGATGTAGCACTGATATGTGTTTTTCAGATTCTTGGCTTTTCTCGGTAGAATTCTTATTGAGATTTTGCTGTAGGACGTTGTCAAGATAATAATACATTTATGTAGAATAAAATGGCAGATTCCTGTTAGAAGTGTCTTGTTTTAATTTCAACGCCTACTTTGTTAATCTTTTGTTTTGTATATGTATAAATTGTTTATATGATTCAATAAAATAATTTTAATTTTATTAATTTTTAGATTTTTTAAAGTTTATCTGCGAAATTCAAACTTCTGTTTTATGGTTATAACTAAAATTTGTTTTGGATTATTGAATTTAAGGATTTCTTAACATCACAGATTAATTCGATATAAAAAATATCGATAAGGTTATTAGAAATAGACTATTGCAACAGCTGGCATCCAAGTGTAAACGAATTTTTTGAATTATTGCTCCAAATTGTCAGAAAAACAAAAGAATATTTCTAGTTGTGTTCAACAGAAGTCAGTTTTACTTTAATGAAGCTATTAGAAAGGAAAAGTATGGAAATTTTTGACTCGGGAAAAAAATATTTACAAAAAAATTCGATTTTATGTTTTTTCAAGTAGATATCCCAAACATTGTATGTAAGGTTCTAATAGAATTCTAAACTCTTTTTATTCTTGGAATTGTTTCGATATCTCATCAACTATTCTGATTTCTGATGATTTCATATTCGTTTCTTCAACTTTCCCGCCATACCAGTGGTCACGTGACGTATGCCAAAATCGATTTTAAGATTATGGGACATGCACATCCGATTCCCCAGAAAAGATTTTTCGATATTCCGCTAATAAAATTGTTCCTATATGTTGCGAACTCTTTGCCGGTCACTGTATGATTGACAATAATCAACTAAATACTACTCAGCATGGATATATTCAAGGTAAATCCACCCAGACAGCTCTGTTCGAATTCACAACAAATATCTTGGATATATTGAAGAATGATGGGATTCCGTTGGGGCTGTTTCTTGATCTGTCAAAAGCATATGACACTTTAAACCATGAAATACTTTTTTAAAAACTAGATCTTTATGGCATAATACGAACAGCTTTGAGGTAGATCAAATCATACTTGTCGGGTAGAGAGCAAAGGGTAGTAATAGGTAGAGGTTCAAATGGTAGTAAGTATTTTCAGCTAATAAATCTATTACGGTAGGAATACCACAAGGAAGTGTTATAGGACCAATATTGTTTGTTTTGTATATCAACAACATAAACGAATTATATAGAATATAACAGAATTGAAACATAACTAACTATGCGGACGATACAAACATTCTGTTGTCATACACAGACCTTGCTATTCTATAAATGAATGTTCAGCAATTTATGATTGAAGTGAATTTTTTTATGATAAGGCACAGCACTGCAGGATTAATCCTTTATGGCGCTCTGCGAGCGGTGCGTGTGCGCAGGAAACGATTCACGTTGGTCTTGAATCCTTAGAGATTATAGTCGTTGGGGAATACGGCCTTAGGGAGGTAGTTCCATAGCATGACGTTCTCCAGATAAAAGAATTTTTAAGCAGTGTCGTTTGAGGGGCACTAAGCTGAACCACGTACGGGTGGGCTGCAGTGGCTCGTCGTGTATTTCTACCATGCACCGCTCTGGGTGGAATCCTTGCCATAAAACTATTTGTAAAATATACTCAGTTCGCCCACTTGCCTTCGATGTTTAAGGCTTTCCAGGTTGTTTGTCAGATCATGGTCACCGATCAAGCGAATGGCTCTTCTTTGAATGGAATCCAGCAATCTCAGGGTATGTTTAGGAGCAGAGCCCCAAATATGCGAACAGTACTCCAGCGATGGTCGAATCTGGACTGTATAGAGCATTGTTTTTCAACCTTTTTCAGGACACGACCCCCCTAGTATCAAAAAATATTTCGCGACCCCCCGACCCTTTTTTTCATGTATGCGTTATTAGGATTCGGATATAAATATATAATTAAGTACGTAAAACATATAATTTTAAATCGAATACGTGGCCAATTGATAACTAACAAACAAATACAAGCATATTGTTAGGGACGTGTGTTAACAACAAATAGTGCTGGTAGCCTCCCGCGCGCTCCACGGCCCGCGCGAAAGGTCCACATGTTTCGAGATGATTCTCGCTAGAATGCGCTGGCTTATAAATAGGGTGGTCGACCGTGTCCACCCCAGTTGAGTGTAAGACCGCGAAGCAAATGGTCGTTTCGTCTGCTGGTCGTTGAAGAGCGGGAATAACTTGTTTTACGTATTTATTTTAGTTGCTTGTTATATTTAAAAATGGATAAATTCCTGAAAAGATCGTCAGAACCATCAACGTCTAGCGGGAGTAGTGGAAAAAAGAAAAAATGTCTTTATGACGATAATTATTTGAAATTTGGGTTTACTGTGATTCAGAATAAACCGCAGTGCGTAATTTGCTTTGAAATTTTGTCAAGAGAAAGCATGAAGCCATCGAAGTTGGTACGCCACCTAAACACAAAACATCCTATGGAAAAAAATAAACCCGTGGAATTTTTTGAGCGAAAATTAAAAGCTCTTGAACATCAAAAAACTGCTATAGGACAAATGTCCAACCTAAATGAGAAAGCGTTGCTCGCTAGTTATCGAGTAGCTTTTCGTGTGGCTAAAGCAGGAAAACCTCACGATATTGCCGAAAATTTGATTTTACCAGCGGCTTTAGATATAGCGGAGATTATGTTTGGCAAGCAAGAGGTCGAAAAGCTCAAAAGTATACCTCTCTCTGACAATACCATTCAACGCAGAATAAGCAATATGGCGACTGACGTTCGTCATCAAGTCATAGAAAAAATAAAGAAAAGTTCTTTTGTGTCCCTGCAGTTTGATGAATCAACGGATATTGCGAGTTGTGTGCAGTTTGTAGCTTTTGTGCGTTTTGAATCCAATGAAATATTAATGGAAGAAATACTATTGTGCAAGGCACTTCCCAAAAATACTACAGGTCAATGCTTGTATGACATGTTCCTTGAAGCTACGCAAGATATGAATATCAATTGGGCACAAAAATGTATTGCTATTTGTAGTGACGGAGCAAAAGCCATGACTGGTGCGAAGAGTGGATTTATTGCTAAACTGAAAGAACAGATGCCAAACGCTTTTTGGATGCATTGCTTTCTCCATCGCCAAGCTCTTGCAGCCAAAACCTTGCCACAAGAATACAGTCAAGTTCTAAATATTGTTATTCATCACCGGCCTGTAACTGTCCACTGTTGGATAAAGGCCTCTCCTTCTGTCTTCCATGCACTCCTGTCTTTTGCCAGCTGAAACCAGTGTCGTCCCACGTGCTGTTTAATGTCATCAAGCCATCGCTTTTGGGGTCTTCCCCTGCTCCGTTTAGTTTCTCTGGGTCTCCAATGAACGAGTCTTGCAGTCCATCGATCATAGTTCTGTCTTGCCACATGTCCGACCCACTGCCATTTCATGTGTGCGATGCGCTCGATAATATCTGTTATCCTGGTGCTGGCTCGGATGTCCTCATTTCTTATCCTTTGTCGAAGAGTTACTCCCAGCATTCTTCTCTCCATAGCTCTTTGCGATTTTCTTAATCTATCGACGCTTTTTTCTGTCATAGTCGCAGTCTCCAGTCCATAGGTAGCCACGGGCAAAACACAGGCGTCGTATACTTTTCTTTTTAGACACATAGGGATGGTTTGTTTTTTGAAGATGTAATTTAGACGACCGAAAGCGCACCAAGATAGTCCAATTCTTCTTGTTATTTCTGTGGTCTGGTTTTCTTTTCCAAGCTTCAATGAGTGTCCAAGGTAGACATAGTGGTCAACATTTTCGATTATCTGATTGTTAGTTTGAGTCATAATTTTTGTTTTGTTCAAGTTCATTTTTAGACCCACTCGACTAGATGCTTGGTTCAATTGATGCAACATACTTGCCAGTTCGTCAGCATCGGTGCCTATCAGGACAATATCATCGGCAAACCTTAGGTGATTTAAGTATGAGCCATCGATTTTAATTCCTTTATTCTCCCACTCTAAGTTTTTAAAAACATCTTCCAATGCCGCTGTAAATAACTTTGGCGATATGGTATCACCCTGACGTACCCCTCTGCCAATTGGAATTTCCTCGGTCTTGGTGTCCGGGTCGATCTGGACCTGTAGCGTTGCGTTTTTATAAATATTGTCTATTAAGTTGGAATATCTGGAGTCAATTCTAGCTGCATCTAATGATTTTAGGAATGCCCACGTTTCAATAGTGTCAAACGCTTTCTGGAAGTCTACAAACGCTAAGTGTATTTGAATATTATACTCATTTGCTTTTTCAATCAGAAGTTTCATGGATTGTAGATGATCTATAGTGCTGAAACCTCTTCGAAATCCGGCCTGTTCAACTGGCTGGTATGAATCTAATTTGGTTGTTAGTCTGTTTGTTATTATTCTTGTGAGTAGTTTGTATATGTGTGAGAGAAGGCTTATTGGGCGATAATTTTCAATATTTGTGCTGTCTCCCTTTTTAAACAACAGGATCACTTCAGAATTTTGCCATGTTTTTGGTATTTTGCCTTCTTCCAAACATTTGTTAAATAATATTTTTAGCGATTTAAGTACTGTGTCGCCGCCCATTTTCAACATCTCACTCGTTACCCTGTCCTCGCCTGGAGCCTTGTTATTTTTCATTTGCTGTAGTGCGGCGCGGATCTCGTTTGTCGTAATCTCCGGTATTTCTTCTGAACCCACATTTAGCACCTTTGGTCTTGGAGTGTCTGGCTTTGGAACGTTTGACGAATATAGATTTTTATAAAACTCCTCTACAATCCCAACAATCTGTCGTCTATCCGAGATAACTACGCCTCTTTCGTTTTTCATTTTTGTTATTTTCTGTCTGCCTGTAGAGATTCTTGTTCTGAGTACTCGCATATTGGCATTTTTTTCGATTGTTTGTTTTATTATTCTTGTATTATATGCCCTAATATCTTTTCGAATTTCCCTTCGAACGGTTTTATTCAGGTTGGCATATTCAACTGAGTCTTTTTTGGTTTGCCGTCTTTGTTTAATTAAATCTTGGGTTTGTTGACTAAGTTTACTCTCCTTGTTTTTTCTGATATTAGTACATAATTTTTTCGTTGTTGTTTGGATGTCTTGTGTGATCTTTATTGAAAGGTCATTTATGTCTAGGGTGGTCATATTTTCGATTGGCTCTAGTTTTCTTTCTATCTCTTGTTGAAATCGACCTCTTTGTCTCAGCAAAACGTCCGTAGTTGGAAAGACTGAGTTGCACATAAGTTTTTTTCGCTCTAGCTTATGATCAAATCGAAGAGCGGCCCTGACTAGTCTGTGATCACTGCCAGTGTCGAAATTATTTAGAACTGAGACATCCATAGCTATGTTTTTATTGTTGCTAAGTATATAGTCAATTTCGTTCTTAACTTTCTTGCAAGGACTAATCCATGTCCATCTACGTTTTAGCGGTTTTTTGAAGAAGCTATTCAAACAATAAAGTTTTTCTCCGCTCATAAAATGACAGAGCATGTCTCCCCTGCTATTTCTTTCGCCCAAGCCGAATTTTCCAATATAATCGCTCTCTTGATGTCTTTGGTCCACTCTGCCGATCTTCGCGTTGAAGTCTCCGATGACCATGACATAATGACAGGTTTCTTGATGTTTTGCCCTAGTTATGTCTTCATACAACTGTTCTACTTCGTCATCATTGGCGTTGGTTGTTGGTGCATATATTAGAATAATTTGCATAGAGTATCTCTCGGTCAGCTCCATGATCACGTATGTAACTCTTTCCGAAATGACACAATATTTCGTTATTCGACTTTGGACCGCTTTGTTGATGATAAAAGCTATTCCGCCATATCCATGTTCGTTTTCAGAATTAGCTTGAAATAGTACATTTCCAGACTTTAGGATTATTGTTTTTTCTCCTGGCATTCGGGTTTCGCATAGACCCACTATATCCCATTTAATATGGCTCAATTCGTTTTCTAGTTCTTCCAAATATTCTGTCGTACGCATGGTTCGTATGTTGTATGTTCCAACATACAATTTGTTTGATTTGTTCTTCTTGGATTTAATCGAACTTTTGCCCCCCCCCCCCCCCCAGAATCCATGGGGCAGGCTGTCGTATTGACAGCATGAGATTCTGAGACATTTTCTCTACTCATCTGGGGTAGTCTAGTTTTTAGGTTCGACTGCATAGTTTGAAGGAGGTTTCGGCATTTTAGGACACCACGCTTGCCAAACGGGTTGGTGCCTTACGACTTCAGCCGCCCATTCTGGGACAGACGCTGTTTGCAGCCGCCCGTTCCGGGACAGACGCTGCAGGGGTTTGGTCTTTTCTTAGCTTCACCTCCATCACTTCGAGACCTTACCGACATGGGTGGCCCTACCAGTAGCTACGCTACCGTCGGCATCGCTCTCTGGATATTGGAGGTTACTAAGCCCTCTCACCGACGACAAGGTGAAAGACCCTCGAGTTTAATTGTTATTAACATTGTAAATTCTATTAAAGGAAAAGCGTTGCAGACTCGATTGTTTCGAATCGCTAGTGAATATATGGGGGCACTACACCGCAATTTGCTTTACCATACAGAGGTTAGGTGGTTATCAAAAGGCAATGTACTGACCAGAGTTATGGAACTTCGCGCTGAACTATTAGTTTATTTACAGCAAGCCAAGTCACACTATTCCGAATTCATTTCTGACCCGGAATTCCTTTTGAAATTGGCTTTTCTTTCTGATTTATTTCAGCATTTAAATAACTTGAATAAAAGTCTTCAAGAGCGGGATGAAAATGTCATTACAGCAAAAGACAAATTACATGGCTTTATAAAAAAATTGAATTGTGGTCATCATCTATAAATCAAAACAAATTTGATTCATTTTCGTCGACACAGTCTTTCATTGAAGAAATCGGAAGCGAGATAAATTTAAACTCATACATATCTGTTATAAAAATGGTGTTAGATAATTTGAAGAAAGAATTGTGTCATTACTTCTCACTGCAAGAGATATCGGATAACACTGGACAAAGATGTATCTTAAATCCGTTTTTAAATGCAGCTATAAACGAGACAAATTTAACAACTAAGCTCAAAGAGAATCTGCTGGAATTATCTGCCGATGGGATGGTACATTTGGAATTCAAGTCTGAAAATTTGGATACCTTTTGGTTAAAAAGAAAAACAGAATACCCGGAATTAACAACCGAGGCTTTGAAGGATTTGATTCCATTTTCTACCTCGTACTTGTGCGAGTTGGCATTTTCATCAATGGCCCAAATAAAAAGTAAACAAAGAAATCGCTTAAATTTGGAAAACAATTTAATACTTAAAGTTGCAAAAACGGATCCACGATGGGAGAAATTGATTGAATAAACTCAGGCACAACCTTCACATTAAAATGAACGAGTACTCGAAGATTTTATTTTTTGTTAATGTGTTTGTAAAAATAACATAACGAGTATCATTCTGTTAACTTTTTCTTAATATAATTACTTTTTTAAAATGTATTGATTTTTTTACTGAGTTCTCTCGACCTCTCGCGACCCCCAGGTTGAAAACACTGGTATAGAGAATCAAAAGTTGTTGGGGTGTATAGAGGTTTTTAGTTCGGAACAGTATTCCAAGCTTCTGCGAGGCTGCCTTAGCAATGGCCGCAACGTGACTATGTCAAGACATATGGCTATCCAAATTGACGCCTAATAAATGAATTGATGAAGCCAAAGGAATCGAGTCTCCCGCCATGACTATATTCGGTTCTTCAATATTCAAACTGCCGCCTGGGTTTTTTTTAGCGTTAAATTCTACTCGATTACTGTCACCGCAAGATAGAATTTTTTCCATGTCTTTGTTGAGATGTGAGACCTCTTGCTGCCTATAGAGATGTGCATTGGCAGTCGATGTCTGAGCATCCAAAGTAAAAGATGAAACAAGTGTGCTGTCATCAGCGAAGCTATATACAGGATTTTTAATTTTTTCCAAAAGATTGTCAATGTATAGTAAAAAGAGGGTGGACGACAATATAGAACCTTGAGGGACTCCGGCGTTGATTTTAAATGTAACTGAAAAAAATCGGTCCATCGCCACTCGCAGAGAACGGTCTTTAAGAAAGCTTGACACCCATGAACAAGATTGAACCGGCATTCCGTATGCTCTCACTTTAGTTTAATAGCCCCTCATGCCATATATCGGTTAAAGGCATTGGAAATGTCCAGTGCTACCGCCCGGGTCTCCCATGATGTTCTATTGCGTTGTTCCAAAGTTGAGTAACATAAGCGAGAAGGTCTCCTGTTGATCTAGACTATTCTAGACTTACGGAATTCATACTGGCGGTCACTAATGTTGAAGCCTTCCAGGTACTTTAATAATTTTTCATTGATAGCCTTCTCCATAAGTTGTTATATAGACGATAGTTGTTTGGCAAGGTCTTCTTGCCTTTGTTGGGTATGGGCTGGACTCGTGTAGTCTTCCAGCAAGAAGGAAATATTCCTTTTTTGTAAGAAAGGTTGAAAAACTTACAAGATACCGGTGTCAATTCGTCAGCGCATGTCTTAATTACGATGACTGGAATATTGTCCGGACCAGACGCTTTTGGGTATCAATACTACTCAAAATTCGTTTAACATGGCGGTGCCGGAGAACAATCTCGGGCATTCTCGATTCGACAGGGAGAATGTTCGGTGGAGTTTTTCCCTGAAAATTAACCGTTGAAGTTGAAGAGAATAGTTCCGCTAGTAAGTTTGCTTTTTCCTGTGCTTTGGTCGCAATGATGCCATCAGGACGTGTTAGAGGTGGAATGGTTGACTTGGTAAAGTTCTGACTGGCGGCCTTAGCTACCGACCAAAATGATCTTGAGCCGTTAGGACATTTAAGAAGTTTGTCTTTGATCCTCTGGTTGTGTGCTTCTTTGCTTTGGTTTATTCTTTTGTTTGCATTGGTTTCGAGCGTTAACAAAGTCAAGTCATAGTCAAATATACTTTATTGTCTGAGAAAAAAAACATTTCTATTGACAAAGTGATCTAGCAAACTAATCTACATATATCTATCCAGTCAACTTAAAATAAACAACAAAATAATGAAACAATATCAATAACATTCTGTAAAGGTAAAACACGTTCAAACATTTACATATAAATAAAGTAAAATAAAAGTAAAGTAGGTTAATACAAATGTCAAGACTGCAAGACCTGCATTTGTCAAAAACAATTGAAATTTAAAACAAATTACAAACAACATTAGTGAGTCAAGCACGCAAACAAGAGAAGTAAGAAAATAAACTCCACAATCAAAAAACATCACCGTAATATTCCTCCAAACTGTAATAGGTCCTTTGTATTAAGATGTTTTTAACACTACGACGAAACTGCCTATAGCATGAAATAGATTTCAGGGCAGTACCAAGATGGTTATACATTTTCTTACTCTCATACAATATTGAATTCTTCGCGAGGGAAGTTTTAGGTATAGGCATTCTAAGGTTATGATTTTCATGTGCTCTGGTACTGTATCTAACCTGATCCGATTGCATTCCGAAGTACTTTTTATGCATGAGGCAAACGGATTCCAAAATAAACAAACATGGAATAGTCAATATGTGTTCCCTTCTAAACAGAGGTCGGCAGTGTTCCCGACATTTAACCCTACACAGATACCGTACGGCCCGCTTTTGCAAAACAAATATTGAATTCATGAGCTGAATGCTCGCGAACCCCCAGAATGCAATACCATATCGTACGTATGATTCGAACAAGGAGTAGTACACCATCTTAGCTGCAGAGGCACTGAGCTCATGAGAAACAACTCTAATCGCAAAACATCCTGCAGCCAACTTCCTACTTATGTTCTTTATATGCTCTTCAAACTTAAGTTTATTATCAATAGTGAGACCCAAGAATTTGTATATGGACTTATTTTCAATAGTTTTAGATTCGAGATTTAGGGTAGTGAAGCTAAACCCAAAGGTCATAATATTTGTCTTATGTACATTAAAACATAATTTGTTCGCATCACACCATAGCTTGACATTATGCAAATCGCTATTGATAACCAGTTTTAAATCCTCACCATCCCTACTATGCCACAGCAGACTGGTGTCATCAGCAAATAGTGTAAATCTACCCTGAATATTTAGACTTGCCAAATCATTCAAGTACAGTAAGAACAAAATGGGTCCCAATACCGATCCCTGAGGTACGCCTCTAGTGACAACGGAAGCGTCGGAGCAAGTTAAATCAGTTTTCACCACCTGAACTCTTTCACCGAGATAGGAAGTAAACCACATGAGGGCCAGCTCTCCAAAGCCATAGTGTTTCAATTTTTTGCAACAATACTCCGTGGTCCACACAATCGAAGGCTTTCGAGAAGTCGCAGAACATTACCGCAATGACCTCACCATTATTTATGTTTAAATAGACGTCATGCATCAAGGAAAAAACAGCGTCGTCAGTACTCCTGCCAGGGAGAAAACCAAACTGGACGGGATTAAGTATTTTCTGGCTCTCAAGAAACACCATCATTCTCCTTTTAACTAGTTTTTCTATCACTTTTGAAAGCGTCGATAAAAGCGAAATAGGACGAAAGTTAGAAGGGTCCCCGGAATCGCCCCCCTTGAAAAGTGGAACAACTATTGACTTCTTAAGACATGACGGGAACTTCCCAACTGAAAATGACTCATTAATTGAGTGTGCAAGCACCCGTATGGCTGAGACCGGCAGGCTTTCCAATACCCTTAAAGAAATCTCATCATATCCAGCAGCGTTTCTATTTTTAATTTCCCCAAAAATTTGTTTTATTTCATTTTGATCAGTCGCTGTAATACTAAAGACTTCAGCAATATTTTTTAAATAGACAAGAGGGTCTCTTTGTGATTGTTGATTCGAAGTTAGTTTTTCCCCAATTGTACAGTAGAATTCGTTAAGAACATTAGGGTCAATATCAACACTGGTCTGTAGTTTATTAGTCTTACCTCTTAGCTTATTTATTATCTCCCAATTTTTCCTTGTTTTGTTATTTGCCTCGGCAAGTTTTTCTTTATAGTAATGATCCTTGGCCGCTTTAATCAGTCTTCTATAAGTCTGTCTGTATTTGTTAAAATAGTCAATTAAAAATTTTTGATTGTAGTAAAACTTTCGAATTGTGTGCAAAGACCTAAGATTCCTTGAAGAAATCTTAATACCTTTGGTAAGCCAAGGTTTCTTATTTTTAATTTTGATACTTTGTAATGGGAATGAACTATTAAAACAATCAATCAAAATGATCTGAAAACGTTCAAGCTGTCCTCCAGACATCATCACACTTTCCCACCGTACACCGTTACACTTTTCTTTAAACCTGATAAAATTATTTTTACTAAAGATCCGACCCCGCCTATTCTTTTTACATCTTACACCCAAATCGACAGAAAAAGTCAACACTACAGCTTCATGATCAGATAAAGCAGCAGCGACAGTGCTACAGTCGATAATACTATCATTTAGATTTGAGCAAAGATAATCTATGGTAGTTGCAGAGAGTCCAGTTATGCGCGTTGGCCCACAAACATGCATCTTAAGATTCATTGAGGTTAAAAGATTACGTAGGGTCATTGAGGCTACTGATTCTAGATCCACAAAATTTACATTAAAATCACCGGCCAAAATAACCTTAGATTCCACTGGCAACTCCGACAAAAGTACTTCCAGCCTCTTCAGAAAAACGGTAACATTACAGTTTGGAGGTCGATACATGCATATAACAAATAGGTTTAAAAATTTTACGAATACTATTGAGAATTCAAATTCCCGTTCCACCAACAAATTATTGTACTTATCTACATTAGTAATTACAAGATTCTCGCAGATTTTTTTATGGACAAGAATTATAGTTCCGCCATGCGACGAATGCACTCTGGAGTAAATTGATACAACAATATAATCCTTGATGTAACAAGGTTCATCTTCCTTGAGCCAGTGTTCCGTTAGCAAAACAAAACCTGGTCTACCCTCTAACTCTAAGAACACAGACAGCTCGTCTCTCTTGTTTCTGATAGATTGAATATTTAATAGTAAAAGGACATTGCGTCCCTTTTTAAGTAATTATTGGCGGTCTGTTTGTCAGCTGCTCGCCGCCTAAAAAAGGAGAGTTTATCTGACTTGGATTTTGATTAATTGGACAGGGCTGAGGTTCATTATTTAAATGGCAACTTCCTGATTTAGAATTTGATGTTAAATGAATTAAGTTAGAATTATTGATTTTATTACAAAACAGATCAAGCTTTAGTGCAATAGCAATTGACAATTTAAGCAAACCGGCAGCATTCAAAAACAGGCCGCCACGAATGCAATATCTATAATCTAACAAGCCAAACAAGTCCATAAAGATGGTACGATTTTCGGCGGTAGGGTTTTGACGCCATTGTCGGCAGGAATATTTTTTTTTATTATTATTTAACATTTCGCAATTTTTTGTGAACCAGGGCTTGCCGTTAGAAGGGCATTTTTTTTGAAAAAGGCATGAACGCTTCCATGCCAGTAAGAATAACCTCCGATACTTCTCTAGCACAAATGGATGGATCATCGGAGGTAAAACAAACGTTCCGCCAAGGAAAGGTTCAAAAATGGTCCTTTAGGTCATCCCGCTTAGCTGATGCATAATGCCAGATCTTGCGTGGTTTAGGAGGCTGTTCGGCACTAGTTGGTAGTTTGTTCAGTGCCGAAATAAAGTTGTGGTCAGAAGTTCCTAAGTTGAAGTTGAAGTTAAGAAAATATCCAACAATTTAGCAAAATCACCATCTCGGTCTGGAATCCGAGTTGGTTCACCCACGAGTTGTCTCCTCTCGTTGACAAGAAATATCACTGCGGGCAAAGAGAGAGATACGGAATAAAACAAAAATAGCTGTTACTTTGTTTAAAACAAACCGTTCCACACTGGAGGAACCAGACACGATTGCTATGAGTAACGATGATGTTAGTTTAAGGGATAGTGTTAAGTACTTAGGTATGTTTGTAGATAGTAAAATGTCATGGGAATGTCGTGTTCAGTATGTAGTAAAGAAATTAAATTCTGTATGTTACACGTTGCGGATTTTAAATAGATATGTCAACGTCGAAACTAAAAAAATGTTATACTACGCGAACTTTGAATCCAGGATAAGATATGGCATAATAATGTATGGAAACTGCAAACACATTTTGAGGGTTTTTGTTTGTCAAAAAAGAGCAATAAAAATTATTCTTAATCTGAGCGTAAGAGAATAATATATACAATTCAAGGATGGATCAAAAATGGTGTTGATTTTAACGAACTTAGAAACTGTATTTTTAATGCCAGTAAGGCATATTCTTCTAATGACACTGTTATTGTCTTTATAGACTTTAATACATTTTTTTATACAAATAGGGATCGTCTAGAGTACTCTAGAGAATCTTTTTTCAGTCGGTAAATATACAAATCTAATATTTTGTCTAAAATATGATTATTCCTACCACCAAATAAACTATAGCAGATTTATTAAAAGTATGAATTTCTTTATGTCAAATCAGTCAAACGTATCTATTCGGTTGTTGAACAATTTTAAAATAAATAGGGTATACCGGCTAAATAAAACTAAAATATGTGACCGACTTGCTAGGTATGTTCAACTCTTAAATGGTGGCAAGATTGTTTTAAAGACTGTTGTAACACATGATGTGATATCTGATATAGAGGTAAGCCAGACTGGACAGGGGTATCACGCTGAAGATATGTTAAATGTTAATACTAATATAAATGATAACCATATAATTGCTTTGTCCGATCAAATTAATGTTTCCTCCCACTGTGATGCGAGCGATAATCATGATGGGGTAAATTCTCAAGTTGTTGAGGTAATTTCTAGGATTGTGGATGTGAGTGGCAGGCCTTCCGCCAGTTCCAACCAAAATACCGATAATTTTTTATACCCGCGTCTATCCCAATGGGATCTGAAAGAGAATTAGTACGCAAATTTCCCCATGATGGTACTTCAAAAATGGGTCTAACATTGTGTCACTTAAATATCCAAAGCATCTCTAACAAAATGGACATACTGGAGAATCTTCTCCGTTCTGAAAATATCGACATAATGTGCATAACTGAGCATTGGCTCCACTTAAGACCTGACATCGAGGTGCAGATAGCGGGATACAGTGTAGTGTCTTCTTTTTCTAGGAATAAAGCAAGGCATGGTGGATCACTGATTATTGTGAAAAATGATATAAAGGATATACTCAAGCCACTAGATCTAATAGTTGCCACATCCGTGGAAGCGCACAGTGAAATGTGTGGTGTATATTTTAAAAATTGCTGTATTGTTTGTTGTTATCGTCCGCCATCTGGGGATCTGAATGTTTTTATAAACTCGGTAAGTACTGCTCTTTCCACGGCTTTTCAGCGCAGCAAGTACTTGATTTTCTGTGGGGACCTAAATATTGATTATGGTGTCGATGGTGCCCCTAAAAACCTCCTTTGCGATTTGTTTGAATCTTTCATGTTGAAGGTGACCACTACTGCACCAACAAGGGTTTATACAGACTGTAATGGTCATACCAGCTCGACAGTTATAGACTATGTTGCTACCAATATCCCTGATGAATTGTTTCATAGTGGTATCTTTAATCCGCATATGAGCGATCACTTGGCCCACAAATTTAACTTAAACTTATCGATAAACGATAAAAATAAGATAGAACATGACAGTAATTTATTTTCTAGAGACCTATCAGATAATAATATATCACTGTTTCTAATATGATAATGATGCAGAATTGGTGGCATGTTTTGGATTTTTCTCTAAATAGTAATGAGTTATGGGCAGGGTTTGTTAACGTTGTTATGCACTGCTTAAATTGTTGTCCCTATAAACACAAAAAATATAACAAAATAAAAACGTCAGGTGAATGGTATAATGAAAATCTCTTATATATCAAAAACCAGCTAGATGAGTTATATTGGTGGGCGCAAAACACTAGTAATAACATTTTACAACTAGAATACAGAAATCTTAAAAAAACTTACAAAAATCAAATTAATGAAACCAAGAGATTATTCTATAAGAACAAAATATCTAACCTGACCGTAAAAGTAAAACTATATGGGCCCTTATTAATGACAAGTTAAACAGGAAAAAGGATCGCCAAATTAAACTTTATGGTAATGATAAGATTATAACCGACCCGTACCAAGTAGCAAATGAATTTGTAACCTATTTTAGTACGGTATCGACAAAGAAGCTTGAGCGGAAATATGGCACGGTTGCCACAACCTGTACCACTCATCCCCCGATCTGTAATACTATTGTTATCAATCCAGTTAGCGAGGAGGAACTCTTAAAAGTTATTGTGGGATTAAAAAATAAAAATTCCTCTGGATTTGATGACATTAATGTAAAATTGATGAAAAGCATTAAAGATTTCATTAAGCAACCTCTTACTGCATTGATAAATCGTAGCCTGAGTGAAGGAGTATTCCCAATGATACTTAAAACTGCAAATGTTACTCCTGTATACAAAAAAAATGACTGTCATAGTACTGAAAACTACAGGCAAATCTCAGTATTGAGCATTTTTTCTAAAATCTTTGAGAGAATTGTCCATGAAAGATAATGAATTTCATCAATAGATATAATGTGTTAAATTTATCTCAACACGGCTTTCTCTCGAAAAAATCTATAGAATCCGCTTCATACCATTTTTTAAATCACGTATATCGAAGTATTGATAGGGGAAAATATGTCGCGACCATATTTTTTGATCTCTCCATAGCATTTGACACTATAAATAAGGAATTCCTAGTTACCAAATTACACAACTTGGGTATCCGAGGAACAATGCTGAGATGGATAGAATCATATGTGACTGACGGAGTAATGATTCTTAAATATAATGGAGTGCAATCGGAAGCTCAACGAGTAGAACTTGGTGTCCCACAAGGATCCGTACTGGGTCCACTTTTATTTATTCTGTATGTGAATGATTTGCCGTTGAATGTGGTATCTGGTCATGTGACAATGTATGCGGATGATACAACTGTTGTGGTTACTGCCGATAGCATGAATGATCTGAATGCAAAAATGGCAACTGTTTGCGATGAAATGGAATTGTGGTGTAAAAGAAATAGTTTAATATTGAATGTTGATAAGACTGTGTATATGAATATGTTTAATCGCAGGAACCTTCGTGAAATGGATTATGAAAGAACGCTCAACATAAATCCATCAAAAAAGGTTAAGTTCTTAGGTACCCACTTGGATCCCCAACTTACCTCCTGTGATCATCTGAGCCATGTCTCGGGCAAGTTAAATTTTGCATTCTTCGCAATACTAAGCCTTAAGAATACACTAGATACCGAGGGCCTCTTGTCTGTATATTACTCGCTGGCTTATAGTCATATGACTTATAATATTATTTGCTGGGGAAGTGCTACAATGCACCATAACCGCATATTTATAAACCAAAAAAGAATAATAAGACTTATTTTTAATTTAGACTTTCGGGAAAGCTGCAGAGGCACTTTTGCCAAAAATAAACTACTAACGCTTCCCTGCATATATATACTCCGATGTTTGTTGTTTGTGAATGGCAATCGATCGATGTTTGTTAGACTGGGATCTGCAAGTGCCCATAATACCTTATCATAGGACAACTTTTTTCAAGAATTCCCCTCTTTACAACTGTGTGAAACTTTATAATGAGCTACCATTTGAATTGCGAGCATTACGTGGCGAGAGATTTGCCAAGATGACTAAGCATTTTCTACTGGTCAATGAATTTTATTCTGTGGCGGAATACATGTCATTCAATCACTAGTCATGTTTATTATCGTGTTTTCTATTATTTCACAAATTCAAGTTTGACTAGCCTTTAGTCCATCTGGAATACCTTACTCAGGATCACATGAAATGAAATTGTGATAGTATTTCGTAAAATGGCTTCATAAATATCCTTAACGATAGATATGTATTTGTCTTGATATGTATTATGTAATGTTATAAATTACCTGTAATATTATAAATTCCATAAAATACTCTAACATTAATAATTAAAATTGCATCTGTGTGTAACTAAGTGTATTGTGTCTATTGACTTTATACTGACAGTTTTTATACATTTACTTTTATTTTATGTATTTATGTAATCTTTATTTCATTCTTTCGTTGACGACCCAATGTACAAATTGTATTGAACATGGTAATATTGAAATGGTAATATATATTCTATTATATTCTATTCTATTCATGCAGAGGCAAATTTACACAACATAAGCTACTGACACTGTCTACAGTCTACATACAAGAGAGTATATTGTTTTTCTTTAGACATAGACAGCTTTTTGAGAATAGTGAGTCACAAAGAACATAATATGCAACACGGACACTAAACTGTACATACCCTAGACATAAGCTAGCACTGTATGAACAGGGTGCATATTACCATTGTATTAAAATCTATAACTCTTTGCCAAATGTTAGTAGACAAATTAACAACATGAAAACGCTAAGGCTTCGGTCACGATACGAGCGGTAAGCGGTAAGGCGGCAGAGCGGTAATGGCCACGATACAAGCGGTGTTTTTGAGTTTCATTTTTATTTAGTCATCGAAATGGAATCTCCGGACGAGGTTGTCCAACTCCTGTGCTTAAGTGAAAACTGCATTTTGAAAAGACGTGTGTTAGATAGGTTGCACAGGCGTAAAATGTACAGTGTTCACCCTATAAACAGGCTTAAAGTTCGGTTCGGTGAATATCATCATCTGTTTGCCGATTTGAGAAGAGATGCAACCCGGTTATTTGAGTACACCAGAATGTCAATAGGAACTTTTGACTACATATTAAGCAAGATAAAACACGTTTTGGAGAAGAAAAAGTGGGTTTGCGGCAGCAAGTAAATCCAGAGGTGAGGCTAGTCGTAACATTAAGGTAGGTTATTGGCTAATTCATTAACTGGTTTAATTAGGAAAATGTAATTTTTAACGCATATAATTGTATTAATAAAATATTCTGTAAGTTTGTGCTGCATCAACAATAACGTATCTGCTTAAGAGATGTATCTAAAACATTCTAGGGCACATGAAACTGCACAAAAGCGTTACCGACGCCACAAACATCGTTCATCTGTGTCCACTGGAGTGAGTTGCCCGGAGTACTTGGACGTTATTGACGTACCAGCGCTGAATGTTTATAAAGGACTGGAGTAATACTGCTGCGTGTTCCGGGCTTCGTGATTTCTGTATGCTTCCATTACAGCAGCTTGAATATTGGACCTGACTTGTAGTTTTTCAAGTGGGTGTAACACTTTCACGTAAGGCATCAAACTCATGAAAAAATGGTAGTGCTCACCTTGGTCATTTTTATTTTGCATTTTTAGTATTGCATCAATTTTCTTTTTCTCCAGCTGCATCAGTTTTATTTCAATTTCATTTTTCTTTATTCCAGCAGACTTGGCACGGTGGGGTCGAGCAAATCTGCTATTGCTTTAAGAAACTGACTGTGTTCTTCGTGGCTGTTGCGATTCTTGCTCTACTCCTGGAATGGAGGAATCATCATCATCAAAGACAGTGTTGTCGTCCTCGTCTTGTACTTGTGCATTAGTAGTGTCACTCTCCGGCAAGCCCTCTTCAACAATGAATGGCGTAAGATTGACAATCATGGGGCTAGGCATAACCACATCTTTGCAGAATATGATTAAGTCATAAAACTTTCATTTGGGTGACGGAGTAGTAGCTGCAGACCCAGATTTCGGTGGTGGTTTTTGCACAATCTTGCGGAATTTGTCCTTCAAATTCTTCCATTTAGGTTTAGTTTCTTCACCTAAAAAAAACGAAACTTGCATTTGTCATTTGCTTTATTTAACTAATTATAATTAAGCAATCACTTCATTGTTGGCTATATTCTAAAATTCCTCTAATAACTACAATTCTTTGCAAGTTCTTGGCTACAGGAGCAACTTTCAGACATTTGGCATTTGAATTTCGTCTTGGCAGAAGTACTGTTAGCAATATTATATATGACGCCTGTGCAGCACTGGTAGAAACGTTTTGTCAAGAAGCAATGCCGACTCCAACTGAAGATCACCTCAAACATGTCGCTGAGAGATACTACACACTCTGGAAATTTCCCAACTGCCTGGGAGCTATCGATGAACGGCATTGTAAACTGAAGTGCCCACCACACTCTGGATCCAGTTACTTTAACTATCTTAAGTATTTTTCAGTAGTACCAATGGGGGTTGCCGATGAAAAATTTTTAGTAATTGATATAGGCGCTAGAGGTAAACAGAGTGACGGAGGACGGAGGAGTATTTATTGCAACAGAACTGTTTCATAGATTGGAAAATAAGCGATTTAATGTTCCACCTGATAAAACCCTTACAGGTACAACACTAAATGCACCTCATTTGTTGATAGGAGATGACCTTCCCTCTCAAAACCTATCTTATGCGTCCTTTTCCTGGTAAGAATCTTTCTCAACAACAAGAAACATACAATAGTAGCTTATCCTCTGCTCGCAAAACTATAGAATGTGAATTGCAAAATGGCGGTTTCTAGGAACAGCTCTAGAAATACCATCAGTAGCCAAAGTCAGTTTGCTTATCCAAACTACCTGCATGTTACACAACATTATAAGGGGCAGAGATGGTGAACAGGACTATGACTATTTAGCGTACATCCGTGGAGAACTCGTTCAAGAGCAGGAACATGCTGTGGGCCCTATTCCCGAGGTGTTCAGAAGACCGAATCAAGAAGCAATACGTGTCAGGGACACTTTTAAAAACTATATCTCGTTACAAATCTAAGTTTCATTAGTCAAATATAGGCCTAAAATATATGACATAAGTCCTTTGCATAATGAAGTGATTTATTAAATATTAGATGAAAGTTCCACCCAACGATTCAATGAGTATTCAGGCAACTTATCAATACACTTATATTTAAACACCATGCATGTTTATAATATTAAACAACTTAGGTACCTGATAGGTTAATCACTGCTCCGACCTCATTCCACAGTTTCCTGGTGATTACGCTGTTCTTGAAGTCATTGTGACAATCGTTCCAAAGAGGAGGGCTTGACTGAACTTCAGAAATGAGAAGATCAAATTCAGCGCCCACGAGCTTTATTCCTAACTTTGCCTTTTTAGTTGATTTAACAATGGAGTCAACAACATTTGGGTCCGACATGATGCACAGCAGGTGACTGAATGAACTGAGCGATGAGCGGCAGGAGAAAAATTTAATGTCTGAAGTTAGCGGCGGGCGGCGGATCAGCGGCACCGTGTGGTACCGCCCTGCCGCTCACGTCTGTCGTGGCCAGTGTCGGGCGTTCTCCGTATGCACAATACAAACACTAAACTTTGCGTCGCCGCTCAGCCGCCCTACCGCTCACTGCTCACCGCTTACCGCTCGTATCGTAGCCGAGGCCTAAAAAAAACTGTTTTTAATCTACTTCTAAATATGGAACCATATACCGTTGAAGAATATTATAAGCATTTGAGTAACTAGAACTTAAAATGGCCTGTATTCTGTGTGACACTATTTTATTGTGTGCTGGCATACTGTTAAAATAAACAGTTTATTTTCCTTTCTTTCCATTAGCACTTATTTTATTTTCCTTTCTTTCCATTAGCACTTATTTCTACATTTAACTATCATTATTAAAAATAATCAAATCAATCACACATATTATGCCTATTACTAAAACTTACATTACTTATGTTCACGGGGTTGTGTGACTGCGGGGCTGTGCAACTCAGTGTCTACGAATTGCGGAAAGTCTCTGACACCATGAGCTGCTTTTCGAACCGGCTTCGTCATCGCTTAGTTTCTGGTTGATACCTGACAATAGGGGAGGTCTTGTATAATATGTCCAGCAAGAGGATTCTTACTTCGTACACTATCACACATCACTGACAACTTTCACTTTTATCATGTAACCCTTAACGCTACTAACCAACGTAGCGTTTTAGGCTACGACTGGCAGGGTCGCCATGTGGTGTTTTGTTGGTTCTTAATAAAACGGCAACTTGCTTCTATGAAATCACTCTTGTATATTCTTTCTCTTTAATCATCTTTAGTATTTTTATATACCAAAATGTATACAGTGTGTATCAGCCAAATGGAATAAATTCGATAATAAATACATGGGGCGTGTCCGAAAAAACGCTCGGACACGTCGATTGGTATTTTTAGTTGCGCATTTTTTTCAATAAAAACTTTTTATACAGGGTGTGTCATGTAACAGTGGCCAATACTAACTTTCTTATTTGAAATGCAACACCCTGTATATTATTTAATCTTTGGATTCTTCAGAAAATTTTAGACATATTTCATGTAAAATATCCTATACCTATCTTCAACTGTTTCGGAAATAGTAAGTGTTTTCAGATTTATTGCAAAAATTAACAACACACTAAAAAACTAATAAATAATACTGTTTATTTGTTGATAATGTAAGAAACAAAAAAAACATTAGTGTAGGAGATGTTGAAAATTGATGTTAAAATGTTTTTACTGATATGAAATAAAAAAAAAGTTTTAAATAGTTTTGTTTACTTTTGTTTAAAATGCCTGACCTTAGCAAATTGTTGTCTGTCTGCATGACAGTAGTTGTCAGTGTTATAGTCGTTTGAATTTCGTTAACTGCATATCAGAAAAATGGTTTATTTAACAGAAATGCACAAAATAACAATTCTACAGATGATTGGTTATGGAGATAAAAGACGGACACAAATGGAAGTTGCTCGCTTATTTCATGAAAAATTTCCAAATTTGCCGCCTATAACTCAAGGGACAATTAGTAAAATAGAAGCAGTTTTGCCAGCTTGGACATGTAAAACAGCCCCAACGTTCGATGTTTGCCATTCATCGATTATTCGAACATTACAAGAAAATAAAATGTCACCCGTATAAAATAATACCTACTCATGAGCTCCTGGAAGACGATTTTGATAGGATAACGTATTTTTGTGAACAAATGATGGCAATGTTAGATAACAATGTGATCCAATTAGAACATGCTTTGTTTTCTGATGAGTTCATCTTTACACTTCACGGTCATGCTAATCGTCAGAATTGCCGCTATTGGTCTAGGGAAAATCCTCACCGGATGAGGGAAGAACATACGCAATATCCTGAAAAGGTTAATGTTTGGGCAGGAATTGTTGGAGATCATATCATAGGTCCCTTTTTCATGAATGGCAATTTAAATAGCGATAATTATTTAGCACTGCTCCAAAATAATGTCTTGCCAACTTTGACAAACTTATATCCTGATCCAGCGAACCCACAACTTCCAGCGAATATGATATGGTTTCAGCAAGATGGAGCACCGCCCCATTACCAAATCAATGTCCGGCAGTACCCCAACCGAGTATTTCCAAATCGGTGGATAGGGCGGCGTGGATCGATGTAATGGCCAGCACGATCCCCTGATCTGACGCCATTACACTTCTTCGCATGGGGTTATGTCAAAAATATTGTATACAAAACTAAACCCCTCGACTTAGCTGTAATGTAATGTTGGAAGAAATTTCTATTTAAGATTAGGATGTTCGCGGCGAGCATTTTCACATCTCCTACATAAATGTTTTTTTTTTGTTTTTTACATTATCAAGAAATAAACAGTATTACTTATTAGTTTTTTTTACTGTGTTGTTAATTTTCTAAAAGGAAATACATCAATAATATAATTAGTTCCTATGTGATACTTTAACTCGACTTATACCTGCTTGAACCTATAGTTCCATATCATATAATAAAAATGGATGGAGATGCGCCATGACATAACAAATAATGTAATGCACTACACAAGGGCTGATCGTCCATCACAACAGATGGACAGCCAATAGAAAGGCGACTGGACTGGAAATTGTTTTTGACAGACCACAGTACGCCACCGCCTCAACTTTTATTGTTATGGCGTCTGTATGCGATGTAGTCGGAACAATTGTGCATCATTTATATGACGGTCCAGCCAGGTTTCGGTGAGTGCGATAATAGAGTATTCTTCGGCTTGGCTTGCACAAAGAATGTCGTTAATTTTAGTTTCAAGACCTCTGACATTTTAGTTATAAGAATATAAATGTATTATTATTATTATTATTAATAAGTTACTCAAAAGTTCTAAACACGGCAATGATCTCTTGGTAACACGTGCGCGCATTCTCATTAATTTTTTTTATGTTGCTGAGAGGAAACTCACCTATTGGGGTAGACATTTACAGTAATGTTGCTGTATAATGGTAATATTACTGATAAATTTACTTTTACTATTAATATAACTTAATAATACTGTTTTTCTCTATTACAGCATTGACGAACATCAAGATTGCATATTCCAGATCCAACAGCAGCCTTATAATCGGTTTAGTCAGAAACTTATTGTGAACGTTGGGAATGACTTGCGGATATTTCAGCAAAGAAATTTATACAAACACCGCCTTCGTAAGGATTCAGAGAAAGATAAGTTTAAATGTGATAAGTGTGATTTTCGAAGCATTCGGAAACGTGCTTTAAAGGCGCACCTTCTTCTGCACACGAATCCAGCAGAAGTTAATTTATTTAAATGTGAACAGTGCGATTATCGAAGCATTCGGAAAGGTGATTTAAAGAGGCACCTTCTCGTGCACATGAATCCAGCAAAAGTTAATTTATTTAAATGTGATCAGTGTGATTATCGAAGTATTTGGAAAGGTGCTTTAAAGCGCCACCTTCTCGTGCACACAAATCCAGCCAACCTTAATTTATTTAAATGTGATCAGTGTGATTATCGAGGCATACGGAAAAGTCATTTAAATAGCCACCTTCTCGTGCACACAAATCCAGCCAACCTTAATTTATTTAAATGTGATCAGTGTGATTATCGAGGCATACGGAAAAGTCAATTAAAAAGGCACCTTCTCGTGCACATGAATCCAGCAAACGTTAATTTATTTAAATGTGATCAGTGTGATTATCGAAGCAATCAGAACAGTAATTTAAAAAGGCACCTTCTCGGGCACATGAATTCAGCAAACGTTAGTTTATTTAAATGTGATCAGTGTTATTATCAAAGCAAACAGAACAGTCATTTAAAAATGCACCTTCTCGTGCACATGAATCCAGTAAACAGGAAAGTACCTTAAAGGCCCACATAAGGATCCAGGGGAATTGAATTTGATTAAATGTGCGGTCAATATCCGAGGTCGTTTAAGCGATAGCTAATTAAATGAATTTGCATAAGCTCCATTGACAAATAAATAATGTATCAAATCTATCACACTTAAGATTTTATTTTTGACAAGTTTTATATCTTTTTGGTTAATTAGAATTTATAAATAATAATGTCTGATTATGGTCCAAGTTTTCAATGTCCTGTTAACTATATAGTTGGAGTCAAGCAAATATTTGACGCGTGACACTTCCATCTTGTCATATTTGTCCAATACTAGAGTTATTTCGATTTCACCAACTTTATAACAGCTGATACTTAGTCAGGGCCGGACTGACGAATATTGTTATTTATAAACCTTTGCAGAAAATGATTGCTGGGAAACACTACACAAATAAAGACAATAGAACACTATAAAAAGGCAATAAAATGATTTAAATACTCAAAATGCAAAACCAAATACAGAATGTCAACAAGACAACGACATCACTCGTTTTGAAATAAATAAAATGCGGATCTGCAGCCTATATGATTTGACCAAATCGACGAGAATTATGTATATCTCTTTTTAGTCATATAAAAGGATAAAGATACAAATACTTCGAGTGGGTGGTAATTATTGTAATATAAATTAGTAATTAGTAACTTTTATATTATGAGTGGCCTGCCGTATTTGACACCCATGACAATATGGAAGTGTCACGCGTCAAATATTTGCTTGACCCCAACTATACCTACTAGATTACTTCTAAGGATACCATTGTTGGAACAATTGTTGTCATGGAATATATATGTTGCTCGTTCATCATTAGGGTTTTTTAAGTATAGTCAATGACTTTAACTTCTGTTTGTTTATATTATTGCTTCATCAGCGGGTCTTCCATGGGGGGTTTGTTATTGAACAATTGGTTTTTATTGAGCTGAGCAGGTACAATGTAGGGAAGTATTCACTTTTTAGTCATTTAATTATATTTACTCGCAAGCAAGTTAAGGTGCAGGCGGGGGGAGGAGACGAGGAATGAGCCAGTCTCTCGGTAATCTGTATGGTTTTAAAGGGTTTGAATGTATACGTGAGTGTGTTATTAAGGGGTTGAGGGAAATGTCAGTCCGTTTGTAGTAGTCCACTATAATTTTGTCCATGTACTCAGTTATTGTCGGTATCTGTAAGTCATTATGTAAAGTATGAGTCATCGTATAGCGGGGCGCCCCCGTCATTAGTCGTAAACATTTATTCTGAAACCTTTGAATTTTGAGAAAGTTTGTTTTCTTTATGGTACTCCAGGTGGTGATACCATATAGAAGTACAGGCCGAACGATAGTTTTGTAGATTAAAGTTTTTGTACGCAGATCCAAGGTACTTTTTCTGTTTATCAGGGCATTAATGACACTCAGTTGACCGTTCGCTTTTTTTAAACGAGAGACTGTGTTGTCGTTCCAGTTTAGCTGTTTATCGAAGAGCAGACCCAGGTATTTTATATTCCCAGTTTATCCTAGTGTTTTTGACAAGCACTCTGGATTTAGGTTCAATACTTCTGCTAGATAGCCTGCGTTTTGGCATCATTTAGACGAATTTTCCATTTATCAAGCCACGCCTCGATAAGTTTTATATGACGTTGCGGTTTTGAGATTACCAACCTAGGCTTTTTTGCGGTGGCGGTAATCGCAGTATCGTCAGCAAACAGGTATAGTTGTGTTTGAGCGAATTTTGGAATATCACTGGTATAGATATTGTACAGAGCCGGCGCAAGGGGGGAACCTTGCGGTACTCCGGCTCTGACGTGTCGCACAGTTGATAACGCATTCTCTACCGAAACTGCGAAAATTCGGTCCGACAAGAACGAGTAAATTACCTTAATTAGGTAGTTTGGCATACCTAATCTTATTAGCTTTAGTATAAGTCCGTCATGCCAGACCTTATCAAACGCTTTACTGACATCGAAAAAGACCGCTCCAGTTGTCCAACGACGGTTGAAGCCTGTCAGTATATTTGAAGCCAATCTGTTTGTCTGGCGCACCGTGCAATGATTAGAACGGAAACCGAACTGCTCAGGTGGTAAAATATTGTTTTCAAATATGAAATCGTTTATAAGATAGAGTATAAGCTTTTCAACAATCTTGCCTAGACATGACAGAAGGCTGATGGATCGATATCCTGAAACTAAAGTTTGGTCTTGACCTAGCTGTGTAATCAAGATAACTTTGGCTTTTTTCCGAAACTGGGGGAAGCGGCCCTTTTCTAAAATAGCCTGTGCTATATTTACTACATCCATTAATACATTGCCAGGCAAATTTTTCAACGCTTTCATTTTTATACAGTCGAAACCCGGAGCCTTTCTAGGTTTAATGGATTTTATAACGTCTTTAACTTCTTCCATAGAAATATTGCGAATATTCTGTATGGGGTGCTCGATAGAACTATAAATTCGTATTGTTCTGGAGATCCTCGCGTCCCTCTCAGGATCGGTTGTTGGGTATTCGTCGAACTGCTGCGAAAAGTTAGTGCATGTGTTGTATTATGTCTAATAAAAGACATTGGCTTTCTGTTGCCTTTTGTTAAAGTTTTTGTCAACTTATAAAGGCTGCCGTCTTCGATGTTGAGTCCGGCGACTTTATTGTCCCAAAAATGGTTTATAATAACATCCTTGGGCCATAATGTTGCACACATGTATTGGTCGAGAGAACTCTGTGGTACTATAATTCTAAAGGATGCTTTATGTTTGTCCTTCTTTGTCTGCATTTTTCACATCTGCAGCCATCTCCCATTCTATTACATTTGAGGTAGTCGAGTATCTCACTTTGACCTACATCCGGGGCGAGTTTGTTAAACTACCAACTTGTTTACGACCTTTGGTAGCATATATTTTTTCAGGCTTTGTCTGGACTGTAGAGAAGCCACTCTCGTCCATATTATATATCGCACCCTCAATGTAAAACTAACATATCTAAAAAAAAACAAAAAATGGGATTTAAATTGATTTTGTTTCCAAATAGGATTACGCGTCAAATGAAAAAGTACCATATCGCAAAAAAAGCGGGAAATTACAAAAATAAAAAAAAAGAATAATAACATAAAACACAAGCAAAATAATCCCAATGCAAAAGTAACATTAAGTATGATGTGTGCATAATTTACAAAAAAATATTGTATTAAATTAATGAAACACCACCACATCGGTCAATGTAGCAGTATTTACCATTATAAGAGCGTATTTCCAATAAATTTCTTAGTGTTAGATTAACGGAAAATCAAATTTTGCGGTGTTACATTCAAAATGTAATGCCCATAAGCTAAATATTTTAATAAAAAACTAACACATAACCAAATATGTCAATATACCATTAAACCCTTATTACCAAAACACCAATTTAATACTAACACAACGCCAAAACCGTTGATATTTTATTGGCCACGTGCCTTTTTTAGGCGCAAATATTCATGTTAAAACTGGTATATTTTGGAATACGTTAGTATTGCACTAATAATATAAGGGTAAATTTAATCCAAATTCAACAGTCTTCTGTACAACGTGTGCTTATTCAAGAAGCATCTTGTGTAATTTAAGTTTTTTTATCGTGCTGTTTTTGTTTTGGGAATAACAGAAATACGATGATATCAAGTCGCGTTAAAAAGATGTTTGATAATTTAAAGAAGGTAAGTTTCTTTTTCATTTTTAATGCGTCTCTGTAGTTTTTTTTTAACTCTCAAAGGTAAATCGATTTTAAAACTGTTGGACATTGTTTCTAGATTCAGAAGCGATCTCTATCTATAAGATTTTTTGACGTTTTTAATTTAATTTGCTTTAATTTTTTTTAATTTTTACAGTTCTATATTGCATTAAATAGTAATGTTACGATTTTAGGAGCCGACATGTGAGGTAATTCCCCAAGTTCAGGAAGTCTTACAAGACGCAACGGATGAAGTAATATATTATCAGCCTAAAGTCACTACAAATGATTCCATATTATACTGTGATGAATATCAGCCAGTAACAGAATTAGTAGTGAGTATACGTTTTTAATATAAAAGCAATGATTACTGGCTTATTAAAATAATAGTATATTATTATAATGTTATAATCACTGATAAAAGTAAAGTCGATAAATAAAAAATAAAATATTTTCAGGTGGACTCATCTATTAGTAACTGCAATCCGAGTTTTTTTGACATGAAGGAAGCCATTATGTCTGCTCAAGTGGTACTATCAGTCGGCGAACATTGCGAAACTCTTGCAATCCCTGACCTAAACTTTCAAAGCCAAAGCGGCACTAAATTACCGTCACCAGTAGTCATTGCAGAATATAATCCCAATTTTGATTTATTGTCAATAGATGCTGAACAAACGGATGCTGAGTCCGGGAATAACGATTTACTCGTCAGTCCTGAATCACTTTTACCTGCTGACACCTCAGATAAAAATAATAATAATAATAATAATAATATCTTTTATTGCCAACCAAATGATTTACACCATCACAAAGCAACGTCATAGAGAATAGTAGAGTGCTCGCGGAATTAAAAGCGGCTTATTTCTTGAGCCCGTGGGCACTTTAGGGCTAAAAAGGTTTGACCTTCGCGTTTGGTAGAGGATGTCCTGTAGTTCCTAGAACTGCTTGTCGTAAAAAAATCGTTGGGTTCCTAAGGGCTCAAATCAAAATTTTGTAGCTAATTGCACCGCAAAATAGTGATATTCTATTTTCTATGCAAATTAATTTTTTATTAATTTATTAAAATTAGGATTAGCACGGGCCGTTATGGAGTCTCCAACCACAAAAATGCATTTTTCTCGGTTTCACTGGCACTAAAATTTAATTATTTTTAAGTAAAATTTGTCTTTACACTGCAATATCTTGGAAAGTATTGCAAATACGAAAAAAACTTATTCTTGATAAAATACGGAGCAGTATTTTTTCTGTATGATAGAAGTTGTTGCATATTTTTAGGGTAAGTAGTAAACTAGATAATTAAATAGTTCTGTGATTACACCACTTTATTGCAGACTTCGCCGTCCTCCCGTTCGATCGACGGCCGGGCGCTTTGCTTAGAGCTTCTTATAAAAGTGAGATCGCATCGCCCGGAATTTCTTCTTTTCTTTATTTGTTCCGTGCTAGTTTAAATGGAGCCAATGTGGTACTGAGCGTTCGTAGTGCTCACCGTTCAGCTGATTGTTGCAAGTTGGAATTTGACTAGGAATGTCATCACAAATCAATAATTATTCGATGGTCTGGGGAAAATTATCGAAGGGCACACGGCGCCAGTATGTAAATGAAATACCAATATACGATGGCAAAATACCTATTTGATGCCATGTCCGTAGTTCAAAGTTTGGGCAAACCAGCTACAGCGAAAACTTTTTTGGAATATGGTAACATATTCAACTCCGTAATATTTAAAAATAAATTCAAAGCGTCCAGGATTGATATCGTTTTTGACCATTACGTAACCAAATCTATCAAAAATTCAACAAGATTCAAAAGAAAATCACCATCACAGCTAACAATAAAACGGATCATCAATTCACCAGAAGCCCTACTGCCACAACAATGGCACCTATTTATTCATTCTTTGTTCAATAAACAACAGTTAACAAATTTTTTATCAAACTATCTTTTTAAACATCAACCTAATTCCAGCCTTGAAGTTGTGACTAGTGGAGGGTTTTCATCAGTCTTAGAATATAAAACAAAGTTCCATCTGATTGATGGATTGCTGAAGTCCACACATGAAGAAGCAGATACTCGTCTACTCTTACATATCCTATCAGCAAAGAAAGCTGGCTACACAAGGGTTATACTTGACTGTAAGGATACCGACGTACTAGTTTTATTAGTTCGCTTTAAGGATCAGCTAACAGAGGAAATCTAGTTAAAAGTGGGGCATAGCGAAAACAGCAGATTTTTACCAATTCATGAGCTAAACATGGAATTACCACTTAGGAAAAACTTGCCAGCTTTCCATGCATTGACAGGTTGCGATACTACAAGTCAGTTTAATGGACTGGGGAAGAAAATATGCTGGAAAATTTACCTTAAATATAACGATCTTCTTGATCGTTTAGGCGTCGAAGAATTTAGTGACCAACATTTTGAAGATATACATAAATTTGTACTCAAATTATACACTAAAAACCAAACCGTCAAATGTGTCAATGAACTCAGGGCATCCCTATCATTTTCTCGGCCTATAGACAAACTTCCTCCAACTAGAGACAGTCTTTTTCAACACTGCCTTCGAGCGCATTACCAAACTATTATAAGGCTAAATAGTTTAAATCCCATACCTGACCTACCAGATGTTTCAAAGCATGGCTGGAAAATTGAAGAGGAGACCATAACACCCATTTTGCAAACATTGGAGTCCATACCAGAAAACAAAAGTATATTAACAACTTGCAAGTGTAAAAAAGGTAAAGTTCTTGTCGCATGCGCCCAGCTATTTTCCTAAATATTGTCCATTTTCAGATTGTTCTAGTAAGCTGTGTTCATGCAAAAAAAATAATTTAACATGCATTATATCCTGTGGGTGTCTAGGAAAAATATCTTGCAAGAACAGTTTCGAATATAAAAAAATTAAGAACAAAGAAAATTTACGTGGAGAAGAGCAAAATCTTCTAGATGACAGTGATTAGGTAATAAGAACAGCTATATCTTTTACATACATATCTGTATTTACGATGTTTATATAAATTGTTTTAATAATGTCATTCATACCATCTTAAAACTTAAACACTTTAATAAACATATTAATTCTGTAAACAAATAGTGCGAAATTAGACACCGCTTAGGTTTAATAACTTGTGCACTACACGCACTCAGAAATATATTTTATTTCTTCCCATCGTCACTAGATAAAAAGAGAACGAACAGACGTCGAGAGAACCATTGATTATTTTCTAAAGCACTTTCAGCGCTACAAGCCGCCCGAAGGTCGACCGGAAAGATGGTGGTTCGTTAAAAAATTTACATTATCCCAGAATTATTAAAATATTTAGCTTACCACTTATTCTAAAAATATGCAACAAGTTCTATCATACAGAAAAAACACTGCTCCATATTTTATTAAGAATAAGTTTTTGTCGTATTTGCAATACTTTCCAAAATATCGCAGTGTAAAGACAAATTTCACTTAAAAATAATTAAATTTTAGTGCCAGTGAAACCGAGAAAAATGCATTTTTGTGGTTGGAGACTCCATAACGGCCCGTGCTAATCCTAATTTTAATAAATTAATAAAAAATTAATTTGCATAGAAAATATTACAATTTTTTACTGAATGGTGCGTAATGAATAGCACTATTTTGTGGTGCAATTAGCTACAAAATTTTGATTTGAGCCCTTTTGGACCCAACGATTTTTTTACGACAAGCAGTTCTAGGAACTACAGGACATCCTCTACCAAACGCGAAGGTCAAACCTTTTTAGCCCTAAAGTGCCCACGGGCTGAACGATACAGGGCGATGTGCACTCTACTAGAAGGCATGGAATACATAAGTACCTAACCTAAGTGTTATAAAGTATATATTTTTAAAATAGGGCAAGAAACATACAATCATAATAAACAAATAATATTAACATTAACAACAGGTACTTAACATTTATGAGTGGCTAAAATGTATTGATTATAATATACCAGAACAAGATTTTGAGACCGATGATAATTTGGAACAAGAAAATACTAACACGGAAATAATAACCGAAAACAATAATGAAAGAGAACGTTAAAAATCCAGAAAGAGAAAGCGAGATACAGAGAACTGGCCAAGATCAATAAGAAAGCAAAAAAGGAATTTGGGTAAAAGCTACTTAACATCTAAGAAAAAAGAAGTCCCAGAACGTTTACTACAAGATCCATGTACTGATAAATGTAAGCAAAAATGCATTACAAAAATGTCTGAACCATCAAGAGCGGAAATTATTGACATCCTTTTGGAAACTGGGCGACGTAACCCGACAAAGACAATTTATTTGCAATAATACAGAAGACATAAAACCGAAATACCGTTATATAAAGGAAAATAGTCAAAGAAAAAACAGTACACAAGCCTATTGTTTCTATGTTAATAAGGAAAAAATTCGAGTGTGCAAAAAATTCTTTATGAGCACTTTAAACATTGGTGATAGCATGATTCGTACAGCACTAAAAAAAAGTAGCGATAAAAAAATTGTTAGTCCTGATTTGCGAGGGAAACACGGCAATCACAACAAGTTAGACTCTGCATTAAAAGCTGGTCTAAGAAAACATATTGAGTCATTGCCGACGGTAGAATCCCACTACTTACGACAACAAACAGAAAGAACGTATATAGAAGGAGATTTAACTCTTGCAACATTGTACCGAGATTACAAACGAGAATGTGAAGAGGCTGGTCAACCTTTTGTAAAGGCTTGCATTTATGAAAATATATTTAACTTTGAATATAACATTGGGTGGCATAGGCCCAAAAAAGACCAATGCAGTATTTGCGAAAGATATAAAAATTCTTCTCCTGAAGAGAAAGAGGAACGTCAAGTAGAATACGAAAAACATCTCGCTGACAAAACTAAATGTAGAGAAGAAAAACAAAATGTGATGTCTCGTACTATTTTATATAGGATATATTTTACCACCTTAATTTATGTATATACCCATCCTTATCTGCGCTGACCTGATAAGCGGTGAATGATCGGTGTAAGTAGTATAGTACCGGACATCAAGAGTAATGTTGCATATTTGGGAAATAAATAGTTATAAATAGTAATCGGAGTATTCTTTCCCTGCAAACGTTACAAAGTGGCGACGAGGAAATTTTCCATTTTCGTGTGGAAATCGGGCCCGCGGTCGGTAATAATAGTGCTCAATTATCGACTAATAAGTGTAAAAAGTCGGTAGGTAGTGATACGAATTAGTGTGTCAATATGGCGGCAACCGTGGGTTTGCAACTGGAATTTGACCCCAAAATTCATGATTGGACCGTGCACATCAGCCGACTTGAACAATTTTTTGTGGCAAACGCCATTACTGATGGTTCGATAAAAAGGGCTATTCTATTAAATGGACTCGCTCAAGAAGCCTATATTTTACTTCAGAATCTATGTCTTCCGACGAAGCCTTCTGAAGCCACCTATAAAGATCTCATTCAGCATTTAAACGGATATTTCAGCGGAAAAACGATTGTTTTCGCTGAACGGTGTAAGTTTTACAGTGCGTATAAGTCGCCGAACGAAAGTGTTCAGGACTGGGCAGTAAGACTTCGTAGTTTAAGTATGAGATGTGAATTCGGTGATCAATTAAAAAATATTCTTCGCGACCGATTTATTTGCGGAATGCATCCAGGAAAAATTTTGGAAAAATTACTGGAGCAGAAATCCAGCATCACCTTTGATGAGGCCATTGCTGTTGCTTTGACATCGGAAACCAGTGCTATTAACCATAGTTCGGAAGCACATTCGTTTGTGAAACAGGAGCAACACGAAATTTTTCGTTTGCAAGGTTTTCACCAGCAGAGGGGGAGATCCAAAGCAGCGACAGGGCATCGCGCAGCCGGTAGGGGGCGCTTCGCTGGAAACGCAGCAGGCGCGAGCGGTACGTCAAGTACTGAAGGATACAAAAAAACAGGTAGTAGTGATAAACTGTGTTCGATTTGCCGGAAAGGTAAACATTTAGAAAATAATTGTTTTTATCGCAATTCGAATAAATATTGCAAATTTTGTCGTATTAAAACTCACAATACGGCAAACTGTAACAATAAAAATGTTAATTGTTTAAATATTGCTACTGACACTGAAGATGTTCCTAAATTTGATTTAAATTTAAATGATTTCCCGGTCTATACTCTCAATAGTAAGGTTTCGAAACCAATAACAACTAATATATTTTTAAATGGTAAAATGTATGAATTTGAACTGGACTCTGGTGCAGCTATATCTTGTATACCTTACCTAATGTATGAACGTTGTTTTAAAAATATTCCATTAATTAACACAGATGTGACCTTGGTAAATTTTACTGGCGATAAAATTTCTCCCATCGGTTAAATAGAGTTATTGGTTCAATATAATAAACAAGCGTGTAATTTAAAGTTTTGTATTATTAAAGAAAGCAATGTTGCTTTACTTGGAAGAGATTTTATCTCCAAATTTAATATTAGTTTTACACAAATTAATTATATTTCAGAGAATAAGTCGTACATTGATAAGTTAATTCAAAAATATCCTAATGTTTTTTCGAAGGAAGTTGGGTGTTTTAATAAATTCCCATTAAAATTATATTTAAAAGAAAATGCAGTACCTAAATTTTGTAAAGCACGACCGTTGCCTTATGCAATAAAATCTAAAGTTGAGGTTGAACTAGATAGGTTGTTAGATTCCGGAATAATAAGCCGAATAGAGCACTGTGAGTGGGGCACCCCAATCGTTCCCGTTTTAAAAGAAGACGGCTCTGTACGAATTTGCGGGGATTATAAAATCACATTAAATCCATTTTTAGTAGCTGATAAATACCCCATTCCTAGAATCGATGATTTATATGCAAAATTAAACGGAGGTGAACAGTTTTCAAAAATTGATCTAAGCTCCGCATATCAACAAATCACTCTCAATCCGGAATCAGCTAAATTAACCACGATATCAACTCATAAAGGGTTATTTTTTTATAACAGGTTACCTTATGGAGTAAGTTGCGCTCCAAGCCAATTTCAAAGGCTCATGGATCAACTTTTCTGTGACATCAAAGACGTATCAGTTTTCTTAGATGACATTTTAATTACAGGGAAGGATAAAAATACACATATCAAAAATTTAGAAAAAGTTTTAAATATTTTATCTGATTGCGGTTTAACTGTTAAAATGGAAAAATGTAATTTTTTCTCGAATTCAGTTTCTTATTTAGGCTTTGATATAAGCGAACAGGGATTGCATAAGTCTAAGAAGAAGCTGGAGGCGATAGAGGAAATTCCAGTTCCTAAAAACGTAACCCAATTAAGATCTTTCATTGGCGCAATAAATTATTATAATAGGTTTATACCTAATACTCCAACTATTTTACACCCCTTGTATAATTTAATAAAAAAAGATATTCCGTGGAATTGGACCAAGGAATGTCAAATAGCTTTCGAAAAAGTAAAAGGTATTTTGCAATCAAATAATTTTTTAGTTCATTTTAACCGCGATCTACCCATAAATCTAACTGTGGATGCTTCTGATTACGGTGTGGGAGCGGTACTTTCAAATGTTTTTGAAAACGGCGTTGAACGTCCGATTTGTTTTGCATCAAAGACCTTAAATGATCAACAAAAACGTTGGAGTCAGATTGATAAAGAAGCATTTAGCATTATCTTTGGTATTAAAAGATTTTATCAGTTTTTATATGGGCATAAATTTACCTTAATTACTGATAATAAAGCTCTCGTTTCAATTTTTGGACCAAAAAAAGGAATACCGATAATGGCCGCGAATAGGCTACAAAGATACGCTTGTTTCTTAGGCGGATTTGATTTTGAGATTAAATATGTAAAATCTAGTAAAAATATTGCTGATTTTTTGTCTCGATTGCCAATAAATAATTCCGAAATTGATTCAGACAATTGTGATTTATTACAAATAAATTATTTAAATGAATGTTCAAATTTAAATATTGATTTATTGCAGGTAGAATCAGCTACTCAAAAAGATCAAATTTTGTCTAAAATTCTCACGTTTGTTTTATCGGGTTGGCCAACTGAAACTAAGGATTTGTCTTTAAACCCTTATTTTCGAAAACGGGACGAAATTTCAATTGTTAATAATGTCCTTGTGTGGGGTAACCGGGTTATTATACCGGAATCGTTACAAAAAAATATTTTAAAAATGTTACATAATACTCACATGGGCATTGTAAAAATGAAATCATTAGCGCGGTCTTATGTTTGGTGGCCAAGTTTAAATGTGAATATTGAAGAGTCATGTAAATCTTGTGTTGGGTGTCAAAAAGTACAGCGTAATCCTAATAAAGGAATTTTGCAACCTTGGCCAATTGCTGAAAGACCGTGGGACCGTATTCATATAGATTTTCTGGGACCTGTTCGAGGAAAATATTGTTTAATTGTTTTAGACGCGTTCTCTAAATGGATAGAAGTTTTTGTTATGTCTAGCATAACTTCGATTCAAACTATTGATAGATTAAGAAACATATTTTCTAGATATGGGTTACCAAAAACACTTTGTTCCGACAACGGGACGCAATTAACATCAGATGAGTTTCAAATTTTTTTAAAACAAAATGGTGTTAAACACATAACGTCTCCTACTTACCATGCACCTTCTAACGGCGCAGCCGAAAATAGCGTTAAAACTGTCAAAAGTTTTTTAATAAAAGAGCTGAACATGCATAATAATATAATAGATTTTAATCGTTCTGTTGATAGATTTTTAATGACATATAGAATCACAGAACATTGCTCAACGGGCGAAACTCCGTCTCGTTTATTTTTAGGCAAACAAATTCGTTCGAAATTTGATTTATTAAATCCCTGCCAGATTAATGAGATTATCCCACCTAAAAGTACATCTGAGATCTGTAATAATTTACTTAAAGCTCAAAATAGAAATAAGAAGTATTTTAAGGGGGAGAGAGACGAGAAATTTTCTGTTGGACAATGTGTCTATGCTAAGGATTATCGTAATATTGTAAAACCAACTTGGACAGTGGCTCATGTAAATAAGATTCTGGGTAAAAACGTATACCTAGTGACAGTGTATAAAAGTGATAATTTAGTGTGGAAAAGACATCTAAATCAATTGCGGAAATGTGAAATTTTAAATTCCGGTGAAAGTGATTTGGAAACAGTGAATGGTGATGAAAATGCTCAGGTTACTTCTGATACCCCAATAAATATTTCAGATCCCCCAGTAAATGTAGAAAACCCTTTTTCTTTGCTTCGTGATAATGAGCCAAGCACTTCATCATCACGCACTTCCTTTTTAATAGAAAATAGACCTAAGCGTACTAGGAAATCCCCAGATAGATTTAAGTATTAGGTTGCTATTTGAACCACATGTTATAGAAGATTAATTAGATTGGTACATGCCATATACATATGAATTGAGGAGGGGAGAATGTGATGTCTCGTACTATTTTATATAGGATATATTTTACCACCTTAATTTATGTATATACCCATCCTTATCTGCGCTGACCTGATAAGCGGTGAATGATCGGTGTAAGTAGTATAGTACCGGACATCAAGAGTAATGTTGCATATTTGGGAAATAAATAGTTATAAATAGTAATCGGAGTATTCTTTCCCTGCAAACGTTACACAAAAGGACATGTTAATTTCTTTGCAAGATCCAACCAGAGTCGTGGCAGTCTACGATTTACAGTCGGTCCTTTCCACGCCATGCTCACAAGTCTCTGATTTTTACTATAAGAGTAAGTTGGCAACATACAACTTCACGATTTTTAACATAGCGATGGTTAAAGTCCAAAACCTCGTAAGTCGATTTTTTCCCATTTTACTTTTATGTGATAAACAGTTACAAAAAATCATAATCTTTAAGCCCACAAAAGCTCGTAAGTCAATTATTAATTTTACGGACCCCTGGCGCCATCTGCCGAAACCTCGTAAAATTTATTTGTAAGGTAGTAATGCAGAAATCTCCTAATTCGACTTACGAGGTTTTGATATTTAAAGTTAGCATTGTTTAGGCAAAGATCTGCTACTTAAGAGGTTTTGATGTCACATGTGGGATTTATTTAACCTTTACATTATAGTTATAGCAACAGTGATAATGATGCACGAAGTAATAGAAGTGAACCTTTTCAAGATAGTGGATCTGAGTATGTACCATCAAATCATTCTGAACAGAGAGAATCCGAAGAATCTGCGGAAGAACCTCAAGAAGTTGTACAAGAAAATCTAATAAATGAACAGCTAGAAACATCAAGAGGTCGAAAGAGAATTAGATCAAAAAGAAAATTCGTAAATAATGCTTCAAATAGTGAGAAAAATAAAAATAAAGACAAAAGAATGAAGGGCGAAAATTATGTATCGTTTAAACGTTTCAAGAAAGAAAGAACGTATACAAAAATGCAAAGGGAAGAAAGAAAGATGGGGCCTGCTTGCAAATGTAAACTATCTACAACATCTAACCAATTTTTTTGTCAAGCCTTTACAGAACTGGAGAGAAAAGCAATATTCGATGAGTTTTGGGCGAATCTAACCTGGAATGAGAAGAAAGTCTACATAAGAGGACTTGTAAATACAGCGGCTCCAAAATGTCATCGGACAGGTAATACAATTGATCCTTACCTTTTTTTTTTCTTTTTTTTAATCAGGATTCTTTTTAGACATACAGGGAAAACAAAGACAGGTTGCGTACATATTTTACCTTAAGAAAGAAAATGCACGAAAACGGGTGTGCAAGAAAATGTTTATGGGGACGCTCTGCATAGGAGAATGGAGTATCAAAAGTTGGGTTAGTCAAAATATTACTGAGAATGTCCCACCTGGCAATCAACAGGCAGCGATTCGGAAACCAGCTGAGAACCTTCGAAGAAATAAACAACTCTCAAAGTATCTTATTAGGTTCCTTCGAACCCTTCCACAAATGGAAAGCCATTATTGTAGGAAAGATACTACTAAATTATACCTAGAAACACAATAGATAGATAGATAGATATTTATTTGTGTCATTAATCAATACAAATTTTACACACGTCAAATAAGTTTACAATACAATAAAAAAAAAAAAATACGAACAAACAAACCATAAGAACATCAGTACACATTACATATCAACACACTAATAATGGCTTAGATCTGCCCTAAAAAATTCATCGATTGAATAAAAACTTTCATTTATTAATATGTACTTTATTTTGTTTTTAAATTGTAAAAATGATAAGCATTTTAGGTGCAAAGGTACCTTGTTAAATAATCGAGGGGCATAAAAGTTAACTGAGTATCGACTTCTTGTTAGGCGTATGAAATCAGGTGCTATTAGAGAGGCATGTCTTGTATTATAGTTATGTATGTTACAATGTTGATCAAACAGACTCTGCCTTTCATGAATCCATAGCAGGCATCGGAAAATATATATTGATGGTAGTGTCATGATTTTTAGAATAGTGAAATGGTTTTTGACATCTGCACGGAAAGGTAAACCCTTTATTATTCGGATGGCCTTTCTCTGAAGGCTGAAAAGTTTGCTAGAATGCGGAGAGTGTCCCCAAGCTAGAATCCCGTATGATAAGTGGGAATGAAAGAGACTGAAATAAGCGGTCATACATGTTACATAATTGGCAACCGGCTGTAAACTTCTCAAGAGAAACAAATTTTTTGATAACTTGTTTGATACAAACTGAATGTGTTCATCCCATAACAATTTTGGATCCATATATATTCCCAAGAATTTCACAGCAGGTCGATCCTCATCCAATTGTCGTTGGGTAAATATGATGTTTTCAGTTTTTGTCTCATTAAGACATAGTTGGTTAGCCTCAAACCACAGCAAGGCGCTCGATTGCGCCTCATGCATGACAAGTTCAAGGTTGGTTAAATCAATATTTGTATTGGCCAAGGTTGTGTCGTCAGCATACAGCACAAAGTCGGTGGAGGGATCGCTGGCCGGAAGATCATTAATATAGATTATGAAAAGGACAGGCCCCAACACCGAGCCCTATGGCAAAATCTAAATGAGTTTTACCGGTTCTACTCTGCAGAATGCTCAAGGCAGAATTTTCAAGCAATAAATCACACCACTTTTCGAGAGGAGTTCAAAAATCAGAACCTTTCTTAACTTCACTTTCTTTAATATGATATCGGGCAAGGGAGATTGTTATATTTGGCACGAGGCAGCAGGAGGTGTCACTTCCAACGAATTCGCGTCAGTTATTATAGATTATATTAATAAGTAAGTACGCGACAGAAGAAACTAAATCTGTCATTATCTTTAGTGATGGTTGTGGGTACCAGAATAGGAACGTGAATTTATCTAACGCATTATCGGCATTGGTCGAAACAAAACACTTGGAAATATACCAATATTACCTCGAAAAAGGACACACTCAAATGGAGTGCGACTCCATACACGCTTGTATCGAAAGAAAATTAAAAAATCGGGAGGTTTATGTGCCCGGGTGTTATGTCCAAATAGCAAAAACTGCTAAGATAAAAAATCAGTATGAAGTTCATTATATTCCTCACACCTTTTTTAAAAAATATTCTGTGTTAAACTCCTATACTTCTATTCGTCCAGGGAATAAGACTCATGATCCGAAAGTGACCGATCTAAGATGCTTAGCAAATCGAGTTGATGGCACCATTGAATTTAAAATAAATTATCAAGACGCTTGGACTCAACTTACAAGGCGTAGGAAAAAAAATCAAGACATCGATATCACGGTTCCGTTGTTGTATACTAATCCGCTAAAGATAAAACCGGACAAATTCCAACACCTCCAGGAATTAAAAAAGTTTATTCCAGAGGACTACAGACCATTTTATGACAGCCTTATTAGTCAAGAAAAATAATAACCTATGCTCAGATTCATAAGATTTTTTTTGTAATATCTAAATAAACGGGGTTGGTAAATTATGTCGTTTTATTTATTTAACCAACATATTATTTAATTATTGTTGTTAAAAAATTAATTTCTGTTTTTAAAACCTCGTAAGTTTTTCCAAAAAGTTTAAATATTAAAAGTCAAAACCTCGTAAGTACATTTTTTTTTCAATCAGCCAAAATTATAAAAAATTATGTATATCATCATAAAATGCCTCAGCATATCACAACAATTTAATAAAAATACTTTTTCAAACTTTTCAATTTAAGAGTTTAACCGTTTTTCGCCCCTCCTGTAAAATTTATAAAAATCGACTTACGAGGTTTTGCACTTTAACCATCGTAGGTAACAAGGAAGGTTCATGTTACGTTTGGTCCGAAAATACTGCAAGGCGCGGTGCTAATGAAATTGGAAGTTGCATTTTGCAATTCTTAACATCGAATTGCAAGGAAAAACATGTCACATTTTATTCTGATAACTGCGCAGGGCAGAATAAAAATAAATACATCGCTAGTTTGTATTTATATGCTACAACTTTCCTTGAAATTCAATCCATAACTCATATATTTTTGATAACGGGGCATACCCAGAACGAAAGAGATAGTATGCACTCCTGCATCGAGAAGGAAAAAAAGCGTTTGTTAATGGGTGGCCCCATTTACATCCCCGCTCAATGGATTCCTGTAATTCAGGGTGCAAAAAAAAAGGAAAGCCATACCATGTAAAAGAAATGGACCAGACGGATTTTTTTGACCCTCAGAAGTTATCCAATGACATAGGAACGAACTTCATTACTGATATCGAAAAGAACAAACTTAAGTGGACTGAAATAAAAGTTATAATGACAACTAAAGATAAGCCTGATAGTTTGTATTTTAAATACGAATATGGGGATGATATTCCATACAGCGAAATAAAGGTTCGAAACAATGTTTCACTAAGGTGTAGTTAACGGAACACTAAAAATGAAAGACAGTTTAATGGAGAATTGAGCCCCGCCTATTCGGAAGAATTAAAAATTTCGAAACAAAAAAAAGATGGGCTCGTGACACTATATAATAATAATAATAATAATAATAATAAAGTTTATTTAAAATATTTACATAAATACAATACATTTTAATATATTTTATATTAAAAATAAACTTACGAATAAAACCCCTGAAGGTTAACTTGTATAGGGGTTAATTTTATTAAAATATTTATCTAAAATATTTGGTTAATATATTATTATGTAAATAATTGAGGATAAAATTTTTATAAATTTATTTAATATTATTTAGATTTGGTATTAATATATTAATATATTAATACCTATTTAATAATTATAGCATTTCTAAAATATTATCTAAACTATTTTTATTTAATAACTATGTCAAAAAAATTTAATTCCCAAACCCTATCACAGATTCTTCATGAATTTATCCAGCGAATAAAAATTATTGACTTTTGATGTTGCACATTATAATACCTAAATTATTATTTTGCCATAAATAAAGTTTTTGTAACTTTTGCTACATTTTTGTTATCTTTTTAGTTCACCTGACCCCAAAAATGGTAGTCGTCAAAACTTTACAACATATAACTCCGCTTAGTTGCCTAATGAAATACTACCATATCTCAAAAAAAGCCATACCTGTCTTAATTTTATACACAAATTAATTTAAAATAATCAATAGAATCTCAGTTATTAATAAATATTGCTTCAATGTAAAAAGGGGCAACACATTCAACACAGTTAAAATATTCGTATTAAATTTTAACAACATTTAATTGCTTTCAAAATTTAAAATCGCAATATCTCAAATCTCACAATTTTTAGATATGTTAGTTTTACATTGAGGGTGCGATATGTTCTCATGAGAAAACTTATATGAAGTCAAAAATTCGTCTAGACTTTTAAAGTAGGCTTCAATATTACCTCTATTAAAGGCTGTCGCTCGGGCTGCAGATGTATTTTCTGGTGTTCGCAGGCTTATTAATGGATTGCGTTTAATGAAGGAGTGAAGCCACGTCCATCCGGCTTTCTTATTAAGATGACTGAATTTGTGCTGAATATTATTTTGTACTGCAACCTGATACGCCAGTGATCTTACGTCTGTTGTTGTAAGTCCCAAAAACCGAGTCTCCATATTTGTGATATGAGCAACAATTTCGCTCTCTATCTCATTGGAAAAAGTTGGCTGACATCCTCCGAGGTTACCTTTCTCATGGCTCATATTTTTTCCAACTCTACGACGCAATGTAGACGCTGAGACATTAAACGTTTTAGATGCAAGTTTTCATCCCATTTTTTTTTTGCTGTACATTTATCATTGCCTCACGCATATTTTCTTCATCCCATTCATGCCTAGAAACTTTACTTTGAACTTTAGGCATTTTTCTATATCTCTTCTAACCCTGTAAAAGAAACTAAATTAAAGAACTCATTTTTAAAATTGTTTGATATGATGGCGCCCTATGCCATCATTAAAGGGTTATAGGGTGTCATCATATCAAAATAACATAACATTGCAAATGGCTGAATTTTCGTACCCTAACCCAAAACTAATTAATTGTTTTAGTTATATAAATATAACCTATTATCATGCGCTTAAGCAGACATAAAACATTTTGCAAATATCTATGCATGCTACTAAATATTCCAAAAAATCGATACAGTGGAAAAAAGTTTCATACTTACAACTAACAATAACAACGTATTTCTCTGGCTGACGGCACAATACTGAGATCCGTACGTCACAGCAGGTTCATGGTGGCGTGTTTAACAGCGGACAAGTGTTGAATTAAATAAATTCAAATAAACGGCGCCAATATAAATAGGATGTCATCATATCAAGGGTGCCATCATATCCACACTTCCCCTATCAATTTAACAATAGTTATTGGGATTTCATCCACTCCACTACTGAGCTTACTTTTCAAAGATTGAGTAATTTGACATATCTCAGTGGGTGATATTGGATTAATAGACATAGAGCTTCTATTTTCACTTATATTACATGTGAAAGGAATATCAATTAAGTCTTTCAATAATGTTGGTACTATAGACAATAAATAACTATTATAATTACCCGCTATTTGATCAGAACTTCCCTCAACTTCTATACTGCTTGATTTGTTTTCCCTTCCATTAGTTTCTTTACAAATAGCCCACATACATTTTGTCTTATTATATACATTTTGTCTTATTATCAGCATTTTTAACGCGATGTTCATATGACTCGGACCGCAGCTGAGTTAATGTTTTGTCATATATTTTTTTTTCGTTGTTTAACGCCTCCTTAAAGGTATCATTGACTTCTGACAGGGTTAAATATAGTTCTAACTTGCGCTTACATTCTTTGAGTTCCTCATTAGGTTCTGGTTTTAGTTTTGATTTATTAAAATTATTATACAGGGTGACTCGGATCTAAATGTATATACATCACCAGGAGATAGTGGACATCTTGGGGGTTCTAAATAATCTATCTTTAGTGGGTCCATCTTTCCTCGTTACTTAGATACAGAGTGTTTTATAAAGTTTGGCTCATTTTTGTTTTTGCCATAATTCTTTTAGCACCCGGTATAAAATGTTTATATTCGGTGGAAATATTTTGAGTAGCTATCGCTTTAAAATGCCGTATGAAAATTTTTTGAAATTCAGGTCCGGACTTTAAAAACAAGACTGATTTCATTTTTTTAAATTCAACACCCAGTATATCATATTTTTGTAAATTTTATTTTTTATTTGAAAAACACATAAAAAACTAATTCTAATGACATACTTATCAAAATTCCCGCACTCGCCGCTCAGCCATAATAAATTGCTCTTCTTTAGATGTTGAAACACATACAAAATAATAACTGTTTTTATAACGACAATAATACCAATACATAATAAGAAATAAGCGTCGTGTTAAAATTTGAAAATTTTCAATTTAATTTGACTCCATGGCTCGGCACCTCAGAACAACGAAATATTGGGGGGCAACAAAACATAATAAGTCATTGTCAGTTGTAACCTGTCAGATTTTTGGGCATTAGGAGGATATTTTTGTTAAACATTTACTTCTCGTTTAAAATGCCTCATCAATTTTCAAACCAAGAATACGCTGATATAATATTTGTATATGGATTTTGCGATGGTAACGGGCGAGCCGCTAAGGTTTCCTGGAAGAAGATGTCCAAACCATCAAACATTTTCAAATGTGTTTTCTTTTGTTCGTGAACAAGGGCATTTTCCGACACAAAATAATATTGATCAGCCTGTAAGACACCCAGTTCAACAGGACGAAGACATTTTAAATTTGATTGAAGAAAATCCAAAAACATCCACAAGGAAAATTGCTAGACGTCTGCATATAACGCAAAAATTAACCCATTCAACAATAAAAAATGAAGGCTTATATCCTTATCATATCCAAGAGGTACAAAGGTTGGAACCAGGTGATTATGCTAACCGTTTGGTTTTTTGTCAGTGGATGAGGAGGCACCAAAGAGATATTCACCGGACTTTGTGGACCGATGAAGCTCAGTTTACCAGAGATGGAGTCAACAATTCCAGAAATTGTCATCTATGGTCTCTAGAAAATCCAAATGCTATTAGGCAGTCGCACTCGCAACATAGATTTTCCATAAATGTTTGGGCAGGTATAATCAATGGTAAATTGATTGGCCCACACATCTTTGAAAAAAGATTAGATGGAAACCAATATTTACACTTTTTGGAAAACATTTTGCCAAATCTTCTCCAAAATGAGAATGTTAATTTAAGAGGAATGTATTTCCAACACGATGGAGCCCCTCCACATTATGCAAGAATTGTTTCCGAACTTTTAAACAATAGATATCCCAACAGATGGATAGGTCGTGGGGGGCCCCATTCTTGGCCAGCAAGATCTCCCGACTTTAACCCGCTGGACTTCTTTTTTTGGGGGTATATGAAAAATTTAGTTTACGAGGAAGAAATTAATACACGGGACCAGCTCTTGCAACGCATTATCACTTCATTTCAGGAAATAAAAAATAGACCAGGTGTAATCAGAAGTGCAGTTTCAAATTTAAATATCAGAGGAAGAAAATATGTAGAAGTTAATGGTGGGCATTTTGAAAATATTCTCAAATAATTATGTTTTGTTATTTTTGGTATTATTGTCGTTATAAAAACAGTTATTATTTTGTATGTGTTTCAACATCTAAAGAAGAGCAATTTATTATGGCTGAGCGGCGAGTGCGGGGATTTTGATAAGTATGTCATTAGAATTAGTTTTTTATGTGTTTTTCAAATAAAAAATAAAATTGAGAAAAATATGATATACAGGGTGTTGAATTTAAAAAAATGAAATCAGTCTTGTTTTCAAAGTCCAGACCTGAATTTCAAAAAATTTTCATACGGCATTTTGAAGCGATAGGTACTCAAAATATTTCCACCGAATATGAACATTTTATACCGGGTGCTAAAAGAATTATGGCAAAAACAAAAATGAGCCAAACTTTATAAAACACTCTGTATCTAAGTAACGAGGAAAGATGGACCCACTAAAGATAGATTATTTAGAACCCCCAAGATGTCCACTATCTCCTGGTGATGTATGTACATTTAGATCCGAGTCACCCTGTATACCTTTTTTTGAGGAAAGTTCTGATCAAAATGGTGCTTACAAATTTGAATAAAGGTATTCCTCTGAGTATTTACATCACCCCTATTTATATTATAGACTTCCATCCATTTCTCAGTTTCAATGCAAGACAAAAAATTTTTCTTATTTTTATTTGTAGAAATGCGTGCATATTTAGCCTCTTGATCCTGTTTATCTGCAATTTCAAACAAGATTCTTTGTCCAGCATGATCCGAAATAAAATGTTCAATTGTACATGCTTCCATATAGTCTGAATTAGTGAAAATATTATCTATACAACTGGCCGAGTCTTTTGTAACCCTTGTATTTTCAAAAATTGTAGGACTTAAATTAAATGAGGCCATCAATGAACATAAGTTTATTTTTGCAGGATTATCCCCAATCATTTCTATATTAAAGTCCCCCAAAATAACAATTAATTTGTTTTCATGAAATATACTTATTAGTGATTGCTCTATTTTACCTAAAAATATTTCCATATTGCCTGAGGGTGGTCTATATACACTTACGATTATAGCTTTCTTAGTCTCTAAAACACACTCAACAGCTGCCAACTCAATTATGCCATCAACTTAATTTGAGGACACCCTTTCACATGGTTTACACTTAACATGTTTTTTACTGTATATTGCTGTTCCCCCATGTTTACCTTCTTCTCTACAGAACATGGATATTAGTTTGAAATCCTTTATTGAATGTTGTTTTAATTGCTCATGAGATTTCCAGTGCTCTGTAATACATAACACCAAACACTCATCATGGGTGAGCAACATGTTGTTTATCCGGCCACCGCATTTCCTATCGATTGCACATTTTGATGGATTATGCTGCAGTTGTTTCTTTTCTTTTTTTCTAAATTTTTTATAAAAAATTTGCTTCTTTTGAGGTATAGTTAATCTGACTTTGGAATTGAGCTAATCTCCTTTGTAATACTGGACATTTATTGTCTCGAGCAGAGTGGTGGCATAGGTCTTCTTCATATTTTAGTTTTGCACAGTTAGGACATTTCAATTTTTCTGTTGTACACTCTGCACTCTAGTGTTCACTTCCACATTTATGGCAGCATTTTTTATCCTTGCAGTACTTCGCCACATGTCCAAAACCTGAGCAATTGTAGCATATCGCTATGTTAAAATGTTTCTTAACATACACCTTAACCAGATCGAAATTTATCACCTGTTTATCCAAAAACTATTTTGAAATATCTGGTGGTGCTTGTAAAATCCAATTTTCTTTCTGTGTGTTTCTACATTGCTTTTTTGCAATAATTTTTATTTTGTCACCTACGTTATACCCCAAATATGTTTCTATTTCTTCATTAAGTCTTACAATATCTTCCAAAAGTTCTTCATTTGGAATGCCCCTTGCAATCCCTGTAACCATAAACATGAGTCCATATTTAAAGATTCCCTTATAGCTATATATATCATTTTTTCCTCCAAGCACATTTGCTAGTTTTTTTTGTTGATCTTCATTATGGCTTTCCAGAACTACAGAACCATTTTTTGAGTGTTAAGGGTAGTATTAACTACGAAATTTATTGCTAATACAGAAGAACCTGAAACATTTATGCAGTTAAATGAAGTCGTGGCTATTTTACCAACTTCGATGCAGGGTAAGAGAGCTCGCTATGAGAATATTGTATGGTTCTGAATATATCTGACTGATTTTAGTGTTCACTAGTTTTTTGTGCATACTTATCCATTTCTTTTATCGTGCCTATATATCAATATATGTTCAGTTTCTTAGTTTCTTTTTTTATGTTTATGGATATACTATGAAATAGGTAATATATTTTGTTTTCTCCATTTCTATTAGTTTTTTTTTTTATATATATCTTCGAGAAACGTTTTTATAATGACAATTAATGAAATGAAATGAGTTGATTAGCAACTTGTGCTATCAGTAACATTTTTAACAAAATAGAAATACAAAATTTAACAATCAATAATTTTCTTTAACAAATCCTATAACTAACCTTGTAAACTCACGCAAACTACCAGTTGCCCTAGCATACAACGGTACAGCATTATACTCGACTAAACCGTCATAGAACAATGATTTTTGCGTTCCACTCTTTTTTGCCATTGGAATATAAATGTTTGCCGCTGTTCTTGTTTTATATGTATGTAGGTATGTCATTAACAAATTTAATTTTCCTGCTCAATTAAACAACATATTTAACATTACAAACCTTTGGTGAATATACATAAATTTCAATGTAGACAACATATCGGGTATTCTTGTGTAAATATTTACTCTTAATATTATACGCATAGCCCTATTTTGTAATAAGTATCTGCAATTTATCTTTGTCATTTTTACTTGCATATAACATTATTGTTGGACAATACTCAAAGTGTGGGCAGTCTTATAAACAAAAACGCGATTCAAGCGACAGTGACTGACATGTTCTTCTGAAGAAACCTAGTTTTTTGTTTATTTTCTTACTGACATAGTTCATGTAACTTTTAAAATTTAACTTGTTATCAATCATTATCCCTAAGTATTTAACCTCATTAACATATTGTAAATCTTCACCAAACAATTTCAAACCTACATTATTATTCATTCTATTATTAAAAATGCCTCTACCTTTTTTAATTCCAATAGATTCCAAGATGGCGCCGACGAAACAGTCGGGTTCGCAGGCAGACAATAATAATTGTTGTAAATCGTGTAATAGAAATACTGTTAGTGATGTAAAATGTGTTTTTTGTGATGCCGCGTATCACCCATCGTGTGCAGTGAGGATAAGGCGAGTGAAAGTGGTGGGCTCTTTGCTGCCCAGACTGCGATCACCTTGCCGGTGATTCCAATGTTTCTAATAGTGATAAAAGTGACTATGATCAGTTAAAAAAAACTAATGAAACGCTCAATGATGTAATATTAAGGCTCATGGCTTCTCAGGAGTGCTATCGGGATGAATTCTCTCAACTCGATAAAAGATTGGACGATATAACCTCGAAATTTTTGGCGGGAAGTACATCGTCAATGCTTGTTTCCAATACCGAGAAGTTAGATGGAACTGCATCCTGCCTACAGGTCGGTAGCAAACGCCAAAATGATCTAGAGAAGAATTCCCCAGTGATGGCATGTTCTACCGGTTCCCACGAATCTGAAGGGACAAATGACCAGGATTTAATCTTAACCAAGAAAAATGGCCATGGTCAACATAACGACAGTAAACATGGTCCGATATCTGTGAGTGATCCCTTCACCCTTAGCCAAGTGCAAAGATCCATCAACTCAGCAATACAGTCAAACAACATACAAGAACAACAATCTTCCACATTGCGACCAGGAAAAAACCAAACAGAGAGTCGTTATGCACCCATCATAAGAGGTACTGCTGAAAAACTGGACAACATGTCCAATAATGAAAACGTCTTCACTGGTGTCCCGTCTAAACAATGGTTCTATGTTGGAAGGGCATCTAAGAATGTTACAGAAGGACTGATCCTAGACTATTTAAAGCTCAATCTACAGGTTACGGAGGATCATCTAATTCGAGTTATACTATTGAAGCGTGGTGATTTCACTTCGTCATTCAAAGTGTGGGTGGACCCATCTTACTCCCAAAGACTACTTGAACCGACTTTTTGGCCATCTAATGTGCTAGTAAGAAAGTTCAATTTTAAAAATACAAATAAAGCTATAAAACTGATAACCGAAGAAATTTTCTGAGAACTACTCCACCAACAGAGGAGATATAACTTTATCGATTTATTATCAGAACGTCCGTAGTTTGTTGAACAAACAAGATAATCTAAGGCAGATGCTAATTGACAATTATGATGTATTACTGTTCACAGAAACATGGCTTAATGAATCTGTGAAGAGTGAGGAGCTTGAAATGTTTGGCTATGTGTTATACACACTGACAAAAATGGATTTACCGATGTCGTGGGTTGCAGAATTAGAGCTACTTTAACGCACGTTTCTATGTTGTTCAAACTGAGCCTACGAATTATCACATCTCATTTAAAAAGGCTACAATAACTCAGCTTCTTGTGGTTCGCCTCAACACACAAATATCAACATTTTAAACACATTTGGGATTACCACAATCCTTCATTTTGTAACCATTTTATGAGTTACCTGAACTCAGTTTTTGGATTGGGAAAACTTACTAACTGATTTTAAAGTGCCGTTTTGACCCAGACGTGCATTATTTTAACTCATTACCATGTGTTAAATTATTTTGAGTTGGAATAAGTCGTAAATAGTGCTCTAAAAACTCATGTCGAGGGTAAATCATCAATCGAAAGGTCACGGAAAGTTCCGAGTTCACGCTCGTACCGATTTAGCGCGGTAACTCCATCCCATTGTTATTTTATTAGTATCTTTGTACACGTCGCGTCGTCTTGGACCACATAACTGGACTTGCTATCCGCGCAATCGTTGATCGGAGGGATATTTTTTTTATTTTTGTTTAGAGTTTGATGCGTGATAATGAGAATTAATAATCTAATTTTAGTGTTGGAATATATTTAAAGTGCCAAACCCTTATTATTGTGCCTAGCTTCGTTCATAGAGTAGTTTCTTTGCACTTGACGTTTATCATATAAATAAATAAATAAATAAATAAATAATACATTTATTGTTTCAACCATTCAACAGTTAAGTACAAACATTTTACAAAAATGGCAAAAAATGAAAAAAATGGCAACAATAGGCCTTGGTAAGGCAGACATCCAGAGGACCCAGATACTGTTCAGGCCTTAATTTAATATTATAATTTCATATAATACATAACTACAAATTAATATATTAATTACTCCAAGCGAAGAACATTAAATTTAAAAATAAATATGTTTAATGATTTGGCTAAAAACCAGAGATAGGATGGGTGGGGGGGGGGGGGGGGGGGTGAGAAGCAGAAAATAAAATAAAAAAACGAAATTTATCCTATAGGTACTAACTCTGCATGGTCATTGCAGCGAAAATAAATGATTTCTAATACTTTTTTTAAAACTCAAAACGGATTGGTCTGTATTTAAGGCCCTTACAGCATTAATGCAAGAAGCGACACCATAGGAGAAAGACCTTTTATAAATTTCTTTGCGGTGTTGGGGTACGGTCAGATAGTGCCTACGGCGTAGATTTAAATTATGTACGTCTGTTCGAAACCTAATTTTTTGGTATAAGTACGCGGGTGTTTTAAACTTAATTATCTTAAACGCAAATGTGGTGAAATGTAGTTTAAATCTGTTATTCATATTTAGCCATCCTGAAGTAGCGAGATAAGGGGAAATATGGTTTCTTCGCTTTATACCGTATATTAATCTAAGGCATGCATTTTGAACCTTTTGGATTCGGTAACGATCGGCAGCATCCAAACAGGGTACATATACTCCACTGCAATGGTTAAACTGTGACAGAACCAAAGTATCGCACAACAATTTCCGAGTTTCGTGAGGAAGGGAATGTCTATTACCATAAATAAGCTTTAGATTGCCATATGCAGATCTTAATTTAGCTGTCACGTGTTCTTTAAAGCGCAATCTAGAATCGATCGTTAAGCCCAGACTTTTACACGAATTACAGTAAGGTAACGGTACATTATTTAATTTGATTGTCATATTGTTCTTCACAAAATTAATTTGGCTTTCATTTCCGAATAAAATTACCGAAGATTTGCTAGGATTGAGTTTTAGGAGATGATCTGTGGCCAAATTATAGAAGTTGGTTAAGTCTGACATAATAGCAATTTCGGCCGCATTTAGTTCATCCTCGCGAAACGAATAGTAAATTTGACTGTCGTCCGCGTAAAAGTGGTAATTGCAATGTTGGAGTGCATTAAGGAATTTCGAGGTATATATAGTATACAAAAGGGGACCCAAAATGCTACCCTGTGGAACTCCTATGCGAACATCTAAGAAAGATGAATGTTTTTGATTACATATAACTTGCTGAGTCCTGTTAGATAGAAATGAATTTACAAATTGTTCAGCAACATTAGAAAAACCCACGTAATGAAGTATTGCTAAGAGCACCTCATGATTTAGCATGTCAAAAGCCTTGCTAAAATCCAGCAAAACTAAAGCACTGATTTTATTTTGATCTGCAGCTTTTAAGATGTCGTCAGTGATATCAGACAAAGCACTCTCACAACTATAACCAGTTCTAAATCCTGATTGTTTGACGGGTAAAATATTGTTTAAGTTTAAAAAATGTACGATTTGTCTATTCATAATTCTTTCAAGAACCTTCGATAATGTGGGCAATATGCTTATAGAACGTAATTGACTGAATTCAGTTGGATTATTGATTTTTGGTAGAGGAATAACTTGGGCTTGTTTCCAAAGTGTTGGGAAATAAGAGGTTAAAATGCACTCGTTTATTATATGAGTAATATAGGGAACAATATATGGACAGCAGAGGAGAATAAAGGTTATATTTATTTTATCATTTCCCGTCGCTCTGGTTTTTATGTTTTTTACTATGTTAAATATTTCATTTTCTGTAGACAGCACAAAGTTAAAGGGATCATTCACATTATGCAAAGTATTATTATTGTAAAAGTTCAGAAGGTCCTGTCCCGGTAACATATTGTTGATTGCAGAATTGATAAAGAAATCGTTTATATCGTTAACATTACTTAAATGATCTGGTAATGTTTTTTGTTTATTTTTTGTTATACTAAGATTTTTTAACTCAGACCATTTTTCTTTCATGCTACAGTTTTGAAATTTAAATCGTAAATAAGCCTTTTTTTCCGCTCTTATTGCCGAAGTCGTATAGTTGCGTAGCTGTTTATAATACTCGTAATGCGCTGGAAGTTTCGTTTGTTTATATCTTTTTAATGCCTTATTTCTTAGTTTTTGCAAAAGTTTGATATTTTCCGTTATCCAAGGTGCATATTTATAATTATTAGCTTTACAAAATAGTTTTAATGGTGCATGTTTATCAAAGAGACCCAAAATGCAGTTGTTAAAAAAACTTAGCTTATCATCAATATTCTGTATATAAAAAATGTTATCCAGAGGCAACTGCTCCAGGTCCCGCTGAAACTTGTCTAACTTGATTTTTTTAAATGATCTATAAAAAAAGGTTTCAGGTTCAACGAATTGCATATTTAAATTTAGTTTGAAATGAACCAAAAAATGATCGGCTGTGCTTGAGTCCAAAACACCCACATCAGTAACTTCATCTATATTAGTAAATATTAGGTCTAAAAGAGAAATAGAATTCGAAGAAATACGGGTAGGCTCTTTTACTCGCTGTTCCATATTAAAAGTAGAAAATATTGCCTCCAGCTGAGATGCAACGTTTGTATTTAAGTTTAACATGTTAATATTAAAATCTCCAAAACATATTATTTTGTCATATTCTGAATATAAATTAGACAACGTATCTTCAAGAAAGTTAAAAAATTGATTTATATCGGAGTTAGGTGGTCTATATATATTACCCAATATTATAAACTCACCGTTAAATGTAAGTTTTACCCACAAATGCTCAATATATTGTAATGAGGCGGATAGCATTATTTCACAACTTATGTTATTCCTGACGTACAGCCCAACACCGCCACCGCGTCTGTTACAACGATTTTGTCCGAAAAATTTATAATCAGCAATACTTACCAAGTCGTTATCCACCCCCGAATGAAGCCACGTCTCTGTGACACCAATAATATCATAGCCGTTGCTTATTACATGATGCTGAAAGGGACCAAAATTTGCAAGCAAAGATCGTACATTCACATGAGCAGCATGCAGGCCCATACCCATAAAATAAAGGAAGAAAATAAGGAAAGGGAAAATAGAAAGGATATAAGGGACGACAATCTCTATCGATTAATAGAACAAATCGGAAATAAAACGCTTCTAATAATAAAGATAGCGCAGAACAAGCCGATACTGCATGTCCCTAAACATATTATATAAATCAAATCATTTGCAGCAAAAAAAATGAAAATAATCAAAAGAAAATAAATAAAGTACTTAGTTCAGATATAACACAATCAAAAGAAGAAAATTATGTAAAGTTTAGTATAAGAAAATAAATAGTATTCGTTAGAAGTGACTCTATAGTCCAAAAAAAAAAAAAAACGCAAACATGACTATAATAGTTATTTAACAATACCTACAAATAAGTGATAATAATAATAATAAATGTTGTTAGATGTCACTTATGTCAGTTAACCTAGCATGTGTTTTCGTAACAAGTGTTTGTTAATTAAAGTACATATTAGTAAATATTCCTTGTGTTTCTTGGCTCTATTAGGATTCCCTGCCAACATTTAGGGCAGATTAAATCTATAGTTGTAAAGTAAGCTAGAACAACTGAAAGGTCCGGTTTTGATAGCTCGAATCATAAGTTAATCTAGCCCTAGTAGTGAGGCATCACAACTCCCATATTGGTTTCTGGCAGCTTAAATAATGAATTGCTGCAGCCCACGTCGCATGTGTTCGTCAAACCCAGTATCAATTAGCTAGCTAAAACAACCCATCTGCAGGGCTATGATAACTCATGAACAGTGATTTGATGCAATCTCTTCGATTTAGTTGCCGTAACTCAGAGGTCTGAGCTGTCCCCTATTAGCAACACGCGTTGGTCTGGGATAACCCATATTTGAGTTATGTCAACTCGATATTTCGCTCAGTGCAGATGTGACCGCTCTACTGGCACTAGCCAGTGCAAGCGCGGTGGTGGTGTGATGATTGCGGTGAAGGATGTTTTGGCGTCAAGCTCATTGACTACTGAACTGAATAGTATCGAGCAGCTGTTTGTCTCAATTACAGTGAATAAATCAATCTTTATTTTTGGATGTGTATACTTACCACCTCAGTCTCCCACAAATGTTTATGAACAGTATTGCTTGTCTGTTGACTATGTTCTTCAACAGTATAAATATAATGCGGTTGTATTGACAGGAGATTTTAATTTACCTAACGTTACATGGATTAATGACTGTGATGGTACCAGAGCTGTTGGAATGGTTACATGCCAAGCAGAATGTTTTTCAAACTATTTCGCATTTTTAAATTTTTACCAATGTAATGGCATATCTAATGTGCACTCTAATATTTTAGACTTAGTATTTAGTTCGTGTCGAGACATAACGGTTGCTGTTGTTCATGCACCATTTTTAAAATGTGATCAATATCATCCTGCACTTAAATTTGATGTCTTACTGTTAGAGAAAATGCAGCTGTTACGTTTTGATTATTGTTATTATAATTTTAAAATTGCTCCGTATGATCGGATTATTGCTTTTTTAGCTATCTTTGACTGGGATACTATCCTGGGCAATAACTGTGATATTAATGTGATTGTTAGTGAATTTTATAATGTTGTTTTCTTGGCTATTGATTTATTTGTTCCTAAATGTAGAGCTAAAAATTCAAAATTCCCAGATTGGATGTCTCCTGAATTAAGGAATTTAATTATCTATAAAAAAATGACTCATAGAACTTATAAATCCACTGGTTCACTGAGGGACTATAATGATTTTGCGGATATTAGGAAGAGATGTAGGGAGTTGTCTGTGATTTCTAGAAATGACTATATTGCCAGGGTTGAGTCAGCTATTTTGTGTGACCCTGCTGAATTTTGGAAATTTATACATAAGAAAAACAACGATATGTTTTTGCCTAGTAGTATGTCAATCAGGGAAGAGTCTCTGATGATATTCATGATATTGTAAACATGTTTGCTACTTTTTTTGGTTCTGTGTATACTAGTGGCAATGAAGTGGTGACTGATGTCCCTTGTTGTAATTCTCCGGTGAATCTGAATAATGTTAGCGTAGGCTTGATGGAGGTATTTAACAATATTGAGAGGGTTGGACCTGGCTTGGGTATGGGGCCTGATGGTATACCTTACATTCTTATATTTAATTGTAGATTTGTTCTTGCACCTGTTCTTTGTAAAATTTACAACCTCTCTCTGTCCAATGGTCAATTTCCGGAAATGTGGAAAACTTGCTATATAACTCCGATTTTTAAAAGTGGGATTAGGAGTGAGGTTGAGAATTACAGAGCAATTTCTAAAGTATCACTTTTCAGCAAGATTTTTGAACGGATTGTGACTGAAAGAGTGACGGATGTGCTTGGTAGAGCTCTGGGTTTTGAGCAGCATGGGTTCCTGAAGGGCCGCTCTACGGTCTCTAATTTACTTTTTTATACTGAGTATCTGTCGGAGGCTTTGGAGAGGAGGTGTCAGGTGGATGCTGTTTACACTGACTTCTCCAAGGCCTTCGATAGAGTTAATCACGGTGTTTTATTGGCCAAGCTTGCAGCATATGGGATATCCGGTAGTTTTTTTGATTGGTTGCGGGATTATTTGACTGATAGGAAGCAGGTTGTCTCGATCAATAATGTATGTTCAATCGTGGTGAAGGCCTCATCTGGAGTACCTCAAGGAGGACACCTTTCGCCACTTCTGTTTAATCTTTTTGTAAATGACTTGTCTACTTGTATTCTAAATTCTAATTTCCTTTTATATGCTGATGACCTTAAAATTTTTAAATGCGTTGAAACTCTGGAGGACTGCTTGTTGATGCAGCAGGACTTGGACAGGTTTGGCCAGTGGTGTCTTTTGAATGACCTAACTTTGAATGTTAACAAATGTAGCAATATGCAGTTTTACAGAATACAGGGTCCCATCATATTTAACTACAGTGTGAACTCTACTTTATTGAATAGGAGTAAGAGTGTTAAAGATCTTGGTGTCATGTTTGACCGTAAATTATCATTTAATCTGCATATTGAAAATATCTGTAATAAGGGATTGAAGATGTTGGGATTTTTGTCTCGCTCGTTGAGTGAGTTTAATAATATCTATTGTTTTAAGGTGCTATATTGTTCAATTGTCCGCTCTGTCCTGGAGTATGCTTGTCCTATTTGGAACCCTTTCTACAATAAATATATTGACATGCTGAAGAAAATTCAGAGACAATTTCTGAGGATTATTAATTATAAATTGAGGATTCCAATTGAACAGCTTGATTACAAACAACTTACGCTGATCTTAAACCTTGACTCACTTGAGAATAGAAGATTTTTATTATGTTAATGTATTGTATAAAATATTAAATAACAACATTGATTGCCCATCTTTACTGGAGCAAATACATTTTCGTGTCCCTCAAAGAGATACAAGAAGTTTGGATCTCTTCTTCATCCCCTACCATCGAACAAATCATGGATTGGCTTCCCCTATATCGAGAATGAGTGGACGAATGAATGAGCTAAATCTGGATGTTTTTAATTTGACCCTAAACCAGTTCAGGAGATTATCTAGATCCTTATTATAAATATGTGATCTGAACAGTTTGCCATCTTGTGTTGTATGTTTTGAGTCTGCCTAATATTTGAATGTATATGGAGTACTCTTATTGATTTTATTATTCATACAGTTATGTAAGTGTATTGTGTAAGTCGAGGCTTGAATTTTGTTATCCGAGTAGCTATGTATGGAATAGATTAGAATTTTATTGTAAATTACACTTTTAGCATAGCATTGTAATAATTGTATAGTGTATGTCCATTTTAGTCATCGATTATTGTTAAATTTTATAGATTAACTTATTATAAGTATATTGTAATTGGCAAGTCCGTTTAATAAATAAATAAATAAATAATTCCCTATCCATTTTAACAATTGCATTTTCAGCATTTTCATCACTTACAGAGACACACGTATCATCTGCAAATAAGTTCAATACTGTACTATCATCAAAACAATTAATAATGTCATTGATATAAACAATAAATAACAATGGTCCCAATATTGTTCCCTGTGGCACACCGAAATAAATTTGTCTCTTTTTAGATATTGAATCACCCACTTTTGTCTGTTGATATCGTTCATTCAGATAACTGTCGAACCATTTATACGCATTCCCCCTAATACCGTACCTTTTTAGTTTTTTAAAAAGAATTGATCGGTCCACAGTTTCAAACGCTCTCTTAAAGTCTATAAACACTGTTACAATAGTTTTACCCTTGTCCATTTGTTGCTTCCATTTTGAAATTACCAGCTGTAAGGATGTTTCACAGGAATGTTTTTTCCGAAAAGCACTTTGATTTTCTATAAGTATTCTATTAAATTTCAAATGTTGTAATAGTTGTTCCTCGAGATGCAATTCCAACAGTTTTTCAGTTAGAGGAAGTATATTGATTTGGGAATTGGATACACTACTGATACCTTCCATCTATCAGGAACTGCTGCTTCGGTAATAGATGAATTTATAATTTTTGCTACTTGATTTGCTATGGTATGACAACCCTTCTTGAAAATCTCCAGGTCTATGTCATCTGTTGATGTTTCTTTCTTTATTCGTTTGACAATATTGTAAATATCATTCTCCTGTAATAAATTAAAATCCTTTTGATTCGCCCATATCAATTATAACATCCAAAGACATTAGAACTAATGTCTTTGATAACATCAGTTGATTTAGGCTTATTTATATTTAGATTTAGATTTAGATTGGTGGCAATCATTTGTTCTATACTTTCATTATAGTAGTTATTAAATGTTTCTACTATGTGAGGTTTTCACGTTACCGTTACTATTCCATACACCACCGATTTTATTTGATCCTCCGTTTTTCTCTTTCCAACTATTTCTTTGATACATTTCCACATTTTTTTGCTGTTATTTTTGTTCTGGTCAATAACGCGTTCGTAATATTGCCTTTTCTTTTTTCTTAAGAGGTTACACATACAACATTTCTTTGTCTTTTATATAAAGTCCAATTAGAACCATCATCTAAATAACGTGCCCTTTGATATAGTAGATTTCTTTGTGCAAGTGCATTTTTTACATCCTTATCAAACCAAGGGTTCCTGTATGTTGAAAGTGCTCTTTGTTTCATCGGTGCCACTTCCTCCAATATTTCAAACACATTCCAGTATAGTTCTTCAGTCAATTTATTAACATTACCCGTATCCAACCATCTTTGATTGTCCAACCTTAACTGGAATTCATCACTTAATATTTGTCTTTAATTCCGTTTAGTTTCAAACCTAACTTGATTTTTAGTTCCTAATATCACCTGAACAATATCATGATCACTAATCTTTGGCTTCTTTAGAACAGTTGTACATACTTTAAGATCAATAATGCTTTTTGTGTCTCTTGTAACCCGTGTAAACTCTTCTACTTTCTGGTTCAGCCCATGAGAAGCCATTAAATCCACTAGTTGACGTTTTTCAGTTGAATTCTTTATTATATCTATGTTAAAGTCTCCTATTACATGCACATTTCTAGTTTTTATATTCATTTTACTTTCCAATAACTCCTCCATGTGCACAATAAAATCTTTGGTTGAAGAATTTGGTGATCTGTAAACCGCAATATATACAAATCAGACTCAATCTGGAAACAACACAGCCACAATATACTTTGTCAACATAGAAGGATTGATGTATTATGCAATTATACTTGCCTTTAACATAGCAGACTACTGCTCCAGTGTGTCTGCTCTGGGAATTGCATCTTATAGTACAATAATTGTCAGCATCTATTTCCTGCTGTTGTATGTCCTCTGTCACTCGTGCCTCTGTTACAATAGCAATATCCACCTTTAATTCATGTATCACTGTTCTTATTTCATCTATTTTATTTAATAAACTCTGAGCGTTAATACGTATTAATTTTAGTTGCTATTTTGTACTATCATTGTCACTTATATAATTCATTTTGTTTCGACGAAGTTTATCTACTTTGAGTAAGCATTTACATGAACGGTCCCATACTGCATGACTTACTTCCAATTTCAGGCCATATAATCTATTGTACGTCTTTACACAGTTGATACATTTCTTCTGATTGTCTGCATTCACTTTGATTATGTTCCCCACCACACCTTGGGCATTCCTGTTTTTCTGTACACTCCTTTGCCATATGATTGTATCCATAACATTTATAACATTTTTTTATATCAATAAATTCAAATACCTTGCACCTAAATAAACTGATACAAACTGTCATTCTATCAATCAACACATTAAAGGTGTCCATATCAATTTCCACAAGGACGTTGAACTTTTTATTGTGTATGGGTGATGTATGGAAAATATCAAAAACAAAATTTTTTTGTTGGATATCAATTTTATTTTGTTGCACTATTTTTGTTGTTAGCTCTCATTTATCTCTTGTTATTGACTCTGGTATGCCCACAATCTTAATTCTGGGATTTATCTTCAGCTGATCTTGAATTTTCCTCATCACCTCTTCTGTTTCGGCGTTCCTGTCCAATTCTAAGACACATCCCCCACTCTTTATTTCCTTTCCGAACATTATTTCTGTGTCGAGAGCCACAACATCGATGCCACTTATTAAGTCCTGTTTCACCTGCTCGATATTTTTATCTTCCTTATGCTTTATTATTAAGACATCCTTTTTTGGTCTAGTTTTTACTTTTTCGCTATATGAGTCTCTTGGCAGTACGTCCCCTTTCACATTAATTGAAGACAGCTGTTGGACTCTAACTTCAGCTTCTTGTTTTTCCTCTTTTAAACTATGTATCTCACTTTGTAGCAAACTTATTATTTGTTCTTTATCATTTATTATAATGTGTTTGTTCTCAATTACTTCTCTCAGTAATATACATGTTTTATCGCACGGAAAAAGACTTTCTTGAAAAACTTTCTTTTGTTTACATATTTCGCAGCTCATTTTCAGGTTAGATTTTTGATAAACGTGGATTTATTCACATAAACAGTGCATTCTATGGAAATTAATTATTTCTTAGATTTATTCAATTTAATTTGTAGATATCCATATATTTTCTTACTTTCATTATAAGAATACCAAAAAGTTTTTGTTGTTTAACGACGCGCGACATGACGTAACTTTTGTTGTTTAAATAAAGGGTTGATGCACAAACAAAGTACACTTGCCACGAGCCCCTAAATGCCAACCTGAAATCCTAAATTTGCGCATGCGCGAGTCTGCCACCTGTCACTTTCGCGTTGGCGCCGCGAAATTTAAATTAGAAATAAATGATAATGGTTGGATAATAATTAATAATAATTATAGACTTATATTGGTTAAACAGCGCTAACACGGCATCTAATCCACCTTTTTGGTTCCAATTCGCCTTTTTCAAGTCTCTTTATACGCTCGTCGTTTAGGCGCTTGTCACTTGCCTGGCATTATAAAGTGTTTTTTTAGTGCATGTGTAACAAAAAAATTCTATACAATTTTAAGCATCGCTAAAACAAGAAAATCGGCGTTCCGAAATAACACGCTTTATAGATATGTTGTAAAAACGAAATAGCTATTTATACAATAAAGTTGCGAAATGAGTGTCTTTTAGGCACGCGACGTGAAAACAACACGTCTAGTGGCTAAAAGACATCGTTTCGTAACGAATTATACAAGATTTTTTGTGAAAGCGGAGAATTTGATAATTTAAGCTTTTATTAGTATTTTTAAACATTTTGAAAAGTAGGCAGGCAATCTGTTTCTAAGGCATTGTTTATGCATTATTTAATGTCAAGTGTATTGTCAAGTTCGAACGTCGCGTTTTGCCTTTTTTCCCGCAAAGTTTTTCGAAAAAATTACTTCAAATGAGTGATATTGACGAGTCTTTGGATATTGAACAAGCTGCGCTATCGACGTTAGTACCCGAAAAATCGAAACATTTATACGAAAAAACCTACGACAACTTTGAAACCTGGGCCAAAGAAAAACATATTGAGAACTTTACAGAAAAGGTATTACTAGCCTATTTCCCCAAGGTATATCCACCACCTTAAAAAGCTGGATTTATAAACTCGAAAAGTTGGCGAGGTTGAGGTTCAGTTGGTGTTGGAAATAGGAGTTCAATTTAAACTAAAGGGAACACTCAGTTCTATTTATACACTCGTTCATGTTGTTCATGTAAAGCTCATGTAAGGTTCAAAAACTTCCCGGGTAGTTCGAGATAATCAATTTTTATGCTCGGAATTCGGAATATCTAACCTCACAACTTGACCATAACTTCAACCTCACCAACTTTTCGAGTTTATAAATCCAGCTTTAGGCCGTCAACTTTGTGGAGCAAATATTCGATGCTCCGCACCATGATTTATCTAAACAGAAACGTAGATATTTGCAAATTTACAAACCTTATTGCATTTTTAAAAAGGAAAGCTACCGGATATCAGCCAAAGAAATCAAAAATATTTACAAAGCTGGAAATAGAACGCTTTATAAAACAAGCTGATGATAAAGAATTCCTGTTAGCCAAAGTTGTTTTAATCGTTGGAGTATTTGGAGCATGTAGGAGGAAAGAAAACACATTTTTGAAATTAGATGCCATCAAAGATTGTCAGTCGTTTATCAGTGTCAAAATTCCGAACACAAAAACTCATGTTCCAAGAATGTTTACGATTACTGAGGGATCAATAGATGGCATCAATTTTTTAGATCTATTTCGTAAGTACGCAAAACTTCGTCCACTGAATACGACACATCAGCGATTTTTCTTGACATATCGAAGTGGTAAATGCTGTACCCTGCCAGTTGGAATTAATACAATTGGAGGTATGCCAAAAAAAATAGCAGAATTTCTTGGACTCGCCAACACCAATGAATACACTGGCCATTGCTTCCGGCGCAGCTCTGCAACAATGTTGGCAGATTCTGGAGCGGACATGACACTTTTAAAGCGTCATGGAGGTTGGCGATCAAGCTCAGTTGCCGAGAGTTATATAGAAAATTCCATTGAACAGAAAAACGAAATAGCAAAAAGAATCATAGGGCAGAAAGTTACGCCAAATACCAAAATAAAAGAAGTTCACTCAAAAGCAGAAGTTAGCATTGTCAGTACTAGCAGTTTATCCATTCCGACTACTAATAATTACATTGCTCTCAAAGAAGAGAAGCTAGATGCCTCTAGAATTCAGTTCAACAGTTTACATAATTGTACATTTAACATATATAATAAATAGATATTTTCATTGATTTTAATGTTTCATTTTTACTTTTAGGCACTAGTGCCTAAAACTGTCACATTTAGACACTAGTGCCTAAAAGAGTGTCATTTCGAAATTTTAATCAATATCGAAATATGTCTATTTCGAAACGCTTCCACAAAAAGAAATTTAAAATTAGCCTAGCTTTAAGTCTTCCTTGAAATCAATAATGCAAGTTAGCATTAGGCTTTTTCTGGGTCCGCGCTAAGTTGGCTGTTTGCTCTGATACATTGATGTCAGGATGCCAAAAAGAGGTGAAGTAGGAAATAACCTAAATTTGATGTTAAATTTTTGAGTTTTTACCACTCCAAGGCAGAGCCAATAACAAAAAGAAAGAAGTTTTTAGCACTCGCGTTGTTCCTGAATTAATTTATTTGTGAACATGTGTGATTTGGAGGAGAAAAAAAATGATCTATGCGGCGATCCAACAGAGTTTTTTAAGCAAGAAAAACAAAAAGATGTAGGACAAAAAATTAAAACTGAGAACAGGGACGATAAGGAAACGGGGCAAATTAGGTAAGTTTGCTGATCTCAGAATTCGATTTATTTTGCTTCATTAATAGTAGGTACCCTCATCCATCCCAAATTTTTTTTTGGGGGGGGGGGGCTTATTTTGACAACCTTTATTTCTCTTTAAAGTGTTACAATTTAAATTATAAACTCTCTAAACATTGCTTAATATAACTCCGGCCCCGAGCGTTATTGCACAGTTATCACCAGTAGAGCAGGTTGCTTACAAACTAATTAATTTACCTATGCCTAGTGAATTTTAACAATCAATCTAAAGCTTCCAGGCTACTTATTGTTTCGCAAGAATCGAGGAACAGATGGTGGAGGTATTTGTGTTTACGTTAAAAATTCTATCGCAGGGCATAGTGTCTACCCAATTATAAGCCAACAATTTAACACCAGCGAACCTGTGGAATTACTATGGCTTTAAATAACAATATGCAAAGTAAAATTTCTGGTAGCTTGTGTTTATCGACCAAAACAAAAAACCACTCAGGAGCAAAACATGGACATGTGCAAGCTATTGAAAATGCAATGTTACTGAACGGCCCAGTCTATATAATGGGAAACTTCAATTATCCAGAAATCAGTTGGAATACACTGGAACTCCATCCAATTAACCAGTGTGGCCATGACTTTCTGGAGAGTTACAAAACACACAGAGGCCATCAACTTGTCACTTTTTCCACCAGAATTCGAAAAGATTAATCTTCACTCTTGGACCTGCTCATTGTCAATGAAAAACGATTAATCTTTGACATTCAACAACATGCCCCTCTGGGAAAGAGAGGCCACATAGTAATTACAGCAAAGACACAACTACAGATAATAGCCAGACAAACCTGCAAAGTCTACAAAAGGCAGTTCTGGAAAGCTGATTACCAGGCTCTCAATGAAACTCTCCAGCAACAATTAACTTAACTAGCTAATCCAGCTCAGTTTACTGATTTCTTTGAGGCTATAACGGTAACAATTGACAAACACGTACCCAATAAACTTCAGAAAGTCAATACACAAAAACTGTGGCTTACAAGGGAAATCTTTAGGGAAATCCAAAAGAAAAGAGATTGCTGGCATAAATACTGGAACCAAAGAAGCTCGCAAAGAACTGATGGTAATTATCTTAGATATCAACAACAAAACCAAGAAATGCATAGTAACAGCCAGACGAAACTATGAGCACAATTTACTCAGCAACACCAAGCAATTCTATGCATACGTAGGTCCAGGGCAGTCGCTAGACTTTTAGCCGCCCCGGGCAAAGTCCTAAAAATAGCGCCACCATAACAATTTTTAAAATTTTTTTTTTATATTGCAGGCTGTTTAAATAAATAGCAAAATAAGAATTAATATAAAACATTTTATTACACATTTAAAAGTGCGTAGGTAGGTAAGTACAAGGTGATCCAAATAAAAGTGGCCAAAACAAATATCTGGTTAATCATTATAGTATGTTGCTTAATGGGAGAGAGTAATAAATCATTATTGAACTATAAAACCCAGTAGTCTTCGCCGTATTCCATAAGTGTAGTCCAATTATTATTTTATATAACATTCGGAGTTGCAAATATAGTTGAAATGTGTTCGAATATGACTGGAGTCGGACAGTCAACAATATACCGACTTGTGCACGAGAATAAACGCGGCCCTATTAGGTCACCAATGAGAAGTATAGGATGAAAATAAACTGTAATAAATGAGGATGAAATAACTGTCATCAGAAAAATCATACACTCGTTTTACTTAAAAGAAGAAATACCTAGCTTGGACAAAGTAATGTCTGACAGTTTTTTTATCTGTTCACAAAACTGTGAAGAGGAGGCAACGGATAAGGACCCGGACACCTTCGACATTCTAAAGGCAATCATTGCTGATCTTAGGAGAGAAATTGGGGAAAAAGATTCCTATATCGAGAGGGTCAAACGTAACTCGATATCAATGGTCGAAGACGCTTCTCGATATGAAACCGAATTCTTAAAGGAAATTGAGGAGAAGGATGCTAAAATCAATGCAATGGAAAAAAAGCTTGATAAACTGCTGAACGTTATTGGAAGGGATAACAAAGAGGTGTTCTCAAGGGGGGTTCAAGTGCAACCATTGATCAATAAAGCTTCGAGTCAAACCGCTATCTTGAAAACATGCTCCTTGACGACCCAAACATATGCCACCACTAGTCAATTAATGAAAGGGGATGCTACGACACAAACAAATTTATGCTGCCTTAAGGATACCGACATAACCTTACCCCTCACCTCTAAAACGGATTTGTTAACCAAAATCGGTGAACTGGAGACCACTAATGCGAGCCTTTGCACGGACATACAGACAAAGGTCTCAACTATAAACAAACTAAACACTGACCTACTGGAGCTGAAGGAAATTAAAAATAATATGGCGTCTGCAATAGATATGCTTCAAGCAGACAATAAAATATATGCAGAAGAACTGAGTCAGGAAAATAAAAACAATAATGAGAACGTTGAGTCACTGTGGGAAGAAATAAAGATGTCAGGTACAAATAGTGGTAGTGTCGAGATCATTAATCTAAACAATGAATCACTAACACCTACAAACAAAAAACCACAAAAAGAAGTCACATACTCTAGACAAGCTCTTCCTTCTGCAGAAAAACAATATGATTCAAACCGTCGCAAATCGAGAGTTATAATTTTAACTGATGATTGTGGAAAATACTTGTATGACCCCCTCCACAATATCTTAAAAACAGACTATAATTTACAAATCATCGGTAAGCCGTTTTCAAGATTTAAGGATGTCGTTTCAGGTGCTGACTGCTTTCTGAGAGAGCTAACCGATAAGGATTTTGTTGTTCTGTTAGCTGGCATTAATGATACCAACATATCCTTAAAAGACATTACATTATTAACTAATAAATGTTTTTACACAAATCTTCTAATAAGTTCAATTCCAATCACTCCATTTTGCGATGGTAAAGTTGTTTCTAATCTTAATTTTGTAAATGATAAACTATATAGGGCGACCACCAAGCTTAAATTCTTTTGTGAAAATATAGATTTTCTTAACGTAGATAATAAGTTTAAATTTGATGAATGCAGTAGGAATGGTAAATATTTAAATAAAAAGGGTTTAATTAAGTTGGCTAGACTGATTACCTGCTCCCTAAAAAATTTTTGTAAGAAACGGCCATTATCCAATTTGGTGCGAATAAATTCGAACATGTGCACTGCCGAAATCAACAGGGAGCAGGTGGTACGTTTGGATCAATCATTTATACAAGAGTCCACTCCTCAAATTAGTTCAAAACATTTTTTAGACCCTCAAATCAAGCGATCGATAAAAACTACCTAATAAGTAATGAAATAAGTATTTGTGTTTTGAATATTCAATCCATCAGAAATAAAGTTGATGAACTCTCAATATTTCTAGAATCTGAGGGTAAACCAAATATCCTGTTAATTACAGAGCACTGGTTGAAGAGTGACGAGCCCTGTTTTGTTCCCAATTATTGTATATTGTCTGTTTTTTGTCGAAGTGAATCTGCTCATGGAGGTTCAATGATTCTGGTGAGAGAGGACTTTTTGGATAATTTTCCTAGTTTAAACATTTCAAGGTATGATTTTGTGATGCAAGAGGGTATTTTCGAGTTCTCTCTGATTTACAATAGAAAAAATAATATTTATATTATATGTATCTATCGTCCTCCTAAGGGCTGTATCAGTGAGTTTTTGGTGAAGCTTGAAACCTTATTGTCATTATTCTCAACTAACTCAAAAATTGTACTGGCTGGAGACCTAAATATAAATTTCAGTGATAAGAGGTCGCCTCATGCTCGGTGTCTCCGTAATTTGTTAGATTCTTTTAATATCAATATGTTGGTCAATGAACCGACTCGCATTACAAATTTAACTAGTACCCTTATAGACTATTTCTGTACAAATTTTTGTGATAATGAATATTGTAAGGTATCTGTGATATCCTCTGGTTTATCGGATCACGAGGCAATATTTGTTAAACTTAACTTAAATTTTAGCAAGAATAAAGCATCCAAATTGGGTAGAATCTACAACACTGCCAACTTTAGGAAATTTACACTAAAATCGGAGGGTATTAACTGGGAGTGGGTATTGCAAACTTTCGATCCGCTGGAGAGTTTTAATAATATATTGACGGATATTTTTAATGTTAGTTTTCCCCTAAAACAACTAAGAAAGAAGCGCCAAAAACCATGGATTACCAAAGGAATTAAAGTATCCTCTAAAAACTTGAGATGCCTGCATAACTTTAGAAAGTTTTACCCCTCGGATTTTTTGATAAACTATTTTAACACTTACAAAAGAATTTACAGGCGGGTTATCAGGGTAGCAAAGGAAAAATATTATGCGGGTAGACTGAGTGAGTCGGGAAACAGGGTAAAGGAAGGTTGGAAAATTGTAAACGAGTTAAGAGGAAAATCCAACCCATCATCAGTACAGACAGATTTAGGTTCTGATACGCTTAATGGGTACTATTGCTCCGTTGCTCAAAGTTTAGTAACTGATTTGCATCCGCAAGCTGATCCAATGTCGTATCTCCAACATGCATCTGTGTTGGAGACATTTTACTTGTGGCACACCGATATTGGAGAAATAAAGACTATTTTTAAAGATATAAAAAAAAAAATTCTGCTGGTATAGATGATATGTCAGTCAGGGTATTTGAAAATTTACCAGACAATGCAGTGAACACACTTGTACGAGTCATGAACGCTTCATTTGATGAGGGCATATTTCCCTCATGCCTTAAAAGGGCAATGGTTATACCATTGTTCAAAGGTGGGGAGTATGAGGATCCATCGTGTTATCGACCTATATCTTTGCTTCCTACGTTGTCTAAAATATTGGAAAAACTCGTAAAGCTAAGAATGATTTCTTTTATTACTAAACACAAATTACTAAATGGTTCTCAGTGGGGGTTTCAGAATTCGAAAAGTACAGGGGATGCAATATTCAGCTTCCTGGAAAAACTGTATCTGGGATTAAATGAGGGAGATGTTGCTGCGGCAGTATTCTGCGATTTTTCTAAAGCATTTGACTGCGTGAATCGTGGAATACTGTTGGAGAAACTTCAACTTTATGGATTTAGGGGGATTTTTCTGAAATGGATCGCTTCTTATTTGATGGAAAGGGAACAAATTGTTAGGTATCAAGGGGTGGACTCGGGAGTGCTTAGTAATCCGCATGGTGTACCTCAAGGCTCAGTATTGGGGCCCCTTATATTCCTTCTATACATAAATGATTTAACTAGCATTGATGTCACTGGTCATTTCACTCTGTTTGCGGATGACACCACAATTCTTTGGCTGGATCGCAACACCCAAGATTTAACAGCTAGAGTTTCTAGTGATATTGGTAGGATTAAGCAATGGTGTGATGCCAACTACCTGACTTTGAATATTAATAAAACAAACGTACTAACATTTAAATGTACTATGGACGAATTAAGATTAGACAATGACGTCATAGAGAGTAAAACTTTTGCGAAGTTTCTTGGTATAAGGATTGACTCAAAACTTAGATTTTCAGAACATATCACTGCTCTCAATAAAAAGCTGGCTTCAGCGTGTTATGCTGTCAGATTGATAAGTCACAACTTGGGGCATGATATGGCAAGATCAGTCTATTATTCTCTTATAGAGTCAAACCTGAGATATGGGGTGGCATTTTGGGGTTTCAGTACTCAGCAATTACTACAATCGGTATTTATACTGCAAAAACGGGCTTTAAGATGTCTGTGTAAATTGAAGCCACGTGAACATTGCAGGCCATTTTTTCTTCGTGAGGGTATATTAACATTTTGTTGTGTTTTTATCTTGGAAACAGTCTCTCTGCTTCATAGGAAATATGGGAATGTACAGAATCTCAATGGGAGTAACACAAGAAATAGGGATAAACTAAGACTACCAACACCAAAGAGTGCTCTTACCAAGAACTCACTGATATATGAAAGCCTTAAGATCTATAATCACTTGCCGAGCGAGTATAGAAATATTGTGGGTGATAAACACTTTAACCGCGCGGTTAAAGTACTTTTGCAGGGCAAGGCCTATTATACCTTGGAGGAATATTATAGTGACTTATTGTAAACTGCGAAGATAATTATTCTAAGTGTGTTTGAATTTTATACTTTTTCTGTGTTTTTATGTCCATTATATATTTTAAAATAATTGATTTTCCTGTGTTGTATGACTTTTTTACATTGTGTACATTTAGTATTTATTTTTTTTTTTTTTTTTTTTCTTTTTCCTATTTTGTGTTATGGTTGACTATGCTTGGTGGTCTAATAATAATATATATTTTTTTTTGTTTTCTATTTTGACTTGTTAGCTCTTTTGCAACTATGTATTTCCTAATTTTAGATATATATATGTATAAGTTTTGTTTTTATAAATGTTAACTTTGTCAATGAGATTTTTTAATCTTTGGATAATAAAGCATATTTGATTTGATTGATTGAAATGAAAAAGCATGATTTCATTCCACCCATGGGTAAGAAGAAACTATTGAAAACTTTGAAGGAAATGAATTTTTGTTATGAAAAAATTCAAAACAGAAAATCACTTTTAATAGAATAGAGAAAAGGCTAAATGAGCTGCTGGCGACGACGATATTTGAGGGCAGTTAGACAATTTGGAAGGAAAACAGGAATATCTATTATGGACGAAACTTGGTTAAATGAAGATTATACCGTTGGTAAAATACGGCAGGATAAACGTATAAAAAGCGCGAGGCAAGCTTACATGGAAGGATGGTCCACTGGAATAAAAGCACCCTCGGGAAAAGGTAAAAGAATAATAATTACTTGCATTGGTAGCAAAAATGGAGTTGTCGATGGCGGCTTACTAGCATTTAAATGAAAACGGACTAGAAACTATCATGAAGACATGAATGCTGATGTCTTTGAAGAATACTTCCAGCAAACGCTAGGTCTTATTCCTCCTGGATCTGTTATAGTCACCGTCCAAATATAAGAAGTCCGATCACTTCTTTGAAGTATTGAAAACGCCGGCGGTGACCTCGAATCGCACCGAGAAGCGCCTACGAGCGAGATACGGGAGTAATTCAGTAGGAACGGTGGCTTGGCCGCTTGAATATTTTTATACGAGGGAGTTGTGGTAATAAATACTTACAAAATGATTAATACTTTGCATTTGCATTAGATCATGATACGAATTATTGGTTTTATTGTGTAAGTTTAACAATATCTAATTATAAAATATTGATATTTTATTGGGGGAAATGTATAGGTACTTTAAAGTTTGGAAATATAATAAGTAAAATATTGGCAACGGTGCGGACGTGCCTCATGAGAATTCTAGTGTTTCGGTCGATTTTTCTGTAAAAAATTGGAAATTAAATCTAGCAAACTAATCTGCGTTAAAAAGTGAAACTTCCCACATCTATTAAAGTATAAATAGACACAAAATTCAATTGTAAAATTACAAATTCCTTATTGTTTGTTTACAAACAGACGGGTTAACATCGTGCGGCGTTGCCAAGATGCAAATAGAAAACGAGGAGTGTGATATATGCAACAATGTGGTGTCTGATAGCGAAGATGGATTGCTATGCGATAGGTGCTTAGTGTGGAAACACGGGACATGCCTGGCGATGAGCGCAAGAACGTATCAGAAGTTACTAAATCACAAAAAAAATGGTATTGCAGCGGATGCAACGACAGTGCTGGCGCTGCAGGGCAAGCTAAGCAGAAAAAAAGTAATGACTACACCATAGCTGACGTAATGGCTAAACTGAATGAAATGGACCAGAAATATAATAAGTTGTTTGTTAAGTATAATGAACAGCTAAAAATAAATGAGGAACTTCAAAAACAACTATCGGAAATTAAAAATCAATTAAACAAAAATGAGCAAAAGGACATAAACAACAATATCATCGTTCATGGGATTCCGTACAACAAGGATGAAAAGGTAAATGAGATAGTGAAAAAAATTGGTGAAAAATTACATGTTACCCTCCAAGAGGAACAATTCTGTTCTGTAAGACTTGGAAGAAGCGAAGGAAAAGAGTGTCCCATAAGAGTATGCTTACAGAATTATGACGTCAAGAGCAAGTTCATGAAACCTACAACAAGAAAAAAAATTTAAACACCAGGGATCTTGGGTTCGGACAAAATAAAATGGTATTTTTGAATCATGATCTAACATCAAAAAACCTTAAGCTCTTCAAAGATGCGAGAAATTTAAAGAAAGAAAAGAACTACAAATTCCTATGGATCAATAAGGGTACTATATTTATGAGGAAAACGGAGGATAGCAAAATTATACTTATTGAGAAGGAGGAGGATTTAAAAAACTAAACCAAAAAAAACGTCAGTTAAAAATCGTGTACATGAACATACAAAGCTTAAAAAACAAACATGATGAGGTGCAATGTTTTGTGGCAGAGGATTCCTGTGATATTCTTGTACTAGTGGAAACATGGCTAACACAAATGGAGGTCGGTCTGTACGAGATTGATGGATATCAGTCTTTGCACTCCTGCAGAAACAAGAGGGGAGGAGGAGCCTCAATATATGTGAAATCAGGTATCAAGTTTAAGGAAGTAGCAAAATCGACCCCTGATGATGAAATGAGCTGGATGTGTGTGTTAATTGGAGAAGAAAATAACTTAAAAATCAGTGCGATGTATCGACCACCATCTTACAACCATAATCAGTTCTTTAATACCCTGGAGCACATTCTGACAAGTTATCCCAAGACACATTTGATTGTTGTAGATTTAAATATCAATTTATTGGATAGAACATCAAACACAGTCAGAGATTATGAGCAAATAGTTACACTCAACAATTTTAAAATACTTAACACAGTAAACGTGGAAAGTGCAACTCGAGTAACATGTAATACTGCTAGCTTGATAGATCATGTCATAGTTGACCAGGGACACAAAAACAATTGCACAATGACAGTACACGAGAATTCCATCTCTGATCATAATAGAATATCAATTGTTATAAATGAAAATATCAAGATTCACAGGACAAAAATAAACCAAAAGGTCAACCATGGTACATTTAAAAATCTATTCCACGAAAGAATTAGAGAGACACAAGTGTCTACATTTCAGAACCTCATCAATATAATATGCGAATGCAAAAAAGAAAGTGAATATATTCAAATAATTAAGTGCCACGGAAACAATACATGGGTAACTACAGAATTGCTAGATATGATCCATAGAAGGGATAAGCTGTATAAAAAAAATGTGAGGACAGGGATAATGCTCAACTCATAACTCAATTCAAAAACCTCAAAAACGAAATTAACAATAAAATAAAAGTGTTAAAAAATAAATATTTCAGAGACAAGTGGGAACAGACAGGGGGAGATTCAAGGAAACAGTGGCAATTCATCAATAATTTACTGAGAGGCAGAGACAAACAGGTACATATTGAAACAATTAATGTGAACGGCAGGGTGGTTACGCACTCAAAAGATATAGCAAATGAACTAAATATTCACTTCACAAATGTAGGTACCAATATTGTAAACGAATTAAATAACGAAATATTAAATTTGGGTCCAGAACACTTGCAAAAGACTTGCTTAACTTTTCAGAGATTTATTGTGAAAATAGTATATATGTAAATAATACCTGTGAGAAAGAGGTTAGGGAAACAATATTAAATTTAAAAAAATTCTCGGCACCTGGGGATGATAAGGTAACGGTAGGAGATTTGATTAATTTGATGGATGACATAGTTCCCATAATAACAAAACTAATAAATAATGTACTTTTAACTGGAACTTTTCCCCTCGAATTGAAAATAAGTAAGATTACCCCTGTATATAAGTCAGGCCCAAAAGACTGTATGGGCAATTATCGTCCAATTAGTGTTATAAGTACGTTTTCAAAAGTAGTAGAGATAGTAATAAAAACCAGGATTACTTCATTTGTGCATAGGCATGTTATTGCGGACCCTTATCAGTATGGATTTATTAAAGATAGCAACACATTAAGTGCTACTACAGATCTCGTCAACTTGATCGCAAATGAAATTGATAATAAAAAAATTGTAATAGCAGTATTTATCGACTTAAAAAAGGCATTTGACGTTGTAAGTTTTGATATATTGTTAAGCAAAATGTATAAATTGGGCATCAGGGGCGCTATGTATAATTTAATTAAAACCTATCTACTAAGTGGTGAACAATATGTAAATCTTGATAAACATGTTAGTGGAAACAAAAAAATTGAATGCGGAGTGCCACAGGGATCAGTGCTAGGACCTCTATTGTATTCATTGTTTGTGCTTAGCTTGCGATGCTCGGGGTTGAAGGCGCGGTATTTCACCTTTGCGGACGATACAGCTCTGATATATAACTTCAACAGTGAGGACAACCTTGAGATAAATGTAAATTTAAATCTTCAAAAATATAAAGACTGGCTATTGTGCAATAGGTTAAAAATAAACATCGAAAAGACTAAATACATGATTTTTAAGCAAAAAAACAAAACTATAGGGACCCCTGTTATAGGAATAAATAATTTCAATATTGAGAAAGTAGAAAAAATAAAGTATTTAGGATTAATTATAGATGATAAGCTGAATTGGAAAGACCACATTAATTTCGTATCTGACAAAATCGCACCAATGATCAGCGCTTTATATAGAAATAGAAATTATCTATCACAAAAAAGTAAAATGAATATATATAACGCCTATTTTCTATCACATTTCAGATATTTGTTGCCTGTATGGGGAAATTGTGGTGTAGTGAACTTTAACACTGTTCAGACATTACAAAATAAAGTATTAAAGATATTATTTAATTATGACTATCTGACACGTACGGCGGTTTTATATAGAGAATTAGGTTTGAATCGACTGGATACACTTTTGGAACTGGAGCAATGCAAACTTATGCATAAAATCATACATAAAAAGCAAAAGTCAAATAATGAAATATTATTTAATTTTAATATGCATACACATTGCACTAGGACTCAAGGTAATATCCACCTTAATAATATAAGAACAAATAAAGGAATTATAAGTCCACTGTACCGGGCATCTATTGCCTACGATAAACTACCAGTAGAAATAAAGAATGTTCCTCATTACAAAAAATTTCTGAAATTAACTAAACACCAGTTGGGAATTGACAAGAAAACTTAAGCTAGTATATATATATAAATTGTATAAAGACATGATCCGTTGCCAAATTTACTAATTTTGTAAAATGATCGATACCAATGTTTAATTACACTGTTTAGGTCATAAGAAAAAAAATGTATATATTTGTAATTATGCAATAATAAAAATAAAAAAAAATTTATAGATGTAATTATTAGGTCATCTTTTTTTGTCGTTATTTTATCTTTTCCAAGTTGGTTTTTAAATTTGTTGTGTTTACCAAAAAGTTTAATTTTTTTCGGATTAATTTATTTTTCCAGGAAAAAATTAAGTAAAGCGCATTTTTTGTTTTGCGTTACATAATAATATTATAAATACAAATTACAAATTTTGTAAAATCTTCAACTTTTGATTTTCTTTATTAGTCGACTTACATTTCATCTCGAAAAGAAAAAGTCTTAAGGTGATTCGCCTCCATTATAAGTAAGCTAATAGGCAGTTTGCGAAACCCTCAAAAAGTATCACCGGTAACCGCTAATTGACAAGTATGACATTTAGCGTATATTGCTACCGGCACCCCCCGTTAGCTTACGGACGATAGACATAGTGGTAACGATAGCGAAACGCATGCGTAGAACTGTTGAATTTATTCCATCCTTTTCTTTTTAGAAAAGGAATTCATTTGTTGACATTTCATTTTCATCGAGTTCTCGAGTTGTTTTCGTTTTCGCTCTGCTCCGTCGAGTTTGTATCTATCTATGTTTCAGATAGAAAAGTCCCATAAAGCTCAGCTCTGTTTACGTTAGGTTGATTTAACACTTCTAGCAACAGAACATCTTCCAAGTCGCTATCAGACTCTGAAGATTCCAGAGCTGCGAAGTCCTCATTCATTGTACTAGGTACATTAACTTGGTAATTATTTTCGATTCAATAAAAAAATATATCAAACTAGCAAAATGAAGGAATCAAAATATGTAACAACAATAATTAATAGGTTATGTTATACCTCGAATCACATACGTTGCGTTAACGGCAAGCGGGTCGTCTCGAACGTTTCCGCAAACACTTTTTCGGGAGCTGTCAAATAACGGCTAAGTTATTTATTTATTTATTTATTTATTAATTAACGGGCAATGCCCAATTTCACAAAAAATACAATAAAGTAAAGTCATATTTCTAACACAGAGTTACATACCTACATACTAATAAGTAATTATTATTGAAACAAAAGAACAGGAATTGATCAAGTACGGAAGTGCAAAACAAAAGAGAAGAACAAAAAAAGAAAAAAATGTATTTATTTATTTAAGATTTTCGAAAAATTGGAGATTCGAGATTTCAAATTGAGTCGCGAAGCTGCTTCATAAACACGGAATTGGTTGAGAAAAAATCGAGTGCAGGATGCTCATTGGCTAGTCTACTCGACCTGGATATAAAGGTATTTTGGCCATAGTTAGTTCTGTGTGCAGGTATTGAGAAGGTATACCTTAATCTTGTTTCCCTTGAAGGAACATGAAAACCTATTTTATTCAGCAGAAGCGGGCAGTTATATTTATTGTTTAATATATTGTGCAGAATTTTAAGGTCCTTAGAATTCCGACGCTCTTCAAGGGTTCTAAGTTGAATGTTAGATTCCAACTGAGAGTAAGTTAGTTCAGGCATGTTGAGTTTAAAAGCTATGTACCTTAGAAATTTATGCTGAACTCTTTCTATATTAAGAATGTGAGTATTATATCGGGGATTCCAGACACTAGAGGCATATTCGAGGTGACTTCTTATTAATGAGCAGTAAAGTTGTTTAATGGCATTTGTGTTGGTAAACTCGGAAGTAACTCGCTTTACAAAACCGAGAAGTTGTAGTGACTTTGATATTACGGATTGTATATGAGGGACAAAAGTAAATTTTGAATCGATAAGTACGCCTAGATCCTTAATTAGAGGGACACTGGAAAGTGGAGTATCTCCAATGAAGTAGGCCTGCCGAAGCGCTTCTCTGGATTTGTGGAAAATGACCAAATGGCACTTTGATACATTCAACTTACGTTAACGTATACGTCTATGTTAAGCGTCAAAATGATTGCATCTTCGCAAACTGCCTAATATTATACTAATTATAACGTGGCAGCATACGAAAACTCTTCGCCGAGAGCCCTGTGGATAAAAGTATGCACTTGCAAAAACTAATTCCCAGCCGAACGCCGTACGGTGGCGGTTTGAGCGTTGACTCGCAGGGCGCGGGGTAGGGCGTCGGCAGGGGAGAAATTTACAGCGGCAAGAGCAAGTGAGCGGACTTCTTATATTTGGACGGTGTTATAGTTATGGATATTGCCAGCTACCACTCAAGCAAATCCGAAAAAATACCAACGTCTTCTTGGAAGAAGAATTACATCATTGGCTTATTGTAAATAAGAAGCCATTTCATAAAGATATGCTGAAAAAAGAGCAACTGGAGATTGTAAAGTTAAGTAAACCTCTTTGTACGAAATTTTGTTGTCGATGAAATCTCTTCAAACGAAATAGAACAGTTCTTCGCCTTTCTCCATATCACTGTGAATTAAACCCCATAGAATTGGAGTGGGCACAAGTAAAAGGCTTCGTAGCAAGGCATAACACCACTTTTAAAATGAGAGACGTCGAACATGTGATTGAAATAGAAAAAATAATCTGGGAAGCGGATAAGATGCTAGAAAACACTGTAGAGCCCCTTATTACTTCTCTGGACCCCAACGACGATAGTTCATCGGACTACTCGGAACATGATGACTAAAATTTAAAAATTAAGTTGTTGTTTTGTACATAGTAGATTTTTTTTATAAATAAATTTATTTATTTCAATTTATCTATTTTCATATTATTCTTACTTCTATATAAATTTTCATCTACTTAATATTAGAATAATTTATATCTCAATTATCTGCCTATCTCTATATTAATTATAATCAGGTATAATTATTATTATACTTTTATTCTAATAAACTACCTGTAGTAACGCCGCTGTTACAATACTTTCATTGACCAAACTCGTCTTTCTTTTGTATGCAAATTAGGAGAACCGTGCAAATATCGAACTAAGTAACATCATATTCGCACCAGAAAAAGTCGAAAAAGCACTGAAACTGAATTCCAGTCCGGGGCCAGATGGCATACCACCAGTTTTCCTTAAAAACTGTCTGCAAACCCTAAAGGAGCCCCTTGCAGCTGTCTTAAATCATATTATTAGAACAGGCGACTTCCCTGCAGCTTGGAAGAGAGCTGTTGTCACGCCAATAGGTATACAAAAAAGGAAACAAACAACTGGCTGCAAACTACAGGCCAATAAGTCTTACCAGCGCAATGCATGGAAAAGATTTTGGCAAAGGAATTAACGGATTTCCCTCTAGCAACACACATCATACCAGCTCATCAGCACGGCTTTCTTCCAGGAAAATCTACATTCACAAATCTGTTAACCAGACTTAATGATTGGACATTAGCTGACGATAACCACGAGCCGATTGATGTGATTTATCTTGATTTCGAAAAGGCCTTTGACAAGATACATACAGACTATATAATTTACAAAATTGACCATTTTGGTATCAAAGGAAGTTTGTTAAAACTTATTGCAGGTTTTCTTACTGGCCGTACTTACCAAGTACGAATAGGTACTACACTGTCACAAGAGCATGAAGTGTACAGCGGAGTACCACAGGGGTCTGTCCTTGGACCTCTGCTTTTCATAACATACCTGAGCGATCTTTTTCAAAGACTTAAAACAAAAAACGCATCTTATGCTGACGATGGAAATATCTACTGCAATCCAGTTCAACATGTAGACCTACAGGAGGATCTCCTTAAAATTAAGTCTTGGACGAAGAGCTCAAAAATGCCACTTAATGATTCCAAATGTACCATATTGCATTTATTTATTTATTTATAAAGTTCTTTATTGGTTTACACCAAATGGCCATTGACCGATTCCTTCGGCCTTAGTTAACTACGTATCTATTTACACATTACAGAATTGTTTGTTAAACAGTGAATGAATAAATTTGACAAAAAAAAATTTACATATGCATATACTTTATTGTCTTAATATTTCTGCACATAGAGTTCTTTATGGATACATATGCCTTCTGTTGACTGGTACATCGATGTTGCAAAACCTTGTCAAGATGAATCTGTTTTCTTGCGATTGTGAAAATTTTGTGGATAAGTGTTGTAATCTCTCTGATATTGGTTGAACTTGTGTTATTTGGTATAGCCTCTCGTTGGTTGGATTATGTAGATGGTTCTGGGGTGTCGGATTCTTGTTAGGGAGTGAAGAGCACTTCTTTCGGATATTTCCAAGTTTCTTAGGGCAGGTTGTCTACAGTTCAAGTAAAGAGGATGGCAATACTCCAGATGGGGTCTGCATATGGCCTTATATATATGTGTTGCAGTCTTGATAGAAATGCCTTGTCTTTTATAGGTAAGGCTTCGGAAATGTTTTGCTCGGATTTTGGATTTGTTTTTTATGGCCTTTGTGTGTTGGTTGAAGTTTAATTTTTGGTCAATAGTGATTCCTAAATATTTTGCTGTAGATTGGGGTGCAATAATATGGTTGTTTAAGATAATTGATGGAGAAGTCTGTTTTATAGAGTGGTTAAATATTACAAATTGTGATTTATTAGGGTTTGACCTCAGTCTCTATAATTTAAACCATTTGGTTGTGTTCTCTATCAGGTTCTGGAGTGAATTTATTGTATTTTTTTGTGACGTGTTGTGAGAAATTAGTGCGGTATCATCAGCAAACTGGAGGATGTACAGTTGGTCCTTGAAAAAATCAGGTTGTAATTGTGTGTAGTTATACATATCATGGCAAAATATATTATATAAAATTGGTGATAGGGGTGAACTTTGGGGTACACCCTGGAAATAAGTAAATGAGGTTGAAATTGTATTTTGGATTTTAACTTGAAGTTTACGATTAGATAGAAACATTCTAATTAATTGGTTTAAATATTTTGGACAATTTAGTTTCCAGAGTTTATACAGTACTCCCATGTGCCATACACAGGCTTTGCTGATATCCAAAAACACTGCAGCACTTCTTTGTCCAGAGAGTTTTTTGTAGATTTGAAACCATAAGTCGACAAGATGGCGCCGAGTGATATACAATCGATAGTGTCGAAGCTAAATAGATTAAATAAAAATGATCTAATAGAGATCATAATATATAAAAAAATGCCCGAAAACATAACAGACGGTTTTTTGCTCAAGTTTTTATCTATAAAGTGTGACAAATGTGGTGAAACTAATGCAAACAACGATTTCTTTGCTGATGCTGTGGATACAATAGCCGAGTCAGATTGTCATTTGCACAACTGTATACGACAAAAGACATTATTGGAAGCAAAGCAGAGTGAGTTTCTAACTTTAAATAAATTGGTTGCCCAGCTTGAATCAAGAATAAATAATCAGGAAGAAATAATTAGATTATTAAAATGTAATAACCTGAACGATAATTTCCCGCCAAATACAGCACCAACGACTGGCTCAGCCGGTAAAAAAGATAATAAACAGATAAGTCCGCCCCCGGGTTCCGTTCAATCCAAAACTGACCCAAAGAATCCACGTGATAAACAGATAACTCCGCCTCTGGGTTCCGTTCAATCTAAGCCTGACCCAAATAACGCACGTGTCCTTCAAGTACAAAATCAAAAAACGATGTTTACCTTGTCCCAAGTAAACAAAAGTGTTGAGAGTGCAATGAACTCTAACCAAAATAAACACAGGTACCAGAACAAAAACCCAACAAACAACAAAAATAAACCATTGATCGGTACTGGACAGATAACAACGAATAACACGTCAGTTAAGACAATACCAAAACAAGGATATTTACATGCATATAGATTTGATGCAGCGACCACAGCTGAAGATTTGGAGAGGCATTTGAAGTCTCATAAACCTGATATCGACTTTAAATGTAAATTGTGGAACAAAAAAGAGAACACTGCCTCTTTCCAAATTTCTTTTCCTATTAAATATGTTGGAGAGGTGTACGATACAGACATCTGGCCGGAGGGAGTAGCAGTACGCCGATTTAAATTTATGAAAACAAATTTTCAGAATTCCGACCAGGGTCAACAGATATCCTAGACAACACATTAACCGATAAGACGAAAAACACTGCCGAAACTATTGACCCCTACTCGAATTGTACTAGTATAATGCACCTCAATGTACAAAGTTTGGCTCCAAAGGTGGAACAACTGCTATTATTTTTAGAAAAGAATAACTACGATATTTTGTGCTTTTCAGAACATTGGGCTAACGAATCTAACTTAAAACTAATAAATATTCTTGGATATAATTTAACTAATTTTTTTTGTAGGACCAGTACAATACACGGAGGAACCTCCATATATGTTAGGGATAGTATTAGTGTAAAATCATTAGACTTAACCAATTACTGCCAGGAAGTGGATGCAGAGTTTAGCGGTATTTTATTTCCAAAATCTCAGACTGCCGTTATTTGCCTTTACAGGTCATGTCTTGGCGATTTTAATAATTTTATGAAAAAATTTGAGGAACTCCTGGATTACCTTATTACAATATCTGAAAAAATTAATATTTTAGGGGATTTTAACATAAATTTTAGAATGGTCACCCCCAACAATAACCTAATAGAACTTACACACTTAATTAGTTCTTACGGCTTAAAAGTAAGTATATCAGAATTTACTAGAGTAAGCTCTACCTCACAAACTTGTATTGACAATATCCTCACTAATATCGAGGATGATAATTATGAAACAGAAGTGGTAGACCCTTGTCTGTCTGATCATAAGGGGCAGGTAATTTGCGTGAGTGGGACCGCTTTGTCACAAAGTTCCCCTATATTTGTTCGTAACCTAAGTGTAAAAAATTTGAACAAGTTTAATGAGTCATTACGAAGTTCAAACTGGGACTGTTTTTCTGATCCTAGTGTGGATTCGAATACCTTAACTAGTAATTTTTTAAATATTTTTACCAATCTTAGTAACAAGCATTTTCCATACAAAAAACTTAAATATAATAGTTTCAAACCGAGTGGATGGTTCAATGATGATTTACGTAATATGAGAGATACTCTTTCCGCCATAAAGATTATCGCTGACGCATCAAAGTCACCAGAAGACTATGGTGCATATAAAACTTTTAAAAACAGATATAGAAAAGAAATAAATGAGGCTAAGGCCGCAGCCTATAAGAGCCTTCTAACTAATTCGGTGAATAAACCTAAAGATTCCTGGAAATTGATTCGTCAAGAATGCAATAAAACTCGTAAAACATCAGAAAGTAAAATTAGCTCTAATGAATTCAATGATTTTTTCTGTACTATTTCTAGTACAATAACCAACTCTTTAGCAACACCAAGTAAAACATATTCTGAATACCTGCATAAATTAAATCGGCCCAATTCATCATTCTTTTTATCACCTATATCAGAACGTGTCGTTGAAACTGCAATAAATAATTTAAAAAATTCAAATTGCTATGATATATATGATATTCACACCAAAATGTTTAAGCACTGCAAATGTACAATTGTTCCTTATCTGACTATAATAATAAATAAATGCTTTGCCGAGGGTAATTATCCGGATGCACTAAAAATTGCTAAGGTGTTGCCAATCTTCAAAAAAGGTGACCCAGACCGGCCAGAGAATTACCGACCTATTTTAATCTTACCGTTACTGGGAAAAGTTATCGAGTCTATATTAAAGCATAAGCTTGTATCTTATTTTGAAAAATACAAAATGTTAGTTGACAATCAATTTGGCTTCAGGGGTGGTCGCTCCACCATTCACGGAATTCTAAAAGTAGTTAACGACATTGTGGAGGGCTTGGATGAGGGCGAACTGCGAGCTGCTGCTCTGTGCGACCTCAGTCGAGCCTTCGATTGTGTCTCCCATCCAATACTTCTGGATAAACTGAAATATTATGGAGTAAATGGGATACCTCATTTGCTTTTCAAGTCATATCTAACTGCACGGAAGCAGGCTGTCGCACTTAATGGTGATCTCTCTGATCACGAACACATTAAAACGGGGGTACCCCAGGGTTCAATCTTGGGGCCCTTATTATTCATTATTTATATTAATGACTTCAGTGCAGCTGTTACTCCGAGCAGCTGTGTGCTATATGCTGATGATGCGACGATAATCACTTCTGGCGAAGATCAGAGTTCTCTTATCAATAACACTGAGCTTGCTCTAAAAAATGCGGAAGATTGGTTCACAAGTAATAGCCTTAAACTTAACAGTGATAAGACTCAAAACATTTCTTTCAGCTTTAATCATATTCATATTGAGGGCTCCCATGTTAAACTATTGGGTGTACTCTTGGACGATGGACTTAGGTGGCCTCCTCACGTAAAGGAACTATGTTCTAGGTTAAGCAGCCAGATATATTTGATCAAACAAGTTAAAAAGTCTTTTGACATTGAAATAGCAAAAATGGTATATTTCGCTAACTTTCATTCGCTGTTGAGCTATGGTGCGATCCTTTGGGGTAATTCAACAAACGCCAGTAAGGCTTTCAAGCTCCAAAAAAGTGCTATTAGAACAGTTGAAGGGGTGGGACCTTTAACGTCTTGTAGACCACTATTTAAAAAATTTAATGTAATGTCACTCCCATGTATTTATGTATATCAAAGTCTTTTAGAAATACACAAGAACATTCATAAATTTGATAGCTTATCAGATCAGCATAATTACAATACAAGACATACCAACCGTTTATTGCCGCCAAGGCATCGACTTGTGAATGCGTCCCGAAATTGTTTGAATGTGTCACTATACAATAAAATTGACAACACCATAAAGTGCCTAGATTATTCACAGTTTAAAACAAAAATTAAGCTCTATTTAATACATAACTGCTTCTACTCAGTGAATGAATATATGGAGGCGCCATCTGTAGTATGAGTTTTTTTTTGTTACATTCCTATTTTTTATTTTTAGACTTTTCTGAATTGTTTGTTTAATATTATCTTAGAAAATATCTGTGATCATTGTAATGATTCTATACTTTAATTATATGTTTGTTTGTATTATATGCTTATGTGGTCTTGTAGTATGTATTTTAGATATATGTATGTTATTTTATTAGGTAATAGGTAAATTAAATTGTATTTTCTTTTTTTGACTTGCAACAAGCATTGTAAATGTAAAGTTGTCAAATAAAAGTTATCTATCTATCTATCTATCTATCTATCTAACTGTTACTGGCAGGGTAGTGAATCGTCTTTCCCTGAATCCAAACTGGTAGGTTGGTATACTTTGATTTACATGATGTTGTAATCGTTCTTTTAAAATAATTTCCAAAACTTTTCCTAAAACAGGCAAAAGGGTAATTGGTCTATAATTGCAAACTTGAGAATGATCAGAGTTAGGTTTAGGTATAGTAATGATCTGTCCCCTCCTCCATACTTCCGGGAATATTCTGTTATGAAGGCAAAAGTTGTATATCTTGATAATCTTTTGATGTATTTGGATATCCAGAGACCTTAGGATTTTTTTCGTTATAAAGTCATAGCCCGTTCCAAAGAAATGGTATCAAAACTATACAAGACTTATGTAAGACCAGAACTTGAGTATGTCCAATCTGTCTGGAACCCCCCACTATGTGAAGGATATAGAACAACTTGAAAGGGTACAAAGACGTATCACCAGGCTACCACAAGAACTGAAAGACATGCCTTACAGAGCAAGACTAGACCAACTCAACCTTACTACACTAAAGGAAAGAAGAGCCAGGGGTGATATTATCGAAACTTACAAAATTCTCAGTTGGCACTACTGCTGTACCTTGCAAGAAATCTACACCTATAATCAAAACACAAATCTTAGAGGACACAATCAAAAACTTACCAAAGAGAAATGTAACAAACTACTAAGAAAAATTTTTCTCACGAACAGGGTAGTGTATCACTGGAATAGTCTAGCCAGCAACACCATTAATGCAGAAACCAAAAACCAGTTTAAGAATCGTCTGAACCACGAAATGAAAACCTGAAATAATACTTTCATCCACTATTCAGTGTGAAACCGACGTAGGTACCTGCCTATCTGTGATTGATATGTGATGAACATTAGTTTGTATTTTGTATTTAAAAGAAAAGGACTACATGTGTTATATGTACTTAACAAGACTCAGTAGTCTCATCGGATTATCCGCCTACTACTGAAATCCATAATAATAATAATAATGTATATATGCTTTTTAAGCTCTCAGGTTAGTTATAATTATATATACTTATTATGTGACAATAAAATCTGTGGAATTGCATATCTGCTTTTTGTGTATTTTTCTAAATATTAATTTACACTGTTGAAGCTCCAATATTTAATTAAGTTGACTGGTGCCTAACTCCCTATGTAGAGTCTTCGTATGTTTAAGTATGTAATAATTTATTATATACAGTGTCACCATTAAAGTCCGCACCATATGGAACTTTTTTTTATTAATGAGGTTAGTTAAAATTAAATTTCGGCAATCGTTTTTGCTTCAAATTAGACTAAAAATTATATAATCAAATGTCACCATCTGTCATTCGGTATCTGTCAAAAATTACATTTTAATCAAAAAATGCTGAAAAATGGCATTGTTTTACCGAATTTCAAAAAATTTTATTAGAAAAAGTTGTTTCTAGTACAATTCTTGGCCTAAATACAAAGTTTCAGTTTTCTAGCTCAAAGTTGATTTTTTTGCCATTTTTTCTAATTAACTTTTTTTTTATTTAATGTAAGTTCGCTTAATGGATATTAAACTATTTGCTTATACCATACTCAATATTTTATTTAGTTTGTATGAGCTTTTTTTTACTAGAATGCAATATATATTTCAAATTTCAGTGTGACGTCCTTCTCGCTCTATACAAATACCCGTCCGTCTATAAATGTCTTTGACAGCATTTTGTAAAAAGCTTGGTCTTATATCGGCACAACACTGTCTTATCTTTTGTTCCAAATGCTCGATATTTCTAAACGGTCGATTCTTATAAACTTTCTGCTTAAGATAACCCCACAGAAAAAAGTCTAGTGGGGTTATGTCAGGCGACCTGGGTGGCCAGTGACATTCTCTATCACGCCCTATAACTCTGTTTTGAAATAATTGGTTTATGCGTTCTTTCACTGCTACAGTTTGATGTATGGGTGCACCATCAAGCTGATACCATAAGTTATGTCTATGGTGTAAGGGCATGTTATCCAAAACTTCGGTAATCTCGTTATCAAGAAAATTCAGGTACCTTTCACCAGTTAAGTTTACTCTAAAGAAGTATGGTCCAATAAGCTCATCTTTCAAAATTCCACACCAAACATTGGTTTTAAAATGATACTGGTCGCGACATTCAATTGTGAAGTTAGGATTTTCTTGGGACCACCATCGGCAATTTTGTGAGCTCACGGTACCATTCGAATAGAAAGTGGCTTCATCTGTCCATAATATCTTGTATGGAAAAAGAATATTCTCCTCATATTGTCGCTGATACCAAAACGAAAAATCAAGTCGGATATCAAAATCGCGTTCTTTTAATGTGTTTATAAACTTGGGTTTATATGCCCGAAATCGATTTTTCTGAAGAATTTTTCTAACGCTTTCCCTCTTGCACCCTGTTGAATCACTTATCTTGGTTACACTAGTTTGACCGTGGTCAATAACAGTAAACAAACATCAAGTTGTGCTGCTTCATCGTATTTACTTGCCGCGTGAGGTTTCTTAAAATTATTTTGAACAGATCCAGTTTCTCTAAATTTTGACATTATTCTTGAAACAGTGCTATGCTGCAAATTTTTTTCTGGATGCCTCTCATTAAAAATGGCAGATACTTGCCGGTGAGGCATATTCTCTCCACAAATTAAGACAATTTCTATTTTTTCTTGAATGGGCAACATTGGTGATAACACTGAAAACTATAACTTGCGAAAATATTCAAATTTATGAAATTTATTGTATTTATTCGGCACTCTAATTCGTTTTTTTTTCCATAGCCTACTTATAAAATTCAAAATTGCCTTGATATTTTATTGTGGATAAAAAGAAAATGTGTCTAAATTTTGAACTAATCTGATATCTGGGAATTTTATTATAAGTTTTTTAAACTTCTTAAGTGTATGTACTATCAAAAAAATGGAATATCTGACGTCTATCTGTTAAACTTTTTAAATTAGGATAACTTTGCACCACCTGTGTCAAATTTTTTTGCCTCTAATTTTAAATTTCGAAAAAAAAATGGCATTCTAGTAAAAAAAAGCTCATACAAACTAAATAAAATATTGGGTATGGTATAAGCAAATAGTTTAATATCCATTAAGCGAACTTACATTAAATAAAAAAAAAGTTAATTAGAAAAAATGGCAAAAAAATCAACTTTGAGCTAGAAAACTGAAACTTTGTATTTAGGCCAAGAATTGTACTAGAAAGAACTTTTTCTAATAAAATTTGTTGAAATTCGGTAAAACAATGCCATTTTTCAGCATTTTTTGATTAAAATGTAATTTTTGACAGATACCGAATGACAGATGGTGACATTTGATTATATAATTTTTAGTCTAATTTGAAGCAAAAACGATTGCCGAAATTTAATTTTAACTAACCTCATTAATAAAAAAAAGTTCCATATGGTGCGGACTTTAATGGTGACACTGTAGATTCATAAGGACTTTATTTTGCAAAATTTGTGAAGGACAATTTTATGATTTACAGGGACAAACAAATATTTCCTGCCCAACCAGATAAAGTTAAAGAGAGTGAAGCAGTAAATGGCTGCGATCAAATGTATAATTTGAACTATTTCGAATGGAAAGTAAAGAACGAAGAACTAGACATTAAGGACGAATCTGAAACAAACGAAAACAGGTATACTACTTTGCTTAAGCTTAGGTACACCCAAAGACATTATAACTAATAGACCAAATTGTTTAAATTTTGTGCGGCAAATCATCATTCCCTCTTTATTATTCATCTCTGTCGCTCAAAATTGGACCTTAGCCGGCTTTATCTGTCTGTTAGAAATATTAGGAAAAACTGTTTTTAAAGTATTTAGTTAGCAATTGCAGTAACGTCCAGGACCTAATATACAAAAAAGTTAAGGTGTGCGTATCAAATTATGCATTCATGCTTGTAATGTTATGCGGATATTTTATTAAAAAATTTAAAAAGTATTAACATTATTGTTATATATCTCAGGCACTACGGCAACATTGTAATACGAATTGTAATACGATTTTACAACCGGGGAGATTTTAAGAATGACGATAGCGATTGCGACGTTGGCAGTCTGTCCTAACAGCTAGTTCGTGCTTTTGTACCCTTTTTGCAGTTTATTTTTGATTTCTTTGTGTATTTGTCTAAACATTAGTGTAAAAATAAGCAATCATGGTTTATGCCTGTGTAGTGTGAAAAAAAGTGGATCATTTTAATCCAAATTTATCATTTCATCGGTAAGTATGGTTAGTTTATTGTTTTATAGAGAGCATTGGTGTAGTGTATGGGTTCGTTTAGTAATGCTGTGGTAGCACCGTTTTTATTAAAACTTTTATGCACAATGAAAAAAGTTTTGTTATACTTTGAAAGAATTAAGAGCAGATATTCATAAATAACTCATGGTATTTTAAAATTATGAAAATAGCCATAAGTCAAATTTGATATCTCTGTTGAAGTCATTTGATTTGAAGCAATCAATATTTGCAAATACTAGAATCGGACAAAATTCAGCGTTCTGTATAGATAACATTTTTTAAAATCTAGATTACATAGAAAGTAGTATTATACATACTCACATTTCCGACCATACTGCACAAAAAGTTATATTTGAATTAGAACAGCCAAATAAAAATATACTACACTATAAAAGAATTTTTTCGGAACAAAATAAACTTTTATTTGTAGTACTGGTTGTCCGGGGACAACCCCAAATAAAATACATTAATATTTCTTTACTTTTTCTAATTTTTCCACAGTAAACAAAACATAACTCAAACAACAACCTTTTCTCTCCGCTTCCATAGAATCTAATCTAACCTCTCTCCGTCACGTCACTCTTCTTCCCCTGGCCGTCACCAGAGGGCGCATGGCGTAAAGGCGCGTAATTACATTCGAATAAATGGCGCGAACCTACATAAATACTACATATTTTTAGATTTTCTTAAAGAACAGGACTGGACTGAGATTTGCGAAGCAGATAACCAAAATGCAAATGCACAATGGTATATATTCATGACTAACTTCACAAATATTTTTAATCATTGTTTTCCTTTAACTTTAATTACTAAAAATAAAAACATAAACTAGCGGCTGATCCAAAAATTTTAGAGTGCAAAAATAGATTGGATATATTGTTAACCTTATCCAAATTTGATAATAGTTCAAAGGAACAGTATAATAAAACTAAAAAAGAATATGATAATTTGTTAAGAGCAGTAAGGTCGGAAAAATACGAAAAACGTTTAAGGTTAGCAGATAACAAAACTAAATGTAATGTATATGTATGTATATGTAATGAAATAAGTGGTAATACTGATAAAGCATGTGAAACTGGTATTAAGGTCAATTCAGAAAATACCCGATCAATATAATAACTATCTATTATCCATAGTTCCTGACTTATTAAAAGAACTAGAAACTCGACCAACAACTTGCAATATACAAGAAAATAATCAGTCAATATATTTAAAACCAATATCAACCAATGTGAATTTGCCAGTAAAATAAAAAATAAGCACAGCTCTGGTGTAAATGAAATTCCTACTAGTATTATAAAGTCTGCAATACCGACAATTAAATAAATTCTTTGTCGCCTTATCAATAACTCTTAACAAGGCATTTTTCCTTAGCAATTAAAAATTTTATTAATAAAACCTGTATTCAAGAAAGGAGATTCTGAACTCATGGAAAATTATAGACCCATAAGCCTTTTACCATCATTTTCTAAGTTGTTTGAACTTGCAATGTGTCGTCGCCTTTTAGATTTTATGGCTAAGTGTAACCTGCTTAATTGTATACAACATGGATACATCCCTGGCAAATCAACACAGACTGCTATTTTTCAATTTACTAAGAGGATCCTGGATTTTGTTGAAAAGAGTAATCTGGCAATGGGTATATGCTTAGATTTGTCAAGAGCGTATGACTGTATTGATCCGATATTATTACTTAATAAATTAGAATTATATGGGGTCAGAGGACGTGCTCTAAATCTATTTGAGTCATATTTAACAGGTAGACGACAAAAAGTCAAGATAACCAAGAACGGCCAGAACTATTTTTCAAATTTAATGGAGAATATGTTAGGAATTGCTCAGGGCAGTATTGCAGGACCAGTTTTGTTTGTCATATTTCTTAACGACTTAAACTATAGCAACTTCACCTAATGAAAATGTAACATGTTATGCCGATGACACAAATCTTATCACTGGTGGAAAAAATATTGGGGAATTAATGTTAATGGGAACAAATTTGTTCAACAAGGCCAACACATGGTTCTTAGAAAACAAATTAATATTTAAACAAAAATAAAACAAATGTGCTACTGTTCAGAACAAAATTATCTAATGTAAATAAACCACCTAGCGTATCATTTGGGGAATCGGAAATTGAATTTGTTGAGCAAACTAAGTTTTTGGGAATTCATTTGGACGAGTTTTTAAATTGGTCTTATCATATTTCCTTACTAATACAAAGGCTAAACTCGATTTGCTATGGAATGAGAGTTGGGAGATATGTTGATGAAAAAAGCTTGAGTCATTTATTATGCCAATTTTGAATCGGTTATGAAGTATGGAGTCATTTTTTGGGGCAGTAATGGTCTGGTGGAAAAAGTATTTGTAGCTCAAAAAATGGCAATAAGAGTATTGAAAAAAATGTGTTTTAATGAAAGTTGTAGAAATGTTTTTAAAGCATCTGGTATCTTAACGGTTTATGGTGTATATTAAGGCAAATCTGGTCTTATCTGGCGGGTTTACGATTTAACAAAGACATACTTTCAATTTTTCTTCTCTTTTATTGCGTTTAATCATACTAACCAAATAAAATCTGTCAGACAAATATGACAGACCTATGCAATTTTGGCATGAAAGAAAAGGATAGGTATTTAATTTTCAGCGATTCACAAAAGTTTGTACCTGCCACCTTCGTCTTGATTTAAAGATGTCAGTTTTGTGACTTTGACAGTTTGTGACAAAATGAAAAAATTTTCTGGGTTTTTGCATCCCCAAGCAAAAAAAGTGGTACTTAATCTGATAAGCTATTTCGAAAATGCAAGAAAAAGTGGAAATTCGCCAACCAATATTCAGGAAACAGCAGCCAAAGCACTGGGAATTAGTTTAAGGGCTGTGCAGAGAATTGCGCATGAAAAAAAAACATAACATAATACCCAAGAATACTAAAAAATGTAAACGAAGAAAGCCAAAGACTGAGGATTTAAGCGAAAATATTAAAATGGGAGTTCGAAATGTGATTTACGATTTATACAGATCAAAAACCAATGTAACTCTTCCAGTTTTACAAGAAACATTAAAAATTCGGGGTGTTTTGGAAATTGGACTTGAAGAGCTATCAAAATTAATAAAAAAGTTAGGTTTTCGCTATAAAAAATACTGTAACCGAAGATTTTTATGTGAGCAGCCACAGATAGTGAGTCAGCGTGCTCAGTTTTTAAAAAATTATACGGAGAATTACAAATCGAAATTTAGAAACGTGGTATTTTTAGACGAAACGTGGATATTTTCAAATGGAAGTGGTTCAAAATCTTGGCAAGATGATTCTGTGAAAAGCGTGAAAAGGAAAAAGGGATGTGGCACGGGAAAGCGGTTCATTATTTTACATCCTGGTTCTGTAACAGGATATGTTTCAGGTGCAAGCTTAATTTTTTCTTCAACATCAAAAAGTGCTGACTATCATGATAATATGAATTGCGAAATGTTTGAAAAATGGTTAAAAGTTCAATTGATACCAAATTTGGATTATCCGTCTTTAATTGTATTAGATAATGCATCATATCATTCAAGAACTTTAAATAAACAGCCTACTTCATCTTGGAGGAAAAATGATATTTATGAGTGGCTTGAAAAACACAACCAAAATCCTTCATCAAATATGCTTAAATCGGAACTCCTATCAATGGCAAAGTCTCTTAAAAAACCAAGAATATACGCGGTAGATGAAATATTGCGTGAATATGGCCATGAGGTTCTACGACTGCCGCCATATCATTGCCAGTTTAACGCAATAGAATTAATATGGGCCGGGGCAAAGTCTTATTATGAAAAACATGTAGGTGATGGTCTTAAATCCGACCAAGTACAAATAGTTTGGCAAGATTCTTTGGATCATATTACACAAGAGTACTGGAAGAAATCAGTGGAACATACAGAAATATTAATAAGGGATTGGTGGGATCGAGAACAAGTACTAGATGTCGAAGTAGCGCCAATGATAATTGCTCCATTCAAAGACGACTCAGACGACGAGGACTTTTCAGATTTTATAAGTAACGATGACAGTTTTTAGTCTATAATTAGTTTATAAACGGTTTTCTTTGTTTACATTTTTTAGTATTCTTCGGTATTATATTATGCTTTCTTTCATGCACATTATTCTGCACAGTCCTTAAACTAATTCCCAGTGCTTTCGCTACGGTTTCCTGCATATTGTTTGGCCAATTTCCACTTTTTCTTTCATTTTCGAAATAGTTTATCAGACTAAATGCCATTGAATTTTTAGGTTTTAGTAGTAAAATTGTTAAAATAAATTACACTGTTTATTATTGTCGTTTTTAATAAAAACATTTAAGGTATACTATTTACAGGGATGGCGAACCAAAGTTTACTATGAATTATTATATTACGAATTGCGACGGCACGTCTATGGCCTCATTAAACATTTCTTTAGACAAAATGCACGTTAATACATAAAGATTCGCCACCCCTGTACTATTATGTACATAATTTTTGCAAAAATAATAATATTATATCTGGCTATCTTCACGACTTCACGACAGTTAAAATAATAAAACTATGTATCTTTTCTCCGGGTATATTGATACCTACATAGTCTCACAGCATTTTGATATAAGCTGTGGAATTTTCGAATTGATTTATATGATCCGTGACCTTTGGACCCGCATTTTGAGACCGGTTTAGACTTTATACGTTTCTTTCTCCCACTTATTCTTAGCGGGGCGCTTATTGGCTTAACAGGGGCAAAATACGTGTAAAATAAATTTGGGATTTGATACCTCACCGGCTCTAGTAGCTTTTTCTCGTTGACTTTGGAAGTAGGTAACCTACTAAATTGGAAATATTTTTTTAGCCTGATATTACACAATAAAAATTTAGCCAATGTGTAATTTGATTTTTTTTTATATTTAATTTATTATTATCTGCTGAAATAAACTAAAATTTGTTTAATTTATTTAACATTTCATCGACATTTTTGGTGGTCGCTAGTCAGGGGTTTTACTGTATATTGTTTATCTAATTTTCCACCATCATTTTGGTTATTTACAGCCGCTTGCAGCGACTTTTTTTTAAAGGACCTTTGGGGTAAAGGCCCTTTAAAGTGCCATTAGAGTATTTTCTATCTTGCACCGATTTTAATGGTCTTTTAAAGCGTTCTTTAAAGGACCATTAGTTAATTGGCCAAATTTGGTCACTTAAAGCTGTTTTAAGGTTAATTGTGCGTGCTAGTTTAATTTTGATTTTTGACACAAAACTCAAAAACAGACAGAAAAAAAGATGGATTATTAAACGTTATTGAAGATGGGTTGGTAGAGGATGGGGTTGCAGATGATTTGGAAACATTGGATTTTGTTGTATTTGGCTTCCCTTGAAGACTCAATGAGCGCCGTAATTATTACGAAGAAATGGACCAATTTGGTTTTTTTCCAAGGTTCAACAACGAACCCGGATCGGAAGTAAGTGTTAAGGGCCATAGTTTGTTTTGTATTTTGCTAAAACAAATTACGCATTGTATTTTAAGAGAATCGCTGTGTGGGTCAATAGTGTGTACGTGCCATATATGTTTTTTTGAATTTTTAAATAATAAAAAACTTTCGTGTTCCATTGCAATCTTTGTTCATTATTTACAACAAATAAGAGCTTCAACACCTAATATCTCACATAAATACTTAAGAAATTACGCAGCGTACGAGGATCTATCCTTTTCGAGACTATTCTAATATAAATAAATAACCAAACAAGCTCAACAAGGCACTACCATCCCGCCTGAAACAAAAACTAGCACACAGATTCTCTCCGAACCCCAAAATTGAAGTTTTGTAGCTGCCGCCACAGAAGCCGAGTCAACCGACATGGGAAAGGCCGAACTTAAGCAAGTCACAAGGGCCAAGACGTGGGCAGGCGCTATACTGCCGACATAGTAGCGAAAATGAATAGGTACCACAGATAGGTACTTTTTAAAAAACTCAACACTATAACACACAAACAAAAAGAAAATCAAAAATAATTTTTGTGCCAAAAAGATATTTGGATTTTAAGCACAAGTCAATTTGAAGTTTAAATCAAGGCCCTCCAACAGAAAAACGCAAAAATTACAGCGTCCTTGGGACGTTGTCATATTGTAACAAAAATTAAAGCATAGTTAGTTAAAATTTTGAGGAAATGTTTCCGTGCAAATCATTTGCAACTTAAGTAACAATTAAAATTAAAGGTCCATTTGTTAAATAACAATTAATAAAAAGTCGCTGCAAGTGGCTGTAAATTTGTTAAATGTAAAACTATTGTGTTAACCGTCTGCAATAATACGAACGCACCTCTGAGTAATTAATTTTGGAACGAGACTCGTCATTTTTATTATGACTGATAGTTTCAAGTTAACGGTTAACCTGTTAACATTCAATTTTATGGAAAATCAGCTGTCCATATACGGCCATATTGGTTTTTATTTACAACATTTTGATGAGCTCTGGAATTTTCGAAATGATTCATATAATCGGTGACCTTTGGACCCGCCAGATAAGACCAGATTTGACTATATCTATGAATGTCTGTTGTTTTTCTTTAAGAATAGAGATATGTTCCAGCTGCAGATATTTCACAAGTATAACACAAGAACTCTAAATGTAAATTATCCGATACACAGATTAACCTTAACAGAGTAAAGTCCATCTTATATGTGTCTAAAACTTTTTAACAATCTGCCAAATAATATAAAAAGTATCAATAGTCTTAAGCCATTTAAAATCATGCTTAAGAAATTTCTTGGTAAATTGGACCCCTATTCCATACAGGATTACATTAGATAGGTTATCACTAGTTATATGTAGTTAGTACTTAGGAGTTCAATTTATCTGTTCTTGACGCCATTTCCTTTTCTGGGTTGTATGTCGTTTTGTGCTTGTTACAGATGATGTATATGACAAGATCAGAAATAAAGCACAAGGATGCGACACGAGTAAACCGAACAAGAAGCTTAAATACGAAATTGATTTTATTCCGAAATGAATAGCACAGTTTACCTATATAAAATTTATTTTGGAACTATTTTTTTAAGTTTTATTCTCAAGTATATAGGTGCAGCGTTCTCATGGTACATGTTAAACGAGAACTGCTTACATACATAGTCTGTTATGTAGTATGGAATCAATTTCTGTAGCAGAAATAGTTTACTAAAGAAGGTATATATAGTTTAGAGTCGAGCATTAAAAATTGTAAAAGAATGAGCTATAATGTAAGCTTCAAAACTGTTTACAAGACATGTGGGCTCTTGACAATTTATGACGTATATATTTTTGAGTCTTTGATGTTTTTTTTTATTAAAACTAACAGATGCTTTAAAAACAAAAACATTTCACGAATACAATACTAGAATTCTGAATGCAAATTATCCAATTCATAGATTAACTTTAACAGAGAAAAACCCAAGCTATATGTGTTTGAAATTACTTAATAATTTACCGATTAACATAAAATGCATAAATGGTCTAAAACTATTTAAAATCTCTGTTAAAAAGTGCTAGTTAACTTAGAACCCTATTCGTCAAGGGATTTAATTTTGTATGATTAAGTAGTTATTTTTTTTGGATAACATTATTCTGTTTGACACTATCTTCTTTTGTTTTTTCTAAACATTATTGTAAATAAAGATCATTATTAATATTATACATACATCTTAGTTTTTCATTGTTTATCTAAAAGTATCTTCTATCATAACTTCCAGCTTCTAACAGGAAGTAACAAAATATGACACCTGGTTAAACCGGAGGTTGATATTTGTTGACTTCAACAACCGTAATTTTTCAAATAGCAATATCTCAAAAACCATTCAGTTTATATACACGTATATAATAGTCAAATCAGATTTAAAACCGTTGTACGTCATCAATCAGGTGATAATTGACAGTCCGTAAGAAAACACGAGGAAATTAAATTTGGGCAAGTATTTTTCTTTAATACGAACCTACTTATAGCAAATATTTTGTTTATTTAAGCTTGTAAAAATTAATTAAATTTGAATTTTATTGGCCGATAGTTGACAACACAACTGTAAACGGTGCGGTGGCGCCAGCTGGTTCGTTGGCTTTGTTTGGCGTTTATGCAAAACTAACCTTAATTATTGTTTTGTGATTCGGTCTTGCTGTGCCGTTAATTTTTTAACAAAAACTCAAGATCTTTTCATAAATAGCATTAAAAAACTTCTTTTAAGAAAAACAAAAGTGCAGTTAAGCAAAATAAATTATTTGAGTCACCGAAAAGGAAACGTTTTTATTTAAAGAGAGTTGTAAATGTGTCAAGATTGGATATAAGTTCTATCCGTGACACTATTTATGGAATGTATGAAACAAGTAAGTTGTATTATTCAAAAACTAATATTTTACATTGGTTATTCATAAGCTGTAACTTCTTTTAGAATATCATATAACTTTGATAACTTTAGGTTAGAAATTAAAAGACAGAGAACTGTTTGATGGTTATTAAAGGAAATAGGCTTTGGATGGAAAAAAGATGAACTGAGGCAAGGCTTATGGAACTTTCCCATGTAGCTTTCAAACGATTGGTATTTTTGAAAGAATAATAATAATAATAATAATAAATTTCTTTATTTCAAATCATGAACACATAGGACACAAAATGAAATGACGTCAAAGTAAAAAGTAATCAATTTACAAAACAGTCACAAGTAATAGCTAATTAATGAAATCACTCAAATTATAGGGCTCCAGGTCGATCAACACTTTTCTGAAAATTTAAATAATTTTTGTCAGTGTATTTGTTTCATTCTATTCGCCAAAGCATTAAAAAATTTTAAGCATGCATAGTGGGGGAATTTTTCGGTAAGTGTTAATCGATGCACTGGGTATGAAACCTCTTGTGTTCGTTTTTCCACATGGTTTATATGATGAGACCAATTAAAATGTTAATTAATGTGTATGCCTAAAAATTTAGCCTCTTCTGAGAAAATCAATTCCTTGTTATCCATTTCTACAACTGTTGGTAACTCTACTGTTGACTGTTTAGTTCTAAATAATGTAATATTTGTTTTATCTTGATTTAAAATCAGCATATTTTTTCCAAACCAATCTGTCACCAAGGCAAAAAAATATTTAGCTTTAATAAAAAGATTTTCCGATTCCTTGCTCCCAACAATGAGATTAGTATTATCTGCATATTTAACAATGTGCTGATATGATCTTTCAATTACGAAATCCAGGTCATTGACAAACACTATAAACAGAATTGGTCCCAAAATACTTTCCTGTGCTATTCCTATATTATTAAAAAGTGGTTCAGATTTACCTGTTTTCCCTCCCTTTGTAACTGATACAATTTGTTTTCGATTATTTAAATATGATATCAGCCATTTCTTGGCCCTTCTCCTTATTCCATATAATTCAAATTTTTTAATCAATCATATGCCTTTGAAAGATCTAGGAATATCCCAAGAGCCAATTCACCTTTTTCAAGATGTTCTACAATGAACTGTATAAATTGAAAGATGGCGGTATGTGTGGATTTTCCTTTAATAAAACCGTGTTGATATTTAGTGAATAAATTGCATTCCTTCATGAAATTAACTAATCTTGTGTTCATTGCTGATTCATATATTTTAGAAAATCCAGGTTACAAACTTATAGGCCTACTTTATAATACTTGTTGGAACATCGTCTATACGACTACTATGTTTGTTATTTATATTTTTTGCTATTTTACAAATTTCATCTGGGGTTACAGGCTTTAAGAACATTGACCTATCATTAATCTTTATGTTACAACTAAAAGGTTTGTTAGTTAAGTTATTTAGGAGTTCTGGAATTGCAGAAAGTAAGTGCTGATTATAATTATTAGCAATAATCTTAGGGTCTCCCTCTAACTCAATTTCTGCAGAGTTTCCATTGTTACCATTTATTTCCTTACAAATCGCCCACATACATTTTGTTTTATTATCTGAATTTCTAACTCTGTCCTCATAGCTTTTTGCGCGCGACTTAATAAGAATTTGGTCATACAATTTTTTTTTCATTTTTATACAATTCCTTATACTTTTGGTGGTGCCTTGATAATGCCAAGAGAATATCTAATCTATTTTTGCATTCTATGAGCTCAACAGCATATACTTCTAACCAGTTTTGATTTTGCAAAGAACACAGAAAGTTATTTTTATTTTCGACCGAGAATAGTCTCTTATACTTTAATTCATTATTTTTATTAGGTTCACTTTTAAAAATTATTTTCTGTGCAGTGTGATCTGACACCAAACTTTCAAATACAAATGATTCCAAATAAGCAGAGTTTGCAAAAATATTATCTATGCAACTGGCAGTGTTATTGAATATGCGTGTATTTTCAAAAATGTTTGAAGTTAAATTAAAAGAATTCATTATTGCAAAAAGCTCAGTACTTGCTTTATTTGGTTTTATCATTTCTATATTGAAATCTCCTAATATAAAATGGTTTATTTTCACTAATTATTATGTTCTTCAATTTTTTCCATAAAGATGTTTAAATCCCCAGAAGGTGGTCTATATATTGTCACGACTTAGTGCCGTTTTGGTCCTAGAGGGGGCGTGGAGTGGGAAATAAGACGCTCGTCTAAAAAACAGAGTACCCTTTTATTAATGATAAGTATTCTACAATAATTTACCCAGTAGCCCAGAGACCGCTTAGCATGTTCCGGGGGACATTATCTGGGGGACGTGGCGGTGTTCTACTAGGGGATGTTAACTAGGACAGTGGGTTCACAGTAGGGACTCAGGAGAGGGGCTTAGATCATCCGTTCTATAGCACTCCTGAGGGGTGTTTTAAAGGAAGGGATCAGGAGAGGGGCTTAGATCATCCGTTCTATAGCACTCCTGAGGGTATGGGAGTTGACCAGGTCGGAAAGACGAAGGTGCCTTGTCCATCCAATGTTCGGGTATTTATACACCGAAAGTGCTAAGTCTTGTTCTATTAACCTTGACATTGGATGGCACAGTGGTCCGCGACCTCAACGCACAGTGGTCGAGTCATGTGAAAGTTGGGTGCCGCCATTTTGTTGACAATATTGATGCAACTATTATTTGAACCTTATCAACTGCACACTCTGCTGCAGCGCATTCAAACACTCCAGTCACTGAAAGCCTATTTAGTTTTGCCCGAACTTTGCATTTTACATTTTTTTTTCACATATACTGCCGAACCACCATTCTTTTCCTCTTCCTGACGGAACATTGATGTCAGTTTAAAACCATTAATAGCTAGCTGCTTAAGTTGTGCCTCTGATTTCCAATGTTCATTGATGCACAGTATCTCGCAATCAGTATGATTATCTAACATGTTAATTATCCTGTCGACCGCATTTCCTAGTGACTGCGCGTTTTGATGAATTATGCTCTTTTTTTCTTTGTGTGTGTGATGGTTTTCCTTTTCCTCCATTATAAAAAAGACGATAAGCAGTTAATGTGACTTTGGTATTGTGCAAGTCTTCGTTTATATACCGGACACTGTATATCTCGTGCGCTATGATGGTTTAGTTGAGGATTATATTTCATCTTTGTGCAATTTGGACATGCAAATATTTCACTTTCACAATCTTTGCCAAAATGTAACCCACCGCATCTGTGACAACACTGTTTTTCTTCACAATACCTAGCAACATGACCAAGTCCGGAGCATCTGAAACATATGGCTAAGTTAAAATGTTCTATACCTTGATGAGATCAAAATTAATTTTTTCTTTTTTAAGAAACCACTTCGCTATTTCGGGTGTAGCTTGAAGAATACGGTTCTCTTTAAAATCGTTTCTGCATTTTGGCGATTACAGTAATTTGATCTGAAACCCTATATCCTAGCTCATCTTCGATCTCACTGTTTAGTCTAATTAATTCTCTCAAAAATTCTTCATTTTCTATTCCCTTTTCAATTCCTGTTATCATAACCATAGGTTTAGTATTTTGGGACTCTTTAATATTAATGTGGTTTTTGTTATTTAGTGCGAGTTTGAGTTTTTCTTGTTGTTCTTGGTTATGGCTTTCAAGCACAATAGCTCCACTTTTTAAATGTCTTATACTTTTAAACCCTCCATCTGTCACATTGGAGGATATCTCTTTTTTTAATTGTTGGCTTGCTATTTTAGGGTCTTTAACATTTTCTATTGTTATTATGGTTTCAAGTTTCTTTGATGTTTTTGGAGTCATCCATGTTTCAGAGTCGGGTGATGGTACTTCTGTTTGCTGATTATTTCCATTGGATGTTAAATTTGTTATTGTAGCATAAGTCTTGGTTGCTGTTGGCAATACTTCTGTGGTTTTTAATATATTTCCTTGATGGTTTTCTTGATGACTAAAAACAAGATTTTCTTTTTCTAAAACTCCAATTTTGTGGATTAATAACGTTAGGCATTTATGAATTTTATATGTGTCATTTCTTAAACACTCTCGGTTTTCTCTTAATTCAATTTGCCCTTCTGGCAGATCAGCTTTTTCTCGAATATCATCCAGGGCAGAAAATACTTCCAATATTATTTTATCTGTTAACATTAAGTCTGATTTTTGTTGCGTATATTTTATTTCCATTTGTTCTTTCTTGATCGACACTGTTTTCTGTTTGTATCTCATTTCTGTCACACTGCCTTTTAGTAATTTTTTCCGAATCTGGAGTAGTGTCTGACCTATTTCTTTTATTTTTATTATTTTGCGATTCTAGTTGCATTTCTAAGTTAATACTTCCCTTATTCCATAACGGTGGTGTTCGCTGCACTACAGGTGTTTTTGGTTGAAAGGATCATCTTCTAATTCCTTTAATTGCTTATTGATCAGTCCTGGTATATCACATTTACCATTTGCGCCAATTTCGATATTTTTATCAGGATTAGTTTTTAATGGTTTGTTTACATTTTTTTTTCACTAGCAGTCAAACCTATAATGTTATTTATCTCAGACATGGGTAAATTGTCTATATAACTAGATGAAAAACTTCTTGTTTTTAGACTTTTCCCTTGGGGTTTTAATATTTTTTTTGTGTTTATCACTTTCTTCGCCACCACTTTTATCCGCCATGGTAATTCAGAATATTATTTTTCATTAAATTACGCGAAAGAAAACAATTTTAATGCAGAGCGACCAACGAAACGTTTACTCTACGAATATATTTTAATGGCTTATGAAACTTTCCCATGTAGCTTTCAAACGATTGTTATTTTTAAAAGAATATGTTAAAGAAAAAGAAGCATTCTTGTACCAATTCGTTTTCTTGGATGAAATATGGATTTTTCAGAATGGTACCCTTGGTCGATCTTGGCAAGATGAAAATAAAAGAAGTGTTAGGTCTACTAAAGTTGATCGTAAAAGGTAATATGCAGTAACAAATATATAAACTATAAGAAGTTTACCTAGGTAAAACATATTTTTCTAGGCGCATAATACTTCATGCTGGTAGTGAAGATGGTTTTGTTGAGGGTGCAGAGGCAATTTTCTCTTCTAAAACTAAGCTGAGTGACTACCATGGAGAAATGAATCAGCAAAACTTTTTACAATGATTCGAAAACCAATTATTGAAAAATTTTGCAAAGCCATCTGTGATTGTAATAGATAACGCCCCATACCATAACATGTTGTTAACAAAAATACCTAATACATCATCGAATAAAGCTGCAATTCAAGAATGGTTAGGTAACTACTAATAAAATTAAATTTGATTATACGATGTTCAAAGCCGAACTTTTACAAATCGTTAATAGGTTGGTCCAAGACATTTTGTATGCCCTTTTTTTTAACATATTCTTGAATATTAAACTTAAATTGTTTTCAGACATAAGCCACCAAAAGAATATTTAGTTGATAACCTGGCTGAACAATATGGACATAAAGTTTTACGGCTTCCTCCATACCATCGTATGTTCAATCCGATTGAACATATTGGGGGATTACCAAAAATTATTACAACAGACATATTGGTCGAGATGGCAGTACAGAAACTGACCGTATGAATATGTGGAAAGAATCTTCGGGTACTGCTACTCCTGATGTTTAGAAAAATTCAATTCGACACACAGAAAGCGAGATTTTAAAATGGTATGAAAGAGAACATGTATTAGATAGACTGAACATTCAACCCATTATTATCGAAGTAAATGAAGCGAGTGATTCAAGTGATTTGGAGGATGATTGAAGATCCATCTTTGTATTAATATTTTATTAATAAGCTTCTTCAAGAAAATAGGCTTCAGATGGTAAAAAGGTGAACTGAGGCGAGGGCTTATGGAACTTTCCCATGTAGCCTCCAAACGACTAGTATTTTTGAAAGAATATATTAAAGAAAAAGAAGCATTCTTGTACCAATTCGTTTTCTTGGATGAAACATGGATTTTTCAGAAGGGTGCCAATGGTCGATCTTGGCAAGATGAAAATACAAGAAGTGTTAGATCTACTAAAGTTGATGGTAAAAGGTATTATGCAGTAACAAATATATAAACTATGAGAAGTTTACCTAGGTAAAACATATTTTTCTAGGCACATAATACTTCATGCTGGTAGTGAAGATGGTTTTGTTGAGGGTGCAGAGGCAATTTTCTCTTCTAAAACTAAGCTGAGTGACTACCATGGAGAAATGAATCAGCAAAACTTTTTACAATGGTTCGAAAACCAATTATTGAAAAATTTAGCAAAGCCATCTGTGATTGTAATAGATAACGCCCCATACCATAACATGTTGTTAACAAAAATACCTAATACATCATGGAATAAAGCTGCAATTCAAGAATGGTTAACTACTAATAAAATTAAATTTGATTATACGATGTTCAAAGCCGAACTTTTACAAATCGTTAATAGGTTGGTACAAGACATTTTGTATGCCCTTTTTTTTAACATATTCTTGAATATTAAACTTAAATTGTTTTCAGACATAAGCCACCAAAAGAATATTTAGTTGATAACCTGGCTGAACAATATGGACATAAAGTTTTACGGCTTCCTCCATACCATTAATAATAATAATAATATTTTTTTTATTTATTTACATTTTTTTTTACATTCAAGAGTTACATACAAAAAAAAAAATAATCTCTAAGAATAGATAAATAAATAAATAATCCTAGGCGTTAGGTCTTATAGACCTGTACGTAAAGGAATATAACCTATTTATAAGCAAGTAGTAGGTGTGCAATATGTAATAAAAATATATGTGCGCTTTTGCAGCAAATAACACAAAAATAAAGGATTACTCGGCGGGTTTAGATGCAGAAGACGGATTAGCTTATCCTGCTAATTTTAGTCGCGTAATATGAATTATTGTTTTAACATAATAACAAGTGAGTCAGTAGGATTTCTTGAGCGATATGTTGTCCTTCTTGTGCATCAAAAAAGGATATGAGGAATTTACTAAAGGGATGTTATTTACAGCTGTAACAATTAATAACAAAAAAAAATAAATAAAATGCTTAGAAGGAAAGGAAAATTTTTTCTCTTGGCATACATTTTGGCGTATTATAAGAAGATAATCAATAAATCTATACATGCATACACAGAGTATTTCAATTAAATGAAAATAAGCATAAACATAAACAACTATTAAAATACATTGTATATTATATCATTTAACAAAGGAAGATACTGATGACGTCTCTGGAAGATAACCAAAACGAGAAAATAAAAAATTTCTCAGCTGATTCACATTCAGGGAATTATTGTACTTTGCTCAGGCAGAAGAAAGGCGAGGCTGAGCATATCCGTAGGCAGCAATGCAGAGAAGGATAATAATTTAGCAAGAGTATATAATCGTCATTTGGTATTTTGTTTAAGTTAATGTTGGTGTTTATTTATTTTAAATATCAAAGGAAGAAGTTTAGTTAGAAGTTGTAATTATTTTTTAAATCTATAAAGCTATGTATTTCTAAACGTGCTCGACCATTTATCCAAGTCCTTACTTTTTTTTTAAATAGATTTTTTGAATGTATGTTTTTGTATTCGTGCGGTAGAGAATTATAGAGTTTCGGGCCCAGAAAATAATAGCTCCTCTGGGTAATCATTTTGTCAGTTTTTGGGGTGCGCGCCGTTAAGTCTCGATTTCGAGTTTGGTAAATATGACCTAAGCTGGCAATTTCTCTCTTATTAAAGTGTTGTCTGGTTAATATCCCAAAACAAAAAAGTTGCCTTATATCAAAGATTGATGTTTCTTTAAATAAGGTGTCCGTTGGGTAAAGAATACTTTTATTATATATAATTTTGATTACCCACTTCTGTATTTTTTCTAAGGGAGTTATATAATTTTTAAGGGCTCCTCCCCACGTAACAATTCCATAACTAAGATGTGTTTTAACTAACGCATGATACAGCATGCGCAGTTGCTTTGTTTGAAATATTTGCTTGAAATACTTAAATTTGTAAAGTAGGGATCTAATTTTTTTGATAAGATATGTGATATGTGCATCCCATCGAAGGTGTGAGTCTATAATTATTCCTAAATATTTAATGCTACTCACCCCTTCGATTCTTATATTTCCACATTCACAGGGGGTTTGTATTTGAATATCATTAAAAGTTGGTAGATTTATAGGTAGAGATGTGAATGGCACGTACTTGGTTTTATCGAAATTTATAGTGAGAGACTTACTCTTGAAAAAATGCACAATTTTATTCAGTTCCGTGTTTATTGTATCCTTTAATAAGTCCCAATTTTTTTCCTTAAAGAAGACGACCGTGTCATTAGCAAAACTTATGATTTCTCCTTTTATATCCAGACCAAAGAGATCATTTAGGTAAATATTGAATAATAAAGGACCGAGTACGGTTCCTTGTGGAACACCACATTCTATGTCTTTAAAATTGCTGAAGACAGTTTTAAGTTTTACTCTTTGCGGTCTGTATGTTCAATCCGATTGAACATATTGGGGGATTACCAAAAATTATTACAACAGACATATTGGTCGAGATGGCAGTACAGAAACTGACCGTATGAATATGTGGAAAGAATCTTCGGGTACTGCTACTTCTGATGTTTAGAAAAATTCAATTCGACACACAGAAAGCGAAATATTAAAATGGTATGAAAGAGAACATGTATTAGATAGACTGAACATTCAACCCATTATTATTGAAGTAAATGAAGCGATGAGGATGATTGAAGATCCATCTTTGTATTAATATTTTATTAATAAGCTTCTTCAAGAAAATAGGCTTCAGATGGTAAAAAGGTGAACTGAGGCGAGGGCTTATGGAACTTTCCCATGTAGCCTCCAAACGACCAATTCGTTTTCTTGGATGAAACATGGATTTTTCAGAATGGTGCCAATGGTCGATCTTGGCAAGATGAAAATACAAGAAGTGTTAGATCTACTAAAGTTGATGGTAAAAGGTATTATGCAGTAAACAAATATATAAACTATGGGGAATTTTTGCATTTTTATTTTGTTTTCTTAAAAAAGAACTGTAATTCCCTCACTCGGATATTTTGGTTACAAGCTGGCAAGACTGTCGATATCTGACGTCACTTAAAGGGTATGACGTACAACGGTTTTAATTTTGCATTAAGTATAGACAGGTCTTATTCCAAATCCTTGTTTTATATGTTCTGTAATTAATCAACTTTTCAAGTTATCAATAGAAATAACTTTTTAGCCTTGTATATAAGATGTAGGTCAAATATTTTGGATGTTGTGAATCAGCTGTTTAAAATCGATAATTTGTTAGGCAGGTCAGTGTCAGACTGACAGAGTCTTGTGGATTTTCAAGACCACGTCTGGTTAATTGAGGCGTATTTTTGTGGTAGCGTTGGTTGACGTAGGTTCCCTTACTTTTTTATGGTGTTAAAGGGGTTATAGTTTTCTCGGATTGGTATGACTTAGATATTTGTCAACTATTTTTGGTAACCATGTTGAAGAGAAAACAATATCCGGTCTTTTCGACAATGGACGCTTGAAGTGAAAGCACGGTTGTGGAAGTATCTCCCGAATTTTAGTTTTCTTGGATAGGGAAGGCCATGTGGTGCCGATAAAACTTTCACAAGTGCATTAAAAAGGATATGGCATTGTAGTTTGTCTATTCTTTGGGCGGAATGAAGTGCCGATTTAAAAGGCTATGCAATCAACTTCAGCAAGCGGTTCTAGACGTCATTTTGTAGAATGGACGCTTGTTATATGACGGTTTTTCTTGGTAGGGGCTAAATGTCCAAGTTCAAACTGTTGTGCTAGTTTTTTTCTTATTGGAGTCGCCTGGATGCGGGACGTGCCAGTTGCCATGTATTATTTGAAATTTTTGAGACTAGCAGTGTAGCAATATCCACGTTGACTGTTTGAGAGACCATGTGTGTGTTTCACGAGTCTTCATAAAATTTGGGTAGCACATAAAGTTTCAGCTAGTAACATTTTCCTTGAGTAGTACGGAACCTAAGAAGTACCCAGTAGGTGACAGGAAAGCGTGAAATCAACCTTTGCTATATTATTTCCCGTGGCGCGTATGCTATTTATCAAGATAAGCCTTTTCTGTGAACACCTGAGTACTGTGGTGCAATCAGGGTAACGAACCTCACTCTAAATTATTAATACATACACACTGTGATCATTTCTCTTTAAAAACTTAGTCAACTTAAAATCTTAATATTTTGCATTTGCATATTCTATACTTATATAGTGTTTTGATAAAGTTTTGCGCCCATGTTATGTACATAACTTGTGCATTGTAAACGTATAGCGAATGTCGACATAGCGTTAAGACGTCACAAGAGTCTCTAGTAGTTCAAAACGTTATGTGGTCTGTTACAGCTAATTTCGTTGTAAATATTGTTACAATTTATTATAATAAAGTAAATATTTTTGTTCCCCGGCTGAAGGCCACTTGTTTCTTCAAACTTTAACGTTTGTAACTTTAATATTTTAACTTGTCTACGCCCGAGTGGCCAGTATACTTATCGAGTAACCACAGGTACTCGTAAGATTTTGTATTATACCTTAACGATGCTTTTATGGTAAATTTAGTTAGTTTTGGGAGGTTCTTGCACAGACCTTGCGGAAATTCCACGTCTGGGGCAGGTATATTTTGAGTTATATCTCACCATGTCCTGGATGTCGGTCTATGTGGCTGCCAGACCAGACTGCACAGTCGTTTTTACGTTGTAGGTCTGACAGTTGCTGTCTAGTGTAAGGCCCTGTCAAACAGGGTTTGACTTTTACTCATTCTTTTTCGCTCAACTTTGTAATCTAAGCCTCCAAATATTTTATGTCAAACCAAACACTACTACTTTGTTGATATATTTCAATTACTTATATTTTAACTTTAAGTATCTATTGTCCACCAAAGTAAGAGGAGCTTGCATTTATAAATCCAAGTAGCCAAAGGCCTAACACGACTTTAAAAATGAAAATTGAGCTTTTCTTTCAAATAGTGTTACTTCGAGGGACTTAAGTGAATGAGAGCTTACAAGAAGCTTATGAAAACCAATTGTGACATATTTGTTTTTTTTCCTAGTTTGTTTTTCTCAGAGGTCAAAAACTAAAACATTTAAAGGCTTTTAAGTAAAAATAAAACTAAGATGGCGCCTTCAGGATTTGACTTTAACTTACTTATATAAGAGTGCTAAACCGCTCAATCTAGACGCAAAATTGCGAACCTACCCTGAGTTGAGCTAGCTAAGGGTGAGTTTTCAGGCAGCACAACATAGGTCATTTCTAGGGACTGTTGTCTGAAGTACATCCTCCAGGGCGTAGGGTTGCCAGAGTAAGGGTGGATAGGTTGCCTTGTCTCAGTATATTTTAGGTTATCCTAAGGTGAATACTGGCACCCAAGAGTTATGGTGATAATGTAGCACCGCTCATTTTGGAAAGTATTACAAGTATTTTGAAAGATTGTGGTTCTGTGGTTAGGGTGCGTGTTGCATCGAATTTGGATAGTGGTCTCAATGACGGAGACGTACTCTAAAGCTTACGTTTTATGGATTTAGGGGTATCACACATGACCGGTTTAGATCTTACCTATTGGGAAGTAGTTTAAGTACTAGATCCGAAAGGTAACAGAGTTCGTTCTCATACTAGCGATATCACTGAAGGAGTCCCACAGGGCTCCGTCCTGGGTCCACTGTTGTTTTTACTTTACGTAAACGATATTGCATGGTTAGACGTTAGTGGTTCATTTACTCTGTTTGCGGACGATACCTCTGTCTGCTGGGGTGAGACCAAATTAGGAAACTTGCAAAATATATTCAATAAAGATCTAACTGGGATTAAAAATGCTTTGATGCAAGCAAACTAGCAATAAATACGAATAAAACTAAGCATATGGAATTTCTAATTAAAGGTCCTTTATCACTGAGAATTGAAACTCACATGGTGCAAAGGGTATCGGATTATAAGTTTCTGGGGTTAACGGTCGATCAGGGCTTGAAATGAGATGCACATTTTAAGAGACTATCCAAAAATTTGGCATTAACTCTCTTTACTTTAAGAACTGTGACCCTTGAATTAAACAATATGCAAATTACTCTAAAAGTATACTAAGCATTGTTTGAACCCCATTTTCGATACTGTCTGATTTTTTGTGGCTACACTTCTGTAAGCCGACTGCATTCTCTCTTCCTGGTTCAAAAGCGAGCAATGAGAACCATATGTAACAGCGACACACTTGCGCACTGTAAGCCACTGTTTAAATCACTCAAAACCCTTTAAATTATATGATTTACTTAAGTTCGAAACACTAACTTACTTACATAGACATAAGGGCAAGACAAGGGATACCATACATAATTATCCTACAAGGTTTAGACATAACTTCACTATTTCTCAGTCTCGAAGTGAACTATCTAAGAACGCAATCTGTCAATTGGGAAAGACACTTTACAATAGTATACCCCTGAGCATAAGACAGCTAAGTGATAAGCAATTCAGTAGCAGGATTAAAAAATGTTTATTACTGAGCGTTAATTATTTCCTTGCCGATACCTGTGATGGCCGATACTAATAATACATTTTTTTTGCTGCAAGCAGCATAGGTTCCTGGCTTGTTTCGTGTTGTATTTTAAATTCTGTTACTTTATATTTATTTATTTAATACCGTACAAATTGTACAATTCGTGTTGTTTGTACAATCAGTATAATATGTTTATTATTTATTGATATTATGCATGGATGTGTTAAAGCCTGTTTACATTAGGTGCAAGTGACTACATGCAAGTTCATAGATGCATTTAAATGCATTGCATGATCGTTTACATTATGATGCAAGTATTTTAATGCAAGTAGCTTGTCAGAACATATTGCCAACCTTAATCCAGAAATCCACTCAATATCAGTTGATAAAAGAAAGAGTTATGTTTGGATTTTATTGTTTATAATATGTGCGTTTATTTTTGAAATAATTGTTAAATTAAAACAATGAATACTGAAGTGGAAGAACTTATCTTATTGACCCTAATAGCTGAAGCTTCGGCCGTTTGTCAAGTTGGTATTGAAAATATTACTAGAAAATTTACCAAACTTGCATGCCATTTGCAAGTAAATTAGAACAAGTCCTAATTTGGTGCAATGCAAGTAAACTTGCATCAGCTGATCACAAAGTGACCAATGCGCATGCCTTCAGGCAATTTCACTTGCACTTGCATCTAATGTAAACAGGCTTTGATACATGTGATGTGTTTTATACAGTGCCTCGGGCTTTCATAGCTCCTAAACGAATTAAGTTAGAAATTTCATTCATATGCGGGCTCATACTGTATCATTGAGTGTATTTCAGGAAAATATTTTTGCATATACAGGGTTGCCCAAAAAAGTGTGGTAACATAATGTTCAATTTTTTTAAATGGGATGTATTTTCTTGCATATTTTGGTTTGTATTATTATCCTTTATAGATATCTATAATGTTATGCAATTTGCTTTGGTAGTTTAAGAGCAATAAATTAAAAACTAAGATAAAAAAATTTAGCAGCTCTGAAGAAAAACCAAAAAAAAAATCTGAAAACATTTTTGGTATTGTACAGAAATAATGACAAGGAGTCCAGAGATACGATGAATTGAAGAGTTTTCATCAGTTTTATACAGGGTGTTCTAAATAAGGTTTCAAAAATGAGTCATTAAAAACTCATTTTTCTCAAATTTTTCAAACGGAACACCCTGTATATTTTTAACTAATGTAACGTAGAATTCATAAACAAATATTTTTTGCAATACAAACATGTAGGTTATTTCCAGCCGTTTACGAAATAATTGCAAATTTCGTAAATTCTGTTGTGTAAAAATGTAAAAAGAACGTTTATTTTATCAATTAAACATATTATATGCCTAAACTAATATTATAAACTACAATAAATGTTCAAAATGTGTTCCATTTTGATCTGTGCATAAATTAATACGCTAAAGAGAACTGTTTTTAATCTACTTGTAAATATGGAACCATGTACCGTTGATGAATATTATAAACATTTGAGTAATTAGAACTTAAGATGGCCTGTATTCTGTGTGACACTATTTTATTGTGTGCTGGCATACTGTTAAAATAAATATTGTATTTATTTATTTATTTAACTCTATCAATAGTTTATTTATCCATTAGCACTTATTTCTACATTTAACGATCATTATTAAAAAGAATTAAATCAATCACACATATATGCCTATTACTAAAACTTGCATTACTTATGTTCACGGGGTTGTGTGACTGCGGGGCTGTGCAACTCAGTGTCTACGAATTGCGGAACTGCCTCTGACACCATGAGCTGCTTTTCGAACCGGCTTCGTCATCGCTTAGTTTCTGGTTGATACCTGACAATATTATAGGGGAGATCTTGTATAATATGTCCAGCAAGGGGATTCTTACTTCGTACCCTATCACACACCAATGACAACTTTCACTTTTATCATGTAACCCTTAACGCTACTAACCAACGTAGCGTTTTAGGCTACGACTGGCAGGGTCGCCATGTGGTGTTTTGTTGGTTCTTAATAAAACGGCAACGTGTTTCTATGAAATCAGTCTTGTATATTCTTTATCTTTAATCATCTTTAGTATTTTTATATACCAAAATGTATACAGTCTGTATCAGCCAAATGGAATAAATTCTATAATAAATACATGGGGGTGTGCCCGAAAAAACGCTCGGACACGTCGATTGGTATTTCTAGTTGCGCATTTTTTTCAATAAAAACTTTTTATACATAATGTGTCATGTAACAGTGGCCAATACCAACTTTCTTATTTTAAATGCAACACCCTGTATATTATTTAATTTTTGGATTCTTCAGAAAATTTTAGATATATTTGATGTAAAATATCCTATACCTATCTTCAACTGTTTCGGAAATATTAACACTGGTATTCATAGTCGGACGCCAGCGACTCGCTGAAAAGAACCGCTCGCTGGTGATGTTTTCGGCGAGCGCAAGGAAGGTTAGAGGAAAAAATAGTCTTTTCATAGACAGCCGCCAGCGGATCTCTGGCGGGCGTAAGGAACGGCGCGGCGCCAGCTAATTTCACTGCGGGTATAGAATTATTAATAAGAAAGGAGGATTAAGACAAATTTTGTTAAAAAAGGATGAATAATAAAATATCATAGAGAAGACTGATTAAGTTTATACTATGTTAGTATTAGGTTTGAAAATTTTGTTAATATAAATTAGAATAACTTCATGTATTAGTATTAAGTTTAAAAAAAATTGATAAAATTTCATAAATTATAAATATAAAAATTTCAATAATAATAAATGGTATTAAGCTTGGATGTACCAACTAATGAATATGTCATGTTTATATAAATCTATATACACTTAAATAAAATCCATCTTATTTATTCAGGTGTTTTTATTAAAATAAGAGTATAATAAATAATAATTCATTCTGTAAAATGACGACCAATCAGTGCACGACGAACTCCATACCCTTGAGCATTATTCCTTACTTGTACATTTTCTGGTATGTTTACATTTCCTGCTTCTTCCACTACAACGTCTTCTAGATTATCTCGCAAATCAATACCTTTATTATACAAAACAGCACTAGCCACTATTATCATACAAGTTGTTTGTAATTTAGTTCCTACGCCTTTCGTCAAACAGGGGAAACATCTTTTCCAGACTCCGAATAACCTCTCTACAACATTTCTTGTTCCAATTTGGCTTGAATTACATCGAACTTGTTTTCTGGATGCAGCAGAGGAGTCATTAGGATACGGCAAACAAGGGTACCCACAGTCACCTAACAAAAATCCATGTAAATGTTCTGCTTCAAATCTTGCTTTTAAAGAACTATTGTTACAAATCATGCTATCATGTTCTCTTCCGGGCCACCTTGCGACGAGGTCCATAATTTTCAACGATGGTCCTCCAACAACTTGAACGTTTATACTTTATACTAAATGTACGTTTTCGGTTTCGGAACAACTCTGCAAAAGGACCACCAGGATTCTTAATTAGTATATGCGTACAATCTATACAACCAATAACTTCGGGAAAGTTTGCAATCTGATAAAATTGTTCATAGATATGCTGTTTATCGGCATGTGTTGGCATCTTAATAGTATTGCGAGCTTGAGCTGCAAATAATGTTGAGATCTTTTTTATTATTCTACTCACAGTTGGTTGTGAGACACCTTTAAGAGCCCCACAGGTAAGCTGCAAAAATGAAATAATAATAATTACTTCAAGAAAAAAAATATATTTATTTAATCATTTTTATTACCGAGAAATAAAAATACTTCAATATAACAAAAAAACTTTTTAAAATTACAACAACACGAAACACAGCTTAATAAAAATATTATACTTTTAACAATATTAGTAAATATCTTACCTGAAAACTTCCAGTTGCATAAAACCGTAATGCACATAGCAATGCCATTAAAGAGGAAATTGGTAAACCACGCCCGTTAATTTTTACTAATTCTGGTTCCACTAATGTAATTAAATGTTCCATAACTATGTTTTTACTGAATCTGTATCGACGTTTAAACTGAAAATCATCATAAAATTCAACTGGGTTTTCCATCTTTCTAATATATCTTTTGGGCATTCTAATGGCTCTAAAGACATTAATGTCATCATATTCATCTATTTCCGCATTAACTCGAACAATATAAAGGTTTTCCATAATTAACTCAACACTCTGCTATAATAATATAGTTTAAAATGGAAGTGGCGAGCCGCCCGGAGAACAACAGGACATACACCAGTCGCCCAGCGAAAACCGACCAGGAAAGCTCAAAAAGCGCATGTGTTCTTTACCTGATGAACGACTATGAAACGAAAAAAAAAAAAACTTATCCAGCCGCTCGCCGGCGAGAGTGCGGGATCCCCAAAAGACCGATGTGGGCATGCGTCATTCGCTCGACTCTGAAATAGAAATGAAAATTTTCGCAAATCTCCAGCCAGCGGGCGACTGGCGCTCGACTATGAATACCAGTGTTAGTGTTTTCAGATTTATTGTAAAAATTAACAACACACTAAAAAACTAATAAGTAATACTGTTTATTTCTTGATATTGTAAAAAACAAAAAAAAACATTAGTGTAGGAGATGTTGAAAATTGATGTTAAAATGTTTTTACTGATATGAAATTAAAAAAAATGGTATAAATAGTTTTGTTTACTTTTGTTTAAAATACCTGACCTTAGCAAATTGTTGTCTGTCTGCATGACAGTAGTTGTCAGTGTTATAGTCGTTTGAGTTTCGTTACCTGTATATCAGAAAAATGGTTTATTTAACAGAAATGCACAAAATAACAATTCTACAGATGATTGGTTATGGAGATAAAAGACGGACACAAATGGAAGTTGCTCGCTTATTTCATGAAAAATTTCCAAATTTGCCGCCTATAACTCGAGGGACAATTAGTAAAATAGAAAAGCAGTTTCGCCAGCTTGGACATGTAAAGCAGATAAAAAAAGGTAGCTGCCAATGCAATAAGTGATGATACCAAATTAGATATTATGCTTGAGTTTCAAAAAAACCCACATACTTCTGGTAGAAAAACAGCCCCAACGTTCGATGTTTGCCATTCATCGATTATTCGAACATTACAAGAAAATAAAATGTATCCCTATAAAATGATACCTACTCATGAGCTCCTGGGAGACGATTGTTGATAGGAGAACGTATTTTTGTGAACAAATGATGGCAATGTTAGATAACAATGTGATCCAATTCGAACATGCTTTGTTTTCTGATGAGTGCACCTTTACACTTCACGGTCATGCTAATCGTCAGAATTGCCGCTATTGGTCTAGGGAAAATCCTCACTGGATGAGAGAAGAACATACGCAATATCCTGAAAAGGTTAATGTTTAGGCAGGAATTATTGGAGATCATATCATAGGTCCCTTTTTCATTAATGGCGATAATTATTTAGCACTGCTCCAAAATAATGTCTTGCCAACTTTGACAAACTTATATCCTGATTCAGCAAACCCACAACTTCCAGCGAATATGATATGGTTTCAGCAAGATGGAGCACCGCCCCATTACCAAATCAATGTCGGCAGTACCTCAACCGAGTATTTCCAAATCGGTGGATAGGGAGGCGTGGATCGATGTAATGGCCAGCACAATCCCCTGATCTGACGCCATTACACTTCTTCTTATGGGGTTATGTCAAAAATATTGTATACAAAACTAAACCCCTCGACTTAGCTGACTTAAAAAGACGAATAACGCTTGCGATTAGATCGGTCACGCCTAAGATGTTCAGTAATGTCCGAAGAAATTTCTATTTAAGATTAGGATGTTGCCAAGATGTTCGCGGCGAGCATTTTCACATCTCCTACATTAATGTTTTTTTTTTGTTTTTTACATTATCAAGAAATAAACAGTATTACTTATTAGTTTTTTTGCTGTGTTAATTTTCTAAAAGGAAATACATCAATAATATAATTAGTTCCTATGTGATACTTTAACTCGACTTATACCTACTTGAACCTATAGTTCTATATCATATAATAAGAATGGATGTAGATTCACCATTACATAACAAATAATGTAATGCACTACACAAGGGCTGATCGTCCATCACAACAGATTGACAGCCAATAGAAAGGCGACTGGACTGGAAATTGTTTTTGACAGACAACAGTACGCCATCGCTTCAACTTTTATTGTTATGGCGTCTGTATGCGATACAGTCAGAACAATTGTGCATCATTTATATGACGGTCCAGCCAGGTTTCGGTGAGTGCGATAATAGAGTATTCTTCGGCTTGGCTTGCACAAAGAATGTCGTTAATTTTAGTTTCAAGACCTCTGACATTTTAGTTATAAGAATACTTACTCAGAAGTTCTAAACACGGCAATGATCTCTTGGTAACACGTGCGCTCATTCTCAGTGTTAATTTTTTTTTATGTTGTTGAGAGGAAACTCACCTATTGGGGTAGACATTTACAGTAATGTTGCCGTATAATGGTAATATTACTGATAAATTTACTTTTACTATTAATATAACTTAATAATACTGTTTTTCTCTATTACAGCATTGACGAACATCAAGATTGCGTATTCCAGATCCAACAGCAGCGTTATAATCGGGTTAGTCAGAAACTTATTGTGAACGTTGAGAATGACTTGCGGATATTTCAGCAAAGAAATTTATACAAACACCGCCTTCGTAAGGATTCAGAGAAAGATAAGTTTAAATGTGATCAGTGTGATTTTCGAAGCATTCGGAAACGTGCTTTAAAGGCGCACCTTCTTCTGCACACGAATCCAGCAGAAGTTAATTTATTTAAATGTGATGAGTGTAATTATCATAGCATTCGGAAATATGATTTAAAGAAGCACCTTCTCCTGCACATGGATCCAGCAAAAGTTAATTTATTTAAATGTGAACAGTGTGATTATCGAAGTATTAGGAAAGGTGCTTTAAAGAGTCACCTTCTTCGGCATAAGGATTCAGGGGAAGTTAATATGTTTAAATGTGATCAGTGTAATTTTCGAAGCATTCGGAAACAAGCTTTACAGGCGCACCTTCTCCTGCACACGAATCCAGCAAAAGTTAATTTATTTAAATGTGATCAGTGTAATTATCATAGCATTCGGAAAAATGATTTAAAGAAGCACCTTCTCGTGCACACGAATCCAGCAAATGCTATTTTATTTAAATGTGATCAGTGTGATTATCGAAGCAAACAGAACAGTAATTTAAAAAGGCACCTTCTCGTGCACATGAATCCAGCAAACGTTAATTTATTTAAATGTAATCAGTGTGATTATCAAAGCAGACAGAACAGTCATTTAAAAAGACACCTTTTCGTGCACATGAATTCAGCAAATGTTAATTTATTTAAATGTGATCAGTGTGATTATCGAAGCAAACTAAACAGTAATTTAAAAAGGCACCTTCTCGTGCACACAAATCCAGCCAACCTTAATTTATTTAAATGTGATCAGTGTGATTTTCGAAGCAAACAGAAAAGTGATTTAAGAAGACACCTTTCCGTGCACATGAATCCAGTAAACAGGGAAGTACCTGAAAGGCCCACCTCCGACATAAGGATCCAGGGGAATTGAATTTGATTAAATGTGCGGTCAATGTCCGAGGTCGTTTAAGCGATAGCTAATTAAATGAATTTGTATAAGCTCCATTGACAAATAAATAAAGTATCAAATCTATCACACTTAAGATTTTATTTTTGGCAAGTTTTATATCTTTTTCGTTAATAAGAATTTATAAATAATAATGTCTGATTATGGTCCAAGTTTTCAATGTCCTGTTAACTATAGTTGGAACAATATGTTGCTTTTATCACTAACGGGACATTGATAATTTGGGCCTTAAGTGAGTTTTTTTGGTAAAAATCTTGATATATATTTTTAGGCTTTGCGGAACTGTAGCGCTTCGAAAATAAATATTTGGAGTTATTAAACGCGATTTGTTTTAAGAGCACATTCTACTTCAAAGTTCCACTTGCCTCTTGCCTTTCAACATTTCATATTGTATGGCAGATCCAACTATGCAAATATTGAAAATATCAAACATCAGTAACTCAGGGCAATTTTGAATTTGGTTTATTGACAATCTCCACCATTTTTTTTTTTACTGATTAAGCTCGCTTTTCTTAGATTCCGTGACTGAAGATTAAGACATCTCCGAAACTGTTGCAAATACATTTATAGTACCAACATTACATCTTTAAAATTAGAATTGAAAATAAAATTTGAGTTGATGATAATGATAATAATTCATACCTGCTGTAAAATAGTTTTAACTGGTTAATCGTTTATTAACCACAATTTTGGCAGAGAGACATGCACATAAAATAGATCTGGAAAGGGGGCAGTTTAAAATTTTTCTGTAATTAGGCATAGCACTGCAGGAAAAATCCTTCATGGCTCTGCGAGCGGCGCGTGTGCACAGGAAGCAATTCACATTAGTTTTGAAGCTTTGGAGATTATACTCGTTTGGGTCCCCCCCCCCCCCCCCACCCCGGCTCGTTCTAGAGTAAATTACCTTCTCCAGATAAATTTTTTTTTTAACAGTGTCGCTCGAGGAAGAATAAGCTGAACCACGTACGGGTGGGCTGCAGTGGTTCAACGTGTATTTCTACTATGCGCCGTTCTGGGCGAAATCAAACGAGCAACATCAGTTGAACATTTGCCATAGAAACATTCGTAAAATACGTTCAAGTCACCAACTTGTTTTTGATGTTCCAAGCTTGTTTGTCAGATTATGGTCGCCGATCATGTGAACGGCTCTTTGAATGGAATCCAGCTGTCTCGGGGTATGTTTTGTCCTAAAGCCGCAGTATTCCATCCATGGTCGAATTTCGCCTTTATCTAGAGCGTGAAGCTGTTGGGGTGTAGGTATAGAGGTTCTTAGTTCGGAGAAGTATCTCAATCTTCTGCGTGACTGCCTTGGGGGAAAATCATAGTTGAGCGACGAGCTACGCGCCAAGCGACGCTTCACGTATCAATCCGTGTAATAAAAAGAGTGACGCTCACTATACCACCTTTTCTATTACATGAATAACCGCGTGAAGCGTCGCTACGCTTAGCAATGATGGCCGCGATGTGACTGTGCCATGACATATCAATCAATCAATCAATTTATTCATATTAGTTACATATGAAATGCTTACACACTGTGTGAATATAAATTTTGAGAGCTAGATTCTAGATATAATATTAAATTGTCTAATAAAATAAAATAAAATAAAATTACAAGTTCATAATATAAAACATAAATAGCTAAGTATAGACTAATAAACAATACATGGTAGGTTCAAAGACTATTACAACAGATTAAAATTTAAGTTGACATACTCCTCAGGGAAGTAAAAGGCTTGACTAATCAAAAACTTTTTAGTTCGACTCTTAAACATAGAGAGTGGCAACTCTCTTACCCTCACAGGCAATTTATTAAAATACTTAACTGCCCAATACCCTGGGCCATCCTGACACATTTGCAGGCGCCGGCAAGCAGGAACCAGATTACTCCTGGCTCTGGTATTATAGTCATGCACATCCTGGTGCGTCAGAAAGGAATCCAGATTCTGCCTCACATACACCAGGCACGCAAACACATACAAACAAGGCACAGTTAAAATTTTCAGCTTAATAAAAAGATTTCTACAGTCGTCTCTATAAGCCAAACCAGACACCACCCTAACAGCTATCCTCTGTAGTCCAAAAACTCTGTGCCACCCCGCCGAATGTCGCCATGTAAGAATTGCATAGCTAATAATAATAATAATAATAATAATAAATCGACTTTTATTGGCAAATATATAACAAATAATACAATATATTTTAAAAAATCAGATGCCTATAGGGCGAAGTTTAGCTGTAGCCTGCAGGATACAGCTATTCTTACACTTAACCCTAGTGATCAAATTACAATGTTAAATATTAATACAATACACTTATCAATAATTATAAATGAATAACTGTGGCAAAAGTAAAAAAAAAAATAAAAAAAAAAGTAACGGTTAAAGAAATATACCTACCCAACAACACATAACAAGGAGCAATAAACCGTATAAGTAAATTATGTAGTGTTTTTTTATAATTTTTTCTTATTATTATTTTGGAGCACCTTACCTATGTAATATTATTAATTATTATGTCTATGTTAAAATCGGGTTGCACAGCCCATCAATTCAAAGGAAAGTCCGGTCACATGACTAATGAGTAATAAAGAGATTAAAAAAACATTAATTCTGACTTAATAGCAATATACGCTTCATTTTCCTTTTAAAAGGTAAAACACCCAAATCATTAGGACAAAACGAGAGTCGGTTATACAAAGTGGCTGAACAATATGAAAAACACCGCTGAAACATGACAGTCCGATGCCGCGGAATATGAAACGACGCTCGAGACCTCACATTTACCGAGTGACAATCCTGCCGCCTCGAAAGTCTGTCGAACAGATAGAGAGGCCTATTTGTTGTTATAATTCGGTGAACAAAGGTCAAGAATAGCACCCTTCGGCGATTCTCCATGTGAAGCCAGTTAAGTTGAGCTAGGTGAGCAGAAACATGATCATATTTGCGAAGGCCATAAATATACCTACAACATGCATTTTGCACCCTTTGGATACGACGCCCTTTAAACACATTCAAGTAGTTGCCATACACAACAGAGCCATAATTAAATAACGACAACACAAGAGTCTCACAGAGTAATTTCCTAAGTCTTACATCAAAACAGTGTCTATTTGCGTATAAGAGCTTCAAAGATAAATATGCACGTGGAAGTAAAGTAATCCATTAATATGCTGGGTAAACTGTAGTTTAGCATCGAGGACCAAACCCAAACTTTTGGAGCTAGTTTGCGGAGGGAGGACAATGTTACCTGTCTGAATCCTAACGTCGGCGTCGTTGAGCAAATGATGAAGATTTTTATTAGCAAAAAAAATTAAACTACATTTTGTAGGGTTAAGTAGTAAGTTATGGCGCAGAGACAAGCACCTAATAGTCTCCAAGTCCTCATTAAGCTGAGCCATGGTTTCATCAGAGTCCCCTGGATCAAAGCCAACGTATAACTGTGTATCATCCGCATATGCTTGGATCCGAGAATACTTTACGCTCTTTAAGATATCTGCAGTGTACATCGAAAAAAGCAAGGGACCCAACACAGACCCCTGTGGAACTCCCGAAAGCACCACGGACAAAGGAGAACACTGAGAGTTAAAAGAGACCTTCTGAGATCTGTTGCTCAAATATGATGTTATAATAGAACTGGCGTCCCGTGAAAATCCATAGTACTTTAGTTTAGCAATCAAAACTGCATGGCTAATAGTGTCAAAGGCCTTTGAGAAGTCCAATAACACCAAGGCCGTTGCTCTCTTTACATCCAAGTTGCAAACAATGTCATCAGTGACCCTAGAAAGTGCAGTCACAGTACTATGTCCCTCTCTAAATCCGGACTGATATAGAGGTAAAATATCATATTCATTAACATACTCACTAATCTGTTTAAATAGTACCTTTTCTAATACCTTGGAAAGAGCAGGAAGGATGCTAATAGGCCTGAGATCAGAAATTGACTCCACCGTACTCTTTTTGGGTAGGGGAATAATGATACTAGTTTTCCAGTCGCTAGGAAAATATCCTACTTCAATACAGGAATTAATTATATGAGTAATGTACGAGTCAAGCACAGGGCTACAATACTGGAGCATAACAGGTGAGATATCATCAGCACCACAGGCATTAGTACGAAAACCTGCAATAAACTCGGTAATTTGCTGAACAGTAGCCATAGTGAAATTGAATGAAGAATCACTAAAGGAATTGTTGTCATAAAAGTTTACTAAATCAGCATCACATCCCTGTTTAAAGGCGGAAACAAAAAAATTATTAATATCTGTTGCATTACCAACAGTGACCGGAATGTCAACACTGGTGCGCTTTTTTACATTAAAGTCTTCAAGTGCCTTCCAAATAGCTTTGGAGTTATTAGTTCTACAAACGTTTTGCATATATATCTTCTTCTCTCGACGCATTGTTGACAAAGCAGTGTTACGCAAGAATTTGTATGAATCAAAATCGACTCTGTTTTTAGACCGCTTAAACTTTGCCAGTGCTAGATCCCGGCGCTTCATCAGCAGTACAGAATTCTCAGTGAGCCAAGGACACTTTGGTTTACTTACTCGTGCCGTCACCATTGGAGCATGCGCATTAAAAACCTCAATTAGATAATCATTAAATATTTGAACCTTTTGATCAATATTATGCACACCAAAAATATGGTTGAAGGGGGCGCGATGAATATCATTCAAAAAGTTTGACAAATTAAAATTCTTAAAATCTCTAAAAGTAACAAATTTTTGTTTAAATTTGAATTTTCTAACTTTAACTACACAAAAAACCCAACAATGATCTGAGATATGATCTGTATTTATAACTCCCGAACTATGTACCAAGTCATTATTAGAAGAAAAAATTGGATCAAGAAGAGTAGCCGTACCTTGAAGGGAGATGCGAGTAGGTTCCCTAATTATTTCACAAAATCCATAGGACTCAAAGCATGGATCAAGCAAATTATTAGAATCTGAAAGGTTAATATTGAAGTCACCCAAACAAAATATTTCATCATGCAAAGGAGTTATGTATGACAAATGGTTATCAATACACTTAATACAATCGGGGACATTAGATTTAGGCGGACGATAAAAAATGCCGATGGCATAGCTTTTTCCATTGAGCTTAAAGGATATCCAAATGTGTTCCAAAAGTTCACCAGGAGAATCAACTTTTATCACTTTAGGATTCAATTGTGAACACTCATAAATCCCCACTCCGCCCCCCCTAGTTCCTCTATCAGATCTAAACAGACTAAACCCAGGCAGGGTAATTACATTATTGCCTATATCAGATCTCAGCCATGTCTCAGTAATGCCAAAAACATGAAACTGTTCCTGCATAACTAAATTCTTGATATCATTAAATTTATTTAATAGAGATCTTACATTCAGGTGACCGAGCTTTAGTTTGCGCATATATGAGTATGAAAAACTGCAAAATATGTTGTTCGTCTTACATCAGCGGAGACACACTGAGAGATATTCCGGAGGAGATGAAGGTTCCTGGCTAGCTTTTTTGCAAGGGCGCTGACATGTTCGTTCCAGCGCACCCCCCAACGTATCAGCAGCAAGTGGTGTCATCAGCAAAGAGTGTACATTTGTCAATTTTGTCATTGTAGGGAAGACCATTGAATATATCAAGAATAATATGGGTCCAAGAATCGACCCCTGGGGCACTCCTATCTTGATTTGACTCATTGCTGAAGACACCCCAGCCACGCTCACAACCTGACGTCTGTATTCCAGATATGAACGAATCAGTTTTACACTTTCAGAGTCAAGGTTATAATATTCGAGCTTGCGGATTTCAAATTTTTTGTTGATAGTAGTATTGTCATTGCTAAAATCTCAGGGGGCACTACATTTATTATTATAACACAAGAGGAAACCCCTCTGCGTCATTGGTCTACCTACCTTATGGGACTGAACAAAGCCATCCCCCGAGCGCTCTACCACACATTCCAACAACTGGCCCATATGATCTGAGACATTCAACTCCCCAACACTCACAGAGCTAACAGTCACACTGGGACTTACAAGTATATTATCCAAACATGCCTCTTTCCTGGTGGACTTGAAAACGGTCTGTCTAAAACCAAATCTTTCTGTAAAATCGCAGAATCTCACCATGTCAGGTTGGCCTGCATTAAAGTGAATGTTAAAATCGCCTGCAATTATGATGTTTAAAACCAGACATAACCCTCTTTAGTGTAGTGAGAAAGGTGTCAAGACAGCCCGAGGGTGAACGATATAGTGCTACAATATAAGAGTTAAAATGATTTACATAAACAGAACAATATTCTATACATTTATCAATACTAAAACTAGAGTTTATACAAACAGATACCTCCAGATTATCTCTGGTAAGGATCATAGTACCCCCACCAGATCTTTCATATCGTGCAGAGTATCCTGCCACTTTAAAGCGCTGAATTTGGAAAATGCTAGCTTCTTCCTGACATAGCCAGGATAATATTTATATGTAGTACATTTAAGTTGACTTTCATGGGTTTGTTGTTATGACTTTTGCCATTTAATGGCGCTGAATGTTCATAAAATGGTTTATAATAACATCCTTAGGCCATAATGTTGCCAACATGTATTGGTCGAGAGAACTCTGTGGTACTATAAGTCTAAAGGATGCTTTATGTTTGTCCTTCTTTGTCTGCATTTTTTCACATCTGCAGCCATCTCCCATTCTATTACATTTGAGGTAGTCGAGTATCTCACTTTGGCCTACATCCGGGGCGAGTCCGGACAAAAATAAAAATGCCATTTTTGGTGCTGTTTTAAGATTTTCCTCGTTATCGTTGGAGCACCTAAAAGGAGCCGGCCTACCAGAAGGGGATCTCTGTTTCGATTTCCTAACTACCTTGGTTCAACTCTCTGTTTCCTCATTGCCATTCTGGTTTTCGACTCTAGGTGCTTGTTGGTTAAGCGCAGCATCAACTGCCCTACTTATTTGGCTTAGGGTTACTGTTGCTGGCTCAGGTGTTGAGCCATTTTGTCGATCACTACTGTTGTTTTCCGCAAATTGAGTTTTATTTACCGTAGTTCTATTTGCACGGGTATGATCCAACTGATCCGAATTATTTGCACTACTGATGATTTTAGGATTTGTGATTTCGATACTAGGAGCTGCATTAGTAGTACCGCTAACTTCAAGTTGATCAGTGGCGCCCTCGAGTAGCATAGCGGCAACCTCTGCTGTTTCGTTGGTTGTTGTTGATGTTGACAGCGGCGGCAGACTGCGGGGAGGATTGGAAGAAGTCTGTTTACCTTTTTTGGCGGTATTGTTGTGCTTCAAAATCCAGCAAAGAGAATTTTTCCTTCCATAACAACATCTTTGGAGTCGCAATCACCTGCAACTTCTGAATCACCATGACAGCACTTAATGCGGGTTTCACCCAGAAAAACGAGTTTTTCAGCCCAATCGCGAGTGGCACATGATTTATGAAAGATATTTCCACACGTTATATAGGTACACCATGGCACATTTTTTGTTTTACAACACTCATAATAGGTTTTTTAAACAGATCCACTTTTAAGACGCTCTCTAGTCGATGCCATCTTGAATAATATGACTATTCAAATCGACACCCAATAAATAAATCGATAAAACCAAGGGATTCGAGTGTTTCGGCATGACTTTAACATTAACTTTTTAAAGAAAAAACTGCCGCCTGGGTTTTTTTTTCATAAAATTCTAGTTTATTACTGTTACGACTTCCTGCCACAGACTGTGCGTTCTAAAAGATGAAACAAGTTTGCTGTCGTTTGTTAAGTTTTTCTCGGATGTTGAACTGGGTCGTCAAGTCCATAATTTCTAAGAGGTAAACCCTCAACATTTAACAATATACCAAACCTTATTTAGGTACTTGCACTAACCGAAAAGTGAGTTCGTTGAAAAGTACGGTCAGCTGGTTTATTAATATTCCGGTTACGACTTCCATGGCGTTTGTCTCTTTCGTTCACAATGGTGTTTTTTGTCATTAAAGACTTTCATGTAATGTGGTTTGAAATATCAACCCAGTGAATTACTAAATTCATCTGCCGCCGAGCGATAGCTATTACAGAGACGTTCTATCATCACTGTTATTATCCTTGGCGACTTTAATGTTGATTACGCCAACTGGTTCAAATACCCACATACAAACGACGAGCAAGGCTGCGAAGCTAAATCTTTTGCATAAAATTAATTCTACCGACAGTGGTGAGTTAAGTTCTTTCTCATCGGTAGCTGGGGCCGTCAGACAGAACTAAGTTAACCATCCCACCTTTAACATATTTCAACGGCACCATTGCTGGGGAAAAACAAACTGACCGACGAGACTATTTTATGGTGTAGGAGATTAAAGTCTTACTTGTTATATTTCACAATTACACACTGTATAATAAATAACCACTCAATATCCAACAAAATAAAACCGATATATACTCAACACAAGGGTAGAAAACTCAACCTATTAGAAACATTAGCAATCAAAAAAGCCTTAAAAAATCGATGTAATGTTGTTAATAATCAAATTGAAATACCTTCAGGTGCCAATCTAATACTTAATAGTCTAATAACTTAGGATAAATATGCACTAAACCCTGTCAATAATTACAAACGAAAAAAAAACATAATTATATACACAATATTATTTTCTTAATTTTATTAAGTACCTAGATACTCTATAATCACACCTGTAATTTAGTTGTACCTTTTGTTGTGTAGTCTTTAGCGATTAGTTTTAGAAAGTGAATCGGAACGTGCCCTTAATATAGATTTCTAGTTATTTTGGAGTTTTTATAGAACGTGATTTAGTCTTTGTCTTTTTTATTGTGTATAAATTTCATCGTGTACCTTTTGGCTTGTGCAGTATACCTCAAATTTTTTCACGTAAAAGCATGGACATTTTCGGAGATATTCCTAATGTAAATATTTATTTTGATGATTTAATAATCTGTGGCGCTACTGAACAATATCATGATGAAGCTTTTAAAACTATACTTGAAAGAGCCCTAAAATGCAATATAAAATTTAACTTTGAAAAATTACAATATAAAATGCATCAAATAAATTATTTAGGTCAAGCTATTTCAAAAAATGGAATACAGCCTTCTCAAAAAAATATAAAAGCTGTATTAGCTATTGAAAATCCTAAGAATAAAAAAGATTTACTTAGAATTCTAGAACTTTTTAAGTTTTTTTCAAAATTTTTGCCTAATCTTTCACAGTTGACCTATAATGGCTTGACATTCATCAACAAGAACTGAAACTTTAATTACTAATAAACCCATCTTAAAAAATTTTGATGAAAACAAACCTGTAATAATACAAACAGACGCATCTAGCAAGGGCGCTGGATGTGTTATGCTGCAAGACATGCACCCAGTTTCCTTTGCTTCAAGATCATTAAATAGTGCAGAAGTTAAGTATGCTCAGATAGAAAAAGAGCTGTTAAGTATTGTCTTTGCTTGTGAAAAGTTTCATTTTTGGATATATGGACGTGAAGTGGTAGTGCAAACTGATCACAAACCATTGATATCTATTTTTCAAAAAAATCTTGATAATGTAACTGCTCGTTTGCAAAGAATGCTTTTAAAATTACTTAAATATAAGATAAAAGTTGAATACCTACCTGGTTCTAAGATGTATGTAGTTGATACCCTTAGTAGATCTTTTATTAAAACTGAAAGCCCCATTGATCAAGAACTAGAATATACTATTCATGCAATTTCCCTATCAGTACCAATGACAAAAGAAAAAAAAATTATGTTTCAAAAGTCTATTGATGATGATGAAGTGTTGTGTCAAATAAAACAGTTTTGTATGACGAAATGGCCAAAGAGTGTTCAGAAACTTGATTCTGAATTAAAGTATTATTATAATCTCAAAGATAATATTTATTTATCGGCGACTTGCTCTTTTGTCATACAAGGATTGTCGTTCCAAAGAAACTCAGAAAAGAAATGCTTAATTTAATACATGCGGCTCATTTTGGTATACAGAAATCAAAATTAAGAGCGAGATAAATAATGTTTTGGCCAAAAATGTCTAAGGACATTAATAATTTTATTAATGATTGTGAAGCTTGTCAGCTTAATAAACCTTTAAATCAAAAAGAAACTATTTTCCCACACAAACAACCTGAGAGGCCATTGCAGTATTTGCTTTCTGATTTTTTAAAATCCTAAAGAAAATATTACTTGTTAATCGTTGATCTTTATTCCCATTGGGTAGAATTGTTTTCGGTAAACAGTAAGACAGCTAATACTGTAGTTCAGTATTGTAAAGAAATATTTTCTAGGCTTGGAATACCAGATATTTTTGATGCCGATAATAATCTTTTAATTGTGCTTGTAAGAAAGATTTTGCTAGGAAGTGAAATTTTGAACTAGAATTTTCAAGTCCTGATGATCATCAATCAAACGGTTTTTCAGAAAAATATGTTGATATTTGTAAAAACATGCTAAAAAAAATTAAAAATTTAAATGACTTGCAAAACTGTTTGATGGAGTATAGAAATACCCCTCTTCCAAGTTTAGGATTTGCTCCCTCACAATTGTTGATAAACCGTCTTGTGAAAACAAAACTTCCGACTTCTACAGAAACTTTAAAGCCTAAAGTAATCGACCCAGAAATTATTTCTGGAAAGCTAAAAGTTAAAAGTATAAAAGCTAAACAAAATTATGATAAAACGGCCAAAGATTTACCAAGTTTAAGTTTAATTCTTGGAATAAAGGGAAAATAACACATATAGATATAATGACAGATCATATTTACTTGTTGATACTAAAGGTGCAAAGTTTAGAAGAAATCGAAAGTTAATAAATAAAACCAACCTGCCATTTAAAATTCCTGAATTTGATTTTTCAGATTTATTTTATGAAGACCCTTGTTCAAATAATGGTATTATTTCTAATATTTCACCAATAAGTAATAATGCTAGTAATGTTATTTACGTAGAAAATAACTGTGATGTATATTTATCTGAATTAGACTCAAGTGATACACTACGAAGTGGCTAAGATTTCGAAATTACAATCATAGAAAATAAAGAACGGGATGAAACTTCAACTAATCTTGATATTTTGAATGACGATGGATTAAAGTATCCAATTGATAATACTGAATTAGTTGATGAACATCCAGTTGCTACAAATGACATTGAATATATATTTTTAAGCAGTTTTGTAATAGCCAAGTGCACAGACGGTTTTAACCCCGGGTTAACGCTAATTCATGGATTAACTAAAATTTTCTAGTGCACCGCGTTTTAATCTTTGGGTTAAAACCCTAACACCGGATCTAATTTAACTCGTCAAGAACGACGAGTTAAAAGCGAGTTAACAAATCGTTTGCTCGATTGTGGTTATGTTTAGCAGATATTCGCGCCCAACGTACTATCATTTATAAACAAATAAAAATCGAGAAATCAAAGTATTTAAATAATTTGCTGCAGATCGAAGAGAAAGAATAGGACATTTTCGAGGATAACAAGGAAATTTTACAACCGACTGTGTAACGCTTCTGTTCAACAAGGACAAACTTTTGTTTACTTGTTTACAATATTTTAATATAAGGACAGAATAACATCCTAACAATATGTAAACTATAACAATATTTAAAAATTATATCTCTTATACGACAGGTCGGTATTCATTTTTAGAAATAATAGCGTTATATATAGTCCAATAAACCAATTATCATTAGCTAGAGCCACGCTTAGATATTTTATAGCTATTTTACTTTTCCAACTGATTTACAGTTAATGCAGCTTTTTTATGTTCTGGAGGAGGCCCTGCTATATGTATGGGAAAACTTCGACCAATATAGAATAAATGGCGAGGTCCACTCTTACGATACTGTGTTTGAAACGACCTTATTAAAGTCATGCTAAAAAGAAAAAAGGTGCCAAGATGAATTACCCATTGCGGGCCCTCTACAACGAAAACAATTCGAAGATATGATACAGAGAATGAAGCCAGATGGCTCCATCTCGTGGTGCTGGTAATTAACACCAATTTCTAAGCTTACCTGCGCCCTCTGACATGGACTTATCAAGCCACAAATATCAGAGGAAAACCTGCGAAGACAGAACGTCACAATTGCAGGAGTTCTCGCTAGGCAGCGCTATGCGTTTTGTCGGTTTAGTAACCGAAAACTTAACACATGAAAAAGAGTTTGCTTTTTCCTTCTGCCAGAACCATCCTCAGACGCGTTTCGCTGTAGAACAGGTCATCAGTGAGGCTATGGGTTCTGACAAAAGAAAAAAGCATCGGTGTCTGTTTTAAAGCAGAAAAATCGGTTTGATACAGAGAATGAAGCAAAACAAGCAAAAATAAACAAAAAGCAAACCCTTTTTAATGTGTTAAGTTTGCGGTTACTAAGGGTTAAAGCGATATTTGGAGAAATATAGGCAGGCACGCGATCCTAGGCAGGTTAATTTTAGACCATCTAATGAGCACTTAAAAATGTTTAATGAGGATGAAGAACTTTCACTCGTCAATTACATTAAAATGTCTTCAAGTATTCACTATGGTTTGACCAAACTGTTCACAAGACGACTTGCTTACGAGTTTGCAGCAGCAAATAAGAAGAAAATCTTGCCCAGTTGGAAGCATAATAAAATGGTAGGTGAAGACTGCATGGCTTCTTGAAGTTAGAAAACGCCATAAACTCTCATTTCGTACACCTGAACAAACTTTATTAAGTAGAGCCACGAGCTTCAATAAAACTAATTTAGATGCGTTTTTCAAAAACTTGGCTGAAGTAAAGCAAAAGTTCCCTTTTGGCCCTCAAGACATCTATAATCTTGATAAGACGGGGCTAACTACAGAGTGCATAAACCTCCAAAGGTGTTGGCGGAAACTGAAAAAAAAACAAGTTGGCCAAGTTTCTAATGCTGAGCGGGGGCAGCCTGTGACTCTGGTCTGCATCGTAGGAGCGACTGGAAGGTCTGTACCACCTTACTTTATTTTTCCCCCTAAAAATTTTCAGAACCATTTTCCAAAAGGTGCACCACCATGCAAGCAGCAGCGGCGGTGTAGGATGGACGAACGGAACAATATTTCTTGATGTTTTGAAACATTTTTTGCTTCATGAGCGACCTAGTAAACAACATCGAGGCCCTAAATTATACAAAAAGCAATGGAATTGTTCTAATGACATTTCCACCCCATTGCAGCCGCTTGTGTTTGACGGTGTTCGGCCCGCTTCAAGCTAGATGTAGTACCTGCTCTGATTTCATAAGTAATTTTTCTGGCCAGAATAACAATGTTCCAGGAATTACTATTTATGACATTGCCGAAAATGTTGGAAAATCATTTCCCTTATCATATTCACTCCAGCAAATATAATAAAAGTTTTTCAAATTAGTGGCATAGAGCCGTTTAACCCTAACATTTTCTCAGACCAAGATTTTTTTTTGTCTTCCTTTGTAACCGAAAGACCCCTTGGATCAGTTCAGCGATGTAGCGATCTGGCTATACGCCCTAGAGCTTCCACACCCCCATATTCATCCGCAACACTGCAAGTGCCTCTAATATAGCTGTGGTTAACTCTGATAGTACATCAATTTCACGCAAAACACCCACCTGAACAATTGAGGCCTTTTCCCAAAGGTGTTCCACGAAAAAACACTCGAGGGCGTAAAAAGGAAAAGTCCATGGTGTTGACAGATACACCAGTATAAGAAGAAGCAGCTCGAAAAGACTAGAGGTGAAAATTGCATGGTGTGAAGAAAATAAATAAAGACAGTGTAGCAGCAGTAAAACGTAAATATTAGAAGAAAGTAGCAGTGATTCGGAAAGTGTGATATATGACGATTCTACCGATTTGGAATCTCTCGAAGAAGAACACTACGACTTTGAACATATTTAGAAAGAGCAGTTCATAGTTGCTAAAGTTAATGGAAAAACTACTAAGAGCAGTAGAAATTATGTGGCCCAAGTGATAAAGCGTCATGCGTTTTATAAACGGGTAGTATTAACTACGAGATTTATTGCTACAGAAGAACCTGAAACATTTATTCAGTTAAATGAAGTCGTGGCTATTTTACCAACTTCGATGCATGCAGGGTACGAGAGCTCGCTATGATATGGTTCTGAATAGATCTGACTGATTTTAGTTTTTTGTGCATACTTATCCATTTCTTTTATCGTGCCTATATATCAATGTACTCGTATGTTCAGTTTCTTAGTTTCTTTTTTTGTGTTTATGGATATGCTATAAAATAATATGTTTTGTTTTCTGCATTTCTATTAGTTTATAGTACTGAACCACTTAACCCCATCATATGATGGGCCACTTAACCCACCACACTGGGGTTAAGTATCTGCCGTGGTTAAGTCGTCCATTACGTAACTTTTTAAAAAATATAATATAATATCCTAAGGACACTTTTACATTGGCGAATTGTCATATATAAGTTCAGTTGATTAATAAATTATAGTTTTTCATACAAAGCAGAACTCCAATATTATTCTGGTCCTGTGAACAAGGAAACTAAGAAAAGCGGGCCAGTTAAAGCCAACCACCCCTATATTTTTGAGTTGCTATTTTCGTAACTGTGAGTTATTTAATAAAAGCGTTTGCTCAATGTTTAACATGTATTTAAGTTCTAAATTTTGTGCCTTTTTTTTCAAGAATTTTTAATTTTATCATACTATTTTAATTAAAATTGATGCAAAAAAAGTATTTATTTAAAAAATATATTTTTTTTCGTATTTTTTTGATTTTTTAAAAATTTTTTGTACATCTTGCTTGTAGCTGAATAAAAAATAATTTATCGTTTGATTTTTATTTCAATGAGATATGAGGGGCGCAAAAAGACGCCCTAGCACCAGGTGCATCAGAAGCTAGTTCCGGCACTACTACATATATGATTTGGAGTAAGTGACTGATGAAATATATATCTTCGAAAAGCGTTCTTATAATGACAATTTAAATAAAGGGTTGATGCACAAACAAAGTACACTTGCCTGGCATTATAAAGCGTTTTTTTTTAGCGCATGTGTAGCAAAAAAAATTCTATACAATTTTAAGCATCGCTAAAACGAGAAAATCGGCATTCCGATATAACACGCTTATGTGTTATATGTTGTGCAAACGAAAACTAAATTTAAAATTAGCTTAGCTTTAAGTCCTCCTTAAAATCAGTGACGCAAATTAGCATTAAGCTTTTCTGGGTCCGCGCTAAGCTGGCTGTTTGCTCGGATACACTGATGTCAGGATGCTAAGAAGAGGAGAGGTAGGAAATAACCTGAATTTGTTCTTTCTTTCTTTCTTTTCGTTATTTGGCTCTGCCTTGAGGGGCAATTCTGCCAGCACAATAATTAATTTATGTTAACTTTTTGAGTTTTTACCGTTCGCGTTGCTCCTGAATTAATTTATTTGTGAACATGTGTGATTTAGGGAAGAAAAAAAATGATCCATGCGGCGATCCAACAGAGTTTTTTAAGCAAGAAAAACAAAAAGATGTAGGACAAAAAATTAAAACTGAGAACAGGGACGATAAGGAAACTGGGCAAATTAGGTAAGTTTGCTGATCTCAGAATTTGATTTATTTGTGTTTCATTAAAAGTATGTACCCTCATCCATCCCAAATTGAGGGGGGGGGATTATTGTGACAACCTTTATTTCTCTTTAAGTGTTAATTGAAATTATAAACTCTCTAAACAGTGCTTGATATAACTCCGGCCCCGAGCGTTATTGCACAGTTATCACCAGTAGAGCGGATTGCTTACAAAATAATTAATGTACCTATGCCTAGTGAATTTTAACAATCAATCTAAAGTTATGTATATATGCTTTATAAGCTTTCAGGTTAGTTATAATTATGTATACTTATTATGTAACAATAAAATCTGTGGAATTGCATATCTGCTTTTTGTGTATTTTTCTAAATATTAATTTACACTGCTGAAGCTCCCAATATTTAATTATAAGTTGACTCGTACCTAACTCCCTATGTAGTCTTCGTTTGTTTAAGTATGTAATAATTTATTATATAGATTCATAAGGACTTTATTTTGCAAAATTTGTGAAGGACAATTTTATGATTTACAGGGACAAACCAATATTTCCTGACCAACCAGATAAAGTTAAAGAGAGTGAAGCAGTAAATGGCTGCGATCAAATGTATAATTTGAACTATTTCGAATGGAAATTAAAGAACGAGGAACTAGACATTAAGGACGAATCTGAAACAAACGAAAACAGGTATTTATTTATTTATTTATTTACTTACAAACTCTACAGAAATACATCCAATTAAAGAGTAGGTTGGTTAAAACTTAATTAAATACTAAAACTATCACAAATGCATAAAGTGCGAAGGTAAATTACATTACAATGTATCCTGAACTTGTTTCCTAAATGTGGATAGATCTATATTAAAAATGTTGTACTGATCACTTATATTATTAAACAGCTTACACATAGTTATGATAGGAGAGTTAAGATAGTAGTGAGTTCGTGTAGTATCTACATACATGGTTATAGGATGTCTGGTTTGATATTTCGGGACATGAAAATTTATTAGTGCTAATAGGTTTTGGCTAGTGTTTTGGTCATTAATTGTATTATTAATTATTTTATGTAAAAACAACAGATATGCTACATATCTACGATTTTCAAGGGTGTGTAAATTATATCTTTCCAGTATGTCATGTTTAGGTAATATGAAACTGATATATGCCTGTTTCCTTATAATTTATAGATCTTAGCATTTTATTTTGTACTTTTTCTAAGCTAAATCTATGTAGGTATATCATACCAAGCAAGACTGCTGAGCAGGTGAAAGCTTATATGGAAAAGAAAAACGTACCTGTAGTATCATGCGAGCAAATGCAGTCGAATGATCCTAGCAAAACATCATTTAAGATTGGAATAAACCCACAGTATGAGCAGAATATTATGGTGAGCGACTTCTGGCCGACCAACATCAGGAAGTGTGTGAAATGTGGAAGCCAGGAAATAACTACTACCACAGAAATTTTATGAAGCGAGGAAGACAAAAGTGGTCGCAATAAAAGACAGCCTGCAAAATAGTGACATTCTGTATGTGAACGCGCAAAGTTCTCTCGCTAACAAGGACGAAATTATATTAAAAATGTTTAACTTCTTGCCTAAAATTATAATACTGAGTGAAGCAAGATGCACCCCAGATATAGAAGATGCAGAAATCTTTGTGCAGGGATATAATTGTATAAGGTGTGACTCAAGTACCAGGCAGACGGGGGGTGTTATTATGTTTGTCAGGAGCAATATTTCACTTACCTCACAAAAGGAATATGTGGAAGATAGGAATTACTGGATTCAATTTATAACAGTGGAAATGTAAGGAACAACATGGCATATAGGTGGGCTTTACCACTCACCAAGCGCGAGTGATGCTGTTTTTGTCACTAAGCTGGAGGAAATTTTTGAGGATTATTTTGATTATGGAAATTGTGTCTTGGTGGGTGATTTTAATTTGGATTTTAATATTTATAATTTAAGTCAGGATTCTTTTTACATGAAAAAAATAAAGAATTTGTTGCAAATTTATGGAATAGAACAGAAGGTAAAAGATTGTACTAGGATAACAATAAGTAGTAGTACATTAATAGACTATGTGTTAGCGAAAAAGGATGCATTGCAGGTCACAGTTCACCATATTCCAAAAATAGCTGATCATTCAATGGTCCGTGTACGATTTGGAATGTCTGATGAAAATAAGTCAGATATCATATTATTATCAAAAAATAATAATATATATTACACGCGACGACTGCGTGATGTAGCTTTTCATGACATTAATATGAGATTAATTAATAACATGTACCTGGGAAACTGACAGCTGTGATATTAACATAATATATAGTACCATTTTAAACAATTGTAAGTGTTGTGTATCCAATTTGGGAATACGGGAAATCTTGGTAAAAATACAAGACTGAATTTAATTATTTAAATAGTTTTATTCTAAGTAAGTCTGAAAATACACTGGTTTTAAAATCTTTTCTCTCGCACACCAACGAGCATCGTCTTATCTTCTGTTTGCCCTTTTTTATATAGACATTCTTTCTATTCAAGATAAAGTAGGTATAAAAAATATATTCTAATATACCACATCCTTCCCTACCAAAAAAAAAGTACACTCTTAATAAATGTAGTTTTTACCCCTCCTATAATATTTAATAAAATAAACATTACATAATCATATTCATAAGGTAACATTAAAAATAAAAGCAATATCTACTTATCGTAAAATAAAGAACTATCCTGAATAGATTAATCAAAATCATGAATAAATCTCTTTGGAGGTTTAATATTCCTTTTAGGTCTCTGCATAGAAGAAGTAGAAGGAATATCAAGAGGTAGATTATCATTCTTAGTCATCTCTTTATTTTCTTGACTATTTTCCACTTCAATTATGCGATTATTGTTTTTATTCTCAGAATCAGATTCGTTAGAACTCTCTGTATCAAGCAAACCACTCTGAATTTTAGTTTTCCTTATTTGGTTAAAATGACGTTTCCAAATTTTATTAATTTCCGGAACCTTTACAATATAGGTACATTTACCAATAACTTTGTCTATAGTGCCCGGTATCCAGGAAATCCTATTTAATTCGCGATAATCTTTAACTAAGACCTTATCACCTGTCTTATATTTCGCACTTTCCTTGCCTCCATAATTTTTAATTTGAACTTGTTGATTTTTAAAAACGCGTTCTTTGATTTTGTCTAAATCTGGTTTTAAAACAGAAAAACGAGTTCTCAAGTCACGACCAAACATTAGCATTGCTGGAGACACTCCTGTTGTACTATGAGGCGCGTTTCTATAATCAAATAGAAAATTATGTAATGCTACTTGTATATCCAAGCTTTTGTTACGTCCTAAACAATTCTTAAGGCTGTTTTTTATATTTTTTACTGCGTTCTCCGCAGCTCCATTAGATTGAGCAAAATATGGTGCAATCGTGGTATGTTTAATATTATACTTATCTAAAAAAATTTTAAATTCTGAACTTGTAAAATTACGCGCGTTATCTGAAACAATAGATTTCGGTAGCCCGTACCTTGAAAAAGTACTATGCAATGCCGAAATAGTAAAACGTGACGTAATATTATTAGTTATAAAAACCTCTACCCATTTAGAGTGAGCATCCAAAATAATAAAAAAATATTTATTAAGAAATGGACCCATGTAGTCGATGTGAATTCTAGAAAAAACTTCCAGGGGCCACTCCCATGGATTTAACGTAGTTTTTGGTGGAGATATTTTATGAACTGAACAAGTTGGACATTTTAGAGCAAAATCTTCAATACTTTTATTAATACCTGGCCAGAAAAAATATGACCTTGCAATATTTTTCATTTTAATTACGCCTAAATGAGATAAATGTAATTGTTCTAGCATACGATTTTGCAATTTTTTAGGAATAACTATTCGGTTATTCCATAACAATATGTCATGTTCCATCGTAAGTTGATTTCTAATTACGTAAAAAGCTTTAAAGTTTAAATCATTTTTTGCATATTTTGGCCAAGATGTTTTCAGAAATTTAATAACTGATTGAAGCACATTGTCTGACTTAGTATATTGTTTAATTAAATCAAAATTTGTTGATATGAAACTGTTATCAGAAAAATAATTTATATAATCAAGATCAACAGATTCCCATATCTCGTTTTCGTTATTTTTAATGGGTAATCTTGACAAGCAATCTGCTAAATTATTTTTCGACTTTACATATTGAACTTTATATCTATAATTTGACAAAATTACTGCCCAACGTCGTAGGCGATTGGCAGAATATTGTGGAATGCCCTTTCTGGGACTAAATATTGCAATAAGAGGTTTATTATCACTTACAAGAATAAATTCGCGACCGTAAATATACTGATTGAATTTACATAATCCAAAAATAATCGCGAGACCTTCCCTCTCTACTTGTGCGTAATTTTGTTCTGCCGACGACAGTGTACGCGATGCGTAGGCAATAGGACGTTCTCTTCCATCAGGAAGAACATGTGCTAACACACAACCTACTCCCCAAGAACTTGCATCCGTAATTAACTTTAGTTCATAGTTTGGATTGTAATGAACTAAAACGTCAGCTGAAGTCAAAATTTGTTTAACTCTATTAAATGCTTTATTACAATCATTACTCCAAAACCACTTTGAATTTTTTTGTAGAAGATTGTATAAAGGGCTTAACAATGTTGCCAAATTTGGTACAAATTTACCGTAATAATTTATCATACCTAAGACCGATTGTAATTCTTTTATATTTTTCGGAACTGGAGCATTGTTAATTGCACTTATTTTTTCAGGAGTAGTATGCAACCCATCTTCATCGATTATATAACCAAGGTAACATACTTTATCCTGAAAAAAAGTACATTTATGAGATTCAATTTTTAAACCAACACTTTGTAATCTAGATAATAATTTATTTAATCTTAACAAGTGTTCTGAAGAATTTTTGCCACTGACTAGGACATCATCCAAAAAACACACACAACCCTCCATATCCTGTGTCAAAGATTCCATAATTTTTTGAAATTTTGACGGCGCACATGCGATGCCGTATGGTAATCTTTGATACTGGAATAATCCTTTATGTGTGGAAATCGTAACAAGCTGTTTCGAATTTTCGTCCAAACATATTTGAGCATATGCTTGCGAAAAATCGATTTTTGAGAAAATTTTACCTCCCTGAAGTTTAGAAAAAAGATCTTCAATCCGAGGCAATGGAAACTGATCGATTTCTAAAACAGGATTTAAGGTTACTTTAAAGTCGCCACAAATTCGAACGGCACCCGATTTTTTTAGAACCGGAACAATGGGCGTTGCCCAATGAGAAAAATCAATGGGTTTTATAATTCCCAACTTCTCTAAATTTTCTAATTCACATTCAACCTTTTCCCTAATACCGTACGGCAATGGACGAGCTCTGACAAATTTAGGTACAACCGAGTCATCTTTTAATTTAAGTGAAATTGTACCTTTTTTAAATGTACCTATTCCCGGTGAAAAAAGATTATTATATTTCTTGACCAGAGATTCTACTTTATTCGAATCTTCGAAGAAATTTATCTGAGAAATATTTAAGCTGTATAAAGACATAAAATCTCTACCTAAAATAGGGGGACCTCCATTTTTAATTACATATACATCTAACAATTTGGTTAAATTATTATAACATACTTTGAATGTGCAGAATCCAAGAGCTACCATTTTTTCTCCCGTATAAACGTTTAAGTTTTTATTTGGTGGCAATAAATTATATGCAGAAAAATTTTCATTCCAAAATTTTTCAGATATAGCAGAAATACTAGCTCCTGTATCTAACTGAAATGCATAAGAATTATCGTCAATCAAAATATGAACAATAAATGGATTTTTGATCACCTTACTATCTCCTATGGAAAAAATATCTTCTGTCTCTATATAGTTTTGTACCTGTCCTTTCCTGTTAAATTTCTTGTCACTGCCACGATTCTCATTTTTCTTTGGGCACACAGGCGCTAAGTGTCCCTTAATATTACATACATTGCACGCGTAATTTCGAAATCGGCACTTTTGCGTAACATGATTTTTCCGACCGCAACACGCACATTTCTCTGCACTTTTAGAGCCGCTAGCACTCCCGAAACTACGGTGACTGTTAATATGTTGCACTGATTCTTTTTTAATCAAGAATTGGTCCGCACTTGAAGAAACTCCTTCAGCCGCTAATTCTGTAACAGCTATTTGTATGACGTCCGCGAACTTGCTAGTGGCGTCCTGTTTGAAAAGCTTTGACTGCACTGATCCCTTGTCGAATCCAATAATATAGCGATCACGTAACATCATATCAAACATGGTTTCTTCGAACTTACAATTAATAGCCAAACTCCTTACTCTCGCTGCCCATTCAGTAGCACTCTCGTGAACATCTTTAAAAGAAGCAAAAAATTTTGATCGTGCCACAAAAATTGATTCAGCTATCTGAAAGTGAGTGTTGAACAATGTGGTAAGTTCATCATAGGACTTGTCTTCTGGTACTTTGGGAAGAGCCAGATTATATATAAGCTTGTATGATTCTTCATCCAAGGCATTAAGCAACAATGCTCTTTTCTTTGAGTTATCCGAGATAGAATTGACTTTAAAATAGTTATCCAGACGTCTCTTGTAAATCACCCAGTCGCTAGTTTGAGCACTGAATTCCCTAAGTTGTCCATAGTATGATGGATTTCCGGTTTCACTCATTTTATTTTGAAAATTAGAGCGAATATAATTTGTGGATTCTAACACTTATAAATACTGAAGCGTTTCACTCCTCGTCGCCACTGTTGTGTATCCAATTTGGGAATACGGGAAATCTTGGTAAAAATACAAGACTGAATTTAATTATTTAAATAGTTTTATTCTAAGTAAGTCTGAAAATACACTGGTTTTAAAATCTTTTCTCTCGCACACCAACGAGCATCGTCTTATCTTCTGTTTGTCCTTTTTTATATAGACATTCTTTCTATTCAAGATAAAGTAGGTATAAAAAATATATTCTAATATACCACAGTAAGAACATTTTAGATACATATTATCCTATAATTGAAAAAAACAGTAAAAGTAGGTCAGTTCCTTGGTATGATTATGAGATGCAAACTACGGCCAAGGAAAAAGATGCTGCATATAGAAGGTTCATTGAACAAAGTGAAAATAAAAAAGTATTTTGGATAGAATATAAGCAAAATAGAAATAGTTTTGTAAATCTTTTGAAACAAAAAAGTATAATTTTTACGAATCGCAAATTGAACAAAATAAAAATAATAGTAGAAAGTTATGGCTATTTTTAAAGAGTTTATATAAAATGCCGCAAAAGGAGTTAAATTATAGTAATATTAATTTTGCCCGTTCAAGCGAAATTGATCAAGTAATAAAAGCAAAGAGCCAAAAAGAAGCCTCTTGTATGTTCAATGATTATTTTGTAGACAGTATTAAAAGCATTGTAGAAAGTATAAATCCTCCTAGCGAATGGACATGTCAGAATATGTTTATGATAAAAGAACCATTGAATAACTTTAAGACTATTTATTTTAAAGATTTACTGAGGATTGTAAAGAAAATCAAATTAAGAGGCGATTGTAGAGAATATCTTAATTCACTGTTTCTAAAAAATACTATAAATAGTATTGGGCATGTTTTACTACACTTTGTAAATACATCCTTGTATAGCGGTACTTTCCCTATGGAATTAAAAACCAGCAAAGTAACACCAATCCCCAAGGTAACAAATGCAAATCATGTTTCTCAATTTCGACCAATAAATGCTCTACCATGTATAGAAAAAGTTTTGGAGAGAGCCGTCTATGATCAAGTATTGGATTACTTTAATATCAATAAACTATTTTTGGGAAACCAATCAGGATTTCGAAAGGGCCAATCCTGTGAGACCGCTATTCAGTTAACATTGTCCAAGTGGAAATCACAAGTGGATGATGGAAAATATGTTTTGTTGCCATCTTTTTTGATTTCCAAAGAGCATTTGAGACAATAGACCGCGAAATTTTATTAAAAAAACTACAGTATTATGGAGTGAATGGTAGAGCATTCATTGCATTGGTTTGTTGAATATCTGGAGGGAGAGAGGTCACAGTTCACAAGGTTGGGAAATGTTGATTCGGAAAAAAGGCAAAATAACTTCGGAATCCCGCAGGGGAGCATTTTGGGCGCTCTGCTTTTCATAAGTTATATCAATGATATGAATTTTATTGGGGGGATAGAGTTCCTAAACTTGTTTCCCAATGACACTTTAATATCATGTAGTGGAAAGTCAATAAAGGAAATTGTGACAAAAATTGAACAACTAATTTTAAACTTTGACAAATTCTTAAAAATTAACAAACTTAAGCTAAATGTAGAAAAGACTAAAGCAATGCAATTAAGTACAAAACAGAAATTAAATAAACTTGACATAATAATAACAATAATAATAATAATACTTCTTTATTTCAAATTAATTACATACATACATATTTGCAAATAAAATGAAATGACGTCAACGTACAAAAAAAATCTTAAAAACTATATTCTAAAAAATCTGACATTGTATATGGTTCAATGTTAATTAGTACTTGTTTTAATTCTCTTTTTAGGGCTTTTACATTTGAAATACTTTTTATTGATTGTGGCAGTTTATTGAACAATTTTACACACATGTAGTATGGGCTCTTTTCTGTAATAGTCAAACGATGAGTTGGATATACAAAATTTTGATTTCGGGTATTATGGCTGTGTTCAATATTACTGGAAAACTTATTTCTATTCTTAAAAATAAACAAAATACATTCAAAAATATATACGGCATATACTGTCATAATATTAAGTTCCCTAAAACTGCCTCTGCAAGAACACATGAAACTAAGTTTTTTTATCCCTCTAATTATCCTCTTTTGTATGACAAAAACCCTATGCATTGCAGTACTACTGCCCCAAAATATGATTCCATATCTAATAACAGACTCAAAGTTAGCACAATATAATATCTTTGAAGAAACAGTGTTTACATAGCGAGACAAAACTTTTAAACCAAAACCTATCCTGCCTAGCTTTAAACATAAACTATCAATATGCTGGTCCCATGACAAGAACTCATCTATTATAAGACCCAAGAATTCAGTTTTATGTTCCAGTGTGTAATTATTATTTATTAACGTTAAATGTTCAGGCTTTACGATGTGACTATTTTTTGTTCTGAATAAAATTAAATTTGTTTTGCTGTCATTAATTATCATTTTGTTACAAGTAAACCATTCACTTGTTTTTTGTAAAGCATATTCTGAGTTCACCAAAATATTTTGAATTGTGGAACCTGGCACCAGCAGATTGGTATCATCTGCATAATTGGTAATAAGAAAATTGTCCTCTACAGCTCCTAAATCGTTTAGGTAAATTACGAACAAAATAGGTCCAAGAATGCTACCCTGTGCTATACCTATAGTACTTACTTTAATATTGGATTTTAACTTATCTACAACAACTCTTTGGGGTCTGTTTGAGAGGTAGGATCGTAACCACGTAAGTGCATTTCCTCTGATGCCATATTTATTTAATTTATGAAACAAAAGATCGTGATTTACACAGTCGTACGCTTTACTTAAATCTAAGAATAAGCCCAAAGATGAGTTTTTATTTTCTAAGTGCTGTAAAATCGCCGTAGTGAATTGAAATATTGCTGTTATGGTTGATCTACCGCTCAGGTACCCATGCTGTCTAGTGGAAAAAATATTACATTTATTAATGAATTCTGTGAGTCTAGAGCACATGACCATCTCAAATATTTTCGAAAAGCTCGGAAGGAGACTTATTGGTCTATAACTATTTAAATCGTCTAAGGGTCCTTTATTTTTATACAATGGTTTAATATTTGCTAACTTGAGTTGGTCAGGAAAAATTCCAAACTTTAATGAGTTATTTAAGATATATTTTAAGATACATAAAATTTTACTAATAGATAATTTTACAATACTCGTTGGAATTTCATCCTCTCCACTACTATATTTATTTTTTAATCTATGAGCTATGTCTAAAAGTTCCTTCTTTGTTACTGGTTTTAGATACATAGACTCATTATTTTCAATAATGTTACATTCAAAGGGCAAATTTACTTGATTTTTTAATAAATCCGGAACAATATTAAGTAAATGATCATTAAAACTATTAGATAATTGTTGTATGTGTTCTCCTGATTGGTAATCAGGGTTTTTTATTTTACCGTTTATTTCATTGCATATGTTCCACATGCATTTGTTTTTATTATCGGAGTTTTTAACTCTCTTTTCAAAGTTGTTACTTTTTTCGGTTTTAAGTAGATTATCATATTCTTTTTTTGTTTCATTATAAATTAACTTGTAGTGGTCACTATGTTTTGATAAAACCAGTAATGTATCCAATCTGCGTTTACAGTCCCTTATCTGATCATTATCAATAAATTTACATTTTTTGTTTTTATAAGTCATAACTAAAGGAAAGCATTGATTAAACAGGTTTTTATACCCATCAATAAATGCATTCCACTGCAAATTAACATCACGTTCCTCAGCCTGACGAACAATTTCCCAATCTTGTTCCAGCAATAGTCTTGAAAATTCGTTTTTATTTTCTTCAGTAAAAAATCTTTTGTATATAAATTGTTTATCGGAATCTTGTCCTAAATTAAACGATATTTTTTGTGCAGTGTGGTCTGAGATATGGTACTCTATTACTTTCGTTTGGAATTTTTCAAGATTGGTAAAAATGTTGTCAAGGCAACTACTGCAAGTAGATGTTATTCGAGTATTTTCATAGACTGTTCCTTTTATATTATAAAAGTTCATTAGGGAAAATAGCGAGTTTTTATTGGGATTATCTACTAACATTTCAATATTAAAATCTCCCGTTATGAAAATTGTTGTGCTAATATTAATAATCGATAACATTTCTTCTAACTTGCTAAAAAATATGTCTTTACTACCCAGTGGCGGTCTATATAATGTTACACACGTGATATTTAATTTATTTATTACGCACTGAATTGCCGCACACTCAAATTCCCCTTTAACAGATAGGTTACCAATAGTTTTTTGTACACTGAATTTTACGCCATTTTTCACATAAATGGCACTGCCTCCATGTTGACCTTGATCTCTACAAAAGTAAGCAGCTAATTGAAAACCTTTAATTCCGATTTGTTGAAGTTGATCTTTGGTTTTCCAGTGTTCTGTAATACCTAAAAATATGCACTCTGGATTATTTTTTAGAAGTTGCTCCACTTTATCAACACTATTTCCAAGGGATTGGACATTTTGGTGAAATAATGAATACTTGCTTTCAGCCTTCATTTCCCGTCTAAAAAAGTTTCATTATTCGGTTTTTGTATGCTATAGTTAGTGGTTTGCTTATATTTTTCAAGTTTTTGTGTGAAAGCTGGGCATCTTGGGTCCCTTGCTGAATGTACGCGATCTTTTAAATTTAGTCTTTTGCAGTTAGGACAGTCTAATTGTATGTTTTCATTACATTCCTTGGGTGCGTGTTTTCCACCGCACTTATGACAACATAGTTCCGATTTGCAATGTTTAGCGATGTGACCAAAATAGCAACACTTATAGCACATCGCAACATTGAAATATTCTTTTAGGTATACTTTGGTTAAATCAAAATTTATTTTCTCATTCTTTATGAACCATCGAAAAATATCTGGCTTAGTTTGAAGTATCCAGTTTTCCTTGTATCTATTTCGACATTCTTTCTTTGTGATAACTTTTAGTAAAGTCTTGACATTATTACCAAAATTTTTTTTCAGGTCTGGATTTTCTTCAACCAGAAACTGAATAAATTCTTCAGATTCATAACCTTTTTCTATACCCGTTAACATAATCATCGGGTCGGTATTTTGCATTTCTCTTATTTCAAGTTCACGGTTACGTTCTAGTATTTCCCTTAATTTTTGTTGCTGACCATCATTTTCACATTCAATAATTACAGAAATTAAATAAACTTGACATAAAATCTATTAATCTGGAAATTGGTAAAAAGAAAATTCAGTGGGTGGAACATATAAAGTACCTGGGCTTTGAGATAGATAACACACTTAGTCTTAAGGAGCATTTTGAATTTATTAAAAAGAAAATACGAAAGAAACTTTATTTCTTTGCAAGGGCTGTGAAATCTCTTACACTCTCCGCAAGAATTACATTATTCAAAAGTATAATTCAACCTCACTTTGATTATTGTGCAAGTGCACTTTATTTAATGTCGAAGAGACATAAGCAGTCTCTTCATATATTATTTAATAGGGGAATGCGTTTGGTGTTGCGAAGCAATAGGTATACGCCCATAAAGGTTATGTTAGGGATCCTAAATTGGATGACAGTAAAACAGCGACTGTATTTTTTAACGATGATCTTTATTTATAAGTTAAGACAGGGTTTATTGCCAGAGTACTTTAAAGAGTTCAATACATTAAGAAATTATATTCCTAATTATTTCACTAGAAACCGCAATGATTACCACATAAATAGAGCACGTTATTCATCCACAATGCAGTCACTGTTTTATAAGGGTCTAGATGAATTTAACAAAATCCCCGCTAACATTAAAAATGCTTCAACAGTTGGAAGCTTTAAAGGGGGTGTACGCCAAAAATACAACTTTATCTAAAAAAGTAAAGAAAAAAAATCTATAACAGTCCAAACCGCGACCTTCTATTGCAAATAGTAACGGAGATACGCCCCTGCAAATATGCCGTACTTCAGCGCGTGACGTCACGAAAGCTTGGTCGCTGCATTGAGACAATGGGATGCACAGAATTTACATAAGTTTTAGCGGTTAGTATTGGCCGGGGCGTTGACCTCTACATTCGTAATCTGTTTTTATAATTTCGGCTATAGATTTTTGTAGCAAAATGGTTAGTTGTTGTGTTGTGGGTTGCAATAACAACCGTAAAAATTCCTCCGCAACTTTACATAAGTTTCCAAAAAAGAGAAAAGAGCCTCAACGTTATAAAGCCTGGAAAAACCGAATAAATAGGGCAAATTTTTTTCCCAATGAAAATCATGTAGTTTGTAGTGTGCATTTTAAAGACGATGATTTTGAAAGTGATTTAATGAGAACCTTGTTGCCTGATGAAAAAATAAATCGGAGATTAAAGAAAACAGCTGTCCCTAGCCTAATGCTATGCAATAAAAATATAAAAAGTACCAGTGCTCTTAGTTTAAGAAAGTCATCATACGTTCGCAAAAAAAACAGTGGCAGAACTTCATACTGACTATAATCAGGCAAGTACATCAGCGTCTGATCTTATAGACACTGAAATGGACACTTTAATTGATAGAGATGTGAATTTTGTGGCAGTTCAAAGCATGACCGTAGATGTGGGCATACAGTGTGAGTTCGGTCAGGAAGTTTTTTATAAATACTCAACTTTGTTTGAAAACGATGGAAATAAATCTGATGAATCAGTGTATTCTTCTGACTTTAGTACCAACATTAGTGATAGTGCGTCTGATGTGGTGGAAAATATTGAGAAACCGAGTAGTTCTGGAAACGCTCAAACTGAGGAAGAATTTCCGCCACTGCAAGGAAATTTTGAGTTTGTAATAGTTCAGATTGCCGCTTTATTGACACTTTTTAAGTTTTGTGGTGTTTGCAGTTTGCCCATAACAGACATAAGACAGTATGCTAAGAGTGGTGTTTTACACATAAATTACAAATGTAGCCAAGGACATGAGAAAAAGTGGTGTTCCTATACAAATCCAAGCAAATACGCGATTCACTTATCTGGAGCCCTTTTACTAAGCGGAATCAATTTTATCCCTTTTCTAAATTTTGCGAAAACTCTAAAGGTTATATTTATTTCGAGTACCACTTATTACAAAATTATAAGAACCCACGTGTCACCTGTTATTCAGAATTTCTGGCTGAATTATAAAATCAATCTTTTTGAAGAAGCGAAATTAGAAAAAAAACTTTGGATTTCTGGAGATGGTCAGTATGATTCTCCTGGATATTCCGCAAAATATGTAACTTATTCATTAATGGATGTGAAAACAAAACGTATATTAGATTTTACATTACTACAAAGGGGAATGGTGGAAGGAGATCTGGAAAAAGCTGCCTGCGAGAAAGCCCTTGCCGATATAACTGAAAAGTTAAAAAATATCAACCTATTTTTATCAGATAGGCATAGAGGAGTAGCTCTTTTATTAAGAACAAAGTACCCTAATATCCATCACGAATTTGACGTTTGGCATCTTTCAAAGAGTCTTTTAAAAAAAATGGGCAAAGCGGAAAAAAAATCAAAACTGTTAAGCGAGTGGAGCCGAGCTATAATAAATCATTTATGGTGGTCGTCCGAAACCTGTGAAGGAAACCCACAAATTTTACTGGAAAAATTTACTTCTCTTCTAAAACATGTTTGTAACATACACGAATGGGAGGATTCAAACGGAATAAAACAGACATGTGAGCACAGACCATTACTAGATGAAGAAACGCGAGAAATTAAATGGATTCGTTTTGGTTCAACTGACTATCAAGTACTTCAGACCGAAATAATGAACAAAACATTTCTAAATGACTTAAAACATACATCACATTACTGTCACACAAGTAGTCTAGAAAGTTACCATAATGTCCGACTTAAATATGTGCCAAAACGAATTCATTTTTCTTACAATGGTATGTACATAAGATCTATTCTTGCAGTCCTAGATCATAATAACAATGTTGGAAGGGAAGTAGTTGGTGGGGATGTACAATTTTCAAAAGCTACAAAACAATGGCGATTTAAAAATAAATACAAGAAAAAAAATTATGGTTGGAAAAATGACCTTTTGGAACAAATTATAAATTATAAACCAGATGTTAGCAAGTTACCTCAGGTTAAATTTAAGGTTCCTAAGAATATTTATAAAGTAAAAAAACCTAGTTTAAGCGAGGCAAAGAAAAAGCATGTATCCAGATTTGCGGCAAAGAATAAATAAACATATTATGCAATGTGTGTGAGCCACCCTGTACCTCTGTATGTACACTGCACAGTCCTGGCGAAAAAAGATTCCAGCTTAATTCTGGCAATGAATATTAACTCAATGTTTTCTTAATTATATGTAAAATCAGCATTAGGTTGACATTAACATTACATATTATTTTTTATAACGAGCATAAATTATGAAAATCATCTAGACTAGTAAAGTAAATTCGGTTGTAACCTTTACCTGCTTTTTGGCCAAGACTGTACTTATTAAAATAAAAACTTTTTTATTTTTTTTTTTGGTTGTAATCAGGGCTTTGTTACAAAAAAATGTGTTAGTATCTAATTAAATTCAATTTCTTTAAACCCCGTGTAGTCGTTGTTTTCTTCCGGATATTTTTCTCGTACTTGCCGAACAACGCATGCTGGAATTACAATTCTGTTGTGTCTTCCAATAGTAGTCCAGCTGTTAATCCAGGAAACGAAATTCTTATATGCCATATTATGTCGCCATAATTTGTTTGAAATAGATTTATATTTTTCTTTCTCAGCATTACTCTTACACTGCAATATTAAATTATGTCTAACTATGTTCAAAGAGTCCAAGTTTAAAATTATTTGTTCAAAACTGTCGTGAGTAGTTATACAACTATTCTCACATCTAATCACTGATATGTTCTGATTCTAGCAACAGCAAACGCACTCTTTTTCAGTAGGCATTAGTACACAGCCCGAGCATTTACACCATTCTAAAGAGTGCATTCTTTCACTTTGTGTGTTATTTACAGCTTGATTTTCTTCTTCCATTCGTCTAAGCTCATTTTTACTAAACTTAGATTCAAAACCAAAAGCCATTACACAAATTATAATAACACTACTTAATAAAATAATAAATAAATTCTCTACAGTAAAATGTCGCCAGGCCTGTAATAGATCGGTACGAAAACACGAGCGTATCTAATGCAACGTTCGACAAGTGTTCAGGAGCGCCCGCCGAGTCGGGGGAGCTCTCGTGACGTCACGCAGTTGACGCGTAAAACTTTAAGGACTTATTTCTCAGCAATGGTTTGTCGCAGAACGACGCGGTTTGAACCGTTATTCTTAGATTTTTTTGTTCTAAAACTTTAATTTTTGGCGTACACCCCCTTTAAGAGACTGTTGAAAGCAGATATTGTTCGTTCCTAAAAGGGTTTCTATTAAATGCCTGACTTTGGTGGAATATTGTTTTTTTTTTGTTTGTATTGTTGATTTTAATTCTAATTAAACTAGAATATTACTATTGTTGTTTTATAGATGCATAATTATATATATAATTTATCTGTTTATTGATTTGCTAAAACTTTATATTGTAAGTTAGTGATTAGTAATAGGTTAAATTATTATTTTTAATTGAATTATGAGATAAACCTGCTTTCTTGTATTATGATTTCCTATTTGAATAAATTGAATTGAATTGAATAATGTGGGCTCCATACAATGTAGCAGTATTCTAAGATACTTCTCATATATGATACATATAATGTTCTTATACATTTTAGATTATTAAAGTCCTTGCAGTTTCGAACTATAAATCCATACATTTTATATGCTTTATTAGTAATGTCAAGTATGTGCGTCCTAAAATTAAGTTGGGTGTCGATAGTAATTCCAAGGTCCCGCATTTCACTAACACGAGATAAGACTGTTCCATTGATTGTATAATTAAAATTAAATAGGTTTTTTTTTTCTTGTGTAGCTAATGATATAACATTTGTTAATATTAAGTTCCAGGCCATATACATCTGACCAATCGTGGATTTTATTTAAAACCCCAGACATTGGTACGAAATATTCTGAACTGTACCCCCTGAGAAAAACTTTTTGCTGCCTGTTACTAAGATAAGATTGAAAAAATGTAACCAAGCCGTCACTGAAACCAAATTCTGTATCCAGTTTATGTAAGAGAATGCTGTGTGAAATTCTGTCAAAGCCTTTGTAAAATCAGTGTAAATTACATCCACTTGACATTTCTTGTCCAAATTTTCCGCTATATATTGCGTGATGTTACATAGATTTGTGGCAGTTGATTTATTTTTGAGAAAGCCATGTTGTCTATATGATATTTTATTATGTACATGGTTATAAATATATTTATAAATTATTGTTTATTGTTATTTTGTTGCTGGACATGACAAAATTGCAATTGGTCTATAATTCTTGATATCCGAAGTATTACCTTTCTTGAAAATCGGGCATATTTTAACTTCTTTCCGTTTTTTTGGGAAACTTTTAGTGCTTAATGACATGTTAAACAGCATTTTCAACGGCTCAGCAAAAAATCCTACTAGACCTTTTACAATATATGATGGCAGATTATCAGGTCCTACAGATGTATTAATTTTAAGGTTTCTGATTGCTTCGCACACATCATCATGAGTAATGTTACTTAGTGAAAATGATTCATACATGTCAAAATGCTGAGTGTGCTCTATAGTGGGCTGCTCAGTCCCAACACACACAGAACTAAAATAAGACGCAAATGCATTTATTATATCCTTGCCGCCAGCGTACTCATCATCATCCAAGAACATTTTTTGTGGAATATTTGATGCACTTTTATTATTTCTAATGTGCTGCCAAAATGACCTCGAGTCTTTCTCTATATCTGTTTGAATTCTATTTAAATATTGTGTATATGCACTTTTAGCATCTTTTTTAATTTTGACCCTAAGCTGTATAAAACGATTTTCGTGTTCCTCCGGTTAATACTAGAAGTAGAGTCCTTTTCAATGTTGACTATCATAGGACTAATTATGGTATTAATTCACCGTTAAATCGAATGTGTAAACTGGTAAATGAAATTTTGACCCCAAATAATATAGATATATTTTGCGATAATCTGAACATATTCTCAGGTAAAGTTAAAAGGTTCTTGTATGATTGAAAAACTGAAATGTCTTGGTTAAATGACTTTATTGTTGATTTGTTCCCATATATATTATGATTAGTTTTAATGTAATTTTATACCACTTGACACTGTTTGTCCTTTTACTAATAGTTGTAATTATATACCAAAATGTAACCTAATTGTAAATGCTAAATGCGTCAATAAAATTTTGATTTTGATTTTGATTTAACGATTGTGCCTGTCTTTATTGAAATTTTTCTTGTTACTAGTCCTTAACTTATCTTAAGTTTGTATATCTTTTATTATTGAGTTATTGAACCAAGCTGGGTATTTTTTATGGGGTCTCATTTTTGGTACTCATATCTGAAATATTGAGTTGATTTTTTCATAAAAGTGTTCAACTGCCACGTTAATTTCATCAAAGGATTCCAGGCAGTCCTAATTGACATTTTGGAATAGTTGATACATCGCAGCAAGATCTGCGTTTTTAAAGTTAAAATTTGTTGTATTGTTATTAGGTAAGGTTTTTTGCTTTGGATTTTTTAATGCGATTTCAATTGTTAATGGTGGATGATGAGCATCGATGTCGACAAAGCCACAATCGCTGCCAAATACCCTACTTACAATATTAGTCAAAACTAGATCTAATAAGCGATTGTTTGCATTCAAAATTCTATTTTGTTGATTGCAGTCATAAAAACCTTGAAAGTTTAATAATGATTCAATTTGTTTATCCATAAAGTTGTTAACATAATATTAATTTAAATGCTTAACATTAAAGTCTCCCAGAATGACAAAATTATTTTGACATAGGTATTGTAAGCTCTCAATATAAGAGAAAAGTTCTTCCCGATCTGCAATTGTACTATTGGGTGCAATGTATACTATGACGCTAGATCTATCAACGTGTATCTTAACGGCTAATAAGTCAATCTGAGGTACTTTGAAATCTAAATTGATATAATTACAACCATATTTACTCTTAACTGCAAGAAGTACTCCTCCACCACGCTGGTTTTCACTTCTGTTGCGACATCTAAAAACTGAAAAATGTTCTGGAAACAGCTCACTGTCATTGACTTTGTCAGTAATCCACGTTTCGGTTAGTGCTACAAGATCGTATTCATTCTGAGTTACACATACATTATTATAAAATTCTGCCACTTTACTATTTAAGCCACGTACGTTTTGATAGGCAATCACAAAGGTAAACTCTTCTTTGTTGCACTGTGGATTTTCAACTATGCTCTCTACTTCCCCGCTAAAAAATGCTCATTAGTATAATTTGTGTGATGTCGTTGTCGTTGAATCCTTTGGTTGACGACAGGACGGTTTAGATCGCGGGCTGTGTGGTTTCGGTCATTTAATTTTAACTTACTGCAGTTTGGACAATTATTGGTAGTAGCGGTACATTCTGTAGCATTATGAGCCTCACCACATTTGTAACAACATTCTTTTCTTGTGCAATATTTGGAAACATGTCCAAAAAGACAACATTTGGAACATAATGCTACGTTTGTGTATTCTTGTACATACACTGGAGATAAATCAAAAGTTAGATTATTGTTTTTCATTAGCCACTTGAACAGTTGAGGTGGTGTTTGGAGAATCCAATTTTCTTTGTTCTTGTTTTGACAATCCCTCTTTGTTACAAGTTTAAACAGGTCAGCAACATTAATACCAAACGTGTCCGTTATTTCCAGGTTTTCGGCAATTAACTCCTTGACAAATTCTTTATGGGAAAACCCTTTAAGAATGCCAGTAATCATAACCATGGGATCATTGTTGGAAATACTTTTAGTTTCCATGCCTCTGCTTACTAGTGTATCATTTAGTTTTTGTTGTTGGATAGCGTTCTGGCATTCAATAATTACTATAGTATACTACTTTGCTTAAGCTTCGGTACACCCAAAGACATTATAACTAATAGACCAAATTGTTTAATTTTTGTGCGTTTGTAAATCATCATTCCCTCTTTATTATTCATCTCTGTCGCTCAAAATTGGACCTCAGCCGGCTTTATCTGTCTGTTAGAAATATTAGGAAAAACTGTTTTTAAAGGATTGAGTTAGCAATTGCAGTAACTTCCAGGTTCTAATATACAAAAAAGTTAAGGTGTGCGTATCAAATTATGCATTCATGCTTGTAATGTTATGCGGATATTTTATTAAAAACCGTTAAAAACTTTAAAAAGTATTAACATTATTGTTATAATCTTAGGCACTACGACGGCAACATTGTAATAGGAATTGTAATACGATTTTACAACCGGAGAGATTTTAAAACACGTTAACCGCCGCATGGAATTTTTAGGAATTGTAAAGTTGACATATTGTACAGCCGGCGGCCAACTGGCTATATTATTTTCATGCCACTTGAATCGCCGGCGTACAAGAGGAGAGTGGTGTTTTAACATAAATTGTACGCCAGCGTTCCAGGTTACGTCTAATTCCCCATACAGAAGTATTGTTCGGCGTACAAGTAATCATGTGCACCATTGGTTCGGCAATCAGATCATGCGACTGTGAAAAAAAATTAATCATAAATGAAACAACATTTTTTATTCATTATTTGGTACACGACATAAAATTTATTACTGAAATTTACTCAAAAATGATCAGGAGAGCACTGAATACAAATAAAAGGTTTTTCAAGACAGGTGTCGCAATAAGTAGATAGTACTCTCTTCGCTGAGTTTGCTGCTACTTTCCAATTTTGCTGTGCCGCTAGTTTCTTGTAACAGTATGTACATCTTTTTCTAACTTTTCGATTCCTTTTGCACTTTTGTTTAGTCTCTTTCATTTCATGACGTATTTTTTTTTTCGCTTCTCATCCTGTTGTGGAACTTCGCCTTCACGGGAAATTTCCAAGAGTGACTCCACCAAAGCTTCCCGAAATTTTGTAACAGAAATTTTTGATGTTTGATGCCCCGCTTTGTATACAACTAAGGCATTAACTACAGATGTCCCCATCAATAATTCGATGGCAACTTTGTGGTACCATCGTACTGATTTTCGAACAGGAGAAGAATATGCGGCCAGTTGATCGGACAAATCAATTCCCGGTTTTCCGGCATTATAATCAATAATGCATTGAGGTTTTTGTACCTCTTCACGCTTTCTGTTTAGTTTTCCTGTGTTTACCACATCCAAAGTGTGATAAGTAGAGAGCATTAAAACATCTCTCTTATCTTTCCATTTAGAGACCACGATTCCGTCTTCATTTTCTTTACCTATTATTTCCCCTTTTTTTAGTTTTGCTGACACAACTTCTTTAGGTAGACCTTTCCTATTTTTTCTTAGATTTTCAACTGAGATTGAAATCTGTTTCTTGCATAATTTTTGGAATGAGGTTATTCTTATATATGGGATGTTTACTCCAGTAAGCCTCAATATTCGGGTAACGCACCAAACCCATATAAATCACAATACCGAGAAATTTCCTCATTTCCGGTACAGTTGCTGGTTTCCAAAGTGAAAGTCGGCTTTTGGACTTTGGTCCACCTAATTTTGCTATTACCTGTTGTGCATTTCGATTTGTTTCTATAACCATTGTTTTTAACAACTCTTCCGTTACGAAGAGGGAATAAACATTTAATTCTGTGAAACTACTTGTTATAGCTAAATTTGGGTTTATACCTACCTTTATTTCCCATAAATGCAAAAGCTTCCTTATTATTTTTAGTTACTTCTTTCCATTTAGATAGTACTGTCGAAGTATTTTCAGGATAATCATTAGGAACATCATCACTCAACTCTTCTTCGGATTGAGTGTCTTCTGAAGAGCTTGAAGAACGGTCCTGAAAGTACGGATCTCTGACGCTTTCATCACTGTCAAAATCCTTCTCGACTTCGCTGCTTTCTGACTCGAGAAAAATATTTTCAGCTTCTTCTGTTGGTTGTCACTCAACGGCCTCTTTTTCGATTCCATGTTTATTGAAATTACTAAAAAAAGCCGTTTTACCGAGTGATAAAATCGCTTACTTACCCGAAGAATGTGGTCATATGGCAGAAAAATTACTAAGAATACTACTTTGTAGTAACAAAAACTACAATAAAATAAACTTAACACGCTTATAAGTTGTGAAACTGCTAAACCGCATGCAAACTCGACCCCAAACAAACTAAACAAACGGTAATCTCGCTTTCGCGCCTTTAAATCTCACGCGGTTTACGCATTAAAGGGGGGATAATGCATGTTCGCCGGCTGTACAAATGGTAAATAGTAAATGCTAACTTTGCTTGTACGCCACCTGTACAGCCGGCTAACAATACAAAATATTGCCTAAATCGATGTACCAATCAAAAATATGTTATGTATTTGTTAGTGTGATGACACTAGATTGGTGTATACTCAAAAAAACTATTAAGACATTTTCGTAATACGCCGTATATTTCGTTCGGCGCTCCAAGAACCATGCCAATTGACAGCCGGCTGTTCAGGTGGCGGTTAACGTGTTAAGAATGACGATAGTGATTGCGACGTTGGCAGTCTGTCCTAACAGCTAGTTCGTGCTTTTGTGCCCTTTTGTGTATTTGTCTAAACATTAGTGTAGAAATAAACAATCATGGCTTATGTCCGTGTAGTGTGTAAAAAAGTGGATCATTTTAATCCAAATTTATCATTTCATCGGTAAGTATGGTTAGGTTATTGTTTTATAGAAATCATTGGTGTAGTGTATGGGTTCGTTTAGTAATGCTGTGGTAGCAACATTTTTATTAAAACTTTTATGCACAATGAAAAAAGTTTTGTTATACTTAAAAAGAATTAAGAGCAGATATTGATAAATAACTCATGGTAGCTACTTAACAGTAAATGAGTATTCTGTAAATTTTAGTAAGAATAGTTTAAGTTTAGTAGATATGGAAAGTAAAAACTGCGAGGGAACAACTTTGAATGACTTGACTTCTACTGAAAGCTGGCTAACTCCAATAGTACATTTGAATGAAGAATATTAATAATAATAATTGTGATACAGATAGAAACTCAGTAGTTAGCATTGCATCTGAGTCAGAATCTGAGGGGGGGAAACTTTTTTAGGCCTAGCTGGAAATTAAATAGTGCAGTAATTCAAAATCTAAAATATTCTAAGACTGATTGCTTTTTATTTTACACTAATATTAGATCAATAAGAAATAAAAAAAGATAAACTAGAAATTTTAATTAATGAGATTTAACCAAAAGTCTTGTGCATGTCAGAAACATGGTTAAAGAGTGAGGATTTCTATGCATTACAGGGTTATAGTATAGCATCAAAGTTCTGTAGAGCTGATAGTGCGCACGGAGGAGTAATGATTTTTACGGAGGAACATTTTTCTTTTAGGACTGTCGATTTAAGAGCTCTTATCAGTGACCTCCATTAAGGTGAAAAGGTTTGACAAACTACAAGAAAACTATTGAATAGAATTTGTTAAAATTTTGAATTTAGATTCGCAATTTGGTGCTGTATGACTATATGGTCTTGAATTAAAAAAAAAAATATATATTTTTTTTTAAACGATAAATATAGGTGAAGCTGAGAAAATGTTCCCATACAGTCTTTTTTGAAAGTATTTCCTCAACTATCTACAATTTCAATTAATTTTATACCTTTTTTTTAATGTGAAAAAACGTCAAACCGAGTTTTTGAGAAAAAATACCTAAAACCGGAACTATCTAAAGCGATTTGGCAACACTGCGGTTTATCTAGCCAGTCCTGACCGCCACTCGCCGCTCGGAGCGGTATTTATTTAGCGTATGGCATAAGACACATTATACAGTTATAAATTCCTATTACAAACAAATTTCCAATAAATCTATATAGGCTATTGATTCCGGAGTCGCCAACAGGAAGTCTTCAGGTGTCCCCTCGTAAGCCGATCCAGGGCAGTCTTCTGTAATGTGCTTCACTGTTTGGTATTCGCCACACTCGCAGAGAGGAGATGGTATCTTGCCCCATTTATGTAAGAAGTAGGCGCACCTGCCGTGCTGAGTACGGATTCTGTTTAGGGTGGACCAGGTCTTTCGTGGTAGGTCGTACCCTGGGGGTTTTTGGGTAATACATGGCATTCGGTTGTTCTGAAACTTGGTGGTCCATTCTTGGTGCCACGAGGTGGTTAGGTCAAAGCCCTCCTCTAAGGCAGATACTGCTGTTTTGGTGGGTGGCTTTCTAGAACGGAGGCGGTTGTGATTGGCGTATTCAATGTCTTCGTGTATTGGGAGGTTTGGGTTGGCCAAGATCTTTTTGTACTCTCTGGTAAGAGCATTCACACGACGCAGATTTGGAGGCTGAATGTGGCTTAAAACTTGGAGCCATTCAGTGGGAGTGGATTTGAGGACAGCGGCGATCATTCTCATTGTGTTGTTGAGCTGAGTATCAATTTTATGGGCATGAGGGCTGTTAATCCATACAGGCGCACAGTATTCTGCAGCTGAGAAAACGAGACCCAGAGCTGATGACCGCAGAGTGGATGCTGACGCTCCCCATGTTGTTCCGCATAGCTTTTGTATTATATTATTTCTCGTTTTTAGTTTTTCTGCTGTCTTGGATAAATGCTCCTTAAACGAGAGTGTTCTATCGAGTATAATGCCCAGGTATTTTGGGGTTTTATTATGAGTCAGCCATGTGTTTTCAAATTGGATTCTAAGCTCCCTATTAGCAGACTTATTATTTAAGTGAAAGCATGTTACCTCGGTCTTGCTTGCGTTTGGCTGTAGTCTCCATTTTCGAAAGTACTCTCCCAATTTTTTCAGATCATCTGACAAGATCAGCTCTGTCTCTTCAAATGCCTTACAGGATGTTGTTAGGGCCCAGTCATCGGCGTAACCGTACTTCTTAGACTTCGTGTCTGGCATATCTGCAATGTAAAGGCTGAATAGTAGAGGTGCAAGTACTGATCCTTGGGGTAGGCCATTCTTAAGTTTCCTTGGAGAGCTTGTATCGGGTCCCATAATAACTCGGATTGTCCTGTCGTTCAGCATGTTGTTTAGCAGACGAGCTGTAAGCTTACATGGAATTACTCGAAGGAACTTGTACACTACGGAGCGGTAAATTATATTAGTCTCGCGGCGCGGCGACGAATCTAGGAATAGCCATGTTGCCTGATTGTTCAATAACACTGACTTATCCTCCTTCGCGGCAAATTCCCAAGTCGGACCACGCGGTTCACTGAATATGCCCCTTAAGTAACTTTTGTGAGGAGAAGGCACTGGAGGTCTGTGGTATACTATATGACATCCCCTGCGTGGGAAGAACAATTTTAGTATGTTTATATAGAAGTACTAGCGTGCCGTCACAATATTTTCTGGATCGATTAGAGGTTTTTTTAAATTATTTATACGACCTAAAAACTAACATTGTCATTTTAGGGGATTTTAATATAGATACGTTTTCCAATGACGCCTCCGCTAATGCGCATAATAAAGACAATAATAATTACAGTAACAATATAAAATCCGAATTTATAAGCCTCTTAGAGAGTTTTAATCTAAAAACAAAAATTACGCAACCAACTCGTACAACTACCTTCTCCAGTACAACGATTGACAACTTGTTAACTAACATTGAGAATTATGACAGTCTTTTTGACACTAAGGTCTTTGAAACTGGTCTTTCAGATCATGCCGCAATTTCAGTTATATCAGAATACAAAAATAATAATAATACTAAAGGAAAAATTAAAAAGAGAATATTTAACAATAAAAACATTTCAAAAGCAAACAATTACTTGGAAACTCTAGACTGGCAAGATGTTACTGGGGAGAGTAATATTAGTGGTAAATTCGACTTATTTTATCAAACCTTTAATACTATACTAAACAATTTCTTCCCATACAAAAGCGTTCAGCTAAACAAAAAAAAAATTTGGATCACAAGTGCAATTAAAAAATCATGTAAACATAAAAAACAACTATTTGTATTTCTAAAACAAAATCCTAACAATATCATCTTGGAGTTTTATAAAAGATATTGTATTATTTTAAAGTAAGTAATAAAAGACGCTAAAAGAATAAGTATAGAAAAAGAAATTAACAAGTCAAAAAACATTACAAAAACAGTATGGGAGGTTGTTAGGAGAGAATCTGGAAGGGATAGGCTGGGACAGTGTAGTAAGTGGGAAATATTGAATAACAATTGTATAATAACCGATAAAGCAGAAATATCCAGCTTGTTCTCGGATCATTTCACAAACATCTCAGTAAAAAATAAATTTCCGAGGTTGGAGTTGCCATATGTCAGGCCAGTACAGCAGAGCTTTTCCCGCACACCTTTAACATTGAACGAGTTGCATAATATTATATATTCTCTAAACAATACTAACTCTACCGGAGTGGATGAAATGCCGCTTAAACTTTTAAAGGAAGGCTGTCAATCCTTAATGATCATAGTTCTGGAACTGAATAATGGTTCTTTTGAAACATTCGCTGTTCCGGATCAACTCAAATTGTCCAAGATTTTACCAATATATAAAAAAGGTTCGCAATCCGATATTTCAAGTTGTCGTCCTATATCATTGGTCAACGTTATTACGAAAATAATGGAAAAGGCTGTCTACAATAGATTAATAATTTTTTTTTCCGCTAACAATATCCTAACGGCTTGTCAACACGGATTTAGGTCAGAACATTCCACAGAGAGTGCTGTTCGGGACATCTTGCGGGAGGTTTATGATGTGATAGGGGAAGGTCTTGCGTAGCAATTGTATTGATCTGTCGAAGGCATTCGACATGGTGGATCATGGCATTTTGCTGCACAAGCTAGAGAAGTATGGTATAAGGGGTGACATACACAGATGGTTTAGGTCGTATCTGGAAAACAGACAACAATTCGTATCAATTAGAGAAAATAATCAGATATACAATTCCGATGCCAATAAAGTTTTAGCTGGGGTTCCACAGGGATCAGTTTTGGGACCCTTATTGTTTAATATCTATGTTAACGATCTGCCACAACATGTCTCTGCCAGAACTGTTATGTATGCTGACGACACCACTTGCATTCTGAGTGATGTGGATGCTAATGTGCTTTTATTAAAAACTAAAATCGCGGTCAAACAACTAAATAAATGGTTTATGTCAAACAAACTTTTGTTAAACTTAAACAAAACTAATATCATGATATTTAACGGAAGATCTCTTTGCCTTAACAACAAAATAAGTATAAATACAGTAGTAATCAATGTAATTAATGAAGCTAGAATATTGGGGTTAATAATTGATTCTTCACTAAAATTTGAACAGCACATATACAAACTTAATAAAAAACTAAATTCTGCCTGTTATTGGATTAGATGTTTGTCGGGAGTAATATCACTCAAATCACTAAAGACGGTTTACTATGGATATTTTCACAGCTTAATGACCTATGCCATTCAGTTCTGGGGCAATGCTGTTACTAATCAGACCCAGAGCATCTTGCCGAGACTATTTTAAACAACACAAAATCTTAACAATGATCTCCTGCTACATATCGAGTATTAATGGTACATAAAAATAAGGGAGATATATTATCCACTAAAAAAAGTACCAATTATGGCTTAAGAAAGGATTTATTAAGACCAAACTTCCCAAACTCGACTAAATATATTAATAGCCCATTTTATAAGGGTCCTGTTTTATACAATTTACTACCTGAAACCCTGAAAAGTCTTCAGTAAATAAGTTTAAAAGAGAGCTTAAGAAGCTATTATTGGAAAACGTATTCTATAGTTTGGACGAGTTTCTAACTTTTCTAACATAACTGATAGGGCATTTTGATTTTTTCGACTATTGTTTTTGGTGCTTCATTATTGTGTAACCGTTTGTGTTTAAAAGTATGTTAACAAGTAATAATAATAATAATAATAATAATAAACTCCTTTATTTCAGATTACATAAATACAATTATTACACAATCATACATACATAAAATGAAATGACGTCAAACAAAAAGAATAACATATCTTAAAAACTATAATTCAAAAAATCATTCAGGCTATATGGCTCTAGCTCTAACAGAAATATTTTTATTTTTCTTTTAAGTAATGTTATACTGGCAATATCTTTAAATCTGTTGGGCAATTTATTGAACAATTTGATGCACATATAATAAGGGCTTTTTTCGGTTAGGGTTAACCTATGTGCTGGGTACAAAATGTCGCGATGTCTGGTGCCATATCTTTGACTATTTACATTTTGATCAATAAATCTATCCATATGCTTAAACAAAAACATTAAACATTCAAATATATACAAACCAAAGACTGTCATAATCTTTAGAGCCTTAAAACTACCCCGACATGTACTCATAAAGTCCAACTTTCTGATAACACGAACTATTCTTTTTTGAACAACAAAAACTTTCTGTACATCTGATGAACAACCCCAAAAAATAGTCCCATATCTCATTACTGATTCAAAGTTTGCACAGTATAATATTCTTGACGAAATAGTATTTGTAAATCTAGACACAATACTTATTCCATATCCAATTTTACCCAATTTTAAACATAAACTATCAACCTGTTGATCCCAGGATAGGTATTCATCAATTATTAAACCTAAAAATTTGGTTTGACTTTTCAGAGTAAAGCTTTGGCCCGTTAATTTTATTTGTTCTGGTTTTATTATTTTACTTTGTTTCGTTTTAAACAGAATTAGGTTGGTTTTATTTTCATTTATTATTAATTTATTTTGATTAAACCAATTTTTGGTGATCTTAAGTGCAGATTCTGAATTGTTCACAATATGCTGTATATTCATGCCTGGAACCAACAAGTTAGTGTCGTCCGCATAATTAGTAATTGAAAAATTATTTTCTAGTTTACTAAAATCGTTAAGAAAAAATATAAATAAAATGGGACCTAGTATACTTCCTTGTGGTATTCCCATGTTGTTCTGCCTAATATTAGATTTTACATTATTTATTGTGACTCTCTGGGTTCTTTCCGCCAGATAGGATTTAAGCCATGCTATTGCGTTGCCTCCAATCCCATACATATTTAATTTAGTTAATAGTAACTTATGATCTATACAGTCATAGGCTTTGCTTAAATCTAAAAATAACCCTAGTGCTAAGTCTCTGTGTTCCAAGTGTTTCAAAATAACTTGATTAAATTGAAATGTTACAGTTGCTGTTGAGCGACCATTTAAATACGCGTGCTGATTACTTGCAAATATGTCGGTTTTTTTTGCAAATTCCAAAAGTCTCGAGCATACAATGATTTCAAATACTTTCGAAAAACTTGGGAGCAGGCTGATTGGTCTATAGCTATCTAAGTCATCCACTGATCCCCTTTTTTTATAAATAGGTTTAATATTTGCAAGCTTAAGTTGATTGGGATATATTCCAAACTTTATTGAATTATTCAGGATATATATTAAAACACCTGTAATTTTACATATTGACAATTTAACAATGTTTGTTGGAATTTCGTCTTCCCCGCTACTGTACTTATTTTTTAATCTACGAGATACATCTAATAATTCATCTTTAGTGACCGATTTGAGGTACAACGATTGGTTGCTAGCAACAATGTTACATTCAAAATCTACATGTTTTTGTTTTTAAGTAGTTCTGTCACTGATCTTACCAGATGTTCATTAAAATCGTTAGCAAGTTCTTGCATGTTATTATCAAAATTATTTTCTGCGCATTTTAATTTTCCGTTTATTTCATTAGTTATACTCCACATGCACTTTATTTTGTTGTCACTGTCATTAATCCTTTTCTGGTAGCCCTTTATTTTTTCTGACCTAAGCAAATTATCATACTGCCTCTTCATTTAAATATATGCAGGCTTGTGTTGTACATTATGCTGAGAAGCAACCAACAATATGTCTAATTTGCTTTTACATTTTGTCACTTCATCAGAAGCCAATACATTGTTTTTCTTATTATTATATGAAATTACCCGAGGAAAACAGTGATTAAAAATGTTTTTATAAATATTCATAAACGTTTCCCACTGTAGATTTACATTACTTTTTTCAATTTCAAAAACATTTTTCCAATCTTGCTCATCTAATATTTTTAACAAATCTTTTTTATTATTTTCGGTGAAAAATCTTCTATAAATAAATTGTTTTCCAGTGTTTTTTTCTACACAAAATGCTAAAATTTGACACTTATGATCTGAAATATGATAATCAATTACTTTCGTAACTGATGAATCAACATTGCTAAAAATATTGTCCAAGCAACTACCACCTGTTGCAGTTATACAGGTATTTTCCTTTACTGTACCTACCATATTAAAGAAATTCATAACAGACATAAGGGCATTTTTTTTATGGTTATCACATAACATTTCTATATTGAAATCGCCACACACAAATACGGCGATGTTTATTTTTGCCAAAGACATAAGTTGCTCCAGCTTTTCCAAAAAAAAGTCTACACTACCTGTAGGGGGCCTATAAATACTAACGACTATTATTTCCAGATTGTTGATAGAAAACTGCACTGCTGAGCATTCAAACTGTCCTTTTACTGAGAGACTGCACATTCTTTTCAAAACAATGCACCTTATCGATGTTTTAACATAAATTGCACTCCCTCCATTCTCAAACTCATTCCTGCAGAAAGAGCTTACTAATTTGAAACCTGTCCTTCTGTTTTCCAGTGTTCTGTTAACCCCAACACTACACAATTCGGAATTTCCTTTAAAAGCGCCTCTATCTTATTCACACTGTTACCTATAGACTGAACATTCTGATGCACTATACTATATTCACAAGATCTTCCTTGTCTCCGTTCCCCCCTAAAAAATATTCCTCCTTGGTAGCTCCATAGTCTGTGCTTTGTTTGTATTTTTCCACTTTCCGTATATACACTGGGCATTTAGGATCCCGCGCTGAATGTACTCGATCTTCTAGATTTGCTCGTCTGCAATTAGGACAGTCAAGCTGGTCTTCTTCTTGACATTTTTCCTCTGCGTGTTTTTTTCCACATTTATAGCAGCAGTGTTCCGCTCTGCAGTGCTTGGCTACATGGCCAAAATAGCAACAGTTGAAACACATGGGTATGTTAAAGTACTCCTTAACAAAAATTTTGGATAAATCAAAATTAATTCTTTCTTTTTTTATTAAAATTCGAAAGATTTCTGGCTTTGTTTGGAGAACCCAATTTTCTTTTCTGTTATTTCTACATTATTTTTTTGTAACAACCTTTATTGATGACCGAACGTCACTATTCACAGTAGCTAGTTCCGAATTTTCCTCAGCAATGATTTCAACTATTTCTTCACTTTTGTAGCCTTTTTCGAGTCCACACAGTACAATCATAGGGTCTGTGTTCTGTAGTTCTTTTACTTCCATAGTTCTATCTTTCTTTAAGATTTCAGTTAATTTTCGCTGTTGGCTGTCATCTTCACATTCAATGATCACTGCTCCACTTTGTAAATGTTTAACATTTTTAAAACTGCCTGTAATTTGGTTACTAGTGGATATATTTTGCTTGATTTCTTTCAACACTTGTTTTGAATTATCCTTATCTTTGATTTTAATCAATGTTTCCAATTTTTTCATTTGTGGTGGTGGTGTTTTCCAATGTTGCGTCTGATCTCTGATTGGTTTTTCTTTATTCAACACACTAATGTAGGTTCTCTGGGCTGCGCTCTTGTTATCTGCACTATCATTGATGGAAGTTTTAAGTGATGATAGCTCACTGGCAAGCTGAAAATTTTCTTTTTGTACTTCTCCGATCTTGTATGCTAAGTTAGTAACTATTTTATGAATTAAAAAGGATGCCTTTCTAATATTTTTTCCATGTTCATTGTGAATTTCAGGCTTTTCTGATAAGTCGTTTATTGTTTCCAGAGCCTCTAATGCCATAGCTAGGTTTTCTTGTATACTGTCTTCAGCTTCCACAGCATCAATAGGTTCGACAATAAGGTTTTTCTGATTGTTAGAATTTGCCTTTTCCATATCTGCTGTTTTTCTATTATCTTTGCGTATCTTTTGTCTCTCTGTTATATCTGGGCTAAAACTCGAACGATTTCGTTTAATACCACTATTATTTGATGGATTTCTTTCTTCAGTAGCAACGACAGCGTTGTTTCTATTATTAATGGGTGGTGTTCTTTGCACTGTTTGCTTAGGTTGAAAGATTTCTTCGGGATCATTCAGTGCATTGTAAATTTCGCCACTTTTATTCTTGATTGCTCCCTGTATGTTTTCTGACGCTTCGATTTCTCTCGACGAGATCGACGCGCCTGCCAACTCCTTATCATTCGTATTTACATTCCTTTCCAATTGTTTGCTTTTATCAAGGTATGTTTTTATCTGTTGGGATTTTTTATCAGCTGCATCGGCACCTACGATTTTTATTATTTCGTCCCTAGACAATGAACTCAATGAAAAATGCCTGTGAAAAACCCTTTTTTTTTTGTAATTTCCTACACCACCACTTTCATCACTCATTACACTATAATCAGTACTTTTTCAAAATATTAAAACTCGTCTATTTACTATGAAAAAAGCTTTAAACGAACAAGAGCGTATATTGTCGTCGACTATACTCGCTTATTGTCTTGAGATCTATGTAAGTGCAGATATAGCTATTTATAGATAGAATATTTTAATTTTATTTACCTAACTATGTATACTATGTCAATGTCTAAAGCTACATGCAAAAGGGACAATAAATATTTTGAGTTTGAGTTTGAGTAAAAAGATATTGACTAGTAAAATAATGTAAAATTAAAATACTATTCCTAAATTTAAGTAGGTACCTATTTATGAAGATGTTTTATATATAACATATAAGCATTCTGTTTAGGTTTCTTCAAGATGCGGAAAAAAGAAAACTTCGGTTTTCTTTAGTAGGTACTCTGGATAACCTTTACGACAAAATCCAGAGTTGTGCTCGGATCACTTTTTTCCTGCAGATATTTTAGCAAGGGCGAATGGTGCTAAATATGTTAGAAAGGGAGCAAACCCTCGTCACTGTGAAGGCTTGTCATTTTAAGACGACCTCACTAACAGGTAAAATTGGGAGGTGTCAATTTTTGGCAAAATTTTGGTTTGCTTATTAGAATTATTTAAAATATTAAATATCCAAACACCACCTGCCGAAAAAAAACCATTGGGGTAAGTAATATCTAATAATAATAAAATTAGTAATGTGTTGTTTATGACAAATAAAAATTTTGGTTTATAATAAGTATAATAGGTACCTATATCGTTCATCTATTCATTATGAAACCCTTTTAATATTAATTAGAAGTTCATTTTGTTTATTTTTAGGATGTCTAAGTTATGCTTTGATGGTATATTGGTTAAATCAGATGATGCTGATCGAGTTGCTGATAAACCTTACAAGATTATTTATAATTCTCCTAATATTCAAAAGTACGTAGGTCCTATGCAAACAACAAAATGTTAATCATGGAAAAATGCTATTAGGTATTTTTCTTTTATTTTTCTGTTGAATCTAGAAAAAAATTCTATGTTCATCGCTACGCATAATAACAAAAATCCGACATCCTGACAACTCCTTACACAATGCGCCCAATGTACTGTTGTATGAAGCAACTAATTAAATAAAACAAGAATTAATAACCTTACCAGCAAATTTGCAGCCAATTTACACAATCTCACTATGGTACAAAGACGATGCCACACGTGGACACAAGAACAAAAGTACAACCAAAAATACCGCCACCCTCAATCCACAATCATTGAACACTTGCTGGACCTTCACCAGGGACAAACTGTTTGACTTTGAATATGAAATTTAGTATCTAGTATCTAATTAATTATTTATCTATTTAGTAAACTTTATTCTTGCATTCCATTATGTACTTACTCTATATTACCAAAGAGTAACAAGATTGGTTGTGTTATTCTTTGATATTACTCTCAAAATTTTTTTTTTGTTAAAATAAGTTATAATAATTCCATAATTACCTTTACTGTTGTTAATGCTACATAATATAGTTTACAGTCTGCGCAAATACTCCAAAGTAAAGTACTAAAAATTATTTTTAATTATACAATTGGCTAACCAGTACTGAAATACTATATAGAGAGTTAAAAATATCAAAACTAGAAGTAGTTCTTAGATTAGAGCAAGCAAAATTAATGTATAAAGTCATAAATAACAAACAAAGATGTAATATAAATATTTTAATGTCCAATAATGTACATAGTCACGAAACCAGATCCCAAAATAATATCTATTGTAAAACAAATATAGGATTAAATAACCCGATTGTACAAGCATCAAAAATTTATAATAAAATACCCGAAGATATCAAAAATCATAAAAAATATTATCAATTCATTAAGCATGTCAAATTACATTTAAGATTTAGTTAAAAATGTATCCAACATTGTTAATTTAGTTTACAGTGTTCTCGAGGCCAGGGCTACCAAGCACTGATTAGAGAAATAAGTTTATGTAAAATATATTATGGGATTTCAATAAATAATAAAAAATTTAATTTACCTATCAAACAGTTTAGAAGGTAAGTATCTTGAAAATTGGTAGGGTCGTCTACCAAATAAAAACTGTTTATTAGACTTTGACATACTGCCAAATATCTATCTGTTTAAATCATTTGGGTTACCATCAAATTGTGGCACACAATTAAATATTCAGGTTTAGATGGAGCCATTTTAGAACGTAAATTTGAATTTATCATGTTATTATCTATTTATTTATTAAATTCACTTAATGATTCATTTAATGAACATAGCTTTGTCAAATATTAAATACAAAATAAACTTATATAATAAACTAGATGTAATATATAAAACTTAATACATAATCAAAAAGCACAAGACAATCAGTACATTTAAAGTAAAATTAAAAAGAAAAAATAAAAGTCAATAATTCAAAAAAAAACTCTCCCATATTATAAAAGCAGTTCTCAGTCAGAAACGATTTGAGAGTATTCTTGAATGCATTGCGCCCCTCAATCTGCTTGATGGTAGTAGGCAGCTTATTGAATATTTTAATACACACATATTTTGGTGACTTCTCATACATGGCGGTGCTGTGCTTTGGGATGTTCAGGTCGTTGGAGTTTCTTGTTGGGTAACTATGATTTTCCCCACTCTTCTGGAACTGGTTCTTATGGTCGTAAACATACATAGCGCACTTCAGTATATAGATGGATGTAAGCGTTAATATTTTGTTTTTTTTAAAAGTCGTCCTGCATGTCTCCTGGTGCTTAAGTCCGTAAATAAGCCTAATTATGCGCTTCTGCAGAAGAAACACCCTACTTATTTGCACAGCTGTGCCATGTGAGGGTATGCTAATGAGTAATACCCAGTTAAAAAATGTCTGTGTCCATCACTTGTCGAAGTCGCAGGAGGGCGAAGTATGCTTTATTAAGCTTGTTGCAAACATGATCCAGCTGAGCGTCCCAACGAAGCCGACTGTCCAAGAATGTGCCAAGAAATTTCACAGCTTCCTCTCCTTCCTCCGTCTCTAACCTAGGTTTTGTGTTGTAGAAATGTACCATTATTGTTTTTGATTTATTTAGGATGAGTTTGTTAATGAAGCACCATTCGTTCATGCTGTGACAAACCTCGTGGATCCTCTCGATCATAATATCTTCTTTGTCACAGGATATTGCTGTAGAAGTGTCGTCAGCAAATTTTACTGTTACACCAGGCAATGCAAGATCGTTAACAAAGAGTAAAAATATCAGTGGCACCAGCACAGATCCCTGGGGGGCTCCAATGTCAATGTCGTAAGGATGTGATAGGTGTTCACCTATCTTTACTTGTATTTTTCGCTGTGTCAGAAACGACATTACAAGTGACAGTGCCGTACCCCTAATATTCCAATGCACTCAAGTTTCTGTTGCACAAAAGTCAGATCAAAAGAGTCGAAGGCTCGAGAAAGATCAAAACTATAATATTTTTTTCAAGTTCTTCATGTATATATTCCGTAAGTTTGTATGCTGCAGTTTCAGTTGATCTTTGCGCTCTGAAGCCATGTTGATCGCTATCTATTAACCCAAATCGGTTTACGAATCCTATAATTCGTTTATATAGAACTCTTTCAAAGATTTTCGAGAATAGACTTAATACTGAGACTGGTCTGTAATTTTCTATGTTCGACTCTGCACCGCTCTTATATATTGGGACAACTTTAGCCAACTTTAATGGAGACGGAAATTTTCCCTCAGCAGTGATTGCCTGATTTATTAATACCTTGAGCGGATGCGCTAGCTCTTCACACATACTCTTTTTAATGTTTGTATTAATTCCATCAAAACCACATGATTTCTTGTTTTTTAGGTTTCTTATTATAGAAATAACTTCATTTTTAGTGGTTGGTTTCAGGAAGATTGAGCTTTCATGTACATGTGAAGTAGTCGGTCTATTTGACTGCCTATCTCTAAAATGAGATTTGATTTTTTCCTCAACCACATTTGCATAGTAGCATCCAAACTTATTAGCAATCTCAATCTCACTGGTGATAATGCACTCACCAATTTTCAATTTAATTGCATTTGCTTCTGGTACCCTCCCCAGTTCTTTGTTGACAATGCTCCATATCTTGCTTGATCTGTTAGTTGAACCATAAATCTCCTGCTGGTTGTATCTAATCTTTGCGTTTCTTATATCTTGCCGATATATCCGTTTTCTAGTCCTGTATTCCTGGTTTAAAATCACAGTGTTTGCATGTCTCACTCGACTAAAGCATTCTTTCAGTTCTTTTTTTTTTGTTGTCTTATTTCATCTGTCATCCATTTTTGTTTTGTTGAGATTTTATTGGTTCTACATCTTTTTTGAGGACATGCGACGTCGTAGTGCCAAAGAAATCTCTGCAGGAAATTATTGAATGATATATCAATATTTTCGACATATATCTCCCCAGGATTCGGCCGCCAGGCTTGCCTTTAATCTGTTTAAATTATCCTGTGATGACAATCGGATATTTTTATAGAGAGGTATAATTCCACTTTTCCTTTCCGTCAGTTCCACTTGTAATATTTGTAGCAGGTGATCAGAGATATGAGGCTGTACTGTTTTACAGTGAATGAAGTTCGCCAAGAAATTGGATGCCATATAGTCGATTGATGAAGATGACGTTCCATTTGTTGTAGTAAATATTCTAGTTGGTTCTTCACAGTGATCTTTAATAAAGTGCGATTTAAAAAGATCCTGCAATAGTTTATACCTTATGTCACTTTTTTAAGGCTATCTATGTTGAAATCTCTGCTTTGGTTAGTATTGTAGATAGGACCGATGACATTTGTTTGATGAAAGTTTCAATGTTGCCATTTGGTGGTCTGTAAGCTGTTATGACTGTTACGTTGGTATTATTTATTAATATTTGTACAGCGCAACATTCCAAATCCATTTCAATAATGTGATGACAAACAGCTGGTATAGCTTTAGCCTGACAGGTTTTTTTAGCGTATATGGCAGCTCCTCCATGAATGTGGCTTTTTCGACAGAAGTGTGATACAAGATTATAGCCCTCGAGGCTCATACCCCCAATACCCTCCTCTGATGCCCACGTTTCCGTGACGCAGAATATATAGATAGATAGATAGATAGAAAAGTCTTTATTTTAACCTCGGCGAAGGTCAGCAGAGCTGTTTACTTAACCGAGCATACATTATAAATTTACAAAACTTAACAAATTTGAAAAATACCTACATATTATGATTAGAATTCTAATTACATTTAATATATTATCTAGTAATAATTTAGAAATATGACAGTAACAGTTGACAAATAAATTCTAGCATGTATATAATAATGCAACACTATTTTAACTTATTTTGTATCTATTTATTTATTGATATTGACCTAGCAAGAAATATTTATATCTAGATTTAAATGAAAGTAAGCTTAGATTATCAAGCTTGTTGACCATGTCAGTATTGTATATTTTAGGAGCCAGATAAGAAAAACTGCGTTGAAAGAGGGCAGTTCGGTGCTTTGGTAGATTTAATAGATTATTAAAACGCGTTGTGCGATTATGCGTGGAATGTCGGAAATGAAGTTTCTGACGAAGATATTGAGGAATTCCACTTCCAAGTAACCGATGTAGGAAACAAGCAAAATGCAATTTTTGTCTATCCATGATTTTAAGCTCAGGCAGTTTATAGGTGACATGATCCCTTGCTCTCAGTCCGTAAATAAATCGAATACAGGAATTCTGAATTCGCTGTAGTTTATTCTTACATTGCAAATCTAGACACGGTCCATACACAAAGTTACAATAATTAGCATGAGAAAGAACAAGTGTTTCACAGAGGGTTTTTCTTAAATAAGGTCTCAAGATATTTTTACTTTTATAGAGATTTCTGAGAGAGAGATATGACTTTTGAATAACTTTACTCACTTGACTTCTAAACCTAAGTTTGGTATCAAATATAACACCCAAATTTTTATATTCTTGCACAACAGGTATCACGCTCCCAGCCATATCTACTTTCATATTTTCCATTGCCCATTCACTATCAGAACCAAAAAAAATAACTGCTGATTTGCTGGGGTTTAATTTTAAGACGCTGTTTAGAGAATAGTCATAAACTGATTTTAGACATTGTGTGAGTTTACCCCTTGCCTCAATAGCACTGGATTGATTAAAACTTATGCGTAATTGTGTATCATCGGCATACCTTTGCATATCACAGTCCTTCACATGTTGGTTCATGTCAATCGTATACACTACGAAAAGTAATGGCCCCAGAATGGAACCTTGTGGTATATGCGGCTTGTGTTCTTTTATGAATAGCTCCAGTAGGTTTAATTTGTTAAATATATTTTGTACATTCAAGTGCGCTACAATAAAGACATCGCCTGTTATTACTTTTGACGTAGGTACTGACTCTGGCGGGAATAAAAAATTTTGTGTTGTAATCGGATCCCTCTAGCCCTCGCTCAATATAGCTTCCTTTTCTTCGCCGTTTTCCTTCGATTTTGTTCCATTCTTAGTACTTTGCATCTGTTTTTTTTTTCTAAAGGTTGGTTATCTATTTTTGGTACTTCTGTTACAGAAGCAGAGTCAGTTGAAGGCGATAATTTTAGACTTAATAAATCGTCAATAATATTATCAATTTCCGATATAAAAAAAATTGTACTTACAATACTAAGCAGGCAGCAAAGAAGTTCATTCCTAGTATAAGAATCTAATTTTGGTTGGCAATATTGGTCCTTCCAAATATCCTGGTACTTGCGAAGCTGGACGATTTGGTTCTAGCTCCCGATGATTTGCTGATAGATGCGTAGCCACAGGTCCTCGATAGACTGGGGTTTTCGATTTTTGGAGATCCGCTCTGCTTTACCACCTCCACCAAGCACTTCACCAAAAATGTTCGTTTATCCGGTTAGTTCGTTTCGAAGAAATTTATACGTTCGATACGCACAAATCCCGAATAAATCCTACCACGACTGCGCCAATTAACTTTACTGAAGTCCAAAGTGTGTTTTAAAAAAGTTTTTATTTGACAACGAATGTTACAACATCGGTTTTTAATAAAAATTAGAATACAAAATTACGTGTTAAGACTTTAGATGTTATCAACTGACTGAATTGTTTTAATTTATAAAATAATGAAATAAAAATGAATAAGTGGTAGCAGAATTAGATATTGTCCATTCATGTTGTTTAGGGGTTAGGTGGTCAGATAACTCATGTGATGTGTTATACAGGGTCATTGGTATGTATGGAAACGGTCGATTAACTCTTAAAGTAAAACAGCTAGCAAAAAATAATTAAGACAAACGTTTTAGGGTCTTTTAAAGTCTATAAAAATTTTAAAAGAATAAGTATACAGGATCAGTCAGAAAGCCGTAGGAGAACAATGTTACCTTCTTTTTAATGGAACACCCTCTGTCTTAGAATATTTTTGGGTTAAGCATTAAATTACAATTATTTTTTAATAAATACATTATAAGTCTAAACCTAATAGTTTCCGAGATATCGACTATTGAAAAATTACATTTTTGAACTTTGACAGCCTCTAGCTTTCTAATGGCACGTCTCAGAGTAAAACGGCTTACATATCCCGATCTTAGTTTTTTATTATCTTCCTGCTGGTGTCAACTTCCGGTTAAACCGGATGTAACTCAAAAGCCGGAAATATAGTACTTCCGGAAGTTAAAATTTTTGGGAAGATAATAAAAAAGTAAGATAGGGACATGGAAACCATTTTTCTCTATAGCATAACATTAGAAAGCTAGAATCTGTCAAAGTTCAAAAATATAATTTTTCAAAAGTCGATATCTCCGAAACTATTAGGTTTAGACTTATAATACACTTATTAAAAAATAATTGTAATTTTATATAGAATCCAAAAATATTCTAAGATGTAGGGTGTTCCATTAAAAAAAAGTAACTTTTTTCTCTACGGCTTTTCGACTCATCCTGTATACTTATTTTTTTTTTTAATTCTAATACACGTCAAAACACCCTAAAACTTTTGTCTCAATTTTTTTTTGCTAGCTGTTCTACTTTAAGAAATAATCGACCGTTTCCATACATACCAACGACCCTGTATAGGGGGTCCGGCAACAGTGACTCGGGCTTTTATAGCTCCTAAACGAATAAAGTTAGAAATTTCATTCATATGCGGGCTCATACTGTATCATAGAATGTATTTCAGGAAAAAAATTTTGCATATACAGGGTTGCCCAAAAAAGTGTGGTAACATAATGTTGAATTTTTTTAAATGGGACACCCTGTATTTTCTTACATATTTTGGTTTGTATTATTACCCTTTATAAATATCTATAATTTTATGCAATTTGCTTTGGTAGTTTAAGAGCAATAAATTAAAAACTAAGATAAAAAAATTTAGCATCTCTGAAGAAAAACCAAAAACAAATCTGGAAACATTTTTGGTAATCACGGCATTGTAGGTACAGAAATAATGACAAGGAGTCCAGAGATACGATGAATTGAAGAGTTTTCATCAATTTTATACAGGTGTTCTAAATAAGGTTTCAAAAATGAGTCATTAAAAACTCATTTTTCTCAAATTTTCCACATGGAACACCCTGTATATTTTCAACTAATGTAACGTAGAATTCATAAACAAATATTTTTTGAAATACAAACATGTAGGTTTTTTCCAGCCGTTTACGAAATAATTGCAAATTTCGTAAATAATTCTGTTGTGTAAAAGTGTAAAAAGAACGTTTATTTTATCAATTAAACATATTATATGCCTAAACTAATATTATAAATTACAATAATTGTTCAAATTGTCTTTCATTTTGATCTGTGCATAAAAAAGTATTTACTTATCATATATATGATTAAACTTATAAAACATATTTAATTAAGAATGCTTTACCGTCTTGGTCTAAAAGTTTACTATACAATTCCATAGCCTCTATGATCAAATTTTACTATAATATCGTACAATTCTACCAAACTTTCCATTAAAACTTATTTCTACATTTAACGATCATTATTAAAAAGAATCAAATCAATCACACATATATGCCTATTACTAAAACCTAAATTACTGTGACTGCGGGACTGTGTGCCTGTGGCTACACAGTTGCGGGCTGTGCAACTCAGTGTCTACGAATTGCGGTACTGTCTGTGACGCCATGAGCTGCTTTTCATACTGGCTTCGTCATCGCTAAGTTTCTGGTTGCTACCTGACAATACGGGAGGTCTTGTATATGTCCAGCATGGGGATGCTTTTCCCGTACACTATCACACATCACTGACAACTTTCACTTTTCTCATGTAACCCTTAACGCCACTAACCAACGTAGGCTACGACTGGCAGGGTCGCCATGTGTTTTGTTGGTTCTTAATAAAACGGCAACTTGCTTCTATGAAATCAGCCTTGTATAATCTCTCTCATTAATCATCTTTAGTATTTTTATAAGTAAGATGTATATAAACATCACATATAACATTCACCATTATAGTTTAGATAATATCCTAGTTGATATATTAACAATCTAAAAGAAAATATGACGATAATATAATAAGTTCCGATGTGATTGTGATACTATAACTTAACTTACACCTACTTGAATCTACAGTAATAATGGTTGGAGATTCGCTTTGACATAACAAATAGTGTAATTGAAAATGTAGTCCATTTAAAGCAATATTCCTGTATAATGGTAATATTACTGATAAATTTACTTGTACTATTACCGAGGGGTGTCTCGCTACGGCAGTTGGTGTACAAATGTCTAGGCTTTATTATTTATGATACCTTTATGTTTTATTGATTTTTAATTATTTTTATCGGCAACCACTGGCAGTTATCAGCAATAACTGGCAATCATCTCATCGGACATCACTGGTAGTCACAAGCGATCAGTGGCAGTCTAGTGGCAATCATCGGCATTCATTAGCCAATATTTTGATCTGACCAATAAGGGCACATTATTTGGAATAACTACTTATTAAGTTATAGCCGCTTTGATGATATTCATTTCATTGCCACCATTAAGGACATACAGTAGATGATGCAGTGATTGCCGATGACTGCCAGTGATTCCCGATGACTGCCAGTGATTCCCGATGACTGCCAGTGATTCCCGATGACTGCCTCTGATTGCCCATGATACTAACTGTCAAGGATTGCCAGACACTGTAAAGAATTGCAGTGAGCCATAGCAATACGACAGACCCTAATAATTAAGCTTATATATCTAGTTCACAAGTTTTAAAATAATTCTGCCATTTATTTAGCCCATTCATCATCAAATTGAAAATGCTAAGACCCGCTCGCGGAATTCGTTTGGGTGAAATGGGGCCAGTAAAATATTTTTGATTTGAAAGTGTGACCTCATGATGATATATTTTTTTAGATTACATGCCATATATTTTTTTCTATATTTGAGTGTCTCTTATGGTTACCTACACCCTTAATATTTTATTGAAAAAAATTCTGTGATGTGAAAAAAAATTAAAACTAGAAAACAATAAGTTTAGCACCACTGCTGCACTGCACTGATTTAAAAGATTAATAAAAAATCCACATAGGGCCATATACAACTTATTGAATAAGGTCTGACAGTCTTGTGGCCAGTTGGCATAAAGGTAAATAAAAGGTAGAATTATTTTTATTAACGTCTGCCGTATCGCTACGACTCACTGCAATTCTCTGCAGTCTCTAGCAGTCCTTGAGAACCAGTGTTACTGGCAGTTATCGGCAATCACTGGCAGTTGACTGCAACAATCGGCAGTAGGAGTACAAATTTTACCTAGTGAGACACCCCTCGACTATTACTATAACTTAATTATAATGTTTTTCTCTATTACAGCATTGACGAACATCAAGATTGCAAATCCCAGATCCAACAGCAGCGTTATAATCGGGTTAGTCAGAAACTTATTGTGAACGTTGAGAATGACTTGGGGATATTTGGGCAAAGCAATTTAAACAAGCACCGCCTTCGTAAGGATTCAGAGAACGATAAGTTTAAATGTGATCAGTGTGATTTTCGAAGCATTTGGAAATGTGCTTTAAAGAATCACCTTCTCCTGCACATGGATCCAGTAAAAGGTAATTTATTTAAATGTGGTTATTGTGATTTTCGAAGCATTTGGAAATGTGCTTTAAAGAGGCACCTTCTCGTGCACACGAATCCAGCAGAAGTTGAATTATTTAAATGTGATAAGTGTAATTATCGAACAATTGGGAAAGATTATTTAAAGAGGCACCTTCTCGTGCACGCGAATCCAGCAAAAGTTAATTTATTTAAATGTGATAAGTGTTATTATCGAAGCATTCGGAAAGCTGATTTAAAGAAGCACCTTCTTCTGCACATGGATCCAGTAAAAGTTAATTTATTTAAATGTGGTCAGTGTGATTATCGAAGCATTCGGAAAGCTGATTTAAAGAAGCACCTTCTACGGCACATGGATCCAGTACAAGTTAATTTATTTAAATGTGATCAGTGTGATTTTCGAAGCATTCGAAAAGGTACTTTAAAGACGCACCTTCAGGTGCACACGAATCCAGCAAAAGTTAATTTATTTAAATGTGATCAGTGTGATTTTCGAAGCATTCGAAAAGGTACTTTAAAGACGCACCTTCAGGTGCACACGAATCCAGCAAAAGGTAATTTATTTAAATGTGGTCATTGTGATTTTCGAAGCATTTGGAAATGTGCTTTAAAGAGGCACCTTCTCGTGCACACGAATCCAGCAGAAGTTGATTTATTTAAATGTGGTCAGTGTGATTATCGAACTAATAGGAAAGATTATGTAAGGAGGCACCTTCTCGTGCACGCAAATCCAGCAAAAGTTAATTTATTTAAATGTGATAAGTGCAATTATCGAACTATTGGGAAAGAATATTTAAAGAACCACCTTCTTCTGCACATGGATCCAGTAAAAGTTAATTTATTTAAATGTGGTCAGTGTGATTATCGAAGCATTCGGAAAGCTAATTTAAAGAAGCACCTTCTCCGGCACATGGATCCAGTATAAGTTAGTTTATTTAAATGTGATCAGTGTGATTATCAAAGCATTCGGAAAGGTGATTTAAATAAGCACCTTCTCCGGCACACGAATCCAGCGAAAGTTAATTTATTTAAATGTCATCACTGTGATTATCGAAGCAAACAGAAAAGTAACTTAAAGACTCACCTTCTACGACATAAGGATCCAGGTGCGGTCAGTATCCGTGATCGTTTAAGTAATTACTAATTAAATGAATTTCCATAATCTCCATTGACAACTTAACTCTATCTCACTTAAGGTTTTATTTTTGACAAGTTTTATATCTTTTTGGTTAATTCGAATTTATAAATAATAATGTCTGATTATGGTCCAAGTTTTCAATGTCCTGTAAACTCTACCTACTAGATTTTTTTTAAGGATAGCATTGATGGCACAATTTTTGTCATGGGAGTTATATGTTGCTGTTATTACTAACAGGACATTGAGGATTTTGGGCCTTAAGTAAAATCAATTAGTAAAGTTAAATTGAAAGAAGTTAAAATACACTGATCAAAACGAAAAAGAAGCCACTTAAGGCCCGGTACAGACACGCGTTTTTTTGCCGCGCGGTGCCGCGGCGGCACCGCTATTGCGGTCTGTGATACAACTGGTGCATGTTGCAATGCACACATGCCTCCGGCGACGTTGCGGTAACGCGCGTTCGTTTTGCGTGCATTTTGTGCCGCCACTCCCCACGGGAACGCAGCGGCGCCGCGCACGCAAAAGCGGCCCGTTAGTTCATTGTTGTAAGTAGAACGAAACAGACGTGCGGTGTTTTGTCGCCGAAATGGCCGGCAATTTAGAAGAAATTGATATTGAATTGTTCATCGGTGCAGTGCAGGAGCATCCTGCAATTTGGACTGTTGCACTGGAAGATTACCATTACCGTAATAAGAAGAGAAATGCATGGACAATAATTGGGCGTCAATTTCAAGAAGGATTTGCTGAGCTGGAGGACAAAGAAAAGAATTTAATATGTAAGTGCAATATTGTTATTTATTATTTATTACAAAAATGACAATATCTGTGAACAAATCCTTAGGTCAAATATATTGTAAGTAAAAGAACATTAAATAAAGTTTGTTTGCCATGAGACGCGGCCAACATCAGAAACAAAATAATCAGCCAAATTGTTTCTAGCTTGAGTATACTGAGTAGGTGGTCGTGAGGATCCGATGGTATCTGTCACATCAATAAACCCTGGTACACTTAATGCATCTTGCAAGTCGAACCCATCTCTATCTCTTACAAAATTATGAAGAGCACAACAAGTCTTTATTATAACTTTGGCAAAGTCCAAATTTGCATTGATAGCTTTATGGAAAATTTTCCATTTATTTGCCAGTATTCCAAATGTACTCTCTACATTCCTGCGGGCCCGAGACAATCTATAATTAAAAATCCTTTTCGTGTCTCCCAAAACTTTGCCACTGTAAGGTCTCATTATGTGTTTGGATAAGGAAAACGCTTCGTCGGCAACAAAGATGTAGGGCATGTTTGGACCAGCTGTTTGTGGAAGAGACTGAGCATTCGGAAGATTCAGTTCATTATTTTCGAGCCTCCTATAAAAGTCACTTCCTTCAAAGATAGTGCTGTCAGAGTCTTTTCCAAAAGCACCAATGTCAATGTAAATAAACTTATATTTTGCGTCAGCAATAGCTAGTAATACTATCGAATAATAATTCTTGTAGTTATAAAAAAGCGATCCACTCATCGCTGGTTTTCTAATTCTCACATGCTTGCCATCTATGGCACCCAAGCAATTTGGGAACTGAGTACGGTTTTGAAACCCTTCCGCAATTTCTTTCCACCGATCTTCTGTTAATTCCGGAAAAGTCTCTTCTTTTAAAGTAGCCCAAATCGCTCTGCAAACTCTTCTTAAAATGTATCCTATTGAGTGTCCAACTCTATATGTTAGATGCAGGTCCACCTGATCCCATTCACTTCCCAAATACCTGTAAAAACCTTTTTTTTTAGTATACGAATAATATTATACAGTGTGCTGCTTAAGTATGAAATATATTCAATAATTAAGTTATTTATATTTTTCAGGCAAATCGGTCGGACAGGTCAAATTTTATTTTATCTTCCGCATATTTAGACATTTTCAGTAATGTACAGGGTGTCCTAATTTCATGTACGACTGGCACTACCATTTTTTTTTATGAAACCACCTGTTTCGTTTGACATACTGGTGAATATATTCCATACTTTAGCAGCACACTGTTTAGTAGTTGCACAACATTATATTTTGTTTATTTTCAGGCAACACATTGATAAAGAAGTGGAAAAACATAAAAGATAATTTTATGAAAAGTGTAAAGAAGAAAACCAAATCCGGACAGGCTGCCGACTCAGGAAGACGGTACATATATGCTCGGCAATTATCGTTTTTGCAACAGGCCGGTGCCACAACAGACACTCAGTCCAGCGTAGCAGTCGACGACGCTGAAGAGACTCTGGAACACGAAGAAGCAACTCATGAAACCCTAACTAGACAAGCAGAGGTCCTGCGGCCTCCTCGTTATGAACCCCGCAGATCAAACAAGCGTAAACGTGATGTAGAGGCCCAACTGATAGAGTTTATGAAGGCTCCAATTCCGCCTACAACTGTAACTGCACCTCCAGAAATCAATCCGGATAGAAGTTTTTTTGAAAGCCTTCTTCCATCCGTGAGTGCTTTCACTGAAGACCAGAAGCTGGAGTTTCGTTGTGAAGTACTGAACACCATAAAGCGTTTAAGAATGTCTCAACAAACTACACAGTTTAACCCGCAATTTAATGTGCGTCAACAGGAAATGTACACTGGATATGCATCAACCATTTCTCCGCATCAACCACAGCCCCATCCACAAACAGCAGTAAACTTTTATCCCCTAACTCCATCCCACCAACATGTTCCTCGGCTAACAGAACTCCGAACAGTCTCCTTTCCGACACCTCATGTAGCATCTGCTACATTGCCTCAACCCTCTCCTACGTGGTCTCAAACCTCTACTACATTGTCTCAGCCCTCTACTAGTGGTCTAAATACACAACCAACCTCTCCATCATATAGTTCCGTAAGCCAGGACTTTGACCGTGAAGAAGAGATTATTGACCTGTTCAGCGGCAGCGAGGTGGCTTAACAGAAATATATTGTGTTCTAGAATGTTTATTTCAATAAAATAGCTTAAATGGTTTATAATCTGGTCACTTTATTTTTGTCTGTTCCCAAGTAGCACCATATATTATCATTAACTGATTATATACCTTCATGTTACCTTCATTTTTATTTATGCAGTAAAACTCGTTCTCATCAAAAACCAACACCGGTACAAACTTTACCAGTACGTAATAAAAGTGAAATTAAATGGATTTTTAAGAGCAATTATTGCAAATTAGTTACTATTTTTGGTCAGTATGGCTACTTTCTGGCCCGAATATGACACTTTCTGCTACTTGGGTTGATTTACAGGAATTATGGAATTAACTTTATAAAGTAAACTTACTTCAGAGTTATAGCCAACATTTCCACTGGAGGAATCGAGCGTCTCATTGGTGTATCTTGGGATTTGATCTTGTCGGTGATTCTCCTCGCAAGCTCATCAAATGACTTCACACTCATTCGGAACTCTTTAAAAAACTTATCTGAATTGTCTCTGAGATCAAAAAAAGAGGTAACAAATCTGCCTCTTGTGAGCCGTAACTCAGTATATGGATGCATCCAATAGCGTCTATTGATCTTCCTAATAAACATTTTGTATACAAGAAATGCAAAAATTACACGTTTTCTGCGGACAACTTCTATCTCCGACGACATAATGCGAACTGGCGTCATTTCGCCTCTAGTGTGTGTATAATTTTGCCGCAGCCGCTGCGGTGCCGCCGCGGCACCGCGCGGCAAAAAAACGCGTGTCTGTACCGGGCCTAAATGTTCGTAGATTTGAAGAAATTCTCTTTATGATTATAAAATCATGTTTTGCTTTTTTATCGAATACAAGAAAAACAAAGATAAGAACTAATTTTTTTCTTTCATTTATGAAAACCATATGTATACTTTTTAGTTTTTACTTAATGCAATAAACAATTTATATTTCCCTATATTTGACATTGATTTCTTTATTCAAATCAAAAACATCAAAATCTTAGATCTCGGATTAAAGAAGGAGGGCGCGAATCTCAATTCTCTGTTCCTTGATAAAACAGAAAAGTTCAGAAGCGCACACGTTTTTATTTACACAGATGCATCAAAAAGAGGAAGTAGGGTGGGTTTTGGAATACATATTCGGAACATTAACTACAACTTTTCCTCTAGACTACCAGCCACATTTAGCATCTGTACGGCTGAAGTAGTAGCCATACACGAAGCAGTTAAAGTCGTTATTAGTAGGAATATTGCTAAGTCTATAATTTTTTCAGATTCATTAAGTGCAATTCAAAAAATAAACAGATCTAAGATAGATCCCTGGAATAATTATATTAGTGTAAGAACCAAAAGGATAATAATATTAGCACAGGGGTTGGATGTAAGCTTGTCGTGGATACCTGGACACGCTGATATCAAGGGCAATGAAGAGGTTGATACAATACCTACTAACTTTCTTATTTTAAATGCAACACCCTGTATATTATTTAATTTTTGAATTCTTCAGAAAATTTTAGACATATTTCATGTCCAGGGTCTTCCAACGAGGACTGAACAGGGGCTCATTTTTGAGCTTCCTTGTATTTAAAGAAAAATCCAAAATAGCCAATTGATGTACTTTTTCCTGCAGAATTCAAAAATGAAACCAAAAATTTATTTGAACCAGAAACAAAAGAGTTACGCTATGGATAAGGTGTTTTTTAAATGGAACATAGCTTTTTTTATACGATTTTTGGAACGAGTGATTTTTTTTTTGTCCGTTCTGATTAAAATATTTAATATTGTGACAGCTATTTTTATTAAATTTTAATGTTTTATCCAGTATAATTTAACTTTAACCTGTTTGAAACATACACTAGGTAATAAAGGTATATAATCACCTTTGAATCCTTCAAAGTCAAAAAAGTTGACAAATTTACTATAATATTGCCGAAATGAAATATTCATTAGATGAGAGATTGTAGATTGTTATCTTGTTCTACAAATGCCAATAAAATGCAAGAGAAGCAAGGAGAAGATTTATTGCAAATTTTCACAGAAATATATCCGTCAATACTATTCTAAGGATAAAGAACTTATTTGAGGAAAATAAAACATTACATGACAGAAAAAGAAATCCAGAAAGGAATAGAAATCGAGACCGTGCCATTGTGAATTATTTTCGACTGAATCCAACCAAATTAATTTCGGACGCAGTTCGGGACGTTCAATACGGCGGCGGTGTAAGACGCAGAAGAGTTACCCAAGGAACTGTTCACAGGACTTTAAGAAATCATAAATTTAAGTCTTATCATATCCTTCCACTTCAACATCTAACACCGGCACAAAAAGAACTTCGCTTCCAATTTATTTCCCAAATTGTGATTCGGAAAGAAAACGAAGACCCTAATTTATTCAGAAATATCTTATGGACTGACGAAGCCACATTCACAACATTGGGGGTTTTCAATAGACATAATAATCATCACTGGGCAGTTGGAAATCCAAGAAAATTTCAGACAATTAAATTTCAAGGAAGGACTTCAATCCATGTTTGGTGTGGCATAAAAAATAATAGAATTTTGGGGCCAATTTTTTTTAACGGGACTTTAAATGGACAGAGATACTACTTCTTAGAAAACGAAATTGAGAACTTTTTGGAAGATTTACCATTGAAAGAATATCAAAATTTAATTTGGCAACATGATGGGGCTCCTCCGCATGCCGTGCGTGAGGTTACTCAATATTTAAACGGACGCCATGAAGAATGGATTGGTAGAAATGGAACCTATGCTTGGCCGCCCAATAGTCCCGATTTGTCAATATTAGACACATTTCTTTGGGGCCATTTAAAGAACGTGGTATACAAGCAGCGAAACCACGATATTGAAGAGATCATGCAGAAAATTGTGAATGAAATAAATCGCCTTAACCAGGAAAATCACAGTATAACAGCAAGTTTGGAAAGGCTACAAAGAGGTTATCGCACATGTTTCGAGAACAACGGAGGTCACATTGAACAATTAAATTATTAATGTTTTTTTTTTTTAAATTAGTATAGAGTTGGATTTCTTTTTCTGTCATGTAATGTTTTATTTTCCTCAAATAGGTTCTTTATCCTTAGAATAGTATTGACGGATATATTTCTGTGAAAATTTGCAATAAATCTTCTCCTTGCTTCTCTTGCATTTTCTTGGCATTTGTAGAACAAGATAACAATCTGCAATCTCTCATCTAATGAATATTTCATTTCGACAATATTATAGTAAATTTGTCAATTTTTTTGACTTTGAAGGATTCAAAGGTGATTATACCTTTATTACCTACCTAGTTTATGTTTCAAACAGGTTAAAGTTAAATTATACTGGATAAGACATTAACATTTAATAAAAATAGCTGTCACACAAAGTTTTGAAGGTGGTACGTAAGGCCTTCCCTGATCTGCCCAGAGTGAGTTGTATAGCTTGATGTTAGTATTTAATAACTCTCTCTTTTTTTTTTGTTTTGATTTCAGGATTTTCCGCTTAGGATCATTACCATAGTGGTTCGGGAAGGGGAGGAATGGCCCCCCATTCGGCCTTCTAAATTTAAAAATGTTTACTATGGTCGGCTGGGAGGCCGAACCGTTTATGTATATGCTCGGGCGACGTTTCGTTGCCCGACCATACATGTTTATTTTTAAGAATAAAGTTGTTAATTTATAAGGCTACTGGATTTTTTTGTTTTTATTATTTTTAGTTATTCCTATAGGATTACTTTTTATTACTACATTTGGCAACTGTGTCGGTTGTACTTGCCTTCATTGTATTATTTCCGTCTGGGTTGTTTGGCCTCTGTGTTCGTGCGCATTTAGTTCTCTTAGTAGACAGCTGATTGATGTCCCCGAGGTGTGTTCTAGATTTTTTGGGATTTCTAGGACCAGAGTTGTTTGACCTCCTGTTTCTAAAGGTAGAGATTGTTCTTGGTGGGAGTTGGCCGCTGTTTCAGGTAAGCCTATATATTTTTTTATTATGAACTTTGTTATTTTGAAAGCGATATATCGTCGCCTCAGAGCAACAGTAGGACATGTAAAAAAAATTGGTTGAGAAAAATGCAAATAATAATTTGACGGGAATTCAATGTTTAATAACTTTTTTCTTTTTTTATGATTTTAAATGAAATTTTGGTTAGTTGCATAGGATTTTGGGCTTCATATGAAAGTACCAACTGACAAAAAAAATAGTAAATAGATTTAAAGAAAAATTGTATGACCTACTGTTGCACCCAAAAATAATTAATTTTCCACAGATATATTTATAATTTTATTAGATATCCTAGTGTAACACCAAACATGTTTGCAGTTTTGTTATAATTTTTTACCTTGTTAATACAAAAATTAAACGAAATTAAATATTAAAAGTTTTTAATAGAAAATAATACAAATAAGAAAAAATAAACTCATCAGAAACTGAAATCAATAAAAGTTACGATAATCATAATTAATCAGAATCATCGTTAGGGATACTAGCGGATGCTGATAACGATTTAAAAAAATTATGGTGCTTCTTTGGGATTAGATTATCATTGCATAAACTAAGTAAGTCCTTTTTTTTATTTATCGGGATTGGCGGTGCTGGTTTTGTTGCTCGCTGAGTCCTAGTTTTTTTTCTAATATCAATAATGTTAAATTCTTCTTGTTTGTAAGAAGTTTTGTAAAAAATTTTGCTTGGTTCATTGTTCTTTACTTTAATTATTTTAATATGATTAAATATTACTTTTTCGCCTTTTTCGTTTACATTAAAGTTTGTTCCCATTAATGTGGATACTTTTTCCAATCAAAAAATTCTTCAGTTGACATCTCATGAACTTCATATGGTTTGCCTTTTTTTTAGCTGATTTAGCAATGGTTACTAGTTCCGAGGGAACATAAAGCGGGCCATTTTTAAGTACTCTTGATCTTTCTTTTTCAATGCAGGAATGCATTGAATCGCCTTCATTTTCTGTGTGTCCAATAATAAGGTATTTATGGCTAATTTCTTCTATGTCATATTTTTCCACAGTGTATAAATACATAGCCATCAAAAATTTATTTTTATTTTGTGCTGTACAATTATCACTGTAGAATACAACACTTTTTCCTATGCCATACTTTTTTAAAAACTGAAATACACAAGTGGATATTTCACTGGCCCCTCTTTTGGCCTCCCCTTCATGCCACATGTAGCAAAACCCAGACTTTTCCTTTATATTAAAAATCGTGAAATTAAAAACATTAAGTTTACTTTTATAGTAAAAAGTCGACACATTACCATTAGGCAGTGGAGTAACAGCTTGTAAATCATATGAACATAACAAGACGTTATTATTGTCATCCTGCAAGGCCAACTTTTTATTTTTTTCCTTTTCCAGACGAGACAAAACCTTTTCTTCTTGATGCATGTCGAAATGTTCTTTATTGGCTTCTTTTTCTTCAACACTTAAATTTTTAAACGTCTCGCAGACTGAACATAAATCTTTCTTTGGCTTAAAAAAACCCAAATTAAACTTTGTATTAAAAATATCTGAGTAAATGTGTTGCTTAACAAAAGGTTTACCATCGCCTATGCATTTTTCCTTATACAACCTGTACATAATGCTTAAGTTAAGCGATCCTTCCAAAAACTCTCGTTCTGTGGAACTCCTACAATAATGGGACTCTGTCCTCGGAAAACTATTTATATGGTATATTACACATTTAATCAAATTATCATCAATTTTATTTGTTCGATTTAAATGTGTGCCCCTTTTTTCTTTTTCCAAAAATCCAAATTCATTTAATTTTTTCAAAACTGTATCAATAGAACAGTTAGAAACATTTAAGGTATTTTTAAAGAAGAACTTACACACCCTAACTCTTTCATTATTGACATTAAAAAAGTATGTGCATGTAAATGTTTTCTTTTTGTATTGCTTTTCCGGTTTGTTTGACTTTTTTTCAATGTGTCGAGATAAAAACTCTCTTTGAAGAGTCTTATCAGCAAGCTGGTAATAGGCGCTAAGTATTTCTTGCCTACTAATTTCGCTAACCTTCTCAGAACATTTAAATAAACATGTTTTACCACAAGCTTCCAATACAGATTTAGCTTTGTGCGGCTTTCCAAGTCTGGAAATATATTCCTCTCCAGAATTAATTTTTTGTTTTTTTAACGTCTTTTCCATGTGCCCATCTTTTTAAATCGCTTTTTACTTTTTTGGCGCTGATTGACTCCTTGTATTTCCTCCACATGTAATTCGTCATTTTCACCATTATTTCCTCCTGTTTCTTTAATATCTATTTTATTACCGCTTGTTTCTACTTCTGCTATTTCATCAATCTCTTTATTATTCATTTCGTCATCAGTTGGTAAAAAATCTGGATCTTGCACGCTATCATCGGCTGAAAAATCACTTGCACTTTCCTCAAAACTATATCTCATATTATTTGGATCATCACATATTTTACTTTCCTGATCTTGGGAAACGGACATTGTTACAAGTTCCGTCAGTTTATTGTTTTTTAGTTCTTCTATAAACGTTTCACTTTGGTTAACCACATAAGGAGCTGCCTCTAAATGCAATAAAACTGACATCTCATTATTTTCATCAAAGTTTTGGTTCTCCAACCACTGTGGTGCTATATTTTGATTCTGTTGTTCACTTGGGGTAGATACTTCAGCTGGAATTTCAATAGCTAGAACAATAAATAAATTAATTATAATTAGTAATTTAATTTCGCTTGAAGCAAAGTATTTTGGAAATTTTTTATTGTGGCAACATCGCAGTGTTTACCTACAAGTTTCAAAATGACTAGCTCGTTCGCTCTGGTAAAACAATTAATGAAGTATACCAAACATAAGCAAAAACTTACGGTTAATTTCCGTTAGTTCATTGTTTTTTAGTTCTTCTATAAATGTTTCACTTTGGCTAACTACATTGGGAACTGCCTCTAAACACGATGAAACTGACGACTCATGGTTTTTACCGAATTTTTGGTTTTCCAACCGCTCTGCTATATTAGTATTATTTTGATTCTGTTGCAAACTTGGGGTAGATGCCTGAGCTAGAACTTCCATATTATCTAGAACAATAAAAAATGCATAATAATAATAATTTTTGAATGTGCAGGTGGATGAGAGTGCAAGCTGTCTGAGGGTGTAATCTGTTTTAATTTATCTTCTGTCGCTGTTGGATAACAACAAAAACTAACGGTCTGATTAATTGTGCAATCCTCCTTGCTGAAGTGTTGTTCCGTGTACCGGTGCGGCGGACCAGACAGTTACAATTATTTTTTGAACAAACACATAGAACAAACTATGGCCGTAACGCCTTTGTGGAGAGAATGCTTAATAATTACAACGCCAATTTTTCCAACTGTGATATATTTAAAATTACTCTTTCAGCACTGAGGAGATTGTAAAAAACGTTTGTCATGTTTGTTGGACTGCGTTATTTTTTTTTTTATGTTTATGTTTGTTTTTATTTTATTTCTGTAATCTGTAGGTGTACCAATTAGAATTTATAGATTCTGTAGTGTACTGTTGCTAAATAAATAAATAAATAAGAAATATACCCGCATCCATTTATAGAGCGACCCGAGCTATTCATCAGAGAGCTGACTTGTGTTTAGAAATAAACGGTGGCATTTTTGAAAACTATTAGACCTAGCCTACTTATATATTGTTTACCCCTGAATTTCGGTAACGGTCGGGAATAGGACCCATGTTTATAGGAACTTTTATGTTTATTTTGTGTCCTCGAATACGTGCCTAAAATATTGACATTTCCTCCTGAATCACCCTGTATACAGGGTGTTTCATTAAGGTCGGCCACCGGCCATATCTCGGAAACTACTGGGCATAGAAATTCAGGAAAAAAAAATCATTACTAAAGTGGCCATGAGAAAATCCTGGAAATAACTTTTAAGCTCCGCATTTTGCCGCAAGGGGCACAATTGAAAAGTAAATTTTAAAATTTTAGATATCTCCGAATATTCCGCTCACGTATAAAGAATCCCACAAGGACAGTGGTATTTTCGAAAACTTACAGCGGATATACAAAATCGAAAACACCAAAACGAAAATACCACTTGTCAGTGTCACTTTGTTGCGAAAATACCACTGGTCAGTGTCACTTTGTTGACAAATTTCTATTTATTATTTCAAAGTTGACAAAATGAATGTTTTTGGATTCGTGAAATATTCCTTTAAATACCATGCGTGCTTTAAAACTAACCGGATAATTTTTCACTTATACGTGTTTTCTTTACAAATTTCACTCGTCCTTCGGACTCGTGAAATTAAAGAAAACACGCATTCGTAAAAAATTATCGGTAATTTTAAAGCACTCGTGGTATTACACCCGAAAATTCCACATCAAGGTATATCTTTGATAACACCATTAAGAGTGGGGGAGCTGTTGAAAGTGTAATAATTTAAATCGCTGTAACTTATAAATGACTTATCCGATTTTAGCAAACTAAAGATTGTGCAATGCAATAATAACAGATTTTTTTATTTTACTCCGAAAACTTAAATCATACGGTATAATTATGACATCACAATCGGAAAGTAGATTAAGTTTGCTAGAAAAAAAAACGTAAAACCTGCAGTTTGATACCTCCGTTCGTTTGAAAGTCATTGCCAAAAGAATAATTTTTAAAACTTTAAATGAAGAAGCGATTGTTTTTATAGTTTCTTAGTCGATCATTCCATGACAGAAAATATTTTTAAACATTATGGTTGTGTAGGTTTGCCACTAATTATTCCAATGGCCCAGAAACCACTCTAGAATTAATAGTAGGTATAATCATGGAAAACGTGTAATTTAGGCGTAACTCTAATAATATGGTGTTTTAAAAAATAAATCTAGATTGCTGTGAAATAAAATCGGAAGATTTCCATGGAAATAAACAAATGGGAATAGTTGTCAACTGATTTCATTTTGTAAGGTGTTATGTTGACAAAAGTTTCTCCTTAATTCGTCTTGAATTTCTTGATAAAAATTTGCGATACATGCCCTTCAAAAATGGCTTATACGAATGCCCAGGCTTACGATATGCTTGCCGTATATTTTGAATGTTTTAAAAATGCGCCTATAGCGGAACGCGAATATGCTGCCAGATATCCTGAACGAAGGCACTATGGTAGAAGAAGAGTATTTCGGCGACTGGCAATATGTTTAAGGCAAGCGGGAAGTGTACGACGCATTCCCGTTCCTATCGGAAGACGTCCAGTAAGGAATGAGGACAATATTATAAACGTTCTTGCGTGCGTGGAAGTCGAACCGCATTTAAGCATAAGAGAAATTTCGTTAGACCTAGGCATAAGCTGCACTGCAGTGTTTCGAATTTTTAGGGATTTTAAGCTGCATCCCTATAATGTAGTTTTATATCAGGCCCTATCAGAAACTGATTTTGACAGACGACTCGACTATTGCTATTGGCTAAGAGAGATGTGTAGCGAGAATCCTCAATTTCACCCACAAGTTTAATGGATTGATGAAGCCACTTTCAGTAGCCGTGGCAGAGTTAATTTACAAAATATGCACTATTGGTCACAAGCAAATCCTCATTTGATGCGCGAAGTGGATCACCAAAATAGGTGGAGTGTAAACTTGTGGTGCGGAGTGTTAGGACACAGAATTATCGCACCGTTTATTTTTAATGCTCATCTAAATGGCGAATATTACTTGAACTTTTTACAAAAGGACTTGCCTATCCTTTTAAAAGATGTTCCTATTGGTCTATAAGAACATCCATGTGGTATCAACATGATGGATGCCACATGTTAGATACCCAAATCGCTGGATTGGCAGGGGTAGTTTGTTTGCGTGGCCACCTAGATCCCCAGATTTAACTGTGTTAGATTTTTACTTGTGGGGACGAATAAAAGACATTGTTTATAAAACGCGACCAACTACACGAGACAACATGATGAGTGAATTGAAAATGCAATAAATTCAATTTCACAAGCTGAAATTGAAACATCTGTCTCTAGTTCTAGACCAAGAATTAATCGTTGTATTTTGCAAAACGTAGGTCATTTTGAACATTTATGAAGTCTTTCAATTGTTTCCTTAAGAAGTTTTCCATGACTATTATATTTCGATTGTTTCCTTTAATAGTTTTCCATAATTATTCCAATACCGTGTTGGCCTTGAAACACGCTTCAAATTTTGTCTTACATGATTTGGACTAGTCCTAAGCCTAGATATAAAGTGTCGATAAAGTGTGAAGGAAGGCACGGAATATGACAAATCAAAACCCGTTATTACTAAATCAACCTACACACCTACGAAACTATAAAAACAATCGCTTCTTCATTTAAAGTTTTAAAAATTAGTCTTTTGGCAATAACTTTGGAACGAACGGAGGTATCAAACTGCGGATTTTACGTTTTTTTTTAGCAAATTTCATCTACTTTCCGATTATGATGTTATAATTATACCGTATGATTTAAGTTTTCGGAATAAAATAAAAAAAAACTGTTATTATTGCAAATTGCACCCTTTAGCACTTTTATTGAGAACTATCATGGACCACCGATACGATGGTTAAAAGTACTTACATTTCACTACCAAAAAATCGTTAGTTTGCTAAAATCGGATAAGTCGTTTATATGTTACAGCGGTTTAAATGATTATACTTTCAACAGCTTCCCCCACTCTTATTAAAGTCGGTACGCCAATGAGCCTAGGACCAATATGATGCATAATTGTCCAAGCCTTTTAATGGTGCTATCAAAGGTATACCTTAATGTGAAATTTTCGGAGATATCTAAGATTTTAAAATTTACTTTTGAATTGTACCCCCTTGCGGCAAAATGCAGAACTTAAAAGTTATTTCCAGGATTTTCTCATGACCACTTTAGTAATGAATTTTTTTTCTGAATTTCTATGCTCAGTAGTTTCCGAGATATGGCCGGTGGCCGACCTTAATGAAACACCCTGTATTAGAAAAAATATTGACAAGGCAAATCACTAAATTTTAAATATTTGATATCTTTACTCAAAAATAATTCGTTTTTTCATATCCCTTGGAGCTTGGAGTGCCTTTTCCTGTGGAGGTTGGTGACCATTCCGCAATCCGGAAAATTCATATTAATTTGTTGAATAAGAAAAAAAGACAGTTGTAATGAAATAAAAAAAAGATTTATTGAAAATTTTCTTAAGTTTTCCAAAGCACATTATATCAAATCGGAATGTATTTATTTGTCATATAATTCAGTAATATTATGAACTAAAGCAAGGTTCAAGGCCACAATGGATCTTGCAAGATCTGTGTGTGCACTATTGTTATCTTAAATATTTCTATCCTTATTTACAAATGAAAAATATAACAAATCCATCATACATTTTGACTGGGTACATTCATGTTAAAATCGGAAGACAAAACCAAAAACAATAAAAACAGATATCTAAAATAGTGAAAGATCTTTAGTCAGACTATTAAGTGATAAATGTATACAATCAAAGAAAATGATAATATTAATATAAGGTGAGATGGGGTAAGTGTAGACCTGGGGCAAGAGTGTAGCTTCTGCATAAACTTAGTTTTATCATAGGTATTGCAGCTCCATCTAGGAAAATATGTTGTAAATATCGAATTTAACTTCCCTAATATGACACCGCTATTACAGACTTCCAGGTAATATTTTATTTTTAGGGTTATGTTTTGTTGTCACAAATTTATTTCCGCGCAAGTGATATGCGCAGTAACAAATCAGTGTTCATCGGGTTGCTAATAAAAGAATTATACGATTTTAAGTTTTTTAGAGGAAGTTAAGGTAAAAGACTATATAAATAAGTAAATATTTTTTTTCAAAGTCGTATTAAACTCCAGTTTTTTCGATACTACACACTTGCCCCGTAAACTTTTTACCATGGGGCAAGTGTATAGTAAAAAAGGCGGTTAAGTGTATAGTACTGTACACTTGCCCCGACTTATTTTTTAATTTTTTATTTCAGGTCATAGCGGTACGAAATCGGCAAATATGGTAAGAGTTTATAAAAGGAAATCTAATCGCTGTACAAAATACACGGGGGCTGATCTTGCTAAAGCTCTGGAGGATGTGGATCGAGGCATTATGACAGCATATGCTGCTAGCAAAAAATATAATATACCAGAATCAACTTTAAGTGCGCGTCGAAGGGGCGCTCGAGGCAAGAAAAGTGCAACTATGGGAAGGGGCCAAGCAATTCCACAAGAGGACGAAAATAAATTAGTCGAATGTATTGCGACGATGGAAAAATGGGGATGGGGGCTAACAAGAGCGGAAATTATACAAATTGTTGGTGAATATGTTAACAGAAATGGTCTAACAACTCCGTTTAAAAATGGCTATCCTGGCGAAGATTGGTTCTTGAGTTTTTGTCGGCGGCATAATCTCTCAATAAAAAAACCACAATCAGTGGAGTTTGCAAGAAAAAGATGTCTTGACCCGTTTATAATTCAGGACTACTTCACCCTTTTAAAAAAATTTATCCACGATTTAGACCTTCATAACAAACCAGCACAAATATGGAATCTAGACGAAACCAATTTCGGACTTGATCCATCTAAAACAAAAGTAGTGGGAAAGAGGGGATTACCATCTTCCCGAACAACAGCGGGAAGCGGGCGTGAAAACACGTCAGTATTAATGGCTGCCAATGCTGCCGGTCACAAGGCACCACCTCTAATTATTTTTAAGGGAAAGAACATTTGGAATGAGTGGATTGCAGGCCCAAATGAGAGCTATCCAGGAACCAGCTATGCTGCAACAGCTAATGGTTGGATGGAATCCGATGTGTTCCTAAACTATTTTCAAAAAACATTTCTAGAGGCTGTGGGACCTGATAGACCCGTTTTGTTAATATACGATGGTCATGTGTCGCATATAGATCGTCGTCTTATTAAATCTGCTATTGATAACAACGTTACTATAATAAAGTTACCCCCACACTCTAGTCATCTTCTTCAACCACTCGATCTAAGCGTCTTTAAATCATTAAAAGCTAAATGGGATACATTATTGGTAAAATGGCAAAGACATCATGAAGGTCAGCGGATTCCAAAAAAGATGTTTAGCAAACTGCTAGGAGAAATTTGGTTACAGCTTCAACCTGAAATAATAAGAAATGGCTTTCGTAAAGGGGGAATATACCCATTTAATTCAGAAGTAATATCAAAAGATAAATATGATCCTCTCGCACACAAGCGATGGGAGGAACGTAACAACCTACAACCTGAAATTCCATCCACATCACTAATAAACCCGGACGATGCTACATTACCACAAACTAATCTTCATTCAGATGATCTTCCTTCAACATCAACATCAACGCCTACTTTCAACCAGAGTACCTGTTCATTTGAAGAATTACTCTTAGCAACAGTTAAACAACATAGGGCACCCGAAAATAAACCATCAAAAAGAAAAGTAGCGAGCGGAGCAGAAGTCTTAACAAGCGAAGAAGCATTCCATCTGCTAGAAGAAAAGGAAAATAAAAAAGGGATCGGTGAAAGCAATAAAATTCAAAAGCTGTTTAAAAAACGCTTAGCTGTAACGAATGAAGTCATAATTGAAAACGATGACAGTGATGAGGATTTTGGAGATGAAATAATTGAGCATGATGAACTAAATAATTTTATGGATGAGATAGAAAGACCTATATCAGCAATTCAATCAAACGACTGGGTTCTTGTAAGATTTGCAACGAAAAAATCATCCTGGTATTATGTCGGACAAGTAATTTCTGTTAATCAAAAAGACGACGAAGCAGAGGTAAAGTTCCTGCGAAAGATAAAATCTTTGGACCCAATGGCATCTGCAACTTTTGCGTGGGCTGACCCAGAAGATACGTCGTATGTTGCGTTTAGTGATATCATTAAATGTCTTCCTTCCCCCAATACGGCAGGGCGAAGAGGTTTAATTCGCTTTGAAGTAAATTTTCTCGGGTATAATGTACTATAAATATTTCATATGTTTGTTTTTTTTACTTACATAAGTACTATAATTCTAGAAGATACTTTAAGTTTACAGTAAGGAATCTTGTCTTTGCATTCTTAAATAAAAAAGTTTATAAAAAGTTTATTTTTTCAATTTTTTAAATTTTGAAAATTGTGGGATATGTTGGAAACATCCCGCTTTTACACTCTTGCCCCTAAGAACATCTAACGTTAACAGTAGTGGAAACGTTAATGTTGTACACTCTTGCCCCAGACACCGGGGCAAGTGTATAGTAGATGCAATGTTTTAAAAAAATAATGTTTTTTTTTGTTAATAATTTTTTTATGTAATACTAATACGGGATATATATTAAAAACATTCCAAGGAATTATATGCCAACCAAGGAAGTAAATCATCTAAACACATATTAAATAAACTGTGTTCAAATGCTCACTATTCCAATTTTACTACACACTTACCCCACTTCACCTTAATAGAAGTTCTACGCTTACGAACGACGTCTATCCGTTAGAGACCGCTGCTTCGGCCCAGCGTCAGACAAATTTTAATTCGCGCCTTCAAATATGCACATTCTCGAGCATCAACGTTGCCGCACTGTTTCTTTCTGCCTTGTGAGGAACATTTGCGGGAATAAAGGCAATGCATTTAACTACTCGTATTAAAGGACTATAAGATTGTTTAAGTAACATGTAATTCGTTTGTACTATTACAACGAATTAAAAGCTTATTTCCCGATCATACATTTATAGGTATTATTGATTATAAAAACATTAAATATTTTTAATTCTGTTAATGAAGTTGAATGCATTCAAGTAAATTAAACAAATCATGGCTATTTTTTTCGTTGAATCTCCCGTGAATAAAAATATAAAAATATTTAAAAATCAAATTTTATTAATAAAAATTTAAATTAAATATTCACATAGATATTATACTAACATAAACTAAAGTTCGATTCTAACTGAAAACTAAAGATCGGTTAGGCAAAAAATATACAAGATAATTCTTTGTTAATGCATTACTTTTTAATTGTGGTAGGTAGTTTTAATTTAAAAAAATGTAATATTAATATGTACTTACGACTTGTACGTAGTTAGAAGTATTAGGATAATTAATAACTGGTCAATACACTTAAGAGTTAAAAGTGAACCTCCCCTCCATTTACTGTTAATATAATAAGTATTTAACCAATTTATAGAAACTAATATTAAGTATAGAAGAAAAAAACATTTTTTGAAGTCATAAACTAAAAGTGGTGATTCTACATAATGATTACCCACCATTGGGAAAAATATAAATACGTAGATCATAATTTAAAAAGACCAAATTAATGACTTTAATTTATTAATATAGCATAGTGCATTTAAGTACGCCCGAAGACCAATATATAAGACAAGGCCTTAATATAACCGTGATATTGAAAGTTTTTGAATGGGCTGTAAAATTATTAATTTTGGGGAAAATTGTGGCTATTTGGATATACCACTGGACGTCATCTTGAATTTTATTTTAAAGGTATTCTCAGTTGTGGTGTAGCCGATATATATTTTTAAATTAAATATGATCACTAAGACCTACAGATTTTTTAAAATTTTAATTTTTTTATCAAACCTTTTTTGTTTACTTCTAGCCCATTTACAAAATTTAAATAGGTTCGTATTGACTCATTTAGTCAATGAGAAATCAAGAATATCCTATGCTCATAGCATGCGTTAAGTTTGTCCCCTAGCCAATGTTGTGTTTTCGTATTTTTAACAATTTTATTTTTAATTTTAGTACTACTAAATTCATGTTCCTTGTAAAATTCAAAATATTTTTTAAATATTAAAGTGGATCGTTGAACTATGCTTTGAATTTCTGCGGTTGGCACTACTAAAGACATATTTTTTGTACCATTATAATTTTTGTTTAAAAGGAAGGTCTGTTTCTTGTCGGTAAGAAATGATTTCTCACTTTCCTGAAAAGAAGAGCGGCAGTTTTAACAGTCGAATTTATTTGCAGTTTTCTTAACAAGGTATCCTACATAATAAGATACAGCAGATTCTTCTAGGGACGTATTTGTATCTCCGTTATTATTTGTATTGTTATTACTGTTCGCATCATCATCGTTTGAGTTTTCTTGTGTCGTTTGTTCATCAAAGTTAGAATGTGACTGTGTCGTATTATAAACGGAGTATGAATCATTATTTTCACCTGATTTGATTGGCAATGTCATCGGGATATCTGAATCCTCCGCGCAATTTGAGAAAATTGACGATTTTATAAGATTTGTAATTGTTCAAATCCTAAAGGCTAATCTAAATGATTTTGCGCCCAGATTCAGAGTCCAGCCACCCCGTTGCCTTATGTTAGAAAAAAAAATTTCTAAAAAATCTTGATTGAGTCGGTTGGTTAAAATAAAATGTCTATCTTCAAAGAGAGAAAATATCCCATTTATGGTTTGCACCATGCCATCGAAACATGGCGGTCTGCTATCTCTTAATGTTTGCAAAGAACCTCAAGGGACAGCTTTTCCTCTTTGAATACTTTTGGAAACTTTAATAATTGAAGAAAAAATTTCTTTATCCTTCTTAAGAATTTTTGAAACGTCTGAATTTGCATCACTTGGCCAACAGGATTTTTTATGAAACAAGCGCTTACTGTTTAAAGCGTTAAATAAATTGTTAAGAGTTAATACAAATTCAGCCGTATCAGTTCCTTCCATATTATTGATTAAGTTAGTTTCTACGCACGCTTTTATAGCCGCCGCTATTGTGCTAGAAAAAACCTGTAAAGCCAAGCTGCATGACATTTTTTCAAAAGAATTGGGACTTATGTGTCTTTCAGTTATCCTTGGTAGTGCTCTGGCAGCTTTAGAAGAAACATCAATTTCAAAGGTTTTTTTAATAACATCAAAATTAATTATCTTATTCCCTAATTTATAAGCTCCAGAAAGTAAATTGTTTCTTAAACTTTTGAATAGATGTGGTGCATCAAATATTGTAATAATTTTTTGATTGTTATGAAGAAAAAAAGGTTCTTCGGTTGTTACCCCTAAAAGATTTATAGCTGCCCTATTATTACTACCTTGGTCGCATACTAAAACTTTTGGAATAAAACCAACCTCCTGAAGTTCTTCGATTATGTAGCTAATTAACTCTCTTAATTTTTCTTTATGTATTGAGTGATGTGAAAAAAAAATATGCAATTGGCATTTTCCAGTTCGTGTTCGTTTCCAGTTCCTCTTATTAAAAAAACTAACGCATGGGTAGCTGCATTTGAGGTTCTTCCTAACGGTCCGAAATCTTCCAAGCCTTCTATCAAATCTAATTTTTTTTTGTATTCCATGCACTCCTTAATACTGATTTCATCAAAAGCAACCACACATTTTTTTTCATCGTCCTTCATACTAGCACATTTCATTTTTAAATGTCGTAAGTAAATTGATAGAAATCCACCTTCTAATTATCGAGATAGAAGGCAAAATAATGCCTTTTTGCCTTAAAAAGGAATATGTCGCTGGTGACTTGTAAAACAAAGTGATTGCAAACTGCTGTTCCTTCTGATTTCATGTTTTACGTCGTTTACCTCTAAATTGTATTAAAACGAAAGTCTTTGCTATTGCGGATAGCAGCGTTAACATTGGCATCAAATGAAACATTAAATTCTTTGCTTTTTTAATTTTTTGTCTTATTCGAAATACCTTATTCTTGCAACTTTTTAATTTTGAACTTTGATACCGAATATGCCGTTTTAATACAATTTTTCGAGGTATGCAAGATGTATCTGGTAGCAAAATTAAGTTGAAATCTTTTCTAAAAACGTTTTTTTGCTGTTTCTCTTACTGCTTCCTGGACTTATTGGAAGAGAATGTTTGCGACCATATGTTCGATGGGGTGTTGTAAATCACGTTGCCTCTGTTGGTTTTATATTATTTTAGTTAAGACAAAACGAACTTTATAACTGATTTATTAAGAACATCAACCGAGAAAAATAACATTCATTTTTAATGACAGCTAGTGGAAACAAAAACTACTTATAATATGTCAGGTACACCAATTATGACGTTTTCAAACCAAAGCCTACTAAAAGAATCTTAAAATTATAATTATCTTTAACACCATCCCTTAATTTAAAACGATTCTTATTATTATTTAAACTTCACAAGTAAGAGAATTTTTATGTTTCTGAAACTTATTAGTCCCTAAGGATTTAGTAAAAATGTCAGCCGTTTGCATTTCTGTAGAGCTATAGGTTAGTTTTAAAAGGCCTTCCCTCACTTTTTCATTCATAAAATGGTATCTTACATCTATGTGCTTGCTACGTCTGTTGAACTGTCCATTTTTAATCATTTTGATGGCACTTTGATTGTCTATGTTAAGAGTTATCAACACAGTCGCATCTTGAAGTTCTTCTATTAGGTTCTTTAAATATAAAAGCTCTTTTACACAGTCGGCTGCTGCGATGAATTCAGCTTCGGTACTGGAAAGCGACACTATTGGTTGTTTTCTGGAACACCAAGCGATAGGTCCGCCACAAAAGAACACAACATAGCCAGTTGTGCTTTTACGAGTTTCACAGTCACCAGCGAAATCTGAGTCACAGTATGCGATAAGATTACAGTCTTTATTTTCATCATGACAGTCGCTCTTATATTGAATACCATCACTTTTAGTCTTTATTAAGTATCGTAAAATCTGTTTTACATTAGAAATGTCTGTATTTGAAGGGTTTTCCATATATCGGCTGTCATAGTTAACCGCATAGGAAATGTCGGGCCTTGTTTTATTTGATAAATAAAGAAGGCTTCCAATGGCTTCTCGAAATGGAAATTTTTTTATATTTTCTTTTTCTTCTATTGCTTCGTTCGGAGAAACATTGTGTATTATGGGAGCAGAAACTGGTTTCGCATTTTCCATGTTAAATCTTTTAATGACTTCTTCAGCATAGTTCTTCTGACCAAGCGTTATTGTCTCGTCTTTGATGTTGACATCTATGCCCAAAAAAGTATCCACAGTTTGGTATTTTACTATCTGATAATTCTGCTCTAAACCTTCGAGTAGTTTATCTATCTCATTTTCGCTTTCGCCTATTACTAAACCATCATCTACGTATAGAGCTAGAAACAAATTGCTTCTTTCATTTTTAAAAATGCATCTTTCACCTTTCAGAGATGATAGGCCAAAACTCTTTAGATACTTTGTAAAATGTTCATTCCAACAAAGAGGAGCCTGTTTTAGTCCATACAATGCTTTTTGTAGACGACATACTTTATCTTCATTGTTATTATAGCCCTCAGGCAAAGACATGTATACTTCTTCATGAAGCTCCCCATATAGAAAAGCTGATTTAATATCAAACTTCTTTGTAGTATAATGATTCTTAACAGCCAGAGCAAACAATACTCTCAATGCTGTGGTGCTTACTACAGGACTAAAGGTATCTTCAAAATCAACTCCGTATTCCTGTTGACAACCTCGAACAACTAATCTAGCCTTGAAAATTCACCTCCGTTGTCACATCTTATCTTGGCTACTCTGGTATTCTTGTTAGCTTCTGCTTCTACTATATACTCTTTTAAGTAGTTTATTGCTTCAAATTTATTTTTCATAAGATATACTACACAATAATGAGTATAGTCATCCAATACTGTTAAAATATACTTCTTTTTGTCCCACGTCTCTGGATCGATAGGACCACATATGTCTGTATGTATAAGTTCTAGTGGTCGTGTAGCCCGTGATCTTGTCGAAGAGAATGGATTACGGACCTGCTTCGATTTTACGCAGATTTCACAAATCTTTTCAAGTTCTTTACATTCATTTTGGTTTAAATTAATTCCACTAGATATTTCTGTTAATTTTATCATATTTTGAACAGACAAGTGTCCTAATTTCTTATGCCATTCTTCAGCTTTTGTATTTTTCTTCGCTAGCAAACTTTCATTTTCTTCTTCACTTGAGATATTTATTTTGTGCAGCCCATTTTCTTGTTTTTCCCCCTTTAATATTTCTCTATTATCCTTTAATACCACTACTTTATCTTCCGTGAACATTACATCACCACCATTTTTAGTTATAGCGTTTACCGATAGAAGATTTTTACTCAACTCAGAGACGTATAGTACATTATTTAGTATACACGACTTCCCAATTATTTTTCCAACTCCTTGTGCTTCCATTTTTTCATTTTTTTTGGCCACTAATATTTCACTCTTAGTGGTTTCCATTGACACAAAAAGTTCTTTGTTATTTGACATGTGAGATGAGGAACCAGAGTCCACAATAAAGTCCTCAGTGTATAAATTACTATTTTCACTAAGAAATGCTACTTTATTTTCTTTTTCCTTGTTTCTGTTTCTGAAAAAACAGTTTTGTTCTGCGTGGTTTGTCTTTTTACATATTCTGCATTCAATTTTATTTTGTGTAACATATCCCCTGCTTGTACTGGCAGTATTGGTAGAACAATTTCTAGCTAAATGACCTGCGATGCCACATTTAAAGCATTTTCTTTCTTCTTTACCTTTATTGCAATCTCTTGTGCTGTGTGTTTTACTTTTACATTTTTGGCAAAATCTACAAGTGCTTTTGAATGCTACTTCACTTTCACATTCCTTGCTTCTATTTCTAGCTTCTTCTGTCAACAATCTTGCTGTTAATTTTTCTAATGTCTTCTCACTTGATGCAGCAGATTCCCAGGCAGTTATAAAGTACTTATAGTAACTGGGCAAAGTACACAAAATTTTTGAAATTACCATGTTATCATCTATCGTTTGATTCAGTGCTTTAGGTTTGTGTACAATATTTTCAATTTTACTTATGTGTAGACCCATATCTGTATCTTTTTCATATGAGAAACTGTAGAACTGTTGTAACAAAGTACAAATCTGATCAGTTGAACTTTTTTCAAAGATGTTTTTTAGTTTGAAGAACATTTCTTGCGAATTTTCACATTCTATGATATGCATCATGAACCTTTTATCGATTGTTGTTACGATTATTCTTGTGAGCTCTTGCATCCTTCCTGAGCCATTCCGTTTTTTCTTTATCTGCTGTTAGGCTAGCAAATAGTTTTTTCCCATTTACAATGTCATATAAGTCATTGGCCTTAAAAGTAACGGTTACCTGGAATTTCCAAATTTGGAAAGAGGTCTCGTCAACCAATTTTTCTATGTTATTGTTATTACTCGTCTCTTCAAAGGACGTCATTTTATTTTATTTTCCTTGTAGCGTAGCGTTCAGCAACACGGCAACCTCACTTTTTACTTTTACAATATTCCGAGCAATATTCACTCACTTTTTAGGTGTTTTAAGTTCTTACTGGCCAGAGCGATTCTGGGCCCATAACCTGTTGGTTTTATATTATTTTAGTTAAGACAAAACGAACTTTATACCTGATTTATTAAGAACATCAACCGAGAAAAATAACATTCATTTTTAATGACAGCTAGTGGAAACAAAAACTACTTATAATATGTCAGGTACACCAATTATGACGTTTTCAAACCAAAGCCTACTAAAAGAATCTTAAAATTATAATTATCTTTAACAGCCTTTTGATCGTTTATCCATGAAACACCGGCAAAGGGCATAAATCTCCGATTTTTTTAATGAAATTTTAGATATTTGTTCGGATTTATAATAACCGAACTACAGGCTCACAAAGCGAGTAGACCCTAAAGATGTTTTTTTCATAATATTTTCGAAATCAATGAAGGTACAAACTTGAAATTTGTAAACTTTATAGGCACAATGAAACTATCTCCGTTAAAATGTCGACAGTTTAAAAGCAGAGCCAGAAATAGGAGAGGGAGGAGGTAAAATATACCTAATTTTTTTGTCACATTCATTTTTATACTTTTTTGTGCCAAATTACAAAACCTCAACGTGTTTTGCAAAAAAAAAGGGTAGTCTTCATTAAACACGATTTAGGGTGTCGTTTTCGAGATAAATCGATCAAAAAATGATCCTGCAAGCCAAAATAATTGTAATATAGGTAGTGTAAAAAAGAACGAATGTCAAAAAGAGTGCATTTCAATTTTTTCAAGAGGAACATATCTAGCAGGAATTTAGTAATTGACATTTTTAATAAATTAGATTGTGAAAAACAAAAGTTTGGATAAATAATACTAATTAAGTTTTCTTTCTCGCATGCAAGGTAGTTTTTAAATCGATTAATCTCGAAAACGTTGTTTTAAATCGTATCTAACTAGGAGAACCTTAATTTTGCAAACAATGTTAAAGTTTTGTAATTTGAGACAAATAAGCATGAAAGCAATATAAAGAAAGTTAGGTATATTTTGACTCCGCCCTTCCCCATTTCTGGCGGCCCTTTTAGATTATTCACATTTTAACCACAATAGTTCGATTCGGCGTGTTACTTACTTTTATTTGAAATATTTTCCACTAACTTGTGTATTTTTTAAAGTAACTCGCCGCACCCGGAATTTAGACACACTGTAATGAGAAATATGGTTATCTCACCAGAAGCGAATACTAGGGGAGAATAATTCAGATAATACTAATAACCTTATACAGTGTGGCCCAAATTGGGCCTACATGTATGGGGATCTTGGAAACTATAGAAGATAAAGAAACCGTTAAATGGGGAAAGTTTTTGACAATTATATTTCTAACTGAAAACCGTTTAGTACGCGGCCCTATCTTTTTTGGCTTTTGAAATATGTTGAAAAAACCAAAAAGATGTATTTTCGAAAATATGCTGTAGATTTCTTATTATTCACTATTTTGGCAATCTGTAAAAACATTTTTAAAGCAACTTTTTAAGTAGATTTCAGTTCTGCAATTTAATTTTGAACACGACGTTTCAGTTATTTTATACCATCATCAGGTTCATTTTTTCTTATGGGCGCCATATTGTATTTTATACTTAAAAGGTAGCTTATGACGTCCGCTTTTCAACGATGTATTATTTGTTGGAAAATAAATGAAATTTACTTAAAAAATAAAGAAAATTTATTTTCGCAACACGTCAAATTTGAGAAGAACACATTAGGCAGGGTTAAATTTGTTTAAAATATCATAATATTATAATACATTATTTTATTTTTTCCTTATGGTTAAAAATTACATATTAACATTTCAAATAAAGAAAACTAAAAACGCAATGAATAATAATTATTGTTTTGAAGAGAAAATAAGAAAAAATATCTAACTTACTATACTTATTCGAAATGTTGGCCGTTTTTATTAATACATTTTTGACACTTTTTTAACACAGTATTGATGACCCTGCGAAGCGTATTGCCATTTATGCTGGTAAACACATTCCTCACTCTCTCTTCTAATTCTTGTACAGATTCCGGGGGTTCAAACTCATATACTTCATTTTTTACATAACCCCATAAATAAAAATCGAGAGGAGTTATATCAGGGGATCTAGCAGGCCAATTAACTGGTCCGCCGTTTGAAATTAATTTGTCATCAAATATCTGTCTTAAGAGGGTTTGAACTTCCCGAACATTATGTGCGGGACAACCATCTTGTTGAAACCAAATATTATTCAATTGATCTTGAGGAACTCTTGCTCTAATTGCCGGTAATATTTGATCTTGTAACAGCTCCAAGTATCTTTGGCCATTCAACGTATGATTATAAAAGAATGGTCCTATAAGTCTGTTGTCTAAAATGTAAGGATAAAAGTAAAGCTGGGTTACTTAATACCTGCTATGTATTTAGCAAGCTAGGTGACATTATTTACCATACATACCACACCATACATTAAAACCAAATCGGGTTTGCAGTCTTCGTTGAGCCAATTGGTGAGGGTTTTCTGTTGCCCAAAAATGATGGTTATGTGTCTATTAAATACCCCGCAGTTGGTAAAATGTGATTCATCGGTCCAAATTACAAGACGACTGAAATCATGATTTTGTTCGCATTGATTCACATACCAATTTGGAAACTGCATTCTTCTTGGATAATCCGTTTCTCGTAAACCCTGAACTATAGTTGGCTTGTATGGTCGATATTTATTTTCCTTAAGGACTCTTTGTATGGTACTTCGCGGGGTTGGTAAGTCTCTTGCCGACGCTCTTGTAGATGATGTCGGAGCGGCATTAAAATAGGCTCTGACATTTTCGTCACGCTCGTTATTACCTGCTTTTTCGTAACTCTTGGGCCGCGGTTTTTCAAAACTTCCATGGTTTCTCAGGTTCATAACAATTTTTGGAAAAAGTCTGACACTTGGCTGCGGTCTTTCAGGAAAATTTTCAAAATACCTTTCTAATGCAAGGTTTGCATTTCTGTTGCAATGAATGTAACATTCTAGCAAATCAAATTTTTCTTCGTGAGAAAAACGCAATGCCATTTTCTTTTAAATTCAGAATACACAAATAAATCGTTATTATTAGATAATAATAATAAAAACTATTATACTTTTACTCGTTCTGACAAGTAATATTTTTGTTTCATTTTCAAACGGTAGTGGTTGGTCATAGGCTACTGGATTTTATTTTTGATTCATAGGTTATTGTAATATTGTTGATTGAAACAATGCAAGCAGTGTTTTGTGAATACTACAAAATGTAAACCTTTTAATTGGTATTGAATTTAGGGAGTTATAGTGCAGTTGTCAAATTTGACGTGTTGCGAAAATTAATTTTCTTTATTTTTCAAGTCAATTTCATTTATTTTCCAACAAATAATACATCGTTGAAAAGCGGACGTCATAAGCTACCTTTTAAGTATAAAATACAATAATGTATATATAAGAAAAAATGAACCTGATGATGGTATAAAATAACTGAAACGTCGTGTTTAAAATTAAATTGCAGAACTAAAATCTACTTAAAAAGTTGCTTTAAAAATGTTTTTACAGATTGCCAAAATAGTGAATAATAAGAAATCTACAGCATATTTTCGAAAATACATCTTTTTGGTTTTTTCAACATATTTCAAAAACCAAAAAAGATAGGGCCGCGTACTAAACGGTTTTCAGTTATAAATATAATTGTCAAAAACTTTCCCCATTTAACCGTTTCTCTATCTTCTATAGTTTCCAAGATCCCCATACATGTAGGCCCAATTTGGGCCACACTGTATATGATAATCACCTTCATAAAATGTTAAAATACAATCCACAAAAGAAACGGCTACACAGGAGCCTTCAAATTCCGATGGACGCCAAGTCTGCTTGGCGTCCATCGAGGGGTTAAAAATTTAACACGCCATAGAGCTTCTATTATATTTATCATTTTCTTTGATACAATGCATTAAATATTTTTTATTTTCCTTTTGTTATCGTTTCTTTTTCTTGAAGGTTACGGCAGGCTTACATATACAGTGTGTGTATAAAGTCTAGAAACGGCTTAATAACATCACAATTTATTGGCCGATTTAAACCAAATTTGGTACAGTTGTGTGAGAGGATCTGACGCACCGAATGACGATATTGGCGTTGTTGTCAGCTTTTTAGTTTGTCTGGAATTCGAACGAATTTTATATTTTTTAATATAACACCTATATATTTTGTCATTAATAGTTTTTACTTTAAATTTGTTACACTTTTGGTATAACATACTTTGTTCCTAATATCAGTAGTTTTCGAAATAACGAGTACCTACAATTTAGAAAAAATATATTTTTTTTTATTAAATGTTCAAACTGTTTTCCCTGTACAGCTTGACAATGTGCTAATTGAAAATAAAATTTTTCAATTGTGTTGTAAATCATTTCTGGCGTTATTAATTCAAATTCGTCCAAAATTCGACGCTGCAGATCGGCCAAATCTTGAGGTTTTGTGGTATAAATTCTGTTCTTCAAGTGTCCCCATAAAAAGTAGTCGTTATAGGCGACAAATCAGGGGACCTAGGTGGCCACTCGATTGTACCCCCTCTACCGATCCACCTATTTGGAAAAGTGTTGTTCAAAAATTCTCGCACGTTTCGACCAAAATGGGGAGGAGCTCCGTCCTGTTGGAAGAATGTACTTGCATAAATTGGACCCATCACATTTCGTATAGTAGGTACTATTTGCTCAAGGTAAAGTTGTGATGTCAAATTTCCATCAATAAAAGATGGACCGATCTTGTGGTTACCGAGAAGCCCAGCCCACACATTCAATTTTCCAGGGCGTTGTGTATGACCTTCTCTCATCCAGTGGGGATTTGCATTTGCCCAAAACCTACAGTTGTGTCTATTGACTTTATCATTTAACATAAATGTTGCTTCGTCCGAAAATACTATAAATTTGAAAAACTGGTTATTTTAATCAAACCTTGACATAATATCACAAAATTTAATTCTTCGCTCATAATCATCTTCTGATAACTCTTGAACTACATATGTATCTTAAAAGGGTGATATTTATGTTTTATTAAAACATTATGGACGGATTTGAAGAAGACGTCACTTTCTTGAGACATTTTTCTTAATGAAGAAACAGTTTTTTTCAACAACATGTTGTAAAACTTCTAAATTTTTCTCTTCCATCTACTACTGCTGGTCGTCCTGATCGTCGCCTTATCTTTACAATTTCCAGTTTCTTCGATCCGTCGGAGAGTTTTTAGAACAGTTGCTTTTGAAATTGGATTTCGGTGTGGAAATGCGTCATTAAGTAGATTTTTAACCTCTTCGTAATACCTGACCCTATCGCCATATCCTCTCATCATAAGAATTGTAATTCTTTCACTTTCAATTAAAGACATTTTTGCATGTAAAAATGACAGCTTCTATGACTTTAGATCAAAACTGAACTGAAATTTGTTGATTTTTTCAAAATACGTCGTTATTTCAAAAACTACTGATATTAGTAACAAAGTATGTTATTTTAAAAGTGTAACAAATTTAAAGTAAAAATTATAAATAAAAAATATACAGGGTGTTATATTTAAAAATATAAAATTCGTTCGAATTCCAGACAAACTAAAAAGCTGGCGACGACGCCAATATCGTTATTCGGTGCGTATCAGATCTTCTTACACAACTGTACCAAATTGGTTTGAATCGGCCAATATATTGTGATGTTATTAAGCAGTTTCCAGACTTTATACACACACTGTATTTACTCAATACGGCAATAAAAGTATATGCTATTAACATTAGAGGAGCACGCATGCAACAAGTAAATGCATTTAGTGCCCATTATAGCAATAATATTTATCTTTAAAAAAGAAGTTTTTCTCAGGATTGTATTTGCAGGAGAAACTTAGTCTTCTACAAAATCAAAGACGGGTGCGAGCTGTATAGTACAACGTCGCATTAAAATTCCAAAGGGGTGGTTCAAGTTTTTAATAAAACTCTTAATATATTTTTTATACAAATATCATATATTCATTATTGTATCTTCCGTAGTGAAATTTGCATAAAATTACATTAAACTAAAAGTTTCAAATCAATTAAATACTCAACTCAACTCTCAACTCAAAATATGCTTTATTGTCGAAAAAATATACATTCTTATTGACAAAGCTTAATAAAAGAACCCTTACACTAAAATACAAAAAAAAATAACATTAAAAACAAAAAACAAGTCAATAAAAAATTACTAATGTCATACAAAGGCAAAGTAGATACAATTGTTAATGCGCATAATGCAGACACAATAAGTTTTGCTAAAAGTCCTCGGCAAAGTCATAAATAGTTTTAAAAAAGTCAAATATACATATAATAAATAATATATAAATACTAGGTACTCAAAATAACACTTTTTATTATTTTTTCTTCAATAAATAAATAAGCGGCTTCAAAACAAAAGTAAAACAAAAGATACATGGTACATCAGCAAACAAATTTAAAAATGATCCTGGTAGTACTCCTGCAGGCTGTAGTAGGCTTTATTAACTAAAAGATTCCTAACCTTCTTTTTAAATAACTTCAAGGGCTGAGCAGCCCTTATTGAAAGTGGAAGGTGATTATATATGTTCTTACTTTCGTAAAGGACAGAATTTTTTGTCAAGGTGGTCTTAGGAATGGGGTGCAGAAGGTTATGACTCTGTCTGGTGTTATGTAATCCCTCTGTTGCCAAACCAAAATACTTTTTGTATATAAGAACTACCGTCTCAACAATGAAGAGACACGGCAATGTGAGAATTTCATGTTTAAGAAAAAGGGGTCTACAATGCTCACGAGGCTTAACTCTGCATATGTATCGCATAGCTCTTTTCTGCTATATGAACGTAGAATGAAAAAGCTGTTGACTGCAGTAACCCCAAAAAGCCAATCCGTATGTTAGGTGCGACTCTATAAAGGAGAAGTAAGCTGTCCTTGCTGCGGTAATACCAAGTTCATTTGAAACAACTCTAACAGCATAGCAGCCCCTAGAAACTTTCTGATTTAAGATGTTCACATGATTAGCAAACTTTAAATTACTTTCAATATGCAGTCCCAAAAATTTTGTGTGTAATTTGTTCTCTATGTGAACCTCGGAGATAAAAAGATTTTCAAAATTAAATTTAAATGTAAGTATGTTTGTTTTAGAAATGTTAAAAAGAAGCAGATTAGAGTCACACCAACTTTTTATTTTAGTATGGTCCTGTGAAATTGTATTTTTTAGCTCTTGTTCATTTTTACTTTGCCAAACAATGGTGGTATCGTCTGCGAATAATGTAAACCTACCATTGATATGAAGACTAGTTAGATCATTAATATATAAAAGAAATAAAATGGGACCCAAGACAGATCCCTGAGGCACACCACAAGGAATCTGGGATGGGTGAGATATTTCTTCCTTAAAGTTAACCATCTGTAAACGGTTCGACAAATATGAGTTCATCCAGTCCAAACACTTACCATTAAAGCCATAACATTGCAGTTTTCTTAAAAGGATTTTATGGTTTACACAGTCAAAAGCCTTTGAGTAGTCGCAAAATACAGCAGCCACAATGTCATGATCATTCAAACCAGAATATATCTTTTCAAGGAACGAGAACATTGCATCCCCTGTACCCCTCAATTGCTGAAAACCAAACTGGTTACTGCTTAATAAATTGTGTTTATTTAAATGCGCAATTATACGTTTTTTTACAATTTTTTCTATTATTTTTGAAATTGTTGGCAACAGAGAGATGGGCCGAAAATTTGTGGGCGAGTCGGTATCGCCGTTCAGGAATAACTAGGGCAGTTTTTAAGCATTCTGGAAAGTGTCCCATTTGAAAGCCTTCATTGATACACTCAACAAAAGAATCTATTACATTAATAGGCAGATTTTCTATAATTCTAACTGACATGCTATCCAAACCAGACGCATTTCTGTTCCTGCACCCAACTTCCCGAACAACGTCAATAACTTCCAAAACATTTGTATCCGACAATACCAGACTCTCCGTAATGTTTAAATTCAGGAAGGAAATAGGATCCCGGTCTTAAGAAATTTTTTCTGTTAGCTTTGTTCCTATTGAGCAGTAATACTGATTAAAAGTATTTTCATCAATATTAGAACTGTTTATATTAGTCTTGGCAGGGTGTCCTCTAAGTTCGTTAGTAACGTTCCCGTTAGCCTTATTTCTATTAGTTACAGCAAGTCGCGTGTTGTAATATCTCAACTTAGCCGCTTTTATTACTAGCCCATAAACTTTTTTATACTTAAGAAAATACTGATGAAACGCTACGTTGGTTGTATATTTTCTGATAGTATGGAGACAGCGCATATTTTTTGATGAGGTCTTGATACCTTTGGTAACCCAATTTTTTTTCTTTTTAATTTTTAACTTTTTCATTGGAAATGTTTTATTGAAGATGTTCACCAAGGTATTATAAAAATCTCTTAGTTTGTTGTTTGAAAGAAAGTTCCAGTTATATGAACTGCACTCAATATAAAACTTATTAAAATTATTCCGACTAAAAATTCTACCAAATCTAAACTTATTACTTTGACTAGAAGAATCAAGCGTAATACTTAAGGTTATCGCTTCATGATCGGATTAGCCTGCAGGAGTTACTTGACAGTTAAGTTGTTCTGTATTAAAATTGGAACACATGTAGTCAATCTTAGATTCTGCAAATTGAGATACCCTAGTTGGACTATTAACATGCATTACAATATCCAAGGACAGGAACAGATTATTGAGATTTTGTGTTACTGCTAAATCTCTGTCGTCAAAATTTATATTAAAATCCCCTGCAACTATTAATTTACTACCCATTGGTACTTGAGTTAGAAGCACTTCAAGCCTCTCAACAAAGATAGAAGCGTTGCCAGAGGGAGTCCGATAAATGCAAAAAATGTAAATCTTATTGAACTTGTTGTAAACTACGGAAAATTCGAATTCTTTCTCTACTATTAAATGGTCATATTTGCTTATACCAATAAATTGTAAATTTTTGTCAACATCCCTGTTTAAAAGTATCATTGTACCTCCATGAATAAAATTTATACGACTGTACTTAGAAATTATGCTATAATTAGGAATATGACAGATTTCAGTTTCGTTTAGCCAATGCTCCGTAATTAATACTAAACTAGGCAAATTACAGTAGGTACTCAAGCAATATATACAATGCATCAGTCTTGTTACGTAATGACTGTATATTAATTAGGAACAATCCTAGGTCAAGCTTTCTAAATTTATTATTTTTTCTAAAAAAGTAAAACTACCACTGTTACTAATGGTTTTATTTAAATTAACATCATTATCAGCAACATCAGTAGCATTGGCTAAAATCGGACAATCAATGTTAGTTAAAGTTGAAAAATTTGTAGGAACATCTTTCAATAGTTCCTGTTGGCTCAAACTCAAAAAATATAAATACTAGATTAACAATAAGCGGAATAAAAAAGGTTTATGACGTGTAAAAATCTACCTTGAAATTTAACAATGTTATATGACACACAACAATACGTCAAAGTAAATACAATGTCTGTCATATGAAAACATTAACACTAAAAACAATTTTTACAACTTACAAATTGTTGTTCAATGGTTACGTAACATCATAATTAAATTAAAAATTTCGGGAGCAAAATGTTACCGAAGTAGAATGTTCTTAATGCGACAAGATCCACTGAAATCCGTTGTAAATGGATAACAGCTTATTTGTCCAACTTCAAAGACTTTAAAATGATGTATCAGCGTAAAACCAACTGCGCGGCTTTACGATTTACAAAATGTGAGAAAGTATATTTACTTGTACTTCTCAATTGTTAACAAAATATAAAGGAATGCAGAATAACCAACTTTATTGGCCTCGCATTTGTCTGCCAAAAACTGTCTCGTACATGTATGTCATAGACCAGCGGTTCTCAAACTTTTTTGGTGACGGAACCCTTTTGGGAAGCAAAATACTTGATGGAACCCTACAATAAAACAATAGTTTTTAAAAGTGTATTCTTTTTTAATAAGCATAATAAAAGTACAATGTAACAGTTACTAATTATTACTTACTTTACCACATGGCAAGTACAATAATAGAAGATATTAAAAAAGAAAAAATCTAACTAATGGGAGGTATGAAACTGTTTTTTATTTTTCATCAATTGGTTGATATCAGGTTTGATAGAAGACAGTTGAAGTCTCATATCAGGTTCGGCGTCCAGTCTATTGCGATATTTTGTTTTCGTGGCTGCATAGGTTGAGAATCCTGTTTCGTACAAATATGTTGTTGGGAACGGGAGAAGAATATTCAGAGCCATTTTGCCAAGCATTGGATATTCATCACGGATTCTGCACCAAAAATCGTTGAGAGGCGTCGTTTTGAACAGTGACTCCATACTTGTGTCTGATGACATTTCTAAAAGAGATTCATATATCTCGTTTGACATACTTTCGGGCTTTTCCAAGTTGGGTAAAAAAGGATTATGAATCCATGAATTCAGTTTCATTTTTGTATTCTGTTCTTCGGGAAAATACTTTTCAAAAGATGCGCGCATCGAACTGAGATATTGGACCAATTCTTCAAACACATCATCTTGAAACATTTCTGAGTCGTTATCGCTAACAAACTCACTCAGTGACGTAAAGCTTTCTATTTCTTTCTTACCAACGCAAATAATCCAAAAATCTAATTTTCTTTTGAAGGCAGTTATTTTATTATTGGCCGGAAACACTGTTGTCTGTTTACCTTGCAATGATAAATTCAATTCGTTCAGTTTTTGAAAGATATCCGCCATAAAAGACAATCGGAACAACCAAGTTTTATCATACAAACGGTCCTTCAAATTAAAAGAAGTATCTGCTGAAAGAAACATTTGTAACTCGGCTCTAAGTTCAAATAGCCTTGTTAAAGTTTTACCCCGAGACAGCCATCGCACTTCTGTATGGAGCAGCAGTGTTTTATGTTTGCTGCCATAATCTTCACACAATAATGAGAACAATCGGAATTGTAGTGGTCGTGATTTGATAAAATTAATTATTTTTACCGCTTCATCCATAACTAATTTTAGATTTGACGGCATTTGCTTCATCGCAAGTGCTTGTCTATGCAGAATACAATGGCTGGAACTACAATTAGGCGCTTTATTTTTTATTCGTGACACTGCTCCTGCTGTTTTACCTGTCATCGCCTTGGTCCCATCTGTACAAATGTCAATGCAATTGTTCCAACTGAGATTATTTTCTTCAAAAAATATATTTATTTTATTAAAAATTTCTTCCCCGGTAGTGTTTGTGAGCAGCGGTGAACACATAAGCATGTCTTCTTCAAAAGAACTTTCATATGGATATCTCACGATAACCAGCAAGATAGCCAAACCAGCGACATCAGTTGACTCGTCCATTTGCAAGGCGAATCGTGTTTTTTGTAGACGTGTAACTAGTTCTTGTTTGACGTAGCTTGCCAGATCATGAATTCGCCGTGAAACAGTATCGTTTGATAGCGGCACAGTAGAAAGATGCTTTGCAGATTTTTCATCGAGCAAACATTTTGTTATGTCTAATACACATGGCTTTATTAAATTCTCAGCGATAGTGTGCGCTTCACCTGCTTGTGCAATGCGATAGCTAACTAAATATGATGCCTCCGTGGCCTTTTCGTTGATAGTTTTTGTTACATGCATCATATTTTTTTGACTTTCCAATAACTGATCTTTTTTACGAACAAAAAATTCTTTATTCTTGTCTTTAGACTCGGGGTGTACAGTTTGTAAATGTCGGCGCAATTTGGCAGGTGCCATGGAACTATTAGGAAGCAGTTTACTACATAGCATGCAGAGAGGTGAGCCGTTGGAATCAACAAATCCGAAACTGATATATGATTCATTATACTTCCTTTTTTTCGTCTTTGAAACCGTCGAGCTTGACGTCGTGGCATCATCGTCTGGATCGGTGATTGCTATATTCTCCGCGCGTACTGCTTTTGAACATTCAGCGTCATTAGAAGATGTTGTTGCAACACGTTTAACACCTTTAAGCCAACGTTCCATTCTTGTTTATTTATAATGTTACACGTCAGGATGGTGGGTCTAAATAATGCACAATCGTTACTGCGTATAAGAGACTAAGTTTAGTACAAGGAAGAAATGTATAAAACTGAGACAACAGAATACAGCAGGCAGTAGAACAATGAACACTAGTTTCTCGCTAGCGAGCTTGTAAGTAGGTAGGTAGGAACTTATCGCTCCGAACGCTAATCGTCAACTGACTGACGAGGCGCGACGCGCGATCGCCGCTTTTATACTTAGTCCTAGACTCGATCTCGAATATTCTCGAAAATACTCGAGTCGGCGCCTTTGATAAACAAAAAGCAAAAATAAAAAGAGAAATATAAAAATTGCGTTGTAACCAATTCAGAGGCGGCTTTTATCAAAGGGAATGCGCGCTCACAAGTATACAAGTATACATGTTGATACCAAACTTATGAGATATTGTACCAGCTATTGTAACACATGTTTATACAAATACAAATAAATAAATAAATATACCTACGCGCGGCCGCGGAGTCAAAACGTTCGACCAGAGAGAGGTGCTTTGATTTTTTTTCTAAATTCTTGAGGAACCCCTACAGAGGTATCGCGGAACCCTAGGGTTCCGCGGAACACACTTAGAGTATAGCTGTCATAGACCAACCTACTGTGTATGTATAGGATCGTTATTCCTACCTTAGGAATGGTTATTCTTCTTATTAACTGGTACACTGCTAAACAACGATGATTTCCAAGAGGTCGTGATTGATTTTGTCAGAGTTTTATTAACACAAAAATACTATAACGAGTCGTCCACTGACGAGAGCAAAAAAAGGGGTCAACTAGGTCAAAAATGTAGTGATTTTTGAGAGAATAAAAAACTACTTTATGAGAGCCATGAGATTTTCTACTGACATTCTCTTGACGTCTCTAAAAACTTGTATTGTTGCAAAACTTTGGTAGTCAGTTGCCCAGGAAATGACAATGTCCATCGGTCGACGGTACCTGACATAATTTAAATTGTTAAATAGGTAGAGAGCATAATTTAAACTAAATTATAATTCGTGTCGGAACTAGTTTTCCAACAGTATTGTTTTAAAAACAAGAAACGGTATTACAAATATCCTCAAAATTTTTAGTTATCCAAATTTGGATTTTATTCTTTACTTTATTGAAATATTGAGTTCCTTTTAGTTGGTCAGGAAGCATATTAAATATTTTAGGATAAATATAAGAAATATGCCTTTGTGTAGCAATAAACAAAGTGCTAGGAAGGTTTAAGTTATGGTTTATATTTAACCTTGTCCCTATTTTGTGGTGATCGACATTTTTTATTTCTATAACCAAAACTTAGGAGGTTTTTTAGGTATAATTGTCTTAAGTTTAATAATTTTGCTTCACTGAATAGTAAATTTGATGGGTAAGTCCTGTTTTTAAATAGCATATTTTTATAATATATTTTTGAGTTACACTTAGTGGATTAAAACTGTATTACATAAAGCTCCCCAAGCAGTGATCCGATATGTTATGACAGAAGACTCAACAAGGGATTGATAAAACATTTTAAGCAATTGATATGGTGCAACTTGTCTCAGTTGATAGAATTTATATAATAGTCTTCTTAGTTTTTTGTTTATGTGCTCAATATGACTATGCCATGTAAATAATTGGTCAAGAAATATTCCTAAGTATTTTATATATTGTCTTTTTTTAGTATTTTACTGCACAGTCCCATTGCACTCCTTTGGCAGTCAAATTTATGTATTGTTAAACTTTCTTTTTTGGGTAAACATCTATAAATCATTGAAAATGTGAGAAAATATGCTTTATTACTGTTTAGTGTTAGGAGGCTGGCGTCGAGAATGCTTAACCCCGGATAGAGATCCTTCACATTTGTCAAACGCACCCTGCCAGGTCCGATCTCGTATCTATAGGGCAGTGTCATCGACAAGGCAAATAACTCTACCCTCTGTGGTTACTTCTGTTAAAGAATTTACATAAAATAAAAAGAGGATCGGACCGAGCACCGACCCCTGGGGAACACCACACTCCTCCGGTACTTTTTGACTAGTATTTGCATGTATTTTAACTGCTTGTGAGCGTCCACTCAGATAAGAACTAAATAGTTCGTGTGTAATTCCTTTAATAATGCCTATATGCTGAAGTTCCTCCAGTAGTGTGGGGGTCCACAGTATCAAATGCCTTCGACAGATCCAAAAACACCGCCAGAAGTTTGTATCCCTTGTTAAAACTTTGTGTAATAAAGTCAGTGAACTCGGCAATAGCATCCTCAGTGCTGTAATTGCTTCGAAAACCGAATTTTGTTTGTGATAAATTTTTTTCTTTATTTGAAAAGTGACAAAGTCTGAGCTTAATGCATTTTTTAACACCTTACTTATAGTACTGGTAAGAGCTATGATCTATGGTTTTTTTTTTTATCTCAGCAGCTATTCTATCCTCTCCCCCTGCAGATCTATTTTTCAGAGAACGTGTCTCTTCAATCAATTGACTCGTTGAGATAGGGTAAAGACACATGGAACCACCGCGCTCCGGCAACCATCGGTTATTTTCTCACTCAACGTATGGATTTTGCTAAACAATTTTACTCCCACAGAACTAAAAAAACTGTTAAATTCTTCGGCTATACTTTGGGGGTCTCTTACAGTCCTCTCCCTGCTCATTATTCATTAATCCTACAGTCTTTCGGGGTGGCTTATGGTTTGTTATTTCATTAACTGTCTGCCATAGTTATTTAGGATTTTTTTTACTTTCAGACATTGATTTCTTTTAGTAGAGTATTTTGGCCTTATTTATTAGACTTGATAGCTTATTTCTGTATACTCTAAATTCATTTAGTAGAGTTAAGTTTTTTGGATTACAAGTAGCATCTTTCGTTAGTTTGTCTTTGTCTAATGGATTTTATAAGGCCCTGCGTTATCCAGGGTTTGATACATTTGTGTTTAGATTTAATTTTTTGTGCAATGTTTAATGTTTTTTTTTAGTTTACTCACAAATATCTCCGTGCTTTTGTTACGATCATTGCACTGAATAACCTCGAGCCAAGTTTCAGATTTTAGCATTTCCGAAGCTGTATTTTATTAAGTTTTTCTGTAAATTTTACAGTTTCAGGATTGCGATTGGTCAATACATGTTTTTATCATTTTTATGTCTTCCAGGGCCGTCTTTAGGTATGTGGGGGCCCCTGGCACTTTTGGCGTTGTGGCCCCTCTACCATCTTTGTATCTTAAAAAAAGCGCCGCAGGCAAATTTTTTTTAGGTGCCACGCCCTTTTTTTGGACTTTTAAAATCTAGAAATTTACTTTTCGATAGCCCAACCCGAGAAAACGTTGAAATAAAGAAATTTCTAAATATAAACGGCAATATTTTTATTTTAAATATATTTTTTTAAAGTGGGGTAGTATTTCTGTCGATGTATTAAATTTAAAATATTGATTCATGTTGTTAATTATTGTAAATGAATGAATGACGAATAATTTAATTTTAAGTTTTCTCTTTGCTATTGAGCTGAGGATGGGGGGGGGGGGGGGGCGGCGAATCCTAAATACGCCAATGCCCCTGTTACGAGATTTTTGAAAACTGAAAAATTGTGCGGCAGGTATATTATGTAATCTATTTATTTCACGTTTACAGAGAAAGTAAACAATGACACGCGATGTTGACATTGCCACAGGACCAATAACAAATCTCAAACGCCAAGATCGGTTTACTTCCTCTGTAAACGTAAAGTAGTCAGAGTATGAACTTAACCTTATACCTACTATAATAAGGTTGGGATACTTTTTGTTTCAAAATAAGTTAGAATAAAAAAAAATCTTTATTTGGCGATGCTACATAAGAGAGGTAAGTGGGATACCTCAAAATAAACAATAATAATTCAAAAACCAAAAATTAATCTACATCGACACCAGTGGCTTTTTTCTAGATTTTTGATGGGTAAAATCATTCATTATTTCCTCAAAATCAAGTTCTTTAAGAACGTCATTTTTTATATTTATCAATGACAAACTATTTAGTCTTTCTTGAAGCATAGTACTCCAAAGTCAATTCTTGCAAGCTTTGAAAAAGAGCGTTCACCACTACAGTTTGTAATCATCAATGATAAGAAAATACTTAGTGATATTCCAACATTTGGAAAAGTGTCTTCAATTTCGTCTGTACGCAGAAGAAGGTATAAATCTGAAATACTTATTTGTTGGTTTGCAATGCTACTATTCCTTTTTCCTTACTGATGATTACTTTTTTTTATGATTTTTTAAATAAACATTTTAGTCAAATTAATGTTAATTTCCAGTTAATAGTGTTAATACATAAGCCTTTTTAAGAAATTCTGTCAGCCGTAGAGGGATCGGCGGGGCCCCGGGCCCATGCCTAAAGATGGCCATCAACTCTTGTAAAGTCATTAATTTTGTGTTTGTAACCATAAAGACCGAGAGTACTTATACAAGATGTGTCGAAGTTAGGTGGCCAAAGGAAAACAGTGGAATCTGCATCGGAAAATAATACTAATTTATTTAATAAACAAGTATAATAAATTGCCCCCTAATTAAGAGAGCTAAAGCCCCCTAATAGGGAACTCATGAAGATGGTATTTTTCAGATTATTCCCAAACAATTGAACAAAGGAACATGAATTCTTGGTATTTTAGTAACTTTTATATGCTGAATCTAGATCTAAAATCAAAACTATCAAAATTTAATCATAAAGCGTAACATTTGTGGGGGGGGGGGGGGGGGGTTGAGAAACAAAAACAAAAGTAACTTTTTTATAAGGTAATGTTTTACATTTTTTTCTGGAGTTATAAAAGTTTAGGGCTTTAGGGCTGGCAAAAAAAAGGTACTCTTAATGTACAGGGTGTCCAGTTTTCGTATGTTTTACCGGTTATCTGCGTTATTAGTAAAGATAGAAGGTTGCGGTTTTCGCGGCACTGTGTTACGTTTTTGAGAAACAAACGATGCCACAAACAGAATTTTCATAGCCCCCTTAGTTTTTTAGATAGTTTTTGGAAATTTTGCATTTTGGGACACCCGTATCTCTGTTACGCTACAACTTATCAAAAAGGTAAAAAATGAACTTATTAGTTTTTTCACGTAGAATCCAGTGGCTTGGTCAGATTTTTTTCTATGTTTAATTGTTTTCGAGAAAAAGAGCAAACTTGCATTTTTTTAATGGGACACCCTATATATTTTTAGCTATTATGATTCAGTTTATCACGAGCTTTTTATAAATTTATAATACTTTATACCTGTTTTCAATGTAAAGCTCAAAAAACTAAGGGGGCTATGAAAATTCTGTTGATGGCATCGTTTGTTTCTCAAAAAAGTAACAAAGTGCCGCGAAAACCGCAACCTTCTATCTTTACTAATAACGCAGATGACCTGTAAAACATACGAAAACTGGACACCCTGTACTTCGCTCAGATGCACCATTTCTGAAAAAAAGTCCTTAACGATAACATTGTTTAACAAACACGGATCAAATTAAAATTATGAATTTTTTTAAAGTTAACAACAACACTCATTTACTTGAGTAATTGTTCAAATAAATTTCTATTTTGTTGAATACCTACGCAGTCTGGACCGTTTCCTAATATTTTGAGTACTAAGAATTTCGAACCGGTTTTCTTTAATTCGATTTCCAGCTGCATGAATTCGTCTTAAAAGCTCTTCTGGGCTATCTACTTCTGTGGCATAAACAATATTGCACATGTTGCCCCCACAGATAATGATCTAAACGATTTAGATCAGGCGATCGAGCTGGCCAGTTTACTGGACCACCTCTCATTATACTCACCTATTGGGAAAATTTTCATTTAGCCCGTTTCTTACAAGCTGGCCAAAGTGTGCTGGCGCCCCATCGTGCTAGAAGAACATCTCTAACCGAGTATGTATAGGAACATCCTCTAGCAATTCTGCCAGCTCATTTTGGAGGAAACTTAAATAATGATGGGCATTTAATCTATCTGGCAAAATAATAAGACCTATTAATTAAAACATCTCCTATGATCCCTGCCCATACATTGAAAGAAAACCTATGTTGGTAGTTAGTCTTTCGAACCACATTCGGATTGTCTTGAGCCCAAAAATGAGTATTATGGCCATTAAATGCCTTGTCTCTTTTGTAAATGTTGCTTTATCCGACCATAAAACTTTTCTCAACGTATTTTGGTGGTTGGAGATCCATTGGCAAAATTCTACACGAGGTTGAAAATCTTCGGCTCTTAAACCATGTACTCTTTGATAATGAAACGGATGCAGTCCCTGCTGGGTCATTCTTCCAAGCAAAAAAAATATTTTTAAACAATTCACGTGCTGCTATATCTGTTATCTGTGAAAACAATTCTAATAAATAGTAGATACTTACAATTGTTTTGAGGATATTGCTAATGATTGCCAGCGGTCTCAATGCTGTTTGAGGATTTTCCTCAATTCTATTTAGCGCTCCCTCGAAATAATAATTTCCCATAAATTTCTATGGACACGGCTAAATACTATTCGATGTGGCAGTCTTCTTCTCGGAAACCGTCTTTGGTACTCACGTACAGCGGCACGTGCATTACCATTGCAATATCCGTAAATAAAATTAATATCAGCTAATACGTTATTCGAGAAACGCTCCATATTAAAAAAATTAACCACAATTATACCAGAAAATTTTGAATAAACTATCATAATAAATGTCAAGCTGGCAAATAACAAACATGTCAATTTTGTCTCAAGGCTCACTACTAAGTTTTAATGATAATGTGATCGGTCCTTGGTAAACAGGGTTATCGTTAAGGACTTTTTTTCAGAAATTGTGCATCTGAGCGAAGTACAGGGTTATCCAACCAAGACTGGACAAGGCGATTTTTTGACTTTTCCTGTACTTTTATAAAAAAACTGAAATAGCCATCTTAAGTCATTTTCTCCCGCGAATTCGAATATCTTCAGCAAAAAACAATTGAACATCAAACAAAAGTACTAGGGGTCACTTTGATATTTTTTTAAATGGGATGCCGTATTTTTAATGAGCTTATCCGATTTCTCATATAAATTTTGATCTAAAATGTTGGATTTTTAATTCAAAAACGCCTTTTTTCTTTAGTTTTAAATTCGGAAAATGTTCGTCTACCGTAAGATTAATACCTGATAGATGGATACCCGTTTCACCTGTTCACCCTTTAACCTGCTTTAAAGCGTCCGTCAGTTAGACAAAATAATCAAGTTTCAAATTTCTATATATTTTTCACGAATTAATTACAAATTTAGTAGTTTTTGCAAATCTATTATTGCTTACGTATAAAAAAAGTATGACATATTAGAAAAAACTATAAACTAAAGTGAATAACTTTAATCTCAATAATATAATTGTTCTATGTGTCCTCCATTATTTTCAAAACATGACCGATGCCCCCTTTTCAATCTCTCCAAAGAATCTCTTACAATATTTTGGTCCTGGTTAAGTCTATTAATTTCATTTATAATTTTTTGCTGAATGTCCTCCAGACTTCTGTTGGGTCGTTGATAAACTACATTTTTTAAATGACCCCATAAAAATGTATCCATTGGCGTGATATCGGGGCTATTTGGTGGCCAATGAATTGTTCCGTTACGGCCAATCCACTGATTGTAACGCTCGTTTAGGTATGTTACCACTTCTCGAACTGCATGAGGCGGAGCACCATCCTGCTGCCAAATGATATTGTTGTAGGCTTGCAATGGCAACCTTTCCAAGAAATCCTCGATATCGTTATGAAGAAAATGGAGGTATCTTTGGCCTGTTAAAGAGCCACGATAAAATAGTGGTCCAATAAATCGATTTTCTAACATCCCACACCAAACATTAAGTGAGCTCCAACCTTGAAACTTTATTATTTCATATCTATGAGGGTTAACTGCTGCCCAGTATCTTGTATTTTTCCGATTGTATACCCCCGATGTTGTAAATGACGCTTCGTCACTTCATAGAATTTTATTATATAAATTATAATCTTCGTCTTGCTCTCTCATCAGCATTGAAGCAACAAATCGAAATCGCAGTTCTTTTTGAAGCTGTGTTAAGTATTGAACGGGAAGGATGCAATATGGTTTTAGACCACATTTTTTTAAAGTTCTGTGAACTGTTCCATAGCTTACTCTCCGGAGCCCTGGACCATACCTTACTTCTCGTACCGCTTGCGGAATAGAACTCTTCGGATTTATAGTAAAATATTGAACAATAGCTCGATCCCTTATATTCCGTCTTTTCATCTTTCTTGGCTTATCTTTCAATGTCTTACTTTCTTCAAATAGGGTCTTAATTCTGAGAATTGTATCCACTGAAATGTGTCTCTGGAAACTCTCAAAAAATGTTCTTTGTGTTTGTCGAGCATTCTCTCCACTTTTGTAATATAATTTTATTACTTCTAAGAATATTTCATTATTTGTAATTAATTCGTGAAAAATATATAGAAATTTGAAACTTGATTATTTTGTCTAACTGACGGACGCTTTAAAGCAGGTTAAAGGGTGAACAGGTGAAACGGGTATCCATCTATCAGGTATTAATCTTACGGTAGACGAACATTTTCCGAATTTAAAACTGAAGAAAAAAGGCGTTTTTGAATTAAAAATCCAACATTTTAGATCAAAATTTATATGAGAAATCGGATAAGCTCATTAAAAATACGGCATCCCATTTAAAAAAATATCAAAGTGACCCCTAGTACTTTTGTTTGATGTTCAATTGTTTTTTGCTGAAGATATTCGAATTCGCGGGAGAAAATGACTTAAGATGGCTATTTCAGTTTTTTTATAGAAGTACAGGAAAAGTCAAAAAATCGCCTTGTCTAGTCTTGGTTGGATAACCCTGTACATCAAGAGTACCTTTTTCTGCCAGAAAGCCCTAAACTTTCATAATTCCAAAAAAAAACATGAAAAACATTAACTCAGAAAAAAGTTACTTTTGTTTTTGTTCCTCAACCCCCCTCAAATGCTACGCCTATGATTAAATTTTGACAGTTTGGATTTTAGATCTAGATTCGGCATATAAAAGTTACTATAATGCCAAAAATTCATGTTTCTATGTTCAACTGTTTGGGAATAATCTGAAAAATACCATCTTCATTGGTCCCCTATTAGGGGGCCGTAGCTCCCTTAGGGGGCAATTTCCGATACTTGTTTATTAAACAAATTAGTATTATTTTCCGATGCAGATTCCACGGTTTTCCTTTGACCACCTAATTTCGGGACACCCTGTATATGTGTTAACATTTATTGACTTTGTAGCGAGTATGTTAAAATTTGTATCCAACAAATATATCAGTAAAAGATCTTTTAAATTTTCTTTGTAGTAATTCATTTAAATCAGTAATGTAATCTTCTTGCGAGACTGAAGCAAGTCGATAATGTGCAATGATCCCAAGCGACACACCGTCTTTCTTAGGAGTAGTCGTCAGAAATTTTGTTTGATTAAATGTTATAATTTAAGAGCCTGTAACCGGTTCGCTTTTAGCGTAAATTATTGTTCCATCGCACTTGTTAATTAAACTTTCATTATAAAAAAATTCATAGTTGTCTAGTTGAAATTGGTCAAGACTGCCAAATTTATGTTTCAGACATTACGACTACATCAAAAACCACCCCCAAAGACTCTAGGAATACCACAAAACTATTGAAATTTGTTATACCACATAATTATGTTTACATGAATAATATTGAAGTCTCCTAAACTATCTGTGAGGTAACTGCACTCATTTAACGAATCACAGACTTTTGTTGCACTGCACTCCTCCAAAAGAAATTCTGTTGGATCTTCAAACATCGTGATATTTCGACATTTTTACTTTTCTTACGTACCTTATCAAATCAAATCAAATCAAAATATGCTTTATTGTCATAAAGTATTATTTTTATCGACAAAGCCTTTTTTTAAAATTAAATTAACAATAAATATAATAATATAGTAAAACTTAAAATATTGGAAAAAAAATGCAAATAATAATTCACCAAGATATTCATCTAGAGTATATTAAGCTTTTTCCAATAATACATTTTTAACATTTTTTTTAAACATTTTAAAATTTGACATTTTCTTAATAAAATCTGGAAGATTAATTAAAAATGTTTTTAGAATCATAAATTATGGATTTTTTTACAAGACATGAAGAAGAAATAGGTAAACATATATTAAAGGTTTGTCCTGTATTATAAGTATGTGAATTAATACTATTTCTATGCTTTTTATGAATTAAACAAACTGTTTCCAATATAAAAATTGAAGTTAGTGCTAAAATCGTTTGTGAGATAAATAGAGTTTTACAAGAATCTCTAGATCTAGCTTTGCACAAATAACTGATAGCTCTTTTTTGTAAAATAAAAATTGAATTTAGAAGTCATTGGCTTGAATTTCCCCAGAAACAAATTCCATATCTCAAAAGAGATTCTATTAATGCAAAATAAACATTTCAAAGAACCGCCATATCCATTTCATGAGAAAGTACTCTCAGGGCATAACATCCTGAAGCTAATTTTCTACATAACTTTTTGATATGTTCATTAAAAGAAAGATTTTGAGTAATATAGATTCCTAAATATTTTATAAATTTGGGGTTATTAATTATGAGATTGTCAAAAATTATAGTATTATTAAGTGAACATTTAAAAGTTAATATATTTGTTTTAGTGATATTAAATGAGAGTAGATTAGAGTCACACCACTTTTTAACATTTATTAAATCTTCATTAATTATTTTATTTAATTCAATGCAATATTTACTATGCCAAAGTATTGTTGTATCATGTAAGACCCATTTAAATTATTTAATACGTCCTTATTATTTTAAGTCGATAGTAGAAATTGGATATAGCTGTTGACGCCAGGCGCCGCCAAACATGTTAAAGTCGTATTTATATTACTTTAGAGTCACGATAAATATTAGGCATCATTAACGCTGATTGTCAACTCAGCACAAATCAATGGAGAACTGTTCAGTTTAGTTTTGTTTACAAAATCACAAAATGAGAAAGAATAACATATTCTGTTTGTTAGGCAAAGCAAAGCTTTAAGGCTTTAGTTAGGTTTTGCAAGTCTGTGAATGTGTATTGTGTACCGTGTGTCGAAAGTGTAGTTTATTCTGAAAATAGGTGAGTTTCACTGAGCATAACTATTTCAACTTTATATTATTTCTGTTACATGTCATATTGTTAGTTGTTGATAATTTCTTGAATTGCTTGTTTTGCCTGTGATAAAAGCCATTTTGTTTGTTAATATCTGGAGCAGGTACTGTGTCCACTAGTTGGTTGTTGGTTGGTGTCATTGCACGTCTCAGAGGGTATTATCAAAGGTTCTGTATTGGAGCGGACCCTCGCGTTTTGGCGTCCATTGCACAACTCAGTACAGAGCGGCTTATGTTTTGCGGTCATGACCAAGTTAAAGATATACCGTATTAACCGTATGGATTTACGGTTGAGCCTTATGGATTTAAGGTGTAGTGGCAAGGGTTCACTACGTGTACGGGAGCAGACCCTCGCGTTTTGGCGTCCATTGCACCACTCCGTACGTGAGGCATTATATAACTGTTATTCAAGTAAAATAATAGTCATGCATACAAGAGTTTTTGGTAAAAGATAAAAAGAGACAAAGTGTTGATTTATTATTTATAATGTGTGAAGTTGAATTAGGGTATGCTCATATTGTTTATTTACTTACAGGAAGACATCAAATTCCTGACCGGTCCCATCAAGAACATGAGTAGCCTTCCACCCGTTTTGTCAGCAATTATGAATGTTTGGAAAAAAGGTTAATTGATTTAAATCTAACTTTAATTATCCAAAGAGAAAAAAATATATCTGACAAATAAACGCTCAGCGCCTCTGACATGTAAATTTATTAATTTAAATTTTATCATTAGCAAATATGGTAAATTTACCATTGATAAAAATTGACGCAAGGTCATTTATATACAGGGTGTCTCTAAAAGGTCTGTACAAAATTTGAGCACATATTCTTGAGGTCCAATAATAAGGCGATATAAAGCAACTTAGCTTAGTCCGAAATTGCTCCGTTTCCGAGATACAGGGTGGCAAAGTTAATAAATAGAAATCGAATTTTTTAAACTTAATGGACATTTTTTAACGTATTACTTTAAAACTTGGTACCGTAGAATGGGGCTATTTGGGATTGTGGGGGTTATTTGGGAAATCCCAAAAAAAATAATTCTGGCAACCCTGCCTTTCGCCACGTGGATCTCAACTGATCGGCATCATGGCCTCGCGTTCTGGCATTGGTTAACCGTCCTTTCTAGCATGATACAACTACTTTCTAGATTGCTTTCTAGTAACTGTTCACTCGCCGTGCGGAACTGCAGTAGGTATGTTTTAGAGCTCCCGAAAAAAACCGTTAAAAAAACCGCGAAAAATATTTATGTTCCTGGCGGTTTCCTCGTTATTTCACGGTAAGTTTAGGATCGTTGACTAATTGTTGCATATTTCTAGATATCTTAAAAAATATTGAAATAGAAGAGCATTTGTTATAAACATTTTTGTACTGTGGGGAAATTTGGGACAAAATACCTAAATATATTTTTTTCTATTTTAGACGATACAAATGGTTAGAAACTACGTAAAAACTCTCAGTAGTTACAGACGGGGGAAAATTATAATCCCTACAATTCCTACTCAGAGGAAAATCTACAAAAGGCACTAGATGATATCAGAAAAAAAAAATTAAATATTCGAGAAGCTGCCGAAAAGTATAAAGTTCCGAGGTCAACGTTAGGAAGGAAAAAACTTGGACAAAACAGTCAACAAGAACGGCCGGGTCGACCTACTTTATTTACGGATGATGAAGAAGATTCGTTTATTCAACATCTGAATTTAGTTGCTTCATGGGGTTTCCCGTTTGATTTACTTGATCTGAGACTATTTATAAAGGGGTATTTAGACAGAAAAGGCGTACAAGAAAGGAGATTAAAAAACAACATGCCTGGTAAAGATTGGGCAATGAGCTTTCTCAAACGCCATAAAAACGAAATATCTCGAAGATATTCCGCTAATATATCAACAAAACGGGCTGGTCTGACAGAGGAGGTTTTGGATAGATTTTTTGAAAATGCCTCGGAAATATTATCCAAAACCGATCCTTCGTTAATGGTAAACTTTGACGAAACCAACCTTACCGACGATCCGGGATCGAAGAAATTTATTTTTAAAAGAGGAACGAAATACCCAGAAAGAGTTATCAATTCTACAAAAACAGCAATCAGCATTATGTATGCGGGAACAGCAGATGGTCAACTCTTACCTCCATATGTAGTGTATAAAGCAGAACATCTCTGGGATACGTGGACCTTAGGAGGTCCTAAGGGTACAAGGTTCAATAGGACAAAAAGTGGATGGTTCGACGCCATCTGCTTTAAAGATTGGTTTTTTACTGTCACAGTGCCATTTTTTAGGAACAAGGATGGTCAAAAGGTATGGTTGCTCTTTCCTTTTATCAAAATAAGTTTTGTTTAAAACCCATTTTTTTTAATTCCAGGTCTTACTTCGGGATAACCTCTCATCCCATTTTTCCGAAAAAGTGCTACGAAAATGTCAGGAAATGAATATTGCATTCGTCTGTTTACCGCCAAATGCAACACACATAATGCAACCTCTCGATGCGATGTTGCGTTTTACGCGCCATTAAAAAATTATTGGCGTCAGATTCTTACGGAATGGAAGAAGACATCAGAAAGAAGACAAACTTCACTGGTAAAGGATGCTTTTCCTGGTCTTTTAATGAAACTGCAGGAAAAACTTGAAGAGGGTCAAAGAGGATCCCAGAACTTAGTGTCTGGATTTGCTAAAACGGGGTTACATCCTTTGGATTCCTCAAGGCCAAAAGAACGATTACCTAGGAAAACAATCGACCGACTCCGTTGCTGGTTTCAGATGCCACTGTGAACATACTAAGTAATATGAGAAGCGGCGACAACTCCATTAAAGCTGCTCGACATAAAAGAATACAAGTGGAGCCTGGAAAAAGTGTAGTCGCTGGAGACTTAACCACACAATCTACTTCCGGCATACAAAGGCAACCAAAAAAAAAACCTTCAGAACACAATCGAAAGCGATTTTATTGGCAGTGAACAAGAACATGTTCTTTCTGATAACATGAGCGATGATCTACCACAATTCGATCTTCCAAAAGTAACTAAAAATGATGCTTCTATCCAATCAAATCTTACTGATAGCGAACAAGAAGAACAAGTCCTTTCTGATAACATGAGCGATGATCTACCACTAATCCAACTAATACCAACAGTTAAAAGCTGCATGGGTAATTGTCCAGTACAGCGTAAGGAAAGAGAAAAAACATTACATAGGCCAAGGGAAACGTAAATCTGGATTTATGTGCCATGTAGAGTTTTTAAAAAAAATCTAGCAAATCCGACAGGTTCTTGGTGCCCCTTAAAAAAGACACTGATGATTTAAGTACTGACATGATTGTTAAAGTGCTTACAGCTCCTAAGGTTGACGGTACTGGTAGCAGGATATTCTACTCCTTTAATGTAGATCATACGCTTTTTAATTTTTAAGTTTGTTTTACTTTTGTTTTAGTTAGGAACTAATTTGTTTTGAGAAGTAAATACTTTTTTGTTTCCGTTTTCTATTATACCTAGGTACTTAATAATACATTATATTTTTTAAAAAACAATTTTGGTTGTCCCAAATAACCCCAAACGGGGTTATTATTTGGGTTTTAATGTATTTTATACGAAATCCCAAATATCCCCACCCTGTGGGGTAATTTGGGACAAGGCTTTAAAAAAATATATTACCCCCCCCCCCTACTTGGGAGGGGGGACTAATACTTTAGGTAAATGTGGTACCTACCCCTATCCTTCCAAAAATATATCGTATATAATTTTATGTTACACGAGAAAAAAATTATGAATAAAAGTGTTAAAATTTTGTCCCGAATAGCCCCGTTCTACGGTACCCGGGGGTTTTTTGGATTGCGAAACCCGAATACGGACACCTTTTCACTGTGGCCATTAGAGGGCGCTTCACAATGCACTTCTTATGGTTTAGAATGGCCATAACTTTTTTATCAGTGTAGTTTTTTTTTTGTTAAGGAACTAATTTTTTGAACATTTTGAAACAAAAAAGGTACTCTTGTGAAAATCCGCTAAAGTAAACCGTTTTGGAGATATTTCGGTTTTTAGTGTTCAATGTCGCACCGGAATATTTAAATTTTTTTGAATAAAAAATGTTTGCTGTTGTCTTTGAGGATGAAATGTGGTCAGTGAATTAGCAGTGGAAAATGTATTTTTTTTAGATACTTTTTTGGAGTGTCACATCTAAAAATCCTCGGAAATTTTAAAGGTGTTCATCAAACAGGTAAAAAATCCGAGGATTTTTGGATGTGACACTCCAAAAAAGTATCTAAAAAAAAAACATTTTCCACTGCTAATTCACTGGCCACATTTTATCCTCAGAGATAGCAGGCATCGAACACTAAAAACCGAGATATCTCAAAAACGGCTTACTTTAGCAAAATGTTAAAAAAAATTAGTTCCTTAACAAAAAAAGGAAAAAACTACACCGATAAAAAAGTTATGAACATTCTAAACCATAAGAAGTGGATTGTGAAGCGCCCTCTAATGGCCACAGTGAAAATGTGTCCGTATTCGGGTTTCGCATCCCAAAAAACCCCCGGGTACCAAGTTTTAAAGTAATACGTTAAAAAAAAGGTTCATTAATTTTAAAAAATTAGATTTTTATTTTTTAACTTTACCACCCTGTATCTCGGAAACGGAGCAATTTCGGAGTAAGGTAAGTTGCTTTAAATCGCCTTATTTTGGCCTCAGGATCCAAGCAGCACAAAACATCCTATAGATATCTTGGCGAGAAACTTTTAGGAGAATGTGACGCCTTTTGTAACTTATTAGGGAGCTCGCCAAGAGGTTCCTATTACCTCCAAATGTCCGCCTCAGGGATATCCTAATGCGAATTTATATTTTTAATCACAAAGAAGAAGTACTAGGGAGGTACTCAGTAGGATGTGTTTAAGAAGTTCTCAAAAACATCCTAGATAAGCTATTTCTGGGAGCTACTTTAAGAAGTCTTTCAGAGGTCGCCGAGAACTCCTAATGCGAATTTCTTATTTTCATCGCAACGAGGATATCCCTGGGACATAGTCATTGTGACGTATTTAGGATATTCTCATAGACGTCCTAGAAAGTACATCTCTGGGACATCCTAAATTAAACCTTAATATACTTATTAAGATATATCTATAAGAAGTGCTATAGATGTCGCAAAGAAATCCTTAGACTATCTCGGTGAGTTCCCATATAGGTAACATGTACGATATATTTAGGAAGTTCTGGGGATATTGTCAAGAACTCCTGAATGGGTCATATCTGGAAATTCTATAAAATAAAATAAAACGCTATTTTTAATTATTGCCAAATTTTATTTGAATTTTCAACATTACACTTGCTCTCAATCATTTAAAATCTGTCTTACACTCACAGAACATGTTTTGTTTTACAAGATATAGTCTCTTATGTATCTTTACAATACTGAATTTATTCAAAATATTAAATCTTATACCTACCTATAATAGTGTCGAACACGTATCTGCGCGTAGCTAGGCCCTTTATTAAATCATTAATTAATTAAATATAAAAGTTAAATTACAAATAGAATATTTATAAAAATAAGAATTTACACAATATTATTACTTTAAATATGTACAGGGTGAGTCAACCCTAAAGTAAAGTTCGTTATCTCATATTTGTTTCGGGAATTACCAAATAACGCTAAATACAAAAGTTTTAGAAAATGTTAAGATGCACAGTTTACAATTATTTTTTAAGTATACAGGATGATTCAAACAAGCAACAGATTTCAATTTTTTTAAGCCGTATACGAGGTGTGTTAAAAAATATCAATCTTACTGAAGAGTAAAGTACCTTTATTTTTTACAATACAGAAGAATGTTATAAAGTAAAGTTATTTTTAATTATAAGTTATATGCAGATATGCAATTACAGCCATTTAGCATAAAATGTATAAATTGTATCAAGCCAGAATAATAAATACGGAATGATTAGTAAATAATCACCAAACCTTCATTTTTATGCTAAATGGCTATAATTGCATATCTGAATATAACTTATAATTCAAAATACCTTTACTGTATAACATTCTTATGTGCTCAGATTTTGTACAGACCTTTTAGAGATACCCTGTATATTAAAAATAGTAATGGACCGAGAACTGAACCTTTGAGGTACTTCACAATTATTTTTATTACTTTTTGATTTCTTATAAAGAGTGATTTTTAATTATTTTGCTCAAGGGAGGCCATGCATTTTAAAAGCATCATGGCCGTACTGCGTAGATAAGATGACATGATTGTTTTATGACATTTACGTCTTATTTGAATTTGTGTATTTGTAAAGTTTAAAAATTGGAGAAATTTTGTAATTTTTGCAGTTATTTGAAGGTAGGTTACTATTGCTTTAACTAATATTTCTCCGGGGAGTCGTCTTTTGACTATTATAAAGTGCTATTTGCAGGATATGATTTAATTTTTGATTTTTTTTTTATTTTTCAGCGTATCAAGTTTTGGTGAAGCTTTGTTGCCGGATTGAAAGTTCTACAGTAAAAATGTTTAGTGAAGCACAAAAAATTTTTATTGTTGAAAGTTTTTTTAGAAATGGAAACAAAATAGGCGGTGTGTGAAATTACTCTATGCATGACTGCTTTGATGAATTTCGAACCGAGTTTCCTGATGTTGCGGTGACCTTTCATAATTTTCGTACTGGGTCACAATACCTAAATACTGGTTCTGTTCAACATAAAAAAGGGGCTGGAAGACCAACGAAACGATCGAATGAGGTTATTGAAGAAGCGCGACAAATTATGGAAAATAATCCTTCAACTTCTATTAGGCATTTATCTCAACAAATTCAGCACGGATTTATGCTACAGTACATGTCAAACACTTTTGAAAAAGGATCTGCATCTATACCCTTATCGTGTTACGGCTATTCATGAACTCCTTCCCAATGACGTTCCCCAAAGACTTAATTTTTGTGAATGGTTTTTAAACAATTTTCAAGAAGAAAATAGTGGTGCTTTTGAAAAAACATTTTTTACCGATGAGGCTTATTTTTATTTATCAGGCTATGTTAATTCACAAAATATGCGAATGTGGAATACGCAAAATCCGCATGTTTTTGTAGAAAGACCTCTTCATCCTCAAAAAGTTGGTGTGTGGGTAGCAATTAGTTCTAGAAGAATAGTAGGCCCAATTTACTTTGATGGCACAATTACAGCTGAGAGATATCGGATCGAAATTCTGACAACATTTATTAATGAGCTTCACGATGATGAATTGCGGGAAGGTCACTTCCAACAAGATGGCGCTACACCTCATGTAACCAGAGAAAATTTAAATTTTTTAAGTGAATTTTTTGAAAACAGAGTTATAAGCCGAAATACGCAACAAATATGGCCACCTCGTTCCTGCGATTTAACACCCTGCGATTTCTTCTTGTGGCCTTTTATAAAAAACTCCATTTATCGAACACCAATTGAGGATATAAATGATCTTAAACGAAGGATTTCAGAAAAAATTGCCGAAATTAATAATTCTCCAAACGTATTGGTTAATGTGTCTCTGAGGGTAAGAAGAAACATCAGAAGGTGTCTAGAAGTAGGAGGCGGTCATATAAAGTAGGCTTTCAAAGTAAGATAGCTCAGGATTTTATATTACATACCGTCAAAAAACATTATTTTAGGTTTTCAACGTGACAACGCTGCTTTCTTGCAAATTCGCCCTATGATTTAATCTACGTGCTACTGCTACACTATGTATACTGGGTCACAGCCGCCCTTGAGCAAAATAATTAATAATCACTCGTTACCATTTAACAATACTACTCGAGTTCTTTCAGATAAATATGATTTAAACTATTTAAATGATATACCTCTAAAGCCATAAAGCTCAAGCTTCTTTAATTAATTAAATAAAGATGTTCAAGAAATGAAAAAGTAGCATCACTAGTATTTTTATTTTTTTGAAATGCAAATTGGTATTATTTAAAATATTGTTTTTATTTAAAAAAGAAATCTTTTTTTTAACAAGTTTTTCAAACATTTTAGAAAGTGTTGGAAGTAAAGAAATTGGTCGAAAATTAGAAGCAGATTCACAGTCACCTCCTTTATGAATTGGAATAACAATAGCTGATTTAAGGCATTGTGGAAATATTCCATTTTCAAAAGAAACATCTATTGCCTTCGCTAAAGCTTCTATAGCAGGAATAGATAGTTGTGAAAAAATCTTTATTGATAAATTATCCCATCCAGCAGAATTTTTATTTTTTACCTCCAAAATGATTAATTTTATTTCTTGAACATCGGTTGGACTACAGAAAAATGCATCCTTAATTTTAAAACTCTTCATATGTACAAAAGTGGATTAACGCATGAATGAATATTTTCAGAAAGATTTAAAGCAATCGAACGACAGTAAAAATCGTTCAGCTTGTCAGAAGATAATGAAGTATTTATAGGTAGTATGTTGTTTTTCCCTCTCAAATCATTAATAATTTTCCAACATTCTTTCGTGGATTTAATGATTTACTAATACGATTTTCAAAATAATTTTCCTTGGCTTTTTTAATTAGTTTTCTATAAATGTTTTTATAAATATTAAAATATGAAATGAATGAATTGTTTGATGGAAAAATGTTTTTAATATAATGAAGTGAACGTAAATTCTTAGAACTTATTTTTTGACGCTTTGAAATCCAACATTTTCTATTATTTTTTTTTTAATAATTGTAATTGGAAAGCTTTATTAAATGTGTCTAAAATTGTGGCATGAAAACTACTTAAAGGCTCTTTATGAAGAAAAATAATATCCCATGAATAATTTTTTATAGCAATATTAAATTTGTTGAAATTATTTTTACTGTAAATGCGTCCCATATGTTTATTTTTCTCTATTTTCCCGATCTCACCGTTAAATTCACATAATATGGCTTCATGGTCCGATAAAAAATTATTTATTACTTCACATTTAATATTATTTTTATTAACACAAACATAGTCAATTATAGAAGATGAATATTGAGAAAATCTTGTTGGTGAATTAACATGCATTTTAAGATTACATGATAGTAGTAAATTTTTCAAATTTATAGTTTAACAGCTATTTAAATCTTCAAAATTAATATTAAAATCTCCACACACAATACAATATGATAAGGGGGGAAGTTGTGATAAAAGATTCTCAAGTCTTATAAGAAAAATGTTGGTATTAGATAACGGTGAACGGTATAAACAAATTATATATAAATTGCTTTTTTTGGAGATCATTATGAAAAATTCAAAATCTATTTCAACCAAGAAACAACCATAAGATAATAGACCAAACAGCCAAAAGTGGCAAGCATGCCCTACTATCGGGCTATAATAATAATAATAATCAGAATGAGAATTTTGTTTATTATTACAAAATTTATATAAAATCATTTGTTACAATATTAAAATACTTTAAAAGCTTAGATTAGTTCCTAAACGTACATTCACGCGCCCAATCTACTGGTAATACTGTCTTATAAACCTCTTCAAATGTTTGCAAACTGCACTGACTTGAACAACTTAACAGGCTTTGTTCCTGTGGCTCTCCTATCCAATTCTCCATATAAAATACCTGTAAAGTATAAATAAGTACAAAAGTACAAAACCTACATAAATTAGCTGGTGCCTTACTTTAAATACTGAGTTATCGTAAAGCTCAAAAATAAGCGATGCTCCAAAATCAGGCTTAATGGTATCAACTAAGCCCAGGGCCCTCAAGACATGAACCAGAGTTAAGTCATGACCTGCATACATGTTTATAGAGGGAGTAACTGTACTTTCTTTTGCCGAACTTTCCATAAGAGCTATTATTACTCTAAGAAAAAACCCTACAAAAATAAACTGCAAAAAAAAATGTTATTTTATAATATATGTATTGTTTCTACCTCCTTTTATTTTTTTCATATAGCTTGTTTCTGAATAAATAGCCAAATTTTGAGCAGCTATTTGCCTCATTTGAATCATGAGAGAAGTATTTACCCAGTAGGGTAATGTTAAATTATTTAACTGCTCAATTTCCAGGGTATTATACAGAGATTCCACTGCCTCGATGTTGTCTATTATCATACCAGTGTGTTCGGTAAGATAACTATACAAATCTTGATTTTCTTCATTTAGTTGTCTCACTTTTGAAGAATTCTGAACGTCAAGAAATTCCTTGTCATACTCTGTACATTGTGTCTTCATTGCAATAAGCTAAAAAAATATATAATTTAACATTAAAGGCAAAATAAACACAAATTTTGTGCACAGTAATTCCACTATACTTAAACACGGTTCTTGTAACAATATTTTTAGTAATTCGACATGTTATCATAATTGCAGTGTATAGACCTCCTAAAGGAGACATAAAAATATTTTTCCAAAAGTTAGAGACATTACTTCATGTAATCATTCCAGAAAATAAAAACGTTTTTCTCCTAGGTGACTTTAACATAGAACTTATTAAGGTAAATATCTCTAGGACACAATTTCTATCTGTCCTAACTACTTTTGATATGTATCCAACAATTTCAGAAAACACTAGAATAACACCAAATTCGGAATCGTGTGTCGATAACATTTTTACAAATGTTCCAAAGAATTCTGTTGTAAGTTATGTATTATACACTACTATCTCAGATCATACAGCCCAGAAAATTGTACTTAATCTAAATTTAGTTAGTAAAAAGGCTTGTATTTTAAAAGATTTTTTGGTGAAGAAAATAAAAAAGACTTTTTTAATATTCTCATTGAGCAACAGTGGCAGGATGTTTATTTAGTGAATCAGACTGATGTAAATCAACAGTGGTATGTCTTTATGGATAGCTTTATAATGTTATTTAATCAAGCCTTTCCTCGAAACCAAAAATTAAAACATAGCTTTTATAACAAAAATGAACAAATTCAAGTTGTAAAAAGTAGGTTAGACAATCTCTTAATTCTAAAAATGCATGACTCTAGATATAATGAAATGTACTCAAGTGTAAAAAAAGAATAGTATGACAAATTATTAATTCAAGCTCGATCAGAGCACTACACCGTAAGGATAAAAAACTCGGACAATAAAAATAAATGTATGTGGTCAATTTATAAGGAAATGACAAAAAATACGAAGTGTAGCACTGAATGTATGATCGCTGGAAATCCTGATGAAATTTCAAATAATTTTAATACATTTTTAATTGACTTAATACCAGAACTGCTAAAAAATCTGCCTAGTAATGTAAACAGTAAAACAAACATCCAAGAAAACCAAAGACCATTAATTCTACGGCCCGTTACAGAACAGGAAATAGTGAACATAACACAAAAAATAAAAAATAAACATAGTTCTGGAGACGATGAAATTCCTACTAGCCTTATTCGTCGGATAATTCCAGCGATCACTAAGGTTCTATGCTACATACTTAATAACTCACTAACGCAGGGTGTGTTTCCTGAGGCCTTAAAACTGTCAGCAGTAAATCCTTTGTACAAATATAAGGGTGATAAAAATAACTTTTGTAACTATAGGCCTATAAGCCTACTGCCGGGTTTTTCAAAGGTTTTTGAAATCATTATGTGTGTTAGAATAAAGGAATTTATGAATGAGTGTGGAGTTTTTTCTGAAAATCAGCATGGTTTCCTAGCTAAGAGGTCTACGCAAACAGCCATTTCACGCAGGCAATACTAGGACATTTGGAGAGAGGTGATATGGCGCTGGGCATGTTTCTTGATTTGTCAAAGGCCTTTGATTGTTTAGACAGACATATGCTATTAAAAAAACTTTATTTGTATGGAATTAAAGAGCAGGCTCTTGAATGGTTTAGGTATTATTTAAGCAACCGAAATCAAAGGGTTGTCATCAATAAAGATGGAATTGACCATAAATCTGAAATAATGAAAAATACAGTAGGAGTACCACAAGGCAGTATTCTTGGACCAGTTCTTTTTATTATTTTTATGAATGATATTGATCTTGAAATTTTAGCGAGCTTTCTAATAATGCAAGCAATATCTTTCATGTGGCAGATAGTTGGTTTCAAAAAAATCAATTATGTTTAAATTGAGAAAAAACAAGTACAATTATATTTAGAACTAAGCAAAATAGAACAGAAAAACCAGAGTCAATTTTAATAAACCAAAATGAGTTTAAAATCAGCAACAGTACGAACTTTTAGAAGTTCACATAGATGAATTTTTGGACTGGTCCAACCATGTAGAGAATCTTAATGGTAATTTAAATCAAATTTGCTATTGTCTAAGATTTGTCTCAAGTTACTTAGATGAGTCATCTGGAAAAATACTGTATTTTGCGAACTTTGAAAATACTGCTAGGTATGATATAATTTTTTGGGCTTCAAACTCTAGGGCACGGGACATTTTTGTAACACAGAAACGGGTTATAAGAATAATATATAAAATGTCATTTTTAGAATCATGTCGAGGAGTATTTAGAATTAAGAGACTTTTTACTATCTATGCTCTGTATATATTTGAATTAATTTTGTTTGTTTTTAAAAATAAAGAAAAAATGTTTACCCGATTAATCATAACTATAACACTCGAACAAGAGACATCTATTACCCAATACACCATTTAACTGTATTTGAAAAAAGTCCCTACTATATGGGCATTAAACTCTATAACAAATTAGGTAACGGGATGAAAGGTATTACTCCTAAAAGGCAATTTAAGCAAAAGTTAAAGAAAATGCTTATGGACCTTGAGCCCTACAGTTTGGATGATTTTATAAATTCTTAGTGTAAGTTTTTTTTTTTAATTGATACTCCTTTGAGTACAAACTGTGTAGGTATGTAGAGGTATGTAGTTTTCTTTTTGACGTCATTTCATTTTATATTTGTTTGTACATTTAATTGTATAAATTTTATGTAATTTGAAATAAAGTAAATAAATAAAAAAAAAATGTTTCTCTTCGCGGTAGCTTTTTCAGGAATGCATGGTTAACATAGGGTGCTGATAGACGTAGATGGCGAATCAGTGAACGGGACGATCCAAAAATTTATTTTTATTGCATACTCAACCCAGCTAACATATTTTCCACAATGCGGTGTTGCCGCTTGTACTAGAAAGTAGTAGCAACATTGATATTTTAAAAGGAACACACCTTTTCTTTACAATCTCTAGTTTCTTAACAACTTTCCTTTTTATTTCTCTATAGGTACCTGTCTGTTACCGTTTTCGAGATATTAGTTAATCTCCATTTTTTTTTTCGATGTAATATAGTATGTCTCACTTTTCATGACTCCCATATACAGGATGTTACCTAATGATAGGCGGTAGTTCCAAGGGCGCATTCCTGAACCAAATTCAATAGAAAAGTTCATACAAACATGTGTCCTTAAAGTCTGGCTTTCAAGATACAGGGTGTCAAAGTTTAAAAAAAATCGTTTTTTTAATGTTCAAAGATCCTCTTGTCGATTTTGGTGAAATTTGGCAGTGTTGTTTCTAGATGATAATTATAAGTTCCAGTGGTGTCCCGGCGGGGGGCAGTCTCACGAATAATATTGACAAGCAAATTGTACGCCACTGACTTGTTTAAAAATTTTATATTGTTTTCGGGTTAAGCAGCTAAAAATACAACTTTTTTGTCTCTTAATATTTTTCCGTACCTTACTTCGTTTTCGAGAAAAAAAATAAAAGCCATTTCATTGCATGTCGAAATTTTTTTTTTCTCGAAAACGAAATAAGATACAGTTGTATTCATATACAGTGTCACCATTAAAGTCCGCACCATATGGAACTTTTTTTTATTAATGAGGTTAGTTAAAATTAAATTTCGGCAATCGTTTTTGCTTCAAAATAGACTAAAAATTATATAATCAAATGTCACCATCTGTCATTCGGTATCTGTCAAAAATTACATTTTAATCAAAAAATGCTGAAAAATGGCATTGTTTTACCGAATTTAAAAAAATTTTATTAGAAAAAGTTGTTTCTAGTACAATTCTTGGCCTAAATACAAAGTTTCAGTTTTCTAGCTCAAAGTTGATTTTTTTGCCATTTTTTCTAATTAACTTTTTTTTTTATTTAATGTAAGTTCGCTTAATGGATATTAAACTATTTGCTTATACCATACTCAATATTTTTTATTTAGTTTGTATGAGCTTTTTTTTACTAGAATGCCATTTTTTTTCGAAATTTAAAATTAGAGGCAAAAAAATTTGACACAGGTGGTGCAAAGTTATCCTAATTTAAAAATTTTAACAGATAGACGTCAGATATTCCATTTTTTTGATAGTACATACACCTAAGAAGTTTAAAAAACTTATAATAAAATTCCCAGATATCAGATTAGTTCAAAATTTAGACACATATTTTCTTTTTATCCACAATAAAATATCAAGGCAATTTTGAATTTTATAAGTAGGCTATGGAAAAAAAAAACGAATTAGAGTGCCGAATAAATAAAAGAAATGTCATAAATTTGAATATTTTCGCAAGTTATAGTTTTCAGTGTTATCACCAATGTTGTCCATTCAAGAAAAAATAGAAATTGTCTTAATTTGTGGAGAGAATATGCCTCACCGGCAAGTATCTGCCATTTTTAATGAGAGGCATCCAGAAAAAAATTTGCAGCATAATAATCAAGAATAATGTCAAAATTTAGAGAAACTGGATCTGTTCAAAATAATTTTAAGAAACCTCACGCGGCAAGTAAATACGATGAAGCAGCACAACTTGATGTTTGTTTACTGTTATTGACCACGGTCAAACTAGTGTAACCAAGATAAGTGATTCAACAGGGTGCAAGGGGGAAAGCGTTAGAAAAATTCTTCAGAAAAATCGATTTCGGGCATATAAACCCAAGTTTATAAACACATTAAAAGAACGCGATTTTGATATCCGACTTGATTTTTCGTTTTGGTATCAGGGACAATATGAGGAGAATATTCTTTAATTTTAATTTTAAATTTCGAAAAAAAATGGCATTCTAAAAAAAAAAAGCTCATACAAACTAAATAAAAAATATTGAGTATGGTATAAGCAAATAGTTTAATATCCATTAAGCGAACTTACATTAAATAAAAAAAAAGTTAATTAGAAAAAATGGCAAAAAAATCAACTTTGAGCTAGAAAACTGAAACTTTGTATTTAGGCCATGAATTGTACTAGAAACAACTTTTTCTAATACAATTTTTTGAAATTCGGTAAAACAATGCCATTTTTCAGCATTTTTTGATTAAAATGTAATTTTTGACAGATACCGAATGACAGATGGTGACATTTGATTATATAATTTTTAGTCTAATTTGAAGCAAAAACGATTGCCGAAATTTAATTTTAACTAACCTCATTAATAAAAAAAAGTTCCATATGGTGCGGACTTTAATGGTGACGCTGTATAATATCACAAGGGAAAAAATTTTGTCGGCAAAATTTTCGGAAGGTATGAAAGTTTGTTGTTTGGCAATTTTGCGAATGACATTTGCCGAAAAGCAACAAACTTGAATAAAACCTTGAGAACAATTTTGCTTACACAATTTTTTCTCGAGTGGTATTCGACATGACTATTTCACGAGAAAAAACACAAAGAACAATAAAATTAGAGAGCTTTTATTTAAGAATAAAACACAAAAATAACTTATTTATTGATATAAAAGTTACAGTTGTGATAATTTAATGGTTGTGCATTATTTAATTGATTTTGATTTGATTATATTACTTGATCCAATCTAATCATCTGCGCCGTGGTGTTCCATATGCTTTTGATACTTGACTCTTTGTAGTCCTCTCCGTTTAGTTTTTTCATGTTGTAAGCATAATCTTCCATAATTTTTGCTAATTCTTCGGCTGGAGTATGCTTTCCAAGCTTATAATCTCTTATCAATAAAAACTGCGACACTGCCTTTTTAATTTCTGTAATGGATTGTATTCCAAATTTGTTTTTTTCTTCAGAAACACTCATTTTTGAACTGAACTAATCTGACGTTTGTTAACAAGAAATAATACAATGACATTTTAAATAATTAACAGAACCATGGTAACAAATTTCTTTCGATCAAATATTAAAATTTTGTCGTTGTAAAAATCACATGTGAATTTTATCCAGGTAGTAATTTTGCCAGTAGAAAACAGGCCGTTGCTATGATATTTTGTCAGTGTAAAACATTCTAGTGAAATAGTCATATTAACACCACAAGAGAAAAAATTTTGTCGGCAAAATTTTCGATTGGTATGAAAGTTTGTTGCTAGGCAATCTCGCGAATGAAATTCTTGACAAAACCACGAGCCGTCAGGCGAGTGGTCTTGTAAAAAATTTCATGAGCGAAGTTGCTAAAAGCAACAAACTTAAATAAACCAAGAGAACAATTTGGCAGACTTAAATTTTTTTCGAGTGGTATTCGACATGACTATTTTACGAGAGTGAGAATAAATGGAAACGGATGTTTTAAAACAACTTTTATTTCAATTTTAAACAAATCCAGTAATAAAAAAAGTAATAAAAACTACCTACCTACATATAAAAATTACAATTATTGTAGTTGATGATCTGCGCGTTATTTTTTTCAATTACAGCTGCAGAATGAGTTTGCACCTGGACATCTCTTGCTAATTTATAGTTTTTTCCAGTAGAAATTGAGAAAATTGTCCCCACGTTGACTTCTTTGATTTCACTGTATTTTGAGGTATTGTTTTACGCACTGCTTCTTCTATTTGATTAAAAGAATTACTTCCGAATCTTGTTTCACTTGAAAACTCGTTTTAATACAAAAATGTCAGTTTGACATGACTTTAAATAAATAATTGTTGTCATAGAAATAAAAAAATGATTGTATTTTCAGCTGACTTTTTTCCTAAATGTCAAAAAATGGTCGCGGCAATACGACGTTAATTTTGTCGACCACCAGTCCAGGTAGTTGTATTGTTAGCTGAATACCGATTTTATTGCCAGTAGAAATATAACTAGTGCATGAAATATTTCCGGAAATTTTTGAAAATTTTGTCTCAAATCAATTTTTTAACAAAAGCATGAGTGCATTGCACCTGAAAAAATCCCGAACCCGCAGGGTGAGGGATTTTTTCTTTGGTGCAATGCACGAATGTTTTTTTTTTTTTTAAATTGGCTGAAGACCAAATTTTGAAAAATTTCCATTAGGAAATATTTTAGGCACGTGTTATGTTTTGATCGGAAATTTCCCGAGTTGGTAAAAGTTTATTTAGGTAGTTGCTAAAAAGTTGATTTTGATATATTTATTTATTTAAATAATACCATGCTAATAGTAAAATAAAACTTAAACTTAGTCCTGCTTCTGAAAACTACAATTGCTATAAAATGTATTTTAATTTTGACAGGTCGACTGTTTTGATGTTTTGAAACTATAAATGTCAAAAATGACAATTATCCCCGGGATATTTCCAGATGTAATTTTTAAAACGGATGCAATTTCCACTTATCAATTTTTTAAAATTTCCGTGTAAAATTTCCAGTTAAATTGACACTAGGGAAATTTCCGGTGTAATACACTCTAGTGAAATAGTCATTAAAAAAGCGTACAAGAATTAGAATGAGAGGTAAGTTTTGTCATATTTGCGTAAAACCGGCTTGTCTAAATGATTGTTTATTGGAGGTTATCACACGTCATAGATTATCAAAAATGCAAAGCAGTAGCGTCGGTGTATATAATTTTGAAACTGCATTGTGGTAACGTTTGATCGACTTTGACAGAAGAACATAAAAATGCCTCGTCAGTTGTCTGAAGTTGAAAAGGCTTAAATTGTATCAAGAATCGAAGAAGGATGGTCAGTCAAAAAAACTATATTGAAAATTAAGCAACGCTGGGAACAAGAATCCCTAAAGAGGAAAATTGGTTCAGGTCGTCCCAAACGTTCCAACCCTGAACAGGATGCTGCTTTTTTGGGATATTTAAGAAATAATCCATTTGCAACTGCAAGGGATGCTGTTATTGATACAGCATTGCCTGCCTGCCAACCTACCGCTAGCAGGAGAGTCAAGGAATCTGAACTAAAATGTCGCCCAGCTGCGAAAAAAATGTTTCCTACTGAAGAACAGCGACCATCAAGAATTATTTTTGCTTTAAATTATATACAGTATGTCCACGGATGGGGTTTACAAGAGGACAAATGGACTAAAAATTGAAAGATACGAAAAAAAGTCACTCTTAATAAACGTTTTTGCTTGTCTAGAAAATACGATTCATCATCAGAAACTTCAATTTTTTTATACAGGGTGGGTAAAAACTGCAAAAATGTTATTTTGCTTAAGAGTAAACATACTTTATTTTGAAAGATACGAAAAAAAGCCACTCTTAATAAACGTTTTTACTTGAATAATGAATAGGTGATACTTGTTGTCAATGTCTTTATTTAATGAAGTAATTATAATAATAATAATAATACGAACATTTTTATTAACATGAAAAGAATACGATAACGATTTCATAATTCAAAAGCTCCACCCCCGTACTCGACACATTTTTCTAATTGCTTTCTCAAATAAGTGAAAGAATTTCTGATTTCTTCCTGAGATATCGATTGGACAGCCTGGATAATTCTGGCCTTCAGCACTTCAATATCATTTGGTATTGCGGTAGCAAAAACAATTTGTTTTAAACGGCCCCATAAAAACATATCCGCCAAGGTTAAGTCGGGGCTTCTTGGGGGCCACAAAACTGGGCCATTCCTGCCAATCCACCGGGGACCAAATCTGCGGTCAAGCCATTCTCTAACCTCACGAGCGAAATGGGCTGGACAACCATCTTGCTGAAAATACATATTTTGTCGAAAATTTAATGGTACATTTTCTAGTTCATTGTAGAAAAATGTATCCAGCATTTCTAAATATGATAATCTATTGCACATGTTATCAAAAAAATATGGCCCTATGATGCCATGGATGGATATCGCGCAACACACGTTCACTTTTGTGAAATATTGTCTTCTCGTCATATTCTGAATTCGGAATTTTCTAAAGACCAGTACCTAACGTGCTGGGTTGCAACGGTTCCATTGGTAGAAAATGTACTTTCATCAGAAAATATGATACATTTATAAAAATCAACATTTCCACTTAAAATTTTGTCTCCTATCCACAAGCAAAAATCAAGTTGTTTCTCGTCATCTCCCTCTTCCAATATTTGATTAAAGTGCGGTTTATATGGATACAATTTATTTGCTTTAAGGATCTTCTGAATTTGACTTTTTTTCACAACTTCCAACTAAGTAACACAATTTCTAAGGGACGTCATAGAATTTTCTTGAACAGATTGAAGAACTAAGACTGTAGCAGCATCATCATGGTCGTATTTCTTCTTTTTTTTTTTAGATCCAAATCCGAACCAGTTCTCTGGAACTTTTTTATTAACTTGCAGATTGTCATCCTAGTTGTTGGGATTCCTACAAATTTCTCTAATAACATTGTATTATAAAAACTCTTTGTTCAGTAGATAGCATTTCTACTTAAATAATAACTTCATTAAATAAAGACATTGGCAACAAGTTCCTATCACCTTAAGTGTCATTATTATTTTAACTAGGTTCACCAGTCAGAGGTGTGCCAGCGAATACTTTTTGGGAAATAATGTTTACATAGGTAAACATTTTAATGAATTGTTCTACTTCGGTTTGTTGTGTAGAAAACACATTCATTAAGAGTGGATTTTTTCGTATCTTTCAAAATAAAGTATGTTTACTCTTACGCAAAATAACATTTTTGCAGTTTTTACCCACCCTGTATAAAAAAATTGAAGTTTCTTATGATGAATCGTATTTTCTAGACAAGCAAAAACGTTTATTAAGAGTGACTTTTTTTCGTATCTTTCAATTTTTAGTCCATTTGTCCTTTTGTAAACCCCATGCGTGGGCATACTGTATACCGCAATCCTCAATTTTGGAACAGGGTAATTTTTACTGATGAAAAGACGTTCTAGTCGACTTATAATGGACAAATTCGTGTGTACCGTCCAAACAATACCAGATTAGAAGAGCGATATACTAACCCCCTTACTTCTAGACATGGGCGTTTCTCTGTAAATGTATGGGGCTGGATAAGTGTTTATGGACCTGGTGTTTGCTGGCGAATAGTGGGAAGATTTAATGCCGGAAATTACATTAACATTTTAAAAAACATATTGTTACCATCTGCTGAGCAAATATATCCCAATAATACTTTCATATTTCAACAAGATAATTGTCCAGTCCACAGTGTCAATGCTGTAACCCACTGGTTTCAAACCCATAATGTGGTAGTGCTGCCTTGGGTCGCTTATAGTCCCGATATAAATCCACTCGAAAATATTCGGGGTATAATCGTAAAAAAAATATATAATCGAAATTTTAGGCCACAAAATTCAGAAAATTTATGGGAAATAATACATGCGTGCTGGGAAGAGCTTCATCCAAATATTGTATCAAATATAATTCAGTCAATTCCGAATAGACTGGCTCAATAGAAAACAGGGATATATCACCAAATATTAGATTTTATTTATTATTGTTAAACGTTTTTTCTTTCTATTGTAATTTTTATAAAACTGTTAAAATATATTATGAAATAAAAATAGCTATTTATGCCATCAGTTACGAAATGCCTAATTTTGTGTAACGCGTGAGATTTTTGCGGAACGAACGAAGTGAGTTTCGCAAAAACTCACAAGTTACACAAAATTTCATTTCGTAACGTATTGCATACAAGATTTTTTCTAATTTTGAAGAAAGTAATAAAAAAATAAAATTTAATATAATTGATAAAAATTTGGAAAACATAAATTTAGTTTTTCTAATTTTGACATATAACTGATGGCATAAATAGCTATTGTTGCTGTTACTTCATGTTAGTTGTCAGTTTGACATTTTGTAAAAAAGTCTAGACGGAAGGTTTTTATCGAGATTGATATATTTTTAGTTTTATTTTTAAAAAATGAGTCATTCAAGTTCTGAAGAGCTACCAAGCGATATTGAAGAGGCAGCAGGTAATGCTCTATTATCAGTAATTCCCAAAAAGTCAAAGGCAGTTTATGATTTGGCATACGAAAAATTTGTTACGTGGTGTGATGAGAAGAAAATTAAACATGTTAATGAGAAAGTTTTACTTGCCTATTTTGAGGGTAAGAAAGATCTAAAAGTTTCCACATTATGGACACTTTACTCAATGTTAAGGTCTGAACTAAATCTGAAAAGGAATATTGATATTAAAAAATATACAAATTTGGTAGCATATATTAAAAGGCAAGCGGACGGGTACAGTGCTAAAAAGTCAAAAGTTTTTATTAAAAAAGATTTTGCCAAATTTTTATTGGAAGCTGATGACAAAGAATACTTAATGGCTTAGGTTGCAATGATAATTGGAATGGCAGGAGCATGCAGAAAAGCAGAATTAACATTTCTTCCAGTTGAAAATGTTATAGACGAAGGAAGCCATTTTCGTGTTGATATCCCACCTTCAAAAACAAAAGTTATACGGCAGTGTGCAATTACCACTGGAGACATTGAAAATACGAATCTTGTTGAAATATTAAGAAAATATATTAAGTTGCGTCCCCAGATTCTTAAACACAACAGATTTTTTGTAAAATATGCGAATGGAAAATGTACCAGAAATCCTGTGGGAATTAACACATTTAGCAGTCTGCCAAAAGTTATTGCACAATTTCTTGGTCTTTCAAATCCTGTTCTATATACTGGCCACTGCTTCAGAAGAAGCTCTGCCACTTTCCTAGCAGACAGTGGCGCTGATCTTTTAAAATTAAAGAGGAACGGAGGTTGGAAATCAAGCTCTGTTGCGGAGGGATATGTTGAAAATTCCATGAATAATAAAAAACTTATAGCGCAAGAAATATTTGGTGAAACATCTAATGCAATGTGCGTCGCTTCTCAAATAACAGCAAGTTCGAGCAATGAAAAAAATATGTCGTCGGGAATTAATTTGAATAATTGCAATAATTGTGTTATCAATATTTATAATAATTAATTAAATTATAATTTATGTTTTTAACTTGTATTATAACAGTTTAATAAATAGAATAATTATTTTTGTCACTAATTTTGAAATACATTTTTCGTCACCAATTGCATAAAATTTTACTTTATGCAACTAGTTACAAAAAGTAAGACATTTCATAATGTCAATCAGTTTTAAAAAGTGTCACTTTATATGTCAAAATTAAAAAAAAATAATTTTTGTTATTTTATTGAACTATTGCCCAACACCAGCTTTGCATTTTTAATAACCTTTAACATGCGATAATCCGGTTTTACGCAAATGTTGTTAAGGTTTCCTCTCATTCTAATTCGTGTACGCTTTTTTTATGAATACAACTGTACGAAAAAATATCAAGAGACAAAAAAATTGTATTTTTATCCGCTTAACCCGAAAACAATATAAAATTTTTAAACAAGTCAATGGCGTACATTTCTTTTCTCAATATTATTCGTCGGTACCCCCATGTTTATATAAACTTTTCTACTTGAATTTGGTTCAGGAATGCGCCCTTTTTTCATTTCACTAGCTTGGCGTTTAATATGTCTTTGTTGTCTTCCTATTGTGACTCTAAAGACAGGTTTAAGTTCCTCAGCCAACTCCTTTGCTGTTAAAATGGCGCTTTTAAAGCCCGCATTTCTACAGGGTGTCCCATGTCAATAGGGTGACACTTCCGGCTATACCGGAAATAGATGTCAACTTGCTTATTTTAAATGGAACACCCTCTGTATATTACTACATTTTTGAATTTTACGTAAGATTCTAGGCAGGTTTTGCATATCATGTCCTATACCTTAGGCTAAGCGTTTTTGACATATTTCAGGTTTCAGATCAAAAAATGACGTTTGCAAGCCATAAAATAATTATCCATTTTGTCCTATAAGGAAGTCTTCATTATTTAATTTGGGTTCGATTCCTTGTGAAAAAGAACATGCTTTAATAGATTTTTTATAATATTTTGATAACTATTAATACAAAATGTTCAAACCATAAGATTAAAAATGAAATTAAAAAATCTACATTTTCAAATGGAAACCCCGAACTTTTATAATTTTTTCTTATTTAGCATTAAAAATAAGGGCAAGTTTGTCCGTTCGAAAAATTTGTACATTTCGAAATATTTTAATATGGTAATTTTGCTGCGAATATTAAGTTTATTTTATTATTCCCAGTTGGCTATGAGTTTGATTACTCCTAGTTGGCTATGACGGCGTTGACAACAGTCAAATAATGTTAAATAAATGTATGAAGCCGTCACTTACCACTTTAAAATTATTAATAATCGTGCCGGGGCGCTTAAATTATACAAACGAAGATTATTTAAACTTATTTAATATTTACAGAGAATGTGATAAAGGTATATCAAGCCATCACAATGTGCTGTTAAGCAAGTTATAGGAAAATTCCAAGAACTTTGGATCTGTCAAGACAATAGTGCAAAGAAATAAACCTCTAGTTAATAATGAGAATATTGAAATTGCTATTTTGGGATATTTCGCCGCTTATATTATGCAACCATGTCTGTAAGACAAGCTGCGTTGGAGTCAGGATCATCCAAATCAACAGTTCAAATATTATGCAAACATAAATTTCATCCGTACGCATTTTCCATAGTCCAACTTTTAAAAGAAACTGATTTTCCAAGACAAGTGACATTCTGTGAATTTATCATCACTTGGGAACAAGGGAACAATTTTTTTTTTGACAATATCATTTGGACAGACGAAGCTAAATTTACAAACAACGGTGCTTTTGAACACCCCCACAAAGTTCTTGAAATTTTCTATAATTTGTTTAACAGCACATTGCGATGGCTTCTGTTTTTGCGGATATCGAATGACTAATGTGTCACATGTCCTTGATATAACTTTATCACATTCTCCGTAAATAATCATACCCGACTAGGGGTAATTAAACTCATAGCCAACTGGGAATAATTAAACTTAATATCCGCAGCAAGATTGCCATATAAAAATATTTCGAAAACTACAAATTTTCCGAACGAACAACCTTAAACAAGATTACCCTCATTTTTAATGCTAAATAAGAAATAATTATAAAATTTGGGGGTTTCCTTTTGAAAATGTAGATTTTTTGCAGTTTTCTTACATCCATATTTAATCTTATTGTTTGAACACCCTGTATTAATAATTATCAAAATAGTATAAGAAATCTATTAAAGCAGGTCCTTTTTAACAAGGAATCGAACCCATATTAAATAACAAAGATTTCCTTGCAGGAAAATTGATAATTATTTTATGGCCTGCCAACGTCATTTCTTGACATAAAACCTTAAATATGTCAAAAACGCTAGACTTGGGTATAAAACATGATATATAAAATCTTACGTAGAATTCAAAAATGTAATAATATAAAGGGTTTTATTTAAAATAAGCAAGTTGACACCTACTTCCGGTATAACCAGAAGTGTCACCCTATTGAAAATATTTTAGCCGGGTTGCCCCCAGCAACATTAGCATAGTCAAATTCTCAAAAATTTTCTATGTATAATCTTCCATATATAGATAGAAGCCTTGTCCGGTGGGACACCCTGTATATTCTTCCAAAAAGTTCAGCATTTTTTCAACATTTCTGTTAATTTATCGAGATCCAAGTCTATTAATTGCAGAGATTTACTAACGTCAGTAATCTGAAAAAGTATCCCATACCAGACAACCAATGAAGCTATGAAGCTGACATCTTCTAACTGTTTGGCTAAAGTAGTGGCCTCATGAGAGACTTGAGCATAGATTTTCTCAGTTCCAATGGCCAAAGTGATTAAAGCGTCATGAATGAAATCAGTAAATGAACCCTCATTCATTAAGATACGTTTAATTTTAAGTTTTAGGTCTTTTTCAGCACCATTTAAATGGGCTAAAGGGAATTTAACACTCTTAAAGGCAGGGCCGGCGGAACACTTACAATTCGGGTGGTGGGTTGAGTAGAGTATGGGCTCAGGGGTGTGGGAAACTCATTTTTGTCATAAAAAATCGTTCATGACTTTTCGGGTTATAATCCATTTCGAAATAGGAAGAACAACTTTTGAATTTGGAAACACTTCAGAAACGCAGATTTGATTTTGATATAGTCTTTCGTCAGATAGTCGTCGCCAGATCTTTTACTTCTTTTAAACTTTCATACTCCTATGGTCACACTAAGAAATAATTTAACTTTTTATAACAATTTTCATCGTACTTTGTATGGTCAACAATCTCCTATGGACAGAATAATGTCTAATACTAACAAGATCAAACTCGATATCTTTAACTCAACCATTAACAAATTAAAGGGTTTCTTACGCAGAGTACCTATTGATGTGAACTGAGATGTATTTTTTTTTCTTTATTGCTTGTTTGCTGATCTATGTATTTGTTTTTATAGTGTGACAGTAAATGATTCGTGTTGCGATGTATAGCGTACAAGCTTAAGCTTGGTTTTTATATCTTAAGAGTTTTGTTCTTTTATGATAATACATGTATAAATTTTTTGTAAATTGGGTGTTAGCCCGTTGAATGAATAAATGAAATGAAATAAATGAAACAGTGAGATAAGTGATAATAATAAAGAAAATACCCAAGTGGTATATTTCAATGTCAGAAAAAAGCAAAAATTCTTATTTTCTATTAGAGAATGTGAAAACTGCAGCTCACGCTTTGAATTTTTACAAATTAATTCGTCCATTAATTCTTGCATGTTCAGATTGTTCACTTCATCAGAGTAAATGTTCAATATTGCAAGCCTTTTTTGCTTTGTGGTAGAGCATAAATGTTTTTTCAATCTTTTGACCATTCCCACGCACCAGTCGTTATCTTTCAAAATAGTTACGACATCTTTCAGACTAGAAATTTTTTTATTGCTTTTTCTGATTATATCGAAGAACATGTTTTTATCATCCAATAAACGCTCTTCATTGAAATCACCAAAAGAGAAGGAGTCTAGTAATGTTACCCCTGGAACACAATAATACCCGGAGATGTATGGTGTCTCGCTTGCGCTCATAAGGTGTGAGCGAGACACCACACACCTTCGGGTATTATTGTGTTTCGGGCATTATAGTTCGATACTATATACCTACCAAGACTGCATTTTGAATGGACACGAGTTAACGTCGGATACCAGAACTGAAGTATAAAAACAAAAAGACAAAAAGCGTATTCAGAAAATAAGGGAATTTAGGCATACTTATTTCAGGTGGCGGATCCACCACTCGGAGATATTTTCGGGTGGTGGGTACCCTGTACCCCACATGGGTTTCCGCCGGCTCTGCTTAGGTGACCTGACGGCTGCCGAGAATACAACAAGTCACAAACTGGATGAGCGGGTAAGGCGCCCCTTGTATGTGTGGCGCCCTGGGCGGTCGCCCAAATGCGCCCTACTCTAACGCCGCTACTGGATTAAGTTATATTATTTAAAAAAATTACTCGCATTTTGCAAACCATTTATTAGAATTTAATAGTAATTTTCAACTTCTACACGCCGAAAATACAGGGAATAAATTAAATTTGTTGGAATCCCTATAAATATAAATAAAACTTTTAAAATAGGAAGCATTTTTTGAACTGTCAATTAGACCTTGCTAAATCTCTCTTGTCAATCCTATTTAGTATATTATGGTATATTAGTTAGTTTATTTATTTATTTATTTATTTCAATAGCATCAACAGTTTAACACCAATTACAGATACTATATTCTTAAAATTAAAGAAAAACAAGAAATAACAAAACTAATCAACACAACAAGATAACAAACCATTAACAACACGTACAAAATGAACTGAATTTCAATTCTTAACATAAACTTTTAAGATCTTATTTATATTTTTAGGATTAAGTGTAAAAATATCTAGATTTTTTAAATAATTATTTGCCAGCTCACATATGCGATAAACAGGACTATTTTTATATAGATTTGTCCTAGAGGTATGTAGATAAAAGAGGTCTCTAGATCTAGTGTTTATAACATTAGTTATTCTGAAAGGCAGCAGAGAAAGAAAATTCTTACAGTCTATTAAGTAGGCAATTACTTTTATCAATATAGAGAGACATATCCGGACTCTCCTGATATAAAGGCTATCAAAACAGAACATTTTAAGTAGTTCCTCGTGATTAAAACCCCTATACGGGTATATGCCAAATTTTTTAAAATGCAAATATTTTAGAAACCTTCTTTGGACACGCTCCAGTTGGCCCACTTTATCCGCATACTGAGGTGACCAAATAATGCAAGCAAGCAAGCATATTCAAGTTTTGGCAAGACAAGCGACTTATAGACCACAATAATAGCATCCAAACTATCAAATTTCTTACAGCAACGTATGACAAAACCTAGCATCTTATAGGCGTCAGTTGTTATGTTATCGATATGTAAGTTAAAATTAAGTTTTGGATCAAATGTCACCCCGACATCTTTGTGAGACAACTCGCGCTTTAATAGTTGACTATCGATGGCATAAGGATATTCTACTACAGATTTCCTACAAGTGAAGGACATAAATGAACACTTATCAATATTGAGCTTCAATTTGTGCTCCTGACACCAAGTTACAATTTTATTAAGATTCTGTTGCAAAAGTTTACAATCATCAATACCATCAATACGCATAAAAAGTTAGGAACAACACCTAAAAAATAAGGTTTTGTGAATACACCTATTAACCACTCACTATTGACAATATTGACATGTCAAATTTAGTGGAATTGTGCACAAAATTTGTGTATTTTACCTTCAAAGTTAAAATGGAGTTCCAACAAGTACCTAAAGGCTGAATCAATCCAAGATATTATAATTATTTAAATTGGACAAAAACTGTTTCATGGAAAAAAAAAGTTAAATACCTACTTACATTGTCTAAATTTCTAGGTAAGTAATGTATTGGAATGGGTTGCCAAAGTAACTCAGAACTCCAAATTTGAAAATCGTCAGGGGGAAACATTCCCGCTCCAACAAGCTGGGCGCTCATAAGACATCTTTCTGAGTAACTGCTGGTAAAATTTACGTCTGCAGGCCAATAATATTTTGGTAAAAAATCTTTGTAATAATTTTTTAAGTTTTGGCCCAGAGTGTACATTTGCAGTTTTCCTCTCTAAAAGTTAGCAGGTATAAATTTCATTTAAAAAGTTTAAATTAGTGTTCTTGACAAGATGAAGGGTCTAACAATAATTTTTTTTTATTTAGAACACTAACAATGGGTTTTGTAAAGGCTCGTTCACATTGGGACAAGACAATTATTATTATATTGTTACAGTTGCGTGAAAGAGTCTAAAACGCAGGTAGACTAGACTAGACAAAATAATTATTTCCGCGTTATTCGTCTTCATTCCGACACAGCGACATGGATACGACGATATCGCCGAACTATCAATATGAAAAGAAAAGTTTAAAACTTTATACGACTACTCAAGAGCATAGAGCTATCATTATGATATTTGCTTAGTTCTTAAGAATTCTTTGTAACAATTTTCCAGACCAGTGTATCAGCACTGCTTCTTAGAGAATATCATTAGTTATAATATGAAGACTATTATATAATAATTATTTTGGGTACCTACTTGGCATCATGAATAAATGAAAAAAAACAGAAAAATATGAAACTTGGGAATCATTTGTGGATTGAAAATGAATTTCACTTGACCCCATCTTGATCTTCCATTTTAACCTAAATATAAATATTGCCCCCTCCCCCACAAGTAAAAGCTGGATCTGCACCTGAATATGGAATATAAAAAAATAACCATTGGATTATTAGAAGGTATCAAGGCGAGTAGAACCTCTTCTTTTACATTTTGTGGTAAGTTGGTACCTACATTATCACAAAACTTTTGGTAGCCTTACATTCGTTAAATATCCGAGTCCCCCTTCCCATTTGTAATTTTTGTGCGGATCATTTGGGTAGATGCTTGTAGGCGACCTCTCCCCATGTCTAAAAAGCTAGAAAAGACAGGAGCCTAAAACATTTATTATATAACCTCTAAACAAAAATTTCTTTCTCACTTACAACGTGGATTTGTTGCGGTATTTCATAACTTTCAACTAAAATGTCGATGAAACAAATTAAACATAGTTTGAGAAGTCTCATTATTAATGACTATGAAACATTCATATTATTATTAGACCTTCAAAGATAAAAAAATATATGAGGATTAATGAGGTTAGTTATAATCAAAGAGGATAGGACAAAGTTATAATTCAGTTGTAAATATTTACATATTTACATCCGGACATAGGTACGTCATAATAAAGCAGAGAACACATATACGCGAACGCGGCGACTACAGGAAAAAGAATACCTTAATTATTGTAAGCAGAGAAGAAGAAGAAGAAAGAGTAGTTCATATAGATGCTGGGGGGGGCTGGGATCTGGATAGATATCTTGGGTGGCTTTATGGAAACAGATTAAAGATTAATGCTGAAAAAACGAAGTATGTCGTGTTCAGACAAAAAAATAAAATTGTTAATGACATTGACCTTAAGATTTGCAACACAAGCTTAGAAAAAGTAGTCTTTATAAAGTATTTGGGTTTGTTTATAGATGAACTGCTTAGTTGGAAAAATCATATTGAAAATTTAATGACAAAGCTAAATTTATTTATACCAATCATTTATAAGTGCCGAAATTATATCTCGCATAAAACAAAAATTAGTATCTACAATGCCTACTTCTTGGCTCATCTAAGACATTTGATACCTATTTGGTTAAGTTGTTGCACCAGCACTCTTAATGAAGTTCAAGTAAAACAGAATAAAATTCTGAAAATACTTTTTAATTACGATTACCTAACTAATACTGATTTACTGTATAGAGAATTAGGTGTCTATAAGATAGAGCAAATATTAATGCTAGAACAAAGTAAGCTAATGTATAAGATTGTGAATAACCTACAAAAATGTAATTTTGATATCATGCATTTGAATCAGATATATAATTATAGCACAAGGTCAGAGAACAATGTCTACATTCAAAACTCTAGAATAAATGTTGGTTTGAATTGCCCTCTTAATTCATCATCTAGAACTTATAATAATCTGCCAATTCATGTCAAAAATTCAAATAACTTAAATATGTTTAACAAGAATCTGCAAAGATTTTTGAAAGATAACTAATAAAAAGCGTAGAAGCTATAATAATTATGTGTATAAGCGAATTAACAGTTATGAATGGCTTCATTGTGTATGACAGCACCAACCATTGTTTTCGTAGCTCTAAGTTTGTTAATTCTCCTTCATACCAGTGTTCTTAACACTGATTTAGGAATAGAATATATATATTTTGTAAACTGTATCAGAAGCTAATAAACGTTTCAAAAAAAAAAAAAAAAGATGCGAATCACGAATTGCGAATAATGCTCTGATTGGTCCATTTCAAATATTTCGAAGAAATTGACGAATCAGCATTATTCGTGATTCGCATCAAGGCACCAGGGTAGGTTAAAGAACCGTTGCGGTAGTTGTACTACCGCACCGGGGAGATTAGCTCCAGGGGCCTAAGCCAACAAAAAGAGGTGATAGCCTCCTGGGACATCCGTTCTCAATTAGCTCTAGAAACCCAAATCGTCGTTAAACCTCTCCATCACAACACCAAAAATTTAGTTTAAATTTTAGATTGAGGTTAGGAATAAGTTAAGATCGCTTTAAGGACTCGAAAACAACAACTTAAATTTAAGAAATCTTTAGCGATGTTAAGTCTTTTTTAAATGCTGATGCAAGACAATTTTTACTTCCTAAGGGTTAAGAGCGACTTAAGTTGTTCTTAAAAGTTTAGTGCAAGTGGGCCTAAGTAACCTATATTGTTCTGTGACACTCTGCCCGCCGCCATATTGCAGGTTTACTCGCGGAAAATTCTATAAGTATAGTTGTCATTTATTGTTCTGTGGTTTTCATATCGAAGCTCCCTTATTATATTTTAGAAAGATGGGGTTTGCGGCTTACTGTTCTAGGTCCAGAAAGGTACGAGAAAAGCACATTCTCTACATTGTGACAACCGGGTGTTACAACTTTATTAAATATTAAGAACTTTCTATAATAGTTATAATAATTGTAGTCATCCGGTCTATTGAAGTTACAATTACGATGACTTGGATCCTGTTTTTTTTACATTATGTACTTAAATTTAATCCCAGAACCTTGAGTACAAGATTATATGTATCGGTTGGCCCTATATTATCTGCATAGTTTACAACCTATTTTCGACGAACCAACTAGCCCGGTTGGCCCTATGGAGGGATATGATACACAGTCAATATCAACTGATCCGCATAAAGGTTGAAATGGCAATGGGAAGAGGCCATTTGCCACTAGCAGCATGTACTTGTGCTCTTTGCAAGCATCCCGCCGAAGATTTGTTCCACCCCAAGGAATTTTGGAGGGTATGAAGCTGCCGGGCTGCGACTGTGCCGTCTGCAAGGCCCCCAACTTACCAAACGTTTTTGAGAAAACTAGGCTCAGTCGACCCACTACACAGCGGAGGCAGGAGCGAATCCAAGAACAGAGTCGGGGACCCTCCACCAGCCAGACAAGATCACCCGAAGCCAGACCCTCTTGGCAAGATCAACTCCTCCCCCTGGTTCATCCGTCTCGAGCCGCCCACCAGCCATGCACGACCACTCCCGACTGCTTAGCTACCTCAGCAGCCCCTTGCCGCCCAATAGCCCCTGGAAGTTCGCGCCCGCTCCCTGCTGACCAAGCGCCGTCGGTCCTCAAATCCCTGCTGGGGAGATACATCGCAGAGCCCTTATGAGGATGAACTAGATGAGGGCTATGAATCAGCATAAAACATCAACATGTAAAAATAAAATAAAATAAAAAAATAAAAATTCGTTTTATTGTCATAGTTTCATACTCGAAACATTACGTCAAGTAAAAAAAAAAATAATGAATAATAATGAAAATACCAATAAAAATCGAGAATAAATATTCATAATCTAAACACATTTACATTCATACCTACATACAGACATACACAGCAGTTCATCCCATATTACTTTTTATACAACACCAAAATATAACAAAATGTATTACATTACAATTTAAAAACAGAATGGTAAGTTATTTATTTATTCTTTCATTCTTGATCAGAAAAGCCCATTTCTACTCTCTATAATTTAAAAATTCCTGAATAGAATAAAAAGTATGGTTTATTAAAAATGTCTTTAGCTTTTTTTTAAATAATATATCACTGGCAATAACCTTAATATCGAGTAGAAGTGCATTGAATAACTTAATGCAATTGTAGTAAGGACTTTTCTCATACTTTGTAGTTCTGTGCTGGGGGATGCTAAGGCCGCTGTGCCCCCTCGTAATCATATTGTTGTAAAAATGTTCATTTCTTGGAAATTCATTAATTCTTTTTTTTGCAAATAAGCAAACATTCAATATATAGAGACATGGAACTGTTAACACTTGTAATGATTTAAAATAATTTCTACAAGACTCTCTATATGGAAGCTTTAGCATTAATCTTAATATACTTACGCTTCTGTGAGACAAATACTCTATGTGAGTCGACGGAATAGTACCAGAACAGAATACTGTACTGCACTGCTGACTGAACATAAGCAAAGTAATAAACTCTAAGGCTCTCCAAGCTTACCTGGTCACGTATGTACCTTACCACATAACACGCCTTGTCAATCTTCTTAACAACCACATCAACCTGGTCATTCCAAGCCAAGGACTGATCCATTATCACTCCCAAAAATTTCGTTTTATCAACTTGGGGTATAGTTTTACCATCTAAAGCTACATACAAAGATTGATTATGATTTTTGTAATTCACCAAACATGTCTTCTCAATATTCAGTTTTAGGAAGTTTTTATTGCACCATTCATTCATTCTTGACACAATATCAATAGACTTCTTAGACGCAGACAGAATATTAGCCTCTGCAACAGTGCAGGATGTATCATCCGCAAACTGGAAAACAAAATCTGTACCCAGGGATTCTCCCAATTCGTTAACAAAAATCAAAAACAGAATGGGACCCAGAATAGAACCCTGTGGCACTCCTGTGGAAATTGTGCCCGGTCTAGAGAAACTAGATGTGCCACTTGTCGTTATACATACTTTTTGCGTTCTATTACATAGGTAAGATTGAATTAAGTTATTTGCAACCCCCCTAATTCCATATGCATCCAGTTTTTGGAGAAGCAGGTCGTGGTTTATTAAATCAAAGGCTTTTGACAAGTCAAAGTAGAGACCGCTGACTTGCCTGCCACTGTCCAGTTCCTTCATAATTATATTTAATGATTTAAAAATTGCATCTTGTGTTGATCGTTTGGGTAAAAAGCCAAACTGATTCACTGTAAAGATTCTCTCTCCCATAAAAAAATCCAACAACCTAACATACACTGCACGCTCAACAACTTTAGACAAAACCGACAATAGAGAAACCGGCCTATAATTTTTTGATTCAGTTTTATCACCACTTTTAAGAATGGGAACAACTTTTGCGTGCTTCAATTGGTCTGGAAACTTGCCCTGATTGAAGCAACTATTTATAATGTCAGTCAATGGGTAGCATATTAAATCAGAAACCCTCTTCAAAACCACTGCTGGTATTTGGTCCAGACCGCTAGAATTCTTATTTGGTATCTGCATAATGATGTTTTTTACCTCATCTGGAGTGTATGGTACCAAAAATATACTGGAAGCCCTTTTTTCAATTATTGTTTCATTGCCTCTGCTGTTATTTTGAACTTGACTGGAAGAGGCTGGAATCGTAAACTGGTCATTAAATATTTCTGCCACCAACTGTGGTTCTGTAACTATATTACCATTAGTGGACAATTTTATTTCCCTATCATATGTAGTAGAGGCACGATCATTTTTTATTATTGACCACATTGTTTTGCTCTTATTCCTTGAATTTTGTACCTTATTATCATTATAAGCTATTTTGTATTGGTTGATATACTGCGTATAAGCCTTTTTTTCCTGTTTATTGCAACGATCGTACTTTCAGTACTTACTCAAAGTATTTAAATTTAACATATTGATGCAGGGAACCGTGAGGGTGTGCTTCCCTGGCGGGTAAGTGTTGGCGAGGGCCCGGTTTGATCAGACTGCACACTGAAACCCTTTTGCAAAGTCTTGAGGGCTGTTCGACGGTGACATAAGTAATCTTATTAATTCTTAATGAAATTGTATCTTATTTTGTAAGTTAATCAATGTTTACATTTCCATCTTTGACACTGTCAATTTCCCAGATGTCACTTTAGACAAGTAAGTGACATTTCAAACGTCAGAATTAAATGATAGAAATATTAAATCTTAAAAATCACTGACAGGGATGGTGATGTGGATTGAGAGAGAGAGGTAGTTTGAAATATAAAAAAATGATAGAAAAAGTGTGGAACGCGGATTAAACGGCGCCTTACTGATAACGCCCGAAATTTAGATCTTTTCTGTCACAAGTAACACGAAATGTGATTAAAATTTAAAGTTTTCAACTTATTCAAGTTTTATTAGCCTGAAGACATATGACACGATCGTCAAACATTCAGGGTGAGTGTGGTTTATTTAATCATATAAATTTGAATTAAATTGGAGGAAAAATAACTTTAATTAAAAAAAAGAATACATCTATACCGCGTGTTTCGACTACTGGGGAAAACTAATTGGGTTTTATCCTTCTAGCTAATGGTAGTAACTTGATAATGATATTTAAATAAATAAATAAATAAATATTTAGTTTATTTTTAGCACTTGGCTACTGCAGACATTTACATTTCAACAAAAACAAATATTCACAATATACATTATTTGTACGTAGGTACCACTTTTTATCTGTATCTTATCATACTTTGAAAAACCAATTTAACGCCTTTATGTATCCTTCAAATAGTGTAGTTTAATTTTCTTAAGAAATACTTTTAAGTTTTTTATTGACTTCAGCTCAGTGGGTAGAGCATTAAAAAGTCGCAGGCCGTTTCCAAATACATGTTTTTGCATATAAGAATTTCGCTCAAATGGAATACTAAAATTATCCTTAGAGCGGATATCGTAATAATGTTTTTCAGATCTTGGGATCAAGTAATTTTTTAGATACGGTGGCATTAAATTATTTTTTACTTTAAATATTATCATTATATTTGACACTTCAATACTCTGCTCTATATTAACACGTTGAAGGACGGAGACGCTGATCAGCGTCTTTTCCTAAAGTTGTGATATGACACGACGCTGATATGCGTCTCCAGCTTGGGGGCTCCACATGACACGACGCTGTGCAGCGGTTGCGTTTACATACATTATAATAGGAATTCAATCGACACTGTCACATTGCGTTTGATTATCAGTGGCGTAGTGTCACATATTTAAAATTTATTACCATTTTGCCCTTCCCTTTTACCCCTTCCACAATTTGAAGCAGAACGCCGTCCAGCGTCTTAAAGAGCATGCCGCTTGCATTTAGTTACCCATGCACTGCCGTGCCGTGTGTGTGTGTTTTGCCAGTTTTACGATTTTTAAACATTTATTATTGTGGCAGAACGTCTATCAGCGTTAAAAATAAAGTAGTTTAAAACTTTAAAAATATGTGTTTTTAATTATTCTTTAGTAAAATTAATAGTTAGTTATACTTCAAAATTAGTTATCTCCCAAAAAACTGTACTGCCAATATTGGTCACTTATAAAAATATTTACTGTCCTTCAACGTGTTAAGCCAATTTAAAGTATTTAACATTAGTTTAATGGGGGTATACTTGTTACATCCTAAGATAATTCGCATTGCTTTATTTTGCAATAGCTGTAAACGATTTATTTCTTCTTTATTACAGGCCATTAATAAAGAATTACAATAAGTAAAGTGCGGATAAATAATTGTATTATAAATTAACAATTTAGACCAATGACTTAAATTTTCTGATATCCTATGAAAAAATCCTATTTTTTTACCAATTTTTTTACATATAAACTCGATATGAGCTGAAAAGACCAACTGAGGATCAAGAATTACCCCTAAGTATTTAATTTGATTTACCATGTCAAGTGTATCATTATTAATGAGAATACTATAATTTTTATCTATAAAAGACTTACAATGAAGCTTGCTACCCAGAACCATATATTTCGTTTTTTCCGAATTCAACTTTAATTTGTTTACGCACAGCCAGTTATATAACAAGGATAGTTCTGAGTTGATATCATTTACAATTTGGTCATAGTCCTTTCCTGTAGTTGAGAGAAGCGTGTCGTCCGCAAATAAGTTTAAATAAGATTTTTTTAAAATTTTGTGAAGGTCATTAATATAAATGATAAATAGAAGTGGGCCTAACACGCTTCCCTGGGGGACACCGATATCATTCCTAGCCGGACCCGAGATTTTATCGTTCACTTTTGTCTTATGGTATCTCTCGCTAAGATAGTCTTTAAGCCACTGAATTGCGTATGACGTCACTCCGTAGCTCAAGAGCTTTTTAATTAGATCATCTCGGTTGATCGTTTCGAACGCACGTTTGAGGTCTATGAAAACACTTACTGTAACATTCCCGTCACTAATGTCTTTACGCCATTTGGTGCAAACATACTGCAGTGAAGACTCACACGAGTGTTTCTCCCGAAATCCGGACTGGCCCGAGAAGATAAAGCTCTGTCCTTCAAAGTATGTACGCAACTGTCTACACACAACTATTTCCAGAATTTTATCGACAACTGGCAGCAGATTAATTGGCCGAAATTCTTCAGGTTTTATTGGGTCTTGCGTTTTAGGTATTGGTACTATTACACTTACTTTAGCATCTCTTGGGACTCGTCCAGATGACAGTGAGGTGTTTATCAAGTGAAGCAATGGATACCCCACCTGATCGAAGACATTTTTTAGAAGCTTAATATTGCATACATCATCAGCTGTCGATTTGTTTTTTAATTGCATAACAATTTTTCTCAGCCGAGATAAATTTATGGAATCAAACCTGTCAAGGTTTACCCCAAGGGGGAGATAATTTTCGGTGTCAAATTTTGGTGGTTGAATCGGGATACTTTGTGCTATTTCTATAATACTGTCTGCATAGAAGTTGTTAAAGTTATCTTCTAACTTGCCCATATTCTGTGGAAACTTAACGTTTTCGAAAACACTCCCCTGGTTTTTATTGCTGCCCACCAAGTCCTTTAAAGTTCGCCACATTTTTTTACTGTTTCCTTTACACCTATCTATATTTTCTTCGTAAAATGCATTTTTTTCACTTCTAATGACTCCAACCACATTGTTACGTTTACTTTTGTAGTCCCTCCAATCACTTTCAGATTTTGTTAATTTAAATTTTTTATATGCATTATCTCTTTCATTTTGTGCAATTTTAATTTTGTTAGTCATCCAAGGGGTTGTGCACATGATTATGTTTTTTATCGGTGCTACACTATCAACTGTTTCAACAATGTTATTTAAAAAATCTGCATACAATTTATCTACATTTGTGCTGGTATAGTTCCAATTTTTTTCTATTAGTTTAATTTTAATTTGGTTCATGTTTTGCTCGTTTAGATTCCGAATCCTTTTATTTTCAAGTTTTTTTGGACAGTTTTCTTGTTTAAGGAAAGATCCAATAGTCCTGTGATCTGAAATTTGTGGAAAAACTCCTGATGCCTCTTTTAAATTGTAATCATTAGTAAATATGAGATCTATTAGTGAAGTACTATCCATGGTCACACGTGTATCACTCTGAACTATCTGTCTAAAACCAGCATCGTTACTTATCGCTTCCAATCTTCTTTTATTAGCGCTATCGGAATGCCAGTTTATGTTAAAATCTCCGGCAAAAACACAGCTACATGAAGTCACAGTAGTATCGTTGATTATATCTTCCATAAATTTTAAAAATACGTCTGCAGCACTATTCGGCGAACGATATAAGGCCCCCACAACAATATCCTGATGGATCAGCTTTATTTTTACAAGTATAGCCCAATAAGCTCCAACGTTTGCTACACACCTTACAACAGTTGTAGGTATATGGTCTTTCACATAAATTATGACACCACCAGTATGACGACTATGCGAAAAACACACAAAATGTTTGTAGCCATGAACCGAGATCTCGTTACTCTGAAACACCTCTGTGATATGGGTTTCCGTCAGGCATACTACCAAAGGATCCTTTCTATGTAACAAGTTGCTAATCTCTACCATTCTATTGCTTAAGCCCGCTATATTTAAACATAACAACAGTGATTCGCCTCCTGCGATTTTTAGTTGCTAATCGTATCTAATTTTTTGTTTGGCTTTGTCTACCTCTCGTTGATAACATCTACATTTACGGTCAAATACAGTGTGGTGATAATCGATGTCCAGAATTTTTAAAACATCTTTGGCATATTTACAATTCGTGCAGGTTTTTGCTAGGGTCGTGCAGTTTTTGGAATCATGCTCGCCGCTGCAATTAGGGCAAACATAACTTGCATTAACACAGTTGCTAGCGGTATGCCCATACTTACAGCATTTAAAGCATCTAAGCACGCTTACAAATTCGTAGACCGGAAAGCTCTCCCATCCAAAAGAAATTCTTTTTTGATCCATTAAAAACTTATAGGCCTGTGTGCATGTCTCCAGTATAACGTTGTACAATATTTTTCCCTTTGGTAAATATTTTTTAATAAAAACTATTTGCATAACGATAGACCAAGATCGTGGGCTTTTAAGGATTAAACATACCTAACTAAGGAAGAAAAATTACTGGGGTTTAATGTTCAACCAATGCTAGGGACCGTTTGAAGGACAAACAAGGTCAACACTCGTTGGGTTTTTCGTGTAACGAACTACTGGTATTGGCATCTCTCATCATCTCCTCATCATCATTACTGCGTCTGGACCAGAGTCGTCTTCAGCCAGTAACACTAACAAGATAAGTGCTTAATTCTATTAATACATTTCGATACCCCGTGATTTACTTTGTAGAGCTATGTCCTTCGTCCTAATACCTGTCCTACGTTTTTATACATTTATATATTTGTTTTTCTCTTAATCGTTAAGTGTTATATATGTAGTTTGTAGTATAGGAATAGTCCAGTAGATAAAATAATCTAATTTAACCTGATAGGGAGATTTTCGTGATACCACATAGGTATTTAATATTTAAAATTGGTACCTGGAAACTTAAAGGAAACTGTGATATAACATATAACATATTTAACAAATTTTATATATAATTTGATCAATCAAATTGCGCAAGGGTTGCAATTCATTATAACCTTAACTTACTAATTTATTCTTTATACAAGGCTCAGAAATTGTAAAGTGCATAACGTATATTAATAAACCCTATCAGTAACAAACAAGTGAGTCCTTATTGAACTTTGTTGTAAATTACCCCTTGGAACGTTACATTATATTTTCTTAATATTATATCACTTCTAGTTCTCCTATACAAGTCATACCAATCTCTTATTTTCTGAGCCCAATCGCGCGTTTCTGGAGTGACCCATTTCTTGCCTCTATCAACTGCTAATGCTGTATTCAATAGGAGAAAGTTTGTATCAAAATAGTAAAAGAAAGTTTCAAAAAATATATCATACTTAGAGTCAACATCCTCATCCTCATACACAGGCTGCCACCCCTCATCTCCAATCTGATTTCTAAAGTTACTTAAATTAAACTCATTGAATCTTCGCCTACAAGTAATTACCTTAGCTTTTTTTAACTGTAAATTTTGAATTGTTAGCAACAAGCCATAATGATCAGAAATATCAAACTTTTCTATGCTACACCTAAGGCTTTGTGGTTCTATATCAGAGAAGACATTATCGATCTGTGTAACACCATGTATACTCACCCCTGTTGCGCCCCTCACCAGAGAAGTCATGCCATAAGATATCATCATGCTCACAATGTCGTTACAACCATCGGTCAAAAAATCCACATTGAAATCCCCGCATAGTATAATTCTTTTATTTAAGCGAAATAGTTCAGTCAGCAGTCCATCGAGCGTCTCACAGAAAACTTCAATATCAGCATCTGGAGATCTATAAATACTAACTATTATGATTATATCATTATACAAAGATACTTCAGCACAGCAAAATTCACATTGCTTTTCAATAGGCAATTTTTTTTACCTTCAAAGAGCTACCAGCTAGTTCCCCGCGAATATATATAGCTGTACCTCCCCCCTTATACCTTTCGCGACAAAAATAACTTATACCTCTATAATTATCAAGGGCGTAGACAGCAACCTCATCAGTCGCCAGCCATGTTTCATTCACACAAAATACGTCAGGACTAATCTCATGCAAAAATACATTCAATTCATTAACCTTATTCCTAATACTTCTTAAATTTAAACAGAACAGATTAACATTGTCCTTAGACGACTCGAAAAAACTGACAGTTGTTTTGTAAATTGTTAGTGTTGGCGTCGCTACCCTTAGTTGCGCCACCATCATTCAGCACCACTACCGGTTCACAATTTATGCAGTCGTCATTATATTTAGCCGAATTTGAACAACCATCACTGCTGACAATGTAAATCAGGTTGTCGTGCACACCATTTACCACAGAGAAACTCTCAACCGCGTCACTAATCTTCCTCGCCAAGATACTCAGACCCAGCTTATTCAGATATGGAGATTCTGGCACAAAACATTTAGTAGTTAAATTTGTATTGGAAGTCAATAATTTAATGTTATTATTAAAGTAAGATAAATTAAGTATATTATTATACAATTCACATTTAGCCGAGTAAGAATATCCCGGCGAACAAGAACTGTTGACCGGGGATGTACACACAAGCAAATTTGTGAGAAAACACTTGTTTGACAGAAGCAGCAATGACCTCTTTGAAAGATTTTTAATTTTAGGCCCCACTAACATTATCACGAAATCAACGTTTGTAAAATTATTAATATGATAGTCTAGATCCCTCACCAAAACGTCAAACGAAACACCGGGTTTGCAAACTACCTGTAATGAATAGTCAACACTCAAGCTCCTTCGAAGATAATTGTACATAAATTTACCATATCCATCTGTCAGAAAAAGGACCCGTTTAGATACCGAGCCTTCAATGGCTTCGCCATGCGGTTGCTTATTTCTGTTCACCCAGTCTGTAGTTTCCCCAGTTAAGATTTTTCTTTCATCGCCGTCTTCTACACTGCTGCCTGTGATTAGCTCTATTTCAGATTCTGGTAGCCTCGTTGCGTTCTTTAATTTGCTTGCGCATCTCAGCTCTTCCGCATAAATTTTATTATCCGCCTGAAGCATGTCCATGGCAGAGGCCATCTTGTCCTTAACCTCTCTCAAGTCTATTAGGTCTGTGCTAAGTTTCTCCATTAATATGAGATTATCCTCCATTTTACCACGAAGATCAGCATTTTTGACTTCCAGATCCTGGACTTTGCTCAACAAGTCAGAGTTCATATCTGTGGATGGGGGTCTGTCCAAAGTTTCTGTGGAGGATACGTCAGTTTGTGTCTCAATGTGTATGCCAACCGTAAGTTGAATCCATAATATTTAAGTGCGTTAAAAAAAGGAGAAGAAAAAAAAAATTTTATATTTATTTATCAAGATGTTTATTTATTTATTTATATTTATAACTCATAATTTAATCTATTATTTAGTATAGTAATATTTATAACTTATAATTTAATATAGTAATACCTACAATTTAAGTTAAGAATTAAGTTACTTATATTAAATTAACTAAATCAGAAAGAAATGAAATGCACCTAAGTGAGTTTTGTGCATATAGTTTCCCATAAGTATTTAAGAGTAGGTACATAGCACTACTCAATATATGGATACAAACATGACAGCAAAATACACTAAACCAATCCATTGCAAATGACTAATAGGTAATTAATTTCATAAAAAGAAGGTAATGATCACTAATAAAGTTTTTACAATTTAATGAAAATCTTTTGTAGTTGCTTATAGTTTTAATTTCATTAGGCAATAAATTATAGCATTTCGGGCTTATAAATGTAACAAACCTTTTACTACAATTGAAAGTAATTTGTGGACACTGTAGTAGTCCGCTTGTGATACTACGGGTTACAGTGTCATGAGAAATGTAATTCCTAAAGATAGGATGCCTATACATGAAGATACACAAAGAATGAAAATACAGAGATCTGATATTGCATATTCTATCTTGATATAAAAGTTTGGTAGGGTAAAGTTTGTTTTTCTTTAAAATAATTTTTAGAATGTAATTTTGTACTATGTTTAAATTGTTAAGTCAAAGTCAAAGTCAAAGTCAAACATAGCTTTATTGTTATGAACGTATAACGTCGTTAACAGAGCAAAAGAATATAAATAAACTAAAATAAAATATAAAACGTCAAAAGTCAATTTAAAAAAACAAACAACATGGATGAATTAGCAGACATAACGTAGATTCAATTACAGCCAAAAATGTGTAGTAATAATGCTGAATCATGATTCACAATAAACAACACATACAAAGTTATACAAAAGCAATTCCAATTCAAAATATGTTAAAAACTCTAAATTGGTTAAATGTTGATCAGAACATTGTAAGAGCGAACCTTGTTCTGATATATAAAATTGAACATAACTTAATGCCACAGTACTTAAATAATTATGTACGGAAACGCCTACAGGTTTATAATTACAATGTTAGATCTAAACAAAACTACAATCTGGAAATTGTGCGAACTTCGGCATTGCAAAGGACGCTGCTATATGAGGGGCTTCGCCTTTTTAATGAATTGCCTGATGATGTAAAAAATGCGCCGAATATACATAATTTTAGTAACAGACTGTTTATGTATTTATGTAATCAAAGTTGATGCTATTTGTAATCTAGGTATAAGTAGCCAAGTGCTAAATAAAGTTATTTTCATTTTCATTTCATTTCATTTCAATAAAACTAGTAAAAAGGGTAATTGTATCATCCGAAAACTAATACTAATAGCGCATATTCATCAGTCAAACCTATCACTATAATATTCGTCGATAGAATAATATGGCTTGGATTGCAACAGTGTCCTTGTTTCTTTTTTAAAATTTTCAACGGATCTTAAACTCCTTATGTGAATAGGCAAGTGGTTTAAAAGTTTTTTGCCCTCATACACAAAAGAGCCCTTCACCAGATTAGAATGGGGAATAGGCAACTTAAGCAGACAAAATCTACGGGTACGATAGTGGGTAACCTCGTCAAGCTCCCGCCTGAACTTCTTAAATACAAGAATTACTGTTTCCAAAATAAATAAAGAGTAGAGACTCAATATGCGATGTTTAAGAAAAAGGGGGCGACACGAGTCGCGAGCTCCCGCTCCACACATATATATCTTGAAAAAGGGAGCGCGAACATACACCCCAAAATGCAATCCCGTAACGAAGGTGCGACTCAATCAAAGCGTAATAGGCATTCTTAGCCACAGTGAATGATAGATTCTTCGCAATGACCCTCAGAGCAAAACACCCAGACGAAACCTTACTGCTAACACTTGCAATGTGTTCCTCGAATTTCAGTGCACTGTCTATGGTGAGTCCAAGGAATTTGTTCTTGTGGAGCGAGGCAATTGGTCCATCCCCCAGGGATATGTCCTTGGTCATGCACTTGAAGTTTAGAATATTGGTCTTAGATACATTAAAACTAAGGAGGTTTGCGTCACACCATTCCCTCACTCTCAACAAATCGTCCCCAATCTTTTTGTTAAGATTGTCCTCATTGGTGTCATGCCAAAGGATGGTTGTGTCGTCGGCATACATTGTAAAAGAGCCACCACCATGGAGCTGAGGCAGGTCGTTGACATACAAAAGAAAAAGCAATGGCCCAAGGACTGATCCCTGAGAAACACCTGCATCAATCCATAGCTCCCGGGATGTGTTGCCATTAAATGTCACCATTTGAGAGCGGCGGGACATAAAGGATTGCAACCAGTCATGCAACGCACCTCTAAAACCATACCTGTCCAGCTTCCACAGCAAGACCTCATGATTAACGCAGTCAAACGCCTTGGAAACGTCGCAAAAAACCGCTGCGGCTACCTCTCCGTTATTAAGTGTGGAATATAGAAGGTGGAGAAAGTCAAAAATCGCATCATCAGTGCCCAATCCATCACGAAAACCAAACTGACGTCCGCTAAGGAGATCGAACCTCGTGAGAAAGGATGTCATTCTCACTTTAACAAGTTTCTCAATTATCTTGGAAAGCGTAGGAAGCAGCGCTATGGGGCGAAAATTTGCAGGATTGTCGCGGTCACCACCCTTATGGAGTGGGAGAACGACAGCTGTCTTTAAAGAGTCAGGAAAAACTCCTGTGGAAAACGATACATTTATTGCTTCGGCGAGAGTGTCCACTGCTCTTTCAGGAAGTGTCCGGATGACTCGCAGAGAGAGGTCATCCCAACCAGATGAGGATTGGTTCTTCATTGACGAGAAGATGCCTAGAAGCTCCTGTGCATCAGTTGGAAACAATAAACAGGTCTCAGGAACCTCAATGTGTGACATATACTCCCGAAAGGTTAGTCGTGTATAGTCCAAACCAATATACCGTACTTCAGCAATGATTCAACCAATGAGCGGTAAATTAAAAGTAAGAGGCCTTTACTTAATATAAGTATCTCTTATTTGATAAAACTTATAAATCAATTTTCTAACTATTATTTAAGTAGGCAATATGACTATCCCATTTCAAATTTTGATCAATTAATTAATACACCTAGATATTTTACACAGTTTGTTTCATGAATCAAATCACTAAAGTTATCAATTCCAATCGAGTTGAAATGTGGACGATTAACATTAGTTTTTGTAAACGCTATATAGGTACTTTGTTTTTTCAATGTTGAGCTGAAATTTATCCAACCAATTTTTTATCAGATACATACCTATCTCTTTTAATAGTCACTTCAACCTCCGACCATGTATTTCCCCCAAATACAACAACGGTATCGTCAGCATAAGATATAATCTTACTTGAAATTGTCAAAGAAAGCAGAGAATTAATGTAAGCCACAAACAAAACCGGACCCAGGCCAGTGCCCTCGGAACACCAATTTTCACTTTCATAGCCTCACTCACACATGCGTTCACCCTAACAAACTGCCAACGGTCAGTCGAGTAGCTTTTAAAAACGTCCAGCACAGTACCACGCACCCCACCACATTCCAGCACATGTAGTTGTTTACCATGATGCACTGTGTCAAACGCCTTTGCTAAATCTAGAAATACACCAATACACCTCCGTCCAGAATCAAGATCTTCATTTGTGACCTGAAACATGGCATTAGCAGTACTCTTACCTTCCTGAAATTGGAATAATACTTTTCTTAAACCCTTGAGGCACGATACCAGTATTAAATATTAGATTTATTATATGTCTCGGGCAGGCCCGTGCGCAGAATAAATTATACAAGGGAGGAGTTTGAGCATATTTTTCATGGTAGGTTACGTTATAAAGTTCATTAGAAACGCTGACTGGCATTTATAAATTAGAAAGGCGTTTCTCAATCACCCCAATGGGGAGGGGGGGGGGGGGGTTGAACCCCCAAGGCCTGGTCTCAGGCGCAAAATAATGTATGGGTGAATAAATTTGAGGACCCTCTCAGATACGTTATCGTAGCCTGGGGCACTATTATTTTTTAATGATTTAATATTATTTATAATTTCGTTATCCGTAACAAGAGTCAAGAACATTGAATTATTATTTGTTGGCAAATTATGGTGAAAGGTATTAGGTTCCGAGATATTTTCGATCATTTTAATACCAACATTAGAGAAATAATCATTGGAAAAAATAACCATAGATTTTTCGTCAGGAAAAAAATCATTATATATTGTCATTAGACACTTGGATTCTACTATTGTTTACCACAGTTTCATTGGTCGCTTCCGCTACGACATTATATACCTTTTTCATATTATTTTCATTATCCACTAATAATTTTTTATAATAACCATGTTTGCTTTTCTTAAGTAAATTATTTAATTTATTTCTGTATATTTTAAATTTATTCTGTGAATCAATTGTAAAGTTTGTCAAAAGTTTTTGTTTTCATTTTATCCCTAGTTAGAATAGAATTTATTAATCCACGGGTAATCCATGTCTTTTTTATGTTTGTTAGAGACTGTTCGTTCGGTACTGCATTCGGATAAATGTTTGTTAAAAGTGTGCAAAAAATTTGTAGTTGCAATCTGCGGACAATTCGAATTTAAAACATTTAACCATCTTTCATCTGCAAATAATTTAAGTTGATTAAAGTTTATGCTTTTATATGTATAAGATACTATATCTTTCTTTATATTGTATGCTGACACTTCAAATTCAGTATAGTTTCATAATGATCCGTGATATTGGTTTTTAAGATGTAGGTATTGCAAGCAACGTTATTAGAGTTATTCGATTTATTCACAAAAATATGGTCAATGCAGGAGGCACTGTCCTGAGTAACAGGAGTTGGACGCTGAATATAAGGAACAAATCCATGCTTTGCCAAAAGTGTCAAGTACTTATGAACATTTCCATTTTCTAGTAATATATTCACATTTATATCACCAATAAAGATTTTAAATTCAGACTTACATTTCGTATTTTCAAGATATACAGGGTGTTTCAATAAAAACTCCCAGGCCAATTATTTCGAAAACTATAAGTGACATGTAAATTCTGTAAACGCCAGTTTTTAGCCTCTATGATTGGCTTCACAATTGTGTAAAAAAAGTGTTTAAATAATACAAGATGTAGGTGGCGCCATGGTGCAAAGAATTTTTTCGATGACAGGAACTTTTAAATGTTGTGTTTCTTAAAGATAATTAATTTTTGATCAAATTATGTCTCATAAAAATTTTTGATAAATCCAACATGAACGGAGATATTTGGGGTTAAGTTTTTCATTAAAATAATTTTAACGAGTATTTTAATTATAAATATTTTTAATATCCTTTAGCAGATTTTAATTTAATTTTCGTAATGATAATTTTAGTGATAAAACGCTCGTGTAGCGCTAAATTATTACGTCCAGTGACGTCTCAGCCCAACTAGCAAAGATATTTTATAATTTTTAACTCTCCATGCTATTTTATTTTATAATTGCTTTATTACTGCTCGTCGAACGCAATCTTGTTTTATTTAAATTGCCAGTGAGATAATCAAGCTTTTAAGAAGTATTTTGCTTTATAAGGTAGTCGTAAGAATGTTCTTAGAGCAAAAATACAAAACAGTTTTACGACAAATTATAATACTGCTTTATAAACGTTTACAGAACAATTTTATACGGCATTTTAGCTTACCGGACAAATTTGTTTTATAGTAGGTTTATACTGGTGTTATCTGATACTGATATGTGAAACATTTATAAAATTAAGAAAGAATTTCTTTAATTTTGTACTTAGTGCAAGTTTATTGAATAAATCCGTAGAGCGCTTTCGGCAGTTACGCCATCATCAGTAATTTACATCGGCCTTTAGGCCCCAAAAATTTTTAATGTGTTAAGTTTTATACATATACTTGTATGTTGTGTCTTGTGGTTTGTTATATTTTGACAAAGTAGTACTGATGATGGCGTAACTGCCGAAAGCGCTCTACGGATTTATTCAATAAACTTGCACTAAGTACAAAATTAAAGAAATTCTTTCTTAATCTTTGATGGTGCACTCAGCCCTTTCCTAATTTATATTTATAAAATTAATTTATTAATATTTTCTTTCCGATATTATTGATGTCTAAAGCATATTGCACCCAGATGGTACCTTAAAAAAATTATTATATAATTATCATGAACACTGTCATAATAAAAGCTATATATAATATTTATAAAACTCAAAAATGTTTGTAACGATACAAAAGCATTTATTAACACATTTATAAAACGAATAAGAGATTCTTGTTCGCCAAGTTATTATTAGTAATACACTAAATCTCTCTATAAATAAAGCAGCAGGTGACCAAGATAAACAAAATGATTTTGCTTCAAGTAATGTTGAACCAAGCGGTTCCAATGAAAATGCTTTTATTCAGGAGGTTGAGCCAAGAAGTCTTAAAGAAGATGAAGATGTAATAAATAATTGGGAAGTAGAACTGGATGAATTGGATGAGGAAAATCAGTCTAATATAAATAATGCGGGAAGAAATATAGAGTTTCTAAAGAGTATGAGATTGTGGGCTGTGTGTTTTAATGTACCGCAAGTGGCACTAAGGGCTTTATTTCAGAATATAATAGTCGCTTTCCCAATACACTTCCCCGAGACCCTAGACTTACTAAACAGACTAGACCTATATTAAATGCTGGCTTATTTTTTATTTGTCTAGCAAAACGTGTGTTTAACTTACTTTAGTCCAAAACAAAAAAGCCCAGCATTTTACTTTAATTTTAAAAAAGAATAACAATCGAAAATGAGGTTAGGTTTTAAAACATAAGCAGATGTTGTGCCAGACACAAATTAGCTCTGTTGTTGCTGCATCTGCTTGGTTGCAGGAGTGTTGATGACAATCGTCGATTGAGAGAAATGGTGCAGAGGGAGATGTCGGATGGATATGAGGTTGTTGAGGTGCGCGGGATCAGTCCGAGGATTCGTATCGTGGGAATATCAAAGAAGTATGGTGATTCCAAATTGCTAGAACTTATTAAAAACTGTAATCGCGGTATATTTGCGGAATCTTCTTCTGTTTCATTGCTTAAAGTTTGGCCCACTAAAAATAATCCAAATATTTTTCAGGCCATTTTACAAGTGGATAAATGTACTTTTGAGAGCGCTCTGTCTTTTGGTAATCTTTTTATTGACCTGGACTGTTGCAGGGTATATGATGCCATCGATGTTTCTAGGTGTTTTAACTGCAACGAATTTCATCATTTGTCTGCTAACTGTAAAAACTCTGTCTCCTGTCCCGCGGTGGTCTGGATCACAGAGTACAGCAATGCTCCACACGCTCTCTTAAATGCAGCAACTGCGTGAAACTTAACGGGAAACTTAATGGAACTATTAATACGGAACATGCCGCCTGGGATTTAAAGACATGTACGGCTTACAAGCTTGCTTGCGATAGGCTCAGATCGGACGTTCTTACCGAACAATAGCAATCACTTCCCATCATCCCTGCGGTACCGTCTTCATCCCGCAATACATCCGTCAGCTCTGTTAATCGGTCGAGCAGCAATGGCATATGTGTTTATTATCAAAATACTCGCAGTATTAAGAGTCGTACAGCCGATATTTACAATTGTTTAAATTATTTTGAATATGATATTGTTGCGTTGACCGAAACATGGCTTGATTCCACGGTAAACGATATCGAAATCTGCCCTAACAATTTTAATCTGTTTCGTCGTGATAGAGATTTTGCAGCTGCTGGTTGTGGTCGCGGCGGTGGTGTGTTGCTGGCGGTAAGTGAACGATTTTTTAGTGAGCCTCTTAATTTGGATCAGGTTGTCGTGAATATATCGAGATTAATTGATTTAGTGGGAGTTAAGGTATCTTGTGATAGAAAAAGCTTATATATTTTATTGTTGTATTTACCACCGAATCTAGGAATTGAAGAATATCATAGATTGTTTGAATTTTTATCTTCATTAGATTTTTTAAATAACGCTGACACACTCATTTTAGGAGATTTTAATATTACTAATTACGCAAATTTTTTCATACTGTAATGTCCTTTCACGTGGTACTGTGAGCACTACTTAAGCTCGATTGCACAATGTGCGGGAAATAAAAGACGATTATAAAATCACGAACTAGTTTTACTTCCAACAACGTTTATGATACAAGAGGGGGTTACAATTGACAGTTCATCTTAAATACTATTCTTGACACATGCGTGTCTCGTACTGTAAAAGGTCAGTTGTACCAACATCTTAAATATATATAAGTTAAGTTCCTATCTATATACTACATCATGCCCCCCCTTAAAAAAAAAATTGATAAAATTTTACATAATCGAGAGAAAAAAAAAATTTTTGAATATAAAGATACATTAATTAGGCAATGTTACTAAATCCATACTAATTATAAATAAACTAAACAACTAAATGCAATTAATAATTTCTATCCACATAGGTAACAAATTATTGTTTGTTGCTATTAATACGCTTAGATCTTCTTAATTTAGGAGTTGAATTTTTATTTTCGATATGTGCTGTATTACTAAATGAAAAAGGGACTTCTGTTTGTAAAACAGGTGATTCGTTTTCCAAATTACTTTCTGAATCGTTCACCATTGTGTCATGATTTTTATTAATATTTGCCTGTTCACCATTGCTTTCCAAACAGAGTTTTATGGAAGTATCAGTTTTTATTGGAATGTGAGGAGCCTTGCAAACGTTAGTAATTTTTTTAATTTGATTTGAGTGTCTTTTCCAGGTTTTATTTAAATCTGTTACTTCCACTAAATATGAACGTTTACCTATTATCTTAACAATTTTACCCTTGATATAAGTTGGATGATTAACATTTCTATAATCTTTGACAAGAACTATTTCTCCTATATCAAAAGTAATTTTATCTTTTCCGCCCTTATAGTTAATTTGCATTTTTTGAACATTTTCAACCCTTTTGCGTACATCGTTTGTGTTGACTGCTTTCTGTTCATTTGTTGACATTGATTTAGGCAATAAGGTTGAAAATCTGGTTCGTAATTGTCTGCCAAACATTAAAATCGCTGGGCTCACTCCAGTTGTAATATGCGGTGTGTTACGATAGTCAAAAAGAAATCTATTTAAAATTAAATTGTTATCAGAACTACTGCAAGCTTGCAATGTTTTTATTAACGCATATTTGACCGATTTAACCGAGTTTTCCGCAGCTCCATTTGAGGAAGGAGAGTACGGAGGACTAGTAAGATGTTGTACATTATTTCTTGATAAAAATTCTTCGAATTCCTCCGATACTAAAGAACTGCCATTATCTGATACTAGAGTAATAGGAAGACCAAATCTCGCAAATAAAGATCTAAGAACTTTAATAGTCGAGTGTGAATTGATATTTGACATTTCAAAAACCTCTAACCATTTGGAAAATGCGTCTACAATTACTAAGTAATTTTTTCTTTTAAAATCAAAAAAGTCTACGTGAATTCTTTCCCATGGTCCGTTAGGAACAGGCCAAGGAACTATTTGTGCCTTAGGTGGGTTGTTTGAATGTGTCAAACATGCTTCACAAGTTTTTGCTATATTTTCAATATATTTATCTAACTCTGGAAACCAAAAATAGGTACGTGCTAAACTTTTCATTTTAACTATTCCCATGTGGGTGCTATGCAATTGTTCTAAAATAGAATTTTGTAAACTGTTAGGAATAACAATTCGATGGTTCCAGAAAACACGTTCATCCTTAATAAAAAATTCATATCTTTTTGCAAAATATTGTTTTAAATTTATATCATTTAATTTTTTAGGCCAGCCTTTAAGAATAACAAACTTTACCTTTTTTAACAAATTATCCTCTAGAGTAGCCTTTTTGATAGTTTCAAAACATAATTTAATATTCGAAGTCGTAGCCAAAAAATTGCAATATTCAAAATCAATTTCGTCATTAAAGTGATCATTTGAATTTTTTAAAGGTAATCTTGATAACCAGTCAGCTGAATTTTTGTTACTTGCTACATATTCAATGTCGTATTGATAACCTGACAAAATTATGGCCCATCGTCTTAAACGATTTGCCGAAAATTGTGGTATAGCCTTATTAGGATTAAAAATAGTGACCAGGGGTCTCATATCAGTTACGAGAGTAAATTTTTTATTATAAAGATATTGTGTGAATTTTAAAATTCCAAAAATGATTGCTAGACCTTCTTTTTCAATTTGAGAATAATTTTGCTCGGATTTTGATAAAGTTCTAGACGCGAATGCTATAGGTTTTTCCTCGGAATTAGGAAATTTATGACTCAATACTGCGCCGATCCCTTCTTTAGAAGCGTCAACAGTAAGCCTTAGTTCTAAATCGGGATTAAAATGTACCAAAACCTGTGGCGATACTAAAATTTCTTTTATTTTTGTAAAAGCATGTTCGCACCTACTATCCCATGACCAAGTTATACCTTTTTGCAATAATTTATATAAAGGATTTAAAATGGTTGACAAATTTTTAATAAATCTCCCATAAAAATTAATACTACCCAAAAAAGCTTGTAATTCTTTAACATTTGTGGGTTGCGGCGCCTTTTCTATGGCCAAAGTTTTACTTTTAGACGGATGCAGGCCCTCAGAATCAATGACAAATCCCAAATATTCTACACTTTTGGCAAAAAATACACATTTGTCTAAATTTAATTTGAATCCGGCCTTTTGCAAAATTAATAAAACTTTTTCCAAATTATGTAAATGAGCATTTCTATCCTTTCCTGTTACCAAAATGTCGTCCTGAAAAACTGCGCAACCCTCAATCCCATTAAATAATGCATCCATGATTTTTTGAAACTTTGCCGGGGCGCAAGCAACTCCAAATGCTAACCTATTATATTTATATAATCCTAAATGAGTAGAAATAGTTAGCAACATCTTACTATCCTCATCTAATCCTATTTGTTGGAATGCTTGCGATAGGTCCAGTTTTGTAAACTCCTTGCCTCCCTGAAGTCTTGCAAACAACTCGTCAATTCTCGGCATGTAGTGTTGATCGATTTCGATTCCGGGATTGATGGTTACTTTGAAGTCCCCGCAGATGCGTAACTTCCCATTTTTCTTAAAAACTGGTACAATTGGAGTGGCCCAAGGGCTGTAATCAACTGGCGAGATGATACCTACGGATAAAAGGCGTTTTAGTTCCTCTTCAACCTGATTCTTAATAGCAAAGGGAATTGGCCTTGCTTTAAAAAATTTTGGCACTATGTTTTTTTTAATATTAATTTTTACAACCCCATTTTTAAATAACCCTATACCTTCAGAAAATACTTCGTTAAATTTCTTAATTAATGGGTCAACTATTTTTGTGTTTAAATTTATATTATTTACAATTGATAGACTTACATTATATAAACTTAGAAAATCTCTACCTAACAAAGGTTGACCCCCATTTTCCATTATATAAAAATCCAAATAATTTTCTTTATTATTATACGTAATTTTTAATGATACCACCCCGATGGGTTTTACCTGTGACCCATTATAAAAAATAAAATGTTTATTTGTGGCTTTAATCTTTAAACTAGAAAAAAATTGTTTATAAACATCCAACGATAAACAAGAGACACTGCTACCTGTGTCGATTTGAAAAACTAAATAAATATTCTCAATAAAAATTTTTAACGTAAACCAATCCTTTGTTATATCAGATGCCTGCTCAAAATTTAAAATATTATTGCTAGAAATACTAAAAATGCAATCATCATCTGGATTGTTTACATTATCAAATTCCTGCAAAAAATTATGTCGAAATTTATGATTGGAATTATTAAATTTTTGTTTACAAACATTTGATAAATGACCTATTTTCTTACAAAAATTGCATATATAATTTCTGAAAAAACACTTATCTTTTTGGTGATTGTATTTCCCACAAACGTCACATCCATTGCTCTGGGCGCCATGTTGGTTTTGCTGCTGACAACTCTTCCCGCGCCAAGACTGCCCTGTGGATTGTGCGCCGTCACGTGGTGCTTGCTTGGGCCCCCTTTGTCCTCGAATGTGGTGAATAGGTTCTGTTTTTACGATCACGTCGTGGATTTCTCGCGCCGCCATCTTGTTTGCAGCTATTGCCATCATTTTTTCTAGATCCGTTTTGACGTCCTCCTCCATCATGCGGTCTAGTATCGGCCCTTTTTCGAATCCAAAGATAAACCTGTCCCGTAGACACATTTTTAGCTCACTGCCAAATTCACATCCGACCGCCAAGCCTCTGAGACGTGCTCCCCATTCGCTGGCTGACTCGGTCGGTTCCTTGCGTGCACTATAAAATCTGAATCTGGCGGCTAGTGGATTTTGCTGCGGCTTAAAATAGGTGTCGAACACTTGGGTGAGCTCCTCGTACTTTTTGTCTTCTGGTTTCGCAGGGCTAACCATATCAAAAATTAGCTGGTACGCGTCCTCATCGAGAATGTTCAGAAAAACTGCTCGCATTTTCTCAGCGTGCGAGGCTGACTTGATGCCGTTGGCCGTAAAGTAGTTTTCCAATCTTGCTTTAAAAATCGTCCAGTCTGAGTTTTTTAGGGAAAACTCGCGGAGATGACCAATGTTTTCTGCCATTATGATCAGGGTCCGGGAAAAGAAAATCCTCGTCGCCAATTGTAATGTCCTTTCACGTGGTACTGTGAGCACTACTTAAGCTCGATCGCACAATGTGCGGGAAATAAAAGACGATTATAAAATCACGAACTAGTTTTACTTCCAACAACGTTTATGATACAAGAGGGGGTTACAATTGACAGTTCATCTTAAATACTATTCTTGACACATGCGTGTCTCGTACCGTAAAAGGTCAGTTGTACCAACATCTTAAATATATATAAGTTAAGTTCCTATCTATATACTACACATACGTAATGAAAGATCAGATAATTTTGTAAATGCTATAAATAACTTCTTTAATCTGACACGACTAAATCAGTTTAACTATGTCTTAAATACTGATGGCAGACTGTTAGATCTTGTCGTTTTTAACAGGCACTGTAGTGTCAGTGAGTCGGATATCATTCTCACTAGGATCGACGACCCTCACCCTCCTTTATCGATTTCATTTCCCTACAGCATCAGTATTAACTCTAATGCTCTCATCCCTAAAAAACAGGCAGGTCAGTATAATTTTCGTCGAACTGATTACCCGGTTATGTACGAGTTACTGCTGGATATTGATTGGTCTTTTCTGAACCACTTGGCCGATGTTGACCATTGTTGTAAACTATTTTACGATAAAATTTATAATGTATTTGAGATTTGTGTCCCGAAGTTCGGCGTATTGAATTGTCGTACCTACCCCCCATGGTTTACGATTAACATTAAACGCGATATCCGACTTAAGACCATTGAATGGCGGAAATATAAGCGAACTGGCGACGGTTTAGCTTATGAAAATTTCTCTCGATTAAGGCGTCAAATTAAGACTGAAATTGACGAATCGTATAGGGTGTATATGCTTGGAATCGAGCATAGCGTAAGTCAGGATCCTAATAAATTCTGGGCTTTGTTGACTCTAGAAGGGGCTCTGTGGGAGTTGCTCGTGGAATGCATTTTGACAACACTACGCTACAAAATTCTGAAGATATTGTCAATGCGTTTGCTGATTTCTTTGGTCGCTCATTTCTGGTATCTTCTGGCTCCTCCACAGATGATGATGTGTCAAATATATCCACATCTACTATTAATATTACCAGTTTTAATGAGACTGAAGTTTTCAACGCAATTAAGCTGATTAAACCCAAATTAACCGCTGGTCCGGATAAAATTCCTGCGTTTGTCATCAGAGACTGCGCGGGAGTCTTCGCACGTCCTCTATCAATCATATTTAACAAGTGCCTTAATCTATGTAAAATGCCAAACATCTGGAAATGCTCCAAGGTTTGTCCAGTCTTCAAAAAAGATGATAAAACTGATATCTCCAACTATAGACCAATTTCAATAATTTCAAATTTTTCCAAAGTTTTCGAGTTACTGTTACATGGCGTTATCTTTTCAAATGTTAAAAATTCTATATGTCCTGCTCAGCATGGATTCCTTAAGGGTCGATCGACAACTACTAATCTAATGTGTATTACTCAGTTCGTGGCAGAGGCAATTGACCAGCGCCGCCAAACAGACGTTATATATACTGACTTCTCTAAAGCTTTCGATCGGCTTGATCACACCATTCTATTGCAGAAACTTCAAACTTTTGGATTTTCAGACCCATTACTGTTATTCTTTAAATCATACCTGGAGGATCGACAACAGTTTGTGGCTTATGGTGGTGTTAGATCCACAGATTATATTGCTACTTCTGGAGTACCCCAAGGCTCTATTCTGGGACCACTATTTTTCACGCTGTTTATTAATGATATTGTCGATAAACTCTCAGTTCATTGTCTGCTTTATGCTGACGATTTAAAGTTATTTTCTGCAGTCTCTAACGAGGCTGACTGCCAGGTCCTACAGCGTAATCTGGATATTTTAAACGACTGGTGTATTGAAAACAGATTGAGTTTGAATGCCTCAAAATGTAATGTTATGACGTTCACGAAAAAAAATGTCCCTCTTTTGTTTGGCTATAACATCAATGGCAAAACTTTAAAGCGACCCGAAGTGTTTAAGGATTTGGGGGTCGTCTTTGACAGTGAGTTGTCTTTTATTCCTCACATTGAACATACCGTCTCCGCTGCATATAAATTACTTGGTTTCGTTTTACGCACAACAAAAGATTTTCAAAATACGGTTCCACTTAAAACTTTATTTTTTTCTTTCGTTTTATCTAAGCTGGAGTACGCATCACTTATTTGGTCTCCTTATTATAATATCCACATAAATTCTATAGAGTCGGTGCAGAGGCGATTTGCTAAGGCTCTATGGTTCAGAGCCGATGGTGTCTATCCGATTCAGGGTTTTCCCCATGAACAGCTGCTGCAAAGATTTTCGCTTATAAATTTGGATAGAAGACGTGATTACCTATCTCAGTCGTTTTTGAGCAAGCTTGTCAGCGGTCATATTGTCTGTGAGGAGTTGTTGTCTAAACTAAATTTTAGGGTTCCTACTTTAAATTCTCGCAACACAGATACTTTCTACCTACCACCGTTCCGTACCAACGTTTTTAAGTTTGCACCTATTAACTCGATGTGCGGCTGCTATAACTCCAATGCTAATGCCTTCGACATTTTTGCCTGCAGGTTGAGCGCAATCAAGAGTCACTTTTATCGATGACTGACTTTTTGATGTTTAATTTTCCTTTTTCTTTATGATTTTGTTCTGTATAAATCTTTTGTGTAATATTGTGTAATAAATCATATTTGTTTAGTTATGTAAGTAAATTAGGTAGTTTGTAAGTTTTGTTCGTACCTACCTGTTTTGTAATTGGGTAACTGTTAAACAGTGTATGTATAAATAAATAAAATAAATAAATATTTAAGAAAAAATTATTTTCTAACCGATGCAGCCGGATCATTTAAACAACATTGATACTAACCGTTTTGTTAATGTTTTTTAAATGTACTATTCAGAATTATTAATTCGGGTAAGCGTCGTGTCCGCGACTGTTTACTCCTGGTCTTATGCGCCATCTGCAAAGAGATGTTATAACTAGGAAAACAATAGCAAACAAGAATTCGTTGAGCAAACACGTATTGAGAGTTCAGAGGTGGACTTCAGTCAGTTAAATTTCTTATACACCAGGTGATTCACCATATAATGTACCATAATATTATATCCTTAACTTATTTATTTGGATAGATAGAAAATAAAAGTGATAGGCAAAGTTTTAGTAAATTATATGCAGAACGTGGTGCCGTAGTGATTTTAACTGATATACAGGGTGATTTCAAAATACGCGAAAACTTAACATTTTATTTTATTTTATAGTTTGATGGGAAATTCTCTTCTGATTCCAGTTTTATAGGTAATCACTACGTTAGATGAGGTCGCTCGGACATTCATATTGCAAGAAATATCAATAGCTCTCACGCATGGTAAACAAAAGTGGATATAAAATTGGAACTACTGAAAAACGACCACATCAACACCACCACATCATACCTAAGATAATATATTATAGGATGTTCAATTAAAAAAAATAGTCAGTAGTCGCATGTTTTAAAATCGCCCTATATATCAGTTAAAATCACTACAAACTATAAAAATACACAATACATTATTATTCTCCCACTGTATAATTACTAATTTGTCCAAGTAACTTTGTACACTAGCAGTTTTGGTGCTGTTTGAAGAAAAGCGATTTTTTTGCATCTTTGATATGCTATACAATCCAAGACAGTTTAATATAGAGAAGAACACTTTGTACTTTCCTATCCTAACTTTCTTAGAACTGTTCTCCGATAAAATGTTTTTTGCAAATCAGCCTACTGTCAATTTTTTTTTTATTTTCTTTTCACGGAAATTAAATTTATAAGAACTACCATATTTTATATATGCACAAAAAACATTTAGAGTGATCGATCTACTATGTAGGTACATCTATAAATTGGTTTTTTTAAACCAACCCTTTTTTCCTGCAGTACGTCTCTGTTTAACTAAAATATACCCATAAATTAAATATTTTATAAACATTTTTTATAGAGCAAAAATATTTTATAAGGACTCCCAAGGTGCTAAAAGCGTTTTATAACATGGAAGCCATATTTTGTGTTGTTCCAACTTGACTTTACGACGGCCATTTTTAAGTGTATTACAAAAAATAATTTTTGCAGTGGTAAAATGCCTTAACTAACTTCTTTAGTATTTATATAATGGTATAAGATCGGTCCTTTGAATTACGTTATTACAATACAAGCCAAAATAAGAGAATAATACATTGAATAATAAAATAAAAGTTTAGACTTTTTCTCCTAAAACTCAATAATAACTACTATATTTGAGGCGCTTAAAAATTTTGCTATATATATTCCATACATTATACAAAAAAATTTCTTTCGCAGTAAAATATCAACCATCAGATTGCAAATCGAATTTCTGTTTCTGGTATTGGTGTAGATATTAGAACTAAATGTAATATGGCCGATGTATTTACTCGAGCATATTTTATGCGTTACAAAAGATGCAATGCTTGCCTTTTTGTTATCTGAAGGACCATTAAAAAATAAATTATTCGCAGTGGGTACAATTTCACAACAAAAGCTTGCTTTTATAGTGTTAATCAAAACAAAAAAGCTTCATCTGAGATAATAAAATAACTTCTATAAAACTGTTTTATTCTAGCTCGATAGAAGTTGTATAACTGTCGTAATAATAAAATAATATTTCGCTCTATAAGTAACTGTTTTCAATAAAACTGTTTTATAATTGTTGCAAACTATGTTTTATAATAATTTTGTAAATGTTTAAACAATTATCCGGTAAAAGCTGTGGAAGCCATAATAAACAAATTAAAGAACAAAATTGCTGCACAAAAGTGCGCCCTTTTTGGGTTTATAAGCGTTGTATAAACGTTGTTAGAACATCTATAGCGACATAGTTATTTTATAAAAATAGTTCTGTAAACGTTGTTAGGCCATTTATAAAACATAAATTGTTAGTTGGGAGGGGACGCCTTAACAAATAATATTGGCAAAAAATAAGACGCCACTGAGTTTTTGGTAATTTTTATATTTTTTTCGGGGGTAAGTGCACAAGTGCATCAAAATTACCGATAATTTTTGAATGAAATGTGTTTTTTTATAATTGCAAGAGTTTGTTTTCATATTTTCGCGAAAAAGCCCGACTCCGCATTGAATAAAAAAATTATCTGGTTATTTTTATGCACGAGTGTAATTTATTTGAATATTTCCCAAATTAATTAAGAACTCGAATCAAGTAAATTTAAATATTTTATTTAACAGAAAATACTAACAATAAAATCAAAATTTTGTCTGCTGTCACTCAATAAGATTACGTTAATTGTCAGAATATTACATTTTTTGACGTTTGTTAACAATAAAATCCCGCTTTGACGTTTCGTTAACAATATAAACTTGCGATGCAATTTTCGATTTCTGGCAGTGCTGTTTTCTGTAGTAATATATTAAGGGATAGGGAAATTATCGAAAATCATCCCGAAGATGAATCTGAGAATGATTTTCTGATTATTTCCCAATCCCGAAATGTAGTTCGAAGATTATTTACCAAATAAAAAACTAACGATTTCTCACGGGTGAGATTTTCACTTTTGACAAGGGTGATTTTACCAAATAAAAAACTAACGATTTCTGACGGGTGAGATTTTCACTTTTGACAAGGGTGATTTTCACCGGAGAGCGGGAGATTATCGCTGAATAATCAGGTGAAAATCAACCCGCTTTTATAATGGATGAGGTAAATAATCGCTGTAATTTTGCGAAAATTGCATTTCTCTTATGGAAACTTTAACATATGAGGGAAATATTCGGATTAAGCAACTAAAAATATCCTTTTATTTGTCTGTTAAATTATTTTCATATCTTGCCTCGTTTTCGAGAAATAAAAATGCGCATATCTCTGGAAAACAAAAATCATTAAATAATTAACATTATTAACACTCAGTGTCAGTGTCAGAATTTGCAATTTCTACATTTTTAAAATAAAAACGGCTCACCATACAAATCAAGACAAATTGAACATGGTTTTAGTTTATGGATAATGCCATCAAAATGCTTCAGAAGCTGTGCGCTGCTATCGAGCTCGTTTTCAAGATAGACCAACGCCCGATCGCAAATCTTTTGTAGCTTTATTGTGTACCAACTTAGCTACATATTATGGTAGCTTTAAAAAGGGAAAGGTTCCAAGAAGGAAGAGCAGGGTTACGAATGATGCCCCAGGCTATGATAACGTATCCGAGAGGGTCCTCAATGACTTGATACCCAAATAGTATTATCTAAATTTTACTTTTGTAGTATTCGCGACCTCTATATTATCATCTATTTTCAAATTGTTACATTTTCTAATTTATAACATTTTTATCTAACTGCTTTGTAAAAGGGAACCTATCTTCTTCATACGATAAAGCCATACTTTTGACTTTGACTTTGGACTAACTCCAGAGGCAAGCTAATAGTATCTACAAGAGGTTAGTATATTAATAAACAAATAAACTACCTACTCCCTTTTGAAAAATATGAACCCACGATTGTGAACTTTGTACGCCGCCCTGTTAGTGCCAACCTGATAGCTCCTTTAAAAAAATTGATAGTACAGGGTGGACGTCACAACACAACATGTGCTGAAATTGATGCGCCCATTTCGCACAAAAGTAGAACGTTCTCTAATTACCCTAAAGCAGGGTAGACTAAAAGCACATGAATGTCATGTGTTTGTCACTTACTAGAATAAATTTAATTTTATGGAATATTCTAAACATATTTGCTTGTAAAGCAAACATTTTGGACAGATTTCAGAAACGAGAATAATATTAGAGGAATGTGCAAAAAAAAACAACAAGGGAATATTCTTTGCACTAGCATTGTGCCAGCGATGTTATCTGGGAAACTGAAGAATGAAGTTTTACGCCGACGGCAGGGCAGGATCACATTTGGATTTGAATACTTTGAATGTTTTGCCGTTCACTCTGCATAGAGGTTATAATGTTACTTTGGGCTATTTTTTACAAATACAGAGTGCTTGGGCTTAAATTAATGATCTGATAGATACTACTGCGTTGCTATTGGTACTCGCTTGTTACCAATTTATAACTTAGTTCGGTCATGACGAATTATATAAATATAAAACGGCCATGTTTGTATCGCCGGAGAATTAAATTTGTCTCTATTTCGACTATATTCTCTGAATTTGAGTTCTGTCAAAAATCAGCTGGTATTTCTTGTTGTTTTGTTTTGATTTTTGTTGGTTCGATTCACTTTCAAGGGAAACTAACCTAAAAATTCCAAAAACTATCGGAAGCCCCAAAAACTATACCTGTCCGATGGAGCCGTCTAGTGTACAAACATTCGTAATCGTAAAATCTGAGTTTGATGGTTCAGAACAGAATATACCTAATTCAACTTGTTTAAAGAAAATTAAACAAGAAACAGTAATTAAAGACCCAAGTGAGTTCCCTTCTGAGCTAACAGGTGACACAACTGTTATCAAGGAAGAGTGTATGGCCATGTAAGTATTGTCTTATTTTTTCTGTTTTTACCATAGGCTTTAACCACAATTATTTATGTTACAACCAAAATATTCCATGTAGGTACCTAGGTACTATCTTTTCAGGGTTTTTCAAGGCGTTTTTGATCTTGTTAATTTTGCATGCTTTGTACATACAATTAAAAATTTATTTATATTATATTATTATATATAATAGGGTGGGTACAGTGGCTGGTCCAGGGGGAGGGGGCTATAGGGGCTGAAGCCCCCCCGCGAAACCCAATCAGTCTGTTCGGTGATCAATTTTTTCACACATTCTGCAAAAACAACCCAACTTTTGCAAGATGAAATCCAAAATGCAGCTCTGGATACAAAAAAAAAACCCCGAAGCAATGTAAAAGTAAAACTTTTAATATAATGCAAAAAAAATGTTATTCACTTTTTCGAATTTCTTTCAGCCCCCCCTGATGTTGAATCCTAGAATCGTCACTGGGTGGGTACCTATACTGGCATTTTCTATGTGAAATCTTATACTTACCAATTTTCAATAAGTGTCTGCCGGTGTCTACCTATGTAGTTAAGTAAGTAGGTACCTACCTACACTAGGTATCTACTTACTTGATATTTAATATTTCCCACCCCCTACTGCAGTTAGTTCAAGTTAGTTACAGGATTTCTAAAAAAATAATTCAAGAATTCTTTTTTTGTTGTCGACACACCTAAAAAATTAAATCACTGTTTTGCAGAGACTCAGAAATATTTTCCCACCAAACAGAACCGGCAGCCAAAATTACAAAAAGTGAAGCCGTAAATGAATCTGAACAAATCCATAATGTGAACCTTGATGTGAACTATGAAGATTTGAATATTGTAACTGAAAAATTTGATATAAATGAGGGAAATTCAGAACCAAAGAAAAGCAGGTAGGTAGGTATATATATCTTCTCTATAGACTATTTGTTATTAAGAGTAGGTATACATGGTATTCCAACATGGTACTCTAGAAATACCTAGTATATAGCAAACAATTAAAGATATGGTCCTAAAACTTTGGCTATATTCTTTTGACATAACATAGACTGCTCCGATCTTCTGGAACTAATTAACTATCGTGTACCTGCACGCGACACGCGCCTTGTTGAAATGTTTTCAATCAACAGAAGTAGAACCGACGTTGGCAGAAATAGTGCATTGAATCGAATAATGCAATATTTAAATAAATATCTTCCCACCACCATTGAGCTTAACTGTTCAATTTTAACGTTCAAAAAAAACTTAAGTGTGACTCTAATCTCGGTAACCTAAAGATAGCGAAATAATTGCAAGTCAAATGCCCTATGATTTTGTACTTACCTACTATTTAAGTTATTGGCTTTATACTTTATTGTTTCTATTTATTTTATAAGAATTAGTTACTGTTTAGGTTTGTCTTTTTTTTCTTTCTTCATAAATAAGCTACCTATTAGGTTGTAATAAATGCTTAATGTACTATTTGGATTGTATCTGTAATGTACTGAATAAATAAATAAATAAATAAATAATAATTCGGCTCTTAAACATACCTAGGTATCTTTTTAAATGTGACGTGACCAGTTTCTCCTAGGTATTTTATAAGTTAATAATATAATAACAAGACAATTTGAAGCAAAAAAGAAAGTTATATATTAAACCTACTCTATCTACCTACTGTACAGGGTGTCCCAACGATAGAGTAAAGTAAGTTTTCGCTTAACTGATAATCTTTGTGACAAAATCGTATCCGCCATAAGGTAAGGTAGAAAAATGCGCACATTTTAAAAATATTGGAAATTATATAGGGTGTGCCACAAAAGTAGGACAGCAAAAAGTAAGATTTTTTTAAATGGAACACCCTATATTTGCTTGTATTTTTGGGTTCTATGTATTAATACAAACGTTTTTGGTCATATACGATATGAGCTGAAATTTGATAGTTTTTGAGAAATTTCGAAATAACGATGAAAATTAGAATTATCATGGTGTTGATAAATGGACAGTTTCTCCGTCAATTCATAATTGCAAACTTCAATATTTGGTAGGAGGAAGGACTGGTTACTATATTAATATTTAGTATGCGCAATATTTGCATTTGTTCTACAGGGTGTTTATTATAAGCGTCCAAATTCGCACATCTTCAAACTAGGAAATCTCAATTTTTTTAAATGGAACACCCCCCCGTATATTTTAATTTCGTTTTATTCAGATTTAAACAGCCTTTCATTTTTGCTAAATATGTCCTATGCCTATGCCTATCTTTAATAGTTATCGAGAAATTTCGATTTTTTCAAATTGCTACACGTTATATTCTATACCAGAGCATTGTTGGATCGCGATAGCCATGAAAAACAATAGCTAAGGTAAACAATTCATGTGCCAAAATGAAACGCTTAATAATAATTGTCGTGAATTAAAACCTTGTCTTGCTTTTTTCGTCTTCATTTCGTTAATTTTCTATTGAGCATGGATTATCCTGTAAATGAGTTGATTGATATGATCTATGTGTTAGGCGAAGCTGAGAGAAACCCTTTGTTGGCTCAGCGAATTTACAGAGTGAAATATCCTGAACGTCGGATGCCCACTGCTAACGGTTTTCGAAATGTGATGGAGAGATTTGATTCCAGCGGTAGTGTTAAATACTCTAAACGTGTAGTTGTTAACAAAAACGCAGCCAACGTAGAAAAAGAATTAGAAATATTATTGAATATTCAAGAAACTCCTCAGGTGAGTAGTAGGACGTTAGCGACATTATGTGATTCCTCCAAATCAACTGTGAACCGAACAACAAACAAGTATAAATATCATCCATACCACATAGAGCTTCATCAAGAATTGCGAGAAGGAGATTTTGAAAGACGAATTTAATTTTGTAATACTATTCAACAACTGCAGTTAAATAACAATTTTTTGACCAATGTTTTGTTTTCTGATGAGGCGACGTTTAGAAGTAATGGAGCTGTAAATCGGCATAATATGCATTATTATGCCACTGAAAATCCATTCTGGCTACGGGAAGTTCAAAATCAAGGTCACTGGTCAATAAATGTATGGTGTGGTATCCTTCATAACCAAATTATTGGTCCCCATTTTTTTAATGAACCTTTATCGGGCCGCAGCTACTTACTTTTCTTACGTGAAGAATTGCCTCAGTTACTTGAGGATGTTAATTTAGGCGTACCTACGGCAAAATATGTGGCTGCAACATGATGGTGCACCTCCACATTTCCATCGTGAAGTCCGGGATTTTTTGAACAGACAATACCCAGAAAAATGGATTGGGCGTGGAGGCTTTATTTCGTGGCCACCACGGTCATGTGATTTAACACCGTTAGACTTCTTCCTATGGGGTTACATAAAAGATCGGGTATATGTCAATAAACCAACCAGAGAAGTTTGTCGAACAGTGACCCCTCCTATGTTGTCGGAAGTGAGACACAACCTACAAAAAAGATTAAATACGTGTATTCAACACGAAGGCCATATTTTTGAACATTTATTGAGACGTAATGTTGAATAAAAATTTAAAATTCTGGACTATAAGCATTTTATTTTGGCACATGAATAATTGTTTTTCATGGCTATCGCGATGCAACAATGCTCTGGTATAGAATATAACGTGTAGCAATTTGAAAAAATCGAAATTTCTCGATAACTATTAAAGATAGGCATAGGACATATTTAGCAAAAATGAAAGGCTGTTTAAATCTGAATAAAACGAAATTAAAATATACGGGGTGTTCCATTTAAAAAAATTGAGATTTCCTAGTTTGAAGATGTGCGAATTTGGACGCTTATAATAAACACCCTGTAGAACAAATGCAAATATTGCGCATACTAAATATTAATATAGCAACCAGTCCTTCCTCCTACCAAATATTGAAGTTTGCAATTATGAATTGACGGAGAAACTGTCCATTTATCAACACCATGATAATTCTAATTTTCATCGTTATTTCGAAATTTCTCAAAAACTATCAAATTTCAGCTCATGTCATATATGACCAAAAACGTTTGGATTAATACATAGAACCCAAAAATACAAGCAAATATAGGGTGTTCCATTTAAAAAAATCTTACTTTTTGCTGTCCTACTTTTGTGGCACACCCTGTATAATTTTCAATATTTTTAAAATGTGCGCATTTTTCTACCTTACCTTATGGCGGATACGATTTTGTCACAAAGATTATCAGTTAAGCGAAAACTTACTTTGCTCTATCGTTGGGACACCCTGTACCTATATTGGCAAAATTACCTAAAAAAAAAGTTTTACAATACAAAAGAAATATATTTTTTTATGTCCTATAAATGGCAAGGGAAGTTTATAATACATATTGTTTTTTTGATAATCGGCCTGATTCACGTGTCCCCTTAGTTATTAAATTTTTCCAATATTGGATATTGAGATATTTCAATATTTGACATATTTCTTATTCACGGGTTCCCCTTGAGAACGGGATTGTTGGATATTGAAAAACTGTTCTTGAATTGAATAGGTAGATGTGGCAACACAGCGAAATTCTCAAAAATCTTAAAATATAACCCCACTTTTCACTTTTGAATTTAACTGTTCGCCGTGTTCGGCCGTTCCTCAAAAGAAAAACCGAATTAAATAAAAAATTTAGTTACCTTTATACCTGAAATGAAAAAACGCACGTCTAAAAACAATTCTATATTTACAATAACTTCAAAGAAAATCCGGTTTTAATATCAGGAAAATTGCACCCAACCTGTAGTCCTGAAAAATTGGAGGGTTTGTGGGCTAAGCTCACACAAATTTTATATTCTTGTGGGGATGGACCTATCAGAGAGTTGGCGTCATGGAAAAGGTAATTATCGTAGAAAATTTAAAATTTTTTAATTTTTATATTTGGCACGCTCTTTTTGCGCTATGCACGGGCTCTGAATAGACACGGTCGCCGCAAATCTAGTTTTACAAGGTATTTTGTTGCGTTTCTTACAAAACAGTAAATATATTTGCTGTTTATATTTGTAGTAAGTTGTTTTCAGGGTAAGTATGTGCAAAACATACCATAAACCACAATGAACTTCTCTGTAAGCTGGATTGGTATGGTGTCAGGGGTCTCAGTCTTCAACTATTAAAATCATACTTACAGGATAGACATCAAGTAGTGAATATCAGAGATAAAGGAAAAAACTTTTTTTCTGACCCAACAGTCATTCACAAGGGAGTGCCACAGGGCTCTATATTGGGACCGTTTCTCTTTCTGCTGTATGTGAATGAGCTGCCGGACGCTCTGGGAGGGGCTAACGTTTGTCAATTTGCTGATGACACGTCCGTCACAGTGGCATGCTCGTCTCTCGCGGAGCTGTCGCTGGCTTCCTCGCGTATAGTTGAGCAGATGGCTTTGTGGTGCGATCAAAATTTTCTCAAATTAAATGGCAATAAGACAGGTCTGGTTTTTTATAATAAGGGAAGAATACACAATGAATCTTTATATGTACACTATCAAAATAAGTCAATCCCAAATGTCGAGTCAACAAAATTTTTGGGAGTTCATATTGACTCAAGACTAGACTGGGAAAATCATATTTACTACCTACAGTCAAAACTAAATAGCGCCTGTGCATTGATTAGGAGACTGCGTAACATTGTATCTCTGAATAGTATCAAAACTTTTTATTACGCCTGTGTTCAATCTCAGTTAAATTATGCCATTTCCTCATGGGGTGGCTCGCAGCACTCATTGAATCTTTTCAGGACGCAAAAAAGAATATTAAGATGCATGCTTAAACTGCATCCTAGAACCTCTTGTAAACCTCATTTTGTTGAGATGGGTATACTAACTTTACCATCATTATACTTCTTGGCGCTGGTAATCTTTGTCAAACGGAATCCACACTATTTCTTAACAAACAGAGAAGGGTATGCAGGGGAAATGTCAATAATAACAAGGGGCAGAAATGAGCTTAGGGTTCCCCATCATGTATCTGCATTTTATGAAAGAGGACCTCACTATAGGTGTATAAAGGCCTTTCAGATTTTGCCTCAGGAGATAAGAGGTATTGCAGGGTTTGAGGAGTTCAGAAGGGCAGTCATACAATTTTCAAAGGAAAAATGCTTCTACTCTTTCGCTTTCTAATGTATATATTTTAGTATTTGTATTGTGTATAATTACTTGCTTATTTAATGTTAAAATAAAACAAATTTTATATTATATTGTCTTATATAAAGTTTTATATTTGTTATATTTATATGTATCAGATGGCGTAAATTTCTGTTTTTGGTGACGTTGCTTTTTTACATTTGTAATCTTGTTGGCAATAAAGGAATAAATAAATAAATAAATAAATAAAACATTTTTCTGTGGTTTATCGGTTATCCCTTAGGTACCTGCTATTTATTAGTTTCATACTTAAAGGCTTTGAGAAAATACCTATAATAGCACCCCCCTTTCCCCCCTTTATTTCATATCCTTCAGTACTTAATTAAAACTTTTATATTTTCGCTCATTTCTAGGTGTTTACTGAGTGGAAAAGTGCCTGTATAAAAAAAGCTAGAGAAAACAAAACCCCTATCAAATTCAGTTAAGATTTTCAAGAGAAGAAGTACTTTATTCTATAGATAAACCCTAGAAAAAACCATTTTTGAACAGTTAAATAAATGATTTAACAGAGGATTTAACATTGCTTCTCAAGTTAAAATAACGTTAAATGTTTGGGCATAATTTCTTAACCATTACATTTCTGTGAATTAAGTAGCTAATTTTAACCTAAAGTATTTACAAATAACTCATGTTTTTTTAAACCATTAGTTTTATATCGAAAACGTTTATTTTTTCTGAAAAACGCGAATAATTGTTTGTAAATTTTTAGGTTGTGTCGTTTTTATAAATTCCCTCTTAAAAACGAAAAAAACTGGGTTTCTTAACTTTGATTTTTTTCGTCTCCCAAAGCCGCAATCAGCAATGGCAAATTATCTGCCATAGGTACTTAATTTAAAAAAAATCGCTCGCTATACAGGGTGATTCAAAAGTACTTCGACAAACTTCGGGAGGTAATTGCCGGCAATATTTCAAGATGAAAAGTTCTTATAAACAGTGGTCCCTGGCGACTTCGTTACGGAGATACAGGGTGTTGAAATGTTAGAAGGAATGGTAATAATTTTTAAATAACTCCTTAACGAGTAATTTTTTTTTATGAAATTTGGTGAATTAAATAAGCATCTCAGGACACTTATTTTCAAAGTAAAACACATTCGTAAATTTAACCAGTGGCGTCGGTACAAAATGTGGCTATCATATTTTTTGTGAAAACTATGCCTAACCTAACCACACCACTGACTTATTTGATTTTAACTTTTTTTTTATGAATCCCCCATTCAATTACAACAAAAAAGTTCACGTGTGTTATTTTGCTACGAGGGCCAGTTTAATGTCAAATGATTATTTTATTTGACTATACACAAATATTAAAAAATATGTTTTAAATTCAAAGATTTATTATGTAAGGGGTAAGGTATAACATTTAATTTAATTATAATTAAATAAGTGCGTTGCAAAAATTAAATGATTTTTAAATAAATTGTTCAAAATGTCCACCTTCAGCCAAGATGCAGGCATCTAATCTCCTTTGCATGGAATCTCGTACGCGTGCTAAGATATCTGGTCTGTTTCTTATTGCCTCAAAACCATCGATTATTCGGTTTCTTAGCACTTCTGCATTTTCGACTGGCGTCTTGTAAACGATTGACTTCAAATGTCCCCACAAATAAAAATCAAGAGGATTTAAATCTGGGGACCTTGGTGGCCACGGTTGATTTCCTTCCTCAACTCCCCTACCTATCCATCGATTTGGATAAATTTGATTAAGATGGGTCCTGGCCACTATGCTGAAATGGGCGGGAGCTCCGTCATGCATAAACCATATACGTCTTCGAGTTTCTAAGGGCACATCATCCAGTAAGGGAGGAAGTTCATTTTCCAAAAAATGTCGGTACGTCTCGCCATTAAGCCGAAGTGGAAGAAAAAAAGGTCCTATTAAGTAATCGCCAACTATTCCCCCCCACACGTTTAATGAAAATTGGTATTGAAAATTTCGTTCACTAACGGCGTGGGGATTTTCCAAAGACCAGATATGGTTATTGTGAAAGTTTGTAATCGCACTCTGAGTAAAATTTGCCTCGTCCGTAAAAAGTACATACAGTATAACTTCGATAGTCCGGACACTCGCTAGCCCGGACACTCCAGTAATCCGGGCACTCTTGTTATTCGGGCATTTTGAGGATTTTGCCCCTGTAATCCGGGCACGAAATATTATATACTTAAAACGATGCAGAACAAGAATTTTCCTGTCTGAACAGGCAGAAATTACTTACTTTAACTTTTGCGAGTACCGCGAGCGGCGTCTATCATTCTGCATTTGGTTTTTAAGTGTGTTAGACGCACATAATGGCTCCAAGCAAAAGAGTACATAAAACACTTACACTTTGCAGAAAAATCTAAAATATTAGATTGCCTTGATGAGGGGAAAAGTACACGTCAAATTGCAAAGAAGTTTCTTGTTCCAAAATCTACAGCTTTTGATATAAAGAAGAACAAGCACAAAATTAGGACTTTTATATCAAAATAATTTCAGGGAACAGGTAGGAATACCAATAAATATAAATATTCATTAACGAATTTACTTTATTCGGTGTATCTTTGCAGGCAAAAGAAGAGTTATTAGAAAAGCAGAGCATCCTGAAGTTGAAGTCGCATTGTATAATTGGTTTCTACAACAACGCAGTGCGCATGCACCTATTTCATCAGAAATTTTACGAGCAAAAGCTAAAAACTTTTACGAACAAATAACAGGGAAAACGGATTTTTTAGCAAGTTCGGGGTGGCTAGATAAATTCAAGCTAAGGCACGGAGTTCGTTTCTTGAAAGTCTGCGGCGAAAAACTTTCTAGTGATATTGCCGCTGTCGGTTCAAGAAACTTTTCGATCTGTTGTTGAAGATATGGAATTAGGCAGCGAAAAAGTGTATAATGCTGATGAGTCGGCAATTTTTTGGAGAACTCTACCTGATACCACTTGGGTTCATCAAGATGAAAAATCAGCACCCGGTCGAAAAATATCAAAAGATCGTTTAACATTTATGCCATGTTGTAACGCGGCGGGATCCCATAGGTTACCACTGTTAGTCTCGGGGAAAGCGGCAAATCCACGAGCATTTAAAAATGAGAGTTCACTACCAGTCGTATACAAGGCGTCTACCAAAAGATGGATGGCGAGACCACTATTTATGGAATGGTTCAAAAGATGTTTCATACCTGAAGTCAAAAATTTTTTAACAACGGTTAACAAGCCGCTTAAAGCTCTGTTACTAATAGACAACGCACCATCACATCCATCTGATATCATAAATACCGGTCCAAACTTCAGAATTCTGTTTTTGCCACCGAACTCTACTGCAATTTTACAGCCAATGGATCAGAATCTAATTCAAAATATAAAGGTGTCGTATAGGAAACACCTTCTTAATCATATTATTTTACATGAGGGTGAAGAGATTATAACCATTTTGAAGCAGTTTAATTTAAAAGATGCAGTGAACAATCTTGATCAATCCTTGAGGACCATAACTTCAAAAAATATTTAAAAAAGTTGGACACTATTGTGGCCTGAAATTACGGAACGAGAAGAATCCGATGACGAAAATATTCCACTCTCAGAGCTTCAAAAGAAACTTTGTCCAATAAGTCAAGAAGATTTGAAAAAAATTACCGAATCTTTAAGGATCATTGATCCAGATAATAGTATAATAAACAGCGAGGACATTACGATATGGGCTGTGGGAGAAAAAGAGTATGTCATTGATTTAACTGAAGAAGAGCTTATCCAAGATGCATTAGGGAGCAATATTGAAAATGTAGAAGGACCTTCTGAATCAGAGGATGATGTAAATATAGAGAGAGTGAAACATTCACACGCTGTCAACGCGTCCTCATTAACTATCAGGTGGGCTGAAGAGAACAATCTTCCCATGGAAGATATATTGCTCCTGAAAAGGCTCAAGGAAAAAGCAACTGACGTAGTTACATCAAAAGTGATTCAAACCAAAATAGAGATTAGTTACACACGTTATGTATATGTATTATGTGCATATTATGTTAGGTACATACATGGGTATGTACGTATGTAGATATTCTTTTTTGAGATTTTGTACACTTTCGTTCTATTTTATAAGAATATGTAGTTATTCAATTTTATAATAAACACTACGGTTTTGACAAATTCTGAGTTGTTTTCATTTTCAAAAAAATTTTTTTTAAGTAACTCCAGTAATCCGGACACCTCGATAGTCCGGACATATGCCGGAACAATATCTGCCCGGACTATCGAAGTTGTACTGTAATTTAAAAATTGGGGATTTTCAGCAAATTTTTCCAAAAACCACTGACACAAATTAATGCGCTGAGGAAAGTCCCTGGGTAAAAGAGCTTGTACCCTTTGAATATGGTACGGATACAACTGCTCATCGTGCAGAATTCTCCAAACTGTGGCTTGGGTGGAATTGAGAGCATCAGCAATTATTCGAGTGCTTGTATCTGGATTTTCCACTACAGCATTTAAAACAGCTTCTTCTAATTCTGGAGTTCGGGCTGTTCGCGGTCTTCCAGGAATGTCACGTGACCTCGCAAAACTCCCTGTTTCAGCTAAACGTCGGTGAAGATTTGAAAATGTTTCAGCAGCAGGCAGTACTCTGTTAGGATATCGCTCTTGATAGATTCGTCTAGCTGCTCGTGCATTTCCATCGGCAAGGCCATATACAAAATGCATGTCAGCTAAATGCGCATTATTTCTTAAGTAATCCATACCTTTTAAACAATACTATTAATATTCAATGAAAATGACAAAACTGAGAAATAAACCACATAAGCAACTAACTGTCAAATATGTTTTAATTCACGACAAATGCATTTCCAAAGCCGCCTTATCAAAATACAAAATATCAAAAAAGTATTTCCAAAGCCGCCTTGTCAAAATAGAAAATATTAGAAAATAACATACTATTCATACTAATAAATAAATATGCATGTCACTGAGAACATGTTATACTTAAATAGGCATCCTCAGATGCCTTCCTTTGGCATATACCTACATATTTGTTTATTGTAAGTATGTATAGATCTTAGTTAATATACTTAAATTAATATTTGAGTGTTTGATCAATTATTTAAAACATATTTTTAATATTTGTGTATAGTCAAATAAAATAATCATTTGACATTAAACTGGCCCTCGTAGCAAAATAACACACGTGAACTTTTTTGTTGTAATTGAATGGGGGATTCATAAAAAAAAAGTTAAAATCAAATAAGTCAGTGGTGTGGTTAGGTTAGGCATAGTTTTCACAAAAAATATGATAGCCACATTTTGTACCGACGCCACTGGTTAAATTTACGAATGTGTTTTACTTTGAAAATAAGTGTCCTGAGATGCTTATTTAATTCACCAAATTTCATAAAAAAAAATTACTCGTTAAGGAGTTATTTAAAAATTATTACCATTCCTTCTAACATTTCAACACCCTGTATCTCCGTAACGAAGTCGCCAGGGACCACTGTTTATAAGAACTTTTCATCTTGAAATATTGCCGGCAATTACCTCCCGAAGTTTGTCGAAGTACTTTTGAATCACCCTGTATAAACGACAGAAACCGATGGATCCATGCAAGAATGGCAGAAAAGTAGAAATTTTATTAATTTCCAATATCCAATCTGCCAAGCAGTCCTTTAACCAACAGCTTGCAAAATATGAAACACTGAAAACTGTTATTGAAAAATATGGTACACCTGAATAAGATAATTCGTTATCAGTTTCAACAAGCAATATGACATTTAATAACCAATATTCAATCCAACAGCCAAAGAACACCGGAATGACAATTCGTTAAATTTTCAACAACCAAGGCTTAACCAATATCCAAGAGTACACGTGAATAAGGCTGAATAGCATTTGGAATTTAGTGTTAAAATTACATCGATTTATGTACCGGGTGGCCAAATAAGAATGGTCACAGGCCGTATTTCAGAGACTGTTAGAAAATACTTTTCAGTTTGGACATTGTTTTAATTGACTAGTTTTCTACTTTATTATGTCTAATGTAGAGACTGAAAAATATTTTCACTTTTCCTATATCTGAGAAACGGCCGGTGGCCATTCTTATTTGGCCACCCAGTATACAGTGTGTGTATAAAGTCTGGAAACGGCTTAATAACATCACAATTTATTGGCCGATTTAAACCAAATTTGATACAGTTATGTAAGAGGATCTGACGCACCGAATGACAATATTGGCGTTGTTGCCACCTTTTTAGTTTGTCTGAAATTCGAACGAATTTTATATTTTTACATGTAACACCCTGTATATTTTTTCTTTATAGTTTTTACTTTAAATTTATTACACTTTTGGTATAACATACTTTGTTCCTAATATCAGTAGTTTTTTAGATCGGTCACGCCTGAGATGTTCAGTAAGATTAGAAAAAATTTCTATTTAAGGTTAGGATGTTGCCAAGGCGTCCGCGGCGAGCATTTTCAACATTAATGGTTTTTTTTTGTTTTTTACATTGTCAACAAATAAACAGTATTACTTATTAGTTTTTTAGTGTGTTGTTAATTTTTGCAATAAATCTGAAAACACTTAATATTTCCGAAACAGTTGAATATAATTATAGGATATTGTACATGAAATACGTCTAAAATTTTCTGAAGAATTCAAAAATTGAATAATATACAGGGTGTTGCATTTAAAATAAGAAAGTTAGTATTGGCCACTGTTACATGACACACCCTGTATAAAAAGTTTTTATTGAAAAAAATGCGCAACTAGAAATACCAATCGACGTGTCCAAGCGTTTTTTCGGACACGCCCCCATGTATTTATTATCGAATTTATTCCATTTAGGTGATACACACTGTAGGTATGTACACCAATGTACAGGATTATGTTACTAACTCAAGGCGCACCATTTGGATCTTGAAAAGGGTAAGAGATACGAGGAAGTTTAAATTAGAGCAAAGTTGCGCAATTTAATGCCGATCAATATGCCGTCAAGAAGATTCGTGTATCCCGACTACTTCCGAACATATTCGAAAAAACCCTAATTTGGCGTTTTTACTTTATATGTTTTCCTGCCTTTATTTGAATAGATAATTAAAAACAAATTTAACATTCTCATTGCCACTTTTTCTCTTCTATTAGACTGTGGTATCAGATTTCGAATCCGACGTTTCGTCTTTGGGCCCCTTATCAATTTTTTTTTAAATACGGACCTGGATTTCTTATTTTATTTTTGAAATCACTAAGGCTGACTGCATTATATTGTTGCATTACTTTAATTAGGATTCAACATTTTAAGCTAATAAGAACCTCTTACACTAATGTTTTTGAACAAAATTCCAACGCAGTTTTAACTTTAAACCCGATTTCTTTCCAAAACGGCTGCTTTCAGCGACAAATAGTAAGAGTACCTTTTGTATGTAAAATTGAATTGAGAATAGGTCTGTCTAGTTAAAAATGACATCAGTGTGACACAAAAAGTTATGGTTATATAAATCCAGGTACAACACTGTATGTGGTGCCATCCAACATTAAACAAATAATTAAGTAAATAATTGAGTTGTTCATCATCAATACTCTCAGTATCCCGAATTTCATCGAATTGCTATATTACTGAACAAAAATACACTTAGATTCAAAAATTTTGCATTGACACTCTGATTCTCGAATTACATCATGGTGAAAATAGACTAAATATCAGTTCATTGATAAGTTTAAAATAAAATTCAAAGAGTTTGAAAATTTTCTATTTTACCACAACATTTTAAACCTTCCAAAAAAAAACTTAACAAAAGTAATATTTATTTGTATTGTATAATTTAAGAAATTTAAAAAAATATAGCTTCTAATAAAGTGTATTTTTTCCTCTGGCCTCAATGCAAGCTTGAATACGACGCCGCATGCTGTGCGTAAGGTTAGCAATTCGTTCTTGTGGAATAATCTGCCATTCCTCGGTAGCAGCGACGACAAGCTCCTGGAGAGTTCTAGGGCGATTTCTTCTAACGCGAACTGCCCTAGAGAGCATGTCTCAAGCAAGTTCTATCGGGTTCATGTCGGGGGACAAAGCAGGTCACTCCAAGCGATTGATTTCCTCACTTTCTAGGTATTCATCCACAGCTCTAGTACAATGGGGCCGGGCATTGTCCATAAACACAAAATTGTTAACAGCCCCTCTCCACCTTCTAACATAAGGATGTAGAATATCCCTAATGTACCTGTCGCCAGTCATTGTGCCTTGGACGTGGACTAACTCGGTACGCCCGTCAGACATAATACCTGCCCAAAACATGGCGCTTCCTCCCGCGAATGGAGGCAAGTGGCGAGCATGGGCAAGTTGAGCGGCTCTTGTTGGTTCTCTCCAAACACGAATCCGGCGACTATCGTTTACTAGACAAATCCTGGTCTCGTCGGAAAATAAGTCGACGAACTCGGTGGTCATATTGTAGTTAGGGAACTCTTACTGGTCGCCGACATCTTAAACCGGATTCAAGCTTCTTAGTGTAGAGACGGACATCCATCTGCATGTTAATTAGGTAATTTAATGGACAATGCTAACACCTTACCTCAAAAATCTCCACGAATATGGACAACAATCACAAAACGATTGTTGTCTTTATGGATCTTGCAAAGGCGTTTGACACGGTACCACACAAAAAGCTTATGGATATTTTAGAACATTATGGGATCAGAGGCACAGTATGGAAACTTTTTAACCGTTACTTATCAGATCAATCTCAATACACCAAATTAATAATAAAACCAGTAGCCCAGAAGCAATTAAAACCGGCATACCACAAGGTGCAATTCTTGAACCTATCCTCTTCATTACATATATTTACTCACTACTTAACATAGAGCTTGAGGGTGAAACTATTTCCTATGCTGATGATACGGCCTTAATATTTAAGGGGGCAACATGGGAGGAAACTAAAGAACGAGTGAAATTAGGGTTCACCGAAATAAAAAAAGGGCTTGAGCATTTTAAACTGTCCCTAAACCTCCAAAAAACACAGTATGTGACTTTTTCCCCGAAAATGACAAATATGCCCCTTTTAATTGTATAAATGTTAATGATAAAGATGTAATACAATCCTGTAATCAAACAAAATATCTTGGAATAATTATAGATCAAAACCTTAAATGGGCACATCACATCAATAATGTAGCATCTAAAATTCGTAAATTAGTGTATAAGTTTTACACCCTGAGGAAAATTTTAAATACCAACTTGTCTGTTTTAATCTGTAAGTCCCTGGTAGAATCTATACTGCGTTATGGTATAGTGGTGTGCGGAGGGACATATAAAAGCATATTAAAAACTTTGCAAACTGTCTAAAACTATATTCTGAAGGACATTCACAGAAAAAGTAAACTATATACTACCAATCTATTGTATAATGAAATAGTTTTCAACGCGCAAAAATTATATTTTTTATCGACTTGTATTTTTATGCATAAAAAAAATAGAAATAAGTCATCTTCACCAAACAAGAAAAAATTTAAACAGGCACTTAGTAATACCGGTTAGTCATAAAACTTCAAATTTAAAATATTTTAACCAGGGTTGATAAAAATCATGATTTAATACAAATCGATAAAAAATATAATTTTTGCGCGTTAAAAACTCTTTCATTATACAATAGGTATGGGCCAGGGAAGGACTAGCTCGGGCATAAATAATCTTACATTTTTGCAGGGTTGGGCTGATTTAAATCATGATTTAAATCACTTGATTTTTTTTTTAAATCACTTGATTTAAATCACTTTATTTAAAAAAAAAATCATGATTTAATGAAACTATTTATTTTTAATTCAGAACAATGAACAATATAACATATTAAAAAAATATTTTTTAAAATCAACAGTATATAGAACTCGCGCTTTTAAGAAATAAAAAAGTAGTAGGTATATAATACATCAAGTCGCGACAGGAATTTTCTTGCAAGAAGCGCGTTCTGACAATATTTTGGGTAGAATTTAGACCTACTATATTGTCAGACCTGCATTAAAATAATTTGTATTAATTTGAAAAGAGAGAAAAATGTTAAATTTTTAATAAAATCAATAAAAATCAAAAAAATAAATGATTTTTGATTTTTTAATAAAAATCAAATTTTGCCCAACCCTGCATTTTTGACAGGTGTCACGCTATCGGGATTTTGATATTATTTTTGGATAGCTTACGTATTTTAACGCAAAATAGATACTCTTCGTAGATTTTGATAAGTTGAACCGTTCTCGAGAAAAATCCACTTAATCATTAGTCTGCTTTAAAACGTTTAATCCTACCCGCACCTGTTTCCTGTTTTTTCGTAACAGAAGACTTCGTTAAATTGTCACGTCATGATATGATTTTAAGACTAGTTGTCAAATAATTATTTGTCACTCATATTTACTCTAAACTTAATCTGTAAACTTTAAAATACCCGAGGTTAAAATGGAATACACATTTAATGAGTATGCGGATATGCACTTAATGTACGGGCTTGCTCGCTGTAATGCTTTGGAAGCTAAGAGATTGTATGCGGGAAAGTTTCCAAACCGGAGAGTCCCAGATCGGAAAAGTTTTGAGAGGATCGATCAACGTCTCAGAGAGACAGGTAATAATTGCAAACTAACTATAATACTCGTAAACTTAGAACATTGTCCCTATTATTGTAGGCACACTTGCAAAAAATTCTGTTGACGGTGGCGCCCAAAGAACGGCCCGAACGGTTGGCTTAGAGGAAAATGTTTTAAATTAAATGGCTGAAGATCCTTCAACCAGTATAAGAAAACTTCATGTTCAATTATAGGTGGCTCTATAACTGCCATATTTAGAATTCCTAAAGAAAGTTACTGCATCCTTTTCATTTACAAAAAGTACATGCACTTACACCTGAAGATCTTCCACGAAGAATGCAATTTGTGACCTGGTTATTAGAACAAAACAGGAATAACCATAATTTCGTTGGAAAAATACTTTCCACAGATGAAGCAGGGTTCACGAAAAACGGCATAATCAATTCGAACAATCTCCATCATTGGACCGACGAAAATCCCCATTCTACGATAGTGGCGAGACATCAGCATCAATTTGCATCAATCAATGTCTGGGCGGGCATAATAGGCACTCATTTAGTCGGTCCCTTTGTGTTACCTGCTAGATTAAATGGCGCTCTTTATTTAGAGTTTCTTCAAAATAATTTACCAAATCTCCTAGAAGATGTTCCACTCGAAACAAGAAGAGACTTATGGTTTATGCATGACGGGGCTCCTCCTCATTTTAGCCTTATTGTTTGAGAGCACTTAAATAATGTGTATCCAAATCAGTGGATAGGTCGAGGACCCGTTGCTTGGCCACCTCGGTCACCTGACCTAAACCCCTTAGATTTTTATCTTTGGGGACATCTTAAAAACTTAGTTTATTCAACTCCAGTAGCGACTCGAGAAGAACTACTAGATAGAATAACTTTTCACTCCCGCCAAATAAGACACAATGCCGGGGTATTGTGGAGGGTGCAGCAGTCTTCAGTACATCGTGCCCGGGAGTGTGTTAGAGTTCAGGGAGCCCACGTTGAGCCTTGTTATAAATTATTTAATTAATTAAATCCAATCATTTTCCTTTTATTAATAATTGTTATTATCGTTATTGTCTTTTTCTCGAGAACGGTTCAACTTATCAAAATCTACGAAGAGTATCTATTTTGCGTTAAAATACGTAAGCTATCCAAAAATAATATCAAAATCCCGATAGCGTGACACCTCTCAAAAATGTAAGATTATTTATGCCCGAGCTAGTCCATCCCTGGCGCACAGAATGAACTATACCTTTTATTGTTAGGCTTATTTAATGAATCTCTCCTTAGTGTAGATCATACTAAATTTTAATTAAAATATACAGGGCGATTTAAAGGTAACCAATTAAAAACTAGTTTTCAGGACCGGCCTTTAGGGGCATATATCTCCTCGAGGGGGGCTCTGAGGAAAAAAAAAGTATATGGACTTATGATGTTATTTTCACCAGATCTATATGAATCCGAGAGATTGCCCACATGTTCTGAAACACCCTGCATATATTTTCACTTTTTTTTTCTCTCTTCTTGGCAAGTTTCATCTGTGTTCTTCTGAATTTGCCAACAAACTGTATCAATATTATTTTAAATTTTAAATTATTGTTAATATATTACAGGTATTTGTTATGTAAAAATGGTGTAACCGTTGAATTAATAAATAAATAAATAGCGAACATGTTGCGACGCCACAGTTCCATTCGTCGAAAACGGGAACTCATCCGAGAACATTATGAGTTTATGGAATCCCCTATTACCACCTAAAATCGTACTCCCCTATCACCACCTAAAATCTTACTCCCTATCCACAATGTGTGCTTATAATGGGATTTATAGGGATGTATCTTATTTTGGTTTAAAATTTTTTGAATAGGACGTTTTTTGGACCACCTTTAGCTGCGTAGCTCGTTTCCTCAAGGACAGTGTGGGATTTTCTCAGTAGAAGTAGAGTCGCTGCGTCATTTTCATTGTTGTATTTATTTACTTTTTCCTAAGTCTAAGTCTAATACCAAATTTCTTGACCAGCTTGCAGACCGCCCATTTGGTGATGGGTACATTGGGGAACCTTTCGTGAAATTTGTCAATAACGTATCTGTATGAAAAATCTCCGTTACCAGGACATTATTATGGATTAAATGTATTCTTTGCTCTCTTGTTAACATTATAAACTAATAAAATCTTTAAAAGTTACTGACAATGACGTTTTGCTCGACACTGTAATAATTTATTTCCGAGGCACCTAATCGAAGGTGATACTTAGAGGTATACAAAATCAAAGGTACACCTACCAAACTTTTCAGTGAAATGGAAATTTAAAAGCAAAAATATTATTCCTATCCAAACTTCATTGAAACCAATATCTTAGAAGATGTGATGATTTGAAACCATTCTCTTAAATAGCATTTTGCTAAAAACTTTAGAATAAGGATAAATTTACAATTTTTTACAATTTTTTTTCCATCGACAATCGTATTTTTTCAGCAAGCAAAAACTTTTATAAAGAATGACTTTTCCTCGAAAAATTAAATTTTTTGTCCGTTTGCTCTCCTGTCTACCACATCGCCGGACATACTGTACATATTTTGAAAACGAAAGTCACATAGAAAAATATAGTTCATGACAAACGTCACAAATAGGGTTGCCTTTCAATCAGCCCTATGCAGCAGCAGTCCGTTAACTTTTTAACGGTAGTGTTTCCAGTAGAAACGGGTTAACACAGCCACTTGATCTTTTCCAACCAAAGTTAAGGAACAGCTGTTAGAATTTTTAAACGGATCGAACTGTCAGAAATGTTTAGCCTAAAAATTTTATTTATTTCTGTGATTTACGTCAACTGTTTGATAACTGACATACTGACAACACGAAAACGAAAACAGGTTAGGTTACATTTTTTTCTGTTTCGGTAAATATCGACCTATTTTGGTATTACGAATAAATAAACGCATTAATCAGAATAATTTCAGATGGAAACGCAAATTTAAATGAATTTCTACCTGCGGAGAAGATTATTATTTTCCTATCGCCGAGCTAGTGTATAGTTTTTGTGCGTTCGAGATCTAGCGTAAGTAGGTAGGTACATATGTTTTATTTTGCTTATTTAATTTGTTAACAACACCTTTATGATAAGTAGGTACTTATTTACGTTTTTTTCTAGGAATGGATTGAAATTAACCAGGAAAAAATACGCAAACAAAGCAGGAGAGACGTTATTAAATTATCATAATATGGCTAGAGCTTTTAAGCAGTGTGAAGAAAATGATACAAATAAATAATAATAGGTACAGAATTAAGGTAATTACGCAATAGATTAATTACATACCTACTTTAATTAGGGCTCCTAGGAAATCTTTGCTTTGGTAATAGATGAATGTATACATACATCCACATTTTTGTAGGTTATAAGATACCTACAGATTTTCAAATGTGCTTCTTATTTAAAAATCAAAAAAGGGTATTGGAATTATGCCTGGTTAAATTTAGAATATGACAATGATTACTTAAATATAGAGGTAAAATAACTACCGTTTCATTTGAACATTTTAAGTGTTATTTAAAGTATTACAGACACCATTTAATACACTACGTAGTAAGGTGAAACCTTTTATGTGACTTTTGATTTTATGTTATAGAAAATTCCTGACCAGATTTTTTTAAAGTTAGGTATCAATCAGTACCTTTTTTCTCACATAAGTTTTAATATCTAAGTATCTTTGTGTCCAACAGTATCTTGAATATGAGCTGGTAGTATAGTCGGGATAAGAAACTAATGTTAGTCTAATACTTCGGTAAATATTGGCAAACATATTTATTATCCTAGTTTTATTGTCCTATTCCGACTACACTACTAGCTTATATAAGATTTTAGTATTATTAAATTAAAAATGTTGTTCTCAATTCAATTAACTTCAATTTATTTCCAAATAGGTAACTGTTACAGTTCATTATGTAGAATAAAATATAACTTAAAAAATTTGAACAGACATAGTACCAATAATTATCATAATAATATTAGATTTATAATGAATTTCAAATAATTTAAGTATAATTCAAGAAGTAGTCCATTTTCTGTGGCGAGATTATGAAAGAAAACAAGGTCTGTCTATACCACCAAAATAAAATATATTAATTTGTCCTTTTAGGGTGAAATAAGGGTTAAAGAGTGTACATAGTTTAATTTGACATTAGGTTGTACTAGTTTCGACTTTAGGCAAAGTCATCTTCAGCAACCAAGTAATTAAGAAATATGTTTTTTAGGATGTACCTAAATAAACAAACTAAAACAAATTAAACGGGGGAACGAAGTGGTTCAACAATACATGGTCATAAGTGTACCTTATGCAGCCAATGGACTCGACAGAAGATAATCACTAACATAATGCTACTTTTAGCAATGAAGGAAATTAGATGTAAAAATTGTAATAGAGGACAAAATTCTAAATGGAATCATTTATAGTTATGATATGATGTATAGATGTCTATAATGAAATTCAATAAAATCAACGTTTCATGAGTCAACTCCGAGAGGGAACATGATTTATATTTGGTGGGTCAGAATTTTAATAAGAATAGTAATAAAGTAAAAAAAGGGGGGGGGGGGAGAGGGAAATTAAAATGAGTTAAAACTATTTACGTCATTGAGTAAGTTGGGGTCATCTGAAAGGAGAAAATTATAATTTTAAATGCTGTAGTGAGCCTTACCGTATGTGTGATATACAACATTTTATATAAGACCCAGAATTTTGGTTTTTTTATGTATTCAAAATGATTTTGACAATTGACAAAAAAAATTGTGATATTACACAAAAAGTGACAGTGACTGACGGAACAAAACAAATCATAGTTTGATTAAAAATGAGTAATGTAATAAAAAAAATGAGTGATTTAATAAGTTCATTACATCACTCAGTGATGTAATGAGTTCATTACATCACTCAGTACGATAATACAGTATATTGCATAACGCAAACAGGCTAAAATGGGTTATGTAATAAATAAGCTCTTTTCGTGTGGGTCTTATATAAAATTAATTAAACACCAAGAATTTGCTCTTGAAAAACGGGTAGGGACCTAGACAGCAAACACGACATGTCAATAAGTTGAAATGAATAAAAATAATGAATTTATTCCTTTTTTCTACTTTACACACCAGCAGCTTTTTTTTGCAACTGAAAAATCTTTCAAAAATACATGGAACTCATTATGGCTTGGCGCGCACCAGCAATTAATGCTAGCCCATATCAAATCAGTGTGTTGTATTTAAGCCATTTTTAAGTTGCACAAAGAAAGTTGCTAGTGTGATTTTGATTTAGAAATAAGTAAGTTTAAGATAAATGTTAGTTAGTGTCCTACTGTTCCTCCAGTATATTTAAATGTTCTAGGTTAGGTTACCCACTAAACATAAAAACGTAACAATAATGATTAGATAATGTAGCAAAAGTACAAAGTAATGTTCTTTAAAATGCAACTGTAATGTAACATTCAACATCAATGTTACCTCTTATGTCCCCCTTATAAATGTTGCATTTGTAACATTCTATTTAGAAGACATAGATATCATGTTTCTGTAATGTAATATTAGAACAAATATTAACATTTCAGCAACGTAAAAGTTACAAACACCTAACTTTTATACCTATATGATTGTAACGTTAATGTTTTGTCCACGTTACTTAATTTTGACATTACAGCATACTTGAAAATAACATTTATTTTTCAAGACATCAATGTTTCCGTGCTGATTTTATTAGGTATCGGCAACGTTATTTATATGTATAGCTTGCAACAGAAATAAAACAACGCATTCGCATTTTTATACAGTGTGGTCGATTAAGTGTGCTACAAATGGGAAACTTTATTATTGGTTTCTCGGAAAATTTTATTCCTTATAAAAGTTGGTGCATGTCCCATAACCATTTTCGGTGCACTTCAATGACTTCAACTGAAATAAGATACAGGGTACCACAAAAAATATGAAAATCGTTCAAGACATAGAGAAAAACGTTATTAAGCAAAGTTGTTTAGAATTCAAAAATATGTCTAAACTCAAGTCTTTCTATTCAAGGCATTCTATTAAAAAAAAATTTTTTTTTTGAAAACTACATTATACATTACGATATATAACAATGATTTTTTTATATTTAGGTATAATACCTTTTTAAAATAACCACAATTAAATCACTTCCGGACAGCTTTCATTACATTGGGGAAAATTGGTAAAATTAATTTAGATTTATATTTTTTTTAATAACTAAAAACTACATGCTTGTTGCAAGGATACTACAAACAAATTTCGAAAATATTCCTAAAAATAAGTTAAATACTCTTCTCTTCTAATATTAATGTACCTACATAGTAAAAATCTAAAGACCATAGAAGTCGATCCCTATAAAATAATATAAACCAAAATTAGCTTAAAGCTGAATATAACAAAAATCATTATACGCGGATTATTTTATTATTTATTTTTCCATGTTAGAGATAGTTTTAGTAGGTTTCGATTAGAGTGCTTATCTTATTATTCGGAGTATTGGCGAAATTCAAAATTTGTTTGTAATAGTATCCTTACAACAAACATAAACTTTTTGGTTATTTAAAAAAATATAATTCTAAAGAATACTTAAGTATTACAAATTTTTTTAAATTTGATGAAAGCTGTCTAGAAGTGATTTGGTTGTAGTTGCTTTAAAAAAATCATTATACAGAGTTAATTTAAAGTTTTGAAAATTTTATTATTTTTTTAATAAAGACCATGACTTTGTATTTAGGCATATTATTTAATCATAAACAACGTTTTTCTTTATTTTTCGACATAAGGGTACTTTAGTCTTGAACGATTTTCATATTTTTTGCCCTACCATGTATCCTATTTCAGTTGAAGCCATCCTAAGTGCATCCGAAATAGTTATCGGACATGCACCAACTTTTGGCAGTATTTAAACTTTGGTTGTACTAATAAAAAAAAATAGCATTTGTTGCACACTTAGTGGACCACACTGTATATACTGCCATCACATATACCACGTAGCTAGCAACTCATACCTCATTCCTAATCTTAAAGGTAAAAAATAAATTTCCTTACAAAAGCCTGGCAACAAAATTGCAATGTTTATTTATTTTAGTAAAATACTAACTTAACGCTCCTTAGTAAACCATACATGTAATATACATAACATATTATTATTCAAATGGCCATCGACGGAGGTCCTTCAGCGTCTCCAATAAAATAATATTTCAAGTTTCACATTTTTCACGCTCCCAGGGCAGGCAAGTGATAAATAAGCTGTAATCAAAATGAACCTGTTTAAACTCAATTTGTAATTTGCTGGTCTTTAAGATGGGTACATAAATAAAAATCAATAAGTACGTAACATACAGTGTGTCCCCATACAATAGGTGAAAATGAGCTTATGTTTTTTATTTTAAACTTTCATCTTGTGGGGTTCAGCTATGCTTGGTTACAAAGTCATTTTTGGCCTAGTTTTTAGTTTCGGAAAATCAAGTGTGTCATGGAAAAACAAATTTTTCTTATCAGTAAGTGCAGCATTTTCGATAAAACACGGTAAAGAAAATGTTTAGAAAAAAAACTTAATACCATTACAAATCCTGAAACCGTTTTCCTTATTTTGATGCTTCGAATTTGTAAGACTTCTTTACCTATTAGTTCGTCAAACGCCGTTTCATAATAGGCAGAACGCTTTGAAATTTTATAATCTTATTAAATTATTATTTCTGAACATATTTGCTTTATATCAGTTTATCTTATCTTCTACCTAAAAAGCACTTTCTCCGTGGCACATTATTTTTCGAAACAAAGATAAGGTCATAAATTACTTTCTACTCAGCCGGGCTGAACCCCCGAAAATCAAACAGAAAATGTTAATATTTTTTCACATCTTGTTGCATCGATCTGGGGGCACACTGTACATACATGACCAGCAAAATGTACTGTTGGACTTGACAGTATAGAGATAAGGAAAAACAACTTTCAATGGTTTAGAACTCTTGGATTTATCTACTTTTTTTTTAGTGTATTTTTTTATATAACCATTTGGAGTCTATCACACTGGTGTAAATATTTCTGAATAAAGAATAATAATATATTTACCTGATAACTAGGTAGAACGGGCATCTCCGAGTGCAACACTTCGATTGCTAAATTTTTTTTTTCAATCGAGTAGGTCGGGTGTCAGCATTATTTCCCCACCAACGTTCAACGGATCCGAGGTGCGGAAGGGGGGGAGGGGGGCCATTGAAAAGTACAGGGAATCGGTTTTTCGTGGATGACTCGGTGAGTTTTGATCCCACGAAAAAAATTATACGAGCCTTTATATATATTATACGAAAATTAAAGAGCTTGGCAGAACACGTAAGCTCGTTCAAACCCAAAGTAGATCGGTTAATTAATTCGCGAGATATGGCGAATTTTCGAATCGAAAACAAAAAAAATTCAATCAATTTGTTCTTGGCCGGTCATGCATGTAGGGGGTTGATTTTATTTTTTTTAGAAGGGGAATGTCATCCTTTTTAAGGTCCCGTTAGGGGGGGGGGGGTGGTGGGACTCCCGACTTACTCGATTGAAAAAAAAAAATTTTAGCAATCGGAGGTCTGCACTTCAGGGTCTTTTTTCTGCCGGTTCAACCGAATTATGAAGGCTATTTTTTTTTATTTGTTCAGTACAATACATTACAGATACAATCCAAATAGTACATTAAGCATTTTTTGTAACAACCTAATTTTTAAAACTTTATAGCTAACTAAATTGGAACTAAATATATCTCGTTAAAAAAAAAATAAATTTACCAATATATAGTGTGTCTCTGGATGGGCAAAACAACAGGCAAAAAGTATTCATATTCTTTGTTTCAAATTCCATCTTTAGCCCTGCTTTATTAGAAAGTAATTTATGACTTATCTTAGTTTCGAAATTCGTTTGGAAAATTTCAGAGCGTTTGGCTTATTCTAAAACAGAGTGTCACGAATCGACATACCAATGGTAAAAGTCTTAAAATCCGACGACACACTAGAATAGACAGAACTTATTATTTTTTTTTATATACAGGGTGTTTCGGGAGGAAAGGGAAATATTTTAATGAGGTATTTCTAGAGGTCAATATAAGAAAAAAAGGTCATATAAATGTGGGTCTGGAAATGCTTTCTTTTCGAGATACAGTGTGCCAAAAAAAAAGTAATATACATTTGTCCTTCAATACCTCGAAAACGATTTAAGGTATTACACTGATCATGGATGTGCGCTATACTGGCATGAAAATACGTTTTCTCGATTTAAAAAGTTTTTACCATTTTACCAGTGGCGTACGCGACAGCAAAAAAGAAAATTGTTTTGGCGAAAAAAATTGTAGGCCTCTGGTATTTTTCAAATTAGGGGTCTATTTCTTAATCTACAGTCATTTCTTAAAAAAAAAAGTATTTTGAGTTTTTTTGGTAGAACAAACCATTTTCAAGTAATAGTTAGAATGCTGTTTTATTACGTTACTGATATTTCGACTTCACGACATTTATTTTGTAAAATAATCGGTTCTGAAATTTACAATAAAGTTTATTTTAACAACAAATAACTAAATCTAAATACTAAACCATAAAAAAAATCCTAACGAATGTTTTCAAAAATACCACCGCCTGCTTCGATACATTTATTCGCTCGTTTATTAATTGCTCTGGTAGCACGGCGAATTGAGAGACGGTTATTACGGATAATAGCTGCAGCATTGTTAATGCGATCAAGCAACGCTTCCCTTGTTTCTACTCTTGTTGCATAAACCAATGATTTCATCCACCCCCACAAGCAATAATCCAAGGGATTAAGGTCAGGTGACCTTGGTGGCCAATTGTAAGGACCACCTCTGCCAATCCAACGATCAGGTAAACAAGTATTTGAAAAATTTCGCACTTGGAAACTAAACTGTGGTGGGGCACCATCATGTTGGAAATACAGTCGTGCCCTTACATCTAAAGGAACTTCATCAAAAATATTAAATACGTTTTCTTGTAAGAAGCGTAAATAGCCCAGTCCATTAAGATGTCCATCCAGTACAAAAGGACCAAACAATTGATCCCCAAGCATACCACACCATACGTTAATACTAAATCGATGTTGAAAGTTTCGTTCGAATGTAGCGTGAGGATTTTCTTCTGACCACCTATGTTCATTATGACAGTTATTAATTCCGTCACGGGTAAATTGAGCTTCATCACTAAATAAAATGTACCTATGCAGTTCTCGATTTTGACGTATCCATTCACAAACCTCTGTTCTTAGAACATAATCACCATCGTGAAGATGTTGGAACTGGTTGTATGTGAAACGGATTTAAACCATTTCTTTTCAATGTCTCCCAAACGGCTTTGTGTGAAGGTATATGAAGTTCATTTGCAATCCTTCTCGTACTTTCACTTGGATTTTCTGTAGCAATATGAAGAATATTCTCTTCAACATCTATGTCGAGGCCCTGCGGTCTTTCGGAAACAATTTTCGCACTTGGAAACATGCCAGTTTCTTGTGCTTTTAAAATGTTAGGTAGGACTCGATTTGGAAATGGATTGTGCTACCATTGCAGAAACCGTAGATAAATATCATGTCGGCATATTCCCTATGGCTATACATCTTAGGCATTGTACAATAAATATTTCACTGCTTACTTACGGTTTAGTAGGTACTAATAATTTATAAAAATATTAAAAATAACACTGTTAGTACTTTATGTCAAATAATGTACCAAACATTATTGTGACATTAATTTATCAAAGCCAACTTGTAAAAAAATTAATTTCAACTAGTAATTTTTGGAAACGGTTGTAAAACAGCATTCTAACTATTACTTGAAAATGGTTTGTTCTACCAAAAAAACTCAAAATACTTTTGTTTTTAAGAAATGACTGTAGATTAAGAAATAGACCCCTGATTTGAAAAATACCAGAGGCGTACAATTTTTTTCGCCAAAACAATTTTCTTTTTTGCTGTCGCGTACGCCACTGGTAAAATGGTAAAAACTTTTTAAATCGAGAAAACGTATTTTCATGCCAGTATAGCGCACACCCATGATCAGTGTAATACCTTAAATCGTTTTCGAGGTATTGAAGGACAAATGTATATTACTTTTTTTTTTGGCACACTGTATCTCGAAAAGAAAGCATTTCCAGACCCACATTTATATGACCTTTTTTTCTTATATTGACCTCTAGAATACCTCATTAAAATATTTCCCTTTCCTCCCGAAACACCCTGTATATCTCCTACCTAATATGTACTTCAATAGTGCATACAGGGCTGAACCCCAGAAGATGAAATTCTCGAGGAAGTATCAAACAAAAAAATATGAACACTTTTTTACCTATTTACTGCACCAATCCAGGAACACACTCTAGGTTTGTTGTTTAACACCCTTCCAAATACTTGCACCCCAGGATATTTCAGGTATTTACCTTCTACAAGTTGTCAATCATCCGAGTTCAGCAATTTTTCTTTTATATTTCAAGTTCTGATTTTGCCCTTTCCATTATAAAAGTCTTCATAATACATCCAGGTCTTTAATTTTTGCATCTGCCTACCTAAAAAACAATACTTTTTTACATTGAATTTAACCTTTTTGAAGTGTTGACTCACTGTGAGAACATGATTATACAGAAATGCAACAGAAATGATAGTTACCCAAACATGGTATATTTTGGCGGAGATATTCCCAAAAGTGAATGACAAATTAACCCCCTATTCTATCACTATCTATTCTAATTTTAATTAACTTCATGGTGATTAAATATTTTCAATTTTAGGGTTAGAAATTAGTAGTAGAACAATACTTTCGATACAGAGTATGAATCGATACTTTGAGAGTCGATACCCGATTACTAAGTATTGTAGGTAGAGTTGGGGATGGTCAATTGACCGCTAGCTATTTGACTGGTTAAATTCGGTCAAAATATACTAAATTTTTACAGAATTTTATTTAAGTTATATCAACATTGTTTTATTCGTTTGCCATCAGTCCAGTTTACCTACACCCGTATTGACTCTCTACCAGTGAATGTGAATCCCAAAAATGTCTGCTATCGTGCAATATCGGATTCTGATATCGAACACCCAGAATCAGATTCCGAAGATGAATCTGATTTTGATAATTTACCATTATCCAGCTTAATTAACAAAGTTTAATATCCCTTTGTTTATTTTCGATTTATTAAATTTATTTTTAAGTTTTTCATATTTAAATATGTTTATTTGCATTAAAAATTTGAATTTTTTATTTCTTTGTTTTATTTTATTTTCAAATTTATTTTGGTCAATTGACTGGTAGGTATACTAAAACACGATACTACAAGTGAATAAATCGTTGTTTAATCTCTAGTATCGTGCGAAGTACTGCCACCACTAACCCTCACTAATTTACATTTCATAATGATCAATAAAATTTAAATTTTATTATTTTTGATCCAAATGTATTTTTTCGACTTACAGGACCTTCTGAATTTAGGAAATGGCTGTCAACCACAGCAATATAAATCCACTAAATCCAGGACATTACTTTAAAAGTCCATATCTACCACTCTATATTGTATGAAATCGTCCATTTATAAAAACATTTATTTATTAGAAATTGTTTTATTTTATTTTTAAAGGGTTTTAGAGGGAGATGAACACACCTATGAGTAGTATAAGTCGGGCAATAAATAAATAATAATATTTAGACTTGTTATCCTGTTTATGGTCAATATTTTGTATATAATGTAATTCAAAATGGTTTATCGGTAACAGTTCTAAAGGCAGGCAGAAAAAGCTTATGATTTGAAGCCTCTGTTTCATATTAAACATAAATAAACAAATTTAATTTTTACAAAGTTATGTAAGAAACTTGGTTGATCCAAGCTTTAATAATTTATCTATTATAGCAGCTACCTGCATAGTCTAAATAGTCTAGAATCTTACCTCTATTTGGTAGGTAGTACATTCTTGCCAAAACAACATAACATCATATATTTTTCAGCTTGTACGTAGGTAGGTACATTGTAGAAAACTGCTTTAGAATCGGAAACATAATTTTCTGCTACATACAATGAAAAATCTTCTCGAAAACCTTTCTTGTCATGGTTTGATAAAATCTAAAAGTACATAAATTTCCTATAATTGTAAATCAACACAAATCAATTTAGTTCAGTAATTTTAACCTGTAAAAGTGTATTTTTAACTTACCTGTATAAAAAAATATCCATTTTTTCTTTTAAACGAGCTTATGCATATATAAGAGGATGCATTTTCAATCAAAAACACTTCGATCACTAATTTTCGAAGCAAAAACCGAAAAATTCTAAAGAAAAGCAAGCAAAAGAAACGAGGTTCTGTCATCTGTGTACCGTGAAACGAGGGCATCCGAAGCAATCCGAAGTGATTCGATATCCGACATGTGCGGGCCCCTGATTGGCTCAAAATTTTAACCGGGGTCCGTTTAAACGAAGCGTCGGGTCTTTCGATGCCGATAAAAAAGCCCGTTAAAACTCGAATTAACCCCTGAAATGTAACGGAAAAGTTGTTGCTGCATACCAAATCGCGGAAATAGCATGGGATTTTTCTAACGGGTCCCGTTAATTTGGAGTTAACGGAAAGTTTTAACCTGTGTGCTGCTGCATAGGGCTGAATATCCTTTTAGCCGAAGTTACACAGTGATGACAGAGCGGAAAAAAAACTATTTAATTAACATGTGGTATGTTCGGTGGTATAGTCGGATTCTTGAACCGTCTCGCAAGATGGTGGACGAGTCACGTGTAACTAATGGCACCCTGTCGACTTCTAGTCTATTTTGTTTTTGTAGGTTGGTAGGTTACTTGTACTAAATTTCAGATTTATCAGGATTGGACTAAGCTAAATTTGTTAAGCAGGTAAACCACATTAAATGTGCAATTTTTTTTGGAGGATTGGAATATATAGTTTGGTGAAATCAGCGTAGAAGCAAAGGGAAAGAAAAAAGGTGTATGTAGTACTTTTTTATTTCTAATTATAAAAAATCTACAATCTACAAGTAAAAAATACTAGTACTACCAAGGCTATTTTGTAATTTTATAAATTAAATTATTATAGGCTGCAATGGCATAGAAATTGTTATATTTTAAGAGCTGATATATATTTTCAGTGCAGTATATTACTATTCATTTATATAAGGAAATAATATTAGTTCTTTCTATATTGTTTTTCTTGGAACATAAAATCGATTTATACTTTATGTCGGCATTTTTTAAAAAAGGCGAGAAAAGAACTTCAGTGAGTTTAAGCCCAATGCAAAAATGTTATGCAATGTTACTATACATTATTACTGTACTGCATTGATGAGTTGCCATAAAACCTGGACGGTATCGTACGGTGAAAATAAAATATTTTTCTCTTCTAACCATCTTTGTAAATCCGCCTTTAACCATTTTTTTGTGGGCCACTTCGCCGTTTGCCTGCTACGATAACTAGCATTATCTAAAATTATCATGGAGGGCTCTTCTAAGTTTGGCAGGGTTTCGCACAGCCATTTTTCAAAATTGTCAGAGTTCGTCTCTCCATAGTAGTCACCAGTTTTGCACTTGGATTTAAAAATAAACCTGGCATTTTCGATAAATCCACATTCGCCCCCTGCATGCAAAACAATGTATCTAAAAATATAAATTAAATGACGATTAGTGTTTACTAAGAGAATTTATTTCCAGAAGGGGGGGCCTTCATTTTGGTCTTGTAAAGTAAAGACTATGGTTTTTCGTACCTTTACTTAGGTTAACTTATATTTATTAATTCGTATATTGACCTGGACCCTTCTCCAGATTCTTTCCTGACAGATTTAATGTTATCATCCTGCCAAGATTTTCTAAATGTTCCATTAGAAAAAAATCCAAGTCTCGTCTAGAAAAACACATGGTTTTCTATCGGGACCAAGCTCAGCGTTTTCCATGTACGTAGATAGAAATCTTCGCCGTTTATCCGCAATACATGGCTTTTCCATAAGCGCACGGCGATTGTCTTCCTTCTTATAGAAAAAGCCTAAGCTTTTTACCAACCTTAGGAGACTGCTTGGTCTTGCAGTTTCTTTATTGTAACTGGTTTTCCTACGAACAATATGGCGTTATATTAAATATTAAAATTACAGAAAAATACACGTGTTTCATTCAGACGCATGACACACTGGTAGAAATAGATACACCAATTTATGCTTAGTACTTAATGGTATGCGCAAATATATCATTTTTGCAAATAAATGGACTAAGAAATAAAATGTGGAAAAAAAAATTGGAAAAAATACTTACTTGAATGGGGTTTATTTGAGGATGTACTTACGTCTTTAAAATAATTATAAACATTTTGAACAAATTTTTGGGCCAACTCATTGCCATGTAAAACAGAAAACGCCTTTTTCTAAAAATTATAATAATAATTATACATCATTTTACGACTAGGTATTTAAAACTTTTTGACTTTGCCATGGCCATAGGGTAAGCATATTGGGTTTATATAGTTATATATACATATATGGTGGAGTAGCATGCAACAAAATATATTCATTAATTGTTTATGGAAAACTCTTCTCACTAATCCTATCAAGATAATGATTTTTTTTTATTTCTATTTATAAATAAATAATGGGGTAAAAGATAACGCCCTTGGAAGAGTCAAAAAGTTGCAGGGCATAAACGTTACCCTGTTTTCTTTAGGAATATTATCCATTGAGGTACTTGGAAGACAATAATTATGATCCATTATCATTTTACGCCTAAAAAAGATAAATACCGTATAAATGTAGTTTGCGGTTAATATTTAACTTACCGTTCCGTAACAAATAAACACCAAAACACGTAGGTGGTAGGTACGTCCAACATAGAAGTCTTTAATAAACTTATTTAAATACAAAACACACGAGAACAATTAAAAACACAGCAAAACACTTAACGAGAAAAAAAGCACGTGGCGATGTCACTGATGTCAGTGTCAGTGGGCTTTGGGCTAATTACGGCTCTATGATGGGTTGGGGATATTTCAAAGTTACTGGTCCAGCTAGTTACTGTCATTTGTCTATTGTCAAATGTCGAACGACGAGACGAGCCGTGAATCCGACTATATGCTTGCGGCGATTAACTTTTAACATCTATTAAACGAAAATTAGCTGTCTTAAGGAAAAAGCGATGGGGAAATTAAATGCTGTCAAATGATAAAAGCATTGTATATGCAATATTCATACTATCATAGAAACCATTCGATTTGCGCATTCTTAATTTGGATTACAACGTAAGGTTAAGTTATCGCCAAATCTTTGAAGTAGTTAATTGGATTGCACTAAAATCTGGATTTATTAAAAAAGTGGGCTTACAAACAATTTTCGGGATTGTCTTGCAGGTTCCGTAGTATCCTTCCTGTTTCTCTATACAAAGTCACCAATCTAGTCAAAACTTGCAAAACTGAACGAAATAAATGAATATGTGTGGGAATTCTGTTTTAAATTCCTCAATGGCGTCCCGTATTGATAAACCCACTGGCCATGAACCCTTCTATCATTTTTAAAGTTTCAGTCCTACACATAGGCAACAATAATCCAAAAAGACGTATGCTGTCAACAAAGCGACCATCAAACATGTCCATCAGAAATATTTTGGAATCATCATCGTTAGTGATGATTTAAAATGGGCAGTTCACTTTGATAACATGATCAAAAAAGCCAATGCAGTTGCCTACATGGTATCAAGAGCCTTTGCAAACCTGTCTGCGTCCCTTCTGGAAAAAACTTACCAAACATACATAAGACCAATCCTAGAATATGCAGCCCCAGTCTGAAACCCCTATTTTGTAAAAGACATCCATGCCTTAGAGCTAGAGGTGGGAAGTTCGATTCTTTTTGATGAATCAATTCTCTTTTGATTCATTCAGTTAAAAAGATTCGTTCAGAAAAATCGTTCTCAAATGATTCACTTACCTACTTTTAAAACATTCACGTTTTAAACTCGAAAATGCTGAATCGATATGTTTGTTTAAATTTCAGTTAAAAATATTCGTTCAGAAAAATTCGTTCTCAAATGATTCACTTACCTACTTTTAAAACATTCGCGTTTTAAACTCGAAAATGCTGAATCGATATGTTTGTTTAAATTTCAGTTAAAAATATTTGTTCAGAAAAATTCGTTTTCAAATTATTCACTTACCTACTTTTAAAACATTCACGTTTTAAACTCGAAAATGCTGAATCGATATGTTTGTTTCAATTGATCAAATCAAATCTGTCATGCTATACATTGTGTGCACAGTTTAAAATTATTTTTGAGTATACAGGGTGGTTCAAGAAAGCGTGGCGAATATAACATACTTTCTTTTTAATGGAACACCCTCTTTTTTAATTTATTTTTAGATTCTGCATGAAATTCTATAACTTTTTTGTTAATAATGTTATATAGGTACCTGAACCTAGTAGTTGTTCTAATATATTAATTTTTTTTTAGAAAAATATTAGTTTTTACTCTTATAAAAAATTGACAGTTCCGCCATTGTTTCTGAAGGTGAAATACTCATTTGGTACAAACGTTCTATTGGGATTGCAGCCGTTGATGACATTGAAAGGGAACAAATGTGGATTCAACAAGACGGAGCTCCTGCTCATTACCATCGGAAAGTTCGAGAGTTTTTAAATAATCATTACCCACAAAAAGGATCGGTAGGGATGGATTCATTGGGTGGCCCCCTCGATCATGTGACTTAACACCTTTAGATTTCTTTCTCTGGGGCTACATTAAAGATCGCGTTTATGTAAATCCCCCCACAACACCAGAAGATATGGAAAATAGGATACGAGATGCCTGCAGGACAATACCACCCTTGATGCTAAGGAACGTGCAGGGAAATATAGTAAATAGACTAAACATGTGTATCCAAGTAGGCGGGCGTATAGCGTTAGTCCCGTTAGTGTAATAAAAACAAGGGTAAGAATGAGCAAAATCGAAATAAATCGCAAACTATTAACAATAGGTATATGACATACTTAATGAAAGTTGAAGAGTTTTATAAAACCTATCAGAAAAAATAATAATATACAGAGTGTGTCATTTAAAAAAGTTGATATTTTTCAATTTAAATTAGTCAAAAAGTATAAATTTATTTGGAACGCATCTAACTCAAATTTCGTTACATGTTTTTTTTTGTCATCTCAATAGAACGTTTGTACAAAATATGAGTATTCCACCTTCAGAAACAATGGCAGAACTGTTAATTTTTTATAAGAGTAAAAACTAATATTTTTCTCGAAAAATTAAAATATTAGAACAACTACTAGGTTTAGGTATATAACACTATTAACAAAAAATTTATAAAATTTCATGCAGAATCTAAAAATTAATTAAAAAATAGGGTGTTCCATTTAAAAGAACTTATGTTATATTTGCCACGCTTTTTTGAACTACCCTGTATACTCACAAATAATTTTAAACTGTGCATCTTAACATTCTCTAAAACGTTTGTATTTAAAGTTTTTTGGTAATTCCCGAAACAAATAAGATAATTAACTTTACTCTATGGTTGACTCACCCTGTACTTTGCGTATCTAATAATTAAACTGTTGTCTTCGTCTACATCGTGAAAGTCAAAGACGGCATCACGCGTCGACGAGCCAACTAATGACCTAATGCCAACTCTCGAGCTCGAGCGTTCGAATTGCGGACTTGCGAACGAGTGAATTATTGAACTGGTGAATTGCCTTTTCGAGTTTTGGGTAAGTGAACGAAATGCGACTTTGATTCATCAGTTCTTTAAATTATTCCTGAATTGGCGAATCAAAAAAGAATCGAATCTTTTAGGAACGATGAATTAATTCTTTCGATTCAATGAAGTGATTCGTTCGTTTTGAACGAATCATTTGTGAACGACACACCTCTACTTAGAGCAGACCCAAAGAGGAATCACAAAGCTTGCACCTTCAGTACGTAGTGTGAGCTCCACCTGATAACGCTTCATGACAGACGAATAAGAGGCGACCTAATAGAAACCTACAAAATACTGCATGGTCACTACAATATCAATTTTCTTTATTATCAAACTTATTTACCTTAAACCAAGATTTGAGACTACGCCATAGCTATAAGCTTATACGCGAACGTTTTAAGAAACTCTGTAGACAGCATTTCCTACCCAACCGGGTCTAGCGCCAATGTAACTCTATCCTAAGAGACTGCATAAATGCGCTTTCCGCCAACCTTTTTAAAAACAAAAATGACGATTTAAAACTCATTCGTGGGTGATAAAACTAATTGAATCAATGCGACAAACTAAGCTTAAACCAGGGTTGATAAAAATCATGATTTTTTTTTAAAAATCAAAAATCGATGATTTTTTGGATTTTTTAAAAAAATTTACCAGCTTTCACAAATATTATTATTTTTAAATATTTCTAACTACTTATATTTTGGTTTGTTAAGTAAGCAAATATATTTAGGCAGGAATAGTACAGATACGAAGCAAAACTGGAGAAGTTTTAACATGCAAATTTCGTTCGCGTAGTTTTTGCAAGTTTGCCGCTTTGTCGAAACTTGTAATAACTGGCAGAAAACGCCCGGCTATATAAACGATACGCACTTATTTTAGTTGTCAGTAATATTTTTGCTTTAGGGGTTAATCTATCAAAACATTTGAACTCATGACAAGCCGGGGCAGAAAGGAGTTTAGTGTTTGGCAGCATTTTATAAAAAAGAAAGTGGTGGGCAAACTAGGTTGTAGAGCAGTATGTAAAAAGTGTGGTAAAGATTTGCAAGGTCTAGTGGACAGACTAAAAAGTCATTGGGAAACCTGCAAAAGTGAAACTAGTGATATCAGCAGTGGTCTTGAAACTCTGCATGGTGATATTCAGTCACAGCCTGGAACTAGCCAGAGTGAAATTATCCGGTTGGCAAAGAAACAGAAAAGCGATAACTGTGAAAAGGGAAGTGTAGGTGGACGTGAAAATAGTAGAAGTAGCGGTCATTTGGATTCTTTTGTTGTGCGAACTGGACAAGATAAGAAAAAAGAATTGGACAGACAAATAGCCAAAGCCGTGTATGCAACAAATTGCAGTTTTAGAACTATAGAAAATAAAGAGGTTCGAAAGGCCATAGAAATGCTAAGACCTGGTTACCTTCCACCATCTAGATTTAAGTTATCATCAACGCTCTTGAATGAAATATTTGAAGAAGAAAAATCTAATTGTTTTAACAAGTTATCTGAACAATCTGTTAGCATGTCCTTAGATGGATGGTCCAATATACATAATGAGCCGATAATCTATGTCGTTTTGACTGCAGAGGATGGAAACAGTGTTCTTTTAGACAGCATAGATACATCTGGTCATCCGCATACAGCTGACTATCTTGCCGAATTGGCTATTAACTCAATAAATAGGTGCAAAAATGAATATAACTGTAAAGTTACCAGTATTGTTACAGATAATGCGAGCAACATGATCAGTATGAAGAAAAAAATTACCGAGTCGTCCAATTACCCTATAATTACATATGGTTGTTCGGCACACTTACTTAGTTTGCTCTCCAAAGATTTAGAAGCATCGCAGATAAAAGAACATATAGTACATATTATGAAATACTTCAGAAATACCCATTTGCCAAATGCTTGGTATAAAGAAAAAGGGGGCAAGAAATTGGTCTTACCTCGGGATGTTCGATGGAATACACTTTCAGATTGTCTTGGGTTCTATGTAAATGAGTAGCCAAAATTGTTAATAATATGTGAAGAGCATAAAGATCAAATTGATCCAGTGATTTTTAAAAAAGTTTCAGATATCTGTATTAAAAGGATGGCTGAAGATTTTCTACAGTTGCTGAAACCAATTTCTATAGCACTGGATGTAATGCAACAAAAAGGTGCATTTTTATCTCAAGCAGTTTACATATGGAAAAAGTTACTGGCTATTTTTGACAGTTTTGAATTTGAAGAAGAAAGAAGCTTGCGTCAATATCAATTATTTAAGAACAGATATGTTTAAGCTCTTCCCCCTTTCACTTCTTGGCGTATATTTTGGATCCTACAATAAACAAAGAAGAATATCCATTACTAGCTGAAGAAAAGAGAGATGCTCTACACATTGTTTCCAAATATTTTTCAGACACAGGATTATTACCATTACTAATTAAGTTGGAAGCTAAGTCGGACCCTTTTCACAAAACTCTGTTTTCAGAGGAAATAATCAAATATGTAACAGCAGTACAGTGGTGGAGATCTCAAGAAGGTGTTTCAGAAATTAAGCATTTGCTCCCTATAGTAATTTCTGTTTTGTGTGCCTATGTATCGTCTGCTGATATCGAAAGGATGTTTTCTACTTATGGATTCGTACATTCAGATATAAGAAACAGACTTGGCAGTGACAAAGCAGCTAAACTAGTATTTCTATTTAAGCATTATAACACTTAGGTTTTTTTTTTATATTTTTTGTTTGTTTAAATTAAGTATATTTTTATATTAAAAAGGTTTTTTTAGTTTTAATTTTTTATTTTTTTTTAAGTTTTCTTTTTGTAATAACCAGCTGTTCTCTTCGATTATTATAATAAAATAATAACACCACATAAAAATGCGTCTGGGTTTTATTTTTTGTAGGAACAAATACATTTTAAGTGTTAAAATTTTGAAATTCTTTTTTAAATTAATCATGATCTTTTTTTAAAAAAATCATACTGATTAAAATCATGATTTTAATCATCTCAACCCTGGTTTAAACGGCTCCGCCGCCTATACTCACTCTTAATAATGACAATAAAGAAACTTTCGATCATAAATTTTTTTTTGTTCTTCCATGATTTGCCTCTTCTAGGTTACCTTTCCAGAGTAATAGTTCGTGACATGCGTGACTGATTTTCCACAACAAACGTTGAGGACGCTGTTTTCTTATCTTATGATATGTCGCTTTTTTAATTCAATTTATTCGTCTTGTGTCCCTTTATTATTCAACATTATTCCAAAGTATTTCTCAATAAAATTGAAAATTTGTTTTCTGTTGCAGCAGTGACGAAAGTAAAGAACGCACAATGGACAAACATCAGGATTATAATCAAGCCAGTCAAAAACTTAATGTAAAAAAGCATCAACCTCGACAAGGTAAATACCGCCTGCGACACAAGAACTTAGGAAAGGGGAACAAGTTTAAATGTCATCATTGCGCATACGAGACGGTTCATAAACATAATTTAAAGATGCACCTTGTCCTGCATAAGGATCCGGAAGAAATTGATATGTTTAATTGCGATCAATGCGATTTTCAAACAAAATATAGATCTCATATGAAGACTCACCTTCACCTGCATAAGAATCCAGGAGAAGTTAATATGTTTAAATGCGATCGTTGTGATTTTCAAACCATTCATAGATCTGCTATAAATAGGCACTCTCTTGTTCATAAAAGTCCAGGAGAAGTAAGTATGTTTAAATGCGATCAGTGTGACTTTCAAACAATTCATAAATCAGCTGTAAAGAGACACTCCCGTCTTCATAAAAATCTAGGAGAAGGTAATATGTTTAAGTGCGATCTTTGTGACTTTCAAACCGTTTATAGAACAAATTTAAACCGTCACCTTCGCGGTCATAAGAATCCAGAAGAAGTGAATATGTTTAAATGTCGTCATTGTGCCTATCAAACAATTCATAAATGCGATGTAATGAGACACTCTCTTCTTCATAAAAATCCGGGTGAAGTGAATACGCTAAAATGCGGCCAGTGTGATTATCAAACTATTCATAAACGAAATTTAGTTCATCACCTTTTCGTACATAAAAATCCAGAGGAACTCAATAAGTTTAAATGCAATCAATGTGACTATCAAACCATTCAAAAAAGATATTTAAATCGTCACCTTCTCCGACATAAGAAATCAAAGAAACTTTAAACGGTATCATATATCTTAAAGATAGACCAACTTATGTTAAAATAGATAAAGAAGAAAGCTATTCAAAAGTATTTAAATATGGTGTTTCCTCAAGGGACAATTTTAGGACCATTATTTTTTTAATATTTATATTAATGATTTATTTAGTATAAATTGCGATGGGAAAATTCATAGTTTTGCAGATGATACTGCTATTTTTTATAGCGATGAAAATTTAAATAAGACAATTAAAAAAGATTTTAAAATTGGTTTCATACTAATTTATTAACAATTAATTTTAATAAAACAAATTATCTTCCTTTTACTTTAAACCTAAATAATGTACCACAAAATATAAATAGCATCAATATAAGCGATGACATTCAAATTTTAAAAGTTAATTATGTAAAATATTTAGGAATAATTTTTATTTACAACCATAATGTAATGTTGACATTACTAACCTTACTAAAGGCTTGAAAGTGTCACATTACCTACGTCTACTTTCCTCTTCCATTTCCCTCACTCATTTCCCTCATTCGTGTTCTTCTCTCATTTCTCCCACTCATTCAATAAAGCAAAATATTTATGTAATATCTTTATTTAACAATTCTTAACGTATACGTAGAATCAACAAGACAATTAACAACAATAATTAAACAATTTAAAAAAAACGAATATTGAAATTGCTTATATTCGAGATATTCATTCTCACGATACCAGGTCGCGGGATCATGTATTTCATTGCAATGTAAGAAGTAACAAAGGACTATATAACCCTATTTTCCAGGCCTTAGAGGCATTTAATAAACTTCCTAACCATATTAAAACCGCCACGAATTATTACAAATTTATAAAAGAATTAAAATTATACATAGATTTATCCTAACCAGAAAATGCTGTTTTTGAAAATTTTTACTATATGTTTTTTCCTACCCATGTCTACTCCTATTATTTGAAACTTGTATAATGTGAATTGTGATATAATTCGTAATTGTTGATCCTTCTGTAATAGAGGTTACCTGTTTGCTTGTAATTTAGTATTAGGTATAAACTATCCTTGTTACCAGTGTTTGAATACACTGATTAAAGGATTATTGATTTATGTAAATTTAAGAAGTTGTATTAAATAAATGATTTTCAAAAAAAATGTATCATATTATTTATTTGTTAAAATTAATGGTCAAATTTGACTTATCATAGGCTTAAACCGAAATTTTTAAGAGGCCGCCCGGATAATGTGACGTTTCATTGCTAGAGAATGTTATTTCTTGTCCACTCTTAGATCCCGTAATGTTAACAACAGGCAGAAAGCTTGAATTGCTACAGGAGGATGATGGCAAAGTTGTTGAAGATATCATATTTGCGGTTTTACTTTGGTTAGCCATAGATGCATTTACATAACTTTCAGCAACTGTACTGGACCTCCATCCCCCTAAGCGCTTCAACTGTAAAATATCTGCTCCGCTATTAACCAGCAATGTAGCTGCCGTTCTTCTAAAGGCATGACCTGTGTACGTTTCCGCCTTAGGAAGTTTTAAAAAGCAGGCAATTATGTACGGAAATTTAGACATACAATTATACCCAAAAGGTTGATTTCGAACTTTTCCCAATCGATATTGAACAAAAAGTCTCTCGTTTTGAATATCTTTTCTTACCTGGATAAATTCTTTCACAATTTTTATCCAATATAATATGTTAGTTATCATGAATGATCTACTTTTATAAGTTTTTGTATCAGGAATTTCGATGGAAATTTTCTTATCTAAAATATCAATGGGTGTAGTTTTCATTTTTAATAATTCGTCAGTGCGGCATGCTCCAGATACACCTATTATGAGCGCAACCTAAAGTAATGAGAAAAAATAATTAAAAACAAATAGAAAAATTTAAAAAGAAAGTCTTACCTTGATAGGAAGGAACTCTTGGGGTGCTTTGCTTAGAAAATCCTCTATATTTTGGGTAATAGTCCAGTTTATCGGCTTATGCGAAAAATGGCGTAAAATGAAAAACGTTTCTTGCAATATGTAGCACGTACTTTCTAAACGACAAATCCGCGAGCGGAAAACCATTTTTTTAATTGGAAATATAAAAAAAATGTGAAAATAGTCGACCGAAAAGCACAGTGAGAGTGACAAGTGAGGTTATGTTTCTCTAGCTGTTAGTCACTCGACAAAAATTGTAATAATTATAGACTTATATTGGTTAAACAGGCGCTAACACGGCATCTAATCCACCTTTTTGGTTCCAATTCGGTATATGCTACATAAATCAACAAGAGTTTTTCATTTTTTTTCATTTTTGTCAGAAGCGGGTACCCTATTTTCACGTTTTTTTTTTTATATTTGCAATTAAAAAAATGGTTTTCCGCTCGCGGATTTGTCGTTTAGAAAGTACGTGCTACATATTGCAAGAAACGTTTTTCATTTTACGCCATTTTTCGCATAAGCCGATAAACTGGAGTGGTACCCTTCTTATATTTTGATATATCAATCCCTTCTCTTAAATCTAGTATGGCCCGTCTGTAGATAGCCCAAAGAGTAGATGGCTTTTTTTGCTTTGCCATGTCACTAAAATATGCCATCAAGAGTGTCTCCGATGCGATGTTCTTTGTATTTTTTTCTAAACACCAATTTTCATATACCTTGAATGCTTTTTCATATCGCCCCCTACTTTTCTCCGGAAGTAAACTTGCTTCTGCTCTTTCTGCAGCTTCTTTGAGTTCTGTTGGGATATCATTGGGAATAATTTTCATTATCACTATCCGACAACATTTTGGCTTTTTTCTTATCACAAATTTGACAGATTGGACGACCAATTTAAAATTGTTTAAAGGTATGCTCCATTACTATGGCACTGCAATCAGAACATATTTGAATGACACAACCAGGGGCGTGTCACTAAAATACGAGAGTAGGGCAACAAGCAATTTGAAGGCAGTTCATGTCAGGGGGGCGGGAGGGTTTGACATTTCTGCTAGTAACTTTTGCTTTTCTTATGTTATGTTAAGATTTCATTAAAAATCGTGACTAATCGAATATTTTTAATAAGTTTTAATGATTTAATTGGATATGTAATTAATATAAGTTCATGCTATGAGCATTTTCAGTTAAAATCTTACAAAACCACTAAACATCTAGTGTTTTTTTTTTTGCAGCACTGATTGTTTGTTTGTATCATGGATTTCTTGTATGACAATTTCTTTTGGTCTGATATACGGCGCGTTAGTGTTTCTTTCCACGAATTTTTATTTAAAAATTACTTTAATTACATCTTGGAGTCAATTAGTGGTGTTTTTTGGTAAGTTTATAGTGATATCTAAGTTTATAGTTTATTTTTTCGGGAGGAAATAACTTCCTTGGGGTATTTTTTAGCTGAAGCTTCCTGGTCAACCATGTTTTGGGATTGATTTGAACAGGTATTGTAAGTATATTTCAGATTCACAACTTTAAAATAATCATCTTTTGAAGTGTGACTGGGTAAAAAGGGTATGAATTAGTTCCTTCCTTAGTTTTCAAAACTGGTGAGTCACTATTCTGTTCACCTACCTCCATGCTTACAGTTAAGTTATGAATATTTGGTAATTATGGACTTTCGGGGAACCTCTCAAAAATGGTAAAAAAAAGTTTTTTCCCAAATAGGTATAGATAATTTTATTCTAATAACATATTCCGTGAGCGGAAAGTGGCATTTTTTATTATAAACAATGAAAAAACATAAAAAATACTGTTCTCGGGACGATGTTGTAGAGGTCATTTCAGCCAAAACAGATCGATGTCGAGTATAAAAAAGGTGCAATTACGAACTTGACGAGTGTCGGACAATAATGGAGTGCGTTTCCGGAGTGTAGTTTAACAATAATAGCGTTTAAAAGTGAAAATTAACAATGTTTAACAGTGAGGTTATGTGATTAGTAAACAGGAAAATAAGTTGAAAGGAGCCATACATTTCAAAATTTTTAACTTTTTTTAGTTGTGTTTTTAAAACTAAGACCTAACCCAACCTATAAGTATTTTCAAGTAAAAACTAGGTGAAACTTAACACTTTACCCACTTTTTTTTGCCATTTTTGAGAGGTTCCCCTAAAGTCCATAATTACCGAATATTTTTATATACACCTACACGACACCATCCCTTATGCTCAACACCTTGTCGAAACCTTTATTTTTTTGTGGCTTGTAGTTTCTAATAACTGGTAGCTGTGTAATAGAGTCAGCCACTAACTAAAAGAAATACATACTTATAGATACCTATTTTACTTAGGTACTTACTGCATTGTCCCCTAAAAAACACAATTTTAGAAAAAGAGTTTGTATTTGGTATAAATACTATTAAATTCGTCTGTCTAGGTACAAAACAAACGGTTGGTTTGTAGTTAAACATATTGGATGTATGTAGATGTACCCTTAAACCCTAATTTATATTCTTAAGTTTACTTTCGTTCAGTTCTATAGGTTCGGTTTACTTTCAAAAATTCAGTTTAATCTGAGGATGAACTGTTAAACTGGAGAACGAAGGTAACTAGAACCTATACACCTGGGCATAAATGAGTTAATAAAACAAATACATTTTATAAATTAAAATTCAATATATGTAGGAAAAATAACATACCCTATTTTATTTTTTCCATGGATTCATTTGCAAGTATGGAGATAGGTATACAGTATTTACTGGAATATGTTCCTTTCATTGTGTTGTACTTGTTTTCTTACAGTGTATGGGGTTATACAGTGGAATATACAGTGTTCTCGAATGTAGTTGACAAGAGGAAAAAACTCTTTATTATTGGTTCAACATTGAATAGTTATATTCTGCTTGTTGAGAAAATGATTTTACCATATAAAAATGTTAGATCAGATACAGAATTCAAAGAAACTGTACATAATCTCACCTGTTTTAATTTAATAAAGAAAACACAGGTCCAAGTCATGTTCTCAACAATAATTTTTATCTACAAATTAAAAAAATGTGGGTTAGTCATTCTTGCTACCATCAGACCAAAAAGCTTCAAATTAAGTTAAAACTAGAGAGAAACAAAACTGTGCATAATATCTGGTAAGCTAATGTACAGGGTGTTGATAAATTAAGAAATCATGAAATGCTTTTAGAGAGAAATGCCATTATTAATTATTTTAGACAAAATATTGTTGTCTATCATCCAAAATCCTAAACACAAATTATTTTTTAAATCAAATATTCTGATTGCCTGACTATACTTTAAAAAGTGTTTAGAAAAGGGCATATTTATTGCGGCAATGCTACATACAACAGGTCTGAGAACTAAGATGTTTTTTTTTGCAAGAATTGTATTTAGTCTTTAATTTAAATATAAACAACTTTCAGTCATAAACATTTTGTATAAAATAATAAATAATGGTACTTCTTTCTTAAAGCAAAATCAGGTGTTCTTAATTTATGGACAGCTATCTGATCTAAAAATTTTATATAGTACCTACCTCAACTCTTTGCTTGACAAGCAATATTTTTTTATAAAGAATAGCTTTGTCCTTAAATTAATATTAAATATTTTTTCCTGTCAACTCCATGTGGGGATCACTATATTTCATTTAATCACTGATTTGATACTAACCATTTTGTGGCTCACTTTACAGGTATGGTTTTGGAAGGCATTGCATGAGGTGTAGGCTAGTATTTGTGTGGAATAGGGTAGTCGTTACATGTATGCGTCTCGGGAAGGATACATCTAATATCAGCATTACTACATTGTACTTGTCATGCAATTTAACTGGCCAATGTTTATCTCCTCACACTTAATAGGGAGAATAAATAAGTTTTTGTGCCTATTATAACTGCATTTTATATCTTAATTGAAAATACTGATTTTTTTTTCTGTTTTAGTTTAACCACACTCCTAGGCCTCGTTAGCTGTAGTTATGAGTGAGAAAATCATATTTCTTAAGAATATCATGACTTTAGTGTTGTATATTGTATTTTTTAAATCCTATGTAAGTATATCTTCTTAATTTAAATAGTCTAAATAAATATATCTTGATCATATTTTGTTTTATTATGATAATTCTTTCACTAGGCATTGTTTCATTATTATAAACTTAAACAATAATAAAAACAACTAATGTTTAATCAATTTTAAGGTTTTGATTCAATTCGGTTGTAACATTACAGTATAATTGTATTTCAGAAGATATATTTTAAATGGGTTAGAAATTATCACCAGCTTACATTTACTTTATTAAGCGAACTTGTATATTCCAGCCAAACATATATCTTTTGAAATCCAACTGTAATGTTACAATCAAATCGATTCAAAATTTAAAGTAATTTAATAATTATAATGTAATTTCAAATATCCCGCGCATTCTCTCAGTCGGTATGTCAGATTTCTATAATAGCGATAATGTCATCATGACATCGGCAAAATAATTCTCTATTATGCCGGCCAAATTAGTATGCAGTTGGTTCATAGATGGCCCATGTTTCGAAACTTTAACATTGTTGTAACATTTCTCTAAAGCTTTATTGTTCTGTGGACACAACCAGCATATTTTTGTATGGCGTCAAAACAATAAATGGCATATTTTGACATTTTTACTACATTTAAAAAAATAAAATATCTAATTTTTAATTAACGGTGTGGTTGTAAATAAAATAGTATACAAACCTCGGAGGGAAGTTTTCATTACTGTCTCGAGATTAAAGTTAACCTCGACGCTTCGCGTCTCGGATAACTAACTAATCTCTTGACGGTAATGAAACACTTCCCTCTTCGGTATGTAATGTACTATTGACAGTAAATTAAATTGGAATTTTCAAAATTAAAAAGTTAAGAAGTTTATTACCAATTTTTAAAAGCATTAAAAAATTTCTGGATATAAAATATCTAGAAATATTATACTATGCATTAGTCAAAACTCATTAAAATTACGGAATTTTAGGTTGGGGAGGAATAAACGGAACTTTGGTTAAAAAATCAGAAGTATTACAAAAAAGATTTTTAAAAATTATATTTAATAAGGACTATCTTTATCCTTCAAAACAATTATATATAGAAACAAAAAAGGTGACCGTTAGACAAATTTATATTTATAATATTTTAATATATATTTTTAAAAATAAAAACATTATACAATTTAAAGACCATAACCATAATACACGTTATAAAAATGAAATATCCATAAAACCTAAAATAAATAAGTCCGTAGGACAAAAAACTTTTAAATATTTATGCTTTTATTTAAACGATTATTTACCAACAAATATTAAAAAATTGTTTCATTAAAAAATAAAATATTGAAATAAAAACATTTATATTGGAAACAAACGCTTTAATAATATTTTTGGAAATGCTATAACTAATTAATATTATTGTGAATCAATTATACAGGGTGTCCCACGACGCGACGATTTTCCCAGCATATTGCTCGGAAACGGAACCAGATAGAAAAAAAAAGTTCAGGAACAAAAATTGAGGGCTTGTAAGGGAGCATCTAGGAAGGGTAATTTTAGATATAAAGGGTGTTTTAAAAATAGTAATATTGCTGCCAAGTCAATTTTTTTAAATGGAACACCCTGTATATTGTTAGTTTTTCGAAAAGCTTGTTTCAAGAGAAATTCAACCATATCATACTTGTTACGTTTCTAATTTAAAATGACTGAAATATGAGCGATTTATAACACTTTATTAAATTATGTAACAATCAATCGAAAATAAGAAGATAACTAAACAAAATTAATTACGACTTCTTCTCAAAATATGTTCAAATTGGTTACCACTCTCACTAATACAATATTCAAATCTGTTTATAAGATTTCTGGTACACGCTGCTGTAATCATAGCTGGAGTAACAGTTCGACAAGCTGCTATGATTTTGTTTTGCAAATCTTCGACATGTCTGGGTTGGTTTACGCAGGAAACGTGGTATCTAAATAATTTGTAACTTGCCTTACAAAGTGAGGGGGAGCTTCATCTTGCTGCCACCACATAGAGGCTCTTTCATTGATTGGGATATTTTCAATTAATAAGGGAAGTTCGTTTTAAAGAAAACTTAAAAATCGTTTTCCATTTAGTGCCCCTTGGTAAAAGTAAGGACCTATAAGATAGCCATTAAATTAACCGCACCAAACGTTAACCCCCCAAACTACCTAAAAATTAGTCTCCTTCATCCAGTGAGGATTTACAGATGACCAGTAGTGGCAATTGTAGCGATTTACTATGCCGTTGTTGTGGAACCCACTTTCATCGCTCTATAAAATTTTGTTGAAAAAAAGACGGTCTTGTTCAAATTTCATTGACATCTCAGCAATGAAATTTAGGCGGCGTTCAGGATCTTCAGGTGTTAAGCCCTGCACCAGATGAATTTTGTAGGGTTGGTATTTATAATCTTTTAGTGTCCTTACAACTGTATTTTTTCCAATACCTAATTCTTCCCCGAGGAGTCGAGTTGAGACATGTGGATACACTTGAACATAGGCCAAGATGTTAATATTGTTGTCTTCTGTTCGGACTCGTTTTCTTCTTGGTGTTTGCGCCCTACCACTGGGAAAGGAACCACTTCTTAATTTTTGTTTAACATTACGAAACGTTCTATAGCTAGGTATTTCACGATTTGGGTATCGTTGACTATACAGATTTTGAGCACGTCTTCCATTCTTGTGACATTCTCCGTATATCAGGAGCATGTCGACATACTCGTCATATGTAAACAGCGTGCTGACTCGTGACATGACAGCCCCCGTCATACTCTTCAATATTTCGCTAGTGGTTATTGTTATTATTGCATATCTGTTCATGCTTACGTAATTGATCATTTAATCGCTCATATTTCAGTCATTTTAAATTAGAAACGTAACAAGTATGGTATGGTTGAATTTCTCTTGAAACAAGCTTTTCGAAAAACTAACAATATGCGGGGTGTTCCATTCAAAAAAATTGACTTGGCAGCAATATTACTATTTTTAAAACACCCTGTATATCTAAAATTCCTTCCTAGGTGCTCCCTTACAAACCCTCAATTTTTGTTCCTGAACTTTTTTTTCTATCTGGTTTCGTTTCCGAGCAATATGCTGGGAAAATCGTCGTGGGACACCCTGTATAATTAATCCTTTTTAGAAATTTAGTACTCCATTATCAAGACAGTAGCGTTTATTAAATACTTGCAACTTTTTATAGAAATATTCTGTAATATTTATAATTTTAAATACTTTTATTTCTGACCGGTATATTATTAGCTTATAACGTCTTAGTTACGCGGGAATTATAAGGGTCATAACTCCCTTGGGATATTAAGAAAAATTTGACATAAAATCAAACGATTGACATCTAATGTCAATTTGATTGTCATCTATTGAAACATTTATTCCACTTTAAAAATGAACAAAATGTTACTAAAATCGGTCAGAAATAAAATTATCTATGTATCACTGGAATTATAAGGGTCTCAATTACCTCGGGCAATTGCTGTCCCTCGGGCCAAAGGCCCTCGGGACGTAAACTTTGCCCTCGGTAATTAAGACCATTATAATTCCCTAGATACATAAATAACTATTAAATAAACAAGATTTGCCCCTAACAAGTAGGTACGTCTCTGGGGAATTTATGAATAAGTTTATTCAAGAATATCAACATATGTATACTATATCTATTGTAACTATTTGAAATAAACTTATTATTATCAATGTGAATTTCCAGCAAATTATTATTATTAAATTCTTTATTTAGCGAAAAATGCTAGTTACAAAGTTGTCTAAATTTTAAATGGATCATCTAGACAAAGCATTTGAACCTAACTCTGAAAAGCTGTGATGATTTGGAAACAATAAACTTATACAAGAATAACAAAAACATTAACAAAAACAAAAAGCTTCCAATTTTCCACTGATATGATCAGAATATACAGGGTATAGCCATGGGTCATTTCATATCAAATCAACCAGAGGTTTGGCAGGTGACCTCTCCGATTTTGATAATTTTTGGTACAGTCATTCTACCCATCTAGTAGCTAAAAAATCCCCAATTTCAAATTTTTCTGACAAGTAGTTTTTTTTTAATTGATTTTTGAAAATCAAACAAATTATCATTTTCCCTAAACATATACTAAAAGAAATCGAGATATCTTAAGAACTACTTACATTCGAGCAGTAATTTAAAAGGCCTTGAAAATACCTTTCGAATGAGGTACCACTCGATATAGGTGGTTCAAAAAGAATAAATTCAAATTTTGAAAAAAAAAATTTTTCAAATTTTTAAAAAAGGTATTTTTTTATTTTTTTCTAAAAAATATATTTTTTTTGTCAATATTTTAGCAACATATTGGCCAAATTTCAGGATGGGGAAATAATGGGAACAAGGTGAAAAAAAAATAATAACACTAAAAATCTCTATAGCGAGCTACAGGTTCGGCAGGCAAGAGGAAACAATTTAATGGTATTCAACTTACCCGAGAGTAAAGATGTATCAGAGATACCGAAATTGCTTAGAACACTAACGTATAACCCTTCAGAAGTAATTAAAGTAAGCAGACTCGGTAAGCAGAATAGGAACGGGTGTAGACCTATCAGAGTGATGTTGTCTAGTCAATCTGAAGTGCTCTCGTTATTGAAGAATCGTTTAAAGCTGCAAGGTAAAAAAATCTACATCAACTCTGACCTGACGCCCAAGCAACGGGAACAAGAAAAGGCTGTTCGTGCCCAACTGACCAACCGAAGAGCCCAGGGAGAAACGAATCTAATTATAAAATATCGTCTTGGTATTCCTGTTATTGTAGCAAAAAACCAGCAAAGCGCCTAGTTTCACACAACAAAGTCATTCTAATTTACTATCATAATGTAAGAGGTCTTCGTACTAAGCTCAATTATCTCTTAAATTCAGTCCCTGGGCGTCATTATCATGTTATTGTATTTGTCGAAACTTGGCTTAATGAATCTTTCAATGATGCTGAGTTATTTATGCATGATTACAGAGTCTATAGAAGAGATGGCGATGGACGGATTTCTTTCAGACACATTTAACATCAACGCCGGAGTCCCTCAAGGTTCTATATTGTCGCCCACCCTTTTCTTACTATACATTAACGATCTTTTGGAAAAAACTAAAAATCCTATATATAGCTTCGCTGATGACAGCACACTTGTTTCAACTTTTACTTTGGATGCGCGGACATCGGCTGCTAATGCACATCTCTATAGGCAGCAAGAGGTCTCACATCTCAACAAAGACCTGGAAGAAATTTTGTCTTGGGGTGACAGTAACCAAGTAGAATTTAACGCTAAAAAGACCCAGGCGGCAGTTTTTTCTAAAAAAGATAATGTTGAAGAACCGGATATAGTTATGGCGGGACACTCAATTCCCTTGGCTTCATCAATTCATTTATTGGGCGTTAATTTGGATAGTTATATGTCTTGGCATGGCCACGTTGCGGCCATTGCTAAGGCAGCCTCGCAGAAGCTTGGAGTACTTTTCCGAACAAAGAACCTCTATACACCCCAACAACTTTTGATGCTCTATAAAGCCCAAATTCGACCATCACTGGAGTACTGTTCGCATATTTGGGGCTCTGCTCCTAAACATACCCTGAGATTGCTAGATTCCATTCAAAGAAGAGCCATTCGCTTGATCGGTGACCATAGTCTGACAAACAACCTGGAAAGCCTTGAACATCTAAGGCAGGTTGGCGACTTGAGTCTATTTTACAAATATTTTCATGGCAAGTGTTCAACTGAGGTTCCGCTTAATACCACCCAGAGCGGTGCATGGTAGAAATACACGACGAGCCACTGCAGCCCACCAGTACGTGGTTCAGCTTAGTGTCCCTCGAACGACACTGTTTCAAAATTCTTTCATCTGGAGAACGTCATCACTCTGGAACGACCTCCCTGAGATCGTCTTCCCCAACGAGTATAGTCTCCAAAGATTCAAGACCAGCGTGAATCGTTTCTTGCGCACACGCACCGCTCCTAGAGCGCCATAAAGGATTTATCCTGTAGTGCTGTGCCTTATCATAAAAAAAAAAGAAAAAAAAAGATAGATCATTACAGACAAGCGCTAGTTCCAGGGGTGGTGGAGTTTTAATAGCAGTTCATCAAACTATTAAAAGTAGGCAACTTTCTGTAACTGATAACACAGAAGATGTTTTTGTCATCATGGAAATTGGAAAGCGATCCCTTATTCTTGTCAGCGCTTACTTTCCGCCTCGTTCACCAACCGCAGCCTACATTACGTTTAGTGATAACATCGACAGGTTGTCTGTAGAACATCCACATGCAAGTATTGGAATTTTTGGAGATTTTAACGACAACCAAAGCTTTATTGTAAGATTTGTACCCCCTGCTGTCCCAACCGAGGTTGAGTCATTGGAGGTGGTTTCGAGTTTATGCGAATTCCACAATTTATTTCAACTAAATATGATTATGAACAATTCCAATTCAATCCTTGATCTGGTGCTTTTTCAAGATGACGACTATGTGGTTCGCGAGTCCGACGATTGCATGTTGCCGCAGGATAACTATCATTCACCATTGGACATTATTTTGCCATTCACCTGTAACAAAACTAATAGTTCTCTTTTAAATTATGGCTATTACAGAGACTTCAAGTCGGCTAATTTTAATTTAATTAACGATTATTTAGGAGGTATATGCTGGGATGCTCTGTTGGCTCAACTTGGCCTGGACGATATGGTAAATATATTATGTAACTTTATTTATTCAGTAGCCGAAATGTACCGGGTGTCCCACTAAGAATGGCTGTCGGCCGTATCTCAGAAAGCGTTAGTCGTATGGCTTGCGGAAAAAAAATATATTAGGTAAAGTGGTCATGAGAAATTGCTGGAAATTATTTTCAAGTTTTTCAGACTGACGCTAGAGGGCGCAACAGTAACGGTAAATATGAATCACGAAGTTTCCTCAAAAGTCGCCTAGTTAAGGTATCCCGAAAATAACATTTTTGTATATTTCGAAGATTTATTAATAAAATTCACCTAAGAACGTGTTCGTCACTTTTCAAATAAAGTGGTGGGGGAAGGTTGAACATTATTTGTAATAAATGCTGATAACTCCGGTCTGGCTTAACATAATTTAGTAAACTTAGTTTGTTAAAAAGAGCTTTTCTCACTCTGTATATAACATCTTATGAACTACGGCAATATGTGTTTTACACTAGGCGCTAGGGGGCGCTGTCTTACAACTTCACAAACCTTGCGCGTTTTTTCCATAATTGTAAATATAATAGTATATTCAATTTTACCTGATTACAAGGATGATTAAAAGTCTAAGAAGTCAGCGAAAACCGCAAGTTAATATCTATTTTCAATCCGGAGATATCAACAACAATAATCATAATTACGGAACATTATGATTTTATTTTCAAGCTGCCATTGTAAAGGTTTTTTTAAGAGTCAAATAGGCCTTGGAAAAACAAAATATGAAGGTACGTATGTTTCAAGCAAATATATCGTTACGACAATAATTCTCAGTGGCTCCCTAAATGTTCAAATTGTCGCCCATCGTTCTGTATACACGACTCCAAACTCTCCCTGGTTGATAATACTGCAGTTTCCACCTCTGCCATAGGGATGCGGCGGCTGCTGTCCATTATCCTTTTTATCATGGTTTCCCTTGTGGTGGGTCTGGTAACGAGAACAAGATCCTTCAATCTCCCCCATAGATAAAAATCTAGGCATGATAACTCAGGTGATCTAAAATAGAAATTACCACTTTCATTAACAGTATCACAATATATCCTATAATATCACCTGGCAGGCCACGGAAATATACTCCTTCTTCCTATCCACCTTGCAAGAAATTTGTCGTCAAGAAATTGACGAACGTTTGCCACACAATGTGCAGGACATCCATTGTGTTGGAAAACCATAGTTCTGCGAATAACCAAGGGCACATCTTCGAGAAGAATTGGGAGTTCGTAATTTAAAAAATGTAAATATCTTTGCCCAGTAAGCGACACATTAAATGCAAACGGTCCAATTATTCTGCCATCCAAAATGCCGCACCAGACATTCGACACTCCATCTTCTTTGATGCTGCACCTCCCGCATCCAATGGGGATTATCTCGCGACCAATAATGCATATTATGGCGGTTTACTCCTCCATTACTATGGAAAGTAGCTTCATCAGTCCACAAAATTCTGGAGAGGAGATTTCTATCTTCCAATATCATATTGAGCAACCAATAACAATGATCCAATCTTCTATCATAATCTTGCGGGGTCAAAGCCTGGTGGAGCACAATATGGTAGGGATGTAGCCTAAAGAAAAACAAAATACTTATTACATTGACTTGAAAACTATTAAGAGAAATATTGGCATTATTCTAAACTATTTAAGAGTTATAACATATATAGATATAATTACTTACCTTTCTTCTAATAAAATCCTATGCACAGTAGAGCGAGTAACGCCCAAGTCTCTAACAATTAATCTAATACTAAATTGTGGATTAGATTCCACATATGCCAAAACATTTACAATATTTTCCTCGGTTCAACCTTGGCGGCGTCTGCGATATACAGGGCGACGAATACTTTCAGTATTACGAAAACGGCTAGCTAAACGATTAAACATTCTACTGTCGTATCGGCGCCTTTGAGGGTATCGTACTGCGTAAACCCGTTCAGCAATTATTGTTGCATTTCCCAAACATTCGAAATACACCGCAATGATGTCAACCGCTTCAAGTAACAGAGGCATTTTGAAAATGAAATACGACAACACTGTTGGCACGACAAAAATTTTGACGTAATAATAAAAGGTGACACGCGTGCACAGTTTCAATTCATATTTTGTTTTTCCAAGGCCTATTTGACTCTTAAAAAAACCTTTACAATGGCAACTTGAAAATAAAATCATAATGTTCCGTAATTATGATTATTATTGTTGATATCTCCGGATTGAAAATAGATGTTAACTTGCGGTTTTCGCTGACTTCTTATACTTTAATCATCCTTGTAATCAGGTAAAATTGAATATACTATTATATTTACAATTATGGAAAAAACGCGCAATGTTTGTGAAGTTGTAAGACAGCGCCTAGTGTAAAACACATATTGCCGTAGTTTATAAGATGATATATAGAGTGAGAAAAGCCCTTTTTAGCAAAACTAAGTTTACTAAATTATGTTAAGCCAGACCGGAGTTATCAGCATTTTTTGCAAACAATGTTCAACCTTCCCCCACCACTTTATTTGAAAAGTGACGAACACGTTCAATAGGTGAATTTTATTAATATATCTTCGAAATATAAAAAAATGTTATTTTCGGGATACCTTAACTAGGCGACTTTTGAGGAAACTTCGTGATTCATATTTACCGTTACTGTTGCGCCCTCTAGCGCCAGTCTGAGAAACTTGAAAATAATTTCCAACAATTTCTGATGACTACTTGACCTAATATATTTTTTTTCCGCACGCCATACGACTAACACTTTCTGAGATACGGCCGACAGCCATTCTTAGTGGGACACCCGGTACGTCCCTCTCAAACGAATTTCCTCTGGTAAATTTCCCAGGTGGTTCTCACCTAAGCTTAAGCATCACAAATAGAAAAAAAAAGACACATAAACGCTACAAAATATCGGGACTTCAATTAATGTGATTACCGTGAATTCTCTAGATTACGTGTGCTTTGCAAGAGACTACTGGTAGAATCCAATAAAACTTTCATTACCTTCACAGAAAGTTGTTTAACCATTAATCATAAACAGTTTTGGAATTTCGTTAACTCAAAAAGGAAAAATCGTGATACCCCTTGCCAGTTTCACTACGGTGGAAATTACAGCGATTCAGGATTAGATATATATAGCCAATATGTTTGCAGACTATTTTTCTCAAGTTTATAGTAGCAAGCCTTGTCCTAATCAACATCAAACAAACTTTAATAACAATACTACTGTCACAAATTACTGCATTTCAATCTCAGATGTATACTTGCATTTAAATTCATTAGACATAAATAAGGTCCGGTGTCCTGATGGCTTACCTCCTTTACTGCTAAAGTACTGCAGTTTTGTCTTGGCTCGCCCCTTACACATAATATTTAACCTCTCACTCACATCGGGAACTTTCTCGGAGTTCTGGAAACTGAGTTACCTGACACCAATCCACAAGTCTGGAAATAAATCCATGATCACAAATTATCGTCCAATTAGTATTTTGAGTATTATTCCCAAGGTATTTGAACATATTTTAACTAATTATTTAACCTCGGTATTGGGCCAATACATTATCCTTAGACAGTTCGGATTCCAGACTGGCATGAATACTGAGCTCAATCTGCTTGCCTATGCTGACTACATCTCGGATGCCTTGGAAAGGGGCTCTCAGGTGCACTCCGTCTACACTGACTTCTCCAAGGCGTTTGATAGGGTTAACCACTCTATTCTTTTATCCCAGTTGGAGGATGTTGGTGTGGGTGGTGCATTGTTTTGCTGGATTGAAAGTAACTTGACGGGTCGTTCCCAGATTGTTCGGTTTAAAAACTTTCAATCTAAAAATATACAGGTACCATCTGGCGTTCCCCAGGGTTCGCACTTGGGACCTCTTCTCTTCAACTTGTTTATAAACAACTTGGGATCGCGTTTTGAGCAGTCAGTTTCTCTTCTTTGCGGACGATTTAAAACTATACATAGAGGTCTCCTCTTCAAATGATTGCCTAAAACTTCAGTCCGACTTGAACCATTTAGAAGCCTGATGCGAGAACAATGGTATGGAATTGAATGTGTCGAAGTGTCATTTAGTTATTTTTCATAAATCCAGGACAGCGCTTGAACAACCCCATTTGATTACGGAAATACTGTACTTTCCAGTGTCCCTGTAATAAGGGATTTGGGCATACTTATTGATTCAAAATTTACTTTTGTTCCTCATGTTCAATCAATGATATCAAAGTCACTACAACTTCTTGGTTTTGTAAAGCGAGTTACTTCTGAGTTCACTGTAGCGCCCACCTTCTATCTTTAAATGGGTACTTACTGTTTTATGACCTCATCCCTTGAAGGCGGCGACAAAAATCCTCAACGGGGTTCGCAGTACCAGTGTGTTATACCAAATACGTCCAAATTGTAGTTAAATCGAAGTAGTTTATATTTTTCTTTTAAAGGGAGCAATAAATTGTTGAAAGGGAGCAATATTTAATCGTAAATCAAATGAGTTTACTTCTGATTTTTAGCAGTAAAACGACAAAGTTACCATTAATTCCACTTATTTTATTATGTTATTAAATTTCAATCGGAGACACCATCACTAAAATTTAAATTCACAAACAAATCTTTCACTTACTTCTTAAATTACATATAATCCTAACGTCGACACTTACTTTTAGAAATGCGCTCACTTTACGCTTTATTCAATCAAACTTTTCGCGTTACCGTGCCAAGTCAATAAGTAAAGGTTTCTGTGGCCACGGCGATGCTTGACTAGCTCCATGTGACTTCGGGTCAACACACTTTCAACTTCCGAACTGACGACGGTACTAACTTTGTAGGTATTTGAACATTACGACGGTTAAAAATGAACTAACTCTTCCTCTAGCAATCCCACCTATTTATAGGGAAAAATTGAACAAAACAACACCTGAAATTGCTCGCAGATGTTTACACAAGTGTTCCAATTTCTGGAATCCCTTTGTCGGTACGAGAAAAACAAAATATTTCGGCTTCTTTACAAAGGCAATTATCTTAATTTATTTGACAGTTATTAGAAAACAGTTGCAGCTGGACCGCAGATGTTTTGCACCTGTTACTTGTTGACACCAACGTGATCCGTCCCCTTTCCACGATATATCCAGATAAAACTAGCTTAAGTTAGAGTTTTGACCAATCAGAAATCGTACTAGCGCGTCATCTCCGAGGTGGGAGAAAGATTATTTAAACTTTAGCAGTGCCTAATTTCGTCAGTTTCTCTCGGACGGTACCTTGTGCTCGGTCAAATAACTAGTCGGAAATAAACAGTGAAGTGAGAAATAAATTAAAATTTTATTTAATTTTAATTTATTCTGTTTGAAATATTTTTAATAATTTGCGATGTATTCTATTGATAATCCCCTTATTGGATATTTTATTTTATAAACGTGAGTTTTCCAAATATTATTTAACTCATTTTATTTTCTTAAATTTTTATAAAATTATTTTAGAGTTATCTGAATTCTAATAACACTTTTGTTGATGATTAAATTATAAATTTTATTTATTTAATTTATCCGAAAATATTTAACAAATTTTAATTCTCTTTACTTTATTTTTACTTATTCTGGTAAAACTTTAAAGTCCAATTTAACTTTAAAATTTTAAAGGTTTCTTATTTTATTTTGGAATAATTTTAATTTTTAGTATTTTTTTCCCAAAACTTATTTTAAATAAAATTTTTTTTTGTTTTTTAAAGACTCCTCGCACTGAATATAAATTTAACCCTTTCAGTAACCCGGGCGGAGAAAAATAATTAGGCATTAAGTAAGTATGTCCTTCCTCGGGGACGCACGATAATTACGTTTTACTTAATTAAACAACGTTTTTAAAACTACAGTTTAAAAAATGTAATTGTAAGGTTTTAACTTTAGTGATAAAATAATTTTGTTAATTTTGTACCCACCTGTATTATGACTAATCTCTAGTTTTTGATATTGGATTGCCCGACGTGCATTTTTAAATAAAAATATTGTGGTACTTCAGAGTGCCTAAAAGTCTTGTCCCTCTGTAGGGACAAATATACTAAATGGGTTAATAAAATTATTATTTTCTTTTTAATTTGAATGATAATAAAAATAAATTCTTTATTTCTAAAATGACCGAAAGTTTTCCCGAGTTTTATTTAGTTATAATATTTTAAAAATGCCATTCACCACATCACTAACACAAATGCTATTAAACAGCTATATTGCTCGTTGATAAAAACTCACCTCGAATATGCTTCCAGTGTCTGGAATCCCCGTTATAATGTTCACATTCAGAATATAGAAAAAGTTCAACATACATTTCTAAAGCTAATTGCTTTTAAACTTAATATGAATAATATGCCTGAACTAACCTATTCTCAGTTGAAATCTCACATTCAACTGAGAACCCTTGAGGAGCATCGGGATTCTAAGGACCTTAAAATGCTATACCTACAATATATTAAATAATAAATATAACTGTCCCCTTTTGCTGAATAACATAGGTTTGCATGTTCCTTCTAGGGATACACGATTAAGATACACCTTCTCGATACCCGCACATAGAACTAACTATAGCCAAAATAATTTTTTGGTTCAGGTCGGGTAGACTGACCAATGAACATCCCTACGCTCGATTTTTTCTCAAGTAAATCGGTTTTATGAAAGTGCTTTGCGTCGTAATTTGAAGTCTCTAAGTATCTGGAATCTCTAAAATTTCAAGATCCATTCCTTGTGTTTTGTTCTATCTTACTTTTGCAAATTTTCGGGATAAATCTGTTCTTTTGTTTTAACTATAGATATTAATTTGTTAATATGTAACTCTGCGTTAGAAATAAGATTAGCTCCATTGTATATTTTGTGAAATTGGGCAATAATAAATAAATAAATAAATAAAAATACAAGCAAAAGATGGTATTTATTTTGATAACAATGTAACACAAACAACGCCTATTACTTTTATAGGAACAAAATTTTACAAAAAATCCAAAATCCACAATATATTAAAATTAGATTTTAGCTTCTATTTTTTTTTATACAATTTTTGAAGAATTTAACATTTCTTCTTTAGTAAGTGTGTATGTTCGACCTGTAGCAGTAACCGGCTCAACCTTCTTTATTAATAAATCTCTTTTAATTACTAAAATATCTGCTTTGGACGTAGGATAATAAAATGAACTAAATTGTCCATTTGGATGCAAAAAAACTGATTTTAAGCTCATCAGATTCTTCATTTTTTCCAATAATACACGCTAACCACCACAAGTTATCATAGTGAACAGTCACAAAACCAGATTGAAGAAACGTTAATTCATTATTTGTAATAATTTCAGAACACCCCACAAGTTCCTGGGTTTTTTGTTCCACGCTGAATGAAAAGCTTCTCGTTATAATCTTTGATTTTGATACTGCATAGGCTGAAATAAGAGCATCAAGTAATAAGTGTAGTAATGTTATAAAAAGTTAGTAGTGTTACAAGTTAGTAGTTAATTATGTGTTAAAAAGTTATTGTGTAAACAAGTGCCGATTTGGATAAATAAACGCCAAATTTGGAGGGATCTAACTGTTTAATTCACCTAACCAATATACAGGGTGTAATTTAATTGAGTGCCGATACTTAAGGGTGATAATCTATGAATGATTCTAAGATAAAAAGTTCATATGGACATATGTCCTAAACCTCTTCATTTTTGAGCTACAGGGTGTTAACATTTTAAGAAAAATATAACCTTTTTATATAAATCACTCTCAGATATTTTTATGAAATTTTGTACATACCTTTTAATCAATAAGGAGCATTTTTTGACCTAACAGATTTATAAAAATTTTTACCAGTGACGTCCGTACGGGGTTTGAACTGAATATTTTTAAAGAAAAAATGGATACGCCACTGCTTTTTCTAAAAACGAAACTTACTTTTGAAATTCTCATTTATTTTAAAGCAAATTTCGTTTTTAGACTTACTTTTGTACGACGCACCGTTTTCGCGTAAAAAATAAAAACAAAAAAAAATAAAAAATTTTATTTCAAAAATCGCGATTAATTTAAAAGGAAAAATTCCAAACCTTAAATCGAAAGCGAAATGACAAGAGAAGATAAACAGAATAAAGAACCCACATTATTTACAGTAGTTGTTCGAAGTGTCGTCCACCCACACGTATGCAAGCATGGACTCTTCTTCCCATAGACTGACGCACATTTTCGAAGATTTCCGGGGTGTTTCTTATGGTTTGGCAGCATACTAATATACGATTTCGTAACTCTTCTTCGGTATGAATCGGCACTTGGTACACTAAGCTTTTCAGATGCCCCCAGAAAAAATAGTCTAAACTCTTAAGGTCCGAAGATCTAGGTGGCCATGGCTGCGTTCCTCCGCGACCTATCCACCGATTGCGATAGGTGTGATTTAAAAATTCACGCACTCGTAAGCTAAAATGTGGAGGCGCACCATCGTGCATTAGCCACATCTGGTTTCTTAATAATAATGGAAGGTCTTCAAGCATTGGCGGCAGATCTTCTTCAAGAAAGTGTAAATATGATTGTCCATCAAGTCTTCTTGGGAGAAAAAATGGCCCTAACAAATAATCATCAATAATGCCAGCCAAAACATTTATTGAGAACTGTTCTTGATGATTTGATTCTACAATTGCATAAGGGTTTTCATCCGCCCATAAATGGTTATTATGGAAATTTCTTATTGAGTTTCGAGAAAAATTAGCTTCGTCGGTAAAAAGAATGTGCCTGTCAAATAACGGATTTTCCATCAGGTTTTGAAGAAACCACACACAGAAATTAATGCGCATCGGGAAATCTCTAGGGAGTAATGCCTGGACTCTTTGAATGTGATATGGGTATAATAAATTTTCGATGAGAATTTTCCAAACAAGAAAATGTGAAACATTAAATGTTGCCGCGATTTTCCTCGTGCTACTTTCGGGGTTCTCCTCAATTTCGTGTAAAATTCCTTCTTCAAGTTCCGGTGTTCTTACTGTTTGATGGACTCCTTTAGCACTGTGGTCTACTTTTAAAGTTCCGGTCTCGTGGAGACGTCTATGAATCCTAGAAAATGTTCTCGGATCGGGTAGTACGCGATTTGGATACCGCTCTTGGTATATCCGCCTGGCTTCGTATGCATTACCGTCTGCAAGCCCATAAATAAAATGCATGTCAGTTAATTCACTGTTTGTAAAATTTACCATTCTTTTATTATAATTTAACGTCTTACTGTAATAATAATTATTTAATAATGCAAAATCAATGCCAGGCCTTTTGTCTTTATGAAAAGAAACGTCAAAATTGATGTAGCTTTACCCAGCCTACTGATTTTTATTTGATTTGCTTTAAGAGGGCATTTAATATGGTTACCGTTTTTTTCTTTTCAAACGTTCAGTTGAATGTCACTGGTGAGTAGAAAATAAATTGTTGTCCCAAAAAAAGTGTTTCCACTCATGGTGGGTGCCAACCAAATTCAACAAAATAAATAAAAGCAGTCTCAATGAACCGAAGAAAAAAATGTTTTTTTTGTTTTTATTTTTTTACGCGAAAACGGTGCGTCGTACAAAAGTAAGTCCATAAACGAAATTTGCTTTAAAATAAATGGGAATTTCAAAAGTAAGTTTCGTTTTTAGAAAAAGCAGTGGCGTATCCATTTTTTCTTTAAAAATATTCAGTTCAAACCCCGTACGGACGTCACTGGTAAAAATTTTTATAAATCTGTTAGGTCAAAAAATGCTCCTTATTGATTAAAAGGTATGTACAAAATTTCATAAAAATATCTAAGAGTGATTTATATAAAAAGGTTATATTTTTCTTAAAATGTTAACACCCTGTAGCTCAAAAATGAAGAGGTTTAGGACATATGTCCATATGAACTTTTTATCTTAGAATCATTCATAGATTATCACCCTTAAGTATCGGCACTCAATTAAATTACACCCTGTATAAAACGAACCAGTGAAATAACCTAACTCGAGGAATATACAAAGCCTCACCGTTCAATGTTGGGAGGTAAAATTAAAACTTGATTTCCCACAAAATCCTTTTAACTCTGGTCTGATATGAAGACATAGTTTAAGTGCTTTATTTCACCAGTGTGGCCTAGCTGATGGTCGTCCAATGGTACGATGGGTGAATCAACGATTGCGCTGAGTAATTTTATACCTTGAAGATAAGATTTGTCGATAATAAGCTTTCGTATTAAGGTATGGTTGGATATCTGCCACATTTTAAAAATATTTTGAATTGTACACGGTGCGTCCAAAAAGTAGGGGGTCATAAAGTTACATTTTTTTAAATGGAACACCCTATATCTTAGAATATTTTTGGATTTTACATAAAATTACAATTATTTTCCATTAAGTGCATTATAGGTCTACACCTATTAGCTTTCGAGATATCGACTTTTGTAAAAAGACATTTTTGAACTTTGACAGCGTCTAGCTTTCTAACGATACGTCATAGAGCAAAACGGCTTGCATGACCCTATCTTACTTTTTTATTATCTTCCCAAATATACCAACTTCCTGTTAAACCGGAAGTACTATATTTCCGGATTTTGAGCTACATCCGGTTTAACCGGAAAATGGTATTTTTGTGAAGATAATAAAAAATGTAAGACACGAACATGTAAGCCGTTTTGCTCTATGGCGTATCGTTAGAAAGCTAGACGCTGTCAAAGATCAAAAATGTAATTTTTCAGAAGTCGATATCTCGGAAACTATTAGGTTTAGATTTATAATGCACTTAATAAAAAATAATTGTAAATTTATGCAAAATATTCTAAGATATAGGTGTCCCATTAAAAAAAATGTAACTTAACACCTGGAAGATACTATCATGACATGCTATGAAAGGAACTGTCCCACCCAACGAAGGGGAATCTCTGGGGACGTACCCTGGTGGAATAGGGAACTTAACCAACTAAAGGCTACATCTAGGAAAGCCTTCAATATTGCTAAAACTACGGGCAACTGGGACAATTACCATAGAGCCCTAACAAATTACAACAAAGAAATGAGGAAATCCAAAAGGAAAACCTGGAGCAGATTCTGCGAGGGGATAAATGAACTAGCCCCAGCAGTACGACTCCAAAAGGTCCTCATGAGAGAACACTCAAACGATATCGGCCTAATGCAAAGACCATCAGATAACAGCTATGCCGAATCTCCAAAGGAAAGCCTAGGGATTCTACTTGAAACCCACTTTCCTGGATCCACAGTCCTTGAAGACGAGCAAATACAGGACGCTCACACAGGTGGCGTTAATCGACCCAATAAGAGAGAAAAAAGCCTGGTAAGCAAAATCTTCACTGATAACAAAATCAAATGGGCTATTAACAGCTTCCAACCATTCAAATCACCAGGTGTGGACAAAATATTCCCAGCCCTACTACAAAAGGGTATAGATGAAATAGTACCACACCTAAAAATAATTTTTAAAAGTAGCTTCACTCTGGGCTACATACCCCAAAACTGGAGGAAAGTCAATGTAACATTTATACCAAAGGCTGGACGGCGGCGGCGCCCGCCAGACGAGCCTAAGTCATATCGTCCCATTAGCCTAACCTCCTTCATCCTTAAAACCATGGAGAAAATAATTGATGAACACATAAGGAGCGAATTTCTCTCTAAAACTCCACTTCATCCAAAACAATTTGCTTATCAACCAGCAAAATCCACAATAAATGCTCTACACACTCATCTCGTCAGAGAAATTGAAAAGACATTCTCAGCAAAAGAAATTGCTCTCTTTGCCTTCTTGGACATCGAAGGAGCATTTGACAATACCTCCTACGAATCCATACAAAGGGCAGCAGAATTAAGAGGCATCGAGCCTATAACGATTAAATGGATTAAAGCCATGCTAAAAAGCCGCAAAATCAGTTCAACCATAGGAAGTGAGACCGCAATGGTCCAAACAATAAAAGGGTGCCCACAAGGTGGAGTAATATCTCCCCTACTATGGTCCCTCGTTGTAGATGAACTCCTAGTAAAACTGACAAAACATGGTTTCGATGTTCAAGGTTACGCAGATGACCTAGTAATAAACATCAAGGGTAAGCATAACGGCATAATATCCGCCCAAATGCAGACTGCCCTAAACATCACAAAAAATTGGTGTGCTCGGGAAGGACTAAATGTCAACCCGAGTAAGACGATCGTGGTCCTTTTCACTAAAAGGCGGAAGGTTAACCTCTCAGCGCCTATACTAAACGGGACTAGGATCTCAAAAGAAGTTAAGTACTTGGGAGTGATCCTTGACCAAAAACTTAACTGGAACCCACACTTAGAAAGGACTACCAAAAGAGCCACAGCGGCCCTACTAGCATGTAATAGGCTATTTGGTAAAACATGGGGACTAAGACCCCACATGACTCACTGGTCATACACTACTGTCGTAAAACCTATAGTAACATACCCACATAGCAAAAAGATATCCTGTGGATACCTATATGAAATATATTCTCTTTCGGATATGGATATTGAGTGGCACATCCTCCGCAGATTCATAGAACATATGTGAGAAAATGATACAATCACGTATTCTCTCCAAATATTTATTAGCAGTAGCAATTTTAAATTACAATTAAATTAAGACAAAGCTAGAGCGTCACTGCTCATATGACGTACAGTCAACAAGTGTTCTTTCAAACTTTCTTTTTCTATCGTCTACCCTAATAATTCTAAAAACTAATAGCCATCCATAAATCTGTCACTTAAGCTCTAAATATAAAGAAATGCTTGAATAATACTTAATGGCCTAAAACTATAACGATAAGAGTCCATCCTAAGAAAAGGGCCCTGTTTGCTTGAACCTTCATCTGGTTTTCTGCCATCTACAGGGTCGTCGCTTACACGGCCAACCTGACGCCGTAATTCGGTCTCGAATTACCGTTTTAAAGAAAACTGAAACAAAAGAAAAACAACAACAGAAATGTGCCATGATTCATTATAGAAGCATAAATAAAGGCCTGGCGAATCGATCATGGCAAGATCAACTTCTATTAAACTGCATGCTTCCGTTATTCAATGTGGAAAGCGTCTCGCTTTCAACATAAAACCAAACATGGAAAAACATTTCTGCCACTTTTGGACATAAAAAACACATATTTGTGTAAAGCGCGCTGCTTTCAACACATTAAAAAAACGTAATATTTGAGCAAAGCGTATTATTTTCAACACGCACAAAAAACAAATATGGGTGAAAAGCGTTCCGCTTTCGACACACCAAAAAAACTAATATTTATGCAAAGCGGTTCCGCTTTCAACACACACACAAAAAAATCTATTATTGGTGTAAAGCGTCTCGCTTTCAACACACCCAAAAATTAAATATCGGTGCAAAGCATTTCGCTTTCAACACACCAAAAACACTTATATTTGTGCAAAGCGTTCCGCTTTCAACACACACAAAAATATCGCAAAAATCTAATATTCGTGCAAAGCGTCCCGCTTTCAACACACCAGAAAAATTTATATTTGTGCAAAGCATCCCGCTTTCAACACATACAAAAAAAACAAATATTGGTGCAAAGCGTCTCGCTTTCAACACACAGAAAAAGTAATATTTGCGCAAAGCGTCCCGCTTTCAACACATACAAAAAAAACAAGTAATGGTGCAAAGCGTATCGCTTTCAACACACAGAAAAAGTAATATTGGTGCAAAGCGTTTCGCTTTCAACACAATATAATATCTCTAACAACAAACAAAAATACCTCATTTACATTCGCTCATAATAGCTTAGTTATTAAGTATTGTTTAACATTCGTCTGAGAGGTCTCAAAGCCGTACTCTAATCATTTCCTTTGTTACGGCTTGTTGCCAAATTCTTTAGGTCAAATCTATCATTAGGTAAGATTTAAGTAATTTTAAATAGTCCCTCGTAGCTATCATCCAGCTTAAAAAGGGGGCTATTACCCGATGGATGGTAAACATGGTGGCCTACATTTAAAATTTTATTAGACCTCCTCTATCTATCAAAAAGATTTTTAGCATAGTCTTTTTGCTTTCTAATACCTTGGTATGGTATGCCAGATTTCTGTCATTTAACAAATTTTTTACAAATATCTTTTGATGGAAGAGACTTTTTTAATGCGTTAATATCTTTATTTCTGGAATGTTACCCTCAACGCCGGTTAATAAATAAACAGGTGAGAAACCAGTAATTTTCTGAATTGTGGTATTGAATGTATTTTGTAACTTTAGATTCTAGTTCGGTCATTCTGTCTTTTTTGTTTTGTGATAACTTTGAAGAATTACAATCTGCAATAAGTTTAGATTTAAGACCCAACAAATAAATACCAAAATGCTTTATTCAAGTTCGTAGCATAGATATTTTCGATTTCTCGTTAGATGTTCTTTTTGAAAAATATGCTACCCCGCCGTTGGTTATCATGTCGCATCCAAAATGGCTAATATTTGACTACGAAATGCAGGCACATATGCTCTTTAGCAATTTTTTTTTATCCTCGCCCCACTGAAGATTTCATTGCTTTTAGTAAGTTTAGTAATACAAGCCATTCGAGCGGCCATTTCTGGAATGAATTTACGGAAATAGTTTGCCAAACCCATAAATTGCCTAACTTGTTTTACGTTCTGTGGATCGGGTGCTTTTAATAGTGCTTTAACTTTATTTTCACCTGGCCTTACACCTTTTTCTGATATCTCTTGACCCAAATATTCGATTTGTTTTTCAAAAAAATGACACTTGGTAATATTTAAAGAGAAACCTGCCGCTGCTAGGCATTCTAAAACTTTATTTAGTTTTTCTAAACCTTCAGCTATAGTTACAGACGGAATAAGAATATCATCCAAATAGACCAGAGCGTCCCGGTCCTTCAGATCCCCGAGTGCTTTACAAATAGCCCGCTGAAAAACCGCTGGCGCATTGGAAAGGCCGAAAGGCATTCGCAGGTATTCGTAATGACCATCCGGTGTTAGAAACGCGGTTTTTTCGATTGAGCAATCCGCAATAGGGATTTGATGAAAGCCGGACGCCATGTCCAAAGTTGTAAAATATTTTCCTTTGCCTAACCTATCCAATTGGTCATCGATTCTAGGTAGTGGGAATCTATCTTTAATTGTTATTTTATTAAGAGCGCGATAATCACAACACATCCTCGCGCTACCATCTTTTTTATGAACGAGTACAATTGGACTTGCGTATGGCGAAAAGCTTTCGCGTATAATGTTGTTTTTTAACAAATCCTCAATTATTAGTTTCACTTTTTCCCGTTCGGTTAAAGCCATGCGATAAGGCGAAACATTAATTATTTTATCTTCTTTCAAAGATATTCTTAAATGTGCAGTTGTTATTGGTGTTACCGAGTTTCCGGTAGTTATGTTTTTTTTATAGACCTCAAGTAAACTCAATAAATCAACCCTATCCTGACCTGTCAGAGGCGTATTAACGGCATCGGTGGAAAGTAAAAAGTTATTTATGACCATCGGACTCAAACTTTGTTCGGGGCTTAAGTAGAGGCAAGTGCCACTATTGTCAGTATGAATTTCAAGTCCTTTATGTTTAAAAAGATCACGGCCTAAAATCGCATCTGGTATAATTGCTGCACTGTTGACAATGTAAAAACAAATCTCGAAGGCTGTACCGTTACATTCAATATTTACGGTGGTCCTACTATGTGTAAACAAGGAAACTCCTCCAATACCTTTCAAAGTCATAAAAGCGGGTTCCAGCTTACAACTTAGTTTTTTCGCGATAGAATCTGATAATAAACTGCATTCAGCTCCCGTATCTATTAAACAGTTGACAAGTATGTCCTCAATCCTAAACTTAGTGCAAAAAGATGGATCTACATCCAGACAAAAGAAATTGACGTTATGAGAGGTAGAAGGTTGCTCGCGTTTTCTACGAAAGCAGTCTTCAATTTTATGTCCAACCTTTTTACAATACACACATATAATTTTACTCTTAACGAAAATAGTATCATTTATGGCTCCCACAGAATGGTCAACTCTCCTCTGTTTTTGGCAAGAACGCCTAATGTGCCCGGATTCATTACAATTAAAACATATTTTCTGATCTCTCTCTTTACTTTCCCTTTTAAAAGTGGAAGGATAAACCCTTTTATTTGAAATCTTGTCAAATTTCCCCTTTTTATAATTATTTAAAAGAGCTAAAAGCTCACTAACAGCAGCTGTTTTAACTTGAACATCATTAATGTCCCCGATAACAATTTCTAGCAACTGACTCTCCGACAAATTAAAATTTAAAGATTTGATCAAAGAAACTTTTTTTCTGGCATACTCACAGTAGGACTCAGCATTTTCACTAGTGTAGAGGCTGACTTTGCGTAGTTTTTCGCTCAGGTTCCTTTTCGGTGGGTATAGACTGCACAACTCCGCTTTAAACGTTCCCCATGACTTGTCCACAGGCTGCCAGGATGAAAACCATTCAGCTGCTTCGCCCTGAAGACCAGGAACACACCTCACCAATAGCTCAAAGTCCGTCCAATCGAAAAGTTCGCCTAACTTCTCCATTTCAACACACCATTTTAATGCCGAGTCATTGTCCGAACGCGGATCAAATTTCGGAATGGACACCGTCGTGGACACGGCACTTTTACTACCCTTCTCTTGTAGAGCTTTCACTGAATTCGTGAACATTTTCACAAATTCTTCCATTTTGAAATTGCGTACAATGTTTTCGAACGAAAGCACAATTTATTACAACGATATGATAGTTTTTCTTAACTTAGTCTCTTAACAACACTACACAACTCGGTTAAAACAGTTAGCACAAATACGCCGTTCTCACGTGTCCAAAGCAATTGGGATTTGTGGTACTTTTAGCGAGCGAATCCCACTTCTGATGTGAGAAAATGATACAATCACGTATTCTCTCCAAATATTTATTAGCAGTAGCAATTTTAAATTACAATTAAATTAAGACAAAGCTAGAGCGTCACTGCTCATATGACGTACAGTCAACAAGTGTTCTTTCAAACTTTCTTTTTCTATCGTCTACCCTAATAATTCTAAAAACTAATAGCCATCCATAAATCTGTCACTTAAGCTCTAAATATAAAGAAATGCTTGAATAATACTTAATGGCCTAAAACTATAACGATAAGAGTCCATCCTAAGAAAAGGGCCCTGTTTGCTTGAACCTTCATCTGGTTTTCTGCCATCTACAGGGTCGTCGCTCACACATACATATATATACTACGTATACGCATATGAAATGCGTTTGGCCACAAGTCGAACATGCTGAGAAAATGCGTTTCCGGACATTTAGCATATCCTCCGCACATTCACAGAAGATTCGTATGTGTATACCAATGACATACACAGTATATTCGTTTTGCCCAAAATAGGGATTACCCGATTTTTAAATTTTACCTCTAAATTTCTGGTACTTAGACCAAGAATGAAAATGCAGATAAAATAAAAAAATAAATAAATAAAAGTAGAAATCTATGAGCCGGACTCGAACCGACGACACTAGGTTGTAGGGTTAGTAGTAAATCTACTTTTCATTCTTCATCCGAATGCCACAGATTCGCGTATCTAAAATTAAATTATTATTTTACAGATTTCTGCTTGTAGGCAGGTATGATGCCCATTCTTGCTTGGAATTTTCATCGAATAGATTGTAAATGTAAATAGGCTATACTATATACCATTCCAATGGAAACATCACTCAATAGAGCCTTTGGGAAGCTGGCAAATAATAATTTTTCGTGTCAAGGATTTTATTGCGGCTAACTACCCCTACTAAATTTAAGAATCCAGAGAATTTTGCCGACATGGCCACTATGGCCGTCGTATCTCGAAATGTTGGGTCAATCGACGTTTCTAATACTTAATATTGAAGTGTCAGTCTCATACTTGTTTAAATCAAATCAAGCAAACATATTAAAACAGGCTTTATTAGAGCACAATCAAACTCTAAAAAAACAATTACAGACATAATTATTAGTTTTTTAAATTAAGGAGTTACTGCTTTATAACGTCAGTTTCGTTTTTCCTGAAAAGAAAAACATAAATGAATGGTTGAGAAAATATTTACGTTAAAAAAATGTGGAGTTATGTCTGAGCACTTTAAAAACAGGTTTCTATTATATTGTTCACTTATTGTTTACAAATTCACATACCAAACTTTATTAAAAAATGAACATACTTACTGAACTGTAAGAAAATGAGAAACAAACCACCAAAAAAACTTACACGCCACGACTACGAGACGATCGAGGAGAGCAGAGAAAATGACAAAAACTGAGGTTATGTAATGTCATCCCAAGCGCGAAGTGCGCAGGGCTGCCAAAAGTTGGAGATTTAAATACCAAACTGAGCAATCGCATTGCCCTAAAGAAATTTAGATATTATTTTAAAAATACTAAAGTAGGAAAATCTTTTTAATACTATTTTTAATTTCACTTTTTTGACTTATGATTTTTATACCAATTTCTAGATATGACTTGGATATGCTATGGATATGCTATGGATATATCCAAACGAACATGATTTTAATCAATTTCTAAATATGACATGGATATGCTATGGATGTACCTAAACGAATGTGAGTTGTGGGCTGTCGATAGCATATTCTCAGGATGTGAATATACTTTTTTTGATATGTGGGTATGCTTCACTGATATGGTGGACAAAAACAGAGGAAAAGACGACACAACGCAAACTGCAAAAAGTACAGAGACTTGCTTGTCTGGGAATCACAGGGGCAATGAGAACATGCCCCACGGCAGCTCTGGAAACAATGCTGAGCCTTCTTCCACTGCACCTGTGCGTACGGAAAGAAGCGCTATTAAGCGCACACAGAGTAACCCGGACACAAAATATGAAGTCAGGAAACCTGACTGGTCACCTCAAAATCCTGTTACAAATACAGATAGAGGCTATGACCAAACCAATGGACACTATGATAGTGGCACGAAACTTTCATCGTCCTTTTGAAGTGGTCATACAGGACCGCCAAAGCGTGAAAGAAAAATTGCCACAGCTCAAACAAGGCCCACTCGTCTGGTTCACAGACGGATCAAAAATGGAAGAAGGGGTCGGCGCTGGGGTCTTTGGACCCAGATGTAGAATCTCCAGGCCCCTAGGTCAGACTCCAACCATTTTCCAAGCAGAAATATATGCAATAGACATATGTGCCCGGAAAGGCCTACGGGGTGCAACAATATACATAATGTCGGATAGCCACGCAGCTCTAAAAGCTCTAGCGTCCTACAATATCAACTCAAAACTAGTCTGGGAATGCCTACAATCTCTCAACCAACTAGCGGCGGCCAACAAGGTCACCTTGATGTGGGTGCCCGGGCATGAGGGAGTGGAAGGCAACGAAATAGCTGACTCGCTTGCTAAAGAGGGTGCACAGGCACCATTTTATGGACCTGAACCGTTCTGTGGCATAACCAGAGGACACCTCAAAGAGGAACTCAACATATGGGGAAAAAGGCAAAAAGAGGCCTCTTGGAGAAATACTCCAGGACAAAGACAGGCGAAGAAATTTATTTCGTGCACGCCTAAATTCACTAAAAAGCTCCTGGAGCTACAAAAACACGAACTGAAAATTGTCACCGACTGCCTTACGGGACACGGCCCTTGGAGATATCATCTCAAAAAAATGGGAAAGACCGAAGACGAAAAGTGCAGATTCTGCAATGATGCAAACGAAACTGCGGAACACATACTGTGTGAATGTAAAGCACTAACCGGCCAACGGCTAACTCATCTTGAGGGAGTACTCTTAACACCTGAAGATATAAGCAAATTAGCCCCCCGAAAAATTTACAAATACGCGAAAATACAAAACGGCTTGCATGACCCTATCTTACTTTTTTATTATCTTCCCAAATATACCAACTTCCTGTTAAACCGGAAGTACTATATTTCCGGATTTTGAGCTACATCCGGTTTAACCGGAAAATGGTATTTTTGTGAAGATAATAAAAAATGTAAGACACGAACATGTAAGCCGTTTTGCTCTATGGCGTATCGTTAGAAAGCTAGACGCTGTCAAAGATCAAAAATGTAATTTTTCAGAAGTCGATATCTCGGAAACTATTAGGTTTAGATTTATAATGCACTTAATAAAAAATAATTGTAAATTTATGCAAAATATTCTAAGATATAGGTGTCCCATTAAAAAAAATGTAACTTTGTGACACCCTACTTTTTGGGCGTACCCTGTACTTATAATTCAAAATATTTTTATAATGTGGCAGATATCCAACCATACCTTAATGCAAAAGCTTATTATCGACAAATCTTATATTCAAGGCGTAAAATTACTCCGCGCAATTGTTGACTCACCCGGTACCTCATCCTGCAGAACAAATGAATAGTTTTCAGCAAAATCAGATGTGATAAGTACCTCGCCAAGTTTTAAATTTGTTTTCGTTTCGTTAAAAAATTCTTCTTGCATACTAGAAATAAATGAGTGCGTTGTTCATTTTAATAAATCTTGTGAAATTCTTCAACAAAATCTTCTACAGGTTTAATAATGGTCTCCATATTACACCTATCTAGTGAAACCCATTTTTTGTAAGTGATATTATCAATGAAGAACTCCTTAAACTGTTCGATCAAAATTTTCTTTAAATTATTAATTCCTGGGTACATTGAACAACTATCAAAAAAACAATTTAAGTACGTTTGGTGGATTGCAAATTATTTTTGATAAACATGCCTGGTAATCAGGAAAAGCAGCTTTGTTATCGTCATCGACGACAAATTTGTTTATTTGGGAGCCACTTATCATCAGTTTAACATTTTTATGCACAGTACAAACACAGAGTGTGTGGCACTTTTTCCTGCAAAAATTCAGTTTTTTTGGTTTTAGTTCGTAAAATTTAGTGAAACCGATTTTAACGTTGGGGTATTCACTCTTAAACTGAGCGTAAATTATTTCTTTTAAATTGGTCAAAAGCAATTTTTTTTGTGCATATTCTTTGCTGCCTTCTTTTTTGATAACTATAAAATCTTTTTTTCCTGGCATCATCCTGCTGATATCATCACGTACTTATTAAGTAAAATTCCGTTACAAGTGTAAGTTTCATTTGACACCGTTTTTCCCGGTTTAGGATTTGGCATGGAAAGAATACAGTCTTCCTTGACCATTTTTTTTACAGCTCTAGTCATGTACTGGGAGACCCCAAACTCTTTCTCAATTTTTGACCTACTCCAACTTAACGGCAGGCATGACAACAAAAGCATTTTCTTACTCCTTTTTGTTGTATGACAAAATTTTTCTTTATGCTGCTTTATTATTTCACAATTATGTTGATTACAACCTAAATCTTCGGGTGGGTCGTCTCCTGGTCCTGGTAAACATGTTTCTTCTGCTAATCTTTTTTCTATGACTGCTTTGCTTTCTGACTAGTTAGGTAGTCTTTTTCTTTTAAAAGGCGATTCTCCCGAAAGCTCCCTGCTCCAGGGACTGGTTCACAACGTCAAGCGAGTCATCCGGTTCAGCCTTAAAACTGAAAGACTCGATGTCAGTGGATGGCCTGAAAAAAATGTGTAATTTATTACCTACACAAATTATTGGTTGAATCAGACCTTTAAGCCCCCCTAACCCGCCACTGGCTTAACCAAAATTTAATGGGTTAATCCCATGCTAACAAAGAGCCGTTGCACCAAATTTGGTTAACTGAACTAACCTAACCCGCCAGTGGCTTAACCAAAATTTAATGGGTTAATCCCATGCTGACAAGGAACCATTGCACAAAATTTGGTTAAAATCGGTCGAGGCATAATTCTGAGTTATCGTGTATACAGCGACAGACAGACAGACAACTTTTTTTCCTCGTTTTTTGGGGTCTGAATAACTAATTTTTGGTAAAATTAAGAAAAGTCAGTCGATCACCCACTGGGTCTTATCGGCATTAGGGATTAGCATTTATAATGAGTTTGTAGGATAGTTAGACGAATAGTATACTATATATACATGTTTTTCCACCTCTTCAACAAATGTTATATTAATTTCCTGGTCACTTATTTCGGCAATATCCACAATTGCGTGAAACTATGCAACTAACTGTTTCGCGACCGGCAAGAACGATCGCATGAAACCAATTGGGAACAAATTTGAAATCGTGTGCGGATATCTACTTCCGTATACGGGTAACGTCACCAACTAGTTTGCGTGTTCAACCGGTTTGCAACTCCGATTGCAAACTCGTCGCTCCATGTGCGGATGGCTTAAGTTGAAACTGTTTTAGTTTGATTCAAAAGCAACGTAGGGTGATATCGGATAGCGAGAAAACAGTTTGCACACAGAGTACATTAGACGCATTCGGATGTCGTGGCGTGGTATCACATAAGAACGGTGTGTCCGCGCCTTAAGTCTAGAAACGATGGAGTCGACACATGCATCGTCGCTTGTATGGAGGGCTTTAAGGTCATATATGTATTAGTACTATATGGCTATTACCCTGAAAATCTTGAAGCAACAACAGAGATAGCAGATCCAGGGTCATTTCGACTTGTGCGCATGCGCCGTCAGGGTAATGCCAAATATGCTTTTATTTCTTTAGAATAGGGCAGAAGAGTGAGTCTTAGAAAATTAGAGCAATGATAGAATTACCAAAAATCTTGCTAAAGAATTGCAAAATAAGCATTAAGTCCGTACTTCCAAGTGTTTTCAAATTATTTGTTTCCATTTCTAAACTAAAACGCGTCAAATAACAATTTCATATGACTAGAGGGTGACAACGTGACAACGTCTCATTTTTGCTCGACATAACCTCGAAATCTTTAGCAAATGTTTAATTTGGTTGACAGCTCGCTTCAGCGAGTAGATTTGTTATTATTAACGGCTTTTGTGTACTGTTTATCTTTACTTTTCTGCAAATTTTGATTGTGTGTGTGAACTGTGACCATTTTGTGACGATGCCGAGGCAAAACGGAATATTTTACATTATTTTAAACAGGCGTAGAAGCTTGAACAAAGATTTATCGTTCTACAGGTATGTACCCAGATCGAATGTTTCTTTCTATTAACTTACTTACGTTGATTTCGTGAGGGAACAATAACTAGGTAGTCCATTTCCTAAAGATTATAATTTCTTTTGCTGCTGTTGATATAATTAGGTACCTAGGTACCTATTTTTACCGAAAATTGCATGTACTCCAAAAAATCCTATTAAAACCTATTATTTTACCTGTTGAACTCTAAAAATGAATGTAAAATATCTAATAAAAGTTTTATTGATCTATTTACCTGCGTTTTTTTTCTTTTTTCAGTCGAAATACTATACAAAATCCTAAACAAATCAAGAACTTTAATGTTTGTTTACAAATTTCTGTCCAGTTGTCAAAGTCAAATGTGATAACCTCATTTTTTTCCTGTTAAAACAAACGTCATCTCGCGCATGCGCACTGCGCGAAATGACCCTGGCGGAACAAGGAACCTCGGCTTCACTTCGTTTACATTGGTTAAATGGGCAAGGCGCCATATAGTACTAATACATATATGTTTAAGGTATGGTTTCGCTGGCGCAATCGACTGCCGCGGCTGGCGATTGCGACGGACTGCTCTTGACTGGTTTAATGGAATTTATATGTGTACGGGTTCGCTGAAGCAACTCTGCGACGGAGCGCTTGCGGCCCGCCGCCGCAACTGCGATCCGACTGCTCTCATCGCAGAACAGTCAAGTCGCGATCGCCTGTCAGAATGCCACCGTTTTCGGCAATTGATGACGAGTGTTTGATAGAGGAGGTGCAAAAGTACACCCCTTTATACAACTATGGGAGAACAAAAATTACAAAAATGTTGTAATGAAAGAAAATACATGGAAAAAAGTGGCAGCAAGTGTAGGGAAGAACGGTAAAGTGTACAAAACCATTCTGTTTATTTTTCAGCATATACATTACAAAGCTTATAATTATACCATTTTCAAATCCAAGATGCATACGACGGAAACATTGATCAGTAGGTAATGACAACCGTAACTCTATTTCGAGTGGTCAATCGGCAATAAAACTAAAAGGCCCTGGCGACAGGGTTGTATTCAATTTACCGGTGATTTTCGCATTATTGCATTGTATCGTTTGGTGTTATTGTTTGTTATTGATATCTTGATATAAATATTTGTGTCTTTGACCGTTGTATTTGAATGTATACAGGGTGTTTCGGAAGTACGGTACGTAACTTAGGGTGGTGATTCCTTATGATATTCAAAGAGAAAAAGTTCATATGAACATGTGTCCGGAGTTGCCCCGTTTTTGATGTACAGGTTGTTAAAGATTTTTAAAAAAATCGTTTTTTTATTATTTTTTTAAATATCCTTTTCTCGATTTTATTGAAATTTGGTACCGTCATTCATAATAATAAGGGGCTTAATTAGCCCTAACTAGATTAAATTTATTAAGTCCAGTGGCGTCCGTCTTCTTCCTCCAACAACAGCATGCAACTAATGTTATCGGCGTTCAATATAAACCATACATAAGCGCTTTCACTACGAAATATGAATATGAACTGAGGCGCGCTGCTCCAGCCGCGCCAGCCAAACCACCCTGTGGCGACGGCCGATTGCTTCGCTCGATCGCGAACGCCAGCCGCGGCCGCTGACTGCTCCAGCGAAACCATACCTTTAGGAAGGAGACCGATCGCAATACGATTCCGGTCCCACTTTTGCATTGCTTCAAAAACTGCCGCCAGGATCGCATTGTTCCATTACCGCTGCCATGGCTTTCATGGGTTCTTATGGGAGAATTAACTGTTTTATCGAAATTAGTTAATTTAAACAGTCTACAGACCGAGATATGTGTGAGAAGCGGGTGCGGGATACTCCCTAGATACATAATTCTAGCATGTAAAAGGGTGTATTGCATTCTAAGACACTGTATTATTATTACTAGGAGGATTCATTTTTTCAAATACTGGCGGTCTTTACTCTTTATAGACATTCAAACAACTTTTTATTTGGAAAGGAAATAATTACACAATCTGCACGTTACTATATACATTTTTTATTTAAATTCAAACTAAAAATAAATTAACATATGTTCATCATAGGTAGTACGTACACCTTTTCACAGACTTGAAAAGAAGAAGATTCTTAACTTATTTATTTTTCAACTAACTTCACAAAAGATTATAAATGGGGATTTTAAAATTAAATTGAAAAGAAACGAAATAAAAATTATAGTATACTAACAACCAAAAAATTAAATTAAAAATTTTTTTTTAACAATAAAATAATTAATATATTAATAAGTTTCTAAAACTTTTTTAAAAAAGTATAACAAAAATAGAAATATCTTATATTTTCATTACTTAAGTGTTTTTTTAATAAATATTTAAACCTTTTTTATAGGTATTGATTGTATTTTTAATTGTTTTTGGAATAATAATTAGAAACTTTTATTATTCTATCATATAGGTATATACAATTAATAGGTAGATATCTATAATTGATGGTTTTCCAAAATTGAAGGTAGGTAATATGTAGTTATAGGCGCGGGGGGTCTTGAATGCATTTTATGGTTTTATTTTTTAATTTTTTAAAGGATTAATATTCGACGAACTGGCAAACTAATATTAACCCCAATAGCATCAAATATTTATTAAATATTTTTAAAAAATATTGTTTAATTATTTGCAGCGACAGATTGTTAAATATTCCATAAATATTTTTTGTATATATTAGTCAAATATTAGCATAAAATATTTTTTAAATATTATTTTCAAATAATATTTAAATATTAGTTTAACATATTTCATAAATATTAGTTTAAAATATGTTTTAAATATTAGCTTAAATATGTTTTAAATATTATTTTAAAATATTATCTATTTAAATATTTCAAATATTAATAAAATATTTTTAAAAAACATTATTTAAATATTTGTAGCGACAGATTATTAAATATTCCATAAATATTTGATTGTATATGTTAGTTAAACATTAGTATAAAATATTTTTTAAATATTATCATAAAATAGTATTTAAATATTAGTTTAACATATTCCATAAATATTAGTTTAAAATATTTTTGTATATATTACCTACTTAAATATTAGTTTAAATATTTTTTAAATATTATTTTAAAATAGTATGTAAATATTAGCCTCAAATATTTTTTAAATATACATATTACCTTACCAAATGCTATATGAATAATGCCTTTTACACGCGGGGAAGAAACTGATAAAAATACCAATAGAAAAATTTTATTTACTTTTATTTTATTCAAAAGTTACAAACTACTAATATTTGTAGAAAAAGTAAAAAATAAAACATAAGGTCAACATTATATGAATTCAACACACTCCAAGAGCTCATGATAATGGAGTTAAAGTTTAAGTGTAAAAATTTACGTGCAATAAAAAACATATTTTTCTGATAAAACTTATGCGATGAAAATATACAGGGTGTTTCAAAAAACACGTGACATCGCTCGTGCGCTGATTCCTTACCCAAAATTTTTCCTATGAACATGGGCCACAGATGCTTTGTTTGAAAGATACAGGGTGTTAAAATTTTTCGGTTTTTTCAGAATATTTCCGAAACGGCTTTAGTAATTTCAGTGAAATTTGGGTTGTGAAAAATACTTAAAATAGCACATATTTTAGCAATAAAAACGTGTGAACAGGTTTACCGGGGGCGTGTGCGTGAACAGGCGCTCTATAATTTTTAACAAAAAATTGGTACGCCAGTGGCATTTCGATAGCACAATTTGTTAGAAATGTAACTGGAATTTTTATTAGGTAGCGTAACACGATTTTAGTTAAAGGCTTGTAATGAACTTGTTGGTGGCCCTTTGTAACATTTACTGTAATATTATTTAGGTAGATATCTTTTTATAGTAATAAATAACTTATGCAAAAATCGTGTTACGCTGCCTACATACATACGTTATGTTACCTTGTAAAATTGCATTTACCTCCTAAACGCAGCCGCCCTAAAAAAAATATTAAGATATGTTTTTTGTTAGTCATTTACATTTCTAACAAAAGTGCTATTGAAATATGAAAGTCAGTGGCGTACCAATTTTTTGTAAAAAATTATTAGAGCGCCTGCTCGCACGCATGTCCCTGGTAAACCTGCTCACACATTTGTATTGCTAAAATATGTGCTATTTTAGAATTTAGGTACTTTTCACAACCCAAATTTCACTCAAATTTAAGTGTTTCGGAAATATTTTGAAAAAAACGAAAAAATTTCAAAATTTTAACACCCTGTATCTTTCAAACAACGCATCTGCGGACCCATATTGATAGGATATTTGTCTTATTTTTGGGGCAGGAATTACCACACGAGCGATGCTAGATGTTTTTTGAAATACCCTGTACGATTATAATGATAACATTTCTAATCGAATGAGATATCTTATATTTAAAAATCAATTTTAGAACCAAAGTTATTTTTAAGGTAAGAAATATATATCTTAAAATATAATAGTTTATATGTATATCTTAAAATTCTGCTGCCTCTAGCACATCCATTTCACTGAAACTAAAACACATTTTTTTAGTAAAGTAATTTCATGTTTAATATTGAAGATAAAGGCGTAGGTATGGGATTTCAACAAACGAAGGCTATTTGTCCTAGAAACAAAAGATGTCATAAAAGAAAATGTGTTTTTTAAGGCACCCCCTATTATTAGTCTGTTTCCGTTTAGCCTAGCGGGAACATCGGATATTATTAAAATACTATTCTTAAACTTCAAATCAGGTTAAAATTCCCATTAGATCTCTCAAAATAAAAAAACAAAGATTTTATGGCCCCCTCTATTTAATACAAAAAATAAAAGATAAACATAAAAATTATATGTCTAAATCTGATATACTTAAGTGCTATATATTTTTGAAAAGCCAAAAAAATATAAGTTAAATTAAATTACCTTGCACAAAAACTATAAATATTTAAACAACGTTTACGTTTGTCCGAAAAAAACAAAAATATTTAAAAAAGCTACCACTGGCTACATAATAATCCGTTTTTCCATTCTCGATAGGTTACACAACAACTGAGATATGAGGGGTGCCCGTATCTCGAAAACGAAGAGGACTAGGAGAATTCTGTTTATGGCATCATTTGTTTCTAGAAAAAGTAGCATAGTTTGTCGAAACCCTATCTTACACTACCTATTGTTTGCATTTATTTATTTATTTTAGATTTATTTCTTTCCCAAAAAGCCCTGGTCAAACTCATTGAGTCAAGAAAGTTTTGTTTTCAAAGTTAATTTATATTTAGAACTTCTTTTAAAATTATAAAAAATAATTACCAACAAAATATTTTAAATTTTTAACACAAGAAAGACACTTACCTTTGTGACGAGTTGCTCTTGCCAGTTAATCGTGACTTTGCAGTGGCTACGAACAAGAAAATAGATTTTTTCATAGAATCATCAGACACAGGATGCCTTTTTCTAATCTCAGCTAAAATAAATTATTTAAATCTTTAATTTTCATTGAATAATAAGAAAGACCCTAATATTAAGTAGGTACTTATCCTATCTTTTCCTAACAAACATTACTCTTAAATTTCTTTCCCTATTTATTTTCTTTATCTTAGTTATGGGGTTGACAAAAAATGTGTATGTATGGTTTATCAGTATTAATATTTTGCTAGAGTAAAATGTAACTTAATTTTACCTATCCAACAACATGTTAATAAAATAAAAAATTAACGAAGTAGTCCATTTCATGTCAAAGCCAAAACTGCATTAAAAAGTAAGGCAGTGAAAAAGTCAAAAGGTAAAAGTAAAATGAGGTAAGAAAATTCATAATAATTGTAGTTGTTCTATTACTATGTAGGTTATTAGTATTCTACCAAAAATTAAAACTTGACTAATATACTTACCAAAAACAACTTGATATATTTTCATGTTGCAAAACGGAACTTTTTTCTTTTTCCCTTGTCCACCGTAGAGTAGAGCTAATTCCTTGGAGAAAAGCTTTTGCATTGCCATGTACACACTTTTATGTGAAGTATTCCCTCCTGCTAGGTATAGAAAATTTTCCTGAAATTCCGTATTAGGTTTAGCAAAAATCATTCAATAAGCATTGTTTGCAATTTGACATTCTTGTTATTGCTATTTAATTTAAGACGTAACTTATTTATTTGCTTTTTTTTATTGTTTACAATATAAAGAATTACGTTGCTTATCCATTAACAATATCCTTTAACTAATAACAAAAATATATAGATATACATTCATTAGGTACTTACTGATATAGATAACGATTTAGTAATAACGATCCAAGATCATAACTTGTAAAATTATTAGATGTCGATAATAATGGCGGAACCGTGGCGTGGGCTTTAAAAACAATGACAAAATCACAATAAAATACTTCAATTTCCACTAATACTATTATTGTACGATAAGTAATGAGTAGGTACGTTACAACAGCATTCACAGACGACAAGAATCAATAAAACGCGGCAACAAAGTGTAATAAATAGTAAAAATGCCGGAATCTCACGATACTACCACCTCAACTTGACAAAACACACATCAAAATGGCTTCCCAATCGCCACACCATCCGCTGCAGTGTTCTTTTGGCAGTAATTTAGCGTACTGGCGGCGGCGCGCGGCGGTCTATTTGCGACAATCGTAGCTTATTGGTTCAAAATCAAGGATTAGTGAGTATGATGAGAGACGCAAAAAGTTGAAAAGTTTCAAATTGTGTTTGGCGAATTCCATTGGTAATATCAGTGCGGCACGAGTGCAAAATTCGTAAACCATTGGACAGTTCAGTGCAAGTATTTGTAAACCATTGGGAAACCCATATCTACTAAATGTTACAATATAAATATTACTTTTCAAACATATGCAAAATATTTATAAAATATTTATCAAAAAATATTTTTAACCAAATATTTAATAAGTATTTAGTATAAGTTACAATATAAATATGAATTTTCAAACATATACAAAATATTTATAAAATATTTCATAAAAAATATCGCAAATCAAATATTTAATAAATATCTACTAAATGTTACAATACAAATATTACTTTTCAAACATTTATAAAATATTTATCAAAAAATATTGTTAACAAAATCATTAATAAATATTTACTATAAGTTACAATATAAATATGAACTTTCAAACATATACAATATATGTATCAAATATTTCATAAGAAATATCGTAAACCAAATATTTAATAAATATCTACTAAATGTTACAATATAAATATTACTTTTCAATCATACTCAAAATATTTATAAAATATATGTAACTAAAAATATTGTAAACCAAATGTTTAATAAATATCTACTAAGTGTTACAATACAAATATTACTTTTCAAATATTAATAAAATATTTATCAAAAAATATTGTTAACCAAATATTTAATAAATATTTACTATAATTAAGTTACAATATAAATATGAATTTTCAAACCTATACAATATATGTATAAAATATTTCATAAGAAATATCGTAAACCAAATATTTAATAAATATCTTCTAAATGTTACAATATAAATATTACTTTTCAACCATATACAAAATGTTTATAAAATATTTAAAAAAAAAATATTCTTAACCAAATATTTAATAAATGTTTCCTATAAGTTACAATATAAATATACATTTTCAAACCTATACAAGATATTTATAAAATATTTAATAAAAAATATCGTAAACCAATTATTAAATAAATATCTACTAAATGTTACAATATAAATATTACTTTTCAAACATACACAAAATATTTATGAAATATGTAATGAAAAAGATTGTAAACAAAATATTTAATAAATATTTACTATATGTTACAAAACAAATATTACTTTTCAAACATATAAAAAATATTTATATATTATTTTATAAAAAATATTGTAAACCAAATATTTAATAAATATTTCTTTTAGATAACAAATATTTAAAAAACATATAATATTTCTTTAACATTAAAAAAATATTTAATGAATATTTGATGCTATTGGGGAAATATTAAAATTACCTACCTACCTATACCTAGATATTGTAAAGTAAATATTTCTTAAAAGTTTTAAGGGGACGTAAGTAGGTACTTACCTATTATAATATCTTTTTTTGTGTAAAATACCAATTAAAGGAGAAATATTATTTCTTAAATTATTAATACCTTTTTAAAGTTAGTTTAACAGTTCGTAACAATGAATAAATTTTAATTAAATTTTGATTAACCTTATCAAAAATTTGGTTAATAGAAATACGTCCATTGTCGGATAATCTATCTAAGATCTATGATGACAAAATCAAGGATAGACGACACAGACAGACGAGTAACGAAAGACCACTATTAATAAACAATATTGTGAACCTTTTGTGGTTTTTGCTTACCTTAGGGGCTTGAAAGAGACTAGGATTTTTCTCACCACGATTTTTCCTGCGCTTTCTCTCAGACGAATATCCAGTTTTACACCCCGGCACGAAGCAAACGCTACTTGTAAAACATTGTACGCCACTCATTGTTTATATTAATAACGCAAAACAATGATTCCAAAACTTATTTTTCAAGATATTCGAAAAAAATACCGCACTCGCCTATCAAAACCTGCAAAAAATAGCCGGGAAGCGTGCAGTGGCGCCCTCGACGGCCAACCAGCGAAGTAACAAAAAACAGGGACGTAAATTTAAAATTCGGCCATATTCGATCGGCCTCCTTCCTAAAGCCCTCCATAGTCGCTTGATTCCAGTGTGTATGGGCGGCTTTAAATCGTAACAGAGACGTTAGAAATGTTGTGCGCACACTGACGCAAATTATTTGGCGAGACGACCAAATTTTCGCGCCGTGAAATTAATAACAACGACGCGAAGATTTCGCTTTTAGCGACACCGAGAGTTCCGCGAATAGTTGTTCGTCTCGCGATGTGTTTTCTGCGGTTTTCGAATATGGCATCAACAGAAAAAGTTATAAAGTTAGTTAAGAACTCCTATTTTGTTAGATCTAAGCCACGAGGACTCGAGGACTACAAAGACATAAAGAAAAAAAGATAAGACATGAGATAGGCCAGTAAATAAATAACTAATTTGAAATGTGATAAACACATTTTATCTATGATTTGCCGCATCCTCTAAGGCAGTCGACAATAAAATTGTCTCTTCTTCAGAATCTAAAAAATCCATGTTTTCAGTGTTTTCACAAATAATAGGACACGGAATAAAATGAAAAATAGTTTGTGGCGAAAATGTCGCTTCGCCGTCTCCCCAAATAGATTAGCGTTAAGTGTGCGCAGACCTTTAGACCGCAGACGTCACTAATGTCACTCGTTGGCGCTAGAGGCTACTGTCACTAGAACCTGACCTAACCATATTGTTCTGTGGTTACTGCTGTCAATTTATAGTAAACAAACGCAATCCAAAAGTTTTTTCTGTTTAAATTCCTTAATAAATGAGTTACACGAAGTACAATCGCTATCGTTGGTGTGTGGTTCCGACTTGCAAAAGTACACGTATTAAAACTCCAGAAAAGTTGTTTATTAAAGTTCCTGATGAGATTTCAATGAGAAACATTTGGCTCAAACTTGCAAGTAGAGACCCAGAATTATTATCTAAAAGAAGTGTACTGCATTTTTGTGAAGATCACTTTGATGTAAGCACTAATTTTACTAATTTATCTTATATCACGTAATTATTGCGATTAAGAAAATGGCAAGGATGGCAAGTGTTCCTAGAGATTATGGTAAAGTGTGTAAATAATATTGCAAAATAGTTGCAAATCAATGAAAACGTAAGTGTTCTTTATGTTTTAGTTAGAAAATGATATGGAGAATTATATTGAATATAAAATAATGGGTTCAGTCAAAAGAATCCGAATGAAACCAAATTGCAAACCATCCAAATTCGAACATGAAACTTATAGGCCAAATAATTTGACGCCTGCCCTTATTAAAAGCCAAAAGATCTCTTTAATCCAGGAGATTGAACGTACCGTAGAAGATAAGCACAGTGCTGGAATGTCATTATCAACATCCTGTGAATCAGGTAATTATGTACCTATTTACTACATCAGACATTCTGCATAAGAATCTATGATAGCTACTACCAGAGACTATCTATATTGTCTGTGCTATTGCTATACTTGCCTTTCACTACATGTGACGTATAAGTACACTAAAAATCTCATTTTTTAAAACTTGAATGTTAAATTAATCTTGTATTTTAATTAATAAAAATTAACATGTTTAGGTTTCTTCCATTAAGTATTTCACGAATAATTTCTCATAGTGGAAAATATGCTCTTGTAGGAGTTGTTGATAAAAACCCATTCATGTCTTCAAAAACTCCAAATTCTCATGACATTTTGGAAAGGAAAATACTAGATGAACAACCAGATTATCAAATATCTTACGCAATGGAGCTTTCAAGTGAACAGTTTGCTGATTCAGGCCCAGACATACCCAACTTAATTGATTTAAAGAATATAAAGCAAGAAACTGTAGATGAAAGCCTTAGTAGCATCCTTTCCAATAGTATGGGTACCCCAACTGTCATCAAGGAAGAGTGTATGGACATCAAGATGGACATGTAAGTCTTACTTTTTTCTGTATGATTTTTTAGGTACCTTGCCCTTTTTAAGCTTTAACTCGAACTTCAACACTGCCACCTCATTGTCTTTATTTCATAAATTTGGTATGATGTCAGTTTCTTTATTTATTTTCTTAATTTATTTATTACATATAGAGTAGATGCACCCTTTATAGGAGTGCTTTCGCTATCGAGTTCGCTGCGATAAGATTTAAGTATAAATAAACAATTTATAAACTGTGATAACAGACAGGTATAAATAAAAAACCAAATCATAAACACTTATAGTCCGGGCGCCGGCGCTAAAAAAATTGTGCCAGTGCAATGAATAAACACTTAATTGATCCAATTTAACAAGTTGGAATGTTTCCTAATCAGCCCGTACAGAATCAAACCCTGACCTCTGTAGGGTCAGACCCCAACACAGCTAGTGATCAAAAACAAACCTGCTATTCACCACAAGCCGGTTTTCGTGGCTTTCCTAGAGTCCAACCAACAATGGATCCATCCCTAGATCACTTCCTAAACCAAGGTAGATTCCAGCAAACGTAGTGATGGGCAAATACCCGGTAAATATATTTTGGGTAAATACCTGGGTAAATACCCGGGTAAATACCCGGGTATTTACCCAGATATTTACCCGGACCCTTAATGGATATATAAATAGATTTAAGGTTTTTTATATATTTTATTGGAAATGTAAATTAGTAAATTCCTTTAAGTCGTATTTAAAATCAAATAAAACAACACATCAATAAAAAATAATAAAAACATAACATTAACATTACTAGGAAGCTTATATGAGTTAAACAAAATAAAAGAAAAACAGTGAAATTTTTGACTATAAAAATTTTTCTCGTAAATTTTAAGTGTGAAGATAAGATTTTTTTATAATTAAAGTATTTTTTCCTTCTGTCGATATTGTGACTTGTGACTGTCTAAGCTTTTTTAATGCATTTCCTAAAAATAACACAACAAACACACACAATAAAAATTATACAGTCTACAGTATACAGATAGTAAAATAATATTATTTTATATTATTTATTTAAACTCCGTTAATTAAAAATAAAAAAAAAATTGTAAGTTACAAATATAAATAAATTGTTTAAATTATTTTTTAAATCTCTTATTATCTACAAATATAAACAGTTTTGTTATCGCCTCGGTAATCGCTAGGTATTTAGTTTTTTATCAAAACTATTACTTATCGCATTAAAAAAATGTTATGTAAAAAAAATATTATGAGAGGCCTTTTACTTACGTTTTCTTTAGCGCTCATCGTGTCCATAAAATATTTTAATAAAACGTTTTTTTTAGTGGCATATTTCTGGTATCGTGTTCTTCTTGACTGGTACTGGAAATGGTGCTGGCGCTTGAAAAGCTTGCCATTTCCGTATCTCCTAATTGTAAGTTAAAATTAGTAGTATTGGCAGTTCTTGCAAGAGCGCCCACAGGACTAGCAGGGCTTGTACTCCATGTTCTGAGTACATTTTGGTTTGTATTTGCAGCGTCAGTATCTATGGTGTTTTTTAATTCCTTTGAGCACTTAATGCAATTCCTAATATGCTGAGTCATTTTATTTAGGTATATTTGGAAATTGGTATGTACTGCTTTTGACAAAATTTGCAGGTAACCGATTTGGATTTGTCTTTATTAATTATCCACATTTTCCACACATTACTCTTCTTACGCGGCATATTTAATATATTTTTTCTGGTATTTTATTTTATCAAAAAGCACAACGGTAATAACTTGAATCCAAACTAAAAAAACTGTCGCCACACTACCTTACAAAAAGAATAAAAATGTGAATAGTCTCAAGCTGGCAAACAAGAAAAAACCTGTAGCAGCCAGCCGCACCAATAATGCGCAACGCGCCCCTGGGGATTCTCCGTCGCTTCCAGTGTTGCCACCTTTAAAATTTTATACATCATGATGGGATTTTTTTCATCAATAGCTGTTTATTATGTTTTTTATGAAGTCCTTATGTTATTTTAAGGAAAAAACCCAATCTTCCCACGGGTTAATATCTTTCGGGTAAATACCCGGTATTTACCGGGTATTTATGAATTTACCCATCGGGTAAATACCCACGGCCCATCACTAAGCAAACGCCCACTGTAGGCATTAATCAAAACGCAAGTACTCCAGCAGACCTGATTAACCACGTCGATCTTCCTATGGACAGCAATGTCTTATGTAGTTCCTCTGAAGACAAAAACCCCAATAATAAACATCAATGGCAATCAATAAAAAAACGGCAAAAGATCTCATACATCTGTCAATCCAACCCAAAATCCCAACGCAGACAAGCCACATACGGAAAACAGATTCGCGCCACTAGACACCAACCTAGCAAATGATATAGACAACATTCAAACTGATGCTAAAACAAACCAGAAAAAATCTGACGTAACACCAAAGCCTCCCCCAATATTCATCTATGGCGTGAAAGATTTCAAAGCCATGACCCAAAGCTTAGCCGAAATTACCGAAAACAAGACATACTATACCAAAGCATTAACCAATGAAACTGTCAAGATTCACTCACACTCTATAGAGACCTATAGAAAACTAGTTAGACATTTAAGAAAAGAAAACATAATCCATCATACATATCAGGCAAAGGAAGAGCGTGCTTACAGAGTCGTCATCCGAAACCTACATCATTCTGTACCTACAGAAGAAATTAAAGCTGAACTAAAAACGGCTGGACATCACGCACGCAATATAACGAACATAAAACACTGAATGACAAAAGAACCTCTCTCTATGTTCTTTGTTGACCTTGAGCCTCAGCCAAATAATAAAAGTATTTTCCAGTTGGAGTTCTTATATAACACGAAAATCTCCGTGGAACCCCCAAGGAAAAAACGCGAAATAGTACAATGCATAAGATGCCAAGAATACGGTCACTCTAAGACATACTGCTACAGACCATTTAACTGTGTTAAATGTGGAGATCAACACGATACAAAAACATGCCAAAAACCTAGAAATACCCCCGCTAGATGTGCCTTGTGCAATGGCGACCACCCTGCAAACTACAGAGGATAATAATAATAATAATAATAATAATAATAATAATCTTTATTTCTAATTATGTACAAGAATACATACATACACTCATACACAAAAAGCAAATGGCGTCAATAAAAATATACTTACTTGGCTAATCTTACAAAAGTCTACATTCTACAACCTATACCTATAACTTTTATTACCTCAAATAATCGTGTATAGAATAAGGTTCCATTTCAACTAACATTCTTTTCACAGTGATTTTAAAAGATTTTAATGTGTTTATACATTTTATATGTCCTGGTAAGTTATTAAAGAATTTTAAACACATATATCGTGGATTTTTCTCGGTTAGGGTTAGTCTGTGAATAGGGTAGTTTACATTTAAAGTCCTTGTGTTATATATATGAAATGTTTCTAGCTGAAAGAGATTTCTATTTTTGAAGAAAAAGATCAAACATTCGTAAATATAAACACCATACACAGTTAAGAGTCCACACTGTGATATTTTTGTTTGTACCGGGGATTTTAATATTAATTTCTTAAGTCAATGTACTGCTGAATATAGATTTTTCCGTGATGTTGTCAACACGTTTAATTTGTATCAGGTTATCAACAGCCCTACTAGAATCACGCCCAATGGTGAATCTCTTATCGATCTAATTTTGGTAAACAGGAACGACTTAGTTTTAGATAGTGGTGTCTTGCCCTGTGATATTATAAAGACTGATCATGAAGTAGTTTACTGTAAATTAAAATGTGAAAGCCCTTCGTTGCAGGAAACTATAGTAATTAGTAGAAGCCTAAAAATGGCACATTCTGCGCAGTTTCAAGATGATTTGCAGGGTACTGACTGGCATGGCCTTTTTATTAGTAATAATGTCAATACTAAAGTAAAATTTTTCAATGACACACTTTTGTCACTTTTCGATTGTCACTGTCCTGCAAAAAAAATAAAATTGAGAAAATCGAAGCCCCCCTGGTTAACTTATAATTTAAAAAAGATGATAGAACTAAAAAATAAAGCATTTTATAAATTTAAATAAAAAAAAACACCAGAAAGCAGAGGCTATTATATTCAATTAAAGAATTATGTATCATCAGCAGTAAAAGCAGAGAAGAGGGCTTATTTTACAATGGAAATTAATAATTGTGCTAGACAAAATCAAAGCAAGACTCTCTGGGATAAAATGTCTAGCTGGAAAGTAGTTAATAAACCTACAAAAGAATTTCCAAATAATTTAAAAGACCCCAACCTAATAAATAACTATTTTTTGAATATTATCCCAACAATAGACATTGAACCAGGGATAATCGATGATTTTCTCAATACAGCTGCTGTTTGGGAACCATTTAAGTTCAGGTTGGTAACCGAGGAAGATCTGTTAAATTGTATTCTTAGTATTAGAAGTGGCGCAGTGGGAAATGACGGTATAACTATTAATATGATAAAAGCTTGTCTTCCATACTGTTTAAAACCATTAATAAATATTGTAAATAGTTCTTTAGAGACAAGCTCTGTACCCGACCTATGGAAGATGGCTCTTATAACGCCCTTGCCTAAAGTGAGTAACCCAGCGAGTCTAAGTGAACTCAGACCTATAAGTATTCTTCCTGCTGCATCAAAAATCCTTGAAAAAATAGTAAAAGGCCAAATTCTGGATTTCTTAATGGATAAAAATGTTATACCTAAGTTTCAATCAGGTTTCAGGCCAAACCATAGTTGCGCCACAGCACTTCTAAAAATTACTAGCGATATTACTCAAGCATTTGATGAGGGTCACTCTTGCCCCGCTGTTTTGATAGATATGACAAAGGCGTTTGATAGTCTAAATATAGAACTGTTGTTGGCCAAGTTGCGACATTATAGAATTGATGCAGATGGTTGGTTCGCTGAGTATCTTCACAATAGACAACAGGCTTGTCAGGCTCACGGAAAATGGTGAGGTGTTGATATCGCAATGGGGGGTTGCCGGTAGTGGAGTTCCGCAGGGATCTATCCTTGGGCCACTTCTCTTTAATATCTTTGCGGCTGATCTTGTGAAACATATTAAAAATACTAAATACCATATGTACGCTGATGATCTACAAATTTATCTGCCCTCACCGGTCATTTGCCTCAATGATACAATTTACTTAATTAATGAGGATCTCGCTAGGATCTCACGTTGGGCTTCGAGTAACTCACTATTCATAAATCCAGTTAAATCACAGGCCATTTTGTATTCTCGGTCTGACATTGATCTCTCTCACTTACACGTTAGAATCGGAGGGGAAATCGTGGAATGGGCCAGTGAGGTAAAAAACCTTGGCTTATATATGGATTCAAAATTGTCCTTCAACACTCATATAAATAACATCTGTCAAAAATCTTATTTCAAACTTAAATCCATTTATGAATATCGGAACACCCTTCCTTGTAAGACGAAAAAAATATTAACTGAAAGCTTGATTCTTTCCATACCAAACTACCTTGATATTGTTTATGGGCCTTTTCTTACAAATTACAATAAGTATAGAATACAAAAGGTACAGAACTCCTGCGTTAGGTATGTACAGGGCTTGTCCAGGAGGGATCATGTCAGTCAACATGTTGTTAGCACTTACCAATGTAATATGGCACAGAGGCGGTATGTTCACCTGAGTAGTCTTATTTATAAAGTTATAAAAACTAATGAGCCTCTTTATTTAACTGAACTGATGGTGGTAAGAAGAGACATCCATCAGGTGAACACACGGTTCAGGGACGCAGTCTCTATACCCCGTCATAGAACGGAATTTTTTAAATCATGCTTTTTATATTTGTCAGCAGTTGTATTCAATTCGTTGCCACGTAACTTCAAATTGTTAAGTATGCCTACGTTTAAATTTAAAATCAAAAAATTTGTTTGTGATAATTTATTGTTTCTCTAGTTTTAAGAGTTGTTGTCTTTTCGACATATTTTTTGTCTGGTGGATATTAAAATACGCTATGCGGTACTCTCCACCTTTGTAATCAAAAATTTTTTTTTTTTGTGCTACAATAAAGATTTTTTATTTTATTTTATTTTATTTTATTTAAAAACAGTTCTGCAGCTTTCGTTATAACCCATTCTTTTTACAATTCTTACTGCTCGTTTTTGAATCACAAACACTTTTTCTATTAGGCTATTGCTACCCCAGAAAATTATGCCGTACTTCATTATTGATTCGAAATTCGCATAATATATTGTTTTTAGACTCTTTTCATTCAGATACCACCCAACAACCCTAACGCCATAGCAAATTGAATTTAACTTTTTTATTAATATGTTTATATGATATGACCAGTTTAAGAATTCATCCAAGTAAATCCCAAGAAACTTAGTTTGTTCGACAATCTCTACCTCGGATTCCCCAAATGATATTATATTTGGCTTATCTACCTGTGACATTTTTGTTCTAAAAAGTAACACATTTGTTTTGTTGCTGTTTAGTATTAATTTATTTTCTGAAAACCAGATGTTAGCTTTGTTAAATAAAGATTTTCCCATAACCATTAATTCTCCCATATTTTTCGCCCCAGTGATAAGATTTGTATCGTCTGCATAACATGTTATGTTTTCATTAAAATCTGCTATGGAGTGCAAGTCGTTAAGAAATATCACAAACAACATTGGCCCTGCAATACTGCCCTGAGCAATTCCTAGTTTATTTTCCATCAAATCGGATGAAGAACTTTGTCCATTCTTTGCTATCTTCACCCTTTGATATCTCCCTGAAAGATAAGACTCAAATAATTTAAGGGCCCTGCCTCTTACACCATATAATTCTAATTTCTGTAATAGTAATTTTGGATCAATGCAGTCATATGCTTTGGATAAGTCCAGGCATATTCCCATAGCCAACTCTCCATTTTCTATGAGATCTATTATGTGTTTTGTGAATTGAAAAATGGCAGTTTGTGTTGATTTGTTGGGCAGATATCCATGTTGTATACTATTAAGTAGGTTGCATTTATTTAAAAAGTCTAAAAGGCGATGACACATTGAAAGTTCAAAAATCTTCGAAAATGATGGCAGAATGCTTATAGGTCTATAATTATCCATGATTTCTGGATCTCCTTTTTTAAATATGGGTTTTATTAAAGATATCTTGAGTTGGTTCGGAAAAATACCTTGTTTGAATGAATTGTTTATGAGATAGCAAAGAATTTCCTTAATTATAGGAATCGCCAGTTTTACAATGCTAGTGGGTATTTCATCTATACCAGAACTGTGTTTATTTTTAATTTTATTAGCCAAGTCGCAAAGTTCAGTGGTAGATATTGGTCTCATAAGCAACGACTGATTGTTTTCCTTAATTTTACAATTTATCGGTTGCACTGGTAAATTTTTAACTAGTTCAGCAACTATTGACACCATGTGCTTATTATACCGATCGGATATCTCTTCAGGTGTGCCTTTAATTCCAATATCATTATTTTTCACGCTACTTCCAGTTATTTCGGTACATATGTTCCACATACATTTCGTCTTATTATCCGCCAATCTTAATCGCTTTTCGTACTTCTCTGATCTTACTGCTCTCAATAGATTATCATATTCCCTTTTGGTCTTTTTGTATTGTTCCTTAAAATTATTATTAAATCTAGATAATGTCAAAAGAACATCTAATTTATTCTTGCACTCTTTAATTTTTGGATTATCAACTGATTTCTTTTTTTGGTTTATATTAATTAATTTTAAGGGAAAATGCTGATAAAAAATGTTTGAAAAGTAATTGAGAAACATATTCCATTGAGTATTTACATTATCATTTTTAGCTTCATATACTTGAAGCCAGTTTTGTTCTTTTAAACACTTGATAAATAACACCTTGTTTTCATCTGATAAAGTCCTTCTGTACTGTAATTTATTTTCAAATGACTTTTCCAAATGAAAGGTTACTTTTTGAGCAGTATGGTCAGAGATGAACGTGTCTAGAACCCTACTATCTATATAGTCATAGTTTAGGAAAATATTATCTATACAAGAGGCTGAGTTATGTGTTATTCTAGTATTTATGAATATTGACTGATACAAGTTAAAATATTGTAACAACGACAGAAAGTTGACTTTATGACTGCTTTCTCTAAGCATTTCTACATTAAAGTCGCCTGCAATTATAATTTTTTTATGTTCGATGATAATACTTGTCAACAACGATTCAAAACTGTCCAAAAAACTGTTTATATCTCCAGATGGTGGTCTATATACACATATTATTATGTTTTGAAACCCATTTAAATCGCATTCTACAGCCGCATACTCAAATTCATTTTTAACTGAGAGCTTGTTAATTTTAGTTCTTATTTGATATTTAATTTTTCTGTGCACATAGACTGCACTACCTCCATGCTGACCAGATTCTCGACAGTAACATGCTCCCAGTTTAAAATTTTTTATTGATAGGTATTTAAGTTCCTCTGCCGACTTCCAGTGCTCTGTAATGCATAAGAAATTGCATTCACTGTTCCCCTTTAAAAGTTCATTAATTCCATCAACTGCGTTACCTAGTGACTGGACGTTTTGGTGAATGATACTTGTAATTTCTCTGTTTGCTGCGTTTGTATGCTTATTTCCTGCTTTTTGGTTTTGTTGCTGTTGTTTATCTATAAAAAATCCTCGCTGTAATTTATGTTAGTTCTGAATCTTGCAAGTCTTCGTTTGTATACTGGGCAATTTGCATCTCTTGCTGAGTGTTGAATGTCTGTGTACTTCATTTTTTGACAATTTGGACAATTAAGGATTGTCGCAGTGCACTCCTTTGCTTCATGCTGCTCTCCACATTTATGACAGCATTCTATTTGTGTGCAGTATTTTGCAGTGTGTTCAAAACCTGAACATTTAAAACAAAAGGCAAGATTTATATGTTCCTGTACATGTAGCGTTACCAAGTCAAAATAAATAGTACCTTTCTTCAAAAACCATTTTGTTATTTTTGCTGGTGCTTGTAGAATCCAATTTTCTTTCTCTGGGTTTCTACATTTCCTTTTTGCCACTATTTTGATTTTATTCTGGATACCAGTTTGAAGTTCTTTAACAATATCCTCATTTAGTCTTTCAAGCTCTTCAACAAACTCACTATCTGAGAAGCCTTTCCCGACGCCCGTTATCATGAACATAGGGTCAGTTGTGTTGTTTTCTTTATATTTTATGTTGTCAATATTATTTATTGCTGTCTTTAGTTTATTTTGTTGTTCCTTGTCATGGCTTTCTATGATTACTGCACCATTTTTTGTTTGTTTTATGTTTTTGAAGCCTTTTCCAATTTCTTTGATATTGATTTGCTGTCTAAGTTTTGTTATGGTTTCTTTCGGGTCATTTATGTTGTCTATTCTAATTATCGTTTCATGTTTTTTTGTGGTTTTCGGTGTCATCCATTTTTCTTTTTGAGAGTTTTGAGATTCGTTTTCGGTACTGTTTTCATTGTTTTTTGTAATACTTGCATATGTCCTTGTGGGGTTTTGCCTGTTTTCTAGGATATCTTCTTGAGCCTTAGGTTTATCATATGTTTGTTGTAATTTGTTCTTTAGTACTATATTCTCTTTTTCTGTTTCTGCTATTCTAAAAACTACAAATGTAAAAAAACTTACAGATTTCTATATGTGCTTGTTTTACATCTTTCTGATCTTTTCTTGGGAGGCAGCGTATATAAAGACCTAATGCAAAAGCGATTTCCGAGACCCACCTCCACCAGCCGACCCCAAAGGAACACTATTAACCAGCAGATACCCCATAACACGACAGCCATCCCTTCCAATCAAAACTTAACCTATTCTCAAGCAGTGCAAAACAACTCCGGGAATCATACTAGTGATCAGTCAACAACACTACTAGGTGAACAACTAACAAAATTCCTTGATGAGTTTAGAAACATGTTCTCGCAGCTAATCAACCAAAACAGCATGATTTTAAATCTGCTTACCTCTGTCATAAACAATCGCAATGGCTCCTAAAATTCTTAGAATTGCTACATGGAATGCAAACGGTCTTTCTAACCATATACAAGAAGTAATCGCGTTCCTAGATATTAATAAAATCGATATACTACTAATCTCAGAGACCCATTTTACAGAGCTTACTATCACCAAAATTCCTCACTATTCAATCTACCATACTACTCACCCTGACGGCACCGCACATGGCGGATCAGCAGTCATCATCAAAAACTCTATAATGCACCATGAACTTGAAAAATATCAAACAAACGCCATCCAAGCTACAACGGTGCAAGTAACTAGTGACAAACGGAAACTTAATGTAACCGCTATGTACAGCCCGCCACGTCACACCATAACAACAGACATGTATAAACAATTCTTTGAAACTCTTGGAAACAGATTCATTGTAGGAGGAGACTGGAACGCCAAGCATACCCACTGGGGGTCGAGAATCACTACCACTAAAGGCCGTAATCTCCTTCGGGCTATGATGGATAACAGCTATAACCATAAATCCAACGGAGAACCTACCTATTGGCCGACAGACCCAAGGAAATTACCAGACCTCCTAGACTTCTTCATAGTTAACGGCATAGCCACACAAAATTGTCCAGTAGAGTCACATTACGACCTAACATCAGATCACACACCTGTAGTTGTAAGCCTGAATTCTACAGTCATAAACACATATACTCATCCTAAACTAACCACAGGAAATACCCAATGGGAACTATTCGAAAGGTATGTTATAGAAAACTTAAACCTCAACTTACGCATAAAAGAACCTAAAGATCTAGACGAAGCCACACAACACTTCACTAGCACAATACAGCAAGCAGCATGGTACGCCACTCCACAACCCGAGCAGGATTCAGCAAAACGTGTCAGTACTCCACTGCATATTCGACAACTTATCGCGGAAAAAAGGCGAGCTAGAGGAGTATGGCAAAGATCACGTAACAACGATGACCTGCACCGATATAGAAGACTATCACGACAGCTGTCCTCAACGCTTAGAGAGGCACAAAACTCAAGGTTCGAAACTTACATGCAGGAATTATCCGTTGATGACCACAGCCTATGGAAAGCAACCAAAAAATTTAAAAGAACCACGCCACCTGTGTCCCCACTACGAACCCACAATGGATGGGCCCGCTCCAACCAAGAAAAAGCTGATACCTTCGCCGATCACCTATCGAACGTATTTGAGCCCCCTGAAGCCAACCCCGGTTTTGCGAATAACGAGATCGAAGTGTTCTTAGACATGCCCTGTCAAATGTCACTACCTATCAAGACTATAAGCCCCGCAGAAGTTAAAGCAGAAATACAGAAATTAAATACCAAGAAAGCCCCAGGTTACGACCTGATACCGCCTCTAGTGTTCAAGAAATTACCAAGAAAGGCTGTTGTCTTCCTCACAACAATCTACAATCGCATGTTAAGCCTGTGCTACTTCCCCCATCATATGGAAATATGCTCATATAATAATGATCCACAAAAATGGCAAACCCCCACAAGAAACCTCATCATATAGACCAATCAGTTTATTGCCTATCGCCAGCAAAATATTTGAAAGACTACTGCTCACTAGACTACAAGATGACCACGAAATGAATAATCTAGTACCGGAATACCAATTTGGATTTCGAGAGAACAGGTCAACAATCCACCAAGCCCATAGAGTAGTCAACGCCATAGCAAAGGCTCTGGAAGATAAGAGATACTGCAACGGAGTATTCCTAGACACCTCACAAGCGTTTGATAAGGTATGGCATGGTGGATTGCTCTACAAATTAAAAAATTTGTTAAATAACAATTACTTTCTTTTACTAAAGTCCTACCTAACAGACAGAAACTTCTCAGTCAAACACAACGAAGCAACATCAGGATATTACCCCATAAAATCCGGGGTACCACAGGGCAGTGTGCTGGGGCCACTCCTCAACCTTCTATATACAAATGACCTACCTGAAACAAACAACACAACAATCGCCGCTTTCGCCGACGATGTCGTGATTCTATCAACTAATAGCGATCCAGTCATCTCATCGGAAAATATGCAAACCCACCTAAACCGACTCAACAATTGGCATAAGAAATGGAGAGTTAAGATTAATCAATCAAAGTCAGCGCAAGTGAGCTTCACCAGCCGTATCAGCAATTGTCCTCCAGTTACCATTGATGGAACCCAAGTACCAGTCAAAACCGAAGTAAAATACTTGGGCTTACTCCTTGATCGAAAGCTAACCTGGGAAAAACACATTCAAGCGAAGAGAAGACAACTAGATATCAAATTCAAATAAATGTATTGGCTGATGGGACGTAAATCAAAACTGTCCACAGAGAATAAACTACTACTATACAAAGCAACACTGAAACCCATTTGGTCATATGGCGTACAACTGTGGGGATGCGCTAGGCCAACAAGAATAAAAATCATACAAAGATTCCAGTCGAAAACCCTCCGCTCAATAGCCAACGCTCCATGGTATGTCAGCAATCAGACCCTACATGAGGACCTACATATCCCGTACGTAACTGAAGTTATTAGAACAGTCTCCACCAAATACCAAGATCGGCTCCTAAATCACCAAAGCGATCTAATTGAAAACCTATACAGGGATGGACCCGACATCCGTCGACTACATAAAACCTGGCCTGAAGATCTTCCACACCACTAAGAACACTTAGTGTTATATAAGTAGAAATGTCGATGGGCATTTCACTTTCAAGTTCAAGACTATCATCTAATTTGCTTAATACTCTTTCTTTTTGTTGAAGTAGATTGCAAATTGACAATAAAATCATATTAAAAAAAAAAAAAAAAAAATTTTGAATGAACCCCGTAGCCTCTGTTTTTTGGAAAGTGCCAAAGATATGTTGCTTCTGGCAATATTTTAAAGCATCGTATAACGTATTAACGTGAACTGGTGAAAACTGTAATTTTCTTCTAACTTTGAATATAAAATGTTCAAATTTTTGAATGAACCCCGTAGCCTCTGTTTTTTGGACAGTGCCAAAGATATGTTGCTTCTAGCAATATTTTAGAGCATCGTATAACGTAAAAACGTGAACTGGTGAAGAATAGAATTTTCTCCTAACTTTGAATATAAAATTTTCAAGCTTTTGAATGAACCCCGTAGCCTCTGTCTTTTGGAAAGTGCCAAAGATATGTTGCTTCTGGCAATATTTTAAAGCATCGTATAACGTATAAACGTGAACTGGTGAAAACTGGAATTTTCCTCTAACCTTGAATATAAAATGTTCAAATTTTTGAATGAACCCCGTAGCCTCTGTTTTTTGGAAAGTGCCAAAGATATGTTGCTTCTGGCAATATTTTAAAGCATCGTATAACGTATAAACGTGAACTGGTGAAAACTGGAAATTTCCTCTAACCTTGAATATAAAATTTTCAAACTTTTGAATGAACCCCTTAGCCTCTGTTTTTTGGAAAGTGCCAAAGATATGTTGCTTCTGGCAATATTTTAAAGCATCGTCTAACTTATAAACGTGAACTGGTGAAAAATAGAATTTTCTTGCCAATTTAACTAGGTATAGAAGTTTCGAAACTTCTGAATGAACCCCGTAGCCTCTGTTTTTTGGCAAAAGCTGAAGATATATTGTTTCTAGCAATAGTTTAAAGCATCGTATAAAGTATGAACGTGAACTGGTGGAAACTACTATTTTATTGTTACTTTGAAGTTAAGGACTTTGATTGAACCCTGTAGCCAATGTTTTTTGGCGAATCCTATATACATGTTATATCTACTTATATTAGGAAGCATCTGACAAAGTTTAAGCAATTATTGTCTTTTAGTTTTATAATTAAATTTTATTTGATTCTTAATAATTTCATTGATTACTACATTCTTAAAAATTCTAGTTTTACAGGAAATTTCCACCATGGTTTAGTTTTAGTACAATCAAGGTGATAAGGGAGAAGAAAAAATATCATACCAAGGGGCAAAAATTTAACAATAATATTGATTATTTAACTTTTAAAATTCTTAGAGGGCGATCAAAACACTTAATTGATGAAGATTATAGAAAATTTGTATCGGAATGCGAGGAACATTTCATTGATAATCCTAAACATCTATGGCGTTTTGTGAATACTAAAAGGAAGACCCAAGTTTCAATAAATACTATTATGCATAATAACATCATAATTAACGATTCTCAATTAATATGTGATACTTTCTCGGAGTACTTTTCTTCTGTCTTTATAACACCAAGTAATGTACAGCCCCCTAATTTAAGCCAGGAAAACAATATCATACCTTTATATAAAATTAATAAACAAAAAATTAAAGATAAAATATCCTCACTACCTGATAAACCTGCGGGTCCTGATAACATACCATCATTATTAATAAAAAAATGTATGGAGGGACTTTTACAACCTCTCTTTCTTATCTTTAATAGGTCGTTGCAGGAAGGTACTTCTCCAAAAGTCTGGAAAAAAGCATTTATAGTTCCTATACCAAAAGCCGGTGATAATAAGTATACATTGAAAACTATAGGCCTATTTCAAAGCTACCAATTTTATCTAAAATATTTGAAGGAATTATAAAGGATTTTTTATATTTTGACGTTAAAAATTTAATAAATATCGAGCAACACGGATTTTTAAAACATCGTTCAGTTGAGACTAACTTATTCCTGTATTCCGAATATATATTAAAACATCTAAATAGCCGTATTCAGGTGGACGCTGTGTACACTGACTTCAGTAAGGCGTTCGATAAGATAAGTCATAACATTATGTTGAATAGACTTGCTGAGGTCGGTGTGCACGGTAGCCTACTGAAGTGGTTTGAATCGTATTTAACAGGGCGACTACAGGCTGTTAGTATCGGCAGTTGTGTATCGAAATTTCAACTAGTAACTTCCGGGGTACCCCAAGGATCACATTTGGGGCCATTATTATTTAATGTGTATATTAACAATATATCTAAATGCTTTAAGTTTGGCAAATTTTTGATGTTCGCCGATGATTTAAAGGCTTATCACTCCATTGAAAGTTTTGAGGCTACTGTTTTACTGCAGGAGGATATTACGCAACTTGAGTCATTCTGTCGCAATAACAAGTTTGTTTTTGAACTTTAAAAAATGCTATCACATTTCTTTTTCACGTAATAAGAATATATTTCAGAATAATTATACTTTATTAGGTAACCAAAAGCTTGCAACTGTTAATCAAATTAAAGACCTTGGTGTTATTTTTGATTCCAAGATGCTGTTTGATCAACATATTTATTATATTTCAAAAAGGGCGAATAGAATGTTGGGGTTTATATCACGTATTTGCTTTGATTTTAAAAACCCCTTTACGTTACGTTCATTATTCATGGCATATATTAATAGTATATTAAGCTATTGCTCTGTTATTTGGAATCCCCAGTATAATATCTATAATAATAAACTGGCTTCTATTCAAAATAGATTCGTTAAATTGGTTAATAAGAAATGTTTTAATAACAATCTCGATAGCTTCAACACTATCTGTCAAAAGCTTAATTTAATTTCACTTGTTGATCGCAGAATGATAGCCGATACCAAATTCATTTTCAAAATAGCTAATAATTTAATAGATTCTCCTGCTTTATTAAGTCCAAAACACTTAAGGAAAACAATAATTTTCGATTTTCACTATATTTTAATAAATAAACACATAACAGCTGTTTCGGTACACTGTACCTTCTTCAGATGTGAGTACTTTAATACTAAAATTACCAATATTAGGGTAATGAGAATAAAGCTTAAACTACCTGCTAAATTATTATGGGAAAATACGTGTATACAAATTCAATAATGGTGATCTATTTAAATCTAATTGATCGTTCAGTAATATGTTGGAATTTTTAAGTTTATTTATTTCTAATGTCTCTAGGGTATTTAATTTTCGACCTTTGTTTTCTACATGTAAAATTGTATATTTATCATCAAAATTATGTGATTCTTCTAATAAATGATTGGCGTAATTAGAATCCCTTTTATTTTTCAAAAAACATCTTTTATGTTCCTGTATACGTTTTTTAAACGGTCTTCCTGTTTGTCCTATATACACCTTATCACAAGAACCACATTTTAATTTATATACGCCAGATTTATCCTGTTTTTTAACTTTACTTTTATTGTTTTTTATTAATTTACCTAAAGTATTCCTAGTTTTAAACGCTAATTTTGAACCACGCTTCCTTAGATGTCTTGATATTGTCTCCGTCGGTTTACCGATATAAGTAAGGGTTTGGAAATTATTTGTGTCATTTACTTTATCCGGGTAAACAGCTTTCATTGCCATTTTATATTCCTTTTTTTTAATTATTTTATCAATTAAGCAGGGTTGAAAACCATTGTTTACAGCCATTTGTTTAATGATATTTAGTTCTTTATCATAATTCTCTTTGGATAAAGGAATATTTAACAATCTATGTATATAACTATTGTATGCGGCTAATTTATGTGTATAGGGATGTGTAGAAGTGTTATGTATTGTAATATCAGTATATGATGGTTTATGAAAAATGCTAAAATCCAATTTATTATTAATTTTATTAATAGTTAGATCAAGAAAATTTATAGAATTATTTTGTTCTGTTTCTAATGTGAATTTGATTCTATTATGTAAGCTGTTTATATGATTGAAGAAAATATTTAGTTGTCTTGCATTCCCAGTAAAACAAGCAAAAATATCATCGACATACCTAAACCAGAATAAAAATTGTTTACTTAGTTTATGATTATGAATTTTAGATTCAAAATCATCCATAAAAATTTCCGCTAACAGAGGGCTTAGAGGGTTACCCATAATTAATCCTTTTGCAATATAAATATTGTCGTTGAATTCAAAATAATTTTGGTCTAAGCAAACAACCAGCGTATTAATTATATCTTGTTTAATGATTATGTTAGTATTTTGTTTTGTTAACTTTTTATTAATTATATCTATAACTTCTATGGGTGGAACACTAGGAAAGAGATTTTTTACGTCAAATGATATTAATTTTGAATTATTTGGGATATGCAAGTCTTTGATACTTTGAACAAGTTCAAAGGAATTTTTAATGCTGTATTTCGCGGAAAATGTACAGTGGGTCTTAATAATGTCTATCATTTTATTAGAAACCTTAACTGAGGGGGCAGTTATAAAAGAAACTACTGGTCTGATTGGGGAGTTTTCTTTATGTAATTTAATTAGAGAGTAAAGTTTAGGAGGTTGTGGATTCATTAACGTTAAAAAGAATTTATCTTTTTCGTTGAAGATACTACTATCTTGTATTATATTTTTAATTTGTTTCTGAAAAAATTCTGTAGGGTCGGAGTTTAAGACTTCAAATTGATGTGGGTCCAAGAAATCAATAGTTTTAGTAATATACTCATCTTTGTTTAAAGCAATTACTGTTTTTCCTTTATCGGCGCGTGTGAATATTATGTCATTTTCTATGGATTTCTTTTTAATAGAGTTCGCCAGAGCATAGAAAATGACATAATATTCACACGCGCCGATAAAGGAAAAACAGTAATTGCTTTAAACAAAGATGAGTATATTACTAAAACTATTGATTTCTTGGACCCACATCAATTTGAAGTCTTAAACTCCGACCCTACAGAATTTTTTCAGAAACAAATTAAAAATATAATACAAGATAGTAGTATCTTCAACGAAAAAGATAAATTCTTTTTAACGTTAATGAATCCACAACCTCCTAAACTTTACTCTCTAATTAAATTACATAAAGAAAACTCCCCAATCAGACCAGTAGTTTCTTTTATAACTGCCCCCTCAGTTAAGGTTTCTAATAAAATGATAGACATTATTAAGACCCACTGTACATTTTCCGCGAAATACAGCATTAAAAATTCCTTTGAACTTGTTCAAAGTATCAAAGACTTGCATATCCCAAATAATTCAAAATTAATATCATTTGACGTAAAAAATCTCTTTCCTAGTGTTCCACCCATAGAAGTTATAGATATAATTAATAAAAAGTTAACAAAACAAAATACTAACATAATCATTAAACAAGATATAATTAATACGCTGGTTGTTTGCTTAGACCAAAATTATTTTGAATTCAACGACAATATTTATATTGCAAAAGAAGGATTAATTATGGGTAACCCTCTAAGCCCTCTGTTAGCGGAAATTTTTATGGATGATTTTGAATCTAAAATTCATAATCATAAACTAAGTAAACAATTTTTATTCTGGTTTAGGTATGTCGATGATATTTTTGCTTGTTTTACTGGGAATGCAAGACAACTAAATATTTTCTTCAATCATATAAACAGCTTACATAATAGAATCAAATTCACATTAGAAACAGAACAAAATAATTCTATAAATTTTCTTGATCTAACTATTAATAAAATTAATAATAATGTACTGGACTAACAAAGACAAAAGGTCTTTGACTTCAATTTCCTTTTTAAAGTAATTACGATAGTTGCATACATCAATTATTATTATCCAGCACAGCGCTTTTAGGAAACCAATAAGTTGTTTAATTAGTATAAGCAATTTTAACTATACTTTGCATATGCTATCGTAGCACTTTTGTGGGCATTGACTTAGATTTACTGAATAGACAATAGACGAAGTTTGATGTTCAATCTAACAAGTTGTTTGTTTTTACCCCTATCCTTGCGAACCAATGAAGGGTGACTACATGGCGATCCTGCCAGTCCTTTAACAAGTTTTACTATTTTACGTGTGTTGTGTGCAATAAGTGATTAAGTGATGCATAAGTAACAAAAAACAATATGGGTAAATCGCAAAGTAAAGAAGAAATTGTAATTGCTCAAGCGGGCAACAGCGGTGGTCAAACTACATCACAAGGTGCGTCGATATGGGAAGTTGCGATTTTACTAAGTGTTGCAATAGTTGTGTTCCTAATCATTGCATACTGTTATCAACAAATCAAAAAGAATTTAACCAGAAAAATTAGAAGAGAAATCACCAGAAGCCAAGAACTTGTGTAGACAGCCATCAACGATAGGTGCTACCAGCTGTTACCAAACCGGGGCTGGCATCGAGGGAACGAGCTAGTGTAGGCGCAATGCCGCTAGTTCGCACCGTTGGAAATAAGCTGACAGAAGGCAGACAACAGGGACAGGATACAGTACTATAAGGATATGAGGTTAGATTGTGTTGATTTTTTTTTATTCTGTACTTACATTTTTTTTGGGCTCTGTTTTTAAATATTAGGATATATATAAATTTTATAATGTTAGGCAATGAGCGCCGATATTAGTGACTTTAAGGAACTGTACGAAACTACAAAAAAATTCTATAATAATATTACTAGAGATCCTCTTGAAAGAAGGGAAAATGCTCAAAGGGTTAATAAATTATTGTTAGATGTAGGTTTATTGGACACTAAATATTATAAACTTATAGAAGATTTTAAAAAAGTTTCTAGTGACGAAAAAGTAAGCAAAGCAGTTGAGACTTATGCGAACGAGATTCAAAAAATTATTGCAAATTCGCGGAAAATTATTTTAGACAGATTAGACAAAATAGGAGAATCTAGTAATAATAGCGATTCCAACATGACCGATAAATTCGATTTAAAAACCGCGGCATCCTTATTACCAGCTATGGATGGTAGTGAGGATTCCACAAAACAACTAATAGATGCAATCGAACTTTACAGTGAATTACTAGACAACAACAGCCACAAACTCTTAATTAATTATGTACTTAAAACTAGACTCTCTCAAAGCGCGAAAATAAGACTAGAAAAAACATACGCGACTGTCAATAATCTAATTTCAGATATGAAAATTCATTTATTAACCAAAAAGTCTGCTGCTGCTTTGGCTACTGAGTTACATTGCGTTAGGCAAAATGGAAAAACTATCGACGAATACGCTAGAAATATTGAAGAATTATTTACAAACTTAACTATTACTCAGGCCGACGGAAACGATAGCAGTATTCCCATTTTGCGCAGCGTAAATGAAAAAATAGCTATAAATGTTTTTGCAAATGGATTGAAAAATAGTGAGCTACGCACGGTAATAAAGGCTAGAAATTATACGTTATTAAAAGATGCTATAATAGGGGCTAAGGATGAAGAAAAAATTAAAAATTTTAACCCGATATCAACCACATTTCATATGCAAACGCAAAATAATACGCGAGGTTATCGAGGAAGATTTAACGTAAACAGGTCAAATAATAGAGGTAGAGATTTTAATTTTCAAAGCAATTCAAACGGTAGGCACTATGTAAACAATAATCAGCGAATATTTAATAACAATCATTATAGAGGTCAAGGCCGCGTTGCATCTCGAGGCACATCGGGAAGGCCGTTTCGCAGCCATTCAAATTTTCGCGGACATCGACAAAATAATTATAGGGGTCAACAAGCGACTTACGTTACAGATGTTTCAAACGATTTCAGCGAATGCCCTAATAACACAAATTTAAGTACCGGATCAAGTAGCCAAAAATTTTTTCGTCCCTAAAGAAAATGATCATGTAAACAATAATGTAATAAAGAATGAATGTGATTACAATGCAATGAATGAGTGTGTAATTTTAAACTTAAATGGTATGAATTTTGTGCAAGTAAGATACCGAATGGAAAACATGTTATTTTTATTAGATACAGGAGCAAGTATAAGTGTAATTTTTTCAGGAAGTATACATGGAAATGAACGAATTGATAAAACAAAAAAGACTAAAATCGTAGGTGTAGGTGGATTTACTTATTCCTTAGGAGTAGCGAATATTTTATTTTCTTTAAATAATTACGAAATTCAGCATGTATTTTTAGTAACAGATAAATTTAGTTCAGGCATTCATGGTATTTTAGGTTCAGATTTTTTTTCCAAATATGGGGCAAATATAAACTATGAAACATATTTATTTTCGTTTTGTATTTTTAATAATAAGGTAAATGTACCTATGATTTCCAAATATGATTCTTGCATATCATTACCCCCCCGAAGTGAGGTAATAACATATTGCGAAATAAATAAAAGTGGTGAATTCGTTGTTTTGCCAGAAGAGCTATGTGAGGGTGTACTTGTTGCAGGAATTGTTGTATCATCTTACAATGAAAAAATTGCTGTAAGAATTGTGAATGTTAACGAGCGTGAAGTACAAATTAGAAATTTTAAACCACGTTTACAATGTGCATCAGATTTCGAAATTTATAACTTTGACAAAACAGGCAATTTAGTTATAGACCGAATTGACAAAATATTGGATTCGATAGATATGTCTACACTAAATATAGAAGAAAAACTTTCTATACAAAAAATATGTGCTAAATACTCTGACGTTTTTCATTTAGAGGGCGATCCACTTACTGTTACCAATCTTTACAAACAAAAACTTCAATTAAAAGACGATGCAGTACCTGTATACGTTAAACCCTATCGATTACCGCATGCGCAAAAAACTGATATAAGTAACCACGTTAATAGAATGCTTAGAGAAGGCACTATAGAAGAGGCAAAAAGCGAATGGAATTCGGCTATTTTAATCGTACCCAAAAAACCTGATAGTTCCGGGATTAAGAAAACTAGACTTGTGATTGACTATAGATTAGTCAACCAGCGGGCCCTAAGGGATGAAAAGTTTCCCTTACCTTGTATTGCGGAAATTTTAGATTCTTTATCTGGCGCCTTGTATTTTTCTCATCTTGATTTATCACAAGGGTATTATCAATTAGAATTAGATAAAGCCAGTAGACCGTATACCGCATTTACTACAAACGAAGGTCAATATCAAATGAAAAGATTGCCAATGGGGCTCAAGGTTAGTCCTTCTATATTTTCTAGACTTATGACGGTAGCAATGTCAGGATTAAACTATGAAAGCTGTTTTATTTATCTTGATGATCTCATAATATTCGGAAATTCATTACAAAATCATAACATAAATCTTATCAAAGTTTTACAACGACTTAGAAAAGTTAATTTAAAACTCAATCCAAGCAAATGTGATTTCCTTAAAAAAGAAATTTTATATTTGGGTCATATTATTTCATCTGATGGAATTTCTCCAGATCCAGAAAAATTAAAAGCAATTGTTCAATATCCAATACCTCAAAATGCTGATGAAGCAAAACGATTTGTAGCATTTGCAAATTATTATCGAAAATTTATTAACAATTTTGCTCAAATTGCCCAACCACTTAATGAATTATCTCGAAAAGGAAAAATTTTTGCATGGACTGAGAAATGTCAACTTTCTTTCGATAAACTGAAACAAGCTATCACTAATCCGCCCTTGCTACAATATCCAAATTTTTCAGAAAATAACACTTTTATTCTTAAAACTGACGCTAGCGGGTATGCTATTGGCTCTATTTTGTGTAATGGTAACGATAAACCTATAGCTTTTGCTTCTCGAGTTTTAAATAAAGCGGAACAAAATTACTGTACTATAGAAAAAGAGTTACTAGCAATAGTATGGAGTGTTAAACATTTTAGACCATACTTGTACGGTAAAAAATTTCAAATTTTTTCAGATCATCGTCCCCTTATATATTTATTTAGCATGACTAATCCATCCAGTAGATTAACGAAATTTCGTCTAATTTTAGAAGAATATGACTTTAGCATACACTACATTAAAGGTTCTCAAAATGTTAACGCAGATGCTTTATCGCGCATTAAAATCGAATCAACAGAACTTAAAGACATTACTGCAAAAGTAAATAATAGTGTAAATATAATGACGCGTGCACAGACAAAAAGGCAGAATGTGCAAAAACAGCCGGATTTAATAAATTCTCAGAATGAAAGGCTTGATCACCCTGGAATTGTAGAATTATTAAAACCTCCTGTCGACAGTATAGAATTACGTTCAGTAAATGAAATCGATTTCAATAAATATAAAAATAGAATAAACCATGGTTACATAAATAATAAAATTTTTATATATGATGAGATATCTCAAATAATTTGCTTTAATCAAGATCACCGATCGACGCTTGACCTAGGTACATCGTTGAGGGATCTTGGAATTTTATGCAAAAAATATCAAATTCCGGAATTATATATATTAAAAAATACTAACAATGAGAAATTTATAAAACACATATCGCGATATAGGAAAGAACTTTTAAAGAACGGTATTAAATTAAACATTGTCAGCAATGTTAACCGTGTTGCAAACAATGAAATGAAACAATTAATACTGAATGATTTTCACAATTTACCTACAGGTGGACATGCAGGTATAAATAGAATGTACAATAATATTAAAAAACGTTATTTTTGGTCTGGATTGAAGAAAGATGTAGAGGATTTTGTCAGACGCTGTAATGATTGTCAACGGCATAAATATTGCAAAATAAACAAACAGCCTATGACAATAACCTCCACAGCTACTTCAGCATTCCAAAAGATTTTTCTTGATATAGTAGGTCCAATTAAAAATGATAGTTTGGATAATTGCTATATATTAACAATTCAATGTGAACTTACTAAATTTGTCGAATGTTATCCACTACAAAATAAGGAAGCTTACAGTGTTGCCAAATCGTTCGTAGAAAATTTTATATTACGATACGGTATCCCTCAGGAGACTGTTACTGATCAAGGCAAGGAATTTGTAGCGAATGTATTTCAGGATTCTTGTAAATTATTAGGAATAAAAACCTTAAACTCAACGGCTTACCACCATGAAACTCTTGGTGCGTTAGAAAATTCACACAAGCATTTAGGAGCGTATTTGAGAATTCAGATAGCAAATCATGAAGACAATTGGAGTACTTGGGTACCATATTGGTGCTTTTCATACAATAATACTGTGCATACTGAAACCAAATATACTCCTTATGAACTTGTTTTTGGAAAAATAAGCCATATACCATCAAATATCTCTAATAACGTAGATCCTTTATATAATTTTGACAATTATCCACATGAATTAAAATACAGGTTACAAGTTGCTTGCAACGATGCAAGAAATAACTTAATATCTTCCAAATATAAAAGAAAGGAACAATTTGACAAAAACTGTAATAATATTATTTATAATATAGGAGATAAAGTTTTAGTTTTAAATGAAAATATGGATACTAAGTTAGATTGTGTATACATAGGTCCTTATATAGTTTTAGAAGATTCGCACCCAAATATTTTATTGAATATCAAAAATAAACCAACATTAGTACATAAAAATAGAATTAAGCTTTACCACGATTAATCAAAAACAAATTTTTCTTGTTTTAAAATTTTTTTTTCCTTTCCCAAGGGAGGTGTACTGGACTAACAAAGACAAAAGGTCTTTGACTTCAATTTCCTTTTTAAAGTAATTACGATAGTTGCATACATCAATTATTATTATCCAGCACAGCGCTTTTAGGAAACCAATAAGTTGTTTAATTAGTATAAGCAATTTTAACTATACTTTGCATATGCTATCGTAGCACTTTTGTGGGCATTGACTTAGATTTACTGAATAGACAATAGACGAAGTTTGATGTTCAATCTAACAAGTTGTTTGTTTTTACCCCTATCCTTGCGAACCAATGAAGGGTGACTACAATAAATTGGATTTTAGCATTTTTCATAAACCATCACATACTGATATTACAATACATAACACTTCTACACATCCCTATACACATAAATTAGCCGCATACAATAGTTATATACATAGATTGTTAAATATTCCTTTATCCAAAGAGAATTATGATAAAGAACTAAATATCATTAAACAAATGGCTGTAAACAATGGTTTTCAACCCTGCTTAATTGATAAAATAATTAAAAAAAAGGAATATAAAATGGCAATGAAAGCTGTTTACCCGGATAAAGTAAATGACACAAATAATTTCCAAACCCTTACTTATATCGGTAAACCGACGGAGACAATATCAAGACATCTAAGGAAGCGTGGTTCAAAATTAGCGTTTAAAACTAGGAATACTTTAGGTAAATTAATAAAAAACAATAAAAGTAAAGTTAAAAAACAGGATAAATCTGGCGTATATAAATTAAAATGTGGTTCTTGTGATAAGGTGTATATAGGACAAACAGGAAGACCGTTTAAAAAACGTATACAGGAACATAAAAGATGTTTTTTGAAAAATAAAAGGGATTCTAATTACGCCAATCATTTATTAGAAGAATCACATAATTTTGATGATAAATATACAATTTTACATGTAGAAAACAAAGGTCGAAAATTAAATACCCTAGAGACATTAGAAATAAATACTTAAAAATTCCAACATATTACTGAACGATCAATTAGATTTAAATAGATCACCATTATTGAATTTGTATACACGTATTTTCCCATAATAATTTAGCAGGTAGTTTAAGCTTTATTCTCATTACCCTAATATTGGTAATTTTAGTATTAAAGTACTCACATCTGAAGAAGGTACAGTGTACCGAAACAGCTGTTATGTGTTTATTTATTAAAATATAGTGAAAATCGAAAATTATTGTTTTCCTTAAGTGTTTTGAACATGGATTTTCATCAAGTAAAGGCCTCATCAATCGTGTCTTTATTAAGTCATTTATATTACACAGTACCAACTTATAATACCAGAATAAAAAATAATTTTCAACAGTAATATACCGATAGAGGAGGCGTCTTATCGGTAATACCGATGTTTTTAACAAGAAATCGATTTTCTGACAAATTTTTATGAAATGTAATTTTTACTTATAATCTGATATGATCCCGAGAGCTTTAGCTCGAGGGTCTTATCTTTGATTATAAGTAAAAATTACATTGAGTGAAAATTTCTTGGAAAATCGAGTTTCGAGTGAAAAACGAAGGTATGAAGATAAGAAACCGCCTCTAGAGGTGTATTTTATTGGATAATTTACTGAACATAAAAATGAAGGCCGTCTGATAAAGGTAAATATACAAGTTAGAGGTGTTACTAATTTTTTATTTAAGTAAAAAAGCTACAAGCGTCTTTTCGAAAGCGTCTTTTCGAGCTAGCGGTAGTCTTATCGGGTAAGACGACCGTTACCAAGGTGGTTGCTATGAAAATGAGCGTTTTGATTGGTTCAATAAAAGTGAGGTGAATTATCACCTAAATTCGTCTCACACCAATTATTACCTCAATCCTCCTTTAAATAGATGCCTAAAAACATGTAATAATTTATGTAATCTCTCAGGGGTTGATGTTTTTTCTTGTTCCCAGAACACTTTTAGTACTAAGTTGAAATTGTATATAGCTTCGAGCAGTTCACGTTATTAGATTATAACATATTTTTGCATTTTCATATGTATTTTATAAGGATCACACGTGTTAGCATTTAGTCTTAAACTTAGCTAAGGTACTTTATATTTTTGTGTGAATACTTTTCTGGTTTTGTCCCGTTTGTATTCCTTTTTTGTATAAATAAATAAATTAATACGATCAAAATAAATAAAGGGCCATGCGGTACACTCCGCGTCAATAATTTACTTAATCGGCCGCTGGCCGCTAGTTTCAGGTTGGTTGCAAAAGAGGAAATCGGGTCTCTAACATAAATTGGTTTAATGAAGATCTTAAAAACATGAGGGATACTCTCAATTTCTTAAATGAATTATACATAAATAGACCATCTGAAAATTTAAAACTTGAAATCAGGGACTTTAGAAGTGCCTATAGGCACTCTATTAAATCCAGTAAAAGAAATGCTTATAATAACTTTATTTTAACATCAAACAATGTTCTGAGGACCTCATGGGAAATAGTAAATTCTGTGAGGGGAATACTGCCCTGCTAAGACTAGTTGTCCTATCTGCAAAATTTCACTTTTTGCAATATGTACACTATTGTATGAGTTACTCATTCTGCTACCTGATTACTAAGAATAACAGTCCTATCTGAAGCCCAAATAGTGAATTTAATAGTAGAACATTTGTCCTAACTAACAAATTTCAGACTTTTCCTACATCAAATAGTCCTATTTAACCTTTACTAACTAAAATTGTCCTATCTTGGCAGTTAGTACGTTTTCTCTTAACAATAACATATAAACCTTTGGGCAGATTGTACTAAGTGTTTAAGATAGGACAAAAAGTCTTAGCATGACATGCGTTTGTGATTTGACAATACTCGGTTTCCCGCAAAACCGTTAAACCTAACCTTAAAAGTTTTTATTGTGAAATATGTCAAACATATTAAAGTACCTTAATTGTATTCCTAGTGTTTATTACAAGTGAAATTTGATGCCTAAATTGTAAAAGAAACCAGAAAGGTAAGAATTATACATATATTATTCTAAACCTTACAAAAATAAGTGTAGCGAAAGTATGAATTCTGGAGTCATACCGTTCATAAGGTTTTATACTGGGTGGCTAATCCTTTGCTATTTATATATATTTTTTATAGATGTCTGCAAGTAGTAGTAGAACCAAACGAAAACTTTCCTTGGCTCTAAATAAACAATTGCAAGAAAAAGTAAGTTCTATGCGAGAATGTACGCGCACCGTTAAAACAAACCCAAAAAAAGAACTTGATCCAGATTATTCTCCAGAAAATATGTCATGTAGTTCCGAATCGGTATGCGAGAATGAAGTTGATATTCTTCCTTCCACTCCAAAAAAGTTAAAAATTCCCGATAGACCGGAATGTTCTAAAATCTGCATACTTCAAGATGTTTTATTATGCCCTGCGACGGAACAAAGAATACTTGATGACATAGATGTAAATACACTTGATGATAGTGAAAATGTATGTACCTTTATAATGGCAGATATACTAACGCACGCAATGGACTTAGCTGATGCCAAATTAATAAAGAAAGATGGAAGTATAAGGAAACGGAAAGCATGCGATCAAACACCTACGGAAAGAAAAGAGAAAAAAATAGAAAATTACATAAGGAATCATTTTGTTCAAAGATCGTGCAAATGCCCGTTAAAATGCCTTACTAAAATAAAATATCAAAGACAGGTTGATATTAATTCACAGTTTTGGCAGATGACCAAGAACGAACAAAATATGTTTGTATCTAGTTGTATAAAAAAAATAATAAAAAAAGAAATACAGCAAAGCAAAATGCTTTGAAAAGACAGTTTACATTCTCATACTATTTAAATAATGGAAACGACATAACAATTCCAGTTTGAAAAATATTTTTATTGGCTACTCTGGGATTCAAGAAAGGGAATGACAGAATATTAAAAAATGTACGCAATACAGACTCTACAATTCTCAAACCAAAATCGGACCAAAGATGCCATGGTCATTCATCCAAGTCAAAAGTGGATAAGTCGGTAATAGTAGAACATATCAACTCCTTTGGACCTACGATTTCGCATTATCGGAGAGAACATGCACCAAATCGGAAATATTTGCCCAGTGATATTTCTATCACACATATGTACAACGACTTCAAAAAGAAATATAACGCCTCATTTTTTTATGAACTCTACAGAAAAGTTGTTGCCGATATGAATATATCGTTTGCAAATCTAGGCCACGAAGAGTGTTGGGATTGTGAAGAATATCGTATACATAAGGAGTCCAACTTTCATTCTGAGCCCCGTAGCCCTACAACCGAATGTGAAAAGTGTACCAAATATTTTAAGCACAAGGAAAGCGCAGATAGAGCAAGAGAAGAATATAAAAGAGATTCAAAACTACAAACAGGTCCGGACGAACTAATTGTATCAGCAGATTTGCAAAAGGTTAGTTCTATATTTTTCTAAATATCATCGTCAATTATCTAAACAGTAAAACTATATTCTATTAATTAATTCTATTAATTTCAGGTTATTATGCTTCCACGACTAGAAACATTCAAGGAAATAATATTTACTCCTAGAATAATCGCCTTCAATGAAAGTTTCGTTTCAGTTGGAAGTAATAACCGTTGTTATCCTTGGGCTATTATCTGGCATGAAGCCATTGCTGGGAGAACAAAGCATGATATAATTTCAACGTTCTACGCATTTCTTCTTGCCAATCGGGATAGTAAACGCATAGTTATTTGGCTAGACAACTGTGCTAGCCAAAATAAAAATTGGACATTAATTTCTTTTTTTATATATGTAGTTAATTCGCATGAGGTAGCTCTGGAACAATTAGAATTAAAATTTTTTGAACCAGGTCATACCTTTATGTCCGCGGATTCCTTTCACCATCAGGTAGAATTATCGCTTAAAAAAAAAAAAAAAGTTTACGACTTTGGAGATTTTAAGGACACTGTACAAAACGCCAATTCGGGAAAGGTGAACGTGATTGAAATGGAATTGCAAAATTTTTATACTTTCACAGATTACACTTCTAAGCATAAACTGCAAAATTTAGATGAGCGTGTTTACCTAAAAGATATTGTTCAAATGAATTTTCAAAGGGACTGGAAGTATTTTTCATACAAAACGAACTTCTTAGGTACCTCTAAAGATTTGAACGATGTTTTCCTAGCCAAATTTAAAAAATATCAATTAAACCAACCCAAACAGAGAAGTGCTGCCAGAGGAGTTACTTCGGAACGAAAAAATAATTTAATTCAAAAACTAGAATCTCACGTACCTGCAAACAGACTCTTATTTTGGCGTAATATTCCTGTTTCTGAAAATGTATCTGATTCCGAATAGTATTTTGCTTAGTTTACATGTTCTTTTGTTTTGTTACTGGCTTACAAGTTGCATTTATGGTTTTTTGTTTTTTTTGCTATATAATGTGTATTTTATTGTACCCTTCTAACAAAATTTCTTTAGTAAAAAGGGCATGATATAGCAGAAACTCTTGTTCTATTTTGTTTGATTTTACTTAGAAAGTAGCAACTTGGGTTACCCAAACAACACCAAAATATATCTTAACCATGAACTAACAAAAGAGAATATAAAGTTACATACAGCGGCAAGAGGGTTTAGGAAACAAAACAATTTTAAATTTCTTTGGGTTGCCAATGGAAATATTTTCCTACGGAAAAACGAAAATACTAGAGTGATACTAGTAGATAGTGAAGACGTACTGCAAAATCAATAGGTAATAGGGCCTCGTAAACAAAGCATTAAAGTTGTATATATGAATGTTCAGAGTGTTAGGAATAAAATCGAAAATTTGGAATGTTTTACAATAAGTAATGATTGTGATGTTCTGATACTAGTAGAAACATGGTTAAGTAAGGAGGAGTGCTGTTTGTATGGGATTGAGGATTTTGTAGCTATACACAAGTGTAGGGAGGGTAGAGGCGGCGGGGTGTCAATCTATGTCAAATCGAATATCAAAGTAAGAGAAATAAATAGATCAACAAACGATCAAATTATAGACTGGTTATGTGTTAACATAGGTGAACAAAATCTGAAAGTAAGTGCAATATATAAACCGCCTTCTTATAGTAACGTATTATTTTTTAGCGATATTGAAAAAATTATGTTGAAATACCCAAAAAATCATGTAATTGTAGGAGATATTAATATTAACTTATTGCAAAATTGTAAACTAACCACAGACTATAAAAACCATCTAAGCCTTCATTCTTTTAAAATTTGTAATACTATCTCAGAGAATTATCCAACAAGGGAAACGATTAATAATATTAGCATAATTGATCACATTTTAAATGATATAAATTCTAACTTGGTGCATTCTTTAGATATTCAAAACAATCCGCTATCGGATCACAATCGCTTATCATTCAAGATTAGTCAAAATAATGTTAGGAAGTATATACCAAAGGTATCCTTTAATTTACAATTAATTAACTATAAACAGTTTGTAAACCAATTTAGTATTAAACTTAAGGATATAAAAATAACAACTTTTGAACAGCTTATAACTCTAATAATTGTAACAAAGAATAACTGTAAAACCTATAGGACCTTAAAAATTAAAAAAGGGAACGAATGGATTAATCAAAATATATTAGATAATATTAAATTGCGAGATCAAGCGTATAGTAAAAAAATTAAATGTCCACAAATTCAAAGGTTTGATATAGAGTTTAAGCACTACAAAAATCGGGTAAATAATCTAATAAAATCTGCAAAAAATTTATACTTCCGACAAAAATGGGAATCGGCGGGTACTGATACCAAAAAGCAGTGGAGGTTTAATAATAACTTCTTTGGTAAACAAACAGGGACAACGGATATTGAGTGTGTTGAAGTAAATGGTAAAATTATTTATGAAAATAAGGATATTGTGAATTGTTTAAACCAATATTTTGTGGAAATGGGTGAATTTATTGTAAAAGATGTAACGAGTGAAATAAGTAATCTAGGTATAACTAACACCTTTAGGGAGATCACTTGTGATAACTTAATATCTAGGTTAGAGTTAACAAATATAGAGGAAATAAATGAAATTATACTGGAACTGAAAAAAAATTCGGCACCTGGAAATGATGAGGTGTCTGTTATAGATTTAATTAACCTTAAAAATGTGATAGTCGAGCCAATTGCAACATTAGTAAATCAGGCATTTACAACTGGCATATTTCCACAGACGCTTAAAACGAGTAAAGTATGTCCCATTTTTAAAGCCGGTGATAAAAAGTCAATGAATAATTATAGACCGATTTCTGTGGTCAGTGTATTCTCTAAAATTCTTGAAAAGGTATTAAAAAAAAGAATGACACAATTTATGGTTGAGAACTCATTATGTGATAAGTTCCAGTATGGTTTCATACAAAGAAGTAGTACCTTGTCCGCAACCTTTGATTTTGTGAGTTTTGTGACGAAGGCTTTGGACCAAAAAAAAATTGTAGTTGTGGTATCAATTGATTTACGTAAAGCATTTGACACGGTTAGCATAGATATACTTTTGGGAAAATTATATAATGTCGGCTTTAGGGGAAAATTTTATGATATTCTGAAATCTTACCTAGGGGATCGTAGCCAGTACGTTAAAATGGGCAATATTTGTAGTAACACATTGCTAAATAATTATGGGGTACCACAAGGTTCGGTCCTTGGCCCGCTACTTTATTCGGTGTTTGTCCTTAACTTACAGACTGCTGATCTTAAAGCCCAATATTATACATTTGCGGATGACACATTATTAGTGTACACAGGTGAAACTGAAAAAGAATTGGAAAACCTAATTAATGAAGATCTTGATAGATATCTTGGATGGCTGTATTCTAATAAATTAAAAATAAATATCGACAAAACCAACTTTATTATTCTTAAACAAAAAAACAAAATAGTAAATGATTTTGATTTAAAAATTAACAATGTTAAATTGGAACAAGTAACATCTCTTAAATATTTGGGTCTAATTGTTGACGAGTATTTAAATTGGGAATTGCACATAAATAAAATAATAAATAAGGTAAATCCTATGATACCTATTATTTATAAGTGTAGAAACTACATTTCCTCTAAGACAAAAAAACAAATATATACTGCTTTTTTCCTAACCCACTTAAGATATCTGTTACCCATTTGGGGAACCTGTGGAAAGACTAATTTTAACGAAATGCAAATCGTGCAAAATAAATTTTTAAAAATTTTATTTAATTATGAGTACCTTACACCTACAAATACTTTATATCAGGAATTGAATGTACCTAAACTAGAGAGTTTATTGGAACTTGAACAATGCAAACTCGTTTATAAAATACTTAATAAACTATTAAAATCAAATACCAATTTTCAGACTGTTAGCGACATTCATAATCATAGAACAAGATCACATTCAAATCTGTATCTATCACAGAACAGAACTAACATATTTCTAAATAGTCCTGTTCAACTTGCATCCAGATGTTTTAATAGTCTAAGCCACGACATTAGATTTGCCAATCCTTACCCAGTTTTTGTGAGAAAATGTAAAGACCACCTGAATATTCATTGAACAAATTTATATAAATATATATAGGTATTAACTATTCTAACTAGTCAACAAAGCACTGTTAGGTTTAAGTTACTTAAGACTCGAGGCCAGAGCTATCTTAAAGCACTGATTTGAGTTTCAAAAAAAAATGTAAATAATCGTTGTAAATTTAATAAATAAAGTTGTTTCAAAAAAAAAACTTAGGACATTTTACCTTAGTAATATATGATTTTTTACTAGTTTATATTGTCCTAACTACAAATATCTCCCATATGATAATAAATACATGCTTTTATAATATAATAAATTGTTGGTCTATATTTTCAAAAAACGTTTCAAGAAACACCACTCTTCTAAATGAATTTAGAAAAAAAGTGCATGTAATAATAACAAAATGCGTAATATCTCAAAACTACTTTTAAGCAGTTGGGACAACTAGTCTTAGCAGGGCAGAATAAGCAAGAAGCGTTCAATAGATAAGTCCTTAACAGCTGACGATTTTAATACATTTTTGCTGGCGTGGCTGAAAAAACTTTATCAGAGATACCTGGCATACCTGAATGGGAGCAAAAATAATAATTTTAACTTTAAATTTAAGGAAATATCTTTTATTCAGTGCAGGGATGCAATAAATGCACTAAAACTTAAATCGAGCAGGGATATTTATGATCTGAATGTTCCCTTGATACGGTCTCTGAAGGATGTCTTTGTTATCCCATTAACGAAGTTGATAAACTCAAGCATTCGGGAGGGCGTCTTTCCGGACTGCCTGAAGTTGTCAAAAGTAATCCCGGTTTATAAGAAGGGTGCAAAGGGTAATATTAATAATTACCGCCCTATTTCATTGATTCCCGTATTTTCAAAGATCTTTGAGTATATTCTGAAGGGGCAGCTTTGTGAATACTTTGAGACCAATCATATATTCTCCACAAGCCAGTTCGGTTTCAGGACCGGACATTCTACCACGAATGCTGTACTGGAGCTCCTGGAGTACATAGTTGACGCCTTTGAGGAGGGAAGGCATGTGAGTGCCACTTTCTGTGACCTGTCAAAGGCGTTTGACTGTGTATCCCATGACATCTTGCTAGCGAAACTTGAATTCTATGGCCTAGACCAGAGGAGTCTCAATCTATTGGGCACCTATTTAAAGAACAGAAAACAGAAGGCTTTATATAATGGAAGTTCTTCAAATGCTTGGGCGGAAGTTAAGCATGGTGTGCCGCAGGGGTCAGTCCTTGGGCCACTGCTCTTTCTGGTCTATATTAATGATATAAATAAAGCTTGCCCACATTCTAAACTTCTACTTTTTGCTGATGACACCTCACTGGTTGAGACGGATAGAGATGCTGAGGTACTGAGTGACAGGGTGGCGTCTAGTGTGAGAGACCTTACGGACTGGTTTAAATGTAATAAACTAACCCTGAATGTTGACAAGACTGTGAGTATGTGTTTTAGCTTGCGTGAAATAGAACGAGAGGGGTCCCAGGGGGTGAAGTTCCTTGGGGTGTTTATGGATCCAACATTAACTTTTGAGGCTCATATAGACTACTTGGCGGAACGCCTACTAAAGAGCATCTTTTTGTTAAAGAGCCTGGCACGAATACTTCCAGGAACTTCATTGCTGCAGACTTTCCATGCAATATTCCAGACAGTGGGGGTGTATGCTGTTCTGGCATGGGGTCATTCTGGCCAAGCAAAGCGTATATTTGCACTTCAGAGGAGAGCGGTCGACTGCCAATATGGTATAGAGATATACCCGAAAAAGGGTTTAAGATCGCAATTAAAAAACTATTACTTGAAAAAGCCTTCTATAGCATCGACGAATTTTTACAGTGGAATTTCATTGAAGTTTAGGTCTGTGAATGAGAAAAATTTAATTATTTTAATGTGTATCTTAAAGTGAGATTTGTATTTTGTTTGTTTTATGTTAGTAATCTGTAAGGTTTGTTAGTATATAACATTTTTAATCTGTTTAGTTTTAGTTAGAGATTAGCTTCTATACCGGGTGTTTCAGGAGGTACGCTCACCCCTATAACTTTTTTACTGTTTACGTTACAGAAATAAAATTTTGTGGGTTTATATGTGATACTATTTTGCATTTTCTAACATGGCGGATGCCATTTTCTCACTTCCGGTTTACCCGGAAATGACCTCAACCTTAGATTTTTAAATGGAACACCCTGTATATTTTTGGCTTTATCGATTCAGAACACCATTCCAAATTCAACGACACCCCATACGTCACTTTTTGACATTTTAAATCATTTTAAATTTTATTTTTATTTTTCCATCTAGATTGCTATGAACTCTCTAAAATTGTTTACTTCTAAACCAAAATCTTGATAAAAATACAATTTTTAAGTTTTATTGTATTTTAAATTTTTTACAAACTTTTTAACTTTTTAAAAAGTCTTTTTCCAAAAGAACTCGATTTTTTCAAATGGAAACATATTGGCTCACTCGGGCAAAAAGATGGAGCACTTTTTTCCCAACAGTTTGATATCACACACACAAATGTCAAAGTAAAAGAGAAGAGATAATTTATTAAAAATAGCCATTAATGACAAAAAATACAAGAAGCGCAAACGGCTTTTCATTTATCTAGGTACCCATGACGCCATAATGCTCATAAACAAATGAACATAATAACAAATTTAAATTCCACCATCATTAAAATTAAAATTAGTTTGACATAACAGTAGCTTGCTATTTTATCGTTTGATTTTTCTGTCAGTAATAATAATTCTAATTCGGTCAGGTATTAGTAATTTCTAAATAAAATATTAAAATGGAAACTTATAACAGAAACGAAAAAATCGATATGGTACTAATTTATGGCGAATGTTTGCAAAACACTACTCAAGCGGCCAGGGTGTATGCTGACAGGTTTCCCGAGAGACGACACCCCTCGAGACATTACTTTCCTAGACTCGTTCAGAAGCTGAGGAATGAGCCCGAACCCGAAGAAGAACAAATTATTATTAACCAAGACAAGGAAATTGATGTGTTGGCATATGTTGAGGCATACAAAACAGCATCGCTTAGAGAAATTGCTTTAGAATGCGCGATAACTGTCTCTTCGGCCTGGAGAATTTTACATAAATATAAGTATCACTCATTTAAATATCAAATCCACCAGCATCTTTACGAAGATGATTTTGCCAGAAGACTGGAGTATTGCAATTGGTTTTTGGACAAAAATAATGTAGATCCGACATTTCCATGTAATATTTTATATTCGGACGAAAGTAGATTTACTAACCTGGGAATGTTTAATAGAAATAATAAAAGGTATTGGGCTCAAGATAATCTACACCTAATGCAGGAAGGTAATTTTCAAGCGAGGTTTGGATTTAATTGTTGGCTTGGCATTATTGGAGGTAGAATAATAGGCCCAATTTTTTTTGATGGGCACTTAACTGGTGAAAGATATCTTCAATTCCTCAGGAATGAAATTGAGCAGTTTTTAGATGAGCTGCCACTACAAGACAGGATAAATATTATCTTTCAGCAAGATGGTGCGCCGGCACATAATGCTCGTGCAGTCCAAGAGCATCTTAACGACAGATTTGGAGAAAATTGGATTGGTACTACTGGCCCTGTTAGATGGCCTCCTAGGTATGTAAGAAATACATTAATAGTGACTTAAATAACTAATGATTATTATTTATCAGGTCGCCAGATATTACCCCGTTGGATTTTTTTGCGTGGGGTACAATCAAAAATGAGGTATACAACACTCCACCTGCCACCAGAGAAGAATTGGAAAATCGCGTAAGAGCTGCCATTAACAAAATTACACGGGAAAATTTACAAAATGTGGTAAGGAAAACAATTCAAAATGTTCGCGCCTGTCAGGAAGCACAAGGAAGGCATTTTGAACAACTGGACTAACTAAACCGTTCTTATTGTTTCAATGAATATATTAAATTTGTAATAATTATGTTCATTTGTTTATGAGCATTATGGCGTCATGGGTACCTAGATAAATGAAAAGCCGTTTGCGCTTCTTGTATTTTTTGTCATTAATGGCTATTTTTAATAAATTATCTCTTCTCTTTTACTTTGACATTTGTGTGTGTGATATCAAACTGTTGGGAAAAAAATGCTCCATCTTTTTGCCCGAGTGAGCCAATATGTTTCCGTTTGAAAAAATCGAGTTCTTTTGGAAAAAGACTTTTTAAAAAGTTAAAAAGTTTGTAAAAAATTTAAAATACAATAAAACTTAAAAATTGTATTTTTATCAAGATTTTGGTTTAGAAGTAAACAATTTTAGAGAGTTCATAGCAATCTAGATGGAAAAATAAAAATAAAATTTAAAATGATTTAAAATGTCAAAAAGTGACGTATGGGGTGTCGTTGAATTTGGAATGGTGTTCTGAATCGATAAAGCCAAAAATATACAGGGTGTTCCATTTAAAAATCTAAGGTTGAGGTCATTTCCGGGTAAACCGGAAGTGAGAAAATGGCATCCGCCATGTTAGAAAATGCAAAATAGTATCACATATAAACCCACAAAATTTTATTTCTGTAACGTAAACAGTAAAAAAGTTATAGGGGTGAGCGTACCTCCTGAAACACCCGGTATATCTATGACATTGTATGACGTGAGTAAACATTTTTGTGATTTACTAGCTCGAAATATATTTGATTTGATTTGATTGATTTGATTTGATTTGATTTGTACGTCTCATATTTAGTGGCAGTTCGTCAAGAAATTGAGACAAGTGGTTCCTGAAGAAGTCCAGGTAAATGGCAGCATTTATATTTTGTCGGAAAAGGTATGGTCCAACGATCCGATCTATAAAAATGCCACTCCAGCACCGCAATTTTGGGAGCAAACCACGCCGTTGGAAGTAAACATGGCTTCATCTGTAAATAATATTTTTCTTGCCAAAAAAGGATCACCTTCACACTCGCCTTGGAACCACGCGCAAAATAGGAAACGGGATTCAAAATCTCTAGAGAGAAGCGTGTGAATGTATTTCGGTTTATATGGATGAAATTTATTTATTTTTAAAATATTACTAGCAGTAGACATTTTGACGTCAACTGGAATGGTTTTTGACAATGGTCCTAAAGAAATTTTAGGGTCTTCGATAACCGCTTGCATTACATTGAGTTGCTTTTCTTCTGTTGTGGACCATTCGTTGTGTTGTTTCTTAAATACATTTTCGACGGAACCAGTAGCTTTAAATTTATTCATTACGTTTGCTATAGTGGCGCTACATACCATTTTGTCAGGGTGTCTAGTATTAAATATCAGTGCGGCTTCCCTAATAGGTTTATAGTGATCTGGTGATCTCCGACGATAAGTACAATTTCTATTTTCTCCTGCAGCGTTAACTTTACAACCATGACGAAACTAACGAAAAACTCTTGTTATTAAGTCGAAAAATAGTAAATAATTTTTAACTAACATGTCAATATTCGTTACTATAGTATTGCACATAGTTGTTGCAAAATTGTTGCAGGTAACTGTTAAAGAAATAAAATAAAAAAATATTTTCCAAAGGCTTTTTGATGGTACCCTGTAAATTAAAATATTTCAACGAAAAATTGTATCTGACCACGTTTTGTAGTCCTTAGTAAAGTTTTCTTATAACAATTTGCTCTAAAATTAAAATTGAGGGTACTTCCCTCTTAACGTAATTCTGTGTTTCTATATTTTTTGGCCGCCCTGTACCTGATATTTTAAGTTTTAATATGTCAATATTATTTGCGCATCAAGCAGAACTTTTTATAAAGAATAACTTTTATTCGTAAAATTAACAATAAAGAAAATTCCCATATAACTTTTCTGGACACGCTGTATAAAAATGTTACTGTCAGTAAGCCCAATTCTTTAAAAAGTTCACGGCATTAATGTCTTTTGCTCCTGAAACAGATCGTTCTAATGATCTCCTTTGTTTTGTTATGTTGTTTTTTCTACATAGTTGATGTGTCGACTGTAGCTCCGCAGTTTTTCAAGTTTCTTTCGGGAATAAAGTGTCGCAAATTACTAGTGTTTCATATTGACGGCCTTGTTATAAAGTGCCGCATTGGAATGCTTAAATGTTTGCGCATGCTGACAACAATAGAAAACCAGGGATGATTTGTTCTGGACCAGGTAGGACACATATCAGGATTGCAAACCCTAACATAAGGGAAAGACTGGAAAAATTGTCGTTGATATATATATATATATATATCTAATGTTGACGTAAATACTACTCCTGAAAACATAATTGAAGCACTGGGTCCTACCCATAAACATTAATATAAATGCGAAAAACTTGCCTCCAAATATAGAAATCCACGCAGTGAATCTTTTAAGCTAGGAGTCCCTGAAACTCCTTAGGAAAACTACATGTCTTCCGATTTTTGGCCTGATGGTGCATATTTTGCAAAATATTGTCCGCCTCAGTATAACTCAAATAACTGACTAAACTGGAAACCAAATTTTCAACAAACGCAGCCAAACCGGAACAGGAAGCGTTAAATCTGATAAATGTGTCTCAACTATCAACTCCTATACAAATCGGATGACCTCTACTTGGACATGGTTTACACAAATGTTCTAAGCTTTCTAGCCCATAAAGATGTTCTAATTTTTAATATAGTGCATTTTACAAAATTACAATAGTGAATTTTACAATGAGGACTTTTAAAAATGTCTTTTATTCAAATACCTATTAATTAATCTAAAATACATATTTGTTTTCGGGGGTAAGTGCACAAGTACATCAAAATTACCGATAATTTTTGAATGAAATGTGTTTTTTTATAATTGCAAGAGTTTGTTTTCATATTTTCGCGAAAAAGCCCGACTCCGCAGGAGGAGGGCATTTTCGTAAAATATGAAAACAAACGATTGCAATTTGTAAAAAAAACACATTGAATAAAAAAATTATCTGGTTATTTTTATGCACGAGTGTAATTTATTTGAATATTTCCCAAATTAATTAAGAACTCGAATCAAGTAAATTTAAATATTTTATTTAACAGAAAATACTAACAATAAAATTAAAATGACTTTTTTGTCTGCTGTCACTCAATAAGATGACGTTAATTGTCAGAATATTACATTTTTTGACGTTTGTTAACAATAAAATCCCGCTTTGACGTTTCGTCAACAATATAAACTTGCGATGCAATTTTCGATTTCTGGCAGTGCTGTTTTCGGGTATAATACCACTAGTGCATCAAAATTACCGATAATTCTGATTGAAAGCGTGTTGTATTGTAACTGAATGAGTTTATTTTCATTTTTGATTAAATCCGAAAGAGCCCGACTTCGAAGAAGGAGGGCTTTTTCGATTAGATTTAGATAAGAATGTTTTCATTTCCAAAGGATCCTGAACAGTAAGTACATTTGCACCGCTATGATACATTTGTTCATATTTGTTTTGTTGTATTTATCTGCTGTATTTTATTACGTGAAAGGTATATGGAAAAGACCTGCCATTATTTATTATGTTATTGAAGTGAAGTTGATATTAAATGTATAAAAACAAATACCTTTTTAAGGAAAGGCGACGGGAAGAAAAAAATATCAAAGTAATCTACAAGAACATGTTTTTATTTTCCTAACAGATCTTGTGTTTTTTTGAAAAATATTCCTGAAAGCACAAGTTCTTATTTTCATTCAGTAGTTTTTATCGAATAATATCATATTTCTACGCGTAGATCAGGTAAAATAAGTAAAGAGCAAGTAGTAATAGATACATTATAAAAAAATCATAGGGTTTTCCGAAATTTACACCTTATTTTGTTTAAACAAAATAAAATATCATATTATCTACCTACCGTTTAAATTCTAAGTACCTATAATAATTATTGTCCATGTACCTATCGAAGAATTGAAAAATAGCAGATTTACCTGTAAAAAATATCCAACATAGGTACTCTTTACAAAAAGAAAATGGTTTGTAGCATTATAGGAGTGGGCTAAAAAACAATTTCTACCTGCATACATATCAAATTAAAGCCGCATAATGGACCAGAATGCTCAAAAATAATTTAAAAGGCAAGTTAAAATAGCACTTTGTTATATATCATGTCTAATATAACCAAAACTCAAAATTTGCCAAACATTTACTTAAATTTTACACAGTGCCTAATAGTAATCCAGAAATTTATAATTATAATAAAAATATCACAATAAACCTTTTAAATTATGACCCTTATTTGTTACGTAAATTTAAGGACCAATAGACCTAGATATAACATTGTTTATTTTAGTTTTAGGATTGTTGATTAAAAATGTAAGAAACGGTAACGAAACTGCTGTTCAATATTTAAAAAGAAATACAGGAATACATAAGAAAATACTGTTTTTCTACTTCTGTATTAGTAAGGACCTACTTACACACTGTCTACTTTATCCGTAAAACTATAATTACACACACTATATTGTAAAAAGCCAAGCTGTGCGTAAGACTAGTTACGTATTATTATAATGTCTGCATTAACAAGGGCGATTTTCGCTAGCGCTCGTACCGTAATTTTCGAAATCGTGTGTAATAGGCTTCTTACTACTCTTGGTATGTAATATACTATTTCATTTCCTTTCTAAAATGTCAGTAAGTAACGCACAATTAATAAAACATTTCAAAAATATTTTTATTTTATTTAATTTGTTCTTGAATTTACGAAATTTGCTGGAAAGCCAATTACATGAGACACAGAAGATAATCATGAAAAAATTACTTCTTACTAGTTACCTTACATTTTTTATTTCAGTGTAAAGCATTTTCTTCATCGTTTTAGTGCTTCTTTTAGTGTAATAACCCGTACAACTGTTAAAATTTCAAGATGAGGACATATAATTTGGTCCCCATTTAATCAATGCTAAACTCGGGATTTTGTCCCTTCTCGTTTGTTGGCTTTTCTCGGGTTTCAATGTTGGGCGTATAGCTCTATGTAATGATGGTTGCATATGTATGCCGATTCATATTTACAGCAGGGTTGAGATGATTAAAATCAATTGATTAAAGGCATGATTTTAATCAGTATGATTTTTTTTTTTAAATCATGATTAATTTAAAAAAGAGTTTTAAAATTTTAACACTTAAAATGTATTTGTTCATACAAAAAATAAAGCCCAGACGCATTTTTATGTGGTGTTATTTATTATTTTATTATAATAATCGAAGAGAACAGCTGGTTATTACAAAAATAAAACTTTAAAAAAATTAAAAAATTAAAATAAAAAAAACCTTTTTAATACAAGAAAATACTTAATTTAAACAAAAAAAATATAAAAAAACCTAAGTGTTATAATGCTTAAATAGAAATACTAGTTTAGCTGCTTTGTCACTGCCAAGTCTGTTTCTTATATCTGAATGTACGAATCCATAAGTAGAAAACATCCTTTCGATATCAGCAGACGATGCACAGGCACACAAAACAGAAATTACTATAGGGAGCACTTGCTTAATTTCTGAAACATCTTCTTGAGATCTCCACCACTGTACTGGTGTTACATTTTTGATTATTTCCTCTGAAAACAGAGTTTTGTGAAAAGGGTCCGACCTAGCTTCCAACTTAATTAGTAATGGTAATAATCCTGTGTCTGCAAAATATTTGGAAACAATGTGTAGAGCATCCCTCTTTTCTTCAGCTAGTAATGGATATTCTTCTTTGTTTATTGTAGGATCCAAAATATACGTCAAAAAGTGAAAGGGGGTTAGAGCTTGAACATATCTGTTCTTAAATAATTGATATTGACGCAAGCTTCTTTCTTCTTCAAATTCAAAACTGTCAAAAATAGCCAGTAACTTTTTCCATATGTAAACTGCTTGAGATAAAAATGCACCTTTTTGTTGCAAAGAAATTGGTTTTAGCAACTGTAGAAAATCTTTAGCCATCCTTTTAATACAGATATTTGAAACTTTTTTAAAAATCACTGGATTAATTTGATCTTTATGCGCTTCACATATTAATAACAATTTTGGCCACTCATTTACATAGATTTCAAGACAATCTGAAAGTGTATTCCATCGAACATCCTGAGGTAAGACCAATTTCTTGCCCCCTTTTTCTTTATACCAAGCATTTGGCAAATGGGTATTTCTGAAGTATTTCACAATATTATGTACTATATGTTCTTTTATCTGCGATGCTTCTAAATCTATGGAGAGCAAACTAAGTAATTGTGCCAAACAACCATATGTAATTATAGGGTAATTGGACGACTCGGTAATTTTTTTTCTTCATACTGACCATGTTGCTCGCATTATCTGTAACAATACTGGTAACTTTACAGTTATATTCATTTTTGCACTTATTTATTGAGTTAATAGCCAATTCGGCAAGATAGTCAGCTGTATGGGGATGACCAGAGGTATCTATGCTTTCTAAAAGAACACTGTTTCGATCCTCTGCAGTCAAAACGACACAGATTATCGGCTCATTATGTATATTGGACCATCCATCTAAGGACATACAAACATATTGTCCAGATAACTTGTTAAAACAATTAGATTTTTCTTCTTCAAATATTTCATTCAAGAGCGTTGATGATAACTGAAATCTAGATGGTGGAAGGTAACCAGGTCCTAGCATTTTTATGGCCTTTCGAACCTCTTTATTTTCTATAGCTCTAAAATTGCAATTTGTTGCGTAAACGGCTTTGGCTATTTGTCTGTCCAATTCTTTTTTGTTATCTTTTCCAGTTCGCACAACAAAAGAATCCAAATGACCGCTACTTCCACTATTTTCACGTCCACCTACACTTCTCTTTTCACAGTTATCGCTTTTTTGTTTCTTTGCCAACTGGATAATTTCACTCTGGCTAGTTCCAGGCTGTGACTGACAATCACCATGCAGAGTTTCAAGACCACTGCTGATATCACTAGTTTCACTTTTGCAGGTTTCCCAATGACTTTTTAGTCTGTCCACTAGGCCTTGCAATTCTTTACCACACTTTTTACATACTGCTCTACAACCTAGTTTGCCCACCACTTTCTTTTTTATAAAATGCTGCCAAACACTAAATTCCTTTCTGCCCCGGCTTGTCATGAGTTCAAATGTTTTGATAGATTAACCCCTAAAGCAAAAATATTACTGATAACTAAAATAAGTGCGTATCGTTTATATAGCCGGGCGTTTTCTGCCAGTTATTACAAGTTTCGACAAAGCGGCAAACTTGCAATACTGCGCGGACGAAATTTTCACGTTAATACAAGTTTCGACAAAGGCGCAAACTTGCAAAAACTACGCGAACGAAATTTGCATGTTAAAATTTTTCCAGTTTTGCTTGGTATCTATACTATTCCTGCCTAATAATATTTGTTTACTTAACAAAACAAAATATAAGCAATTAGAAATATTTAAAAATAATAATATTTGTAAAAGCTGGTAAATTTTTTTAAAAAATCAAAAAAATCATGATTTTTATCAACCTTGATTTACAGTTGCCTGACTGTGGGCCTGTTTATTTTTGTTTGGGTTTAAATCGCCGTCTCCGGATTTACCGTGCTGCGGAATTTCCTGGCCAGTGTTTAATTTTTTACTAAGATTTTCTTCTACTAAATATCGGTAACAAGCCTATTAGGGTTGAGTTAAGCTAAATTCATGTTAAGAATTGGAAAATAATATGAATAACTGTTTCTGTTTCAATAAGGTTATAGAAAAATGTCTAAATTCTTTTAGAAGAGGTGTTTAGATAGAAATAATGAAATCTTCTCATCTAAAATATTTCTTTAGGTTTTTGACCGGCGTTATGGTGACCCGGTGTCCCGAATTATGATCGAATTAAGCTAAATTGATATTAAAAATCGGAAAACATAGGGGACCGATTTTTTTTGTTAACCTTCTAAAACATGAAATAACTAATATTAAATGAAAACGATATACTGTAAAAGGTCTTTATAAAAACCTACCACATATTCTTCAGATCAAAATTAGCCGATTTAAGTAAACTTACCTTATTACAAAGTTGCTTAGTTTGGGCGTTAGACGGCGCTGAAGTGACAATTTTTAAATCGTTTTTCTGGATTAATTCAAGAACTGCTCATACTATTTTGCCGAAATTTGGTTAGTTGGCATAGCTTTATGGGGCAAAAAAACCCATGTCACAATTCTGATTAATATCAGTCCATGGGCGTAGAACCTGGATTTTTTACTAATTGCTTGTTTCAGATTTCTATGCCAATGGAACAAGGGAGTTTGGGCACAAAATTCAGATGAACCAACTCATTTGCTACAGAAAAGGTACTCTTGATAAGACTCGATTCCTCTGACGGTTTTAGAGAAATGTGCATTTTAGTTTTTACCACGATGTACTTGGGTTCTATAGAACTTTTTTGTTTTTGATTTCTACGCCAATGGAAGATAAGAGGTTTAAGTTTAAAATTTAGATTAAACCAACTTATTTATTACAAAAAATCTCTTGAACAGTTTTCTTATCATCTGCTTTTTGTTCGCACGGTATTTTTCAGGTATGTAGAACACGACCTTACACCTCACAAACGGTTGTTATTGTTGGTTATTATTAGTTTCATCTAACAACATAAGATTATTGTCAAATTTGTAATATTTAATATTGTTGTTAACGTTCAATCATTTTATCTGCTTGCATTAAATATTGGATTACTTTAATTGTCGTGAATTATCATGGCGGTGCAACACACTAATGCAGAATATACCGATATGATATTGGTATTTGGGTATTGCCAAGGAAATGGTCGAGAATGTGTCAGAGTCTACTCCGAAAGGTTTCCAAATCGTCGTATACCAAGCCACCCGACGTTTGCTGCTGTTGAAAGATGCCTGCGGGAAAACGGCCAATTTACTCCTAAAGCCATTGATAATGGAAGGCAGCGTTTTGTAAGGGTTCCTGAAGTCGAGGAAGACATTTTAGAACGTGTTGCAGAAGATCCAGAAATAAGCACCAGGAGGCTAGGTAGGGAAATAGGAGTGTCCAAAGATATTGTTCATGAAGTACTTCAAGAACAGTTGCTATATCCATACCATAAGATGCCAGTTCAAGATCTTTTACCTAATGATCCTGAAATGCGCCTGGTTTTTAGTTGGCTTGTTTATACGCAGAGAGAAGAGAATCCCAACTTTGCCAACAATATTTTGTTTACCGATGAAGCATATTTCACAAGAGGAGGGATTACAAATTTTCATAATGAACATGTTTATGCGGATGAAAATCCACATGCTATCAGGGTAAAGCATTTTCAAAATGAGTTTAGAATTAATGTGTGGGCTGGAATAATTGGTAATCACATTGTTGGTCCTGTCATTATTCCACAAAGATTAGCCTGGGAAATGTATTTGCAACATCTACAAAATACGCTGCCAGATTTGCTAGAAGATTTACCTTTACAACTTCGGAGAGATATGTGGTTTATGCACGATGGAGCTCCAGAGTAATGCCCCTGTAAATTGGCCACCAACGATCTCCGAACTTAAATCCGTTGGATTATTTCTTATTGGGGCATCTTAAGACAGGACAACTGCAGACAACGCAGAACAACTATGGCAACGTCTTCAAGATGCAATAAATATTCTTAAGGGCGATGAACAAGTTCTGCAAAGAGTGTTTTAATTTTCTTCGACGTATAAATCTTTGTATTTATGAAAATGGTGGACATTTTGAGCAATTTTTATGATATTTCTATTTATTTCTGTTTATGATTTAGTTATTTTTTCCTTTTTTTTTGTAAAAACTACTACGTGTTAAGTAATAAAATGCAAACTTCTCGAAATCCGTCAGAAGAATGGAGTCTTATCAAGAGTACCTTTTTTGTAGCAAATGAGTTGGTTCATCTGAATTTTGTGCCCAAACCCCTCTTGTTCTATTGGCATAGAAATCTGAAACAAGCAATTAGTAAAAAACCCAGGTTCTACGCCCATGGGCTGATATTAATCAGAATTGTGACATGGTTTTTTTTGCCCCATAAAGCTATGCCAACGTACCAAATGTCGGCAAAATAGTATGAGCAGTTTTTGAATTAATCCAGAAAGAGGATTTAAAAAATGTCACTTCAGCGCCGTCTAGCGCCCAATCTAAGCAACTTTGTACTAAGGTAAGTTTACTTAAATCGGCAAATTTTGGTCTGAAGGATATGTGGTAGGTTTTTGTAAAGACCTTGTAGCTATCTTTTTGTGGAAAATAAGATTTTCCTCAAAAAGTGCTCAAGTGCAAACGGCAGCTCTACGTCGGTTTAGCAGATAGTCGCAGGCAAGGGATGCTTATCCTTTTAAGGGCGCCACTCAGTTTCAATTAGATTTCATGATCTTAGAGCTTCTGAACTGAGAAGTAAAGCTCTGATTTATAAGTTAAAAGTACTCAAAAAAATAGAATAAAATACTGAGGTAAGCTTCAATCAATTTAATAAACAAGGTATAACCTGGTATAGTTACCACTAACCAAATATAGTTTAAAGCACCAAATTTTTGGTTTGTACTGTGTACTGGAAATGGTACTTAAAGTAAAATTTGAGTTGGAAGTATTACAATGATAAAATTATGTTGAGAATGCTCGGATTCTGGTAATATTCTGAAAATAATCATTTAATGCATTAAAGCTTAAAAATTTCGATGTACCGTAATATATACATAAACCTTGTCTTTGGCCAAAGATTCACCCCTCTGCTATGTACACTTATATATACAGAAAATTGCATATAGGTTACCCGTGCCGAATATGGAAAATGTAAAACTGTAAAATTACTCAGAATACTTGCTTACAAAGAAAAGTAACGAGAAAGATTTATACTTGAATTATTAACTGTTACGCAACTTGAATTTCTAAATGTTATTGTTTAAAATTATGCAATAAGGAGAATTAATAAAAAAGAACAAACTGGCCTTAGATCCATGGTTAAACCGGAACATCCAGTGGAATTCACAGGACTCTTGGTGGTACTGACTTAGCCCCAAACTGCTGAATCTAGGTGGTAGGTAGAGTCACTGGATCCTCGGACCGTCACCCATGTCTCTTAGGAACAGTTGGACGGCGTGGCCCAAGAAAATCGCAGAAAACGACACGGTCTTCCCGGTATGGAAGAATGTATGAACTTAGGTATAAAATCAAGGGTTAAGCCCCATGGCCACTCCCTCTAATTTGAGGGAATTCACCAACCAACGAATTTACACATTTTGGGACTTATCCCCTAGATAATAAAACAGGAGGTACTAGAAAGGCACTCGGAATACTTAAAAAATTACATTCTGTAGTACTGTAGAAAATTTGGGGTACTTAGAATAGCACCGGAATGACAAGGAATTCAGGCCGCTGAATGCGACCTCTCAACTCCACTTCTCACGGTCGAGAGTTATCAAAAAAAAGCACTAGCTAATTCGCTACCGCCTGGCAACATGGTACTCATCATCCCATCTATACCTTCGTAGTACGAGGTGGCTAGAGAAGCAAAGTACTTCAAAAATAGACAAATTAATAAAATTAATGGCGTTAGAATTTAAAACGCCACATTGCCTCTCTCCAAAAAAAAAATTATAGGCTACGACGTAGGCTTAATTTTTCTGAACCAAGACTATCCATCTCATCGCTATAACCATTAAACCTATAAAGTAGGCATATAAAGATAGTGTTGTCAAAATTTCAGTCGTGATAACTATCGCGTATCAGTCGTCCCCAAGGGAGGTCACTATTGGTAGGTCACAAATTGGGTAAGGTCACTAAATCGGTAGGTCCACTCAAATCTGACAACTGATGGATGGTAGAAATTAATTTACAAGAAAGAGGTATTTGGAAAGAGATAATCCTACAAGTTTAAAACTATATACATCTAATTATATACAACCAATAAGACTGTGGAGACATTTACTTATTGTTTTACAATTATTATCAGTTATGAGAAGCCAAATAATTCCATTTAAAAATACGTAACTATCTAGTTTCAAGCCTTCTCACGGTAACAAAACCAAACTACTTTACTAGAATAGCGAAAAGTAGGACTGATAATTGAAAAATAAAGACAAGGTATAAGGTAAGGTTCATTAGATCTGAAGTTGCGGCAAGGCCCTCGTGCATCAGTCTAACTGACCCAAACTTGACGTTGTATCACCTAAGGAACAGTGAGATAAATGAAGATCCTCTTGGCAAAGCGTTGCCTTAGATACATGTCTATGAGAGGAGTTAAGACAAGTATATCTAGCTAAAGGTATTTAACAAAAAGGTAAATAGGATAATTTGCCCCTAAGTAAGGTAGGCAATCTATAGTTAAGGTAGTCAAATATAATATAAGGTAAGGTAAGTAGATCAAAGGTAAAATAAGTAATTGAGAGGTAAGGTAAATAAGTATGACAAGGTAGGTCCTTTATCACACAAAATACTACTCGAGTATTTAGTAGGTAGGTAGGTATTTTAAGATCGGTCCTCCTCGTCTGAATCAGCGGAAGATCCCCGATAAGGTAACAAGTCCTTAACATGCCATTTGCCTGCCTTAGAACCATCGAGATTCTTTAATTCATGGACTAATGCCGACAACTTTTTAGAGACAATCGACAAGATGTGTTTAGGACTGAGTTTCGCAGAGAATTTGTCCGCAGCATTCGACAACACTTTGTTCGGACGCCAAACTTTTTCATTCACAGTAAAACTTACATCCCGTTTCCGGAGATTATAGGATTTGGAATTCCTCTCATACGCAGAATGCAATTTTTGACGTATTTCTACAAACAATTTTTGAAACTCAACTAAACTTTCGGCGTAGGTATTCCTATCACCAGGTAAAATTTCAGACGATTGATCTTCAGGGGGGTTATTATAATAATCACCAGATAAAGGGATATGTCGCCCAAACATTAAATAAGAAGGGGGGAAACCAGTAACTTCGTGAACCGCTGTATTAATAGCTTGTCTAATTTCCGCAATATGTAGATCCCAATCGTCATGATTTTCAATATAGCACCGGATTGCAGTAGTGACCGTTTTATTGTTTCTCTCTACAAAGTTACATTGTGGTGAGTAAAAAGGAGTGAACCACTGTTTGACCTGATATCTATCACAAAGTTTTTTAAGGGTATGACCAGAAAAATTTGGTGCATTATCGCAGATAAGAATTTGAGGAACTCCAAATAGGAGAAAAATCTGGTTTTCCAGAAGATCTACGATAAGATTAGACCTAGAGTCTTTAAGAGGAAAAACAAAGGTATATTTCGAAAACCAGTCAGCGGCAACTAACAACCATTTATTGCCTCTTTTCGAGCGCGGGAAAGGACCAACAAAATCCAAAGAAATAATCTGACCAGGTAATTTAACTATTTTTTCTCTTCCCATAGTACCAATCTTAGGCAGGTTTGAATGCTTCTGTGCTCCGCACATCAAACATTTACGGATAAACTTCAAGATGTCTGTTCTCATCTGTGGCCAATAATACATTTCTTGTACTCGGAACAAAGTTTTACGAAAACCAAAATGTCCACTGGTAGGAAGATTATGACTATCTTCAATGACTTTAGCCCGTTGAGATTTGGGAACCAGGAGTTTCCACTCATGCTTATTAAAAGCATAGGAGGTACGGCAAGGAATAAATTTTTGTACAGAGTCGCCTGCAATACGCCACTGAGGATACTTTTCAGGACTTTTACGAATGTTATCGCGAAGAGAGATGTACCAATGATCAAGATTAACCAAATCAATGGATAGGGAAGATACTTGTGTAGGTAATGTCTTAGAGGTAGATGGACCATCCAAGCCATCTTGAAGAGAATAAGGTATGCGACTTAATGCATCTGGAACTATATGCATAGAACCTTTCCTATGTTGTAAATCAAAGGTGTGCTGCCGTAATCTGAGCAGCCAACGACTTAGTTTACCAGAAGGAGTTTTCAGATTATTAAGCCAGAGCAAACTAAAGTGATCGGTAATTACGGTAAAAGGCGTACCTTCCACCCAAGGTCTAAATTTGTCAATGCAGAATATAACTGCCAAACATTCCCGTTCGGTTACCGAATAATTTCTTTCTGCTCTAGACAGAGAGCGGCTTGCATAAGCTATGACTTTTTCTTCTCCGTCTATAAACTGTGTTAGCATACCACCGATACCAACGTCGGAAGCGTCTGATTGAACATAAAATTTTTGAGTAAAATCTGGTTGGGCCAATATAGGGGCACTTACCAATTTTTGTTTAATAGATACAAACGCGGCTTCGGCCTCGTCGTTCCAAATAATAACTTCTTTTTTCTTTTTGCCTTTTAGAAGAGCATTTAAAGGGCTTACAAGTGAAGAGAAATCCTTAATAAATCTGCGGTACCATGAACACATTCCTATAAAACGTTTTACTTCTGTTGAAGTACGAGGGCGAGGATAATTTAACATACAATCGACCTTGCAAGGGTCAGTAGCTAAGGAATTATTTCCGACAATGAAACCTAAATATTTTAAGGTGGTTTTAAAAAATTGACATTTTTCAAGGTTAACAGTAAGGCCTGCTTCCTTTAGTAAATTTTTTGCAGTAGCAAGTAAATTGACATGGTGTTCCCAAGTAGGAGAACAAAGTAAGATGTCATCTAGATAAGAAAATATGAACGGCTCAAATTTAGCGCCAAAAATTGAATCGACCAAACGCTGCTGCGTCTGCGCAGAATTACACAAACCAAAAGGAACCACTGTAAACTGAAAATGTCCTCGACCAATTATAGAGAAAGCTGTTTTTTCCTTCGAGGCGTCATCCAAAGGAATTTGCCAAAATGCTTTGCGCAAGTCGATGGACGATATAAATTTAGCATTACGCAAGTTATTCAAAATACGATCCACGTGAGGTAAAGGGAAACTATCATGCTTAGTTAAACTATTCAAAAAACGTCCATCAAAACAAAATCTATACTCACCGTTAGATTTTTTTACCAATAATGTGGGAGAGCACCAAGGACTTTTAGATTCTTCTACGACACCTAACTCAATCATTGAGTCTAACTCTTTGTTTAAAATTTCTTGCATATATGGAGAAGATAAATAAGGTTTCTTTTTAAAGGGTGGGTTATCACCAGTGTCTATAGTGAGCTTAATTTTTGTTGTTCTTCCCAGCTTGTCTTTACTATCAATTTCCTTAAAGGAATCTAAAATTTTTTGAGCTTCTACTTTTTGAATAGATGATAAATCATCTAAAGTGTAAAGTTTAGGAATATGAAATTTTTTATTTAACTCTGGAGTAGTAGTACTAATTTTAGTTTCAGAATTATGAATGAACCAGCTATTATTTTTAAAGTCCATTACTAACTTAAACTGCTTTGCAAAATCAATACCAAAAATAAACGAATGTGTGACGGAAGGAACAATTAAAACTTTAATAATTTGACAACAGTCGTCAATAAAAATAGGTAAATCGGCAATGCCAACTACTTTCTGCTGAGTACCGTCTGCAGTACAAACATTACTACTTTTAACCGAATGAATTTTTATTTTTAATTTCTTTAAAATTTTTATTCCGTTTGATCCAACAATAGAAGAGTTAGCTCCAGAGTCTAATAAACCTGTGATGGTTTGGTCATACAGACGAACCGAGATATATGGTCTGTTGTCATTAACTTTTTCAGTAAACAGAGGTAAAATTTCATTATTCAAGATCGGTGATTTGTAAAAATTAGAAATATAAATAAGCCATTTATTCCACTCTTCGTTATTAAAATAAGGGTGCGTGGTTTGTTTTTCATCAGGGTACGGACCACGGGCAGTGCCTGACGATTCTTTTAGTTTTTTGAACAATTTTTACAAGAATTTATTTTAACATTTTGTTCACCACAGCGGTAACAAAAAATGTTTCTTTTTTCTTTACAGGAATTATAAGTATGATTAGGTAAACGACAATTGAAGCAAATTATCTTACTCTTAGGTACTGTTTGAAAATCTTTGTTGACTGAATCAACCACAGAATTTTCAATACTTTCAGACTTCTTCAAAGTCTTGTCATTATTGGAAGTATCTCGAAAATAATTATTTTTACGATTTTTATTGAAATCCCGAGTGTCACGCGGCCGTGAACCACTCGGTTGATCACGATCAGATAAATAAAATAGTTGAGGTAATTTTTTAGAAGTAGCCCTAGAAGCTTCCTCCAATCTTTTGCACAAAATAGATAACTCATTGACAGTGTCAATGGAATGTAAGGCAAGTTGAGATATATATTCCGGAAATAAATTTTTACGAATATACTTAACCTTAGTTATCTCCGCAGGAGGCGTAGATAAACGACAAAATAAATTTTCTAAATAAGCGATAAAGATAGTTACTGATTCATTTCTTTTCTGCTTTCTCTGTCTAATCTGCTCCCAGACATCATCATCTGCACAAGGAGGTAAAAAATCTTTTTTTAAACGAAAAGCTAGTGAAGACCAATCGCTAACAACTGATTTAATGCTACGATACCAAATAAACGCATCGCCGACAAACAATTCAACAGCAGAATTAAATAATTCACTTTCTGAAATATCACGGGCCTGAGCAAAATCGGAAACTCTTTCCAGAAAATAAAAAACACTTTTTGCGTCCCCATTAAATTTAATTCCCCACGAAGATATTGGCTGTTTATTTGCTGTACACGTAATCACAGGATTAACGTTAACTATTGGCGGAGAATTTTGGTTAAGATTAATTAAATTTGAATTTGCAGCAGATGTTTCTTCCGAAACTTTGTCATCTAAATCCGATTCCAATTTAAGACAAGTTGCAAACGATTCATTTCTAAATTTAATGACGTCATCACTTGCATCCTCGGGAATAATTATTCTTTTAGTACGGCCGCCTAAATGAGCTAGTCGCGATTTTACGCGAAGGTAAGTACTATCAGAAGAATTTCCTTCAAACTCAGAAATAATATTTTCTATAGAGGCAATACTTCGATTTATTTCAACTTGTTGGCGTCCAAAATCTGGCAAATACGATTCCATACAAATTTGACTCCCAGGTGTACTAATTTCTTTTTTTAAAAGTCTAGATAAAATTTTCCTTTTCTCGGCTACACTACGATCTGTGTAAACAGCCCTAATATTTAATTCATAAACGAGTTCATAATCCAATAAATGATTGATTTGAAACCTATCAAAAACCGCCATCTTTTTTTTTATTATTATTTTTCTTATGAAGAAAATTAAAAAGTTTTGCAAAAATTTATAATTAAATAATTAAGTCCTTATAAAACCTTTCATAAAAATTGATTAATATTATTCGGACACCCGGTATAATATTCTTAAAAAATATCCTCTATGCAAGGTATAAGATAATACAGACGGTATGAACCCAAAAATGGCTTAGGTAAAATAATGTTAAGTTAACCAACAAAAAAAAATTAATTTGCTTAGCATTGCATTAATAGTATTCGAAAATGTGTCTCGTAAATCATAAAATATTTCTTCTATAAAGGTATATTTAAACTCGTTTTGATATCGCACTAAACATCGAAATCTTAACAATAGCCTTTTTTTTGGTAAAGGTATGCAGTAAAAAAAATGGTCTACGCGAGCCGAGGATTGATTTAGGCGTCGCGACGCGCTGACCAGGTATTTAATTGAATTTATGACAGTAGGTAGGCAAAAATGGTGAGTGACTGTTTTTTCTTTTGAAACTTATCTCAGTACATAGAAAGAAAAGTAAAAGCATAAGCAATCGTGCCCCACGCCAATGGGCGCTATTTTTTGTAGCTATCTTTTTGTGGAAAATAAGATTTTCCTCAAAAAGTGCTCAAGTGCAAACGGCAGCTCTACGTCGGTTTAGCAGATAGTCGCAGGCAAGGGATGCTTATCCTTTTAAGGGCGCCACTCAGTTTCAATTAGATTTCATGATCTTAGAGCTTCTGAACTGAGAAGTAAAGCTCTGATTTATAAGTTAAAAGTACTCAAAAAAATAGAATAAAATACTGAGGTAAGCTTCAATCAATTTAATAAACAAGGTATAACCTGGTATAGTTACCACTAACCAAATATAGTTTAAAGCACCAAATTTTTGGTTTGTACTGTGTACTGGAAATGGTACTTAAAGTAAAATTTGAGTTGGAAGTATTACAATGATAAAATTATGTTGAGAATGCTCGGATTCTGGTAATATTCTGAAAATAATCATTTAATGCATTAAAGCTTAAAAATTTCGATGTACCGTAATATATACATAAACCTTGTCTTTGGCCAAAGATTCACCCCTCTGCTATGTACACTTATATATACAGAAAATTGCATATAGGTTACCCGTGCCGAATATGGAAAATGTAAAACTGTAAAATTACTCAGAATACTTGCTTACAAAGAAAAGTAACGAGAAAGATTTATACTTGAATTATTAACTGTTACGCAACTTGAATTTCTAAATGTTATTGTTTAAAATTATGCAATAAGGAGAATTAATAAAAAAGAACAAACTGGCCTTAGATCCATGGTTAAACCGGAACATCCAGTGGAATTCACAGGACTCTTGGTGGTACTGACTTAGCCCCAAACTGCTGAATCTAGGTGGTAGGTAGAGTCACTGGATCCTCGGACCGTCACCCATGTCTCTTAGGAACAGTTGGACGGCGTGGCCCAAGAAAATCGCAGAAAACGACACGGTCTTCCCGGTATGGAAGAATGTATGAACTTAGGTATAAAATCAAGGGTTAAGCCCCATGGCCACTCCCTCTAATTTGAGGGAATTCACCAACCAACGAATTTACACATTTTGGGACTTATCCCCTAGATAATAAAACAGGAGGTACTAGAAAGGCACTCGGAATACTTAAAAAATTACATTCTGTAGTACTGTAGAAAATTTGGGGTACTTAGAATAGCACCGGAATGACAAGGAATTCAGGCCGCTGAATGCGACCTCTCAACTCCACTTCTCACGGTCGAGAGTTATCAAAAAAAAGCACTAGCTAATTCGCTACCGCCTGGCAACATGGTACTCATCATCCCATCTATACCTTCGTAGTACGAGGTGGCTAGAGAAGCAAAGTACTTCAAAAATAGACAAATTAATAAAATTAATGGCGTTAGAATTTAAAACGCCACATTGCCTCTCTCCAAAAAAAAAATTATAGGCTACGACGTAGGCTTAATTTTTCTGAACCAAGACTATCCATCTCATCGCTATAACCATTAAACCTATAAAGTAGGCATATAAAGATAGTGTTGTCAAAATTTCAGTCGTGATAACTATCGCGTATCAGTCGTCCCCAAGGGAGGTCACTATTGGTAGGTCACAAATTGGGTAAGGTCACTAAATCGGTAGGTCCACTCAAATCTGACAACTGATGGATGGTAGAAATTAATTTACAAGAAAGAGGTATTTGGAAAGAGATAATCCTACAAGTTTAAAACTATATACATCTAATTATATACAACCAATAAGACTGTGGAGACATTTACTTATTGTTTTACAATTATTATCAGTTATGAGAAGCCAAATAATTCCATTTAAAAATACGTAACTATCTAGTTTCAAGCCTTCTCACGGTAACAAAACCAAACTACTTTACTAGAATAGCGAAAAGTAGGACTGATAATTGAAAAATAAAGACAAGGTATAAGGTAAGGTTCATTAGATCTGAAGTTGCGGCAAGGCCCTCGTGCATCAGTCTAACTGACCCAAACTTGACGTTGTATCACCTAAGGAACAGTGAGATAAATGAAGATCCTCTTGGCAAAGCGTTGCCTTAGATACATGTCTATGAGAGGAGTTAAGACAAGTATATCTAGCTAAAGGTATTTAACAAAAAGGTAAATAGGATAATTTGCCCCTAAGTAAGGTAGGCAATCTATAGTTAAGGTAGTCAAATATAATATAAGGTAAGGTAAGTAGATCAAAGGTAAAATAAGTAATTGAGAGGTAAGGTAAATAAGTATGACAAGGTAGGTCCTTTATCACACAAAATACTACTCGAGTATTTAGTAGGTAGGTAGGTATTTTAAGATCGGTCCTCCTCGTCTGAATCAGCGGAAGATCCCCGATAAGGTAACAAGTCCTTAACATGCCATTTGCCTGCCTTAGAACCATCGAGATTCTTTAATTCATGGACTAATGCCGACAACTTTTTAGAGACAATCGACAAGATGTGTTTAGGACTGAGTTTCGCAGAGAATTTGTCCGCAGCATTCGACAACACTTTGTTCGGACGCCAAACTTTTTCATTCACAGTAAAACTTACATCCCGTTTCCGGAGATTATAGGATTTGGAATTCCTCTCATACGCAGAATGCAATTTTTGACGTATTTCTACAAACAATTTTTGAAACTCAACTAAACTTTCGGCGTAGGTATTCCTATCACCAGGTAAAATTTCAGACGATTGATCTTCAGGGGGGTTATTATAATAATCACCAGATAAAGGGATATGTCGCCCAAACATTAAATAAGAAGGGGGGAAACCAGTAACTTCGTGAACCGCTGTATTAATAGCTTGTCTAATTTCCGCAATATGTAGATCCCAATCGTCATGATTTTCAATATAGCACCGGATTGCAGTAGTGACCGTTTTATTGTTTCTCTCTACAAAGTTACATTGTGGTGAGTAAAAAGGAGTGAACCACTGTTTGACCTGATATCTATCACAAAGTTTTTTAAGGGTATGACCAGAAAAATTTGGTGCATTATCGCAGATAAGAATTTGAGGAACTCCAAATAGGAGAAAAATCTGGTTTTCCAGAAGATCTACGATAAGATTAGACCTAGAGTCTTTAAGAGGAAAAACAAAGGTATATTTCGAAAACCAGTCAGCGGCAACTAACAACCATTTATTGCCTCTTTTCGAGCGCGGGAAAGGACCAACAAAATCCAAAGAAATAATCTGACCAGGTAATTTAACTATTTTTTCTCTTCCCATAGTACCAATCTTAGGCAGGTTTGAATGCTTCTGTGCTCCGCACATCAAACATTTACGGATAAACTTCAAGATGTCTGTTCTCATCTGTGGCCAATAATACATTTCTTGTACTCGGAACAAAGTTTTACGAAAACCAAAATGTCCACTGGTAGGAAGATTATGACTATCTTCAATGACTTTAGCCCGTTGAGATTTGGGAACCAGGAGTTTCCACTCATGCTTATTAAAAGCATAGGAGGTACGGCAAGGAATAAATTTTTGTACAGAGTCGCCTGCAATACGCCACTGAGGATACTTTTCAGGACTTTTACGAATGTTATCGCGAAGAGAGATGTACCAATGATCAAGATTAACCAAATCAATGGATAGGGAAGATACTTGTGTAGGTAATGTCTTAGAGGTAGATGGACCATCCAAGCCATCTTGAAGAGAATAAGGTATGCGACTTAATGCATCTGGAACTATATGCATAGAACCTTTCCTATGTTGTAAATCAAAGGTGTGCTGCCGTAATCTGAGCAGCCAACGACTTAGTTTACCAGAAGGAGTTTTCAGATTATTAAGCCAGAGCAAACTAAAGTGATCGGTAATTACGGTAAAAGGCGTACCTTCCACCCAAGGTCTAAATTTGTCAATGCAGAATATAACTGCCAAACATTCCCGTTCGGTTACCGAATAATTTCTTTCTGCTCTAGACAGAGAGCGGCTTGCATAAGCTATGACTTTTTCTTCTCCGTCTATAAACTGTGTTAGCATACCACCGATACCAACGTCGGAAGCGTCTGATTGAACATAAAATTTTTGAGTAAAATCTGGTTGGGCCAATATAGGGGCACTTACCAATTTTTGTTTAATAGATACAAACGCGGCTTCGGCCTCGTCGTTCCAAATAATAACTTCTTTTTTCTTTTTGCCTTTTAGAAGAGCATTTAAAGGGCTTACAAGTGAAGAGAAATCCTTAATAAATCTGCGGTACCATGAACACATTCCTATAAAACGTTTTACTTCTGTTGAAGTACGAGGGCGAGGATAATTTAACATACAATCGACCTTGCAAGGGTCAGTAGCTAAGGAATTATTTCCGACAATGAAACCTAAATATTTTAAGGTGGTTTTAAAAAATTGACATTTTTCAAGGTTAACAGTAAGGCCTGCTTCCTTTAGTAAATTTTTTGCAGTAGCAAGTAAATTGACATGGTGTTCCCAAGTAGGAGAACAAAGTAAGATGTCATCTAGATAAGAAAATATGAACGGCTCAAATTTAGCGCCAAAAATTGAATCGACCAAACGCTGCTGCGTCTGCGCAGAATTACACAAACCAAAAGGAACCACTGTAAACTGAAAATGTCCTCGACCAATTATAGAGAAAGCTGTTTTTTCCTTCGAGGCGTCATCCAAAGGAATTTGCCAAAATGCTTTGCGCAAGTCGATGGACGATATAAATTTAGCATTACGCAAGTTATTCAAAATACGATCCACGTGAGGTAAAGGGAAACTATCATGCTTAGTTAAACTATTCAAAAAACGTCCATCAAAACAAAATCTATACTCACCGTTAGATTTTTTTACCAATAATGTGGGAGAGCACCAAGGACTTTTAGATTCTTCTACGACACCTAACTCAATCATTGAGTCTAACTCTTTGTTTAAAATTTCTTGCATATATGGAGAAGATAAATAAGGTTTCTTTTTAAAGGGTGGGTTATCACCAGTGTCTATAGTGAGCTTAATTTTTGTTGTTCTTCCCAGCTTGTCTTTACTATCAATTTCCTTAAAGGAATCTAAAATTTTTTGAGCTTCTACTTTTTGAATAGATGATAAATCATCTAAAGTGTAAAGTTTAGGAATATGAAATTTTTTATTTAACTCTGGAGTAGTAGTACTAATTTTAGTTTCAGAATTATGAATGAACCAGCTATTATTTTTAAAGTCCATTACTAACTTAAACTGCTTTGCAAAATCAATACCAAAAATAAACGAATGTGTGACGGAAGGAACAATTAAAACTTTAATAATTTGACAACAGTCGTCAATAAAAATAGGTAAATCGGCAATGCCAACTACTTTCTGCTGAGTACCGTCTGCAGTACAAACATTACTACTTTTAACCGAATGAATTTTTATTTTTAATTTCTTTAAAATTTTTATTCCGTTTGATCCAACAATAGAAGAGTTAGCTCCAGAGTCTAATAAACCTGTGATGGTTTGGTCATACAGACGAACCGAGATATATGGTCTGTTGTCATTAACTTTTTCAGTAAACAGAGGTAAAATTTCATTATTCAAGATCGGTGATTTGTAAAAATTAGAAATATAAATAAGCCATTTATTCCACTCTTCGTTATTAAAATAAGGGTGCGTGGTTTGTTTTTCATCAGGGTACGGACCACGGGCAGTGCCTGACGATTCTTTTAGTTTTTTGAACAATTTTTACAAGAATTTATTTTAACATTTTGTTCACCACAGCGGTAACAAAAAATGTTTCTTTTTTCTTTACAGGAATTATAAGTATGATTAGGTAAACGACAATTGAAGCAAATTATCTTACTCTTAGGTACTGTTTGAAAATCTTTGTTGACTGAATCAACCACAGAATTTTCAATACTTTCAGACTTCTTCAAAGTCTTGTCATTATTGGAAGTATCTCGAAAATAATTATTTTTACGATTTTTATTGAAATCCCGAGTGTCACGCGGCCGTGAACCACTCGGTTGATCACGATCAGATAAATAAAATAGTTGAGGTAATTTTTTAGAAGTAGCCCTAGAAGCTTCCTCCAATCTTTTGCACAAAATAGATAACTCATTGACAGTGTCAATGGAATGTAAGGCAAGTTGAGATATATATTCCGGAAATAAATTTTTACGAATATACTTAACCTTAGTTATCTCCGCAGGAGGCGTAGATAAACGACAAAATAAATTTTCTAAATAAGCGATAAAGATAGTTACTGATTCATTTCTTTTCTGCTTTCTCTGTCTAATCTGCTCCCAGACATCATCATCTGCACAAGGAGGTAAAAAATCTTTTTTTAAACGAAAAGCTAGTGAAGACCAATCGCTAACAACTGATTTAATGCTACGATACCAAATAAACGCATCGCCGACAAACAATTCAACAGCAGAATTAAATAATTCACTTTCTGAAATATCACGGGCCTGAGCAAAATCGGAAACTCTTTCCAGAAAATAAAAAACACTTTTTGCGTCCCCATTAAATTTAATTCCCCACGAAGATATTGGCTGTTTATTTGCTGTACACGTAATCACAGGATTAACGTTAACTATTGGCGGAGAATTTTGGTTAAGATTAATTAAATTTGAATTTGCAGCAGATGTTTCTTCCGAAACTTTGTCATCTAAATCCGATTCCAATTTAAGACAAGTTGCAAACGATTCATTTCTAAATTTAATGACGTCATCACTTGCATCCTCGGGAATAATTATTCTTTTAGTACGGCCGCCTAAATGAGCTAGTCGCGATTTTACGCGAAGGTAAGTACTATCAGAAGAATTTCCTTCAAACTCAGAAATAATATTTTCTATAGAGGCAATACTTCGATTTATTTCAACTTGTTGGCGTCCAAAATCTGGCAAATACGATTCCATACAAATTTGACTCCCAGGTGTACTAATTTCTTTTTTTAAAAGTCTAGATAAAATTTTCCTTTTCTCGGCTACACTACGATCTGTGTAAACAGCCCTAATATTTAATTCATAAACGAGTTCATAATCCAATAAATGATTGATTTGAAACCTATCAAAAACCGCCATCTTTTTTTTTATTATTATTTTTCTTATGAAGAAAATTAAAAAGTTTTGCAAAAATTTATAATTAAATAATTAAGTCCTTATAAAACCTTTCATAAAAATTGATTAATATTATTCGGACACCCGGTATAATATTCTTAAAAAATATCCTCTATGCAAGGTATAAGATAATACAGACGGTATGAACCCAAAAATGGCTTAGGTAAAATAATGTTAAGTTAACCAACAAAAAAAAATTAATTTGCTTAGCATTGCATTAATAGTATTCGAAAATGTGTCTCGTAAATCATAAAATATTTCTTCTATAAAGGTATATTTAAACTCGTTTTGATATCGCACTAAACATCGAAATCTTAACAATAGCCTTTTTTTTGGTAAAGGTATGCAGTAAAAAAAATGGTCTACGCGAGCCGAGGATTGATTTAGGCGTCGCGACGCGCTGACCAGGTATTTAATTGAATTTATGACAGTAGGTAGGCAAAAATGGTGAGTGACTGTTTTTTCTTTTGAAACTTATCTCAGTACATAGAAAGAAAAGTAAAAGCATAAGCAATCGTGCCCCACGCCAATGGGCGCTATTTTTTGTAGCTATCTTTTTGTGGAAAATAAGATTTTCCTCAAAAAGTGCTCAAGTGCAAACGGCAGCTCTACGTCGGTTTAGCAGATAGTCGCAGGCAAGGGATGCTTATCCTTTTAAGGGCGCCACTCAGTTTCAATTAGATTTCATGATCTTAGAGCTTCTGAACTGAGAAGTAAAGCTCTGATTTATAAGTTAAAAGTACTCAAAAAAATAGAATAAAATACTGAGGTAAGCTTCAATCAATTTAATAAACAAGGTATAACCTGGTATAGTTACCACTAACCAAATATAGTTTAAAGCACCAAATTTTTGGTTTGTACTGTGTACTGGAAATGGTACTTAAAGTAAAATTTGAGTTGGAAGTATTACAATGATAAAATTATGTTGAGAATGCTCGGATTCTGGTAATATTCTGAAAATAATCATTTAATGCATTAAAGCTTAAAAATTTCGATGTACCGTAATATATACATAAACCTTGTCTTTGGCCAAAGATTCACCCCTCTGCTATGTACACTTATATATACAGAAAATTGCATATAGGTTACCCGTGCCGAATATGGAAAATGTAAAACTGTAAAATTACTCAGAATACTTGCTTACAAAGAAAAGTAACGAGAAAGATTTATACTTGAATTATTAACTGTTACGCAACTTGAATTTCTAAATGTTATTGTTTAAAATTATGCAATAAGGAGAATTAATAAAAAAGAACAAACTGGCCTTAGATCCATGGTTAAACCGGAACATCCAGTGGAATTCACAGGACTCTTGGTGGTACTGACTTAGCCCCAAACTGCTGAATCTAGGTGGTAGGTAGAGTCACTGGATCCTCGGACCGTCACCCATGTCTCTTAGGAACAGTTGGACGGCGTGGCCCAAGAAAATCGCAGAAAACGACACGGTCTTCCCGGTATGGAAGAATGTATGAACTTAGGTATAAAATCAAGGGTTAAGCCCCATGGCCACTCCCTCTAATTTGAGGGAATTCACCAACCAACGAATTTACACATTTTGGGACTTATCCCCTAGATAATAAAACAGGAGGTACTAGAAATGCACTCGGAATACTTAAAAAATTACATTCTGTAGTACTGTAGAAAATTTGGGGTACTTAGAATAGCACCGGAATGACAAGGAATTCAGGCCGCTGAATGCGACCTCTCAACTCCACTTCTCACGGTCGAGAGTTATCAAAAAAAAGCACTAGCTAATTCGCTACCGCCTGGCAACATGGTACTCATCATCCCATCTATACCTTCGTAGTACGAGGTGGCTAGAGAAGCAAAGTACTTCAAAAATAGACAAATTAATAAAATTAATGGCGTTAGAATTTAAAACGCCACAACCTTTTACAAACACCCTGTATTACCTGAGACAATTAGAATTATTTAATATTAACATTGACTATAATAAGATATTAATAATTCTTTTTGCCCTAATTAATTCAAAACAATTCGCTCTACGACGACACATTAAAATGACAATCCTTACTTGACTAAAAACCTAATGGTTGGCACTCATAGTCCGCAGGAGTGTGGCCGAAAAGAAATTGACACTTATGTTAGTAATGTTTTATTTTATTTATTAAATTAACAATCTCAATTCATTTCTGCGAAAACCGTTAATCGGTAGCTTTGCAATAGGCTTGCGACTTCGGGAGTATGTAAGGTGGGTTGTGTGATGTTTTGACCGACAACCGGCAAACATCACTTGAATGCTTTAACGGTCGCTTCTCGTTGATTGGTCAATAGGTGGACGTCCCAGACCACAGCGCTGTAGAACCATATACAACTCGGTGTCCTGTTAGACTTCAGTGTAAGCAGATACTCCACGTGGCTAAAAACAATAATAGCACGTGTTTTGATCTGACATGTGTGCCAGGCAAAGTGATTTTCTAATGTTAAAGTAATTGATATTTTGGGGGCGCGTGCCCGGTAATAGAGGTTACTATTATTTTAAACTTACAGTAAAAGACCGTGAATTTCGCAGTTAAATAGACTGCATTCTTTGTGTTTGGTTAAGACGTGCACGAAGTTGCACCTCAGTGTTTTGCAGTTCGGGTAAATACGTCCGTAAATATATTCCGTTCTATACAGAACATGTCTTTGAAATAACCCTCGTGATACCCAGACGGCAATGAGACTGTAACTAATTCAAGTTCTGATTCATTCTCTACGGTAAAAACCAATAAAATTCTAACGATATCTCGGTGCAGTGCTTTAGGGTTGTTAAGATGATGCATTAGTGTTTATCATTGTAAAGATTTTAATATTGTAAAAATGGAAGAATAAAAAGGCAGCAAAATAAGTTGGGTTTAATTGGTCTAACAAAAATAACACGAACCAACCTTATGCTGTAGGCGATACAGTTTCTACATGAGGCCAGGGCGAACCCCTGTCTAAAACAGAATGCTCTCTATGTTTAGTCGCGGAGGGAACGCGATTGTATCCAGCTAGTTGTTTAAAGGTTGCCGGCGATGTTTCCTGGTCTATATAAAATAAAATAGAATATTTCTTGCTTTATAAAAGAATTTTTTTTTACAGAGATGAGAAAATACTTCCATACCAAACAGTGCCAGTGGTAAAAACTGAGAACATTGAAGCAATAAATGAATGTGAACAAAGGTATGATATGAATTCTGAAAATTGGAAAATTAAAACGGAGGAAGTGAATTTAAAGGAAGAACATTCGGAATCAACTGAAAAGTAGGTAGAATTTTCCGTACATTGTAAATTTTTGATTTAACATGATAGTCATGATAAGGTGGCTACTTAATAATAATAGGATATCTTGATGCGAAATTTCTGCTACAATCGCCCTAAAAAGTTGGCCAAATAATTTAATTTTTTTTTATGTGTATATATTTGGACAAATTTTATTTTAGTATAAAGTCCCTAACCATAAATACAAGACATTGCAATAAGTAGGTGCTCAATGAACATGAAGTTTGTGTGAGCATCCACCCTGCTATTAGTTAATCACAGTTGAACTGCCAGAACCCAAACCAAACAATTTCAAATACACCCCAACATTCCACATAACAAACTTGAACAGCAAACAGAATAAATTACGTTCTATTATACTTAATTTTAAATACATTTGTCAGTGCCAAATGGTTACAAAAATTCTATAATGTTTCTATTTTTTTTTGTGTTATTTATAACCCAGGCGTTTAATTTTTTTTTACATTTTACTTATGGACCATTTCTATAATCTACTGGTAGTAAATTTAGAACTCTTGGAGCAACTTATGCAATACATCTCTGAGCGGCATGATAATGCGTGTTCGGTAATATTAATTGATCATTAATATTTTTTCTTGTCATTATGTGATTTATATAGTTTTGAAATAATAGTAGATGGTAGATGTTGGCTCACCCGACATCGCCCGGTGAAATACCATCGTATCGGCTTAGGTGGCGTGAAGTTGCTCTTTGAGCTAACGTTTCGTCACTGTGCCGATGTCTCCGGTTTCCAGGGTGGGAAATATACAAAAAATGCTATGATGATGGTTCCAAGATCAATATATTCCGGAGTTAAAAACGCCCCCCCCCCCCCCCCCGATCGGATCTTCGGGTGGGGGCGGGTCCTGGCGCCTTATCAAGCGAAATTATCCAATCATACACCATGTCCAGTAGCCATGCGGGTCCTTCGAACAATATTCTAAATGGAAATGGTGTGAAAACTGGAGTTGTTAAAAAACCCGAGATTAGCAGCTTCCAAATTGACTTCTGCAATATAAGAGGACTGAACTCGAACATCAATGCAGTCCATCAACATCTACAATCTACCAAGCCTCATGTACTTGCACTAACCGAAACCAAAGTCAGATCATCGATTAATACGGTCAGCTATTTATATCCTGGGTACGACTTCCATCACCGATTTAGGCGGAATTTTGGCCTTTGTCTCTTTGTCCGGAGTGATATTTCTTGTCAACGAGAGGAGACACTCGAGCCTAACGACTTTGATGTAATGTGGTTTAAAATATCAACACAGAGAATTACTAAACTCATCTGCTGCCTTTACCGGCCGCCAAGTGATACCCATTATAGAGACTTGTTCTCCTCTCTTGCTAATACTATCGACTTTTTGCAAACCCACCATCCCAATTCCGAAGTTGTCATCCTTGGCGACTTCAACGTTCATAATGTCAACTGGCTGAAATACTCAAACATGACCGACGAACAAGGTCGTGAAGCCGAATCCTTTGCCATCAGCTCTGGCCTCACCCAGCTGGTGGGTGAACCAACTCGGATTCTAGACAGAGATGGTGATTTTGCTAGTTTGTTGGATCTTTTCTTAACTTCAAACCCCGACTTGTATACTGTCACCGTGAAGCCGCCGCTAGGAACGTCTGACCACAACCTTATTTCGGCACTGAACACACTACCAATTAGTGCCGAAGAGCCTCCTAAACCACGCAAAGTATGGCATTATACATCAGCTAAGTGGGATGACCTAAGGGACCATTTTCGAACGTTTCCTTGGCGGCACGTTTGTTTTACCTCTGATGATCCATCCATCTGTGCAACAGAAATATCGGAGGTTATCCTTACTGGCATGGAAGCCTTCATCCCTTTCTCAAAAAAGTGCCCTTCTAACGGAAAGCCTTGGTTTACCAAAAATTGCGAACGAGCTGTTAAATCAAAAAATTATTTCTACCGAAAATGGCGTAAAAATCCTACCGCCGAAAATCGTACCATCTTTGTTAACGCTCGAAACCAATGCAAGCAAACGATAAACCAAAGCAAAGAAGCACACAACCAGAGGATCAAAGACAGACTTCTTGAATGTCCTAACGGCTCAAGATCATTTTAGCCGGTAGCTAAGGCCGTCAGTCACAACTTTACCAAGTCAACCATTCCACCTCTAACACGTTCTGATGGCACCATTGCGACCAAAGCACAGGAGAAAGCAAACCTACTGGCGGAACTATTCTCTTCACATTCAACGGTAAATTTTCAGGGAAGTACTCCACCGAACATTCCCCCTGTTAGAATCGAGAATGCCTGAGATTGTTTTTCGCCACCGCCATGTTAAACGAATCTTGAGGAGTTTTGACACTAAAAAGGCTTCTGGTCCTGACGATATTCCGGTCATTGTAATTAAGACATGCGCTGACGAACTGACACCGGTATTTTGTAGGCTTTTTAACTTATTCTACAAAAAAGGAATATTTCCTTCTTGCTGGAAGACTGCGCGAGTCCAGCCCATACCCAAAAAAGGCAAGAAGACCTTGCCAAACAACTATCGTCCAGTCGCATTGCTTTCGGTTATATCCAAAGTTATGGAGAAGGCTATCAACGAAAAACTATTAAAATACCTGGAAGACTTCAACATTATTAGTGACCGCCAGTATGGATTCCGTAAGTTTAGATCAACAGGAGACCTTCTCGCTTATGTTACTCATGTTTGGAACAACGCAATAGAACATCATGGAGAGTCCCGGACGGTAGCACTGGACATTTCCAAGGTTTTTGACCGAGTAATGCATGAGGGGCTCCTAACTAAAGTGAGAGCATACGGAATGCCGGTTCAATTTTGTTCATGACTGTCGAGCTTTCTTAAAGACCGTTCTCTGCGAGTGGCGATGGACGGATTTCTTTCAGACACATTTAACATCAACGCCGGAGTCCCTCAAGGTTCTATATTGTCGCCCACCCTTTTCTTACTCTACATTAACGATCTTTTGGAAAAAAACAAAAATCCTATATATAGGCTTCGCTGATGACAGCACACTTGTCTCATCTTTTACTTTGGATGCTCGGACATCGGCTACTAATGCACATCTCTATAGGCAGCAAGAGGTCTCACATCTCAACAAAGACCTGGAAGAAATTCTGTCTTGGGGTGACAGTAACCAAGTAGAATTTAACGCTAAAAAGACCCAGGCGGCAGTTTTTTTCTAAAGTTAATGTTGAAGAACCGGATATAGAGTTATGGCGGGGGGACACTCAATTCCCTTGGCTTCATCAATTCATTTATTGGGCGTTAATTTGGATAGCCATATGTCTTGGCATAGCCACGTTGCGGCCATTGCTAAGGCAGCCTCGCAGAAGCTTGGAGTACTTTTCCGAACAAAGAACCTCTATACACCCCAACAACTTTTGATGCTCTATAAATCCCAAATTCGACCATCGCTGGAGTAGTGTTCGCATATTTGGGGCTCTGCTCCTAAACATACCCTGAGATTGCTAGATTCCATTCAAAGAAGAGCCATTCGCTTGATCGGTGACCATAGTCTGACAAACAACCTGGAAAGCCTTGAACATCGAAGGCAGGTTGGCGACTTGAGTCTATTTTACAAATATTTTCATGGCAAGTGTTCAACTGAGGTTGCCCGCTTGATACCACCCAGAGCGGTGTATGGTAGAAATACACGACGAGCCACTGCAGCCCGCCAGTACGTGGTTCAGCTTAGTGTCCCTCGAACGACACTGTTTCAAAATTCTTTCATCTGGAGAACGTCATCACTCTGGAACGACCTCCCTGAGATCGTGTTCCCAACGACTATAACCTTAAAAGATTCAAGACCAATCTTGAATCGTTTCCTGCGCACACGCACCGCTCCCAGAGCGTCATAAAGGATTTATCCTACAGTGCTGTGCCTTATCATAAAAAAAAAAACGCCTGCTCAGAGAAAATCGCAATTCGTTTTTTATATACAATCTTGAAATTGTAAACACACCAGACTGCTCAAACAACAGATCTATAGGAAAGCGCTTTGGTTTAAACAAAATAATTTTTAAGATGTATTTCTGTGCACTTGTGATGTTATTTAAAGTATTATTCTTCGCGAAACCCCACAATACTATGCCATATGTTATGCAAGACTCTGCCAGAGATCTGTATACATCTATAATAAGTTTCCTGTCTAATATATTTCTTATTTCATAAAATTTGTAAATAAGTTTTCTTATTTTATATTTTACATATTTTGTGTGGATCTTTCATTTCAGAAAGCGGTTAAAGTGAACTCCTAAATATTTGGTATTCTTAACCAGACTTGATGATGTAAGAACAGTCACAATTCTTAGACATGTCACACCTCGGCACACAGTGGCGTGCATACAATGAAAGCACAAATGCATTGCCTACCCTGATGTTTTGATATTTTTTTTATTTTCTCATTTAAATTTAATTCCGATAATATAAATTATAATTCGATTAAAAAGCATAAAGAAAATTTAAAAAGTTTGTTTTAAGCGCCAATTAAAATATTAATTATATCATAGAAAAAACATCACAGTCTAACACTCATATAACGCTACGTATATTAAACGGAATAATATTCACCGCCCTGGCCTCCTGCGACCGCAATCCGCTTACATTAAAAAACATCCCATAACAAATCAAAGGCATGCATTTGGACCATCAATACTGAATTTATATGCAAGCGAAAAGCAGTGCTTAAAAAACGACAGCTAAATGAAACAATACATAAAAAGAAAAGAGACGAGCCAGAAGCCATGCGACGACTTACGACTCCCATCGACGCCGAAGGAACGATGAGTGAATTTGACTGGATTCACCGTTGCCAAAATGTACTTTCATTAATTAATATTCTGATAGACATCGTTTTTACCCTTTATTAATTGGTTAGAAAGCGTTTATCTCTAAATTAAGTTACAGTACATCGGGCATTCCTAAATTTATTGATATTTGGGCATTAATATTTTAATAATGCGATGCAATTTTGCAAGAAACTGAAACCCGATAAGACAATGTCGGCACCGCACCGGCCCGCTATTAATTACCAATAATTTCAGTTTTCCTATAAATTTCTGTGCCCTCTTCTTGTGTGAGATCGGCATTTCACGCGCCGCACTTTTAATAATTGTTTTGAAAGCAAGCTTATTAGTACCTATACAAGAGGGATTGTTTATGGAGTGCCAGCGCGATGACAGTGTAAACTGTCTGGTGAAACTTAGTAACAGTAAGCTGCAAGTATGACATTTGACACAATACAGAGCAGTTGTTTGCAGCTATTTATGCCCTAGTTTACGTTTCCGTAAGGTAAGATATTCGTGAAAGTACCTACCATATTGGTAAGTACAATTAGTTTTATTTTTTTGCCTAACGCCTACATTTTCTGGAGGCTTAAAAGAACGTTTTGGGCGTGGCACCTGAATAAAAATTTCTGGCTTTCTCCTTCTTTAACATTTTCGAGTTTGTTGCCTACCCTATTTTAAATGGCACTGCACGCCACTGCCGGCACACGTACTTTGATTGTTCTCCTTTCATTCATTGAAAGAGATATAAAGTTGGTCTTATTTACATTAAGCGTTAACGAATTTATGTCCATCCAAACGCTAGCAAAAGTAACGGCTCTCTTCGCCCTCTCAAAGGTCTTAACCCAACTTGATTCCCTACTCAAAAGGACGGTGTCATGAGCAAAGCATACTGTTTTTACATCAGGAATCACAGATGACAGATCGTCAATATATTTTTTAATTTTTTTATTATAAGGCACAGCCCTGCAGGACTAATCCTCTCTGCGAGCGGTGCGTTTGCGCAGGAAATCATTTACGTTGGTCTTGAATCAGGAAGGTCGTTCCAGAGTGATGACGTTCTCCAGATGAAAGAATTTTTAAAGAGTGTCGTTCGTGGACACCAAGCTGAACCTCGTACGGGTGGACTGCAGTGGCTCGTCGTGTATTTCTACGATGCACCGCTCTGGGTGGAGTCAAGCGTGCAACCTCGGTTGAGCACTTGTCATGAAAATATTTGTAAAATAGACTCAAGCCGCCAACCCGCCTTCGATTTTCAAGGCTTTCCAGGTTGTTTGTTATACTATGGTCACCGATCAAGTGAAAGTGATCTAGCAATCTCAGGGTATGTTTAGGAATATCAAATATGCAGGGATGGCCGAATTTGGGCTTTATGGAGCATCAAAAGTTGTTATTAAAAATAATTGCTATTTTGTGTAGAATTCACAAATAGTGTAAGATATAGGGTGACCCGTTTAAAAAAAAGTATGTTTGATATGCCCTGACCGTTTGGGAGACCCTGTAAAATTCAGAATAATTTTAAATTGTAGGCCTAATGCCTCCCTATGTTTTTGAAAAATATTAAAAAGTCGAGTAGATGCTATGGAATTCTGTGTTGAGACTGGGCCACCCGGTATAATATTTTAATAAATACTTATTTTTTAAATATACAGGGTGTTGCAATAAAAACTCCCAGGCCGATTATTTCGAAAACTATAAGTGACATGTAAATTCTGTAAACGCCAGTTTTTAGCCTCTATGATTGGCTTCACAACTGTAAAAAATGTGTTTAAATAATGCAAGCTGTAGGTGGCGCGTGGCGCCATGGTGCAAGGAATTTTTTCGATGACAGGAACTTTTAAATCTTGTGGTTCTTAACCCTAGAATGCTACACTTGTATGCTCAACTTAAAATGCTACATGGGGGTACACCTGTACCCCAAGAAAAAAAAAATTATTTTAAAAATATTTATTCAGCAAAATAAAAAAGCAAACTTAAAATACAATGTAAAAACAGTTCTTTTTCACATAAAAAAAACATTAGGTTATGCAGCACAAGTTGGGCATATTTTTTTTTGATGTTGTAAACAAATGAATTTTTTGCATATAGCGCAGCTGACCCTCGATTTTCGATCTTCGCTTCTTTTGCAAAATGCACACCTGCCCGTGGTAGTTGTTGGCCTAGTTGGTACTTCTGGCGTTGGAGTTATTTTTAGTACATTGCATATTGTTTGGCGGAGTTCACGTCTTAAGGTTGGAGTTTCTAAACGATATATAAAACGAAGATATCATCAGGTTTTGTCAGATCAAAAACCTTTTTTTGGGCAGCCATATTTTCTGTCAGCTAAAAACAAACAAATAAATACATAAACAATAAAATAAATGAACTAACTGGAAATAATAATCGATACTATAGTTAAGCTAATATACTTACATTAAAAGAAAAAACGACGATACCATTTAAAATATATTTGTATTCTGCTACACTGGGGTACACCTGTATCCCAATATCAAATATCTGCACAGAGCCAAACACTCCGCCTCGCACCAGTATCACACAAGGACTAACGCAACGTGGCTTGAAACTACAGAGACGCTCAAGGTTGCAGCGCCATCTGCTATCGGTTGGCCAGAATTTAAAAAAAGGCTGGGGTACAGATGTACCCCAAGTAGCATTCTAGGGTTAAAGATAATTAATTTTTGATCAAAATATGTCTCATAAAAATTTTTGATAAATCCAACATGAACGGAGATATTTGGGGTTAAGTTTTTTATTAAAATAATTTTAACGAGTATTTTAATTAATAATATTTTTAATATCCTTTAGCAGATTTTAATTTAATTTTGGTAATGATAATTTTAGTGACAAACGCTCGTGTAGCGCTAAATTATTACGTCCAGTGACGTCTCAGGGGACGCCTTAACAAATAATATTGGCAAAGAATAAGACGCCACTGAGTTCTTGGTAATTTTTATATTTTTTTCGGATTAAGCAACTAAAAATATCCTTTTATGGTCTGTTAAATTGTTTTCATATCTTGCTTCGTTTTCGAGAAATAAAAATGTATATCTCTGGAAAACAAAAATCATTAAATAATTAATTTTTAAAATAAAATGGTTCACCATACAAATCAAGACAAACTGAACATGGTTTTAGTTTATGGAGAATGCCATCAAAATGCTTCAAAAGCTGTGCGCTGCTATCGAGCTCGTTTTCCAGATAGACCAACGCCCGATTGCAAATCTTTTGTAGCTATGTGTACCAACTTAGCTACATATGGTAGCTTTAAAAAGGGAAAGGTTCCAAGAATGAAGAGGATTACGAATGACGAAAATGTAGCTATAGTCCTACAAACAGTAGAAAATACCCCACAAACGTCATTACAAAAATTAAAAGATGAAACTAATATTACAGTAAGTTCGTGTCGCAGAATCCTAAAAGGAAATGGGTTTTTTCCATACGAGATTCATTTAGTGCATCATCTACAACCAGAAGATTACCAGCGCAGATTAAACTTCTTGGCACATTTTCATATTATTTTTGAAGAAAGTCCAAATTTATTAAACCAAATTATGTTGAGTGACGAATCCCGGTTTCACATTAATGGAGTAATTAACAGACATAATTGTCGCTACTGGTCCCGGGAAAATCCTAACTGGATGCGACAGACTAAATTTCAAACACGATTTGGGGTAAATGTTTGGTGTGGTATCGTAAATGGTTACATAATCGGGCCCTATTTGTACCATGAACATTTAACTTCAGTTCGTTATTTACAATTTCTGCAAAACGATCTCCCTTTGCTGTTACAAAATGTAGGAATTGACGTAAATACTTGTGGTTTCATCAAGACGGTACCCCAGCACACAATAGCAATATCGTTATGAATCATATAAATGTGACGTTTCCAGGAAAAGTGATCAGCACAAATGGGGATCTTAGATGGCCAGCAAGGTCCCCTGATCTCACCCCGATGAACTTTTATTTATGGGGCTACTTACAAAATGAAATCTACAAGGAACCAATAGAAGACATGGCTGACCTTTACAACAAAATGTATGCTACTATAGCCGCTATTAATCAAAATACATTATTGAGAATTTGCAGAACCGAATTATTATATCGATTTGCTATGTGTGTGTATGAAAACGGCAATAATTTTGAACACCTCATTCGACCCCATTAGTTAGTTTTTGGTATTGTTCTAATTTTCATTAATAATTTTGTATAATTTCTCATCAGTTCTTTCATAAAATTTAAAACATCTTTTAATTTTATTTTATTATGCTTTAATGTTTTAACTTTGCTTTTAAACAGCAAAAAATACAACGTATTGATAATTTATGGTTTTGGTTCTTAATGCATATGCAATAAAATTGTTTTTATTTTTATTTCTCGAAAACGAAGCAAGATATTAAAACAGTTTAACAGACAATAAAAGGATATTTTTAGTTGCTTAATCCGAAAAAAATATAAAAATTACCAAGAACCCAGTGGCGTCTTATTCTTTGCCAATATTATTTGTTAAGGCGTCCCCTGAGACGTCACTGGACGTAATAATTTAGCACTACACGAGCGTTTTATCACTAAAATTATCATTAACAAAATTAAATTAAAATCTGCTAAAGGATATTAAAAATATTTATAATTAAAATACTCGTTAATAGTAATTTAACGAACAAGTGTATTAATAAGGGCGATTAATAATCGAGACATTTTTAACGCGTGAGCGCAGCGAGCGCGTTAATTTGTCGAAATTATTAATCGCTTTTTAATATACGCGTTAGTTACAACATTTTTCCGTCGATTGTGTTGTTAATAATGAAAAAAAAATTTTTATTTAACAACCAAACCTACAAAAGTCGATAAAAATATGATTATGTATGGAACTGACTATTATTGTTTATTAATACTTATATTTACATTAGAAATAGTGCAATTACTGAAATTAAAGCAAGGTACAGATACATTATCAGTAGTTGTATGACATTCTGAATTTAAATTTAGGTTTATGTCATTATCTTGGATGTTTGTAAGGGAATGTGGTTCGGCGCTGGTCGTGGCGCTGATAGAACTAGCATGAGGGGCTTTTGTTATAGTTGTACCGAGGATTTTTTCAGCTGTATCAATTTTATTTTGTAATGAGTTTTCAATATATCCCTCTGCAACAGCAGTGGATTTCCAACCACCAAGCCGTTTAATGGCTGAAAAATCTGCACCACTGTCACAGAGTATCGAGGCAGATGAACGCCGAAAACAATGCCCAGTGTAGAGATGTGGCTGCTCTAATTTTAAAAAGGTTGCTATAATGGAAGGCATTTTGGAAAATGTATTTATGCCAACTGGCTGTATAGAACATTTATTAAATTTATAAAAAATAAAAAACCGTTTGTGTGGAGTGTGTCTTGGTCTCAGGGACATATACCGTTTAACCAAATTGAGAAGGTTATTTTCTTCATTACCCACAATAGTAAATATTCTGTTTGTGTGTGTTTTAGATGCCTTTACGGTGACTAGGAATTTTGAACCCAGATCTTGAACATCATTCGTTTCTAATTTCAACAGTTCATCTTTTCTTAGTGCGCCAGCCACTCCAAAAATCAATGCAACCTACGAATTTTAATTTATTTATTATTATTGTTAGATATTATAGTTTTACCTTTCTTTTTTATTACCTTTGTCATCAAGAAAAGGTTGTTAGGAGCATCAGAAATAAACTTGTGTACGTGTTCTTTTTCCAGGACTTTCGATTTCTTAGGTACATATCCTACTTTTTGCCTCTTGATAAACATAATTAATTTACTGAATTTGCTTATATCGATGCCATCTTTCAAATTTAAAGTCGATTTGAGCATTGAATATTTCGGCCATAAACTTGCAATGAGGCCTCTTTCTGCAATATTCGAAAAATATGCCAATAGCACCGATTCTGAAAAGCGCGTCACTCGTTTTTCATCACACCATGACATAAACTCAGCGTACGTTTTCTCATACAATCTTTTGCTTATCGCGGGAAGTAAACTTAACGATACTACATTAGCAGTTTCTGCTATTTCTGGTGGGGTTAAATTTTCGAAGACATTCATTTCAACGTTGTACGATCAAAATTTTGAAATCCAAACTAGTTGACAGCGACAGTTTTTTTTTACTTACGCGAAACGCCATCATGCACGCGTCACAGCCGCTTCGCGCCACCTTGATTTGAATAACAATTGAGTATTAATTTAATTTCATGTATGTTTGGTTGCCTATAATACAATCGTTTATTAATAGAAAAATCATGCAATAATGGGGGCCATTAATGTACGATTTTTTATACATTAAAGAAGTTCGTAAATACACGGTCGACGGAAAAATTATTTTAATAAAAAACTTAACCCCAAATATCTCCGTTCATGTTGGATTTATCAAAAGATTTTATGAGACATAATTTGATCAAAAATTAATTATCTTTAAGAACCACAACATTTAAAAGTTCGTGTCATCGAAAAAATTCTTTGCACCATGGCGCCACTTACATCTTGTATTATTTAAACACATTTTTTACACAGTTGTGAAGCCATGCAGGCTAAAAACTGGCGTTTACAGAATTGACATGTCACTTATAGTTTTCGAGATTATTGGCCTGGGAGTTTTTATTGAAACACCCTATACAGGGTGTCTCATGGTCGATGGTAGGTTAGACGTTTACGGAAAACGGGACATAGAAAATTACTGAAAATCTGGCAACATGGGTAATTAGCTTTGCTCTATCGATCTAAAATATTTTCAACAACGCAGCGTTGCCGCTTATACAAAAAAGTAGCAACATATTTGAATTTTAAATGGAACACCCTGTATATAATTGCATTTTTCGCTTCATTATTGATTTCTAATTATTTTTGTATAATACGTTCCTATACCTATCTTTAGCGGTTTTCGAGAAACTAATTAATTTCCATATTTTTTGTTTAAAACATAGCTCTAATTAAATGTTTATTACTGCGGTATTTAGATTCGTAGACAGCTGAAATTTTGGACGTAGTTTACCTTGTCCTGTGTATTAGTTTTGCATAAAGAAATTTGTTCTGTGTTACCCAGGGTCGTTCAAAGTTCGTCATTTTACCGCTTGATACAAAAATGGTGAAAAGTGCATTTTTTCAAATAAAACACCCTGTATATTATTAAATATCCTGCAAGAAAATTAATGTCCCTTCCAAATGATATATCATGTTCCTATACCTAAATAGTTAAGATGTCGAAATAAAAGCAAGTTTTTGTATAAATCGGATTATTTTGGCATATTTGTCTTAGATAGCCATGAAATCCCAAGATGGAACATATCTTTATGAAAATTTGACAGTTAGTGCATCAATAATAAAAAATTTGCTAGTTTATAACTTTTAGTAAAGAAAGCGACCTAAAAATAATTAAAATGGAGGGAAATAACTATTCAAATGGAATTTTGATGAAATTGTTTATTCTTCATGGACAATGTAACCAAATTATAGCAAGAACATGCAGAAGGTTCAACGAAATGTTTCCCGATCAACAACTAATCAACGAGAGAAAGTTTGTACGATTACAAAATAATTTTGTTAATTTTGGGTTAAAACTGAAATCGGAAAGACATTTACCGAAGCCTGTAACTTCTGATGAAGACAACATCATAAATGATTTAGCCTATTTTCACGCTTTTCCTCAAGCTATCACTAGAAGTGCAGAAGAAGATTTAGGCATAACTCGTGCCTCTGTTTAAAGGATCCTTGATAATCATGACATACACCCATACAAGTTCACAAAAGTTCAAGCCCTGAAACTGGAAGATTACCAACGTAGAGTACAATTTTGTGAAGCAATGCTGATCCGCATCGATCTAGAAGATCCTTACTTTCTAAAGAAAATAATTGGGACGGATGAAGCTAAATTCTCCAGGGAGGGCATTTTCAATAGAAGGAACGAACATTTCTGGGCTGACCATAATCCACATGTTGTTAAGGAAATGGGATTTCAGGAAAGGTTCAGTGTTAACGTTTTTTGCCTCCAAAATGATGACAAAATAGAGTATCACATTTACGAGGAATCTCTAAATTCCGAAAGATACCTTCAAATTCTAAAATCAGGCGTGAACGAGTTTCTGGACAATCTATCATTAGTAGAGTATCGTACCTGTTGGTTTTAACTGGACGGGTCACCAGCCCATTGCACTGGGACAGTAACAAGAGAGTTGTTTCAAATTTTCGACGATCGTTGGCTAAGACATTTGGGACCGTGGGATTGGCCTGCTAGATCGCCCGATCTCACGCCACTTGATTTCTACTTGTGGGGTGATTTGAAAAGAAAAGTATACAGGACACCAGTACAGAGCAAACAAGACCTTCGCCGACGAGTGATCACTTACATTGAACAGCTTGATGCCAGTGAAATAAGGAAGGCCACAACTGAATCTCCGAGTATACGGATTGAAAAATGTTTGGAAGTCAACGGTCGTCATTTTGAACATATATTAAAAAAATCTTGAACCTTTTTATGATATGCTTTTGTCTTATATTGTTATTTGCTATTTCACTATATTCATGTTATTTGTCCCTACTGAAATTAGTTTTGTTTTCAGTTTTGACCCATAATTAACAAAATTATTTTGTAATCGTACAAACTTTCTCTCGTTGATTAGTTGTTGATCGGGAAACATTTCGTTGAACCTTCTGCATGTTCTTGCTATAATTTGGTTACATTGTCCATGAAGAATAAACAATTTCATCAAAATTTCATTTGAATAGTTATTTCCTTCCATTTTAATTCTTTTTAGGTCGCTTTCTTTACTGAAAGTTACAAACTAGCAAATTTTTTATTATTGATGCACTAACTGTCAAATTTTCATAAAGATATGTTCCATCTTGGGATTTCATTGCTATCTAAGACAAATATGCCAAAATAATCCCATTTTTACAAAAACTTGCTTTTATTTCGATATCTTAACCATTTAGGTATAGGAACATGATATATCACTTGAAAGGGGCATTAATTTTCTTGCAGGATATTTAATAATATACAGGGTGTTCTATTTGAAAAAATGCACTTTTCACCATTTTTGTATCAAGCGGTAAAATGACGAATTTTAAACGACCCTGTATAACACAGAACAAATTTCTTTATGCATAACTAATACACAGGACAAGGTAAACTACGTCCAAAATTTCAGCTGTCTACGAATCCAAATACCGCAGTAATAAACATTTAATTAGAGCTATGTTTTAAACAAAAAATATGGAAATTAATTAATTTCTCGAAAACTGCTAAAGATAGGTATAGGGATATATTATACAAAAATAATTAGAAATAAATAGTGAAGCCAAAAATGCAATTATATACAGGGTGTTCCATTTAAAATATCAAATATGTTGCTACTTTTTTGTATAAGCGGCAACGCTGCGTTGTTGAAAATATTTCAGATCGATAGAGCAGAGCTAATTACTCAAGTTGCCAAAATTTCAGTAATTTTCTATGTCCCGTTTTCCGTAAACGTCTAACCTACCATCGACCGTGAGACACCCTGTATAATCGGTTCTGGAATTTAGTAGATATATGGTATTTATAGTATACTAACTCGAAAAGTAATAATCCGTCTTTAAAAATCCCCAACCTGAACTAACCTCTTATTTTTTACTGGACTCTTCCAGTACCGGCATTTCATTTTTGGAGCTCCTTTTCATATTATTTTTAAATGTTAAAATTCCCCTGTGGCAAAAAAATGTTAAGAAATCGCTTAAATGCGCATTTTGGCACCGCAAGTCTTGTAGGTTACTATTTTGACGTAAGCGAATTTATCTTACACAACCCTCTTTAACTTGACGATATATTCAATTATCTTATTGTGCAATTAAGTAGCCTTGTACGAGTATCTTTTAACCACTTGCATAATATTTCCAAAAACCCAAAATAACATTGAAAGTGCGTGTAAATGAACTTTACCTTAATGTTGCCTTCTCAATTAAACTTTACGCATTATTTCTCAATAAAACTTGATAATATTTTTCTCTGTTACAGCACTGATGATTGTGAAGACCGCAGGGTCCACAAAAACCATAACCAAGCCAGTCAAGAATTTAATGTAAAAAAACACCGAGCTCGACAATTAAAGGTTGTAACTTGTCGCGATCAATCATTTGGTCAAGTCAAAATGTTTCAATGTCATCAATGCGACCACCAATCGAAGTATAAATCTAATTTACGTAAACACCTTCTCCGGCATAAGACACAGAAAGATATTAAATGCCATCATTGTGCCTATAAAACAATTAAAAAATCTGCTTTAAGGGCTCATCTTCGTCGTCATGAGAGTCCAGAGGAATTTAATATGTTTAAATGTCAACAATGTGACTACCAATCGAAGCATATATCAAATTTATGTAAACACCTTCTTCGGCATAAGACACAGGAAGATATTAAATGCCATTATTGTGCCTATAAAACAATGAATAAATCTGCTTTAAAGGCACATCTTCTTTGTCATAAAAGTCCAGAGGAAGTTAATATGTTTAAATGCGATCAGTGTGACTTTCAAACCATTTATAGGTACAATTTAAACTGCCATCTTCTCCTACATAAGAATCCAGAGGAAGTTATTATGTTTAAATGTCATCAATGTGACTACCAATCGAAGTATAAATTTCGTTTACGTAAACACCTTCTCCGGCATAAAAGTCCAGAGGAAGTTATTATGTTTAAATGTCATGAATGTGACTACCAATCGAAGTATGCATCTAATTTACGTGACCACCTTCTCCGGTATAAGACACATGTAGATATTAATAAATGCCATTATTGTGCCTATAAAACAATGAGTAAATCTGCTTTAAAGGCACATATTCTTAGTCATGGAAGTCCAGAGGAAGTTAATTTGTTAAAATGCGATCAGTGTGACTTTCAAACCATTCATAGTGACAATTTAAAGTGCCACCTTCTCTTACATAAAAATCCAACAAAAGTTAATATGTTTAATCCAGATATGGCCACTCTCCTTTTAAAAGCCATCCGCAGCGTTTTGCCAGAACAGACATCTTAACAGATTTTTATCAGAAATGTTAAAGTACATACATATTTTGTACTTAAGAATCAAGAAAAAAATTATTTTTTTACAAACGTGGTTAAAAATGGAATTTTTAACACCCCCCCCCCCCCCCCCCCCCCCCATTAACTTTAAAAATGTTACTTTACGGCACTATTATAAATGCATAAAGCACATATATTTTTAACATGTTAAAAAAAGTTGACCGGAGTGCAAAAAAGTTCCATAACGATTCATTTTTTCACTCTCACCTAATGCGATGTGGGCGCGCAACGAGATAAAACCAAGTTACCTATGGAAAATTGAACAAAGTCGGGTTTCTATGACAACATTGCGCAGCGGTGTTACTTGTAAATATTTGGAAACGTCAAGCAGTCTTTCGTTTACGATCGTAGAAAAAATATTGTATTAAACTCGTGCATAAAGCGTCTTCTTTTCACTTCTGGGAGTTGCGGCATTCGCCTTCGCCTCATGCGCGTAAACTTCCCATTCGTGAAGAAAAGTACTACTTTATGCTCTTGTTGCATAAAATACTATTTTCTGATTTGGTTTAATAAAAAAGCTGTTTCGATCCGAGAAGAGCCAAACAACGAGAAGCGATAATATGACATTTGGCGAAATCAATGTAGTGGGAGGTAACCCGGACAACTGTCATAAGTTTAAGCCGGCCCGTTAGTCCGGTAAGCTCATCTTGCTCCATATTTTAAAATTATGTAGGTATGTTAGAAAAATTGGACAACTTCATGACAAAATGGTTGACACGGAAATAAAATTATTTGTTGATTTCAAGGCTACTATGATAAATAATTTGATTGTATTACCAACATAAAATTTAGGCCTAAAAGTTTTGAAAATTTGTATGTTTTATTTTCTTTGTAAATATAGATTTATTTATTAAAAAAAATGCCAAAATAGAAAAAATAGTATAAAGCACACGTTTTATAAAGCTATTAGCGTACTTGTCCGTCATAAAACTCGCCGCAAGCGGCTAGTTTTCTAGCATGGGCGCGTACGCTGAAATGAGCTTTATGAAACTTGTACTTTAATACACTATTAGGGCACTACTGTTAAAAGTGAAATGTCATATTTTGAAAGGAAACGTCAAAAAATATTTGTATTTTATTTTGACAAATGTTAACCTCGATATTTATATACCGGGTGATGCATGGCTTAGTTGAACATAGGAAATCCATGTAAATTTTGAGGTGGCTAAATATTGGTTCCCCTCTGTGCTGTAGGTTTAAGCGGGAAGTGGTCTGGGAGAGTGTTAATAATGCAACAAAGGTCTGGTTGGCAACTGCTTTATTTTATAGGCTAAATATGTATTTATATTGGGTGTGACGTCAATTAAGAGGATTACAATGTTGTCACGTATAGCAATGTTGCTTTAATACCTGACATCTCCCTTTTTAAATTTTTGAATAAAAGTATATTATAATATCTATTAACTGTTGCCCATATTTATAATAATAATAATAATATACGTTAGAGATTTTTACATAAAACATGAAATAAAACTAAAGCTAATATCACAGTTATCACTAAATAATTTTTTATATGTATAAAGACAAAGTAGAGACAGTTCCTGTTTTTACACAGATAACGTTATGACTAGAATTGCAGTATCTTTTATGTAAAAGATATTTATCTCATGTAGTATACTTATTTGTATAAACATAAGAATCTATAGTAGATTGATCTCAAGAAGTAGTAAAGCGTCCTAAAGTGCATACCATACGCTGATTTTAATCAAACTCTAGTTAATAGTCTCTTAGCCTTTGAGGCCGTTTAATTAATCTGCCAGATTTACTGACAGATATGTCATCTGGACAAGAGGTGGGCTTGTCCTCTTTAAATATTCTAAAGGGGTCTTTAGTAGTGCTACTATTTGAGTCACCAGAAACGCTGTCATACTTCTCAAGATCGTCACAAACACCAGAACTATCACTACTATTTACAATAGAATCAGACCTTTCTGTTACACTATTATCTAGGTTGCCACTAGATTGCTCCACTATAGTTACCAATTCTCCCCCCTTTCCTTCTTCAGTAGAATTTTTGTCAGTGATAGGAATATAGTTATAGTTTTTATAATTGTCAAAAGTTGAAAAATTGCTTAGTTTCAAATTCTCTGAATTGGAAAGAGTGGTTTTCTCCCTTAAGTCCTGCTCTAGTTCTCTAATAAACCGACTATTTCTTCTTAAGATTCTACCATTTTCAGTTTTTACTAGGTAAGACCTGATATCAATTTTTTTGATTATTTTAGCAAGTATCCAAGGTGCTTGTGGCTTTACTTGAATTAGAACGGTAGTGTTTTTATGAAATTTATTTAATTTACTTCGAGTCTTTTTATCAAAATTTCTTTTTTGGGAATTTCTACTTTGTTTGACAAAATTATTATATTTCGATTTATTAAAGTTTTGTTTTTTAAAGAGTGAGTCAGGCTGAGGTAGAACTGTTCTTAAATTTCGATTAAATAAAATATTTGCTGGAGAATGAATTTTATCTAAAGGTAAGTTTCGTAATTCTAAAAGAGCCAGATAGGGATCATTATTATCTATTACACATTTTCTTAAAGTATTTTTTATCGTTTGAATAGCTCTCTCTACTTGACCATTAGACTGCGGATAAAGTGGTGATGAGGTTTTGTGTTGAAAATCCCAAGCTTTTGAAAATTCATCAAAAGCCAAGCTGGCAAATTCTGGACCATTATCGGTCATCAAAATGTTGGGAATTCCAAAACGTGCAAATACGCCCTTAAGTTTATGTATTACATTGTTAGATGACAAGTCTCTATTTAAGTTAACAACCTCTACAAATTTTGAATAATAATCTATAATAAGCAAATATGATTCATTAAAAAGACGAAAAATATCGGCACCCACCTTATACCAGGGGCGCAAAACCATGTCATGAGAAATCATGGGCTCGGAGGGCTGAGATTTTCTGTGTGTTTGACAGACATGACATGACAATATGAAATCTTCAATCTGCTTTCTCATACCTGGCCAATAAAATGAAAGATTTGCTTTTTCCAAGGACTTTTTATAAGAACAATGAGTATAATGCAACTTATTCAAAATTTCAATTCTAAATGCTTTAGGAACTATCAAGCTCTGACCCTTAAATAATAGTTCATTTATTATAGAAATTTCATCTTTAAATTTATAGTAAAATCTGTCATTTTCAGGGCAGTCCTTCATTCTAGACGGCCAACCCGCCTGAACAAAGCGTTTTACACTCTGAAGCTCGCTGTCTTTTTGAGTTAAGTTTATAATTTCCTGAATTTTACCTTCAGTGGCATTAATGTTCATCATTGTTAAACAAATCTGCGCTTCAAGCTCTAGATCAATAGCTTCATCGAAAAATTTATTTTTACTATATGCCCTACTCAAAAGTATCAGCCAAAATCAGCTTTTTACCAGGTTTATACACCAGCTCAAAATTATACTTTCTCAATTGAATCAACATTCTCTGTAAGCGTGGTGGACATAAGTGCAATGGTTTTTTAACTATACTGACAAGCGGTAAATGATCAGTTTCAATGATTAATTTTTTAATTCCATAGATATATTGTGAAAATCTAGTAATACCAAACCAAACTGCTAACATTTCTTTTTCAATTTGCGAGTACCTACATTGAGTTTCTGTTAGTGCTCTAGATGCATGAGCACAAGGTCCCGCATCCTGTAACAGTACCGCTGCCATTCCTGACTGAGAAGAGTCTACCGATATAGTGACAAACTGCTTCTTAACATCATAAAAACTTAAACAAGGTGCCCTTGTCAATAAGTCTTTCAAATCATCAAAAGATTTTTGGTGAATATCACCCCATTCAAAAATGTTATCCTTTTTAAGAAGTAAACGCAAGGGTCCTGTTTTTTCAGATAAATCTTTTATAAATCTACCCATATAAGTTATCATACCCAGAAATCTTTGTAAATCTTTTTTATTTTCTGGTGATGGCATATCTTTTATAGCCTGAACTTTATCAACATTTGGTTTTATACCATTAATTCCTATTATATGACCCATATATCTAACCTCAGACAATAAGAATTTACACTTTTCTTTATTGAATTTTAAATTATTTTTTGTTGCAAGTTCTAAACTTTTCTTTAATCTAGCATTATGTTGGTCTATCGTTTCTCCAAAAATTAAAAGGTCATCTATATAAAAACTACATCCTTCTACATTGCCAAATATTTCAATCATTCTCTCTTGAAATACTTCTGGAGCACTACAAAGGCCATAAGGCATTCTTAAAAAACGGTATCTCCCAAAAGGCGTGGCAAAAGTACATAACTTAGAGCTTTCATGATCTAATTTTATTTGCAGGAAACCTTGTGTTGCATCAAGAACACTAAAATATTTACAGCCCGATAATTTTGATGTTAATTCTTCCAGAGTAGGAATTTGAAAATAATGTCTTTTAATATTTGCATTCAAATCTTTAGGATCTAAAGCTAATCTGATCTGACCATTAGGTTTCCTAACTATAACCATACTATTACACCATTCAGTACCTTCAACTGATTTCTCTATTAAACCTTGTTTTTCTAATTCATTTAGTGCAAGTTCAAGTTTATCTCTTATAGCAAAAGGAATCTTACGTGGGGGCATAACTACTGGAGTAGCCCCTTCTTTTAAATCTATATGATATTCTTGCCTTAGACAACCAATTCCATTAAAAATATTACTATATTTATTAAGAATATTTCTTACTTCCAAATTGTTATTGAGCAAACTAGTACTGGGTGTATTTTCTAAACTTTCTATCTTTTTTATGAGCTCTAATTCTACACAAGCCTCAAGACCAAGGATTGGACAGTCATCAGAGCTAACCACATAGAACAAAAGACTGACCTGTTTGTTCCTTGACCCAGATTTCTTTTTATTTTTACAATTAGAAGAAAAATGATTATAAATACCACATTTCAGACATTTTTTCCCAAAGGCAGGACATTTTCCATAAGCATGGCTTCTTGAACATTTTTGGCAAGTCTTCTTGATTGAACTTTTGTTGAATGGAACGGATCTAGGTGGTTGGACATCTCTAGGAATGTGTTGTCTTGCATGCCTGGATGCAATGGCATCTACATTCGTTCCTCCATAATCATTACCATTCGTAATCTGCCTGTTCTGGTCCTTGGTAATTTCAATGTTCACATAAATCTGAATAGCCTTGTCTAATGTCGATACATCTTCTTGAAGAAGCTTCTCTCTGAGGATAGCAGATCGTAATCCACAGACCAACATGTCTTTGATAAGAGACTCTCTCAGATTCTCAAATTCGCAGGAAAGGGATAGATTTTTAAGTTCTGTAATGAATTGTTCCACGGTTTGACCATCTTTCTGTTTATTGGTAAAAAACTTATGCCTTTCGAAGGTCAAATTCTTTTTTGGGCTAAAGTGGCTACCAAATTTTTTCTCAAGTACCTTAACGGTTTCCTCCTCATCAGGGGACCAAGTAAAAGTATTGTATATTCGAATACCTTCATCTCCGATCAAAGTTAGTAGTTGGGCACATTGGGTCGACTCATCTTTCTTCACAATCTCAGTTGCTTTTAGGTAGGTTTTAAATCTCTGGATCCAGAATCTCCAATTTTCAGCCATATTTCCCGTCATCTGCATTGGTGGTATACCCCGGAACTCCATTTTCAAAGATTATCAGTTGATAAGGTCCATGCAGCTATTCTTCTTTTGTGTTTTACAAAATGGCTACCGACTGCGCCATGTGCTGTAGGTTTAAGCGGGAAGTGGTCTGGGAGAGTATTAATAATGCAACAAAGGTCTGGTTGGCAACTGCTTTATTTTATAGGCTAAATATGTATTTATATTGGGTGTGACGTCAATTAAGAGGATTACAATGTTGTCACGTATAGCAATGTTGCTTTAATACCTGACACCCTCTACATTTTAGAGAAAAATTGTATGATAGTTTTTTGAAGAGGCCGATATAATAAACCCATGTGCCAAAGGTAAATAAGTTTTAATAAGTCAATCCCAACTTATTCAATTAAATGTGATGGCAAAATTACGAAGTTTTCATAATTTAGGTAATACAGCAAACACCAGCTAATAATTTCTATGACGCTATTGTTAAAAATTGACGTAAACCTGGACATAAACAATAAAAATTATTTTACATTAAAAACACATTTTTGTGTCACCAATCACACATCCAAAATAAAAGACACCATTATGTTTTTGTTAGTGAGTCTTTAATTTAACATAACATACCTCAGTGGCGGCTCGTGGGTGTATAAGGGGGTGAGACTAGAAAATAGCGCCGCAGGCGAAAATTTGTCGCGATTTCAAGGTCATTGGCTGGAAATGAATAGTTAGGAATTCAACCAGCAATATAATTATTTTGAAACACTAGGTTTCACGAGAAAAATATTCAATTGCAAGGTCAGGGTCAAACTTTCTTAAATATTACGAATTTAGCTAAATTAAGTTTTAATTGTTTATAAATTCGTAAAAATATCGGATTCGCTAGAAGGTTGACCTCTACCTCTACGTGTGTTAATTGGGAGCTCCGTGGCATTTTTAGCAATGTTAAAAAAATTTTAAAATGTTCGTCGTTTCTTAATTCACTGATTCTTAACTTGGCATAGTTTAGTTGTGAGAAGCAATAATTTATATCTAAATGTTTAGATTGTAAAATTTGAAACAATATTTCGGTGCAACTAAAGATTTTCTTATAGATTTGTGTTAAAAGGCAAAATTCAAAATGATTAAAATGCTTAAGAAATCCTTTCGCGGCATTATTAGATTCTGATCCGGAACTTGGATCATTAATGATACTTTGAAAAACTAAAATCAAATTATCCCATTCATTAGCCACTGTAGACGCTGCCTTCGACTTAAATGAATGTAATGGACTGTATTTCTTATATTTAATTTATTTAAAAGCTTATTAAAAAAGAATACAAAGTGAATAATGTTTCTATCAAAAATCTTGCAAGAATGTCAATAGTCCATTTCCATGGAGATCAATTTACACCTTTCTCACAACAATGTCATAACATGCCCCGGCCTTAAAAGCACTGCCTTTTAAGAAATGTCACTAATCGTTTACTGGTAGCGGACATAGTTTTGAAAAGTCTCTTTTTATAGTTCCCGCGTTCGTGATAATTTCTGCAACTCTTGCTACACCATCTCTTCCAGTGAACAGCTTTGTTAGGCGTCCCAATCGCCAATTTAGAGGAGGAAGCTTATCTTCTTTGACAAGGACTAAAGCGCCTTCAATTAGTTTTCCGGACTCTGTTTTCCATTTTACTCTTAACTGCAACTCGGAAATATATTCTTTATACCATCGTGACCAGAAATGTTGTCTAGCATTTTCAACTTTCTGGTATCTTGACAGCAATGTTTCCCTAAGTAACGTCAAATCTTGTTCCAATGTTGATGTGTGTGGCTTGCCGATGATAAAGTGAGCCGGTGTCAAAGGAGAGGGATCGGAAGGGTCAGTTGATAATGGAGAAAGGGGACGGGAGTTTAGTATAGCCTCGATTTGGCAAAGCAAAGTTGAAAACTCCTCGAAAGTAAAATTTGAATTTGCACTTACACGCTTTAAGTGGTGTTTCATTGACTTAACTCCTGCCTCCCAAAGTCCACCGAAATGTGGAGCCTGAACAGGGTTGAAGTGCCAAGTAATCCCTTGCTTATTAACAAAATCACTTATAATATTTTCGTTATTCTTTAAAAATTCATAAAACTCCTTAAGTTCCCTGTTAGCTCCAATAAAATTAGTGCCATGATCTGAGTAAACTTGAACAGGTTTTCCGCGACGGCCAATAAAGCGTTTAAAAGCTAACAAAAAGCTCTCAGTCGATAAACTGCTTACTAATTCTAAATGAATTGCTTTACTCGCGAAACAAACAAATAGACATACATACGCTTTTAAGAGTTTCGAGCCACGTCCTTTTTTGTTAAGAACAAAGAATGGACCAGCATAATCTGTACCAGTTATTTGAAAAGGAAAACCGGATAAAAACCTATCAGCTGGTAGGTTACCCATAATAGGCTGAACAGTTTTTGATTTGAATCTATAGCATCTAATGCAGCGATGCACAACAGATTTTGCCAAATTACGAGCTGCTATTGGGCAAAAGGTTTCGCGCACACTAAATAAAAGTTGTTGTGGTCCTGCGTGCATTAAATTTTCATGTTCTTGTTCAAACAAAAGTTTAGTTAAATGATGTTTTGATGATAACAATATGGGATGTTTTTTATTAAAATCAAATGAAGAATTTTCTAACTCGAATAATGCCTTCGGAATCTATGAACGGATTTAAAGATAAAATCTTACTTTTTTTATCGATCTCGTTACCTATTAATAAATCATTATATTCTTCAACAAAAGAAGTTTTTTGAGAAATTTTAATTAACTTCTTTAGAGCTTCATCTAATTCTAGTGCGGTTAATACTCCAAAATTGCGCGTGTCTTTAGGTTTTGAACAATTATGTACGAATCTTAGAGTATATGTCATACATCTTTTTAAACGACTTATCTTAGAAAACTTTTCAAAGGGAAAATCACATTCATTGACTAAAATTAAGCAAGTTTTCATTTCTGGTAAGTCAATTTTTATGTCATTATTATTTGGCCATAATTCTGGTTCTTTTTTGAGCCAATCAGGACCATGCCACCACATACTTGTTTTTTCCAAGGTAGCTGGACTTAATCCTCTAGATAATATATCCGCGGGAGTTTGAGATGTGGGGACATGGCGACAAGAAGAAACGTCGGTTAAATCTTGTATTTCGGCAACTCGATTTCGTACAAATGGTTTTAATAAATTGACAGATGTGCGAATCCAACCCAGAATTATTTTTGAATCCGACCAAAAATATAAAGTATTAAATTGTAGTCTGAGTGAATTTTTAACTTTATTTACAAGTTTAGCTAAAAGATGAGCAGCACATAACTCCAAACGAGGAATGGTTAACGGTTTTAAAGGTGCCACCTTTGCCTTTGAGGCAAGCATATGACAAAAACTTCTCCATTTGAATTTTTGGATCTAATGTACGCAGCCGCACCGTAAGCCGTTTCCGAAGCATCGGAAAATGCATAAGTGGTTTTGTGATAAGTGCTCCGAAACGTCATCAGTGATGTCAGCACTACTAATTAGGTTACAAGAAACCGTGGATCAGCTTAGTAACATGGTAAGAGAACAAAGCGACTTAATAAATAGTCAACACTCTAAAATAAATTGGCTGGAAAACTACATTTTCTCTTCAAACAAAACAGAAAAGAAAATTCCCTTTCACCAAAAAAATCACGCGGCGACATCTGGTAACAACAATGCAAACAAAATAAATTCAGCAAATAGCGATCTTTTGCCTGAGTACTCACAAATGACTAAGATTGAAAATACTGATAAGGTAAATAAAATATCAACACAAAGTACACTGACCCAACAACAAACCAACCCAAAAAAAAAGTTAGAGGTCACAGACACTGACCAGACGGACAATGAAGGATTTCAATTAGTGCGGGCAAGACCACGTAGGAAACCAAGATATATTGAAGGTACAAATTCAAGCAATGCCCTAAAGGCCATAGAAAAAAAAGCTTGGGTATATGTCACGAGGCTGGACGTTTCAACAACACCAGAGCAGGTAGAAAAAACTCTGTCCCGAATTGGCAAAGTTCAATGCGAAAAACTTAGCTTGAGACACAAAAACTACTGGAGCTCCTTTAAGATTTGCGTACCATTCCAATTCAAAGATACCATCATGGATGGCAAGGTTTGGCCAGTGGGAGTCCAACTCGGTCGATATTTTTTCTCTAAGCGAGCAGTCTTAAATACCAGCAATGGATCAAAGAGCAGCGATTTTTTAAGCAGCACAATCCGGAATCTGACAGATTCATAGTCATGAATCTTAACTTACAGGGAGGACTTCTAAATAAGAAGGAATATCTGGAACAGATATTGGAAGAGCACAACGTGGACCTGATATGTAATCGGATTAAAAATGGATTACTCAGTTGAAGAATTAGCAGATATGCATTTTATTTATGGCCGTGCCAACGGGAATACTGTGTTAGCTGTACGTCTGTATGTTGAACGTTTTCCAAATCGACGCATTCCGAATAGGAAGACTTTTTCAAGGATTCACGCTCGCTTACGTGAAACTGGATCATTAAAGCCTTGCACCTCCAGTGGAAGACCACAATACGTAAGAACAGTACAGCGTGAGGAACGAATCTTTCAGATTGTCGGGGCGAATCCTGAATTTAGTACTAGAAGAATTGGAAGAATGGAAAGAGTAAACCATATGACAGTCCAACGAATCCTACATGATAATTTATTGTACCCATACCATTTACAACGAGTGCAGGCTCTTTCTGTCGAGGATTATGCACCACGTCTTAGATTTTGTACATGGTTCTTAAATAAATGCAATTTAAACCATTCATTTCACTCATCCGTTTTATTTACCGACGAAGCTGGATTTACAAGGGATGACATAATTAATTTTCATAATAACCATCTATGGGCTGATGAAAACCCTCATGGAATCATACAATCCCGGCACCAGCAACGATTTTCTATTAATGTTTGGGCAGGAATAATTGGCGATTATTTGATTGGTCCTGTAGTACTACCAAATAGATTAGACGGATTATCATATCTGGATTTCCTTCAAAATGGATTACCACCTTTATTACAAGAAGTTCCAATTGAAACGCGACAGCAAATGTGGTTTATGCATGATGGCGCTCCAGCTCACTTTAGGCGAGAAGTTAGAGAATACCTCAATGAAACGTACCACAATAAATGGATAGGTCGTGGAGGGCCAAGAGCGTGGCCTCCTCGTTCACCCGACCTTAATCCATTGGATTATTATTTATGGGGGCACTTAAAAAACATGGTTTATTCCGTTCCCATTCCTAACGTACAGATTCTTCGTCAAAGAGTTGAAATGGGTTGTCAGCAAATTCGAGAGATGCCTGGAATTTTTGGACGAGTAAGACAATCCATGAGAAAACGCATTGAAAAATGTATTGAAGTTAAGGGGCAACATTTTCAGCCCCTTTTGTAATTTTGTTTGTTGTGTTGGTTTACATACTTTATTAAAATAATTGTTTTCAATTTCTAAGTTTTTAGTATTTTAATTTTTGTAAATTACATATTAGTATGGTGTTTCAAAAATCTAAAAGTTTCAATGTCGTTTCTGCCATTTTGTAAACACTGGATCACAACGTAGGTATTCGATTTTATTACTGTTAGGTACTGAAATTGCTGAAAACTGATATTTGCAAAATGTTTAATTACGGGAAAATGGCAAGAGATACAAAGAAAACGCAAGAGGGGAATTTTGTTTAGAATAAAAGGAAAATTCATAAATTTTAACAAAAAAATAATTCTACTAGTGGCGTACCACATTTTTCATTAAAAACCCCTACGGCAATATCCGTATGCACGCCACTGAGTATCTCAGGAAGACAATTTTTTTACTTCTCCTAGGGCATTATCAAGTGAAGTTACTGCTAAAATTTCGTTTCGTTATCTACCAGCGTTCAAAAGATATTAAACAAAAACTAAATTTTTAAGAAAAATTCAACACCCTGTAACTTGGAAACAAAATCCCGTAGAGCATATCCTTATATGAAAAATTTCTATTATTTTTGACTAAGGAATCCACCGTTTAATTTATTCCCAACCTTTATGTTACACCCTGTATAATGGTATATTCAATTTTACCTGATTACAAGAATGATTAAAAGTCTAAGAAGTCAGTGAAAACCGCAAGTTAATATCTATTTTCAATCCGGAGATATCAACAACAATAATCATAATTACGGAACATTATGATTTTATTTTCCAGTTGCCATTGTAAAGATCTTTTTAAGAGTCAAATAGGCCTTGGAAAAACAAAATATGAAGGTACGTATGTTTCAAGCAAATATATCGTTACGACAATAATTCTCAGTGGCGCCCTAAATGTTCAAATTGTCGCCCATCGTTCTGTATACACGACTCCAATCTCTCCCTGTCCAATAATGCTTATTATGACGGTTTACTCCTCCATTACTATGGAAAGTAGCTTCATCAGTCCACAAAATTCTGGAGAGGAGATTTCTATCTTCCAATATCATATTGGACAACCAATAGCAATGATCCAATCTTCTATCATAATCTTGCGGGGCCAAAGCCTGGTGGAGCACAATATGGTAGCGATGTAGCTTAAAGAAAAACAAAATACTTATTACATTGACTTGAAAACTATTAAGGGAAATATTGGCATTATTCTAAACTATTTAAGAGTTATAACATATAGATATAATTACTTACCTTTCTTCTAATAAAATCCTATGCACAGTAGAGCGAGTAACGCCCAAGTCTCTAACAATTAATCTAATACTAATTTGTGGATTAAATTCCACATATGCCAAAACATTTACAATGTTTTCCTCGGTTTGACCTCGGCGGCGTCTGCGATATGCAGGGCGACGAATACTTCCAGTAGTACGAAAAGGGCTAGCTAAACGTTTAAACATTCTACTATCGTATCGGCGCCTTTGAGGGTATCGTACTGCGTAAACCTGTTCAGCAATTGTTGCATTTCCCAAACATTCAAAATACACCGCAATGATGTCAACCGCTTTTTCAAGTAACAAGAGGCAATTTGAAAATCAAATACGACACAACACTGTTGGCACGACAAAAATTTTGACGTAATAATAAAAGGTGACACGCGTGCACAGTTTCAATTCATATTTTGTTTTTCCAAGGCCTATTTGACTCTTAAAAAAACCTTTACAATGGCAACTTGAAAATAAAATCATAATGTTCCGTAAATATGATTATTGTTGTTGATATCTCCGGATTGAAAATAGATATTAACTTGCGATTTTCGCTGACTTTTAATCATCCTTGTAATCAGGTAAAATTAAATATACTATTATATTTATAATTATGGAAAAAACGCGCAATGTTTGTGAAGTTGTAAGACAGCGCCCCCTAGCGCCTAGTGTAAAACACATATTGCCGTAGTTCATAAGATGATATACCGGGTGTTGCATCGTCGAGCGGGACATAGGAAATCCCATGTAATTTTAAATGGGGTCAATTATTGGCTTCCCTAATTATTTTAGAGAAAAATTCTATTTAGGTTTATTAAAGAGCACTACACCCACATTCAAAAGAATAACTTTAGATATTTTTGATGAGCCCGTTTACGGGTTATCGCCGATTTCCTTTTAACTATTTCTCCTTTTTATGGCCCCGTATTTGCGGGCACCAGTCAAGGTAAAAGATGACTGTCAAATAAAGTTGTCATTTTGAAATGTGTGCTTTATTGTTATAAAAACTCGTACATCGAAAATATTAAAGGTGTATTTATGAGTACAAATTAATCTGAATAAAACTAAAATAAAGTATCCAATTACAAGGTTAATTATGACATTTTACATGTTTCAATATTTTACTAATTAATAGGTAGGTACTATTAAATTGTTAGAACTTTAGGATTAAAGAAGATGTTCAAATATTCCTCCATTGACTGCTAGACAATAACCGAGGCGATCATAAAATTCTCTTCTTACATTCGCTAGTTGGTAAACTGAAATTCTATTGCATTCGGCAGAAATAGCATTTTTTAACTCGTCTAGATTTAGGTATTTTTTATCTTTGTTAGAATACCTAATAAAGTCCAATAAATATTAAATTAAACACAAAGGTTCTGTCGTGCCGCTTCTAATGCACGGGAGTACAGTCGTCCCAAGCGGTTTGCATCACCACCGCACGGCAAACAAGCCAATCGGAGCGTACTACGTCGCAGCGGAAATCTTGAGTTTGGGTGGAAGGATAGGTGTTCCCGTCGCCCGCCACTTGTGAGAGATGCCGAGAAGCAAGAGCGTAGCCATTGCATGTATAATCTTACGAAAACATCGCGAACTTAATACAATACGTTCTTTGATTCAATGTTTATAATATACTTACTCATAAAATAAAATCAGTTAAAGTATTCGAAGTTACAGTCTATTATTATCGAAGGTGTTAACATATTTTGGTCCAGCTCGCCGGATTGAGTAGGTGAGCCGTGTTGGATCACACCGTATTGTTTTGGACTTTGTGTGGACATTTTAGTAGTGGTGTTTTTGTGAGCTTTTGGGCCAACGTCACAGTTAGTGAATTTTGGACTTTGTTAAAAAGACTTCGGTTAATCCTACCGTCCTTTTTAAGCTTTAAGCCGTGTTTTGAACCTAAGTGAACCTTTGTTTGTGGTGAAATTAATTCAAATTAATTCGTGGACCTAAAAGTGGTTTTAGAGTGGCTATAAGTTCAAATAAAAATGATTGAAATTACATCATATGAACTATATTATTAAACTTGTGTGTTGTAAAACTTGGGTAAGTCCTGTCTTTCCTACATCCTTTGTTTAAGTATATTTTGTTTGGCGCTTAGTAGAGTTGTTATTTGATTTTTTTCTTCGAATATTTTCTGTAGCAAAATGTCTGAAGAGGTATCGAAAAAATTAAAAAGTAAGCGCGGGGCCTTAAAGGCTCAAAAAACTAATTTTAAGAAAAAGTTAGACGAATTTGAACCTAAAATCTCTTTGAGTGATGTTGAGTTGTGTGAACTCGAAGATCGAGTACAAAAAATGGAAGAAACATATTCAATCTTTCAGGGTATTCAGGAGGAAATTGAGTATAGCACGGACGAGTTAAATAGCGAACTGGAGGAGAGAACTTCCTTTGAGGAGTCTTACTTTCAGTTGGTAGCCAGAGCACGGGCTCTGATAAATAAAAATAATGCGGTGAATGATGATATACGCAGTATTGCGAGCAATGGTCATAGTAGTGTAGGTCAAAGTGGCGGAGATTTGAGTGGAATTAGGTTGCCTCAAATTCCTTTACCTAAATTTTCGGGGAACTATGGGTCATGGCTAGAGTTTAGGGACTTATTTGTAAGTTTAATTCATTCAAGCAGTAATTTAGTACCAATTCAAAAGTTTCACTATCTCAGAGGTTGTTTACAAGATTCAGCTGCAGAAGTTATCAAATCATTAGATTTTTGCGCGGCTAATTATGAAAACGCTTGGACAACTTTGTGCGAGAGATACGATAATAATCGTTTGTTAGTACATATGCACTTAAAAGCGCTATTTGAGTTGGAAGTTATAGACCGGGAGTCGGCGGACAAAATCAGATGTATGATTGATAATGTGTCAAAGGGTCTGAATGCGTTAAAAACTTTAAATCAGGAAACTGATCATTGGGGCGTGTTAATTGCATATTTAGTTAGCACTAAACTTGATAGAAGTACAGAACGTGAGTGGGAAAAATTTAAAGGTACTCATACGACAATTCAAGGGTGGAGTGATTTAAAAGATTTTTTAAAATCAAGGGCTGATTTTTTGGAAACCGTTGAACGTAAAAATCCCACAATGAGGGAAAAACTCAATTATCAAAATCGATATGGAAAAAATAAACAAAATTCTAGAAGTTTTGTGTCAAATGAAATAAAATGTCCGGTTTGCCAGAATTCTCATAACATAAATACTTGTGAATCCTTTTTGCAATTATCAGTAAATGAGCGTGTTGAGAAGGCCAAGGCATTGAGGTTGTGTTCATCCTGTTTGAGGTCAGGTCATTTTAGTAAGTTTTGCAGGTTTGGTGGTTGCACTAAATCAGGGTGCAAAGGTAAGCACAATGTTTTATTGCACATAGATTATAACGCCAGGAAGGAGGAGTCCGATTCTCAGGTCCCAAAAGAACCGCCGCAGCACAGAAAACAAGACAATGAGGAAACTGTGTCTCATGTGTCCTCAAATTCAAATAACGTTGTATTCTTAGCGACTGCATTGGTAGAGGTGCAGGACAAAAACGGTGCTTGGCATACTGCGCGCGCTCTGCTAGATAGTGGAAGCCAGTCATCTTATGTAACTTCTGAGTTGTGTAATAAGCTACAAATAAGTAAGGAACAATGTAGAGTTGTGGTCAGCGGCATTGGTCAGAATGCCTCTGAAGTAAAATTTAAATGTGAATTGAGTTTGAGATCACCGCATAATGTTTACAAAACTTTTTTGAATTGTTTAGTGATGTCACAGATTACTAGTAGCATTCCGGCTGTTCTTGTAGATATAAACAGGCTTGTGATTCCTAAAAATGTGATTCTGGCTGATCCATCATTTAATAAGCCAAATAAAATTGATTTAATGATTGGTAATGATCTGTTTTATAGACTTTTATGTATAGGTCAAATACAGTTAGGACCCGGCAATCCCATTTTGCAAAAAACTAGGTTTGGATGGGTAGTTTGCGGGCCTATGGAAGCTCCACATCTTGGAAACACATCCATATGTAATTTAAGTGTAAATGGTTCTAAGAATGTTGAGTTTGACTTAAGAAAATTTTGGGAAGTAGAACAGGAGTTTTCAAGTAATGACAAGATTTTGTCTAGTGAAGAGAGTGAGTGTGAGTCTCATTTTCAGAGAACTTTTCGCAGAAACGATGAAGGTAAATTTATCGTGTCTATACCACTAAAGGAACCTGCAGAGAGTTTAGGCGAATCTAAGGATAAGGCTTTTAAGAGATTTTTAAATCTAGAGAGAAAGTTTGATTCCAATCCAGCATTTAAGGAAAAGTACCTTGAGTTCATGAGAGAATATGAATCTCTAGAACATATGAGTGAAGTTAATGAAAAAGAGTGTGATTTCGCATACTATATGCCACATCATGGGGTATTGAAGGAAGATAGTCTAACGACTAAGCTGCGAACTGTGTTTGATTGCAGTATGTTAACAACGTCTGGAAAATCATTAAATGATCTGCAAATGGTAGGACCTGTTTTGCAGCCCGATATGCTAAGTATCTTGTACAGGTTTCGAGAGTATCAATATGTGATATCTTCTGATGTTGCTAAAATGTACAGGGCGGTACTCATTGAGCCTAAACAACGACCATTGCAGAGAATCTTCTGGCGTGAATCACCAAGTGAGAAAGTTAGAATTTATGAGCTTAACACTGTCACGTATGGTCAGTCAGCTGCTAGCTTTCTCGCAGTAAGATGTTTATTGCAATTAGCTAAAGATTGTCAACAGGATATGCCTGATATTGCTAAAATTATTAAGACTTCCTTTTATGTGGATGATTTTATATGTTCAGTTGATTCTGTAGACCAGGGTCAGTATGTATGCCAAAAGGTATCTGATGTTTTAAGAGGTGGCTGTTTCATATTAAGAAAATGGCTTTCAAACGAACCTCAAATTTTGAATTCTGTGAGTGAACTAAATGAAGAGAAATTTGGAGTTTTAGAATTTGGACAGAGTGAAAGTGCTAAAACTTTAGGTTTAATTTGGTTGTGTCACACTGATCATTTAACATATAAAATAGAGGTTCCAGAAAATGCAAATAAAATTACAAAACGCAAGATTTTGAGTGAAATAGCTTCTATTTTTGATCCCTTGGGTCTTCTAGCACCTTGCATAATTATAGCGAAAGTTTTGTTACAGAAGCTGTGGCTTCAAAAATTATCGTGGGATGACAGCTTGCCAACTGAAATCCATAATACATGGGTTAAATTTCGCGAAGAATTACCTTGTATTAATGATCTCAAAATTCCACGTCACGTTATTTGTGTAAAACCTGAGAAAATCGAATTGCATGGTTTCTCAGACGCTTGTGATTACAGTTATGGAAGCTGCATATATTTGAGATCGATAGATACACAAGGTACAATCACAGTACGATTGTTATGTGCTAAATCCAAGGTTAGTCCTCTAAAACCGCTGACTACACCTAGATTAGAGCTGTGCGGAGCACTAACTCTCGCTCGCTTAACTGACAAGGCGGTTAAGTCCTTAACGATCAAGATTGACAGATGTATCTTTTGGACCGATTCGACAATTGTTTTGGAGTGGCTAAAGACTGCTCCCAATTTGCTCAAAACTTTCGTAAGTAGCAGAGTGAGTGAAATTCAGACTTTAACTGAGAACCATGAATGGAGACATGTGACTACTAAAAATAATATAGCTGATATACTTTCAAGAGGCGTTTTTCCTCAGCAACTTTTGAGTTTAGATACTTGGTGGAATGGTCCTTTGTTTTTGTACCAGTCCGAGGAAAACTGGCCCAAGTCAATTGTTACTTTTGAGAATCTTCCTGAATTGCGTCCTAATAGAAAAATTTTCAGTTTTGTGTCATTGGAGGTTGAAGATAAAATATTCAATCGATTTTCAGAGTTTTGGAGGCTTTTAAAGTTCTTTGCTATTTGGTTAAGGTATCTTCACAATTTGCGTTGTAAGGTTTTAAAAAGAGAAAGTGAACTAAAGAAAGGTCGCGTGACATTCTTTGAATTGATTAAAGCCCGAAATAAATTGGTTAAAATTGCTCAACAAAGCTGTTTTTCTGACGAGTATTTCGCCTTATTAAATAAACAGCCGTTGCACCCTAAAAGTAAATTGTTGAGCTTGAATCCGTTTTTGGATGAAGACGAAATAATGCGTGTAGGGGGGAGATTAAGGCATTCTCAATATGATTTCGATAAAAAACATCCCATGTTAATTTCTTCTAAACATTCATTAGCTAGGATGATTTTCGAGTCTGAGCACACGCGCTTAATGCATGCAGGACCTCAGTTATTGCTTTCGTCCATAAGAGAGTTATATTGGCCTATTGCTGGAAAAAATTTAGCAAAGGCTACTGTAAGGAAATGCATCAGATGTTATCGTTTTAATCCTCAACAGACAAAACCCATTATGGGTGATTTACCGGCGAATAGAATAGCTTCTGGAAATCCTTTTGATGTAGTTGGTGTTGATTACATGGGACCGCTAAACTATAAGGAAAAAGGGGGGCGCGGCGCAAAGTTGTTAAAGTGTTATGTTAGCGTTTTTGTTTGTTTTACAACAAAGGCAGTGCACCTTGAAGTGGTGTCGGGCTTGAGTAGCGAGGCTTTTATTTTGGCGCTGCGCAGATTTGTTTCACGTCGCGGAAAACCTAGTCACATCTATAGTGACAATGGCACGAATTTTAAAGGAGCGGACAAGGAATTAAATGCACTCGGTCAGTATTTATTAAGAGAACAAGGTACCCTTGAAGGTTTGTATTTAAAAGAACAGATTCAATGGCATTTCATTCCAGTCAGCTCTCCCCATTTTGGCGGCTTATGGGAGGCAGGGGTAAAATCGGCAAAACATCACTTAAAGAGAGTTGCGGGTAACGCGCATTTTACCTTTGAAGAGTTAACAACTCTGCTGGCTCAAATAGAGTGTATTCTAAACTCCCGCCCTCTTACCCAGCTTTCCACCGATCCAAACGATTATACTCCCTTAACCCCAGCCCACTTTTTACTGGGAAAAGTTTTAATTGGAATACCTGATCCAGATGTAACGCATATTCCTGAAACTAGATTGTCAATGTATCAGCGTATACAGCAAGTCAAGCAGCGCTTTTGGTCACGTTGCAGTAAGGAATATGTAAGCGAACTCCAGCAAAGAGTTAAGTGGAAACAAACCCAATCAGACATAAAAATAGGTACCCTAGTTTTAATCAAGGAAGACAACATGCCTTCGATGAAATGGAAACTCGGCCGAATAATATCAGTATATCCAGGCAGAGACAATGTTAATCGTGTTGCTGAAATTCAGACAATGAGCGGCAATATTCGAAGGACATTTTCTAAAATATGTCCTCTTCCAATTGATTAGATAAGTTTAAGGCATTATTGAAGCAAAGTTAGTTTGATGCTTCAAGGCGGGGGGCATGTTAGAATACCTAATAAAGTCCAATAAATATTAAATTAAACACAAAGGTTCTGTCGTGCCGCTTCTAATGCACGGGAGTACAGTCGTCCCAAGCGGTTTGCATCACCACCGCACGGCAAACAAGCCAATCGGAGCGTACTACGTCGCAGCGGAAATCTTGAGTTTGGGTGGAAGGATAGGTGTTCCCGTCGCCCGCCACTTGTGAGAGATGCCGAGAAGAGTCCAGCAAGAGCGTAGCCATTGCATGTATAATCTTACGAAAACATCGCGAACTTAATACAATACGTTCTTTGATTCAATGTTTATAATATACTTACTCATAAAATAAAATCAGTTAAAGTATTCGAAGTTACAGTCTATTATTATCGAAGGTGTTAACAATCTTTGTATATCCTTTTTTTTAAATGGCCCCAGAGAAAGAAATCATTTGGCGATAAATCAGGAGACCTGGCTGGCCAATTTACTGTATGATTTAAGCCAATAACATTTCCATTAAAAGCACGGTTTAAATATTCCCGGACAGCCAGGGTACTATGTGCCGGGCAGCCATCCATTTGGTACCAAACTTCCTGATTTTCCCTGGCGGCATCATGTAAAGTAGGTAAAATATGATCTTCAAGTAGTTCCAAAAAATATTCTGCATTTAAATTTCGTGAAAGAAATAATGGCCCGATAATATTTTCTCCGAAAATCCCAGCCCATACATTAACTTTTTGTGGATATTGCGTCCTTGTTTCCACAAACCTGTGTTGGTTTTCTTTGCTCCAATATCGATAATTTTGAACATTGGGTTCATTGTTTAAGGTAAATGTGCATTCGTCAGTGAAACAAATGTTTTTTAAAAATTCCGTATCTATGTTTGCTCTTTCCATCATACCAAAACAAAACTCCTGTCGTCGTATTTCGTCCCTATCTCTTAGCTCTTGGTGCTTTTCATATTTGTATGAATAATATTTATGTCGTTTTAAAGCTCGTAACGCTGTGGTGTGATCTAATCCTATGCCATCCTCAAGTTTCCTTGTGCTGATCTTCCCATCATTTTCTTCCACGCACAATAAAACTTGCAAGTCCCTATCATTTCTTGCATCTCTTCTTTGTTCCTGCCTTTCTTCACATCTGCAGTTATTTATTACAGTGCCTTTTGTCTCAAATTTCTTGATAATCCTTTCGACTGTAGATTTTGCAGGTATCGGTCTATTCGGATACAGAGCAACAAACATGTCTGACACATTTTGATAACTATTTCCTTGATAATACCATTTAATCATCAATATTTTTTCTTCAGAATTCATGGCTAATATTTTCGATGTACGAGTTTTTATAACAATAAAGCACACATTTCAAAATGACAACTTTATTTGACAGTCATCTTTTACCTTGACTGGTGCCCGCAAATACGGGGCCATAAAAAGGAGAAATAGTTAAAAAGAAATCGGCGATAACCCGTAAACGGGCTCATCAAAAATATCTAAAGTTATTCTTTTGAATGTGGGTTTTAGTGCTCTTTAATAAACGTAAATAGAATTTTTTTCTAAAATAATTAGGGAAGCCAATAATTGACCCCATTTAAAATTACATGGGATTTCCTATGTCCCGCTCGACGATGCAACACCCGGTATAGAGTGAGACAAGCCCTTTTTAACAAAACTAAGTTTACTAAATTATGTTAAGCCAGGCCGGATTTATCAGCATTTATTACAAATAATGTTCAAGCTTCCCCCACCACTTTATTTGAAAAGTGACGAACACGTTCTATAGGTGAATTTTATTGATATATCTTCGAAATATACAAGAATGTTATTTTCGGGATATCTTAACTAGGCGACTTTTGAGGAAACTTCGTGATTCATATTTACCGTTACTGTTGCGCCCTCTAGCGCCAGTCTGAGAAACTTGAAAATAATTTCCAACAATTTCTGATGAGCACTTTACCTAATATATTTTTTTTCCGCAAGCCATACGACTAACACTTTCTGAGATACAGCCGACAGCCATTCTTAGTGGGACACCCGGTACGTCCCTCTCAAACGAATTTCCTCTGGTAAATTTCCCAGGTGGTTCTCACCTAAGCTTAAGCATCACAAATAGAAAAAAGAAGACACATAAACGCTACAAAATATCGGGATTTCAATTAATGTGATTACCGTGAATCCTCTAGATTACGTGTGCTTTGCAAGAGACTACTGGTAGAATCCAATAAGCCTTTCATTACCTTCACAGAAAGTTGTTTAACCATCAATCCTAAACAGTTTTAAAATTTCGTTAACTCAAAAAGGAAAAATCGTGATACCCCTTGCCAGTTTCACTACGGTAGAAATTACGGCGACTCAGGATTAGATATATATAGCCAATATGTTTGCAGACTATTTTTCTCAAGTTTATAGTAGCAAGCCTTGCTTTAATCAACATCAAACAAACTTTAATAACAATACTATTGTCACAAATTACTGCATTTCAATCTAAGATGTATACTTGCATTTAAATTCATTAGACATAAACAAGGGACCCGGTGTCCTGATGGCTTACCTCCTTTAATGCTAAAGTACTGCAGTTTTGTCTTGGCTCGCCCCTTACACATAATATTTAACCTCTCACTCACATCGGGAACTTTCCCGGAGTTCTGGAAACTGAGTTACCTGACACCAATCCACAAGTCTGGAAATAAATCCATGATCACAAATTATCGTCCAATTAGTATCTTGAGTAATTTGAACATATTTTAACTAATTATTTAACCTCGGTATTGGGCCAATACATCATCCTTAGACAGTTCGGATTCCAGACTGGCATGAATACTGAGCTCAATCTGCTTGCCCATGCTGACTACATCTCGGATGCCTTGGAAAGGGGCTCTCAGGTGCACTCGGTCTACACTGGCTTCTCCGAGGCGCTTGATAGGGTTAACCACTCTATTCTTTTATCCAAGTTGGAGGATGTTGGTGTGGGTGGTGCATTATTTTGCTGGATTGAAAGTTACTTGACGGGTCGTTCTCAGATTGTTCGGTTTAAAAAATTTCAATCTAAAAATATACAGGTAGCATCTGGCGTTCCCCAGGGTTCGCACTTGGGACCTCTTCTCTTCAACTTGTTTACAAACGACTTGGGATCTCGTTTTGAGCATAGTCAGTTTCTCTTCTTTGCGGACGATTTAAAACTATACATAGAGGTCTCCTCTTCAAATGATTGCCTAAAACTTCAGTCCGACTTGAACCATTTAGAAGCCTGGTGCGAGAACAATGGTATGGAATTAAATGTGTCGAAGTGTCATTTAGTTATTTTTCATAAATCCAGGACAGCGCTTGAACAACCCCATTTGATTATGGAAATACTGTACTTTCCAGTGTCCCTGTAATAAGGGATTTGGGCATACTTATTGATTCAAAATTTACTTTTGTTCCTCATGTTCAATCAATGATATCAAAGTACTACAACTTCTTGGTTTTGTAAAGCGAGTTACTTCTGAGTTCACTAACACAAATGCTATTAAACAGCTATATTGCTCGTTGATAAGAACTCGCCTCGAATATGCTTCCAGTGTCTGGAATCCCCGTTATAATGTTCACATTCAGAATATAGAAAAAGTTCAACATACATTTCTAAAGCTAATTGCTTTTAAACTTAATATGCCTGAACTAACCTATTCTCAGTTGGAATCTCACATTCAACTGAGAACCCTTGAGGAGCGTCGGGATTCTGAGGACCTTAAAATGCTATACAATATATTAAATAATAAATATAACTGTCCGCTTTTGCTGAATAACAAAGGTTTGCATGTTCCTTCTAGGGATACACGATTAAGATACACCTTCTCGATACCCGCACATAGAACTAACTAACTATAGCCAAAATAATTTTTTGGTTCAGGTCGGGTAGACTGACCAATGAACATCCCTACGCTCGATTTTTTCTCAAGTAAATCGGTTTTTATGAAAGTGCTTCGCGTCGTAATTTGAAGTCTCTAAGTATCTGGAATCTCTAAAATTTCAAGATCCATTCCTTGTGTTTTGTTCTATCTTACTTTTGCAAATTTTCGGGATAAATCTGTTCTTTTGTTTTAATTATAGATATTAATTTGTTAATATGTAACTCTGCGTTAGAAATAAGATTAACTCCATTGTATATTTTGTGAAATTGGGCAATAATAAATAAATAAATAAATAAAAATACAAGCAAAAGGTGGTCTTTATTTTGATAACAATGTAACACAAACAACACGCCTATTACTTTTATAGGAATAAAATTTTACAAAAAATCCAAAATCGACAATATATTAAATTAGATTTTAGCTTGTATTTTTTTGTACAATTTTTGAAGAATTTAACATTTCTTCTTTAGTAAGTGTGTATGTTCGACCTGTAGTAGTAGTAACCGGCTGAACCGTCTTTATTATTAAATCTCTCGTTAATTACTAAAATATCTGCTTCGGACGAAGGATAATAAAATGATTTTAAGCTCATCAGATTCTTCATTTTTTCCAATAATACACGCTAACCACCACAAGTTATACTGAACAGTCACAAAACCAGATTGAAGAAACATTAGTTCCTTTGATCTTGATTTTGATACTGGAATAACTGAATGTATTTTTTAAGTTCCAGGAATAGTTTGTGTTCCAGCAAACCTCTTTACCAAATAAATTGCGTGCCTTTCATAATCAGCAGTTTTACTAAATCTAAAGTTGATACCTGGAATATTTCTTGTGCAAATTCGAAAAGTTGTTCCGGCGTCATAATTTGATCCTCGCGTAGGGCCTTTGTAGACTGGCCTTATTGGTTGCCAAACGTTTTACCGTACCACCTAGGCCAACGCAAGCGCTCTTTCCGTGGGAAGTAGCGAAGAAATGCCACTGGTTGGAAAAAATCACGATTTTTTTGAAAAACATCAAAACTTACGATGTTTTTGAAAAAGATTAATATTTTTTCGATTTTTTTTTATATTTTTATTTTTTTCTATTAAGTTGCCATTTTCAACCTGTTTTTGATTTTATTCTCACCGTTCTTCAAATTTTAATGAAGATAGTTCCTGTCGAAAAACTCAGAGCTGCAAATACCTGTCAGAACAAGAGAACCCTCCACTGTTCGCCCTAACTTATTTTGACAAAACGGACATAACTCTAAATCAAATGCAAAAATTTAAGAGGCGTTATGAACAGTGTATAACCCCATATCATTTGTTGGCATATCTTCTTGACTCAACAAAAACTGAGCAAACACTAACAGAGCGTGAAAAAAATGTTGCTTTAACCCTTAACTACTGTGGTGCGGTCATCATGACCGCTGCCTATATTAACATCTCTAGAACTTACCCCTTCCCTAGTTGTATTGCCTTGAGCGTCTCTGTACCTTTAAGTCAGTGCATTTTAAGAAAGCAGTCGGAGTGGGTTGTGTCTTACGCGCTTATATTTTCAATTACGTCGATTTAAAATTCGCTTGCGGTCATAGTGACCTCAGCACAGTATTGGTGAAACTTAATTCTTGTTCTACTTGCTGCGCATATTTTGGTTTATTATGGCTGATTATGGTGCAGGTCCATAAAAAAATAATGCAGGAATTGAAAAAACAGATTTTTTAAAGATACTTGCTGATGAACTGGTTAGGCCGCATTTAGAAAGAAGGGCTACTAATCCAAGGATCGCTCGAGAGCTACGGTCTTCAATACGGAGGATTTTAAATATTTCTGAAGAACGTCTGGAACAAGTCGGCATGGAGAAACTTGAAAAAAGAAAAACCTGTTACACTTGTCCTTCAAGAATAAAAAGAAAAACATTTCACTAATCACTTGTGTTACATGTGTACTAAGCCTATTTGTGTCGAATCTTCAACAAAACTCTGTACTAACTGTAGACATAATTTGTGACTTTTTTATGGTATGTGGTTTTTGTGAAAACAGCGTTGTTTATTTAATGTTTCTTTTTTTTTTGTAAGTTTATACTTTCGTCTTAAGGGGAAAATATATCGTTTTGTTTTAGGATTATTGGCTTTCGTTTAATACTCAATTAAAAATATATCGACAGATTTTGTTAAAAAAAAATGTTTTTACCAAGAAAATAAATTTATATCAAAAAAATACCCAGTTTTTAATGGTATGTGTTTGATTTCCATTAAAAACCATCCCAAATATAATAATTAATAATAAAACAATACAAAAAACACAAACATCTATTTTTTTTTCTATTTATATATGCCGGTCATCATGACCGCACCACACGCTCAACGTCATTAAACTGGCACTACAGTATAAGGGTTAAAAGCTGTTAAAGAATTAGATCCAAATAGTGGTTTACTACCACTCATAGTCAAATTTCTTGCCAGATCAGAACCTTTCACTGATATAATGTTTCATGATGATATACTCTTCAGAATGTTAGACCCATAGATTGGTGGAAGTCGCAACAAAATATACCCATTATTCAAAAAGAGTTCTTCATAATTAGACAATTACTTTGTGCTGCTGCTTCGATTTTCCGCATCAGTCGAGAGAATTTTCTCGACATTTGGTTTAGGCCATTCAAAACTCAGAAATCGATTAGGAACGGAAATTACAATTAACTAAAATAAACATTATTGAGGTACAGTGGTTTAGTTTTTTACTTTTTTTGATATAATAAACCATTAATTAAAACTGAAAGTTTTTATTTTCTCTTAATTATAACTTATCAGAAATTTTGATTTTGATCATGATTTAAATTGAAAAAAATCAAGTGATATAAATCGCGATTTAAATCATGATTTAAATCAATTGATTTAAATCCTTTTAACCCTAGTCTGATATGAAGACATAGTTTAAGTGCTTTATTTCACATGTTTCATTTCTGTAGTAAATTACAAACGGGTGCAGTGTGGCCTCTATTCCATATAGAACAGCAGAGATAATTCTTCGGATGCGAAATTCGTATTCCCAATTCGTGATTCGCATCTATATGAACTGTACTTTAGACTACTTAAGATTTGCACACATTGCTTGAATTATTTGGCCAAATTTTCGCGCCGTGAAATATTTGAGAAGCAGCACAACGACGCGAAAATTTCGTTTTGAGCGACACCGAAAGTTCCGCGAACATTTTTTTATCGCCGCCCAATGCGTTTTCTGTGGTTTTTAGAATATGGCATCAACAGAAATGAAAAAAGAGGAGCGGCTGTGGAAAGATTTGTCCAACGTTGCCACATCGGCTCCTTTCGATACGCTGGCTTTTATTCTACGGTTACTAGATTAACTGAAGTCTGTAAGCAATTCAGTGGTACTGTGGATATAGCGTCTGGGTTGGACGCCATAGGTCGCGGGATCGATTCCCGTTTCGTGCACTTTTTCTTTATGACTTTTTTTTTAGTTTTTTATAACTCTTTTATTTTTTTTTAAAGTAGATCGCTCAAAAAGGGCTGGTAAATAATTGGCCGGTGAACTTGAAAAAGGCGAATTGAAACCAAAAAGGTGGATTAGATGCCGTGTTAGCGCTGTTTAACCAATATAAGTCTATAATTATTACAATTTTTTTATATCTAGCATATACCATCTAGCATATACCGAATTGGAATCAAAAAGGTGGTAAATATTCGTCTTTTATTTTCTAATTTCCCATTCCTTATTACATACCCTATTTTTATTATAATCCAGATTAAAATTTAATAAAATCGGGTTACGTAAAATGCAATCCACAAATACAAATTGTGCAATGTTGGTTGCAGACCAGTGTAAATAAAGTTATATCTGGCAACGTTGGACAAATCTTTCCACAGCCGCTCCTGAGAAAAGATGTTGTATCTGCCGTGCTATATGTTACGTCTAAAGCCAGCGTCCCATGCATACGATTTCCGTAGTAGGACACGGAATAAAATAAAAAATAACTTATGGCGAATATTTCCCTCATATATAAAAAATCTCATAAGAAGTGTGGTCTTTCGCAAGAATTACAGCGATAATTCCACAGTAGAAGCGATAATTCCACAGTAGAAGCGATAATCCCCCAGTAGGTAGCTATCAATCATAATCAAGTTTTACAAAATCACATTGTAAATTATTCTAATTGTACTTTTAGCGGAAACACATTTTATTCCTAATTTTAAGTATAGTTTTAATAAATTTGTTACTTATTACGTAATTTATTGTACAATAATGTTTTTTTTTTAATATGAAATACAATTTTTCGGGAAATATTCCACCGAATACCACTCGTGCATCAAAAATAACCAGATAATTCTGCTTTCAAGCGTGTTGTAGTATTGTAACTGCATTCGGTTATTTTCATTTTTGATTAAATCTCGAAAAAGCCCTCCTTCTTCGAAGTCGGGCTCTTTCGGATTTAATCAAAAATGAAAATAAACTCATTCAGTTACAATACAACACGCTTTCAATCAGAATTATCGGTAATTTTGATGCACTAGTGGTATAATAATATTATACCCGATAACTTCGCCTCGCCGTCGCACAGAATAATTAGACGTCACTAATGTCACTCGTTGGCGTTAATCTGACCCACTGACATTACAACATAATCTGACCTAACCATTGTTGTTCTGTGGTTAATAGTATAATAGTTTTGTGATGGTTTCGTGCTGTCACTGTAAATTTAGTAAACAAACGCAATCTAAAATTTCAAAAGTTTTTTCTGTTTAAATTGCCTAATAAAAATAAATGAGTTACAAGAAGTACAATCGCTATGGTTGTTGTGTGGTGCCGACTTGCAAAAGTACGCGTATACAAACTCCAGAAAAGTTGTTTATTAAAGTGCCGGATGAGATTTCAATGAGAAACATTTGGTTCAAACTTGCAAGTATTAGAGATCCAGAAATATTATGTAAAAAAAGTGGTCTGCATTTTTGTGGAGATCACTTTGATGTAAGCACTAGTTTATCTTATATCATATTGTAATTATTGCCATAAAAAATTTTCAAGTGTTCCTGCCAGGTTATGGTAAAGTTTGTAAATAATGTTCCAAAAAAGCTGTAAATCAGTGAAAGAAAGTTAAATGTTTTTTATATTTAAGTTGGAAAATGATATGCAGAATTATAGTGAATATAAAATAATCGGTTCAGTCAAAAGAATCCGAATGAAACCAAATTGCAAACCATCCAAATTCAATCATCAAACGTATATCACACACAAATTGACCCCTGCCCTAATTAAAGGCCAAAAGATGTCTTTAGTCCAGGAGATTGAACGTACTATAGAAGATAAGCATAGCGCTGGAATGTCATCAACACCGTGTAAATCAGGTAATTATGTATTTATTACAGCAAACATTCTTGCATAAGAATCCATCATAGCTACTACCAGAGACTCTCTGTAATGTCTGTGCTATTGCTATACTTGCCTTTCACTACATGTGACATAAACAGATTAAAAATTTAATTTTTTAAAACTTGAATGTTAAATGAACCTTGTATTTTAATCAATAAAAGCCAATATGTTTAGGTTTCTTCAAGGCTTTCTCAATGGACAGACCATCATATTTTCATTAGGTGTTTCACAAATAGTTTCTCACAGTGTAAAATACTCTCTTGTAGAAGTTGTTGATCAAAACCCATTCGTGTCTCCGAAAACACCAAACTCTCATAATATTTTGGAAAGGAAAAAACTAGATGAACAATCAAATTATCAAAAAACTTACGCAATGGAGCTTTCGAGTGTACAGTTTGCTGATTCAGGCCCGGACATACCCAACCTAATTGATTTAAAGAACATAAAGCAAGAAACTGTAGATGAGAGCCTTAGTACCATCCTTTCCAATTGTACGGGTACCCCAACTGTCATCAAGGAAGAGTGTACGGACATCAAGATGGACATGTAAGTCAAAGTCAAAGTCAAAGTCAAAGTCAAAATAAGCTTTATTGTATAAAGATACAAGATCTCATTTACAAAGCAATCAGAACTTACAAATCTAAATTAGGTCATTACATTAAAACACCAAAAACAATAAACACAATAGTGCATGAAAATAATAAAAATTTGCAAATAGAAAAGAAAAGTACAGCATAGAGAACTACAAGCTGACATGGAGGAAAATTAACGTTTTGAAAGACAAACCTTGCTGTCAGACAATCAACACAAGTCACAAGATATCATTATAATCAATCAATCATACTTTATTGTCTAAATGCATGGTATCCGTTGACAAAGTTAAATCGCTAAGCCTAAGTATCTCTTACAAACATAGTCATAAATAAGTAAAATACACAATATACATACAAAAATCAATGTCAACAAAGTAGTAATTTAAGTCGGACAATAAGGCGGAAATACAGAAACAAAACAAAATACAATAAACAATAATCAAATTTGTTGACAAAGCTAGTATAGAGACAGCTCCCCATAAGGATAATCAAGTACCCACCTACCCAACTTAGATATATCTGTAGTCCGATGAATCGAAGTAAAAATCTGAATTCGACACAACCAACCGACTTACAGCTTTTAAAGTGTGTCACCCAGGAATTCATTTAATGTGTAATACGCCTTTCCCACCAATATTCGTTTTAGTTCCCTCCTGAACTTTTTAGCATTATTTATTACTCTCAAGGTGTGCGGTAAATGGTTAAATATCCTTTTACTATCATAAATAACAGATTTTTTAGTCATAGTTGAAGAGGGTATGGGGAGAGATATCGTAGTGCTTTGCCTAGTAAAATGCATTGATTCATTGTTTATGTCTGCTTGAAATTTCTCTTTTACTAGACAAGCCGTTTCTAAGATGTAAATACAAGTCAGTGTTAGGACTCTTTGTGCCAAAAACAAAGGTTTACATGACGTTGTAGCTTTAGCCTTGCACATATATCTTACCGCCCTCTTCTGAAGAATAAAAACACTAGTAAGCAGGCCCTGAGAACAGTTGCCCCAAAAACAAATCCCATACCTCAAGTGAGATTCAATCAAAGAGAAATATGCGTCTCGTGAAGTTGTAATATCCAAGTTATTCGAAATTATTCTGACAGCATAACAGTTTGCTGCGAGCTTCTTATTTAATTGTAATATATGTTTTTCAAACTTTAACCTTTTATCAATGAACAATCCCAAGAATCTAGTTTCTATACAATTATTTACTATATTTGTATCCAAAAGAACCTGATCCAAGTCACACTTAAACGACATTATATTTGTTTTCGAAATATTCAGTGAGAGAGAGTTTGTATCGCACCACTCCTTTAGCATTTTCAAGTCATTCAAGATACAATTTTGCATTATAGATCTGTCTTTATGATGCCAAAGGATAGTGATGTCATCTGCAAATATAGTAAATTTGCCGCTTATTGGGACAAATGACAAATCATTAACATACAACAGAAACAATAAGGGACCCAATACAGAGCCCTGCGGTACACCGGTCTGCAATTGACATTCATTTGAGAGTTCACTATTCAAGGTTACCCTTTGACTGCGACAAGACAAATACGAGCGAAACCAGTCCAAACTCCTACCCCTAAAACCATAAGTCTCAAGTTTGCACAGCAGCGTCTCGTGATCAACACAGTCAAAAGCTTTGGACAAATCACAAAACGCCGCCGCTGCAACGTCACCATTGTTGAGCTGTAAATAAAGGCTTTCCAAAAACACAAAAATGGCGTCATTTGTGCCCTTTGATGATTGGAAACCAAACTGTTCCACACATAAAACCTTATGTTTGATCAAAAAATCTTGAGCTCGACTCTTAACAATTTTTTCAATTATTTTTGACAATGTAGGCAGGAGGGAAATGGGGCGAAAATTAGATGATAAATTTGGATCTCCTCCCTTAAAAAGGGGAAGAACTAAGGCCTTTTTCAGGCAAGTAGGAAAGTCACCCTGTTCAAAAGATCTGTTTATAGCCTCAGACAGCACCTGCAGAGTATCAAGAGGTAGCTCAGAGAATACTTTTATTGATAACTGGTCATATCCTGCAGAGTTTTTATTTTTTATCTGTTTAAATATACCCCTTAATTCCTCTACATCAGTTGGCTTGAGAAAGAAAGACTCAGGCATGGACACCCTACGTAAATATGAGATTGGATTAACAGTAGAGGCAGCACCAGGCAGCAATTGACCAATAGTACAGTAGAACTTATTTAAGTCATTAGAATTTAATTCAGTATTCACAGGGTTACTACCGTTTTTTCCCCTTAAGCTATTTACAATATTCCACGATTCTCTGTGTTTGTTTTTAGCCCTGCCTATCCTTTTTATGTAAAATAATTTTTTGGCTTTCAGTATGGTAGCTCGATATACCTTTCGATATTTATTATAGTAGGAAATAAAAAAATCATTGTTTAAAAAATACTTTCTAATTACATGCAGTGAGCGCATATTTTTTGATGAAACTTTTAACCCCCGTGAAAACCATTCATTACTCTTTTTTGTTTTTAAATTTTGTATGGGGAATGAGGTATTAAAGAGTAAAGCCATGGTTTTATGAAATTCCTGTAGAGGGTGATGAGAATTCAAAACATTCTGCCAGTCGACACATGAACAAGCATGCACAAATTTATTAAAATTTTTTCTAGTATATAATCGGCCCTTTCTCACAGCCTTCTTGGTTTTGGTAGATTTTACTTTTAGTGTGCAATAGACTGCTTGATGATCAGACAGCCCTGCATCAATAACCGAGCACATTACCTGGTCTATGTCCAGGTTTGTGCATACATAGTCCAATAGTGTAGAGGTTGATGAAGTTATGCGAGTTGCTGTCTTCACATGCACTTGCAAATTGAAAGATAAGAATAGATTCTTTAGTACTTGGACCTCCATGGAGGTATCATCAAAATAATTTATATTTAAGTCCCCTGTTAGAACAATAGATACGTTCAGTGGAAGTTGTTGTAACAAACCATCCAACCTAGAAATAAATACATTAACGTTTGACCCAGGGGGTCTATATAAACAAATCATATAAAGTTTGATCGTTGGAAAATAAGCAATGGAAAACTCAAACTCTCTTTCAACAAACCAAGTCTTCTTACTTTTTTCTGTATAATTTTTTGATACCTTGCCCTTGTTAATTTTACCTCAAACTTCAACACTACCACTCATTGTCTTTATTCCATACAGTTTAATTCAAGGTACCTAGGTCTCAAATTATAAGGTTGATTTAGGTTCATTTCATTCTTTAAATCTAACTTTCAGTTTACATAAATTTGATATGATGTTAATCTTTTAGGGGATAATAATTATTGTTAGTCCACTTTATTTTATTTTGTGAATCATACCTACCACTGTGTATATCATCCCTAATTAGGTCAATATTTGATAATTAAATAAGAAGAGTGAGTTAATAAGGTGTTTGTCTTCAATAGCACCGAAATTACAAGGGATACAAAAAAAAAGTTTTAAGTATATAAAAGTTGTTGGGTTTACCAAAAGGCATACCGTAATAGATATTTATGTTATAAGGATCATAATAACGATCATTATGGTACTAGCCGTGAGTATTATTGTGGACGAGGCGTCAACCGAGTCTAATAACACGGCGTGTACCATAATGATTGTTTATGATCCGAATTTCATACAATATTTTATATTTTATTTATTTATAACGAACTTTATTGACATAAGCATAAGTAATACATTATATTATATCAATAGGCTATCGACCGGAGTCCTTCTGCCCAAGGTATTTTAGACTAATATATAAATGATTTTTACAAAATTTTGGTACAAGTGTATCTTAAACAGAGTAGTTTCTTAAAAAAAAAAAAAAAAAACAAGAAAAAAAAAAAAAAAAACAAATTCTACATCCAATACAATATTAAAGAGAAAAAAAAAAAAAAAAGTATTATTTCTATATTAGAACATTATAATGTTGTTATTAGAGTTTCCTTTCATTAATTCACTAATTTATTAATTGGTCTATGTGAGAGTTTGTAACAGTTCTATGATGGATAGTACCGGGTATTTGACTGTTGGGTGTTGTTGTTGTTGCTGTGTCCTCAGTATGCAAAGTGATTGAAGCATCTGCAAATTGTGGGGTTTTTTGGCAAATTTTTTCGATAACTCGATCAATCGTTGCCCAATTGGTTGGGTTGATGTAGTTTGGTATATTAGCTGGTTCGGAGGATTGTATAATGGGTTTCCAGGGTGGCGAATTTTTGAAATTGTTCTAAGAGCAGTAGTTTCTGCCACTTCCAAGTTTCTTCTTGCCGGTTTTCTTAGGTTCAAGAATATTGTGTGGCCATATTCTAAAAGTGGGCGACATATTGATTTGTAAATCCTACTTGCTGTATTCTTGCTTATGCCTTGGTCTTTGAAGGTAAGGTTTCTAAAATGTTTTGCTCTGGAGATTGTCTTTTTCTTGATATTTGCTGTATGTTGGTTAAAGTTTAATTTGTTGTCGATTGTTAGACCTAAATATTTTGCCGAGGTGTTTGCAGCTATTTCTATATTACCAATCTTAATTTTGGGTGAAGTGATTTTAACGTGATGGTTGAAAATTATAAACTGTGATTTGGCAGGATTTGGGTGTAGTCTCCACTTGTAGAACCATGATATCGTTTTGTCCATTAAACTTTGTAGGTTCAATATGGTTTTGGCTAGAGTTTTGTTGTGTGCTATTAAAGCAGTGTCATCAGCGAACTGTAGTATGTATGACTGTGGGTTGTATGGTGGTTGTTCAGTGTCTATTATATCGTAGCAGAATACATTATACAAAAGTGGAGACAGAGGTGACCCTTGTGGCACACCTTGTTGTGGAGAGAATGGTTTTGAATATGTGTTGTTAATTTTGATTTGTATGGATCGATTTTCTAAAAACTGTTTTATTAAAATGATAAGATTGAATGGACATTCTAGTATGTGTAATTTATATAAAAGGCCTTTGTGCCAAACGCTATCAAATGCTTTATTGATGTCTAGAAATATTGCGGCACTGTGTAGGTTGGTTAGATGTGCTGTTTGAATGTTTGATGTCAGTATGGTTGTAGGATGGGTTGTAGAGCATTGGTTTTTAAATCCAAATTGGTGTATTGGTATTTTTTGCTGTACATGTTCTTCTACGTATTTTTTAATTAATGTTTCAAGGAACTTTCCAAGCACTGGCAGTAGCGTTATGGGTCTGTAATTTATGGGTTTGGCATGGTCTGTATTAGGTTTTGGAATGGTGATTGTAGTACCTTGTTTCCACTCTGTTGGGAAGTATTGCTTGTTCAGGCAGTATTCGTAGATCTTTATGATGTAATTGTGGATTTCTGGGCTAAGACGGCGTATTATCTTTTTTGTGATGTTGTCTTTTCCTGGTGACGTATTCTTTCCATGGTATATGACTTTGTAGTAGTCTGATTCTTCTATTTTGAGATTCGATGTATTGTTGTTTTGTGAAAAGAAAAGCGTATACCAGTTATTTATTTGCATGAGATTGTGCTCGTCATATTCCTGTATTACTTTTTCTTGAAAAGCATCTTCAAAATGTAGTGCAAATACTTCAGCTTTTTCCTCGTCTTCTTTGTACTCCCTTCCATTGACAGTGATCGTTGGTATTACTGTTTTTGTTTTGTATTTAGTGAGTCTTCGAATTTGTTGCCAGTAATTGCGGCCTTGTTGTTGTTCGATTTCTTTGCATGCTTCTAACCATCTATTTGTTCTAAATTGTTGTATTAATTTTTGTATATTTTTGTTATATTCATTAATTTGTCTTTTGGATTCTGGATTTAGATTGGTCCGATATTCTCTATACATTCTTCGTTTTGTTTTGATTAGTGTTAATATATAGGGAGGTAAGCTATGTGAGAAAAATTTTATTTTTTCCTTGGGAGATTGTTTTAAAATGGTTTGCGATAAAGTTTTATTAAAGTTCTCAATCTGTTGGGGGTTGAGTTCTTGGTTTTTTTGTTTTGTGATATAGGATTTCATAGTTTGGTTGACAATTTCCACATTACATTTGTTGAGATTTATTCTTGTGTCTTCAATCTGTATCGGTTTTTCATTAAGGTTAAATAATATTTCAATGGATAAATGGTCTGATCCAAGATCTGGGTGTACATCGATTGACAAAAAGTTGTTTTTTAGATTTTTTGTGTAAATAATTCCATCAGGAGTTGAGTCTGGATTATTAGCCATAAGAAAAGTGGGAGGTGTTATTGCCTGGGCTAAATTGCTGTTGTTTAGTAAATTATTAAGCTGTCTTGTTTTTGTTCTATTGAAATTAAAATCACCTATAATAATTGCATATTTGTAGCGGGCGGCCATTGTGAAAATGGTCTCTTCGATGGGCATCAGAGGATGAATGTAGACTAAAAATATATGAAGTTTATCGTTATTGAATGGTATGGTAAAATGTATAGTTTCATTTAAAGGATTGTTGATTGTTGGTCGATTGGCTTTACCTATTTTCAGAGTAGGGTCTGCTTGAACAAGGCTTCCTCCCCGTACGTTGGTGTTTACGATGTTACCATTATGTTGAATGACATTCCAGTTTCTATAATCTGTATCTGTCGTATCGGTAGTTTTTGTTTCTACAAACAGGGCACATTTAATGTTGTTTTTCTCAATGTAATTTTTTATTAAATGTTGTTTGCTATTATAGCTATTTATGTTTGTATACAGAATTTTAATGTTTTTAGCCATTATATTGGGTATTAGTTATTCCTTCCAATATTTTATATTTCGACGATTTTTGTGTTTTTTTTGATGAATTTTAAGTTTTCGTCAGTAAACTAATAGCTTGATTTTAATAAAACCAGGTAACTATAGAAATATTTGTTTGTATTGTCATTGTCGGAATTGAATTTTTAATTTTAACGTTTATATAATATAATATGGATAATTTGCCATCGGAAATCGAAGAATTGGCCAATAAAGCAGTTGTTGGTTTGTTGCCCGAAAAGTCTAAAGGCATATATGAAAAAACTTATGCCAATTACAAAACTTGGTGTTCCCAGAAAAAGGTTGTCAATATCGTATATGAAAAGGTACTTTTGGCATATTTCAAGGAAGAATCAATGAAGAAAAAGTCTTCGAGTTTATGGAATTATTACTCTATGTTAAGGAGTACACTATTACCTAAGAAAAACGTCGACATAAGTAAGTTCAACCAATTGATAGCTTTTTTAAAACGAAAATCTGATTCTTACACACCCAAAAAATCTAGGATTTTGACTAAAGAAAATATTGCAAAGTTTTTACAAGAGGCAGACAACGAAACATACTTGCTATTAAAAGTGTCAATGATAATAGGTATAAGTGGAGCATGTCAAAGAGTTGAGTTAAAAAACTTAATGATAGAAGATGTACACGATGAGGGGGTTGTTTTTCGATTTTTCATACCTAGTACAAAAACCAACGTTCCCCGAGATTTTTACGTAACGTCTGGCGATGTCGAAGGAATAAATATGGTGCAGCTTGTTCGGACCTATGTAGCAATGAGACCCCCCGATGCCGAAGTTTCTCGTTTTTTTCTATCATTTAGAAACAACAAATGTACAAAGCAACCAGTGGGTATCCATACTTTCGTAAATATGTGCAAAACGATCGCTGCTTTTTTAAAGTTACCCCATTCCGCCGAATACACAGGTCACTTTTTCCGGAGGTCTTCAGCTTCACTGCTGGCTGATTCAGGAGTCGATCTTCACACTATTAAACGCCATGGTGGCTGGAAAAGTGACACAGTTGCTGAAGGATATATAGAGAACTCTTGCGAAAACAAGAAAATAATTTCAGCAGCCATTCTCGGGAAGAAATCATCATCGAGTGTTTCATCGACTGTCGTTCCCTCAGAAGAAACAGAAACCATAGAAATTAAAAATCACAACAATGCAATAATTTCAACTCCTATGTCCAACATCAATTTAACGAATTGTAATAATGTTACTTTTAATTTTAATCATTAAATTTTGTTCCATTTTGTTTTAAATACATTTTTTCATTTTTGCGTCTATTTTTCATTATAGTACTCAGTCCTATAATGAAATCATTATAGTACTCAGTCCTATAAAGTATGTCATTTTGACACTGAAAATGAAATCCATAATAATGTCATTATGACACGTCGGAATATAAAAACATTTAATAAACACCACATCCCTGGTTTACTTCATATCTGTCGGGAAGAAACGCAGGTTGTGGTGGTTGATGGGAACTGTTCTGATTCATCTGGGGTACACGTTGCCTCAGGGTTCAGTACTGGGGTCGGTATCGCTCTTGTTGTATTTAAACGACCTTGCAAATTTGGACATTCAGGAAAGATTTGCACTCTTTGCACACCACACTCATGAGGAACTCGAAAAACCAAGAGGAATTAAAAAATATAGTTGATGGTGACTAAAAAAATATGAAAACTTGGAGCGACTCTAACTCTTTGTGTTTTAATTTCTTTTACTTTCTTTTACATGACCAACCAAAAAACCAGAAAAGAAGTCTGATACTAAATTTAAAAAACCACTCTTTATTTGAATCCCATCTGAGATATTATGGCATTGTGTTTTGAGACTTTTGTAATCAGCAACTACTGAATTTTGTATTTGTTATTTAGGAAAGAGCCCTTAGATCGAGGGGTGTGACACAAATATCCTATCAATCTTATCAATACTTTTAAATACATTAAATAAGTCACATATTTATTGATTTAAATGTATTTGTTGTATATATATAAATCTAAATGTATTAGGTACATGTATTTAAATGCATTTAAGTGGATTAAAATAATAATAATAATAATAATAATAAACAATTTATATTAACCAAATAAATTGAAGCATACCAAGTACAAAGTATTATAATAACAAAAAATAAATTTAAAATTAATTATACTACATTTATAGGTTAATAAGGGCCTGTTATTACGCAGACAACTGGTATTGCGCGAACAACACCAGATACTGTTAAGGCCAAATGTATTTATATATGTATTTAAATGTATTTAAATCTAATTAAAATATTTAATTTGATCAAATTTTGGTTACTGCCATGATGAGCGGGAATTTTTTCCTAAAAACCAAAGTAATGTCACTTCCGGTTTTACCGGAGGTTACGCCATTTTAGTATTTTTTATTGTTCAATCGAATTCTTCTCAAAATTACTTTTTCAATGACGTACAACAAGGCGACATTTACTTTTACAATGGCGACTTATGAGAAAGAAAATTAAGAAAAATCGTACTTTATATACTTTATTGTCAAAGAACATAAAATAATCCTTGTTGACATAGTGTTTCTTAACCTAATAAAAAATACAGATATAATGTATATGAAACAAGCATTAATAAACGAACTAAGCAATAAAACTACAGAAACAGTCAAACAACATAATCAAGAAGTCGGAGTCCATGTTACAAGATATAAAAGCTAAAACAAACCTAAACTAACAATGTATCGTTATAATCTTCAGCCAGAGTGTAATAGGCCTTACCAACTAATAGCGATATTTCACCCTCCTACGGAACCATCCGATAGACGTTTCTCCTTTAATACCCGCAGGTAGATGGTTAGAAATTTTTTCGCTTTTATAAATAAAGGCTAAAAGACTTCGGTCGATAGCCTTTTGGATATTTTCTCCAATAAAAATTGTTAAATAAAATGATCTTTTTGTTAACCTAAATGTCGGTATTTATTTATTTATTTACGTATCAACATTTACAAGATTTACAAGATATATTTGTAATTTTACTGGTGCTTCTTGTACTTTATCCTAACCTAAAATAACCCTTCTAGCAGAGGATTTAAAGTTATCGACAGGTACATAAAACCAGTCTAGCCTGTTATAAAATTTATTAACAGTGGTAGAACCCCTATTTATTGGACTGTGCAATAAATACGACGTTCGATAGTAGGGGACATGCAGGAGGGATTGGTTACGAGTTTGATACGAAGGGACGTGAAATGAAAATAAGCTAAGACATTCTGGACTTTTAATGATATTGTTTAAGACTTTAAAAGCAAAGCAAACGTCGTAAAACTCCCTTCTGCAAGCAAGAGTATTTAGATTCAGGTATAACATAGTTTGATCACAACTTAAATTTATACCTGTTTTAAATAAATGGTATCTAGAAAATTTTATGAATTTATGTTGGACATTTTCCAATCTATTTACATAAGCTAGAAAATACGGTGACCAAACTATGTTTGAAAACTCCAAAATTGATCTCACATAAGAAATATATAGCAGCCGAAGTACATTTATATTCGTGAAGTCTTTACATCATCTCTTTATAAAACCCAACATTCTATTTGCCCTACCAATAATGTTCTCAAAGTGATGTGAGAAAGATAATTTGCTGTCCAAAAAAACTCCAAGATCTTTTACATGGGAGACCTCAACCAGGGGAATGCTATTGATTGAATACTGGTAAGGGACAGTGCTCATCAACCTACTAAACCTTATGAATTGACATTTATCAGTGTTAAGTAACATTCTGTTACGTTTACACCAAGAAAAAATTATGTCAATATCATTTTGTAAGGCTAACATATCGAATGAAGATGAGATCTGTCTAAATAGCTTTAAGTCGTCAGCAAACAACAAGCAATTCGATGATAATTGGTGTGCAAGATCATTAATAAATAAAGTAAACAAAAGGGGGCCCAAGTGAGAACCTTGGGGAACCCCCAATGTTGTCTTAAAAGGGTCAGAAAGGTAGCCATCCACCTTGACCTGTTGCTCCCTGTTGTACAGGTAAGACACAATCCACGATAGGAGTTGACCAGAAACTCCAAGACTTAAGAGTTTAGATATAAGAATGGTGTGGTTAACTTTATTATTATTATTTAAAATCAGTATATATTGCATGACATTCGCGACCCCTTGCGAAGGAGCTATACAAGTAGTTTGAAAATATGAACAGGTTGGTATCCACAGATCGCCCTGAAATAAAACCATGCTGCTGATTGACTATGAGTGGCTCAAAACCAGCTGTGAGAACTTTCTCAGCACAATGTTCGAAAAGCTTGGGAATAGCTGACGGAAGGCTAATTGGTCTATAATTGTTAATTTAATTTTTGTTACCAGACTTAAATATGGGACAAACGTACGATAATTTCCATCTCCTTTGAAATACTCCAGAGCATAGAGATCTAGAAAAGATGTAGAAAAGGGGTAGATAAAGAGAATTGGAACAGTATTTTATTAATCTATTAGGTATACCGGGTCCGCCAACGAAGCGGGGACGGAAGATTAAATCTTTATCGAGAAACTTATAAAGAATACTAAAACAGCATGAGGTCTGGAATTAGAAGCGGCATATTTTAAAAATATTTTACATTATACAGGGTGGCCCAAAAAAGTGTGGCGAACTAAACTTGTGTTTTTTTAAATGGAACACCCTGTATATTATTAGCCCAGAAGATGGGCATAGAGCTGCTGATCATTTTAATATTTGGTTATGTGGGTTTATTTTTAATAGTTTAAGAAATAATAACGATTTTATCTTAAAAATTATCTAAGTTTAGTAACCATTTCCAAATTACTAAAAACAATTGAATGAAATAGTAAACTAAAAAGCAATATGTTAGAATGTTGCCTATCTTTCCAATTAAAAATATTTGTGTTCAGTGCATTTATCATACAGGGTGATCACATTATGCAAAATATAAAAAATCTATTTTTTTTTAAATGGAACGCCCTGTATATTTTTTTATTTTTAGAAAGCCCTTTTCACATCCTTTCTACTGATACCAATTTGATACCTCTTAGAGTTTACCGTATTTTAGTTATTTCGATATAAACTTTAAAACCCCACACTTTTGCTACTTTTTCGAAAAATCTAGCGGTAACCCTTAAATGGTTTGCATTTGTTATGCATAACTTCATTTTCTTAATACTATTTTAATAACCTAGCATCAAATGACATTCCTTATTTTTTATTTTGCAATAAAGAAACTAAATGTTATTTATGAACTGATTTATTAAGACATTTATAAAACATAAACTTAAAACGATTATTATAAAAATAATGAATTAAAATTACAACTTTAAAAAAATAAAGGAGTTGACAAAACAAAATAAACAAACCCTTATTATGCGGTAAATCAGAATTTATTGTGTGGCTCTAATGATATGTTCAAAGGTTCTTCCCTGTTCTTGAAGGCATAAATGTAGCCTTCGAACAAAATTTTGCTGGACATCTTGTAGAGTTCTTATTCTAATATTTCTAAATGCCTCTCGTATACGATTTTTCATATCGTCTCGGTTCGTAGGAGCTATGGCATATACTTCTTCCTTAACATATCCCCAGAGGTAGAAATCAAGGGGAGTTAAATCAGGGGACCTAGGAGGCCAAGCGATTGGTCCACCACGTCCGATCCACTGATTACCTCGCCAATGATTTAAAAATTGTCTAACCGGCTCATAATAATGAGGGGGAGCGCCGTCTTGTTGAAACCAGTGGTTTTGGAGAGTGTCGGCATCTACATTTTGAAGCAAAATGGGTAGATCATGTTGAAGAAAGTTTAAGTAAACTTGTCCCGTCAAACGCTCTTCAAAAAAATATGGCCCAATAATGTAAGGCCCTAATATTCCTCCCCAGACATTAACCGACCAGCGATTTTGGTTATCTACATGACGAACCCAATGTGGATTTTCACTAGCATAATAATGCATATTATGCCTATTTACGATTCCGTTATTTTTAAATGTAGATCGTCACTAAATAGAACTTTTGATAAAATGTCTGGTACTTCTCTAATTTTGTTAAGCATCCAATTACAGAATGTGATTCTTCTTAAGAAATCATCTTCATAAAGTTCTTGGTGTAATTCTATGTGATAAGGATGATATTTATCCTTTTTTAAATTCCTCCGCACGCTTGTTTCCTTAACACCGGTATGCTGAAAAATGCCAGTCTGACTTACGTGATGATTTTCCTGTACTGCCAACAGAACCCTTAATTCATTTTCTTCATTAATAACGGGTTTATTGATTACCATCCTTTTTTTGTAAGCAACGCTTCCTGTTTCTACAAATCTTCGCAACAACTTCTCAAAGGCCTCTGGTCTCGGCTTTCTCTCAATATTTGGATATTTTTCAGCATACACTCGACTCGCTAGAAGGCAATTTCTTGCACATTCTCCCAGTATAAAAATCATATTTACCATTTCCACAGTGGTAAAATTCGACATTTTGAGAAATTTAGTACTTAATTTCGACGACTGAACAAATAATGTTAAATAATTGTATTCGGTCGTCATAGTGACAATCTAAACAAAAAAAATCATGGCAACTCGATTACGAATAAAAATAAAATGAAATAAATAAAAAGTAGCAAAAGTGTGGGGTTTTAAAGTTTATATCGAAATAACTAAAATACGGTAAACTCTAAGAGGTATCAAATTGGTATCAGTAGAAAGGATGTGAAAAGGGCTTTCTAAAAATAAAAAAATATACAGGGCGTTCCATTTAAAAAAAAATAGATTTTTTATATTTTGCATAATGTGATCACCCTGTATGATAAATGCACTGAACACAAATATTTTTAATTGGAAAGATAGGCAACATTCTAACATATTGCTTTTTAGTTTACTATTTCATTCAATTGTTTTTAGTAATTTGGAAATGGTTACTAAACTTAGATAATTTTTAAGATAACATCGTTATTATTTCTTAAACTATAAAAAATAAACCCACATAACCAAATATTAAAATGATCAGCAGCTCTATGCCCATCTTCTGGGCTAATAATATACAGTGTGTTCCATTTAAAAAAAACACAAGTTTAGTTCGCCACACTTTTTTGGGCCACCCTGTATAATGTAAAATATTTTTAAAATATGCCGCTTCTAATTCCAGACCTCATGCTGTTTTAGTATTCTTTATAAGTTCCTCGATAAAGATTTAATCTTCCGTCCCCGCTTCGTTGGCGGACCCGGTATTATCTGTAGTAATATATTAAGGGATAGGGAAATTATCGAAAATCATCCCGAAGATTTTTTGCCGTGGAAATCGCTCGAGGGCTTGCCCGAGAGCGATTTCCTAATGGAAAAAAATCTGAGAATGATTTTCTGATTATTTCCCAATCTCGAAATGTATTTTGAAGATTATTTACCAAATAAAAAACTAACGATTTCCGACGGGTGAGATTTTCACTTTTGACAAGGGTGATTTTACCAAATAAAAAACTAACGATTTCTGACGGGTGAGATTTTCACTTTTGACAAGGGTGATTTTCACCGGAGAGCGGGAGATTATCGCTGAATAATCAGGTGAAAATCAACCCGCTTTTATAATGGATGAGGTAAATAATCTGGACCAGCACCTTTATTGATATCAAGCTTGGCGAGAGCCGTCTCCACATCAGTAGGTTTAATGATAATACTAGAAATAGATGCAGACATTCCAGAAGAATCAACAATAGCACTATTGTTATCGATGCGGTCGTAAACTGAGGAAAAATAACGAGCAAAGAGATTTGCTATATCTTGGCCGTTATCGGCTCTGTCACCTTCAAAAAACATCTCATTTGGAATAGCACCATGATCGGACTGTGACCGGATATATTTCCAGAAGAACTGAGTATTATTGGTTATAGCATTTTCTGCATTAGCAACATAAGCATTATAACATTCCCGAGTTAGAGTTTTACATTCACTTCTCAACAGATCAAATGTATTGTAATCTGCTTCAGTGTTTGATTGTTTATAACTCTTATGAGCCAATTTCTTACGTGTTATAAGGTTTTTAAGTGCGGATGAGAACCAAGTGGGATATCTGTGATTAGAAACTGCTTTTTTTTTCGGCACGAACAAATCAAAGCAATTGAAAGCGACAGAATAAAAGTTACATCCAAATTCTCATCCAAAATTGAGTGCCAATTGTATGATACAAAATAGTTATTTATGGCGTTAAAATCAGCATTTTTAAAATCATAATAAAATCAATCTGGCGAGTTTAAATAAACTATTCTACTACAGACAATTGAGAGCTCCAAAGCTGGGTGATATGGATCACAATCAACCAACCCGTTGCATTTTTTAACTGAAATATGGCCAAAGTTGGCAAAACAGAGATCTAAGATTGTATTGTGATCATTAATCATCCCATTGAGCTGAGATAATCCTAAAAACATAAAAGTATCACATAACAGGGTTTCTTTATTGGAAGTGGCATTGTTTGGTAAGAAACCAGGCTGTTCGTGACCGGGTGACCATGTGATATTGGATAGATTATAGTCGCCCATAACTAGAACATTGTCCGCTAATTCACTAGCACTTGTCACAGAATTCATATGACTCTCATAAACAGAGATGTCCATTGCGGGGGGGAGATAGACACAGCCAATGCAATAGGTATTATCGCCGATTTTTACTGAAACCCATATTTCTTCAACTGTTGGGTTGTTAATGTTAAGGCGGTGAGATTTAAGATTATTATTGACAGCAATCAGAACACCTCCGCCACGACTTTTAGTACTATTATTACTATTTCGGTCAGTTCTGTAGATTGCGTAGCTGGAATCAAGAAATTCAGCATCATTAATTGTAGGATCGAGCCAGGTTTCTGTAAGAGCGATGATGGAATAAGTTTCTGCGTGAGCTGCACAAAGAAAGTCTTTTAAGTTTGGTTTTGAGGCCTCTAACGTTTTGTTATATTAAGGTAACATTATTTACTAGTGAAGATGTCCTTCCACTCTTTGCTGCTGAAAATTTGCTGCGTGAACTGAAGCTCTCGGACGCCGAGGGCGAAATTCCTTTACAGCAGTGCCAGGAGGCCATAGGTTCGGTTCCAAAAGTCCTTTTATTAAAGATTCCTTGACACCAATCTACACACCATGTTACAAGATATAAAAGCTAAAACAAACCTAAACTAACAATGTATTGTTATAATATTCAGCCAGAGTGTAATAGGCCTTATCAACTAATAGCGATATTTCACCCTCCTACGGAACAATCCGATAGACGTTTCTCCTTTAATACCCGCAGGTAGATGGTTAAAAAAATTTTCGCTTTCATAAATAATTGATCTTTTTGGTAACGTAAATGTCGGTATTGGGAGTGGAATATCCGGGCTTTGTCGAGTAATATAATGGGGACTTGGGTCCACAAACCGTTCCCTATATTTAAAAATCAGAGTAACAGTCTCCAATATAAAAAGAGACACCAGAGTAAGAATCCCCTCCAAAACAAAGAATGGCTTACATGATTCACGATGTCCGAGAGACCGAAGGGCCCGTTTTTGTAATACAAATACAGTATCAAACAGACCCTTACCACACATTCCCCAGAATTAAGGCAATGCCGTACCGAAGGCGGGCCTTAATAAGAGCATAATATACGCTCTTAGCCGTGTTGATGCCTAACTCCATCACAACCCTCCTCACTGCATAGCAGCCCGAAGCAATCTTCCTGTTTAAAAATGCAGCTATATGTGTCCCAAATTGTAAGTCACGGTCTATGTTGAGACTCAAAAACCTTGTACTAGACAGGTCCAGCAGTGAGCAATCTCCAATGCTCATTCCACTGACATTACACTTAAAACCCACAATGTTGGTTTTGTTAACATTCAAAGTTTGTTCACTACAGTCGAACCATTCTTTCACCTTTGGTAAATCAGACGACACCATCTTCACCAACCAGTGAGTATTGTCACTATGCCACAGAATGGTAGTATCGTCCGCAAACAGTGTAAATTTGTCCCTTATGTCCACAAGGGCCAGGTCGTTAATATATACCAGGAACAACACTGGCCCCAGCACCGAGCCCTGCGGAACACCACACTTTATCAATCCACTGTCAGATGCAAGTGGCCCAATTAAAACTTTTTGAGTCCTATTCTCCAGGTAGGATCGAAACCACTCCAATACACTGCCCCTAAATCCGTATTTGAGGAGCTTCAGCACGGGTATCCGGTGACACACAAATCAAATGCTTTTGACAAGTCACAGAATACAGCAGCGGAAACGCCACCCCGATTAATACCCCCATAGACCCCCTCCAAGAAGCTAAACACGGCATCGTTAGTACATTTGTTACTTTGCTGGTTTTGATTAATAATATTGTGGTGTTCAAAAAACGAGATGATTCTTCTCTTAGTAAGCTTTTCAATAATTTTATGGAGGGTTGAAAGTAGTGATGTAAAATACCCAGGTATTTATTTCTTGGGGTAAATACCCGGGTATCTACCCGGGTATATACCCGAATTGGGTATTTATATGGGTATTTTAATTTAATTCAACGAATATTAATCATATTATATTCAAATAAAGAAGTTGTTAGTTTAATTCACCAAAGGACAATTTTTTATAAACCTCACATCATATTCAACGTTTTATATATAGTCCTTAGATATCCATGTCTCTGTGTTTTGAAATACGTAAATAAACATCAGATATCAGATTCACAGGTATGCGAGGGAAAATAAATTTTTAAATGCCAGTATTGTACAGTAACATAGTTTATTTATTTAACTTAAAAAGTAAACATAATTTCGTTATAGTTCGTCCGTCGAATTAGATTCTGAGTCAGTGTCAGTGGAGTCAGCGTATGGCATATCGTCCTCATCCATTTCACTGTCTGATGTTTCCTTATCATCTAACCCGAACGTATTATCTGAAAAACGTTTGATATTCTTTGGTCGATTAGTATTTTTATAAGTAGTACTAGTATTCGGAGTACTCGTAGTAGTAGTGGATGCAGATGGAGTTGAAAACGGAATTTGTTCATTGTTCATTTTTTCACTTTGCTGTTCAGAGCAATTTGTGGCAGGAACTTTGTTAGTTCTATTTTTTAATTTCCAGTTATGTGATAATTACGCAATTTTTGCTGCTCTTTCAGTAGTTAATCTATTTCTTTTAAAGAAAGATGATTTTCCCTTTTCTTTCCGTCAGACCCAAAGGGAAAAACATCTTTCTTTATATCATGTTTTCGGTTCATTGAAACCGACGATTGGCTTTCAGCGCCACCTGACATTAGATACCTGCTTATGCGGGATCCATTCCAGCGTTTGGTCTTCTCTAAGACCTCACTGGTCTGGTTGGGTGGATAGCTCGATTGCTACGAGATGTCGCTACGTGTAACATCTCGCATATGTATCTATTTCTTTTAGTTGAATGAATCCAACTGAAAGTATTGAAAGTTCTTTCAGTTGCTGCGGATGTTACAGGAGCACTTAAAATACGAATTGCAATATCAGCGATTACATTTGTTTCACGTAATCCCCTCCACCACGTAAGAGGACTTTCGTTTGTAATTCCCTCCCATATAAACTTCCTTTTCCATATTCCTTGCTTATCTCTATAGTCTGACAGTTCAGCTTTTACTTGACCTATTGACAACTTCATAGTAATTGCTGTGTTACATATAAATTCAATAGCGTCCATCATTTCATCTGAACTTAAATAACACCCTTGATTTGATGGGTCTAATAAACAAGCAGCAAAATGTATTTTTCCAAGTGCAAACTCTTTTCGCTCAGTAATTTTTTTTAATACCTTGTTCTCCTCCGCTTTTTGCAAAGGGGATTGAGGTAGAAGTTCAACTAACAATTTTTCTTATTTATTAATTTCGTAATGAACTACATGAATCAGTGGTTCACTTGGCTCGGGTTTTGTTACTAAATCAACAATGGGTTTTAAAATTATTTTCATTTTTTCAACACGCACCCAGAAAACAGAGTCGTCAAGTAATTTGTTTTTTAATTGTGCGCTAATCGACGTTTCATCACTTACCACAAGTGTTTGCAAAACAACTTTATTTATATATATGCTTTGTAAACTATATAAATTACTGCCCCACCGTGTCTTTCCCGCTAATTTTAATGATATGTTAATCTTCTTTTCTTTTCCAATTTTCATGAATAATGCATGGAGTAGATGTGAGTTTTTAATTGTTTTTACAATGTCTGTTACTTGACTCATAAAGCATTTTACAGACTCACAATTAGGTATATCATTGCAAAGTAAATTAAATAAATGAGCAGGGGTACAACGTAATTAAATATTTTCTGTAGGGATCGAAAAGCTGCTCTCATATTAGCTGCATTGTCTCCAATAATAACAAAAAATTTTTCAGGACCATATTTTTCCATAATTTTTTTTATTTGTTGTGACAAATATTCAGCATCGTGCCTGTTCTCTTCTGTTATTATGAAATCTACAAACCGTGGTTCTGGTGTAGTCACCACAAAGTCAATAATGGATTCATTCCTTAGATTACTCCAGCCATCACATTGCAGATGAAGATTTGTAGAACTGGATAATTCTTCTATAATATCTGTTTGCAAAGCCGTATACTCGGCGTCTAAGTAGGTTGTACTAATCCGAGATCTGGATGGTACGGAAAATGCAGGTCTAATTTTCTTGAAAAATTTAATCCAAAGGGGATGCTCTACCAGAGAGAGGGGGCTTCCACTGATCAATATGGCTCTCGCTAGGGCCTGATTTAAAATTTCCTGCAAAAGAAATTTCCAGGGTTTAAAGGGCACAAAATTTAACATTTTCTGCAATTAATTCAACCAAGCAGAAAATCTTAGATAAGTAATAAGAAAATCTTGTCGTGTCGTGTCTTCGCCTTAGTTTTAGCTTATAGGGATTCTGAGATCTGACACCACAAGTTTTCTTAATAATGCAAGGAAAGTTAAACTTAACAAAGATACGCATATAAAAACTTACATTTTCCTTATTGTCCATATTATCAACAAAATTAACAAAAAACTTTGACTGCTTTGCATTTGAAGTCGAAAACCGAGATTCTGGTCTACTGACAGTGCTTAGATTACTGCTGATAGAGGATGCCACCTTTGAAGTTCTTGAAGACTGAGGTATAGTTGGTGCAGATCCTGTCTCCATAGTGTGTACAATATCTTCCTCGATAATATCTATTTCTGGTCCTACTCTCTCGGACGTCTGGGTTTTTACTGCGGCATTTCCAGTACTGGTACCACCGATGTTACCACAAAACACTTTTTTATCATCTTTTGGGCATTTGAAGCAACTTATTATATGTTTTTCCATTTTGTTAACATTTGCATGTTTATATTGTTTTGCACAGTATTTACAAACTACTTTTTTATCTTTAACATGAAATAATGTCCATGCAGCACCTTTCTTCTTGCCCATTTTAACACAGGTAGTACAAGTTATATAAACTAGAAATAAATTTTATGTTTTTGGGTGATATAATGGAACAAAATAAAAGAAAATGTGAAATAGTTCAAATAGTGAGGTTATGGTTATAATGAAATGTATGCGTTGTTGCCTATTTATGTACCATTTTAGCGATTGAGTGCGTTTTTAGTCCCTTCCGTGAGGTGTTGTTAGTAAGAGAAAAGTTTTTGATAGAAGTAAAGCATATATCGTATTTATTGCAAAATACCCTGTTTTGGGTAGGTAAATATAATTTGGGTAAATACCCATATTTTATTTACCTACCCACTGGGAATTTACCCAATCTACATCACTAGTTGAAAGCAATGAGATTGGTCTATAGTTAGATACATTCTCTGGATCACCCCCCTTAAATAAAGGAATAACCCTGGCCGCTTTAAGGCTAGCTGGAAAAGTACCGTAATTCCATGAGTAATTAATTGCCTCGCCAAGGACAGTCAGAACAGAATTAGGCATGTTCTGGAATATTTTAATTAATATTCCGTCTTCCCCAGATGAATTTTTTTGTTTCTTATTGTTAAGAATACCCTCTTAGGATCATGATTATCAGTCGGATAGAAAGAAAAGGAGTTAGGAACTGATATATTATTGAGATAGTACATGGGGTCACTACCCGGATTTATTTTATCAGTTAATCTTTGGGCCACTGTACAGGGACATTTTTTTAAGTGTCTCACCCGATTGACGATTTTCCTGCTGACTATAATTTATTTATTTATTTATTTATTAATTAACGGGCAATGCCCAATTTCATAAAAAATACAATAAAGTAAAGTCATATTTCTAACACAGAGTTACATACCTACATACTAATAAGTAATTATTATTGAAACAAAAGAACAGGAATTGATCATGTACGGAAGTGCAAAACAAAAAAGAAGAACAAAAAAAGAAAAAAAAATTATTTATTTATTTAAGATTTTCGAAAAATTGGAGATTCGAGATTTCAAATTGAGTCGCGAAGCTGCTTCATAAACACGTAATTGGTTGAGAAAAAATCGAGTGCTGGATGCTCATTGGCTAGTCTACCCGACCTGGATATAAAGGTATTTTGGCCATAGTTAGTTCTGTGTGCAGGTATTGAGAAGGTATACCTTAATCTTGTTTCCCTTGAAGGACCATGAAAACCTATTTTATTAAGCAGAAGCGGGCAGTTATATTTATTGTTTAATATATTGTACAGAATTTTAAGGTCCTTAGAATTCCGACGCTCTTCAAGGGTTCTAAGTTGAATGTTAGATTCCAACTGAGAGTAAGTTAGTTCAGGCATGTTGAGTTTAAAAGCTATGTACCTTAGAAATTTATGCTGAACTCTTTGTATATTAAGAATGTGAGTATTATATCGGGGATTCCAGACACTAGTGGCATATTCGAGGTGACTTCTTATTAATGAGCAGTAAAGTTGTTTAATAGCATTTGTGTTGGTAAACTCGGAAGTAACTCGCTTTACAAAACCGAGAAGTTGTAGTGACTTTGATGTTACGGATTGTATATGAGGGACAAAAGTAAATTTTGAATCGATAAGTACGCCTAGATCCTCAATTAGAGGGACACTGGAAAGTGGAGTATCTCCAATGAAGTAGGCCTGCTGAAGCGCTTCTCTGGATTTGTGGAAAATGACCAAATGGCACTTTGATGCATTCAACTCCATACCATTGTTATCACACCAGGTTACTAAGTGGTTCAAGTCGGACTGAAGTTTTAGGCAGTCATTTGAAGAGGACACCTCTATGTATAATTTTAAATCATCCGCAAAGAAGAGAAACTGACTATGCTCAAAGCAAGACCCAAGTCGTTTATAAACAAGTTGAAGAGAAGGGGTCCCAAATGTGAGCCCTGGGGAACGCCGGATGGGACCTGAATACTTTTTGAGTGAAAGTTGTTAAATCGAACGGTCTGGGAACGACCTGTCAAGTAACTCTGAATCCAGCAGAGCAATGTACCACCCACACCGACACCCTCCAACTTGGATAAAAGAACAGAGTGGTTTACCCTATCGAACGCCTTGGAGAAATCTGTGTAGACAGAATGAATCTGAGAGCCCCTCTCCAAGGCATCGGAGATATAGTCAGCATAGGCAAGCAGATTGAGCTCGGTATTTTTGCCAGTTTGGAAACCGAATTGTCTAGGGATAATGTATTGGCCCAACACCGAGGTCAAAAAATTGGTTAGAATATGTTCGAATACCTTCGGAATGACACTCAAGATACTAATTGGTCGATAATTTGTTATCAACGATTGATTACCAGACTTGTGGATTGGCGTTAAGTAACTCAGCTTCCAGAACTCTGGGAAAGTCCCCGATAAGAGAGAGAGGTCAAATATTTTGTGCAAGGGGCGCGCCAAGACAAAACTGCAGTGTTTTAGCAGTGATGGTGGTAAGCCATCAGGACCGGGCCCCTTGTTTATGTCCAATGTGTTTAAATGCAAATATATATCAGATATTGATATCGTATAATTAATGACAGTATTGGTGTTAAATGAAGAGTGTGGCTGATGTTGATTAGGGCAAGGCTTGCTACTATAAACTTGAGAAAAATAATCTGCAAACATATTGGCTATATCTAATCCTGAATCACTGCAATTACCGCTGTACTCAAACTCGCAAGGGGCGTCACGATTCTTTCTTTTAGAGTTAACGAAGTTCCAGAACTGTTTTGGATTGGTGGTCAAACAATTTTCTGTATAAGTAATAAAAGTGCTATTGGATTCTGCCAGCAGTCTCTTGCAAAGCAAGCGTAATCTAGAGAATTCACGGTAATCACATTGAAGTCTCGATATTTTGTAACGTTTATGTGCTTTCTTTTTATCTATTATGTGTTGCTTAAGCTCTGGTGAGTACCACCTGGGAAATTTACCAGAGGAAATTCGTTTGAGAGGGACATACATTTCGATTGCTGAATAAATAAGATTATAAAATATATTTACCGTATCGTCCAGGTCACGTTGAGCCAGTAGAGCATCCCAACATATACTTCCTAAATAATCGTTGATCAGACTATAATTTGCCGATTTGAAATCCCTATAATAGCCATCGTTTAAAAGAGAACTGTTCGTTTTGTTAAAGTTAAATGGCAAAATAATGTCCAGTGGTGGATGATAGTTATCCTGCGGCAACATGCAATCGTCCGTCTCGCGAACCACACAGCTGTCGTCTTGAAAAAGGACCAGATCCAAGATTGAGTTGGAAATGTTCATAGTCGTGTTTAATTGAAATAGGTTCTGGAATTCGCACAGATTAGACACCACCTCCAAGGACTCGACCTCGGTTGGAGCAGCAGGGGGCACAGATCTGACAATAGAGCTTAAGTTGTTATGTTCCCATAATGCATGCGGTAGGTTAAAATCACCCAAAATTCCAATTTTTGCATGGGGATGTTCTTCAGACACTCTGTCGATGTTGTCGCTAAACGTAACGTAGGCCGCGGTTGGAGAACGAGGCGGAAAATATGCACTGGCGAGAATTAGGGACTGCTTTCCAATTTCGATAATTACAAAAACATCCTCTATGTTGTCATTGATAATAATTTGCTTACTTTTAATAGTTTGATGAACAGCTATCAGTACTCCACCACCCCTGGAACCGTTGCTTGTCTGTAAGGATCTATCTCTTCTATAAACTCTGTAGTCGTGCATGAATAACTCGGCATCATTGAAGGACTCATTAAGCCAGGTTTCCACGAATACAATAACATGATAATGACACCCAGGGACTGATTTTAAGAGATAGTTGAGTTTGGTACGAAGGCCTCTTACATTTTGGTAGTAAAGTAGAATCTCTTTGGTCTGTGAAACTAGGCGTTTTGCAGGTTTTTTGTCGCAATAACAGGAATGCCAAGTCGATATATCACAAAGAGATTCGTTTCACCTTGGGCTCTTCGGTTTGCTAGTTGGACACGAACAGCCTTTTCATGCTCACGTTGCTTGGGCGTCAGGTCAGAGTTTATATAGATTTTACTGCCTTGAAGCTTTGAGCGATTCCTCAGTAAAGAGAGCACTTCTTGCTGACTAGACAGCGTCACTCTGACAGGTCTACAACCATTCTTGTTCGTCTTACCAAGTCTGCTTACTTTAATTGTTTCTGGAGGGTTTTCTGTTAGGGTTCTAAGCAATTTGGGGATCTCGGATGCATCTTTACCCTCGGGTAGGTTAAATACCATTAGATTGTTTCCTCTTGCCTAATAAAAAACAAATCAGATATTTCTCAATGATTTTCGATAAGGAAGCCGAATTTAATGTCAAAAAATACATAGATTTACAAATTTGACAGATGAGACGCCATTTTGAATTTTCTTAAATGACAACCCCCATAAATAACCACACGATTGAATTGCATTTGGCGATCCGATTAAAATAATAATAAGAATAATAATAATATCTTTTATTGCCAACCAAATGATTTACACAATCACAAAGCAACGTCATGGAATACATAAGTAACCTAAGTGTTATACAGTATACATTTTTAAGATAGGACAAGAAACATACAATCATAATAAATAATATTAACAATAGGTACTTAACATTTATGCATGGTTAAAATGTAAAAAACAATTGAAATAAACAAGACAAATGAACTAAACAGAAAAAATAAATAAAATGTAATGAAATATGACAGAAAAAAAATGAAATGTAATGAAATATGACTGGTTTTGAAAATAAAAGTCTAAAAATTAAATGTGTAGAAACATTTTTCCATAATGAACTCTGTCACTCTGGATTTGAACCTCGTTAGATCGGTTATTTCTTTAATATGATTAGGTAACCCATTATATGCTTTAATTGCCCTATAGTAGGGTCCTTTTTCAAAAAAAGTCGAACTATGCAATGGGATGCGAAGGTCACCTCTACCCCTGGTTGTCATTAACATTTCCGAGGTGTAATTGTCTGCGTTGGATTGAAAAAAATGCAGATATCTCCTTATGAAAACAACCAAAGATTTAAAGTAGAGGGATGGAACTGCAGGTACTCCAAGCTGAGAAAAGAATGGCTTACAGGATGTTGTTGGATGTAACTTGTAAATCGCTCTTATGATCTTTTTCTGTGCCCTAAAAGCATTAATGGCACATCTAGAAGCACCCCAGAACAGAATACCATAACTAATGATTGATTGGACGCAGGCAAAATAAAAAGTTTTTACAGTATCTGTGGACAGTACCTCTCGGAGCCTGAGGAAAAGAAAACAGTATCGGCTCAACTTTAGAGTTAAATTCTCAATATGAGAATTCCAGCTCAATGTTGGATCAATATGGACTCCCAGGAATTTGATGTTATCGCTTGCTGGTATTGATTTAATATTCAATCGTACCAAAAGCGATTCATTTTGTTTTTTTATTTTATTAAATGATATTAGTCCAGTTTTCTCCACATTGAGCTTAATATTATTGTTTTGGCACCCACCCTGTACTTGATCTGCTGTCTGCGAACATCTCCCAGACAGTGGGGTCAGCCAATATAACCGACGTATCGTCAGCGTACTGACACACCAACCCGGCAACGAAACCGTCACTGAGGCTGTTTGCATACAGCAGAAATAGCAGTGGCCCCAATATTGAGCCCTGTGGAACGCCTTGCTGTATCTCCACAGGCGCCGAGAAGGTCTGCTTACCATTTGTAGTGACACAAACGACCTGCTATATAGTTGTTGATACTTATTTTCAGCCGTTTCGGAAATACGGGGGTTCCTAATTTGCCTCCATCGATTTTGTCTTTCAAGTGTCTCACCCCTTTAATAAATAGCTACCTTCTAAGCTGAACACCCTAATTTTTTTCACTTTTTGACATCTGTCGGATTTGACTATAGCGCAGATCGGTTGCTCGGTGGAAATTATGTCACTGTGAAAAAAATTAGGGTGTTCAGCTTAGAAGGTCTATTTATTAAAGGGGTGAGACACTTAAAAGACAAAATCGATGCAGGCAAATTAGGAATGCCTGTATTTCCGAAACGGCTGAAAATAAATATCAACAACTATATAGTTTTAGAATCCGATCGCCAAATGCAATTGAATCGTCTAGTTATTTATGAGGGTTGCCATTTAGAAAAATTCAAAATGGCGTCGTATCTGTCACTTTTTGGCATCTGTCGGATTTGACTGTAGCGCAGATCGCTTGCTCACGGGAAATTATGTCACTGTGAAAAAAATTAGGGTGTTCAGCTTAGAAGGTCTATTTATTAAAGGGGTGAGACACTTAGAAGACAAAATCGATGGAGGCAAATTAGGAACGCCCGTATTTCCGAAACGGCTGAAAATAAATATCAACAACTATATAGTTTTAGAATCCGATCGCCAAATGCAATTGAATCGTCAAGTCATTTATGAGGGTTGCCATTTAGAAAAATTCAAAATGGCGTCGTATCTGTCACTTTTTGACATCTGTCGGATTTGACTATAGCGCAGATCGCTTGCTCACGGTAAATTATGTCAATGTGAAAAAAACTAGGGTGTTCAGCTTATAAGGTCTATTTATTAAAGGAGTGAGACACTTAAAAGACAAAATCGATGGAGGCAAATTAGGAACCCCCGTATTTCCGAAACGGCTGAAAATAAGTATCAACAACTATATAGTTTTAGAATCGGATGCAAATGCAATTCAATCGTGTGGTTATTTATAGGGGTTGCCATTTAAGAAAATTCAAAATGGCGTCTGATCTGTCAAATTTGTAAATCTATGTATTTTTTGACATTAAATTCGGCTTCCTTATCGAAAATCATTGAGAAATATGTAATTTGTTTTTTATTATAGTCGGCAAGAAAATCGTCAATCGGGTGAGACACTTAAAAAAATGTCCCTATACAATAATAATCATTAAACCCATTTGGGTCCAAATCAGACTCCACACTGAATCCACCCTTTTCTCGCTGTAGACTGTTGACAATACGCCAGCTTTCTTTTTGCTTATTACCGGAACTTTCAAGTCTGTCACAGTAGTACATCTGTTTTGCCCGTTTAACTACTTTTCGATAAATAGTTCTGTACCTACCAAAACAAATGCTAAAAGGTTGATCACAAGAAAACTTTTCTATTAAATGAAGCGAGCGTAAGTTCGCTGCTGATATTTTTAATCCCTTACTAAACCAGGGCTTTCTACATTTATGTTTAATGGGTCGGAGGGGAAAGACTGCATTAAACACCTCGACGAGTTTAACATGAAAAGTCTGTAGAGGATCCCCCCCCCCCCCCTCCAAAACAAAGTTCCAGTCAATCTCAGAGCATAGTTGGTAAACCCTATTATAATTAGCGGCACTAAAAATTCTACCCAGTTTCACTCTACCCTGTCCACAATAGACATCGTGAGAAAATCTGCACAATACAGCCTCATGGTCCGAAAGACCAGCATTCAGAACAGAACTCGATACAATCAATCAATCAATCAATCAATCAATAATTTATTTGGTGCTTAATACACATGGTGTTTACACAAGTCAGTATATCTAAGTCAATATAATAAAATATAGATATCTTAAGAATATCATACATTTAAACTAAACTAAAACAAAGTAAAACAAGCCGAAAGGGACACATTAAATATTAAAGTATATTTAGATACAAAATACAACACGTTAAAATCAGTTAAGAAAATTTACAGGATAAAAACTCGTTAAGGCTGTAGAAAGTTTTGTTGAATAAGATTACCATTATCTTAGTCTTAAATTGTCTTATTGGCAAGTCACTCACAGCTACAGGAAGCCTGTTAAAAACCTAGGTTTAAAGAAATCAGGCCCGTTCTGCGTTCTCTTCAGACGACAGTAGTGCGTTCGAAAGTTACCTGCCCGTCGCGTATTATGTCCGTGGACATCCTCATTAGCCACATAGTTGTCTATATTTCGTTTCATATACAGGAGGTTTTCCAATACGAACACAGGATGCAGTGTCAGAATGCGAAGCTGGGCAAAAGCCTCTCTACATTTCTCCCTGTATCCCAAGCCCGCGACCAACCGCACGGCCCTTCTCTGTAATCTAAAAACTCTCTTCGATTGGGACGAGTGTCCCCAGACCAGTAGTGCATAAGACAGCTTACAGTGGAAAAGTCCAAAGTACGCCGTTCGCAGAGTATCCTGTGACACACTATTTACTAAGTTACGTAGCACAAACAAACTACTTCTCAGTCCCCCGCACAGGGTGTCGATATGAGCATCTCACACCAGTTTGGAATCCAGGTATACACCCAAAAATCGCACACTAGATATATCACCATTCACAGCATTAGTGTCTCTCATTGAAAATGCCACCTTAGTGGTCTTGTCGTTGTTAAGGTGCAGCCTATTTAGAGTGAACGAAAGCTCAGCTCTCTCTAGCAGTCTCTCAGACATCCCTAAATCGCTCCCGATGGTATCAGCTGTAATAACCGAGATAGTTGTGTCGTCAGCAAAGAGTGTAAACTTAGCAGACGGCTCGCAAGCAGGTAAGTCATTTATATAAATAAGAAATAATATCGGGCACAGGACAGATCCCTGTGGGACACCGATCGTAATCTCACTCCGCTGACGTCCCCCCCCCCCCCCCGACCTTAACAGCCTGCGTTCGAGCTGGGGTGCGTTCATAAATGTTACAGAGTACACATTTCTTACATTTTTGTGACAAGCATCGTTCATAAATGCAATTTTTGTTACTCTGTGACTACTTTCCGAGCGTTCATAAACTCACTTTGACATTCCCAAAGTGTACATTTCTCACCGCGGTCAAGAGCTTGGTAATTTTGACCGAGTTTGCGCACTGCAAAAAAGTTAAAGAAAATGGAGTTTTTAAAACCTATAAACTATAACCTACTATATATCAATATCATCCAATAAATGATATTTTGCAGCTAATGAAGTTGCAAATAATTATAAATTTACATTGGTTTTTTTGGTTCATCATAGTCGAATTTCAGGTTATGTTATACACCGAAGAGACGTGTCACGTCACGACCATACCATAAGCGTTCACAAATCACAGGTTAAAATGGGCTCCGTTTCAAATGTCAACCAATTCCATTACAGAGTAAAGTGTTACTTTGCTCGCTCGTTTATGAACGCAGCCCTGACAGATAGGATGAAAGTAGCTCAATACTCTCAGTACTGAAAAAGTAAGCTTCTAATTTGCGCAGGAGAATATTGTGTGAGACACAATCGAACGCCTTACTAAGGTCGCAAAATAGAGATGAAGTAAATTTTTGATCATTGAAGGAGTCGAGAATGTGAGAGACAAGATCCATTTACTTAACGTTGTATTTTTGTTCTTTCGAAAACCAAACTTGCACTCCGAGAAATAGTTGTTTAGATCAAGAAATTCAACAAACCATACATTTTTCCAGAACTTTTGAAAACACTGGCAGCAGAGCAATCGGCCTATAGTTCTCCGGCCTCTCTCGATTCCCCTTTTTAAATACTGGTGTCACTAGGGCCTTCTTTAGAACAGCAGGGAATACGTTCTCCTTAAAGCAAAGATTCATTAATTTAGTTAGCGGTATGAGTAATATATTACAGGTGGTCTTTAATAATTTTGTATTTAAACTAAAAATGTCAGTACCTACTATTCTTGGGCTTGAGTTCCCCAATGATGTCCCTAACTTCATTAAAGGAAACCTCTCTGAAAGAAAATAAGTTTGTAGGTGGTAGAACCCTTATAAAGTCAATGGGATTGTCTTGAAGGACAGTAATTGTTTCCGCTAAATCATGGGCTACATTGGCAAAAAATAGATTAAATGTATCTGCAGAGACCGCCTCGGTGGCCGAAGTGGGTAAAAGCACCGGAAACGGCGTGAGCCTGCTTTCGCGCTGCTCGAGTCAAGCGGGTTCGAATCCCGCTACAGTACGCTCAAATAAAAAAAAAGTACTGGGTTTGGTTGTTGTATGTGTGAGTGCAGGTACTTCTGACTAACGATTTATCGGAATCGAAACCGCAGGGTCATGCTCCTATGCAGCGGATCTTTAACCCGATACTTGCCTCGGTTGCGGGCTGTGTGGGCAGGCTGTGGGGGCAGGCTGTTGTAGGAGTGTGATTCTGTGGGGGCATCAGAATGGTGGTTGGTTGGAAAGCGACTGCGCGTGGTTCGGATCCCACGATAAACAGTAGGTCCCGTCTGGCTGACATTACCCAGACGTAAAATTACCGTGGGCGGGCTAGTAACGAATAACTAGGGGATACAATAAGTCTGTAAAAGGCTGCGGTGTCAGGACGTAAGTGCCGACCTAGTTATTTAAGAGTAATCAATCAAATCAAAAATCTGCAGAAACAGAACAAGAGTCATTCTCCTTTCTTGTTATACCTCTTTTTTCGTTTATTAACCTCCACATGCAGCTAGATGGGTTGTTTGCATTCCTAATCAATCTGTCATTTGATTCAATTTTTGCCTCTTTGAGTGCTCTCCTATATTCTGCCTTAAAGGTCCTATACGCTTGAGCAAGGCCCGCATGAGCATATCGCCCCTTAAGCTCACCCAGTAGGGTAAGATGTTCACGCATGGCCCTAAGTCTATCATTGAAACAGGCAATATTTCCTCCTTGATCCGATCTAACCAAATAAGATTTTTCGGGAAAGGACTCAATTTAAGAATTCTCCAAGAATATGAACTGAAGGAATTTACCCTCGACATTAGTACTAGGCTCATTTATGAACTCCCAGTCTGCATCAGCAACCCGTTCATAAAATCGTGATAACCCCACTTGAGTCATAGGACGACACACCTTCCATGCACGCTCAGTGACAGGCACACCACATTCCATTCTCAAGGTCACCTTCTGCCCATTATGATCAGACAATTCCAAAGCTGCTGTGCAGGCTCTGAGATAATTTAAAGAACTGCTGACGAATATGTTATTAAGACACGTATTACCTCTGGTCGGGAGAAAGATAGACTGTCCCAGTCCATATGATTCAAACAAGTCAGTCACACTCACCGCCTCAGCCTGACGTGTACCAAAATGAACGTTAAAATCTCCAGCAATAATGATTTTCTTATTTGTCCCTAATCTATCCAAAACACCCATTACCGTGAGAAACGTGCCAAGACAGCCAGATGGGGACCTATAAACAGTCAAAATATATAAGTTAAGACATTCTATATGAATACCACAAATTTCAATACACTTTTCTACATTTAATGTATTAACAAACCCTAGTGTCTTGACATTTAGCATTCGGTTTACAAACATTATCGTACCGCCACCGATGATGTGGTTTCTGCAAGAAAAACTTGCCAGTTTGTAATTTGTCAATGATAGGACTTCTAGTTCTTCATTTCTCATCCAGTGCTCACTTAGGCATATTACATATAAATTCTCACCGCAGAGCGCTGCTTCTAGTTCATTCCTCTTGTTTCGAAGGGAACGTATGTCACATGGTGCACGTGTTAGCATTGAGTGTCATCTTCCAAGTGACAGTCCACGCTTCTATAGTTTTAAGATCTTCAAATTATTTATGTATTTATTCATTTACGGCAATGCCATTTTACAAAATACACCAGCATAACAACAAAGCAAATTTTTAAACTAATTTTAAAACAATAACACAATAATATGAATATCACATGGTGTTGGGGAAACGATCATCCAAATGTATTAAAAAATAATATAGGTAATTAAATGCAACAAATGTTTTTAGAATCAATACTACTGTTAAAAATATATCTGAGTTCAATATTATTTTAATAAAGGAGCAAAATGTATCAATGTTTGCTGAACGAATATAGTGTTATCGCCGAGATAAACATAGAAATTGCAAATGTCATCTTTTAAAATACATATAATATCTCCAAAATAAGCGGCTAGTCGACCGTTATTCCAGGAAAAAGCAATGTTCCACGTTTAGATGTTAAGAGTATATTTTTAGAATCTTGTATATCCGAAAACCCTTTGACGGTGTTTAGCGCTTTAGAGGGGTGACACGGCATGGTGCATTTTGTTGATTGCCGTCCGATTGGTTGGAAGAAAACATGGCGGTTGTGTAGCCTATCAGAATGCATTGTTGGTTAGTCGTCGTGACAGCGGGGGCGTAACCTTGCTGTCAGATAATATAGTTTTCCTTTTTCTGCTACACTACACTTTGGGCTAAGATAAAGCAAAGTCGTATGTCAACAAACGCACGTGGTTTCTCTCCGTCGGATTGAAATAAATAGCATTGCCTAAAAAAAGGCACCCAGCAAATGCACTAAACAAATGTAGCGACTAGTTATGTGGTTTTAAAATCAGTAGTAAATATTTCTGTTATAGTATGTTATTGTAAAATCTTGTACTAAAGAAGTTTTGTGTGATTTGGAGAAATAAACGCCAAATTACCACAGTGAAAAGCTCATAATTTAATTCCTTCACTCAGTAAATAAAAGAATCAGTGAAATTAACCTACAATCGAGGAACATAAAAGCCCCATGAACTGTTGACGCAAGTTAAATAACAACACTGATTACGCTGTGCTTGAAAGAGCCCCATTTGCTCTAACTCGGAAGGATCTATTTCGTAGAAAGGCTTCAATCCAAGATAAAAGCTGTCCTCTTACGCCATAACGTTCCAGCTTAAGCAAAATTAACTTTATTGGTACTTTGTCAAATGCCTTTTCAAGGTCCAAGTACAGCACAGATGTTGGTATTCCTTCATCGTTGTTCCTAATCCAATTATCCAGGCACTTAAGAATATTTATGTGTGCGGATCTTTTTGGTAGAAAACCGTACTGTTTTTGTGGAATTATGTGATTCTGGAGAAAGAATGATGTCAGTTCTTGGGATATTATTTTCTCCATGCCTTTGGAAAGCATATATGTGAGGCTGATAGGTCTGTAATTTTCGCAAGCATTTTATCGCCTTTTTTGAAGATTGATGTTACGTAAGCTTGCTTCCAGTTTTCCTGTATGAAGGAAGTATTTAAGCAATGGTTCATAGCTGTGGAGAGAGGAACCTTAAGGACTTCCGTAATTCTTTGCAAAAATACAGGGGGAATTTCATCTGACCCAGGACTTGAGTCTATTTTTTGTGATTGCAATGTTTACATATTTTCTCTGGAGTAAATATTATGTTAGTGATTGGTATCTGGCATCTTGTAGATTGGGGGAGGGTTGGTGGAGAGTCCAGCCCCTCACAAGTGAAAACTCTACTAAAAGTTGAGGCAAATCTTTCTGCTGTTAGAAGTGGGTCGGTTATAATTTCTTTATGATCATCCTTAAGCGTGATTCTATTTACATTGGATCGTTTGATATAAGAGTAGAATTTCTTCTCGCTGTTAACAGCGAGATCCCCTTCGTATCGCTCTCTGGCCTCAGTTATTTTTCGTTTCAGGGCATTGTTGTGGTTATGGAAGCTTTGGTAGTTTATATTGCTCTTGTTTTTGACATATTTGTCCCAAAGTTTTCGTTTCTTATTAATATCCCAAAAAATATGTCCATTGATCCATGGTTTTAGGGGATTTATCTTTTTCCTACTAACAGGGATGAATGTCTCGATAGTCTCGTGTACAGTATGGTTACCTTGATGAAAGTCTATATGGCCTGTGGTGATTTTCTCAGCTAGGAAGTTATTGATAGCGCGATAGTCAGCAGTCCAGAAGTTTCTCTTCAAAACAACATGCAGTTTCTTGTCATTTACGAGTAGAAGATCCTGCTGGACCAAATTTGTTTCTTGGTAGGCGGCTAGGAAGTCAGAAGCGGTCTGTGAGGGGTGCTGAATAGTAAGATTTCTCCAGTTTATCTCAGAAAAGTTAAAGTCTTCAAACAGAAAAGCGGTGTAGCAGAGGTGGATAGTGACCTTAACGAGCTGAGAATAATAATAAATAAATAAAAAAGTTTATTCAAACATATATAAATACAATATTTTAAGTATAATATAATATGTATATAAAGATTTTTTGAATAAACCAAAAATAATATTTGTTTTAACTCACGAAGAAAACTTGTTGTGAGTATAGGTAATTATTATATTTTATAACATCTATGAATATAATTTTCTAATTTTATGTTTTTTATCACAATAATATAGGTAGGTAAATAATAAATGTTTTAATTTATTTTATTATGAAAGATATATCTTTGATTAGTAATTATCCATTTTTTAATTTCCTTTTTAAACTTTATTATTGATCTGATTGATAATAAAATTGATTTTGGTGTTATATCAAAAATATAAGGAATTATATTTAAAAAATGTTTTCGTCCTATAATTTTGTTGGTTTTATTTTTTAATGTAATTTGATTTTTATTTCTGGTATTATATTTATGACTAATAAAATTTAATTGATTTTTATTTTTAAACATATAAATTAGCATAGTATAAGTAAATAATTGTCTGATATCCATTTTTTTACTTTCTTTATAAAGCATATCAGAGGAATATAAATAATCTCTATTATAAATAATTTTTAAAATCCGTTTTTGAAGGACTTCTATATTATAAAGATGACTTTTGTTTATTCCACCCCAACCTAATATTCCATAATTTATTTGAGTTTGTACTAAAGAATAATATATTATTTCCAACTGTTTTATATTTAAAAATTGTTTAAGATGTTTAAATTTTGGAATAAGCATTCTTAATTTTTTAGTAAGGTATTCGCTCTGTAAATTCCATTTTAAATGTTTATCAATAATTATTCCCAAATATTTAATATAATTTGCTTGCTCTATTTTTATATTTTCATTAATTCTTAGTGTATTTGTTGCATTTGGTAAATTATTTTTATAAGAAGTAAATGGAAGATATTTTGTTTTTTTATAATTTATTGTTAATAAATTATTATTAAACCATTCATTAATTTTTATAAAATCATTTTTAATTATATCTTTTATAATATTCCAATTCATTCCTTCGTAAAATATTACAGTATCGTCTGCGAAACTGTGTAATTTTCCTTGACAATTTAGAGTAAATATATCATTTAAATATATATTAAAAAATAATGGTCCTAAAACTGTTCCTTGTGGGACTGCATAATTAAAAATTTTTGGTATACTGATCGTCTCACCAATTTTGACATATTGTGGTCTATTATTTAAATAACTTTTAATTAAATTTAAAACATTTCCTCGGAAACCTAGATTTTCTAATTTTTTTAAAAGTATTTCATGACTTACAGTATCAAAAGCTTTTGCTAAATCTAAAAAAATACAAATACTTTGCATTTTATTATCCATTGAGTTATAAATCTTAGTTGTTAGTTGACAAATTGCATCTTGAGTTGATTTATATTTTTTGAAGCCAAATTGTTTCGCTGATATTATTTTATTTTTATTTAAGAATTTGTCCATTCTATCTTTTAAAACTTTTTCAAATATTTTTGCTAATGATGAAATTAATGTTACAGGTCTATAATTTTGAAATTCTGTTTTGTTTCCATCTTTATAAATTGGTTTTATTAAACCTATTTTAAAAGCATTTGGATATATTCCTGTTCTAAATATAGTATTTATTAAATAAACTAACGGTTTAGATATCTCTGAATTAATTGATTTTAACAGTGGCGGCTCGTGGGCATTTTAAGTGGGAGGCCATTGAAAAGAAAAAAGCGCCGCAGACGAAAATTTTTTGGGTGCCACGCCCTTTTTTCAATGATGGTAATTTACCTGCTTTTCAATTAGGAAAAGTAAAAAACACAACACCAATCCTCAAGAAATTAACAAAACAATCAGGTTCATTATATATATTATAGGTTAGGTTTTTGTCAGAACGACAGAGAGACAGGATATATATATAGGGATGTATCGTAATATCAATAATATCAAATGGATGATATTTTTCTTTGGACATGTTTTTAAATTTTTTAATTTTTATTCCGATATATCAGAGTATCAATAGAAAAAAGTAACTATACAGGTTAGAGGGGTACAACTGGCAACGCCGCATTTTTAAAACTATTTTTAAAGGCTAGAATTTTATGTCTTATGTGCATTCTCAAAATTTCAAAAATATATTTCTATTAGTTCTCGAGATACTTCTAATGTGCCATCGAGTTTGGGAGACCCTGTATATAGCGATATATTTTTAACGATGAATGTATGTTCGTCAACGGCACCGCTCGCGCAGTGGTAGCGCAGTGACGCATGACGAAAAATCTGTAACGATATAATATTTTTTCGATATCAGAATCAACATCCCTATAAAGAACTACAGACTGCCGACTGCAGAAATCAACGGTCTTCTGTCTTTTTCCCATTCATTCTAAAAATTGCAACGTGCGTCTAAGCTCAATAAAAAAAAAGAACGGCTGACAGCCGACAAAACTTCTTTTTCTTCGAATTTAATACAAGTGCGAGAGTGATAACATGCTATTTATTCCTCTCTTTACCCCCACAGGCTTTGTTGGGTGACGCTATTTTTCGTGGGCAAGCTCGATTTTGACCTGAAATTTTTGCGGGGACGCATAACAAGTAGCGTTACGTCTAGTTTGTTTTGCTGCGTGTGCATTGCATTAATAAATACGAGGGATATTTTAGAGGTAATAGTATCCGAGCAGTAAAGTTTGGTTGATTGAATCAATTTTAATTTTAAAGTTAAATATTAATATGTTAGGTGGTTGGTGACTTGGCGTGGGAGGTCATTGCCCAAATGACCTTATGGTAGAGCCGCCACTGGATTTTAATATCTCTGATGTTATTCCATCAATTCCAGGAGATTTTTTAGGTTTAAGATTATTTATAATATTTTTAATTTCATAATAATTGGTTTCTTCTAGATAAAAGGAATTTAAGTTATTTGATAAACTTTCATATAAAATTTTACTTTTATTTTTATTTAATATATTATTAGCCAATGATTCACCAACTTTTGAGTAATATTCAATAAAATTATTAGATATTACATTTTGATCATTAGTTAATTCTCCATTTTGAAGTGTCATGTAATTTATTGAATTATTTTTTTTATATTTTTCATTGCATAATTTTTTAACACAATTCCATATTTCTTTTGCTGATTGACATTTATTTTCTATTTGAGATTTATAATAAATTATTTTAGCTTTTTTAATAATTTCCGTTAATTTATTTTTATAAATTTTATATTCATTTAACAGGTTTTGATTATCTGAATTTTTGAGATTCTTATAAAGTTCATTCTTTTTATTTATTGATATTAATAAGCTTTTTGATATCCACTCTTTTTTTGATATATTTACTCTATTTTTAATATTGACTTTACATTTTTCCACATTATTTTGAATTTCGTTAATTAAAAAATTACTTAAATCTTCAGAAGATTTTAATAAAAAATATTTATCCCAATTTGATTTACTTAAAGATTTCTTTAATTTATTGTAATCAATGTAAGTTTTATTTTTTATTAAATCATGGTTTTTAATTTGATTTATATTTGAAAAATTTTGTAAAATAATTGGATAGTGATCTGTTATTTGATATTGGAATATGAATGATTTAAAATTTGATAAATTTTGTTTTGTATTAATGAAAATATGATCTATACTTGAAGTTTGATTATTTATCTTCCTTGTAACATCGTTTACAAAAGATGTAAAATTATATTCACTTAAAATATTTAAATATTCGTTAGTATGTATATTATTTGAGAGTATATTAATATTAATATCCCCAATAAAAATTGTTGTATCATCATTTTTAAAGTTATTATAATGATTATTAAAAAATAATTGCAAATCATTATTAAATTTTATTATACAAGTTGATGGAGGTCTATAAACTGCAATAATATTAATTTTCGTGGTTTTTGTAATGAATAAATGTATGTATATTATTTTTAATTCACCAATAGGTAATATTTCATAATTATAATTAAGGTTATTTTTGATAAATACAACAATTCCATCGTTTTGATTTAAAATACTATTATTATATATTAAGTTATAATTAGGAATATTAAACAAATTTGTATCTAAAATTTTCCAAGTTTCAGTAAATATTAAAATATCAAAGTTGTCTTCTAAATTGTAAATAAATAATTTACTTTCATCAATATTTTTTGCAATGCTACGTATATTATTGTGATATATAGAAAATGTTTTATTATTAAATTTAAAATCATTATATTCATTTTTATTACTTACCAAATTTGTTTGAATATTATTTATTTTTAGTTCTTTCAAATAGTCCATTTTGATTGATTTTAAAAATGTAGATAAAGATATTTTAGGGCGTTAATAATGAAATAAAATTTAAAATAAATATAAACTTAATTTAACATCTATTCAAATTTATCAAGTTTTTCAATGTTTCTTCTGTATTTATATTTGTAACTTTTTCTTCTTCATTTTTCCTTACAAAAATTTTTCCATTTTTTATCCATATATATTTAAAGCCTTTTTTCTTTAGTTCCTTTGTTTTTCCAAATAGATATTTAATTTTTGGAGTTAATTCTTCATTGATATATATAATATTATTTTGATTTCCTTTCAAATTAAGTTCGCATGTTGTTAATTTTCCATTAGTCTTAAAATATTTTTTTGACTTCTCCAAAATTTGTTTTTTGAGATCTTCATTTTTTAATTTTATTTTTATTATATTTTCATTTTTATTTTCTAGTCTTTTAATTTCTATGATATCTTCTTTTTCGGTACTTATTCCAATTTGTTTAAAAATTTTTTTCGTTATTTCTTTATCATCAATATTTGATTTTTCAGGTACTCCTTTAATTTCAATATTATTTTTTAATGAAATTTGTGATTTAAAGTCATTTTTTTGTTCAATATTTGATATTTCATTTTGTAAAGTTTCTATATGTTGTTTTAAAGATATATTTTCTTTTTTTAATTCATTTTGATTCCTACTAAGTTCAGTTAATGTTTTGGAAATTTTTTTATTTTCTTGGTATATTATATCATATTTTTCAGATAAAAAATTTATTGATTTCTCAATTTCTTTAATATAATTCATTAAATTACCTGTCGATTTAACTGTACATTTTTCGCATATCCATTTTATTCCATTTTTGTTTTCAATAAAGTTGTCCAATAATTTAATATTTGATTTTGAGCATTTTAAATGGTACCAATTTCTGCAGTCTCCTTTACATTGTACATAATCTTGATTTTGTTTGATAATTTTCTTGCATTCATCACAAAATTTTAAATTTGACGATCCCGCTTCTTTTCTATCTTCTATACTGATCTTAAAGTTTTGTATTTTTTCTGTACATTTATTCTGACTTTCTCTTATTGGATATTTTAATGGTAAATACCCTTCTTCTTCATCTGATTGATTTTCAAGGTTTATTTTTGACTCATCATTTTTATTTTGACTGGTGGTTTTCCTTGTACTTTTTCTTGTCATTATAATATGTCAAATAAAATGTCTAAAATTTATCACAATATTTTAAATAAACTTCTTATCTTCCAGCTTTCCAGCTTTTCCACTTCAATGTTTTCCAACAGAATATTCCTTTCCAAATCGTATTCAACTACTTTTAAAAATATTATTGGATTTCTTCTTGTATAAATCTTTAAATAAAAATGTTAAAATATAGGTACAATATTATAATACAGGTCGACATTTGAAGTATTTGATTTTCATCTGTAGATATAACTTGGTCGGTAAATACAGGCTACTAAGAATTTAGTGTCTGCAATGTTGATCTCGAGCCAGCAGGAGTCGGTAGTTTCTGGCATTTCATAATGGACTGGTTTTGCGTTAACAGTAAGTCTATTTACCTTATCTCTAACAAATATACGCACCCCTCCACCTCTGCGATTGAAACGGTATTTTCCATGTAGTGTGTAATTTTTTAGGTGTACTATATTATCGTCAATAACTGCATTGAGCCAGGTCTCTGTTAAGAGAACAAAAGTTGGTTTCGTGTCTTATATGTTTACTCTAAGTTCATCAATTTTGGTCATAATAGAATTTGAGTGTGAGTAGTAGAAGGATACTTCGACGGGGATTGCTTAGTAGTTTTTTGGGACAGTAATTTTTGATGTTCTCTCTTTTACTATTTTGGGAATTCCATTAATGTATTTTATTTTGATATTATTTTCTCCTCTTTCTTTGCGGCTGCTAAGTTCTTTGAGTTGCTCTTTTAAATAGTTCCTTTCCATCTCCGTTTGGTCATATAGCCTTAAACTACTAAGGGCATCGAGCTTGCTTGGGAAAATCACCTTGATTGGTCTGTGTTTTACCTCGTTGTATTGTCCAATGCAATACACTCTAATCTTATCCAAGTTGGCATTAGGATTCACTATTTGGAGAAGGTCAGTAATAGTGGTGTAAACTTCCGTTACTTTTAAATATCTGATATGAGTAGTTACTTACTTTATACCCGTTACTGTTACTTTTACTTTCGGGTAGATTTATTAGTTAGATACTTTTTAGTATATTTTCACATGAGATTAGAATGAGTAATAGTAATATTGGTATTCGTACCTAATCTACCTTACAGATATATTCGCTCGATATGGAATTCTGATAAGTATTAGATGGTAATAATGCTAATACATTTTTTTCTCTTCATTTATTACTTAACACGATAAGAGGGTAAAAGTAACACATAACACAACAAACAAAATAAATAACTACCTAAGTATAATATGTGTCTATAGTTTTATGTTTATAATTAATTACTACCAACCATTACTCATATCGTAAAAAAAATTGATAATAATGAAAAGTAGCTGGATTGTACTTTGATCTCTCGAAGGCTTTTGACACAATTGACCACCAACTGCTGCTCCAGAGGTTGCAAGGGTATGGAATAAGGGGCAACTGTGCTTCCTTATTGAAATCTTATCTCACTGAAAGACGTCAGCTTGTATGTATAACAAATAGTGGTAATCAATATATCTTGGAAGCTTCAGAGGTTAAACAGGGAGTGCCCCAAGGTTCCATACTTGGGCCAGTGCTGTTCTTGCTCTATGTCAATGCGCTATGTGCTGGGTTTCCGGGGCTCCGGTCTGTCAGTATGCTCACGATACATCGGCGGGGCTGTCTAGGGCGTGTTCCACTGCGGCGAGACAAATGCAGCAGTGGTGCGATGAAAATTACCTTAAACTAAATTCTGATAATACCGGACTCATATCATTTAGCAAAGTATCGGTGCCACTGGTCGAAAGCATACATTTTTTGGGAGTTCAACTTGACACTACCTTTAGTTGGAACGTTCACCTCCAAAGGCTACAGTCCAAGCTCAATAGTTATTGCGCATTAATTCGTAGATTGCGTGACGTACTAACCACTAATACAATACGACAATTTTACTTTGCTAGTGTTCAATCCCTAATAAATTACAGTGTTTTGTTTTGGGATAAATCGCAGGGAGCACTTGACATATTTGTAGCGCAGAAGCGGATTCTAAGATGTATGTTGAGACTAAAACCTAGAGCTTCTTGCAAAGAGCATTTCTCTGAACTCGGATTTTTAACGGTCCCCTCACTGTACTTCCTCTCTCCCTCTCTCTTGTAGTTTTTGCAAAACAGCATCCAGAGATTTTCCTACCAAACTCTACTTATTATTCTGATAGTATGTCGATTGTTACCAGGGGCAGAGACCACCTTAGTATACCAACACACAGCTCGACATATTTTAGAAGGAGTCCCCATTATATGGGGATTAGAGCTTTTAATCTTCTTCCAGCCCACATAAAGTCAATAATTAGCTTAACAAAATTTAAAAAGGAAACCACAGGCTTTCTACTGCAAAAATGTTTGTATTCTTTCGATTATGAGGCGGAATTCTTCTGTTCTCACTAGTGCTGTTTTCTCTTATTTTCTTTTAACGAAATTTTATCATTGTTATATTGTTTACTGTCCATACATTTTAAAACATTTTAACATTTTTTATTTATATTTTTATATTTTTATTTCTGTTTGTATCTGATATTGTCAATTGAATCAATTTTTTTTTGGAACTTAATATTAATAACATTACTTTGTATTATGTTATTTCTATAAATTTTTTACACAACTATAGTTTGAGCATCAATATGGCTCAGTGTTGACGTTGCTATGTCTTTTTATAGATTTTGTTGGCACATAAAGGAATTTATTTATTTATTTATTTAAAACAAATTTGTACCGACGACCGACACTGCCGACCATCTCAATATCGCGAACGCGATACGCGGCAGTATTTCTAAAACATGAATATAAATATTTACGAAAGTAACGGGTATTTTAAATATCAGGGATTGGGTACTTTGGGTTTTGGGCAAATACCCGTTACTTAGTAACGAGTAGATATTTATTTTTCATCACTAGTCAGTAACAGTTTTCTCCTGTTTCTCAATTCTGGCTTCTCGCGTATCAGCCTGGATTTCTTTGACGCCAAAAATGAAGACGTTGTGTGCACGCTTTTCTCTGTCTTGCATTTCAGTTATGGTTGGTAAGATAGCTTTGGGTTCTTCAGCGGATTGGATTTCAGTTTTTTTTAGTATTAACTTTTCAATATCTTCGACTTTGGTTTTCAGTGATACAACTTCGGCATAGCTATTTGGATCAAGGGATGTAGGTCTGTTTGCCATCAGTACTTCTAGGACAGCATATTTGTCTTCAAGTGCTTCCACTTTTTTGGTCAAATCTTGGTGGTTGGATTTCTTCTGGATATTAATCATATTTTCTTTCAGCTCTTGTACTTCTTTTTTTAACGTAGCTACATTTCTTACGCATTCTAGACATTCTTGGCAATAGAAGAGCAGTATTCTCGATGCCATGGGCACGCATCTCACTTCCGAGGCAGAAATAGAAGAGCATGACTGCATTCTGCAGTCGTCGCATGGGTAGCCAAAAAGCTTTCCATTTTCTTCCTTTAGGACGCAGTCCTCATTGCACTGGGAGCAAACAAATATTGTCCTATGTTAGTTTAAGCAATTTTTAGGAGGCTACTTAATAAGAAAAGTTAATTAATTGACGGAGTTCGCGGGAAACGTTGTTTGCACGGCAGAATAACCTCACTTTTTACCGTCGAAACATTTGTAGGCAGCTTATCTTTAAATGCAATAAACGAAATTTATTACCAGCAAGACGACACCCCTGCGCCTAACTCAAGCCGTAAAATTTTTAAATGATATTTGGCGATAGATGGATTGGGACAAACGGGCCAATACGATGGCCTGCCCGATCACTGGACTTAACACCGCTTGATTTTTTTCTATGGGATATGTGAAATCAAAAGTGTATGCCACTGCAGCGACGTCATTAAACGACCTGATAGCGGTAATTCGAAGAACGGTTAATACCATTAATTTAACTAATTTAGAAAATGTTTTGCGATAAAATGTCTAAAGAATAAACTTGTGCCATGATCAAAATGCTGGTCATTTTGATCATTTGATTTATGGTTAATTTGTCTCCATTTTTTATTTCGTTATTTATTATTTTATTGTTTACCTATTGTTCTGTCTATTCCGTTGTTAATTAATTTAATCAAATTTGTATTATAACAAATTTAAAGCTAAAGCAAAAAGCATTCTGATTTCCAAAATGGCTTTAGATGATCAAACATACTTTGACCTTTCATATTAGATAATGAAAAGTAGATTATATCATTTGAAAAAATTGTGTAAACTATGGTTGAAAATAAGATTTTTCTTAAAAATGAAAAAATATGTTTCTTTAAAAACTAACCTGAACTAATTGAACAAAAAAATGTAAATATCAGGGCTTAAACAATTATGAAAGGGCCCAATCTAACAGATTTTATTACTAGTTTTCCCTTATCAAATGCATGGGTTGTTTTATAGAGTTTATTACTTACACCAAATTCTATTATCAGTATTTTCTGTACCATCGTGTGAGTCTGTATCTGTGATTTCTTTACTGAAAATCATTTATTGTTTCATTTTCAGTGCTTTTATTATTTTTAATTAATATAAGTAGCTCATCCTGAATTTTTAACTTAAAAATCCGATGCCGTTGAGTACGATTTCGTGCAGCCATGAGCCGTCCTCCCATCTATCTCTTTTTAATGTACTATAGATAAGAACAGAGCGAGGCCGTATCGGCGCTTCGCTACTAGTAATAAAAAATACTGTCAATAGGTCGAGTTTTTCATGGTGATATCATTTCTATGGAAAAAGTTAAAGACGTTATAAAATTCATTAAACCTAGAAAGGCTCCGGGTTTCGACTATAAAAATGAAAGCGTTGAAAAATTTGCCTGATAATGTGCCACACTCTCAGGGTCGCTTACCATAAACCAAAAAAAAAAAATTAAATGTGGCATATACCCAGGCTAGCTCGGTAAAAGTAATCAATATGAATTTCGAATATTTTCCTTTCTTTGGGGCTGACAGTAATTCAGGGTGTTTTGTAATTAAGGTGAACCAAAGAGCCCAAGCTAGAAATCGGCGCCACTGGGTTATATGGATTAATAGGTGTGGTCCACCTTGCTAGTTGATTTATCCCTTAGTAATTCCCCTGAACTACCCTCAAATTTAACCCAGAAAATTATCCCCAAAGAAATAATCAAATAAGGGAAAAACAAGCATTAGAGATAATGTCTATTCTGATTACGGAATGTATATATTTGCTGAAAAGTAGGTAAAAGAACACAATATGTATATTTATATGATAAATAAAAGCCAGCTATCGCACAAGGGAGGCAGTTACTTCAACTACCCTTTTAATATGGATCCATATTTTACAAGGTCTCTTTACAAGTTATGTCAAAAGCTAGAGGTATTATTTAATAATGACTATCAGACCAGACTATTTTACTATAGGTATATTGGCAAGCAACGATTGCTTTAAAAAGGTTAATAACACTATTGTCTATGACTTATCTGTTGCGTAATAACGTTGTTGATCCGTCTCGGGCATCAGTCAGGTATTGTCCGGGTCAGCGTTATGGCACTATATCGCTTGCCACTCTGCTCGGGAACTTTGCAGTGGCACCCTCACCAGTTTCAATAAAGGAAACCGGGTGCAGAAGAGGAAAATCCCGAGTAAGACAGGAACGTCAAAATGATGAAAGGAAAAATAAAAACCCTAAAATAATTCAGGACTCATTAAAATGGAGAAAAGAAACATGAAAAAATAGTTATATAATACGAAACCTACCTCTTTCGGAGGGGTTTCTTAGTAATCCTGGATTTCGGTGGAATGCTCCTTGCCTTTACAAAAGTAGATGATGGATGAACAAAATCTGATGGATTCCAGCGACTAAAAGGAAGACATAGCATGCCATAATGCAAAGATGGCCATTTCTTAAAACAATCACTTACTTGATGGCTTATTTAATCCCCTTTCAGGAAGATTCCATTGGAACATAAACAATCAACAAATTCCAATCGGAAATATAAATCGAGCCGTAGTTCCAGGTTAATACCAATACGGATGAATTTGGATTCCACGATCACCCCAAATTCACAAACCAGAACACGACTTTAGCCAACACGCTGGAGCACAACTTTTGGTACCGAAATGGTGACTTCCGTTTTCGGCGCCAGATAATTCCCCACCAAAAATGTTTAGCCCCACCAGTATGGTAAGAAAACAAAATCCCAACACAGCCAAAGGCCTCCAAAATATCGACCATTCCAACTTATCAAAAAAACAGTAGCGATTCGTCATTATCGATTTAAGCATTTAAACTTTTGAGCCAAAACTCCTAAAATTTGCACTTATCACATAGCAATCAATTAAATTTGAGCATTCCCAATATTATAACATTAATTCTACCTAATCAATATATTAATATAAATCTTTAAATGACTATTGAAAGATAATTAATTTAACCGGCATTAAAAATGTGTGCCGCCTCTGACGGCTCGATACGGATCGATGCGGGGCATTCAATCCAATGCGCCAGTCTAGTTACTTTTCTGGGGAATAAACGCATTTTAAAATAGATTACCGCCAACTATTGAATGAGGGGAAATATTTTGTTAACACTTGAATGTATGAAACAATAATTATTGAGGGTCGCTACGATATAGAAATTAATATTTAAATTTATTATAAATAGGTAAGAAACCTTGCGTTTACGTTTAGTGAACCTACCTACCTTTCTTGACACTTTGGCGACACCTATTGTTTAAACAAATTAGGCAGAGACACAATCAAAAACTTAAGGAATAAGAAATAAGATTTATGATATAAGAATTAAGATTTAAGAACGAACATATGTTGTCCTATGTAAACAACGCACAATGAAATTTTTAGAATTAAGGAATAAGATTTAAGCTTTAAAAAACCAATTTGTTGGTTTTAAGAAATAAGGAATAGGAAATCAGCCAATCAGAAGTCGGCATGTTTGTAAGGTTTGACTTTTGACAATTAAATAACCTCAAAATTGTATTTTCGTTTTTAAAGGTAATAATAAAACGCTGCCGACATTGCAAACATACTATTCAAAAGAGTTAAGGACTTTTTTGGCAAGCCTTCCATATTTTTTAAAAGTATAGGTGAGCTTGTCAAAGTTGTAAAAATAGTTTGTATTTGTAAACAAAAAAGTGGGTTTAGGCCAATAGTTTAGAATTTAAAAATCGCGCCATTTTTAAGGAACCGGATTGGTTAAATTTAGGTTATAAAATTTTAATTCTGTCCTGTTCTCCTATTCCTTAACACCTAAATCTTAAATCCTATTCTTTATTCCTTAAGTTTTTGATTGTGTCTCTGCCTTTAGAAAATAAAATTTAGAAACAAAATATTCAAAAATTAATTAAATGGTTCCACAAAAAAAACGGAACGTTACAAATGTATTAATGGATGTAGTAAATATAGCACAGGCTATTTTAGAAAAGGGTCGCTTCCCCCAGTTTTGGAAAAAAGCCAAAGTTATCTTGATTCCAAAGCTGGGTCAAGACCAAACTTTAGTTTCAGGATATCGACCCATCAGCCTTCTGTCATGTCTAGGCAAGATTATTGAAAAGCTTATACTTTATCGTATAAACGATTTCATATTTGAAAACAATATTTTACCCCCTGAGCAGTTCGGTTTCCGTTCTGATCATTGCACGGTGCGCCAGACAAACAGATTGGCTTCAAATAAACTGATAGGGTTCAACCGTCGTTGGACAACTGGAGCGGTCTTTTTCGATGTCAGTAAAGCGTTTGATAAGGTCATCATGACGGACTTATACCCGGACTATTATTAAGCTAATAAGATTAGGTATGCCAAACTACCTAATTAAGGTAATTCACTCGTTCTTGTCGGACCCGATTTTCGCAGTTTCGTCAGAGAATGGGTTATCAACTGTACGACACGTCAGAGCCGAAAATATGTCTAAATGATTCCAAAACACAGGCTATCTATTTCTCAAAGGGCAGAAGTGTTCAACCTACATTCAGATTGCTTGTCAAAAACACTAGGATAAACTGGTGTCAGAATATAAAATACCTGGGTCTGCTATTCGATAAACAGCTAAACTGGAACGACAACACAACCTCTCGTTTAAAAAAAGCGAACGGTCAACTGAGTGTCATTATGCCCTGATAAACAGCAAAAGTACTTTGGATCTGCGTACAAAAACTTTAATCTACAAGACTATCGTTCGGCCTGTATTTCCATATGGTATCACCACCTGGAAGTTCTGAAAGTTCAAAGGTTTCAGAATAAATGTTTTAAGAATCATGACGGGGCGCCCCGCTATACGATGACTCATACTTTACCTAATGACTTACAGATACCGACAATAACTGAGTACATGGACAAAATTATAGTGGAGTGCTACAAACGGACTAACATTTCCCTGAACCCCTTAATAACACACTCACATATACATTCAAACCCTTTAAAACCATACAGATTACCGAGACTGGCTCATTCCTCGTCTCTTCCCCCCGCCTGCGCCTTAACTTGCTTCCGAATAAATATAATTAAATGACTAAAAAGTGAATCTACATTGTACCTGCTCAACTCAATAAGAACCACATGTTCAATTACAAACCACCCATGGAAGACCCGCTGATAAAGCAATAATATAAACAAATAGAAGTTAAAGTAATTGACTATACTTAAAAAACCCTAATTTATTTATTTATTTATTTATTTATTTATTTCAATACACTGTTTTACAGTTTCCCAGTTACAAAACAGGTACAAAACAATTTAATATTATAAACTTAATAACTAATGTATTTAACCTAAATTCTTACATTACACAATATACATGTCAATAAAGTTAATAATAGGTAACATAGAAATAACAATCAACAAAAAAGAAAAAGAAAAATGGCGGCAGAAGACCTACACAGGGTGGCTGTAAAAATGATTCTTGATCGTGGCCGGGCTGCAGTTGAAAATATCATACGTTGTAATGTTTTCATTGTACAAGCTACAGATTCTATTGAGAGGCGCATATTTAAATACATTTGTTCGAAAGTTAGGTAGGTAAAATGTATCAGCATACCGCGAGTTCAGGGATGGAATTCTAAAGTTTAGTCTGTGTAGTAGCTCTTCACAGATTAGTCGATTATTAATTAACTTATATAAAAACATGATGAATGAACATGGTGATATCAATTTCTAACTGATTCAGCCAATGGGAAGCGAAAAATGGGTTTGAAGGCCAATTGAATATTCATATGAAGAAATTAGATTCAACTTTCTTGGCGTCCACGTTGACTCTTAAAGTATTAACCACTGTTATTGTCTCTTCTTTTAATACATTTTTGCTAGAGTTTTTATACAGACATTTAAATGTAAACGATAATGTTAGGTATATTTGTAGCGCTTACTTTACCGACGACCGACACTGTCCAGCCGATACCGACTGCCCAGCTCTCGATAACGCGAACGGCGATATGCGGCAGTAGGTATTTCTAAAAAGGTACAAAAGTAACTGGTATTTTAAATAACAGGAAACGGGTACTTTAGGTATTGAGTAACTACCCGTTACTTAGTAACGGGTAGATATTGATTTTACATCACTAGTTTGAGGTGGTTCAACGGTAAAAAATAAATTCTCCTTGTCCTAATTAATTTAAAACAATTCGGTCACGCCACGCTTTAAAATGACCATCCTTACTTGACTAAGAACCCGAATGTTTTTAAATCATAGTTTACAGTGGTATGGCCAAGGGGCGTCTCACTCCTAAAAAAACGTACATGTATTTCGGAAATCCTAGTGATTTCGGCATTTCTGGAACGATTTCGGAATTTCTGGAGGGATTTCGGCATTTCTGTAAGGATTTCGGAATTGCATGTATGCATTGTTTGAAAAAATAATTATGAAAAGCGGAGAAGAACTGAAAAATTAACTTAAAAACTATTAAATCGCAAAAGCTTAACTCAGAATCAACGCCGGATAGGTCAAAAATTCTTTGCGTACAAAATTGTTTTTATATACATTTTTTATCCCCACAAAATTAGAAAATTATCATTCATTCACAAGCTGACTCTTGGTTCAGGCGAGGATACAGGGGGGGGGGGGTAATGGTTGTAATTGCCCCCCCCCTGAGCATTGACCGAGCTTTAAAACCTAATCTAATAATATGGCTGCCCTATTTCTACTATTTTTGGCTAAAATTTTCCTCAAATTTATTAACGAGGGGGGAGGTGGAAAATTAGGCCAATTGATGACAATATTTGGGCGTGGTCCTAAAAAAATTATTCAATGCCCCCCCCCCCCCCCTGAGCGAAAAGCTGGATCCGCGCCTGCGCTTGTTTAAATAATAAAAATACATTAAAATACTCCTTAAACTCAATACAAAGTGTTAAATATTTGCATACAAAAGTCGATACAAAGTTATATTATGCAAACTACACATTTTACACAAACTTAAAAAAACAAATTCAGAGTTAAGGATCATAGATGTTTACTGAACCGGCGATTCCCCAAAAACTCTTGGGATCATCGCGAAGCACCGCGCCGTTGCCGAGGATAGTACAACGCGCGAGATTAACTAAATTCCTACTTATTACTGAGAAACATTTAGTACCTACATCCTACATAATATGACTTATTTTTCTGTGTGTTCAATGCATTTCCGTCATTCTTCTTTGCCCGCTTGGCTAAGCGCCTCCTCCCATAACTTTATAACGCTAGGCTTACCGATATTTTTACATATATTTTAATTATTTCTTGGAAAATAGTAATTATTATGAAGATTTAATTATAATAATCCCAAAATAATGTCATTATCGGAAAAGTATATACCTGACAAAATCTTTAACATATTTAACCATCCCGCACTTGAGCAAATTTTAATTGGTTCTTGGAAAATAGCGATTATTATATAGATTTAACTATAATAATATTCTTAAACACCTTTGCCATAAAAGTACCTACAGTCTGTGCGTTTTAAGAAGTCCGATATCGGATTAAATCACCAAGGGATGTTATCGCTTTTAAAACAGTAAGTCGGTTAAGTTACAATATCTTCGTACCTTCGCTATACTTGATCACACCGAACATCCCACTGGTTTACTGTATTCTATTACTGGGCGAAATCAGAGGTTTCAAAACAAAATTATCTTAGAATTACGCGTTGAGCATAAATAATAATTAAATAGATAATTAAATTATTTTGCTATTATTATAGTTAAATCTATATAATAATCGCTATTTTCCAAGAACCAATTAAAATTTGCTCCACGTAATTGTACGACTATCAGTCGCACAACATCGTAAGACTAGAAAATCGCACGCATATGTTTCCAATGTAACCGTACACTGAAGCCGGCGGTTTTTTCTGGTCTATTCAACGCTTTATAAAAATATTTTTTTACAGAGGTGAGAAAACACTTTCGTGTGAAACAGTGCCAGCGATAAAAACTGAGAATATTGAAGCTATAAATGAATGTGAACAAATGTATGATGTGAATTCTGAAAATTGGAAAATTAAAACGGAGGAACTGGATATAAAGGAAGACCATTTAGAATCAACTGAAAGGTATGTGCTTTTCAATATGTTGTAAATTTTGGGTTAATCATGATAAGGTGGCTACTTAATAATAGTAGGATATCTTGCTGCGAAATTTCTGTTACTGTCGCTTAAGTTCTAAAAAGTAGTTAAGAGGAAATTTTAGTGTCTGACATTACTAAGAAGTCAATGGTGCCCTGAAAAATTGGCCACATAATAAAATTAATAACTCTGCTTAATTAAGGGTCGTTTGGTTTCAACATCCGATAAATTCATATAATATGTAGGTCAGATTTTGGGAAATTGTTGAAATATGTTCTAAAAGGTTTATTTAAAATTAAAACACCTAGTTGGTATAGCATAATAAATTAGAAAAAACGTCTTTTAGGTGAAGAAACCTAAAACCATTTGAATAATTTACAATAAAAAATGGATTTGTGGAGTTTTCACTATTAATTTAGGATTTGTTGAATTTTGTATCTGACTTGTGTGAGCTCGTTACCTACTTCCCTTGTTTTGGATAAAGGAGCGTTAATTGTTTCTTAATATTTTAATAATAATTATAAGAAATTCGAAATACAAAATTAGCAAAAAACATCAATGATCTAAATTAGGGGTCTCTAAACTATCCCTCTGGCCAAGTCCGGCCCGCTAGCAACGGATGGAATCATGCCTTTGCATTCGCACACGTTAACTTTTTTTTTATACAGGGTGATTCAGAAGAAAATGTCAATATTTTAGGTACGTATTCGGGGATCCAAGAGAAACATAAAAGTTCCTATAAACAGGGGTTCTATTCCCGGCCGTTACAGGGGTAAACAATATTCGAATTAAAATTTTTATTAAATTATTTATAACGAATAGGCTAGGTTTTATAGTTTTCAAAGATGCCACCGTTTACTTCTAAACACAAGTCAGCTCTCTGATGAATAGCTCGGGTCGCTCTATGAATGGATGCGGGTATGTTTCTTATAGTTGCTGCTGCATTTATTATTCGATCGAGTAATGCATCTTTAGTGTTTACTTTACTTGAATATACCAATGATTTAAGCCACCCCCAAAGACAATAATCCAGAGGATTAAGGTCTGGCGATCTAGCTGGCCAATAATGCGGACCACCTCGACCAATCCACCGGTTTGGAAAGTTAGTGCACACTTTCTGTGTGCAGGGCTCCATCATGTTGTAAATACATGTTCTGTCGTACACTAATAGGTTTTGCAAGTGATTCTGTAGAAAATTTAAGTATACTTGTCCTGTGAGACTACCGTCGATTATGAATGGACCGATTAATTGACTATTTAGCATACCACACCACACATGAATTCTGAATTTATGTTGAAAATTATGTTCTACAGTAGCGTGAGGATTTTCAAAGGACCATCGGTGTTCATTGTGAAGATTATTAATACCATCGCGAGTGAACTGTGCTTTATCAGTGAACAGAACATACTTACACAGTCTTTGATTTGCATTAATCCAATTGCAGAATTGTATTCTTAACGCAAAATTACCATCTTGCAAATGTTAAACTCTCTGTAAGTGATATGGGTATAAACAATTAATGTGAAGATCCCTTCAAGCAGACGAATGTGTAATTTGATAACCAATTCGCCTTGTACTTAAACTTGGATTATTTTCGACGGCGTTAGCCTTTTCTAGTTGAGCATCAAGTCCCCATTCCCGTTCAGATACAATTCTCGCACTTGTAAACATACCAGATCCTTCAGCGGTAGTAGAAACTTGTTGAAAAACCCTTCTATCTGGTACTGTCCGATTCGGAAATCGACGCTGGTACTCGGCGACTGCAAGATTTGAGCTCCCGTTGTAGAAGCCATAAACGAATATCATATCAGCATATTTACGATGTGAGAATGTCGCAGGCATAATGAAATGAATCTAATGTTTAAATTGTCAAAAAATACAAATGCTGAACACGATTTCACAGTGACAAATCTTATTCTTATTAATACCTAATGGGGTTACTATTGCTAAGCAATAGTGCAAAGGCAACTGAACATACTTTTTGAAAACTATAAAACAAATATAAAACCTAGCCTACTTGTTATAAATAATTTAATAAAAATTTTAATTTGAATATTGTTTACCCCTGTATTTCGGTAACGGCCGGGAATAGGACCCATGTTTATAGGAACTTTTATCTTTATTTTGGGTCCCCGAATACGTACCTAAAATATTAACATTTCCTCCCGAATCACCCTGTATTAAGCAGAAAGTTATATAACAAAATGCTTTAATTTACAAAGAACGATAACTACTGGCATTTTACACCATCCCTAAACTCGTAATCATAGTTTTTTCGCATAGATAAGTAGTGCCAAGCACGGAAAAATACCCTTAAGCAAAAATTTATTCAACTGTTCAAACTGTCTCAGTGGAAGACTTTTATAGAAGTCTAGCAATGAACACGTTTAGTATTTATCTTTAAAACTATCGCAACACTGCAAATCCATTGTTTCCATTTGAACTTCTGGGGTAAGTGTTTCTACAGGGTGTCCCACCGGGAACCGCTTCGATCTACACTATTGGACAAAAGTAGAGCAACAAAATGCTTTTATTTCTTTGAATTTAAAAAATTAATTATATGATTGTGATCCCCAGCTAATTTTAATGAAATATTATCCCCACAATATTAGTAATATTTCACAATATTTTGGTACACTTTAAACGAAATGAAGGTAGAGAAATATTTATAATTATAAAAATCGACGTTTTTCATATTACGATAAAAAAACATTAAACACATTTAATAATTACAATAGCTAGAAGTATTATGTTAATAGTTAATAGAATATCCATTATTTTTTATTACTTGCCGACAACGTCGCGGCATTAAGGCAATCAATTTTTGAACAGTATTTTCGGGAAGGTTTGTCCAAACTTCATTGATTTTATTTACCAATGATTGTTTATTTGGAAATAATTGTGTACGAATTCCACGTTCAACTTCTTCCCATATATTTTCAATGGGGTTAAGGTCTGGGGATTGTGCCGGCCACTGCAAAACCCGAACGTTATTTTCTTGAAACCACTCTTGAACAATTCGTGAAGAGTGTTTTGGATCGTTGTCCTGTTGGAAAATAAAACGCAATGGCATTTTCCACTCTGCATAAGGCAACATTACATTTTGCATTATATCTCTATAGACAAATCGATCCATGGTGTCATTAATGAAGTTTAAAGGACCCACCCCATTCCATGAGAAACAACCCCATAGAAAAACATTGCCTTTGCCATGTTTAACTGTGGGTGTAACGTATTTAGGATTAAACCTTGTGTTGATTGGCCGTCTTACACGCTTCATTTCATCAGAATTGAAAATTTTATAAGGCGTTTCATCGCAAAATAAAATTTTTTTCCATTTGTCTACTGTCCAATGTAAATGTCGACGTGCAAAGTGAAGCCTAGCCACTCTATTTCTTGCCGAAATAAGGGGCCTTTTAGCCGGGCGTCTACTAAATAACTTTGCGTCTACCAAGCCTTCTTTGAACTGTCCGTGGACTAACCATAATTTGGGAAATTTCAGCAATAATTCAAGGTGCAGACATCCAAGGATCGTTTTGAGAAATTTTTGTAATGCGTCTGTCTGTCCAAATTGTTGTTTTTCTCGACCTTTCCGATTTCGGTAGATTCTCTAAATGTCCCCTTTGAATGTAACTTGAAATTATTTTGGATACGCTGTATCTTGGTAGAACAAACCGTCTTGAAATTGTAGCTTGTATTGTACCTTCCACGTGTGCATTCACTACTCTCTGCTTCAATTCTTTCGAAATTAAAATACCTCTTGGCATGATTAATACAGCACAGAAATATTAATTAAACATAAAATAAAATCTGCAAAAATAAGTTAACCTTTACTTTCACTAAAACCTTTCTTTTTTAGGAAAATATTAAAATGTTGCTTTACTTTTGACGCATTACAATACTGTACTTGAAAGTTTACGTCAATATCAGTTCATTTGTTTTGATTGTCGGAAAAAGCTGTTGCCGCCGAAAGCAGCAGCCTACTTTGATATTTAAGACACGATGTATTTAAATACGATATCATGCATTTAATATTATAAAATCGAGATTTCTTTCATTTTTCGAAAGTGTTGCTCTTCTTTTGTCCGATAGTGTATATATGGAAAACTATACATAGAAATAGATTTTTTATGATATTTTGATAAATATTAATACAGGGTGTTCAAACAATCAGATAAAAAATGAAATTAAGGAAACTGCAAAAAATCTACATTTTCAAATGAAAACCCCTAAATTTTATAATTATTTCTTATTTAGCATTAAAAGTAAGGGTACGTTTGTATTAGGTTGTCCGTGAATATTGTCAATTTAATATTTTTATAAGGCGATTTTGCTGCGGATATTAAGTTTAATTACTCCCAGTTGGCTATGAATTTAATTACTCCTAGTTGGCTATGACTACGTTGAAAACAGTCAAATGCTAAAGAAATGTATGAAGCTGTCACTTACCATTTGAAAATTATTAATAATCATGCCGGGGCGCTTAAATTATACAAACGAAGATTATTTAAACTTATTTATTATTTGCGGAGAATGTGATAGAGTTATAATAAGAGCATGTGACAAATTTGCCATTCGATATCCGCAAAAACAGAAGCCGTCACAATGTGCTGTTAAACAAATTATAGAAAATTTCAAGAACTTTGGATCCATTAAGGCAATAGTGCAAAGAAATAAACCTCCAGTTAATAATGAGAATATTGACATTGATTGCTATTTTGGGATATTTCGCCGCATATCCAACCAAGTCTGTAAGACGAGCTGCGTTACAGTCAGGATTATTCAAATCAACAGTTCAAGGAATATAATGTAAATATAAATTTCATCGATGCGCGTTTACCGTACTCCAACATCTAAAAGAAAGTGATTTTCCAAGACGAGTGGCATTCTGTGACTTTATCATAACTTGGCCACAAGGAAACAATTTTTTTTTGGACAATATCATTTTGACAGACGAAGCTAAATTTACAACAAATGGTGCCTTTAATCGCCATAATTCCCATTATTGGAGTAATTCAAATTTACATGTGTTTAGAGAGCAAAATTTTCAAGAGTCCTGGCAGTTTAATGTTTATTGTGCAGTCAGAAACGATGGCGTCGTGGTACTACATTTTTATCAAAAAAATTTAAATGGTAAGTTAACTATTAGGTATTAACTTATAGTTGAAGGCTATTTGAACATCTTAGAATCTCGCTGTTCATAGAAACCTTTTTTACTAGCATGATGGCGCACCTCCACATGGTAGCTCCCTCATTGATATTTTTTACGAAATTCTTTTGATGATCGATGGGTCGCCAACAATGGTCCTTTTCTTTGGCCACAGCGCTCCCCAGATACAGTGCCCGATTTTTTTTTAATTTGGGGTACAATTAAAGATTTTTGTAAGAATTTGTAAATTTAAGTCCCATGTCAATAAGAAAAGCGACCCATGAACAAGTGTTGCATAGATGTGAAAAATGTCATGAAGTTGAAGGACGTCAGTTTATAACCATTTACTGAAAAAATAATAAATATGGGTTTCCATTTAAAAATGTAGATTGTTTGCAGTTTTTTTAATTTCATCTTTAGTCTGATTGTTTGAACACCCTGTTTCAATAGTTATCAAAATATTGTAAAAAGTCTGTTAAAGCGGGTCCCTTTTAACAAGGAATCGAACCCAAATTAAATGATAAAGACTTCCTTATAAGAAAACTTAATAAATATCTGGACTACTTTTTCAATTTTAATAAATATCTTATGGCCTGCAAACGTCATTTTTTGATATAAAACCTTAAATATGTATACTAATAGGAGATATAAATTTAGATCTTTTAAAAAATACCCAAGTAGTCAAAAATTATAAAAACACTATTGATATGAATGGTTTTGCAATACAAAATGAAATAACAATACAAAAGGCGACACGTACAACTCTGACAACAAAAACTATTTTGGACCACATTTTATCAAATAAAAATATAAAATGTTTAATGACTCTGGAAGATCCTATTGTATCCGACCATAAAGTTATAAAGATAGAAGTCACAAAAATTAAATTAAAACAGAGCTTTGAAAAAATAACTAGAAAGTACCTTGACTATAACAAATGGGCTAATATTGTAAAAGCAAGACTGAGAGACCAAGAAATTACATCCTTTAAAGAGATAGTAGAAATACTACAAGAAGAAAAGACAAACTACACCAAAGAATATACACTAAAGGTTAAAGAAAATAATTACTGGGTTACTTTTGATTATATTAGGATGATAAAATATATAGACAAATTATACAGAAGAATGAAGATAGTTCCAAACGAATACACAGAAAGAGAATTCAATAAAATTAAAAATAAGGCTAATAATATAAGAAAGAAACTACGAAAAGAGTATGCAGAAAAAAAAACTCCGAGAATTAAGTAGCGATTGTAGAAAAACTTCGTCTGTACTAAACGAACTATGTAACAAGAAGTTTTCAAAACAGAGAATTGTAGGCCACGTTGTAAATATGAAAGGACAAACTATAAATAATGACAAGGACATAGCCACATCTTTCAATGAACATTTCTCAAGCATAGGGCAATACTTAGCATCACAAATTGATCACACTCGACCAGCTCAGTTTCAAGAAGTGAATCTATATTTTTAAATCCAACAAATCCAGATGAAATCAAAAACATCTTAATGGAACTAAAAAACAATTGTGCACCAGGTCCTGACAACATTACAAAAAAATATTTACTTATAATATGAGAATCAATTGAGAAAAAAATTGTACAAATTATAAATAAAATTCTGGAATGTGGCATTTATAATCCGGAAGAGCTTAAAATAGCAAAAGTAGTACCAGTGTATAAAAAGGGATCGCATGAAGATTTAAACAATTATAGACCTATCTCTCTACTTAGCACATTTTCTAAAATTATTGAAAAGGTCATTAAGTCAAGAATGATAAAGCTTTATTAACTCCACATTTCAATTTGATAGTAATCAGTATGGGTTTCAAGAAAGAAGCAATACACTAGGAGCTACGGCGGATCTTCTGAGCTATATAGCTAACGAAATTGACAAAAACAGATATGTTCTAACTGTCTTCATTGACCTGCAAAAAGCTTTTGATACGGTCAACATTGATCTTCTTATAAAAAAATTAGGTAACTTAGGCTTTTGAGGAAAATGTAGAGATTTGTTGAAATCATACTCATCAGGAAGAAAACAATTCACAGTTGTAAATAGTAATACTAGCAGTTTAAATGATATTTTAGGGGGCGTAGCTCAGGGATCAGTTCTTGGACCATTGCAGTACCTTTTATATGTGCATAACCTTAAATTCGTAGGACTCCAATGCAAATATTATATGTTCGCGGATGATACAGTGTTAGTGTTTTCTGCAAGGAGCGAAGAAGAACTGGAACGGATTGTGAACCCTGACATAAACCTATATTATGAATGGCTGTGCTACAACAAGTTGACTATCAATGTAAATAAAAGTGTATATATGATAATTAAACAAAAAGGAAAAAAGACGTGTAATCCAAAAATAAAATTAAACAATCAATTGCTAAAACAAGTATCAGAATATAAATATCTTGGTCTCATAATTTCCAACAATTTAACATGGAATTCTCAAATAAATAACATTATCAATAAAGTGGCACCTATTAAATAAATAAATAAATAAATAACCGTTTATTGTCCAACAGGATACAATCCCAATCTAAAGACAATTGTACAATAATAATAAATTAATGAAAATGTTGTACTTAAAGTGAGTAAGAAAGAAGTAAGAAAAGTAAAATAAGTTACAAGTTATAATAATAATAACAATAGTAAATAAAAAATAAAAAATAACAATAGCAAGAGCTAAGTTGGATTTTCCATCATAGCGAGCTTCAATTTGCTTTTAAATTTTTGAAAAGAGTCGCTGAATAAATCAACCGACGCCAGACTCTCGATAACATTAAAGTTCATACATGTCCGATAGAGGGGTGCTTTGGTGGCTAGGTTAGTTCTTACGGATGGCAGATAGAATCTGTTGTGATTTCTGGTATGAAAGGGTGGAGCTAAAAAGTTTAACTGACATAGTAGGGCAGCACAGTCAATGTGGCCATTGCTAAGCTTGTATAGAAAGGCCAAGGAGTGTAGCATATGCTCTTGGTGCAATGCCAAGAAGTTAAATCTATTCAGAAGCTGTAGGTGATCAAAGCCGCGTTGGGGATACGTACCGTCTTATCTGTAAGCGAGATGCTCAGGAATTTTCGTTGAATGCTTTCTAGTCTATTAATGTGTATTTGATAAATGGGTGACCATATCTGTGATGCATAGAGCAGCTTGGACTTAACAAGTGTGTTGTACAACACTATAAAACACAGTGGAATTTCAAAGTGTTTTATGGATCGGAGGAGGAACCCCAGCGACTTTAGTGCACTACGGGCAGTTGTGTCTATGTGGATGTTGAATGTTAATTTCTTATCAAAACAAACGCCCAAGTCTTTGACATGGTCGCAGTTGTCAAGAATGGTGTTGTTTAAGGTGTAGGGGTGATCAAGTTCAATTTGTTTAAGTGAGAAGGACATTTTTTTACATTTATTTGTGTTCAGGTGAAGCCTGTTTGCCGTACACCACTGCGAGATAAGGTCCAGGTCTAATTGCAGTTGTATGCAGTCCTCCCAACAACGAATACAATTAAAAATTTTTAAGTCATCCGCGAATAAAAGAATGCAGCTTTTTACTTCGGACATAATATCATTAATAAAAATGGAAAATATTAATGGGACTAGATTACTATTTTACTATATTGTTGGAGCACTTAGGAGATGCTCCCACCAACTCAATGATAATTCAAGATACCTTCTGTATAACAGTTTTATTGAACCACATTTAAGATATCTAATACCTTGTTGGGGTAATGCTAGTGAAAAAAAACTACAAAGACTACAAAATAAATCAATAAAAGCTTTATTTGCCATAAATGATTATACACCCAATGAAGACTTGTACATACCCATTTCTTACTATAAATCAACTTAGAAAATTTGAGCAAACCAAATTAATACATAGTGTACAAAATAAATTAATTAAAGCAAACACAGTCCTTAAACAAAACAAAGATTATTACAACTATAATATAAGATCAAAAGATGCCTTAAGAAATACATTTGCTCGCTCAAAGAAAAAACAAGACTCTCCATATGAGGGAAACATTCAAACCTATAATAATATTCCTGATGAACTTCTTAATGAACACCGAAAAAAAATACTGCATACCAACCTGAAAAAATATATTAAAGAGACAGTACCAAACTAACATAATATAGAAAATTAAACATGTTATTTAGACATTTTTTTTACTTTCTCTGTAAAATGTATACATTATAATTTTAACTATTACTTTTACCCTTTAAGGAATTTGTTAAAAAATGTATTGTTATTAATATAGGCCTCATTACCAGATTTATCTGTTTCGAGGTCAGTAATAAATAAATAAATAAAAAAAATATGTCAAGAACGCTTAGACTTGGGCATAGGACATGGTATACAAAATCTGCCTAGAATCTTACGTGGAATTCAAAAATGTAATAATATATAGGGTGTTCCACTTAAAATAAGCAAGTTACGGTTATACCGGAAGCGTCATTCTATTGAAACTGTTTTAGTCGGGTTGCCCCTAGCAACATTAGCATACTGTCAAATTTTAAAAAATGTTCTCTGTATAGTTTTCCATATATAGATGGAAGCGGTTCCCGGTGGGACACCGTGCATATCAGTATTAAAAGAATTCGGAAAAACCTTGACGTCATTTGAAATTGCATCAAGATCTGAACACCGACTCTCAAAATTGATCTTTAACGCACCCTAGACTTCAATCGCAAAATCAACAGGAAATGATGTCTCAGTTTGCTGACTGAATATTTGACATGTATTAAAATTAGTAAAACAATCTTTGATCAACTGAGACTGAAATAATATAATTTTTCGATTTCGATTCTTCCTCGCTCTGAAAGCATTTTTAATAAGATAAAAGTAACTCTCCTACAGTATGTTGAAAATTGACACAGTTGCCATTGTTGACAACGAGTCCAAAGTGACAATCTAGATACTAACTAGATTTCACGTTGCATTATGGTTTTTCTCTAAATTAAAAAATGACAATTTTTAACTGGCAATATTTTAAAAACAGTTGAGTTTAGGTATAGGGCATCCTAAATGAAATGTGCTTAGAATCATTCGTTGAATCCAAAAATACAAGAACACACAAGATGTTTCATTTAAAAAAATAAAGTTAACAGCCGCCCAGTTTTCTTGAAGTACCCTATATAATTTTCAGAAGTCCTAAAAGATGCAAGAAAATAAAATAAAATCGACTTGTTTGAGCGTGTTTTACTCAGGTGCTTGGCTTACCTGAAAAAGATAAGTTTGCAGACTTTGCATAAATGGGCGGCATATTTTTCATCATCATCATAATAATTAAAAATTAAGTAAGTCAGTTAGCAGACAAAGTATTGTTATTTATTTTATAGCGTTAGTCCCGTTAGTCCGTTAGTGTTAGTGTAATAAAAACAAGGGAAAAAATGAGAAAAGTCAAAATAAATCGCAAACTATCAAAAATAGGTATATGACAAACTTAATGAAAGTTAAAGAGTTTTATAAAACATATCAGAAAAAATAATAATATACAGGGTGTGCCATTTGAAAAAGTTGCTATTTTTCAATTTAAATTAGTCGAGATGTATAAATTTATTTTGAACGCCCTGTAGCATCTATCTCAAATTTCGTTTATGTTTTTTCTTGTCGTCCGAATAGAACGTTTGTACCAAATGTGAGTATTCCATCATTAGAAACGATGGCGGAACTGTCAATTCTTTATAAGAGTAAAAACTAACATTTTTCTAGAAAAATTAAAATATTAGAACAACTACTAGGTTTAGGTTAACACTATTAACAAAAAAAGTTATAGAATTTCATGCAGAATCTAAAAGTGTCTTAAAAAATAGGGTGTTCCATTTAAAAAACACATTATATTCGCCACGCTTTTTTGAACCACCCTGTATACTCAAAAATTTTAAACTGTGCATCTTAAAATTTTCTAAAACTTTTGTATTTAACGTTTTTTGGTAATTCCCGAAACAACTGAGATAATGAACTTTACTCTATGGTTGACACACCCTGTATTTACATTTACATCACCAACAAAAATTTCCAAATTGTTATCACTATTTACTGCAAATCGAGATGTAAGTGAATATCATTGATGAAATCAGACTTTAATATGGGGGGTTAATTCAGGTTAGTTGAATCATTATACAGAGTGTCAAAAAAGTCGCGCATAATACCTGTAACTTTTGAATTACCTCGTATACGAAAAAGTGACCTTTATGAAAGTTGTTCAGGAAATTATTCCCCACATTTCTACCTGCATGAATTTTTTCTGTCCTTTCTGGGTTGGTTGCCATACAGACCAACTTCTTCTTCTTCTTCTCTCTCAGCCATTATCTGTCCACTCCTGAACAAAGGCCTCTTTCATTCGTTTCCATGTTGTTCTGCCTTTCGCTGCATGGTACCATCTTCCTCCCGCTATTCTTTTAATGTCATCCAACCATCTCCTCTGTGGCCTGCCGACACTCCTCTTTGTTTGCCGTGGTCCCCAGTGTACAAGCTTTGACACCCATCTGTCCACACTTAGTCTGGCAACATGCCCAACCCATTGCCACTTAAGCTCCGCGACTCGCTGCATTATGTCTGCCACCTTCGTTCTTCTTCTTATTTCTTCGTTGCGGATTTTGTCTCGTAAACTAACACCAAGCATTGCCCGTTCCATGGCCCGTTGCATTGTCCTAAGGTTATTGGTGTATTTCTTGGTTAAAGCCTTTGTCTCAAGACCATATGTTGCGACAGGCAGGATGCATGTGTTGAAGACTTTTCGTTTAAGGTTTATAGGGATATCAGGGTTTTTAACTATATGACTCAGTTTACCAAATGCTATCCATGTCAGTTTGATTCTTCGCTTAACCTCTGCCGTTTGGTTTTCCTTTCCCATTTTAATGACGTGGCCCAGATATATGTATTCATCAACATTATCCAAAGTTTTGTCTGCTATTCTTATGTTTTCCTCAGTCCTGCTCATTATTTTTGTTTTTGATAAATTCATTTTTAATCCGACGTTATTTGCAGCTTCGTTTAGTTGTTCTAGCATGTTCTTAAGTTCTTGGATGTCTGAACTAATGAGCACTATGTCATCGGCAAAGCGTAAATGGTTCAAATAGGTGCCATCAACGTTTACACCTTTGTTTTCCCACGGTAGCATTTTAAAAACGTCTTCCAAGGCCAGCGTAAAAAGTTTTGGGGATATGGGATCACCCTGGCGAACTCCCCTGTTAATTGGAATTTTTTCGGTTGTCATGTCTTCCGTAATTTTTACACGGAAAGTAGCGCTTCCGTATATATTCCTTAGAAGGGTAGAATATCTTGAATCGATCCTTGCTCCATCCATCGCACGCAGTACGGCCCATGTTTCAACAGAGTCAAATGCCTTATGAAAGTCTATGAAGGCGAAGTGAAGTGGTATATTATATTCTGTTGTCTTTTCTATTAACATTTGGATGGTCTGCAAGTGATCCATAGTGCTGTATCCCTTTCGAAATCCTGCCTGCTCCACTGGTTAATATGTTGATATATGGACCAACTTACTTTTTTTAAATAGAATGGATTGATGATTGCATATTTGAATTCTACTGAATAACTCTAAATTTTTTGTATTCCAAATTTTTATTCATTTAAAATTGTGACAAACTTTATTATAACAAAATAAATAACCTAGCAAATTGAACAACTTAACATCGGAATAATAAAAAAGTGAAACTCTTCGAAATCAGGTGTTCAAAATGACCACCATGTTCGTTTATGCCATTATTAACACCCGGTAAAACCATTCTGCAAGAAGGAATTATGCGATTCCTGAGGAGGTCCAGATATTTTTCTCCATTCAAATTACCATCTAAAAAAAGGTCCAACAATATGTCTACCAACTATTCCCGCCCAAACATTAACTTTTTCGGGCCTTTGAGTATGACCTTCCTGGAACCAGTGAGTATTCTCAGCAGACCAATAACGATAATTGTGTCTATTAACAATGGCATTTAAATTGAAAAAAGCTTCATCCGAGAAAATGATATTTCTTGCGAAGTTATTATCGTTATTGAATCTTTCTCTCATCAGCTCACAAAATTCAGCTCTTCTATCAAAATCGTCCTCTTAACTCGTGCACCATCTTTATCTTGTAGGGATGCAACTTCTCAAGCTTAAACAAATTTTTTACTGACTGATTAGACACATTAAAATTCATTGCCATTGGCCTGGATGATTGTGTTGGATTTTCATGTATTGAGAGCAGGATATCCAAAGCCTTGTCTCCCCCGGTTGCTGTTTTAGGTCGACCTGATCTAGCGGGTTCCCTAACACTGCCTGTTTCTCGAAATTTCTTTACCACTCGACACACCGTTGACTGATTTATTGGAGGCTTATTTGGATATAATTCATTGAAAAGTTGCCAAACCTGATTTTGCGATCTCTTCATATTTCCGTAACCGCTCATTATTAAAATTTCAATTTGTTGTTTCTCATTCAAATGAACCATAGTGTAAACAAATTAGAAATTAGACAACAGAAAATTAAACAGGAACTCAAAATTGACACCTTTTAGGTCGCTGTCATAAAAACACCTTGACTCAACTGGTGAGTATTAGGTAGGAATAATAATTATAATTAGGAAGTTTTTTTTTTTATTTTTGAGCTGTCATTATCTCGGAAACGCTTGCAGATAGGTGAAAATTTGAAATACAAAAAATTCAGAGTTTTTCCAGTAGAATCCAAATATGCAATCATATGCAGGGTGTTTCATTTAAAAAAAGTAAGTTGGTGTCTATGGCAACCAAACCAGAAATGACAGAAAAAAATTCATGCAGGTAGAATGTGAGGAATAATTTACTGAACAACTTTCATAAAGGTCACTTTCTCGTATACGAGGTAATTTAAAAGTTACAGGCATTATGCGCGACTTTTTTGCCACTATATAAAACCATTCAGTAATTCCTATTTTATGTTTTTTACTATATAATCTAGTATACTTACTGTAGCCATGGAGATTGGTAGTTTTGCACGTGAAAATTCGACATTGATAATATCTTTTACCCCGTAATTTTTATTATAATCGGCATGGTTGTAAAATAACTGATAGCCAGGAACATTGCGCTATTTTGTCGAAGGGATTCTAATTGCTTCACTTAATATTATTATATCATTGAAATGTAGACCAAAAATTTCAATTAGTAGTAGCAAATTGTCAATATTTTTGATCATACTTCTAATATTTATAATGTTAAAGGTTAAATAAAGCTTATGAGTCTTTTATCTTGTTGTACAGCAAGTCATTGTCCAACTAGATTGACTTCATTATCGTCGTTATCTTATATCTCTAGTGTATCCTCGAGTTCCAATTAAACCATTGTTGAAATTCAATAAGTTTGAAAATGATATGAAAAAAAAATAGAATAAAAGAGGGACAAACGTAATAATCTTACTACTCTATATAGTTTGTCTTGGTCCTGAGTACCTCGATAATATGATATTTCGTTATTGAACATTCATTGCTACTGTGGCATTAATGGTAAGTTATGGATGCATAGTTATATATTTTCAAACATCACGCCAGTTTTTACCCCAGTGCTTTTCCAGTAAAACACACATCTTTCAGAAAATTGTTTTTCTATTGGTGAAGAAGGCAGGTAAGTATGTGTATTTCATTATTATAAATGTGTAGTAAGTGGTAGTTAGTAATACCTACTTATCATAATAAATATTGGTTTGTAGGAGTTCACCTCGGTATTCACCTACCAAATAGTAAGAAGTCGTAGATAAAAACAGATAATAATCCATGCAAAAGTGCAAAAACACCAAAAGTGTGTTGAGATCCAGTCGCAAGAGATTTCTCCCCCGCAGCAGTCCTTGGAATTTCAACCTCCGTGGGTTAGTTGGACTTCTCTCACTCAAAGGTAAACCATTTTACACATATTCACTTCGATCCGACAGGAAAGCCCTCGCAAGCGTTTAGCACAACAAAAATCGAAAATAGAGGCGGTTTTTCGACTTAAGAGTAGTTCGAGAAGTGTAGCTGGTCTAATTTTGCCAGCGTCTTGTTTCCCGCGCTCGAGAACCGGGGAGATAATATCTTGCGGTCCCTTTTTTATGGAAAATATGGAACCACAAATGTATTTATAATCACTATCATTTGTGTCATATTATTTTATGGAGTATAATTGATATCCGCCCCTGGTAGTAATTTACATAAAAAAATAAAAAATAAAATAAAATAAAATATAATACATTTATTTGCCTGTTGACTGAATTCAATCAGTATAGGAGTCGTCACAAAATTACAACACTAAAAACTATCACAAATTGATTATAAATTGACCTATACTATATAAACATTCATTTGCCAATAAGTCTTTTAATTTTCTCCTAAAAATATTAAAGTTTTGTTCTTCTCTTATATCATAAGGTAACTTGTTAAATAGTCTTAATCCTAAACAGTTCGGCGTATCATTTGACACTTTCACCCTAGAAAACGGTACATAATATTTATTTTTTTGTCTAGTATTTAAATTATGATATTCCGCAATACGTATAAAACTATTTTTGTTTTTAAAAATATAAATACACATTTCAAGTACAAATAGTGACACGACAGTTAAAATCTTAAATTTTTTAAAATATTCTCGACAGGATGTTTTTGTCGAGATTCCAAATATACATCGGATTATTCTCTTTTGTGCCAACAGTACATCAGTGACCAGGGAGGAGTTCCCCCACAAGCAAACACCATAACGCAGTCTGGAATCGACCTGGGCATAATACATACTTAAAAGCTGATTTTGATTCAGCATTGATCTCAAGTTGAAAAATAAATAAGTTAAAGAACTAAGCTTCGACACAATTGAACGACAGCGAACCTTCCAGTTCAAATGGCGATCAATGTAAACTCCCAAAAACTTCACATGCTCCGTACTTTCAATTGGGGAGCCATCCACGCAAACATTGATTGCCTTACACTCCTTCTGCCTGTTATGAAAACGAATCATATTCGTTTTTGAGGAGTTAAGGTAAAGTTGGTTTTGTGAAAACCAGTTATTTAAATCACTAGCAACCAAATTACATTTATTTTGTAAAAAATGAGCTACTTTATCCGATACTATAACAGATGTGTCATCTGCATATAGAGTAAAATGGACATTATGCGTTATTGAATCGAGTTCATTCACATATAAAGAAAAGAGTACAGGACCCAAAATGGATCCCTGCGGGACGCCAATACTTACTGTTACTTGATCCGATCTAATAGTTTTTGCGCCATTCTGATCCATGTGATTTAAACTAACATATTGTCGTCTGTCAGTTAAAAATGACTGAAGCCAACTAAGTGCGTTTCCTCGAATGCCATAGATCTGTAATTTAGTAAGCAGAATTTTATGATTGACACAGTCGAACGCCCTGCTAAGATCACAAAATAAACCAACAGGGCACTCGCCTGCATCAACACGACCAACCAACTCTTTATAGAAAGAATTTAATGCCGTCGATGTGGAAAATCCACCGCGGAATCCGTGTTGGCTAGAGGAAAGCACTTTATAGCGGTCAAAAAATGAGTCTAATCTATGAAGAAAACAGTACTCGAAAATCTTCCCCAGACTGGGAGGGATAGTAACTGGTCTATAGTTCTGCATAAGGGTGGGATCATCCTTTTTAAACAAAGGCACCACCTTTCCTAGTTTCAGTTGATCAGGAAAGCTTCCCAAATTAAAAGACAAATTAACCAAATAGGTAAGAGGTTTTAACAAATATATTAATACTACTTTTAGCAAAAATGGAGGAACATCATCACATCCCACCGATCTTTTATTTTTAAGTTTTTTATTTATTAGAATAAACAATTCGTTTTCGTCAAATGGTGCTAAAAATAGACTATTTTTATTGTTATTTATATTAGTCTTTACAGGTACCATTGACCTTAGGAATTTTGTTTATTATCTCTTTAGGAGCTTCAGCAAAAAAATTGCAAAATAAATTTGCGACGATGTCAGGTTGACTAGATAGAAAATCATTATCACGTATTGTTATATTTTCTTTGCTTTTGGTTTTATTTGATAGTTCCGCGATGACATTCCAGGCGGCACGACTCGGATGATCGGATGATGAAATTTTATTTTGATAGTATATTTTTTTACTATTTTTTATAAGAGTAAAATGCTCTTTTTTTGCTTCACGATATATATTTTGATATACCTGATGGTCATATTTAAGTTTAAAAAGTTCTTTTAGCCGATTGCTTGACTCTATTATTTCACGATTGACCCACTTTTTACCTTCTCTATTTTTATTGTTAGAATATTTTCTTAGTGGAAAGTTAGAATGAAAATAGAACATAAATGTGTTGTAAAATAAATCAAAAGCATCGTTTATATTTTGAAGATCATAAATATCATCCCAATCCTCAGAAAAAAGGTCGTTCTGAAAATTTTCTACAGATGAGTTAGTGAAAGAACGTTTAAGATATTCCTCATTATGTTGCTTGTTGACTGAAATGTCCAATTCTAAAAGTACAGTCCTGTGATCAGACACATTATTATCTACCACAGAACATGTTCCATCGTTGGGAAAATTTACAAATATATTATCAATAGTGCTAACTGTACTATCAGTCACTCTAGTAGGAAATCTCACAATATGCCTCAGGTCGAAACTCTGCAATAAAGTACAAAGATAAGTAAAATCATTATTGGTACTGCAGGCATCAATATTGAAATCCCCAGTTAAAATAATTTTAGAACCTATACCAATCAATTTGCATAAAATATTATACAATATTTCTACAAACTCTTTAAAATCACCTGATGGGGATCGGTAGCAATTTACGAGAAACGTTTTTTTATTTTCAATTTTAAAAGAAATAGCACACACTTCAATGATTTTTTCTCTACAGTATTCATCTAAATTAATTTTCTTAAAATTAGTGCTCTCCCATGCGTAAATTGCTACGCCACCACCCTTATTAATGCTTCTGTGATAGGATGCGCCTAGTTTAAATCCCTCTATATTTAAATAATTCAATGAGTTATTTTTTTCCCATGTTTCGGTAAAACAGAGAAATTGTAAATTTCTATAGTTAACAATTTCCAATTCTATCTCACTAATTTTATCCAAATTAAGACTTTGTGTATTTAGCAACAAAATATTAGGGTCAAATGCAGAATTCAGTCCTGAGTAGTGTTCTTCTTCTTCTTCTGCAGGTATAAAAAACGTTGGATACATGCTCCATATGGCCAAATGGCTGGATCCATAGCTTTCTTGAAATTTTCTTGATGTATAGTGATCTTGTAAGATGAATATTTTTGGGTATGTTTTGATTGCATAATAGTACATTCCACCTCGGGGAAGTAATTTTTAAGGTGTGTAGAAAGCTCCGCTTCTGTCGTATGTGGATCCAGTCGATAAACGTGGAGCGATACGTCTCTAGGAATCGCATGTAAGTTTCCCAGATCATTATTGCACCCCACAATATTACTCCGGCGTTTTTTATTATAGTTGACTTTAGTCCATTTCTCTGAGTCACCAGTATTTTCTGTTACATTTCGTTTCTCAGTTTGCTTATTCCCGGCGTAGTTACCATTCCCATTAGAATCATTCTTTTTTTGTGGCTGTAGGGGTAATTTCTGATCTGTTTTGTCAGCTTCTTCTTCAGACCTTGTTGTCCCTTTGTTTACTTTTACTTTTTTAGAAGGAGTGGCAACACTGCCATCAGCAACTTTGCTGCAATTACTGCTGGGCTTATCTGTTTTATCTGTTTTATTGGCAACATTGCATTTAATCAATTTATCATTTTGGCTATGATTTTCTTTAAATAATTCAAAAATTTGCTCCAAATTACTAATTGTACGTTCTAACTCTGTCACTAACCTGTTTTTTCCTTTTAATTCCAGTTCCAGCAGCTCATTCTTATGAGAAAGGTTTTCTAACCTCAACGGGCCCATGTGAACCGTGGGATCGGATTCTGTTGCAGCATCATGAAATTCCAAACCATCGTCACTTTCTATGTACTTTTTTAGGTTTTCACTCACATTTTTACGTTGGGCGGCACTTTTTTATTTACAATAATTTCCACTAAAAACTCCTTTTTTAGTCTACTTAATTCAGTAACATACTCAACAGTTGCCATGTTGCCAAATACCATCTTAGTGGGGAGGGTTTCTTAGAAATAACAATAATTAACTGAGTAAATGAATTACAATTTACGTTTTAAACGCCCAGAAAGCTTTTGATTTATTACGCAAAATTGACTTCGTTACTTACGTCGTACCCAATATAACAATATATTACAGTAAAAATTACAAAAATATTTAAATTATACCTTAGCTTACACCCTCTAATCAGTGCTGGAACGCTCTGGTCTCGAGGTTTCTTGCTTTCAAAGCAACAGTGTAAATTATGTTAATTATATAAATCATACTAGTAATTCGAAAGCAAACCAAAAATTTCTGCCGCCAGTGGCTATAATGCAATTTAAGTATCCTAAGTAACCTACTTTTCTTCCTGTTATTTTTAATATTTACAGGTAAATTATTATACACCGTCGGCGTCGATGCTTGCGAAATCTAATTACATAAGCTTTTATTTGTGTTTACATTTTCTGAATATATTCTATCGCACATTCTGGTACTATCTAAATGCATATTGCTATTGAATTTTTATTCTATTTTTGTCTCTTATTTAAGATTCTATACATAAGTTTGCCTTGTTCAAACCTCATTAGCCTTCGCAAATTAAATGTACTCAACTCTTCGTAGAGTTGTTCTGTATGGGTTAATCAGTTATATCCAAAAAGGATCTTTCAGATTTTAATTTGTAAAATTTGCATATTACTAAAAGCAGACACACCACATGTACACTGCGCATCATATTAAAACTGGTACAACTGTTGTAGGCTAAAAATTAGCGTTTTTAAGCTTTGTAAATTGGTCGTTTATGACGTTTGTATAACAATGAATTTTGTTGGTTATTGCTTTAAGAAACAGTACTGTCAGCTATTCGAAAATTCCTTTAACCTTCTGAGTAAATAAATAAACTTCACTATAGAAAAGATAATTAAATCGGTTTAATTTTAAAAAAATTCACCTACTAAGTAAAATTATACATTATTTTAAGTTAATAACTAGTCATAGCTCCATCATTATTATCTAACACTTTTTGTAACCTTATTGGCACAGAATTTATTAAATTTAATGCTAAATTTGGATCTTCGGACAGGTTTTTCCAAACATCCTCAATAAGAGTCCACAGCTGTTGCCTATTTTGCGGAACGATATTTATGTTTCGAATTTTTTTTACCATAATTCCCCAAATATTTTCTATAGGATTAAGATCCGGACTCTTTGATTGCCAAGGAAGAACTTGAATATTGTGTTTATCAAAATAATTCCTCGCACAGTTAGCAGTGTGAACTGAACAATTATCTTGTTGAAAAATAAAATTGTTGTTCGGAAAAACCTCCCTGACTGAAGGCAACATTACATTATCTAAAATATCTATATATTTCCTCGCATTCAATCTTCCGTCAATGTCCCAACATACTCCTAATCCCCCTCTGTACATCCAAGCCCAAACGTTCACTGAAAATCTTCCCGATTTATCGCTTGGAGAAATATACTTTTCTTCGTATCTGGACCGAGGCGGTCTATATACTCGAATATGACCATCATGATACGATAACTCTCCCCCAAAAATTTACTACATCATTTAACAGGTAATTAAGAGCAAAAATAATTCTACCTTGTTTTTTTTCTTGGGAAAGTTTATATTTTTTTGCCGCTGCACAATTTTTTAATTCCGTTTTTCGAATCCTTCTTAACGCAGTTGTGACAGAAGCGGGGAAATTTGTTTCAACTTTAGCTTGTGTTGCACAATCAAAAGGATGGTCTCTTACAAAATTAACTAAATTTGCATCTTGCTGTTCGTTAGTTATACACGATCTTCCTGTCCCTCTTCTTCTTTCAACAGTTTGTTCATTATCCCATCTTTCTTTTAAATTCTGGATAGTAGTTTTGCTTCTATTATATTCTTCGGCCAGTATTCTTACAGACCAACCAGCCTCTATTTTGGAAATTATTTGCAACTTTTGGAAATTACTCAACTGCCTTGGCATCGCTATAACGGAAAATGGAAATTTTTGACATACTATCCTATTATTTGCCATAGTGACAGGTGTATTAGGTGTCATTCTTATGCAAAGCATGATTGATAGCGAATATTATAAAACCCGATTTACTTTGATAAAATCAAAGTGTATTGTACCAGTTTTATATGACGCGCAGTGTACCCCACACAGGAATAAAGTACCACTACTATTTAAAATAATAAGATACACGTACTTATCTGCTTTTACTTGGCAAACTTACACTCAGTGAAAAACTTTCCGTGGTAACTACTTGGATCATGTCTACCTACATTCAGTTAATTATCATACTATGATCCTTTGTAACCCCTTCTTCAGGCATACTGAAGCAGGCAATACAATATAATAAACCAGAAATCAAGAAAACAAAAATCTAATCACCTTAGAACCCGCTAAAATGCATAGTCCATCGTAAACCGCGGTAAAAATTCGTGACAGATGATGATATATATTAACTTTGTAACTACCCGTAGAATTTAGTATTGTGTCTTTAAAACACGTGTCAGGCAACTGAATTATAATTGTGAAATATAACAAGTAAGACTTTAATATCCTCTACCAAGGAAATAAACGATATAGGCTCATTTTTTTTAGAAAATACTAGGCATCAAGAAGCTGTAAATATAATTGATAGTTTAAAATTTAACAAATCTCCTGGTGTCGATGGTATAATCACAGAAATGTTAAAATCTAATAAAACTACTATTTCTAGGCCATTCACTTTTTTTTCGTACACTGAGGTTAACATTTCATGCCATTTTTGAATATTTTGGTAAACTGGGCTTTTTACAATTATCTCACCTCTATACCTTGCTTTCTTATTTCAGTAATGATAGAAAAAAGGCTGTATATAAAATTATTTATTCGAAGAAAGTATTCCTAGATAGTTGAGTAAGTTGGGAAACCAAGAAGCACTATACAAAGCCTCAGAACTAAATGCGAAAATACAGGATTATTGGATATAAGGGCTGGAAGTGGCAGAAGAAAAACTTCAAACGAAAATCAAGATAATAATATACAATACATGACTTCAAAATTAAATATAAAACATATTATTGAAATATTAAAAAAAAAACATTAATATTTTAAAGCGGCACCATTTTTTTCAACTAATAAGTTTAAACGTCTGGGCATTGATGCCACCAGCATTTGGGCGTGATGAAAATTGTAGGTATTCCAGGTTTCTTCAATTTTATTCCATAAATCATCACTGTTTTGAGAATGGAAATCATTGTTCTTGTTAATTTCTTTCACGATATATCCCCAAACGTTTTCGATTGGATTGATATCCAGGCTTCTTGAGGGCCAAGGTAACAATGAAATGTTATTTTCCCGTATCCAGTCCGAACCTCTCCTTGCTGTATGGACGGGGCAGTTGTCATGCTGGTATATAAAATTTTCTTGTTGAAATATATTGTTTACCGATGGCAACATAACATTTTGAAGGATGTGTATATAAGCTTCAGTATTAAATATTCCTCGAATTCGGTGGCATATTCTTAGCCCTCTGGAAGTCATAAACCCTCATACGTTAACTGAAAATCTTCCACTTGTTTTAACATGTTGGGTATATCTTTCTTCGTACCGTGTATTTGGCGGCCTATACACTCTAATATGCCCGTTATAATAAGACTGAAAAGTCTTCTCGTCGGTAAATACTACCTTTTCCCCAAAATCCATACCTTGCGGTAAATATTCCAGCGCAAACCCCAATGTTTGCTCTTCATTCATATCGGTCAAAAACGGTTTTTTAGCAGCTACCTTATTTCTCAATTCCGGATTTTTTCCTTAAACGATTTCTCGCCGTTCTTACTGCCCAAGGAAAATTAGTTTGGTTGTGTGCTTCTACAGCCGTCTGAAATGGATTGTTTCGCAAAAAATCTATTAGATCATTATCTTGATTTTCGTTTGAAATTTTTCTTCTGCCCTTCTTTCCAATGATCCTGTATTTTCCCATTTAATTCCGAGGCTTTGTATAGTGCTTCTTGGTTTACCAAATTGCTCAGCTATTCTTCGCAAAGAAACGCCGTCTTCGAATAAAGCAATGAATGTCGCCTTCTCGACTTGATTCATATTCACAAGATTTGTTAAAATGAAATAATATAATTTTCAAATCTGATGACATCGATAACAATTTGTCAAATAGTGAAGTGCATTTCCAGGTGATCTAGGTGTACAAAAGCCGACATTACATCAGGAAAAAGTAAGTGTACGAAATTTTGTTTCCGTCACAGGATTGTAAACTATACAGAAGCGACAGCTTTGTCGGTTCCTTTGATCTTCGTTGTACCCAATTCTCGTGGCCTTGAAGCTGCGTAGCTCCTCCCCTAACCAGTTCGTACACTGTAAGAAATGACAAGCAGGCGGATGAAACAGAATTCTGATACATTCCGGATTACACTGAGAAAATAAATGATGAGTTAAGAACAAACACACATTATCTATTGTATTTAAATACAATTTAATGGTATTGTGGGATTATCTGTACATGTGTGTAGATATTATTATTAAAATTTGGAGTATTTAGACAATCAATTTTAAATATCTCGAATTTATAATTATACCTATGCCTTTTTTCATCTTTGAAACTATAAATATTAAGCATTTTAACATTTTAACAAAGAAAATGAGTTTATAAAAAGCAAGTTACCTGCAGTAGCCATGATTTTACAAGAACTTCCTATAATAGAACTTTCTGCCCTTCTTTTTAAAGAATGCTGGAAAATTGTAGGTACGGCTTCACCTATCAGGGTTTTTCGAGTATCTCCTTTAGAGAGATACTTATCCTCAAAGTGTTTTTCACATAATTTGTGGTACTTATGAAGAATGTCAACTTCCTTCTGAAGAAAGTCAGCACGATTACATGCATAAATCCACATATCTGCTCTAAAAGAAATAATATTTGTAAGTAAAAAGGCTAAGGGTAGGAAACAATAATCCATGCAATGATATTTTATACAAGAACTAAGTAGGATTCGATACCAAAACTCCAATAGAACAAAGAATAAGGCTAGGTTTATTTAGCTATTAAAAAAAGTTACTTGAGGAGTTACCTACTATTGTTTTGTCTAAATATCCAGGTACTTTTTTTTATCCAATAAAGCAATTCACCAGGTAAACAACCATGATTACAACCGGTTTTTAAATTCAATTGTGACAACTGTGGTTCACATGAATACCTAAACTATATCAGATTAATTTTCTTACAATGAATATGTAAGCAAAACAAATTAATTTTATATTATGCTAATGCTAAATTTGATTTTATCAATAAAGCATAACATATAAAATTATCTACATAAATTCACAATGTTTTACTTTTGGCCCTAAGTAGCCCTTTCAATAACTATAATAAGCCTTGACCAAAACAAACCAAAATTGTGCACCTACCTTTTTCGATCTTTGGGACAGGCGAAAAGTAATATTCCCATACCGCTTTTGGAGTTACACTCATGGTAAGCACAATAATTGTTACTAGGAAGCATTTTAAAAGTTAAAAAATCACAAAACTGAAATGCACACCGAAACAAAATAAACAATCAAGTGACAAGGCGCCAAGGCTGTGGGCGATAACCGACACCCATTCATTCGCGCCGGCAGAACCGAGAAAACGGCTCTTTGTCGCTTCTGTATAGTTTACAATCCTGTGTTTCCGTCACTGTACCTATATGTATTGTATATCCAGAAGCTTTCAAAATTGGTGTAATAAAACCTATTTTTAAAGATGGATATTGAAGTAAAATTGGTAATTATAGGCCTATAGCATTAATATCTTCATTAGCTAAAGATTTTTAAAAAAATTTTAAAAATACGAATTGATAATTATTTAGGAAAAATACATTTTATTTCTGAAAAAACAATTTGGGGTTCAAAAAAATAAATTGACCCAAGATGCTATTTGCTATCGACAGAATATTATCACGACCAGTACTGACTTATGGTATACCAACATGGTGTACCATAAATAAGACAAAGTACAAAAAACTTCAAATCTTTCAAAACAAAATACTACGAATTATTACAAATGCACCTAGACGTACACCTACAAGAGTACTACACAATGACATGCACATGGAGACATTAGACGAATTTCTTGACAAAATAATTGCAAAATATTACTCACGGACGGACGTTTCGAACAATGTACTTATCACTCAGTCACACACTCACGCACCACACCAAGCTACATATAGAGTTCCACGCGACTGGCTCCCACCTTAAGAAAAACAAGCTGCGCTAGAAAATTATAAAAATATCATTAGGAAAATAAGAAAAACATTACGTATTAGCATACAATCAACAAAGCAGCCAAAACAAAAAAATTCTCAGCACCCAAACCCACCCTGTGCCGTAAAATTACCTTAACAAGGCAACTTTACGTACCATGGTGCGAACGGCAGCTCTTGTGTCGGAGGCTCGGAGTCCTTGCCTTAAGCAGTTGTACACTTTTTTGATGTCTTGGACGCCACCTATTTTAAATGGTTAAAAAACTTAATACTTACAAAGCGTTTTAAAATAGGAAAACCGCTTGCTTCTAAAGATGGTAATAAATCGTCTTGCAGTACAATTAGTAACAATAAAACACAGATATGTAAAACAACAATTGGGATTAATTTATTAGGATCACTAAACTGGATTCCACCAATGAGATTAAATATTGAAATCAATAACTAAATTAAATATTAAAGTAAAAAATTATACACTCATGGGAAGACCTGAAGGGTTTTTACTCGCCTGGTAACTAGTTATCACATATAGTTTATGAGAAGGGGAAAAGAGAATGTTCTAGAACCTTCATACTTGTATGGTCATAATACCTAGATTCTTTCTAAAGGTTACCAAGGTGGTATTACAAATTTAAAGTTAGTTTTAAAGTGAAATTTACGGTGTTAAGGTTATAAAGAAATTAAAAATTATCACAATACACTGGCCTTATTTCCCAGATGTTCCAAATCCCATGTGGTTTCAGCTTCAAATTAATAGGCACCCTGCCTCCAGTCTGGTGGACCCGAACAGTACAAGACAGCACATATTTACAGCTTACAGGCCATGTGGTCTCTCAATCGAAGATCCGATTTCAACACGTGGTCAAAAGGAATATGAATATGTAACGCCTGTTACATATTCAACAATAAACGCTTCGATAGAAGCAAAAGGAAAATTGCAACTAAACTCTAAAAAAAAACCTAAAAATCGAAACAGCGAATCAGATATCTGGTTAAATCAAATCGAAAATATATCCTACCTCATTGGTTGTCTGGTGCTACCATCTCAAAAAATTTTGCAAAGAAATGAGGCCTCATGTGCAAATCTAAAATTAAATTGCCACATGTTGTAGAAAATTGAGGTTATAAAAATATTTAAGAAGACACAAAGAAAAGAATTAAAGAAATCTTACCATCAAAGAGATGAGGACGCTCTACTATCCTTGAGGTGCCAACTAAATTTGGGCGGCGGACCTTTTCAAATCACATAATAGTGGGCCCCTTTTTAAACAACCGCGACTTCTACCTTCAAGGATGATCTTAAATGAAGTGCCCTAAAGTCAAAATTCTTCGAAAAAGGTAAAGATCAAATGACAGGTGAACTGTCATGTCAAAAAATAAATTGGTACGTTCAGACAATTGATGAAAGTAATCTCAGTTCGATAAAATGACAAAACCAAACCAACGTGACATGTGGAAAACTAATAGCAGTTTACCCTGCATAATATGCAATTTAAAAACAAATAATGGCATACCAATTTATCGAATGGTGAAACTGAAAAGTGCAATATCATCAATGTTCTAGAGTGAACTAACCAAGGTTCAAATGGAACAACTCAACGAACATACTATAAGCCAAATGAACTACTGACCGGTTATCATAAATGAACATAACCCCAAATTTTGACAATGAAAATATTTAAATATTCAGATATCTACTTCTTTCAAGTTAATTAAAAAGAAAAGGAATGAAGAATGTACAAAAAAAATATTCATGATAGGACCGTGGCCTGTAAAACATGAACCTCTGCACCAAAGCACTAAACTTAAAATCCACAGAAAACATAGAAAGGTAATGTAGAAAAATATCTTACACAAAACCATGTAGCATCCTCTAAATATGCATCTATAGCAAAAATTAATGCTACAACCCAAGAAGTTGTTCTGAACATAAGTACGATAAAGAAGAGAAGTTAAAGATGAAGATCTAACTCAATCCCCAAATTTAAGTCAATATAAATATATAATGCATTAGATAATAAAACACCTTGTATTTGTATTTTTCTGAATTTAGCAAAAGCCTTTAATATGGTTAGCCATAATTTACTATTGAAACAAATTAAAAATAATGGATTTACAGGAAAGCAATTAGAATTAATTAAAAACTATCTTAAAGATAGACCAACTTATGTAAAACTAGATAAAGAAGAATGCTATAAAACTATCTTAAAGATAGACCAACTTATGGTAAAATAGATAAAGAAGAAAGCTATAGCGATACAAATTGAGACAATTTAAATAAGAAAATTAAAAAACATTTTAAAATTATAAAAAATTGGTTTGATAATAATTTATTAACAATTCATTTTATTAAAACAAATTATCCTTCTTTTACTTTAAATAATTAATGTACCACAAAATATGAATAGTATCAATACAGGGTCGTCGGTATGTATGGAAACGGTCGATTATTTTTTAAAGTAAAACAGTCAGCAAAAAATATTTTAGATAAAAGTTTTAGGGTTTTTTAAGGTGTATTACAATTAAAAAAAAATAAGTATACAGGATGAGTCAGAAAACCGTAGAGAAACAAAGTTACTTTTTTTTAAATGGAACACCCTATATCTTCGAATCTTTTTGGATTTCACATAAAATAACAATTATTTTTCAATACGTGCATTATAAGTCTAAACTTAATAGTTTCCAAGATATCGACTTTTAAAAAATGACATTTTTGAACTTCGACAGCTTCTAGCTTTCTAACGGTACGTTTTAGAGTAAAACGGCTTACATGTCCCTATCTTACTTTTTAATTACTCTCTCAAAAACATCAACTTCCGGTTAAACCGGATGTAACTCAAAAGCCGGAAATACAGTACTTCCGGTTTAACCGGAAGTTGGTGTTTTTGGGAAGATCATAAAAAAGTAAGATAGGGACATGTAAGCCGTTTTACTCTAAAACGTACCGTTAGAAAGCTAGAAGCTGTCAAAGTTGAAAAATGTCGTTTTTCAAAAGTCGATATCTCGGAAACTATTAAGTTTAGACTTATAATGCACTTATTAAAACATAATTGTTATTTCATGTTAAATCCAAAAATATTCGAAGATATAGGGTGTTCCATTTAAAAAAAGATAACTTTGCTTCTCTACTCTTTCTGACTCATCCTGTATACTTTTTTTTTTTAATTCTAATACAGCTTAAAAACCCTAAAACTTTTATCTAAAATATTTTTTGCTAACTGTTATACTTTAAGATATAATCGACCGTTTCCATACATACCAACGACCCTGTATAAGCGATGACATTCAAAATTTAAAAATTGATCGTGTAAAATATTTAACAATAAATCAAAGGAACTCCACGCCCAGGATGGTCCACTGCCAACAATCTACCGAAGCACGCTGCAACTTCGCGAATCAGGCATCCAAGCAAGGATAACAACCAAGGGTTGCTTATTGCAAAAGAGAAAATTTGTGGAAGTGAATGTTTTGATAAGAATAGAGTGAAATTAAATGAAATATGGTAGAATAAAATAAATTGAGATAGAATAGAATAATATAAAATGAGAGAAAATAGAATAAAATAAAATAATATTAAGTAAAGTAGAATAAAATGAGATGAAATAGAATAAAATAGAGCTGAAGTTAGATAAGAAAAATGACATGAAAAGGCCGGGCCAGTGAATTTTTAATATTTGATTGTATTATTAAGGATAATGAGTGATTAAATTTGCTCATTCTAATTAATTAAGTTGGACCAATCAACAAGATTGTTACAAAAGAAACTTGCTTAGTCCCTTAAATTTACTCTTTTTAAATAAGGAGCGTTGTGTTGAAAGCTAACTATTCTCAAATTTTCCAAATTAAAAATAATTAATCACCATTCTTAGTTTATTGTTATTATTATTGTGTCATATGTCAAAGCTGATTAGTAAAGCTTAAAGCTAGATTTATAAACTCGAAAAGTTGGCGAGGTTGAGGTTCAGTTGGTGTTGGAAATAGGAGTTCAATTTAAACTAAAGGGAACACTAAAGTTCCATTTATACATTCGTTCATGTTGTTCATTTAAAGCTCGAGAGGTTCGAAATCTTCCCGGGTAGTTCGAGATAACCAATTTTTATGCTCGGAGTTCGGAATATCTAACCTCACAAACTTTAATTCCCTAAGATTCGGACTGTCAAACTTACCCGCCTTTTTGTGACGCAGTGGGGCGATTCACACCATTGGCGTTATTTTCGCCACTTTATTGAAAAATTTGGAGGCCCAGACTATTTTGCTGTTTTAATTGCTTCAGGTTTTGCCTTAAATAACTAGTGATTTTTAATTATTTTGCTCAAGGGAGGCCATGCATTTTAAAAGCATCATGGCCGTACTGCGTAGATAAGATGACATGATTGTTTTATGACATTTACGTCTTATTTGAATTTGTGTATTTGTAAAGTTTAATAATTGGAGAAATTTTGTAATTTTTGCAGTTATTTGAAGGTAGGTTACTATTGCTTTAACTAATATTTCTCCGGGGAGTGGTCTTTTGACTATTATAAAGTGCTATTTGCAGGATATGATTTAATTTTTTATTTTTCAGCGTATCAAGTTTTGGTGAAGCTTTGTTGCCGGATTGAAAGTTCTACAGTAAAAATGTTTAGTGAAGCACAAAAAATTTTTATTGTTGAAAGTTTTTTTAGAAATGGAAACAAAATAGGCGGTATGTGGAATTACTCTATGCATGACTGCTTTGATGAATTTCGAACCGAGTTTCCTGATGTTGCGGTGACCTTTCATAATTTTCGTACTGGGTCACAATACCTAATTGATAAATTTCGTCAGACTGGTTCTGTTCAACATAAAAAAGGGGCTGGAAGACCAACGAAACGATCGAATAAGGTTATTGAAGAAGCGCGACAAATTATGGAAAATAATCCTTCAACTTCTATTAGGCATTTATCTCAACAAATTCAGCAAACGGATTTATGCTACAGTACATGTCAAACACTTTTGAAAAAGGATCTGCATCTAGACCCTTATCGTGTTACAGCTATTCATGAACTCCTTCCCAATGACGTTCCCCAAAGACTTAATTTTTGTGAATGGTTTTTAAACAATTTTCAAGAAGAAAATAGTGGTGCTTTTGAAAAAACATTTTTTACCGATGAGGCTTATTTTTATTTATCAGGCTATGTTAATTCACAAAATATGCGAATGTGGAATACGCAAAATCCGCATGTTTTTGTAGAAAGACCTCTTCATCCTCAAAAAGTTGGTGTGTGGGCAGCAATTAGTTCTAGAAGAATAGTAGGCCCAATTTACTTTGATGGCACAATTACAGCTGAGAGATATCGGATCGAAATTCTGACAACATTTATTAATGAGCTTCACGATGATGAATTGCGGGAAGGTTACTTCCAACAAGATGGCGCTACACCTCATGTAACCAGAGAAAATTTTAATTTTTTAAGTGAATTTTTTGAAAACAGAGTTATAAGCCGAAATACGCAACAAATATGGCCACCTCGTTCCTGCGATTTAACACCCTGCGATTTCTTCTTGTGGCCTTTTATAAAAAACTCCATTTATCGAACACCAATTGAGGATATAAATGATCTTAAACGAAGGATTTCAGAAAAAATTGCCGAAATTAATAATTCTCCAAACGTATTGGTTAATGTGTCTCTGAGGGTAAGAAGAAACATCAGAAGGTGTCTAGAAGTAGGAGGCGGCCATATAAAGTAGGCTTTCAAAGTAAGATAGCTCAGGATTTTATATTACATACCGTCAAAAAACATTATTTTAGGTTTTCAACGTGACAACGCTGCTTTCTTGCAAATTCGCCCTATGATTTAATCTACGCGCTACTGCTACACTATGTATACTGGGTCACAGCCGCCCTTGAGCAAAATAATTAATAATCACTCGTTATTAAGTTTATGTTTTACGAGAAAGGCCACCTACCACCTCAGGTGAGCTTTAGAGCATAAGTTCTGCAAAGGTTAGGTAGCTTTGCTTTTTATAATGTTAAATAGGTTTCAAGTAGCATGTATTTTTTACCATTCACGTCGTATTGTAGCCAGCCAGTGCATGCTTGCTTGTGTTCCAGGCCTTTTTTTCCTCACTTTTTCCGTACATTCACTTCGCCCCTTTTTGTCTGCATATTCAGTGGCGGCTCGTAAGTTGCCAGCCAGGGTCGGCAGTTCAGTACAGGCGTGGTTCTGGGAAAGAATGTTAAGGAGCGCCGCGGGCGAAAATTTGATAAAATGATAAATTGTTTAATTTCACTTTCATTTTTTTTATTTCTATGCAAAAAGGTAGATTTGAGAAATAGTAAATCAAGCATTCTTTATTCATTTTTTTTTTCAATTCAATTTATTTCATTTTTAATATTAATACAATTACAATTTACAATACATACATTTGTTTTTATATCTAACAGTGATTGTATTTTGACACCTAGGTATATTATATACCTGTATGTGTCACATAAGTTACTATACCTATGTATGTTATCTCCTCAATATATTCTAACAATAATAATAATCAGTACATCTTGCCTTACTTAGTAACACGAAGAAAAGAACAAAAGTGAAGTGAAAAACAAAGAAAAAAAAACTAAAATAAATAAATCACCTATACAATATTTTCGAAGAGAATATAGTTTTGAAATATAAACCTTTTACAGTGCTCGCTGAATTGTGTTTGTTTCCTTATATTTTTAATTGCGATAGACAACAAGTTATAGAACCTAGAGGCAAAGTAATGTAGGAATTTTAGGCTGAGGGTTTTATGACTTTTAGGAATAATCACATTTTTATTAGTCTTATTACGTGTATTATGTTTGTGGTGAATGGATATTACTGTTTTTTCTTTTTTGTATATAAAGTTGCAGGTAGACAGAATATGTAATTGCCGGATATTTAAAAGTTTTTCATTATATAAATATTTCGAGGGGTATAATTTTTTTTTTAGTATAACCTTTAGTACATAATTTTGAACAATCTGTAGTGGTTTTAAGTTCGTTTTATAGGCACCACCCCATCCTGTTATTCCGTAGCGCAGTAAAGATTGAATCAAAGCTTTATATTATATTAATTCAGTGAGTTTATTATTGAGGATCTCTCTTAAGATATAGAATTTGTATACAAGCTTTCTTATTCTAGTTACAACATAGTTTATATGGTGGTTTCATTTAAGATGTTGGTCGATCACTATCCTAAGATATTTTGTTTTTTCACAAGAATTAATGGAGTCATGTTCAGTTATGTCAATGTTGTCGAAGTCTGGTCTGTTTTTATTTACTGGAGAGAACGCAATATAGTTTGTTTTTTGTAAGTTCAGTGAGAGCTTAAAGGTTTCAAGCCATTTTTTGACTTGGTTAACTCCCAAAATAACCTTTTGTTTCGTCTCAGTCCAAGTGTGACCCCTAAAAATCAGAGCCGTGTCATCCGCGTAGGTGATGGCTGTGGCCTCAAGATTCATGCCCAGTAGTGAGTTTATGTAGCTTATAAATAGTATTGGGCCCAGTATGGTCCCTTGTGCATGGGACACCTGTTTTAATTATTTCTGTGGAACTTATTGTTTTGTTAATTTTCGTATGCTGATGTCGGTTTGAAAGGTATGCCTCAAAGACGCCCAGTGCAGCACCCCTAACTCCCGAATGTTCGAGAACATTGAGTAGCTGTTTATGGGCTACCGTGTCGAACGCCGTAGCGAGATCCATGAAGACCACTATTGTTTTTAAGCTGTTGTCCATATTTTTTGTGATTTCTGATGTTAGGTGTTGTATAGCGTCCGCAGTGCTGGTCCCCTCAGTAAATCCGTATTGATTATTAGAAAGAGTGTTATTTGTTTTAAAAAAGGTTACTAGTCTGTCCTTAAGTGCCTTTTCAAATATTTTTGCAAGGTTGTTAATGAGGCTTATTGGTCGATAGTTCTGTATTTTATTTATGTGACCGGACTTGTGTATTGGTGTTATAACGGATACTTTAAAGTGATGTGGTACAATTCCAGTTTGAAAGATTTGATTTATAATGTGTTTTAAAGGTATAATTATGTGTGGGTGTATAATTTTTATTAATTTATTGGTTATTCCGAATCCAGGCCGGGTGCACTATCTGATTTCAGGGATGCAATATATTTAATAAGATCTTGATTAGTTACAGGCCATCATGATTACATTTTTATCATATTTTTAAAGGGGGGGGGGGGTCATGACCCCCATAATCCCCCCTGGAGCCGCGCCAGAGTCGGTAAATTATTTTTATTTCTTTAAATAACATAACTGCTAATAAAATAAATATATAGTTATGTGATATGTTAATGAGCTTTGGATTCTAAAGCGCGTTAAAACTTTAGACACGAAGAGCCTCGCTCATATTATGGGTCAACATGACAATAATTTATAAATTTCCGGAACGGTGTTTTATAATAAATGTTATATATGTTATATTATGATATGCCTAAATAAAATAATACATTTTTTTCAATTTACAAAAATTAGCGGATTAACCTTGCATTTCTAATTGGTTCTCTACGTTAAAAAAAATGATGATACCATTAACAACAGATTTCTAACAAATACCTTTTAAATTGTCGTACAGTCGCACGACGGATTTTAATTTTTTCCTTTTTGATTCGAAAATAAAAGTATGTCCAATAAACAAACACAATGTTAATGTGTCCTCGGACGCAACCATTGTTTTTTTTTTTATTTTACTTTATTCAACAAATGAAAGAGAAGACGAAAATACAATGAATAGGATCATTAGGATCCCGTTTACCTCAGTTTCAACTTGGTTTAGATTCTGCATAAAATTCTATAACTTTTTTGTTAATATGCCCCACATTATGTTTTTTTATGGGGGAAGTGCAAACCTGTTCGTGAGTAAAAACCGCTTTTAGATTTGGTCGGTATATAGGATTTTAAAGCTACAACAATTGACTAAACATAAGAAAATGCAATAGTGTAAGTTTTTACCTTTGACCAATTTTTTATTGAGATATCACACACGATTCAGAGATTATGTTACAAATGACTACTCAGAAAGAAAAAACACCTGGTAACTCGCCGGGAGTGGATAATTCAGCAGCGCTAATGTATAGTTAGTTGCCTCGGACCACACAGACAAGTAAACTTTCAATATTGCCTGATTGGCACTCTGATTTTCCACTTACCCCAGTTTTACACTTGCCCCAGTCTACCCTATACCATATTCAAATCCAACATTATGCATACGAAGGACACATTGATCAGTACTTAATGACAACCGTAACTCTATTTTGATTGGTCAAGCGGCACTAAAACTAAAAGGCCCTGGGCGACAGGGTTGTAATTAGTTTACCGGTGATTTTCGCATTATTGCATTGTATCGTTTGGTGTTATTGTTTGTTGTCAATATTTTGATATAAATATTTGTGTCTTTGACCGTTGTATTTGAATGTATACAGGGTGTTTCAGAAGTACTAACCTGAACTAACCTGAACATGTGTCCGGAGTTGCCCCGTTTTTGATGTACAGGGTGCGTAAGATTTTTAAAAAAATCGTTTTTTTTATTATCTTTGTAAATATCCTTTTCCCGATTTTATTGCAATTTGGTACCGTCATAATGATAAGAGGCTTAATTAGCCCTAACTAGATTAAATTTATTAAGTCCAGTGGCGTCCCGGGAAACACTTCAACAGATATTATTGACAAAAAATGTACGCCACTGACTTTTTTCTAATTTTGATATTTTTTCCGGATATACCAACTAATGATACAATTTTAAAATGTTTTGATACTTTGACGTTTTATCCAAATTGATTTGTTTACTTGGTATGCTGCAGCTCTTATTTAAATATGGTATAGTATAAATTCAAGTGTTAATATGACGCTTGTCGAAATGGAGGAATTTGGGCTAACATCTCCTCTTCATCTTCTTCCTCCAACAACAGCATGCAACTAATGTTATCGGCGTTCATTATAAATCATACATAAGCGCTTGCACTACGAAATACGAATATGATCTGAAGCGCGCTGCTCCAGCCACGCCAACCAAACCAACCTGCGACGACGGCCGATTGCTACGCTCTACGCTCGATCGCGAACGCTAACCGCACCCGCTGACTGCTCCAGCGAAACCATACGTTTACTCCCGACTTGGTCTGATCCCGATCATTGTAATGCGGTGTGACGTCAGGGACAAATGCAACACAAGAATTTCGAATTCGGTACCCATACTTACGTGCCCGTGCGATAATATAAACATTTTCAATGTTAAAAAAACAAGGAAAAATAAAAGTAAAAAATTTTTTAACCTGAAATTGTAGGTATAAAATGCGTTTATTACTACATATTTTTCAAAATTTTCAACTAAAAAGGATTGTCTTTTATCAGTAAAAATATGTTTATACAAAGAAAACATCTACTGATGTAATCGGACAAAACTGCAACTTAGGTAGTAAAGTATAAAGCCAAGATAAAACTTCGTTGGATGGTTTACCTTCATAAATGCTTTTTACTGCAGTTAAGTATTTAAATCCTTCATTCTTTTTTTCAGTTACATTCAATTTGTTCCTTACTTGACTTCCTACTTTACCGGGAATGTTGTTACATTTGGCGGAAAAAGTTTCAACAATACTAATTGAATATCTTAAACATTAATTTCTACTCTCTGACGAGGATATTATGTCCGGTATAAAACTGAAATTAACAAGATATTTAACTACACTTGGACTTTTTAACTCTTTAGTTTCCACAACACACTGCGTGTCGTCATCTAAATCCAAAATTAGTTCTTTAATGGCTTTGAAATGTTCTGCGTAGAATATTGCGGCCTTAATCCATGTTCCCCACCGGGTAATTACAGGTTCTGGAGGTAAACTAACAGCTGGTAATCTCTCCTTATACATCTGCACTCCTAGAGGCGCTTTTAGAAACACTTACATTTGAAATTAATTTATTTACTAAAGGATATTCAGTTTTGACGGTTTCTGCGACTCGGTTTATTCCATGTAAAGGACAAGTCACATGTGCTATATTGGGATAAAAGATTCTTAAGTTTCGGCCTACTTTTACCATATACAGTGCTGCATCAGACAAAAGCACTGAAAACTTCTCATCTGAGACTGGAGTTGGTAAGAAGAAGCTTGATAGGCACTGCTGAATAAATCGGGTTACGGTCTCATTATTAGTTTTGTCTAGCTGCTTAAAAGCTATTAAATATGGGTTTGTTGCTTAATCTTCTTTAAGTGCTCCAATCATAAGATGTGCGATATATCTGCCACAAGCATCTGTGCTTTTATCAACAATAATGTAAAAAAATTTATCACCCAGTGAAGCTTTAATTTCTTCTAAAACGGTTTCGTATACTGAATGGACATTCTTCTTTCTAAGCGTGGATTCGTCAGGAATGGTTTGTTGACAATATTTTTGCAAAAATCCTCTAAATTACTGATCTTGCAATTTTTTTAAGGGTATGTTTGCTGTGACCAAAGCCTTGTATGACGTCTGTGTCTACACAGGGCGCTAAGTATTTTAAGCTAAAAATTGTTCTTCTCATTTTACCGGTGAGGATGAAATTAAATTTGGGCAAAAAATATTAAAGTTTCATGCGATATTGAATGTACTACAAACTTAAAGTATTCTTCTTTAATCCGAAGCCACCTACAGCAAATATTTTGTTTAATTAAGGTTGTCAAAATTAATATAATTTGAATTTTACTGGCCGACAGTTGACAACAGAACTCTTAACGGTGCGGTGGCGCCAACTCGCTGGTTGGAATGTTTTGACGTTTCGTTTACGTTTCGTGAAAAACTAACCTTTATTGTTTTGTGGTTTCGTGTTACTGTGCGACTATTTTTTTAACAAAAACTCCAGATCTTTTCATAAGTATCATTAAAAAACTATTCTGTGTGAGGACAACAAAGTTCACATGTCGACTACGTTATTTACTGTTTATGAAAAGTGTCGAAGCATTTAAATAGCCTGTGCAAAGAGCTAATAAGCTATTTTCAGGAAAAACTTACACTTAACAACAATGGCTCATTGGGTAAACGAAAAAAAATCCCCCGGAAAGTAAACCCCCCGAAAAGAAAATAAAGAAAAAAATTAAATATGTAAAAACATAATTTATTCATACATACAATATTATCTAATAATAATGTACCTACAGCAATAATAAATAATAATCAGTTAGTTAATCATGGGTTTAAACCTTATGTTATGAGATATGGCATTTAGAAAATTAGCCATATCTCTTTCCTGGTTATTATACTGCTGGCATAAAAGCTTTAGCCTATCTTGCAGTACCTGATCGGTGGTTCGTTTTTTTTGGTTTCTGGCTCCAAATTGGCATTTTGGAGCTTCGCTGAATCGACTGCCAATTCCATTCTCATTTTTTTTATTAACACCCAAACAGAGGGATGGTCCTGTCCAACAAGGTTGGAAAAACGGTTGTTCCAACCCTCTGTCTGGTTATTTGTTCGGTCTTCATCCGATAACGTGGCCTCATGGACATTCCACAGTTCCGGAGGAAATAGTGGGGCAACATTCCGGACTCTTAAAGTACTTGGGTCATTGCCAACTTTTCGGAATGTTCCTGAAACGTAGGTAGCGTCGAAATAATTTAGGACATCCAAAAATTCTTGTGCCTCCGGAGTTTCCTTTAAATGGTTAATCCCGTCTTTTACATGCCCAACGGAAAGAAAGGCTAATCCATCGAGCTTTCCGCAAATACCGTTTAAGTTTGGATTGTCCATGTAGGTCTTCTGTAGGCCCAATTCTTGTACTTTTCTGAACGTACTTTGGCAAAGATGGTAAAAGTAGCCTCTAATTCTAATATGGTCTCCCAGAATACTTGTTGCTGCCTGCATGGCTGCCTTTTCAAAGTTCATATAGACGACCGTTGGATCGGGGAACAAATTTATTTAATTTATAAAATTTATAAAATATTACATACTTATATTTATATCATTTATATTTTGGTTAATTATTTTAATATTATGTACCCTCACTTACACTTACAACAAGCATTGCTTAGCCAAAAAATAAATATTTACCTTCGATGACGAGGTCCGCTAAAGTAACTGTTTCCTTCGGATTGTGACCTGCCTTGATGTTCCTTAAGGTTCTCTTCAGGTGGTCCTCTTTGTTCATTCGCCCCCTTACGTCTTTCGGTAGTGCTGCTACCCCCTCTGCATAAATTTGGCATGGTTTTGCTAACGTATCCTTGCAACGTTCCTTCATATGATACACTGCCTTCACCACTTCAACATGTTGTGGATCCGCCGGATGGTTATGTTCTAATTTTTTTCCCCTGAACCATGATTTAGATCTGTCACAACCAAAGCTCTGCACTAAAGAAAAATAAAATTACTCTTTAAAATCCAAAATACCATAACTGATTAGTAATTTCTAAAAAAAAATGTTATAAAAATAAATACCTGTTTCACTAATATTTTGTATTAATTTTTTACCTTAAAGGGGCTTTATTTGCTGCACCTCCATCGTATATTATTAGCACAACTTTTATGGATGACCTAGGTGTAACCGTTCCATTACATTTTTGGATTACCGCTAGATGTTTTCAAAAATTCCATCTTCAATATTAAAATTACTCAACGAAATCTAGGAAACTAATACCTTACCAGTAAAACTGAATGCTTTTATAATTAACACCCTAATTTAAAATCAGCCAGGTAATGGATACTTATTATAAGTATCTAATTTTTTTATTACCCTTATAGTCCTTTATTTTGTGTTAATTATATAATATGAATGCATAAGTGTTAATGACCTACCCTCAAATAATTAACGTACACAAATCAGGTAACAGTGGGTACGTACCTAATTATTTTTATAACCATCACAATCATAAATTTTAATGAATATATTAGATGATATATTGGTATATCTTTTAATAATAATTTTCATAATCATCGCAATGATAAATTTTTGTTGTTGTGCAGGGGGTTCTTCTTCCGGGGGATTTTCTCCGCAGGGTTTTTTTTTCCGGGTTTTTTTTTCTGGGGTTTTTCTTCCATGGGGATTTTTTTCCTAGATTCGGCTCATTGTTACCCTTGATAGCAGTTAGAGAAGTAACTTTAAAGAGTATGTTAAGGTCTACATATTTGATTTTTACTTTACTAATTTTTAGCTGTAGCAGCTGCCCTAAATTTGAATATCTCCACTGTAAGCGCAGTTTTAACAACAGTTAAGGAAAATAAATTGTTAGGATCACCTAAAAAGAAACGTTCTCATGCAAAGAGGCTTGTAAATGTGTCAAGATTGGATATAAGTTCTATCCGTGATACTATTTATGAAATGTACGAAACAAGCAAGTTATATTTATTCAAAAACTATATTTTACATTGGTTATGCTAAAGCTGTAACTTTTTTTTAGAACATCATGTAACTTTGACAACTTTAAGTAAGAAATTAAAAGACAGACACCTGTTTGATGGTTGTCTTAACTCTTTAAAAAGTCTCTTAAAGGAAATAGGCTTCGGATGGAAAAAAATGAACCGAGGCGAGGGTTTATAAAACCTTCCCATTTAGCTTTCAAACGCCTAGTATTTAAAGTCTTCTTAAAAAATTTCCTTTTCAGATTTTGATTTTTCTCCAACATTTTGAAATGCGTTTTTTACACTTTCGTTTTTTGTAAGTTTGATTTATGCAGCGGTGTTTTCAAATGGTGATCGATATGGAACTTCTTTTCACAAACAATAATTTTTGCACAAGCTTTACAGAGACTTTTTCTCCACTAAACTCTAACTCTGAGAAATTTTTAATCCACTAAGACGATTTCGCCACTTTAGACATTTTGAACACAAATTTGAAATCACTAGTTTCTCATAGAAAATACTGAAATCTTTCGACAAACTAAAACGGAAGTACGTATTACAAATTACAACCCGATATAAATAAAGTTTGTTAAGCAGGTAATAATAAGGCATTATTAACAATATACCTGCAAACCCCGGAAACACCCAATAAATACCTTGTGTATAACCAAAATGTAAATATTAATTATTATATTATTATCTTCAGATTGGAAAATCCCTGAAACAAGTGCCGGACTAGACATTAAACCTATGTCTACGAGTTTTCATAACCGGGCGTTTTTAATTTTTTGATAACGCCGAAAACATAAAAATATACTCATAAAATAATAATTTCGGAAAAATATGCATTTTATTATAAAATTGACAAAATATGTAAAAAATACATATATACAGGGCTGCCCAGAAGTCCGGAATAAAATCAATATAGCCTTAACCTGTAACTTTTGGGGAAAACGCTCGGACACGTCAATTTAGTTTTATATATGCTCCCATTTTGACGTTATTCGTTTGTTTTTTTATAGGCATTTGTCAAAGATATGGCGACATCGGTCTTTTTTTTAAATGGAAACATTCAGCTTGTGATACATCATTTGAAAGCTAATATCTCGTACAGTATGCTCATAAATTTTGACGCGATTCTGTCAAGCTATTTCGAAATGGCGAGTGTTAAAATTTTAAAAAATCCCTATTTAAATAAGCGGAAATGATAAATCATTGATGTTTTTTTACCTTTCAAGGTAAGAAATCTTCATTGTTTGACGTTCTGACATTTTGTGACAATGTGACTTAACAATAGTTATGGTTTATTTGTTATTTATTTTGTCAAATAGAATAAAAATGTAATGAAGCAAAACAAAACACAGCAAAAAGGTTGTTTGCAAATGTTGGAAATGTCCTCCACCCTCTACTTGACATGCTCCCAGACGATGGTAAAATCCGTCGACTGAATTTCGAATGGCTTCAGCCGGTATGTTATGTGTCTCCAATCTAGTTTTGTTTTTTAAATCTTCAATATTATTTGGCCTATTTTGGTAAACTTTTTCTTTTAAATATCCCCAAAGAAAATAGTCTAGAGGCGTTAAGTCTGGGGACCTCGGTGGCCATTCAATTGTACCACATCGTCCAATCCAGCGACCTAGAAATATCTGATCGTAATATGTTCTCACATTGACACCAAATTGCGGGGGAGCACCATCTTGCTGAAACCAAATTGTTTTATTGGGTATATCTGTATCTACTTCGTTGGGAAAAATTACAGCTAGAGCAGGCCTCAACTCGAAGGTTAAGAAATCCAGGCACCGTTCAGCTGTAAGGTTTCCTTCCAAAAAGAATGGCCCTAAAATTCGGTTATTAATGATACCTGCCCATACATTTACTTTCTGGGGCCGCTGAGTATGCGCTTCAAATATCCATCATGGATTTTCTTGACTCCAGAAACGATAATTATGTCTGTTAACCACCCCGTTTAAATAGAAAGTAGCTTCATCCGAAAATAATATGTTCTGTGGAAACCTATTATTCTCGTCACACCGTCTCATCATTTCTTCGCAAAATTGCAAACGCATATCATAGTCATCTTCTAAAAGCTCTTGGACAAGACAAACTTTATAAGGGTGGTATTTTTCTGCTTTCAAAAATCTTCTAATAGTACCAATCATGATTTTGAGCCAATGAAACTGTTTAAACACGCGGATTATCCTGCAGAGATAATGCAATATCCAGTTTTTCATCGTCGCCTAAAACACGTGGCGGTCCATTCCTAGGCTAGTCCTTTACTGTGCCATATTCATCAAGTTTGTGGAATATTTTACTAACAGTGTCCTGTGAAATTTGATTTTCCGGATATTTAGCATTAAATAAAGTGCACCCTTCACTTTGACTTCTTATTTTATCTCCACATCCTAACAATATCAAGACTTCGATACGCTGCCTTTCCGACAAAATCATTTTTGTTTAGAAAATTGTAAAATAATACTTTGGAAGTACCTAAATTAATTTTGCGTTCACAATGTCACAAAATATCAGAACGTCAAACAATGAAGATTTCTTACCTTGAAAGGTAAAGAAAACATCAATGATTTATTTCCGCTTATTTAAACAGGGATTTTTTTTTTAAACTTCTAACAGTCGCCATTTTGAAATAGCTTGACAGAATCGCGCCAAAATTTATTAGCATACCGTACGAGATATTAGCTTACAAATGATGTATCACAAGCTGTATGTTTCCATTAAAAAAAAAGATCGATGTTGTCATATCTTTGACAAATGTCTATAAAAAAACAAACGAATAACGTCAAAATGTGAGCATATATAAAACTAAATTGACGTGTCCGAGCATTTTCCCCAAAAGTTACATGTTAAGGCTATATTAATTTTATTCCGGACTTCTGGGCAGCCCTGTATATGCACTTTGCATAGATTTCGCCCTTTACTGATAACAATCTTGCGCAAAATTGTCACGATCCGACATCAGCGGAGGGATAGAGACAGAAGATATCGTACGCGTAAGCCGGATTAGTATCGTGAATAAAGATGGGGGGAGATGTAAATCATGTTGTCTTTTAATCGACGATCCATGACGCACTGGCAACGATGCACCGCTAAGTGTAATTATTAGTTAAATCATTTCTACATCATATTTAATATGATTAATATATAACCTAGTTTAAAATCGATGTGCTTTGTATTAGGGAAGTTAGTTACATGTAAAGTACTTCGTAAATAAATTAAATAAAGATAATCGCATGTAAGGAAATATCAGAAACTATATTATACCAGAAAACAGACTGCAGATGAACCAGATAAGGAAGATAAGGTTGTATTTTAATATGTTTCACTTACAAAAAAACACATTAAAAAAAAAAACACATTAAAAAAAAAACACATTAAAAAAAAAAAACTTAAAATGTCCAAAAGTACGTCGTTAGTTTAAAGGGTCTCTTGATTTTCGGAGATCACGTATAGTCCGCCGTACGAGTCTGTGGCTACGACGGCTGAGGAGACAGGGGGGTAAAAGGCATAAAAAAAAGTCAAGTTTAACTGTAGCGGCATAGGCGTGCGGTGCCTCGTTTCATATTAATATTTTATAAGTTAATAAACTAAATTTACTTCCTCTTATTTTAATAATTAAACCAGACCACTGTCAGCGGCAACAGGTAAAAAAAAACCCAGTGGAACACACATTTTTTAGGCATTATTTTATTCATGTGTCCATCACAATTATTTCATCGACTGGAAACGGCCGGCTGGAATGGCGTGAGCGAGAAAAAATTCATACGCGGTCTTATCATCATAAAATTAGGTCATTTTTATTTAAAATTTGTTGGTAAACTTAGCAAACCCCGTACACAGAATCGTAAGGCTTCGTGACTTGCATATCTGGTAAACTTATGTCATAATATTTCCAAAAACACAAAATAACACTTAAAAAAAAATACTGAAACTGTTTGTAAATGAACTTTACCTTAATGTTGTCGTCTCAGTTAACCTTCACGCATAATTTCTTAATGTAACGTAATATTATTTTTCTCTGTTACAGCACTGATGATTGTGAAGACCGCAGAGTCCACAAACATCATAACCAAGCCAGTCAAGAATTTAATGTAAAAAAACACCGACTTCGACAATTACAGGCTGTAACCGATCGCGATCAATCATTTCGTCAAGTCAATATGTTTAAATGTCATCAATGTGACTACCAATCGAAGTGTAAATCTAATTTACGTAAACACCTTTATCGGCATAAAAGTCCCAAGGAAGCTGATATATTTAAATGCCATCAATGTGACTACCAATCGAAGTATAAATCCAATTTACGTACACACCTTCTCCGGCATAATAGTCCAGAGGAAGTTAATATGTTTAAATGCGATCATTGTGACTTTCAAACCATCCATAAAAAGAATTTAAAGCGTCATCTTAACCGGCATAAGAGTCCAGAGGAAATTATTATGTTCAATTGCTATCATTGTGACTTTGAAACCATTCATGATAAAAGTTTTACCCGCCACCTTCTCCGGCATCCAGAGGAAATTAATAAGTTTAAATGCGATCATTGTGCCTATAAAGCCAATCATAAATCTGGTTTAAAGGCACATCTTCTTTTTCATACAGATCTAGAAGTAGTTACCATGTTTAAATGCGATCAGTGTAACTTTCAAACCATTCAAAGAAAAAATTTTGCCCGCCACCGTCTCCGGCATAAGAGTCCAAAGAAAGACAAAATGTTTAAATGCGATCAGTGTGACTTTGAAAGCATTTATAGAAGAAATGTTACCCGCCACCTTCTCGGGCATAAGAGTGCAAAGGAAGTTAATATGTTGAAATGCGATCATTGTGCTTATAAATCGATTCGTAAATCTGCTATACGGCGACATCTTCTTCTTCATAAAAATCCGGAAGTTACTTTGTTTAATTGCCCTCAATGTAACTTCCATTCAAAGTATGAATGTAGTTTACGTAACCATCTTCTCCGGCATAAGACTCCAGGAGATGTTAAAACGTTTAAATGCGATCAGTGTGACTTTCAAACCGTTCATAGGTATAGTTTAAAGCGCCACCTTCTCCTACATTAAATTCTAAAAGTTAATATGTTTAACTTTTAACTTTAACTCTCGTTTTAAATCCACAGCGTTTTGTCAAAACAAAGATTTTAACAGATTTTTGTCACAACTGATAAAGTACATATTTATTTTATACTTAAGAATAAAGAAAAAATTATTTAAATGATACCTGACAATGTTTTTGTTTTTAATTGAGTGTTCTTTAAAAAGAACGGTCCCAAATAAACAATCAATCTTGAATAATATATTTTTATTTACAACCATGCATGTAATAATGAAATTTCACCTATCTTTGAAAGGTTAGTTGACGTTTTTTGACTTTTACTTTTCACCCGGGTGGAAAGTAAAAATATTAGTATTATTTTTTTGTAATTTTAATAAAAATCGATATCTTGAAATAATATACGAACACACCAACATAGACAGTGTGATACGCTCACACTCATTACACAAATTTAACGACAATAAATGTTTACTTTTTAAATTAATTATAATGACACTTACAAAACACAAAAAATTAACATGGTTTATGTTTTACTTATTTAAATTAATTATTATATTGGCATTATTGTATGCAGCCACTGATACGTTCAAACCTTGCTGAATTTATTTTTTTAAAAGGTTTAATTTACGATTATTTGAAGTCAGAATAGAATAGATATATTACCATTTAGATACAATTTGTACAGGGTTATCCAACCAAGACTAGACAAGGCAATTTTTTGACTTTTCCTGTACTTTTATAAAAAAACTGAAATAGCCATCTTAAGTCATTTTCTCCCGCGAATTCGAATATCTTCAGCAAAAAACAATTGAACATCAAACAAAAGTACTAGGGGTCACTTTGATATTTTTTAAATGGGATGCCGTATTTTTAATGAGCTTATCCGATTTCTCATATAAATTTTGATCTAAAATGTTGGATTTTGAATTCAAAAACGCCTTTTTTCTTCAGTTTTAAATTCGGAAAATGGTAAAAATAAAAAAAAAAAATAAATAAATAAATTAAAAATCCAACATTTTAGATCAAAATTTATATGAGAAATCGGATAAGCTCATTAAAAATACGGCATCCCATTTAAAAAAATATCAAAGTGACCCCTAGTACTTTTGTTTGATGTTCAATTGTTTTTTGCTGAAGATATTCGAATTCGCGGGAGAAAATGACTTAAGATGGCTATTTCAGTTTTTTTATAAAAGTACAGGAAAAGTCAAAAAATCGCCTTGTCTAGTCTTGGTTGGATAACCCTGTACATTGGGTCGTCAACAGTAGAGATATAAAATATGATATATTCTTAAATTAAAAATTAATTAATTAGGAAATATATAAAAACGGTCAGTATAAAATGAATAAAATAACAAATAAACGCACAAACAGATATGATTTTAGCTATAATAAAATTCAAATAAAAATGCTTTAATGGAATTGCTAAGATACATATATATTATGAAGAAATAAATACAAGGCTGCCCAGAAGTCCGGAATAAAATTAATATAGCCTTAACCTGTAACTTTTGGGGAAAATGCTCGGACACGTCAATTTAGTTTTATATAATATGCTCACATTTTGACGTTATTCGTTTGTTTTTTTTTATTACATTTGTCAAAGATATGACGACATCGATCTTTTTTTTAAATGGAAACATACAGCTTGTGATACATCGTTTGAAAGCTAATATCTCGTACAGTATGCTCATACATTTTTGTGCGATTCTGTCAAGCTATTTCAAAATGGCGACTGTTAAAAGTTTTAAAAAAATCCCTATTTAAATAAGCGGAAATGATAAACCATTGATGTTTTTTTTACCTTTCATGGTAAGAAATCTTCATTGTTTCACGTTCTGACATTTTGTGACATTGTGAACTTGTAAAATTAATTTAGGTATTTCCGAAGGATTATTTAACAATTTTCTAAACAAAAATGGTTTTGTCGGAAAGGCAGCGTATCGAAGTCTTGATATTGTTAGGATGTGGAGATAAAATAAGAAGTCAAAGTGAAGTGTGCACTTTATTTGAAGCTAAATATCCGGAAAATCAAATTTTACAGGGCACTGTTAGTAAAATATTCCACAAATTTGATGAACATGGCACAGTAATGGACCGCAACGTGTTTTAGGCGACGATGAAATTTGGAATTGGGATAACATTGGCTTTTTTCCAAATGTCTGGAACACTGATTTATAATATAAGTTATGTGTGGTGTGAGATGGGACGTAATCAGAGATAATATTTTCAAATCTATGCCATCCACACCTTTAACGTTTGATTTAATTGAGGTGATAATTTCAGAAATTTTGCTGTCACTGACTGGACTAAAATTTAGCTCATTTTGAACATTGTTGTGAATTTTATTAGTGTATTACTCATTAATTGTGATTGGAATTATTAGGGGTAGGCGCGTTATTAACAAAAAAAGTATTAAGTGTCTCAGGGTCACCGATAGCACCAGTTGAACCTTGAAATGCAAAACAGAGATTTAAATATCTTAATGTATCCCAAAAACCTTTAGGGTCAATTCTAAATTTGAAATTTAAAAATGCTTTTTTCTCGTTTCTGACTGACATTGTAACTAAATTTCTAATTTGCTTGTAATAATCTTTAGCAGCTTTAGTTTTGGTTCGTTTATATCTAGTAAGAGCTTTCTTTCTCAGTTTAATCATGTATCTTAAGTTATTCGCCATCCACGGTGCCAGAGATTTCGTACACTTAGCCACCCTGACAGGGGCATGAATGTCAAGCAAGAAATGGACATTGCGACTGAATAAATCTAACATAAGATTGACATTCTCCAGATCAAAAATGCTATTCCAGTTAAGGCTATAAAGATCATCAATAAAAATATTATAATTATTAAAGTCAGAATAATCACGGTATGTCCGAAACTTAATTAAGGGTTTTTCTTTTTGCACTAGAAAGTAGCTAGTTACAAAACAGTGGTCTGATATATCAGACCTATCAATAACATCCGTTTTGGAGAGCACGTTGGGCGACGAAGCAAGTATGATATCTAATAATGTATTGGAGTAATTAAATGATCGAACTGAGGAATAAAATGAGTTAACATTGTTTCAAGTTTATCCAAACATGAATTCAGATTGGCATTGGGCGGTTTATATAATGATCCCATACAGATATTCTTACCATTAATTGTTATACTTATCCAAATTGATTCCAAAGTACTCGCGCCGACGCCTTCCCGGAAATTCAACAACTGTATTTTAAATGAACTTTTAAAAGTAAAGTAAAGCAACAAATTGTGTCAACAGTATTTTATTTTACATATTACGATAAAAAAAAACATTAAACACATTTAATAATAATTACAATAGCTAGAAGTATTATGTTAAGAATTAATAAAATATTCATTATTTTTTATAACTTGCCGACAACGTCGCGGCATTGAGGCAATCAATTTTTGAACAGTATTTTCGGGAAGGTTTGTCCAAACTTCATTGATTTTATTTACCAATGATTGTTTATTTTGAAATAATTGTGTACGAATTCCACGTTCAACTTCTTCCCATAGATTTTCAATGAGGTTAAGGTCTGGGGATTGTGCCGGCCACTGCAAAACCCGAACGTTACTTTTTTGAAACCACTCTTGAACGATTGGTGAAGAGTGTTTTGGATCGTTATCCTGATGGAAAATAGAAAGCAACGGCATTTCCCACTCTGCATAAGGCAACATTACATTTTGCATTATATCTCTATAGACAAATCGATCCGTGGTGTTATTAATAAAGTTTAAAGGACCCACCCCATTCCATGAGAAACAACCCCATAGAAAAACACTGCCTTTGCCATATTTAACCGTGGGTGTTACTTATTTAGGATTAAACCTTGTGTTGATTGGCCGTCTTACACGCTTCATTCCATCAAAATTGAAAATTTTATAACGCGTTTCATCGCTAAATAAATTTTTTTTTCCACTCGTCTACTGAGCAATTTAAATGTCGACGTGCAAATTCAAGCCTAGCCACTCTATTTCTTGCCGAAATAACGGACTTTTTAGCCAGGCGTCTACTAACCACGTTACCACTCTCACTAATACAATATTCAAATCTGTTTATAAGATTTCTGGTACACGCTGCTGTAATCATAGCTGGAGTAACAGTTCGACAAGGTGCTATGATTTTGTTTTGCAAATCTTCGACATCTCTAGGTTGGTTTACATACACAATTTCTTAAAGATATCCCCAAAGAAAAAAATCTAAAGGGGTCAAATCCGGTGACCGTGGTGGCCACCGGATCACACCATTTCGGCCAATCCAGCGCGCAGGAAACGTGGTATCTAAATAATTTGTAACTTGCCTGGCAAAGTGAGGGAGAGCTCCATCTTGCTGCCACCACATAGAGGCTCTTTTATTGATTGGGATATTTTCAAGTAATAAGGGAAGTTCGTTTTGAAGAAAATTTAAAAATCGTTCTCCATTTAGTGTCCCTTGGTAAAAGTAAGGACCTATAAAATAGCCATTAAATAAACCGCACCAAACGTTAACCCCCCAAACTACCTGAAAATTAGCCTCCTTCATCCAGTGAGGATTTATAGATGACCAGTAGTGGCAATTGTGACGATTTACTATGCCGTTGTTGTGGAACCTACTTATTCATCGCTCCATAAAATTTTGTTGAAAAAAAGACGGTCTTGTTCAAATTTCATTGACATCTCAGCAATGAAATTTAGACGGCGTTCAGGATCTTCAGGTGTTAAGCCCTGCACCAGATGAATTTTGTAGGGGTGGTATTTATAATCTTTTAGTGTCCTTTCAACTGTACTTTTTCCAATACCTAATTCTTCCCAGAGGAGTCGAGTTGAGACATATGGATACACTTGAACATAGGCCAAGATGTTAATATTGTCGTCTTCTGTTCGGACTCGTTTTCTTCTTGGTGTTTGCGCCCTACCACTGGGAAAGGAACCACTTCTTAATTTTTGTTTAACATTACGAAACGTTCTATAGCTTGGTATTTCACGATTCGGGTATCGTTGACTATACAGATTTTGAGCACGTCTTCCATTCTTGTGACATTCTCCGTATATCAGGAGCATGTCGACATACTCGTCATATGTAAAAAGCGAAGGCATTTCTCACTACTTAAAATAATTAACAATGAAACTACTTCTGACTCGTGACATGACAGCCCCCGTCATACTCTTGAATATTTCGCTGGTGGTTATTGTTATTATTGCATATCTGTTCATGCTTACGTAATTGATCATTTAATCGCTCATATTTCAGTCATTTTAAATTAGAAACGTAACAAGTATGGTATGGTTGAATTTCTCTTGAAACAAGCTTTTCGAAAAACTAACAATATACAGGGTGTTCCATTTAAAAAAAATTACTTGGCAACAATATTACTATTTTTAAAACACCCTGTATATCTAAAATTACCCTTCCTAGATGCTCCCTTACAAGCCCTTAATTTTTGTTCCTGAACTTTTTTTTCTATCTGGTTCCGTTTCCGAGCAATATGCTGGGAAAATCGTCGTGGGACACCCTGTATATTTTCCTGAGTACACGATATTAATAAGGAACAACAGTAATTAAAGTAAGGCAAAATAATTGTGTTATACACAAGCATTTTGGTCCATTGGGACCAACAATTTGAAACGCGACAGAAGAAGCCAATTGTTGGGGAACAGCCCTAAAAGTTGAAATGAGTTGTCCAAAGATGGACTGTTTAGTTTAGTTGCAACATAGTAGGCGTAACATGTCAAATTTACGATTTCGTTCATAACATAGTAGGTATAAGAAATGATGTATTTTGGAGCGGCCGGAGACCACTGTCACGCTCCAATTTTGTTCGCTGTAAAATGCGCCCACTGGATTGGCGGAAGCTTGGCGTCGGCCAAAAAAGATGAATGAATCGTGTCATAGGGTATACGTGCAGCGGCTCCAGCCGCTGATTTGGGCGCTAATTAAGACTTAAGAGTCACTGTTGATTGAGCAAGAAAGCTAGCAACACGTCCCGTCAAAAAGGAATAACCAAAGTTGGTTGTTGGCGGTCATTTTACTGTTTGTACCAAGTGGTAAATCTTTAGAGATGTTAGTGTACTAATTTCTATGTAAAAAGTGGAAGTTTCACCCTAAGTACGGGTACTAAGTGTGCATAGCTCTGTGCAAAGAGTTATAATGTGTTAATTCGCCAGTATATAAAATAGAGTTATTTTGCTTTAACACGAGTTTAATTTCCAATCACAATAAAAACGACCAGTGAGTCACACGCCTGTGGAAATATAACACAAAATTGATTGAACGTAAGAGGAAGTAAAGCCCTGCGTTTCAACATGGTCCTTCGAATCCGGATGTTGGAAAATTGAATAAGTGCGAAAGTTAAAATTAAAGTAAAAAAGTAGCAGGAAGAGGCAGTAAGAGACTTCCAAACCAGTGAAAGTAGTGAAGTGAAAGTTAAGTGAGTGTCGACAAAGAGACAGCGGAAGGTAAAAACGTTACATGTAGAAATTGTAGTAGTATTGTTGTTGATTGATTCTAGATTTGTTAGTAGCATTACACTTTGGTAGCCAACATTAAGGTAGTGTTGTGTTCGACTTCACCTCTGTGTAAGTTGTGTTGCTAGTTAGAAAGCAAAAGTCATTAAAAAAATAAAAAATGGAGCCTTCAGACGAGGCAGTTAATATAAGTGAATTTAGCGAGTTAAAAAGAAAACGTGGGGTGGCAAAGGCTGCGATCACGAGGATTCAAACATGGTATAATACTAATAAAAAAGACAAAGAGACACTGAAGCAAATTATATCGCGAGAGGAGACGTTAAGAAAAGCGTACGGGACGTACTCTGTTTTACAGGATAGTATTGAATATTTAGATCCAGACGATTTAGATAGGGATGAAGTCGAGGGCAAATACCATTCTTTGGTGGCGGCGTTTAATGAGACATTAAGCGCAGATAATGCACAAGGTAGTGTAATGAGTAGTAATCAGGGGCAACATTATATTTCTTCGGGTGTTAGATTGCCAGATTTGAAGGTCCCATCGTTCGATGGCAGTGTTTCGGATTGGCGGTCTTTTGCAGAAATTTTTAAAGTTTTAATTATAGAGAACGCAGTTCTTTCGGATGTACAACGATTAATGTACCTAAAATCGGCACTCAAGGGCTAGGCTTTGAAGCTAATAGATTCTCTTGAATTAATAGGAAGTAACTTTCAGATTGCTTTTGATATTTTGCAAAATAGATTTGAGAATTTGACATGTGTGGTAAATAACCACTTCAAAACTATTTTAGGTGCGCCGGTGCTAACTAAGCCAAATTCAAATAATTTAAGGAAGTTCATAGCGAATAATACAAAGGCAGTGGAGTCGTTAAAACAATTGCCGGTATCTCAGACTCAAGTTCTTGAATATTTGTTAGTATATATTATGGAAAATAAATTAGATTACGCCACAAAAAAGGCATTTGAGCTGGATCGTAACTTAAATAACTTACCAAGGTTAACAGATTTCTTTGAATTCTTACAACGTAGGTGTTTAGTGTTCGAAAATCTTTCTAGTAGTAGTGAACAACAAAGTTCACAGCCCAGAGGCACAACTAGTAATAACAGAGTATCGTTTTTTGCTAGTCAACAGCAAAGCGATCAATATTGTTGTATTTGTGGCATTCCAGATCATAGAACATATGCGTGTCAAAAATATTTGGATTTAACATTATATGGAAGGCAACAGATCGTACAATCGAAGCGATTGTGTTTTAATTGTCTGGGTGCACACTCTGTCGCTCAGTGCAAATCAAAAAGTAGATGTAAATATTGTAATTTATCGCACCATTCAACGTTGCATAGAAATGTGCCAAGAGGTAGTCCTGATGCAAGTTCGGGCACCGCACAACAACAAAATTCTACGCGAAATGCAAATTTAGGTACCGTGCGAAACGGGCGATATTCCCAGAATAATAACGACAAAACCTCGTACAACGCGAACAGTTCAAATAATCAATCGTTCTTAAGGCCATCCGGGCAGTACAACGGGTCTGAGAATCGAATACACAACGTGTCAAGTTTAAATACGAGTACGGAGACGCCTAGTCCTCAAAATATCGGTGTACAAAATTTACAGGGTGAGTCAAGTAGGGATGCCCAAATAAGTTCCACCAAACCAGTGTCTCTTTCAGCGTTGGCAAATGAACATTCTAACGTATTATTGGCAACCGCGCAGGTAAATCTTGTGAGCAAGAATGGGGATGTGATAACAGCAAAAGTATTGTTGGATAATGGAAGCCAAAGCTCGTTTATTACTAAATCATTAGTAGAGCAGCTACAGTGTGATATTATTAATTGTAAATTAAATATTTCGAGCGTTTCACAAAACAGTTTTGTATGTACTAAATTGGCGAACGTTACTATATATTCGAAAACGCAGGATATCTGTTATCCAGTGGCATCGTGTATCATTTTGGATAATATCACGTACAAATTGCCGCAAATTTTAGGCTCTAACAAACCTACTTTGGTAAATACCACACTTGGGTGGATTATAGCAGGGAAGGTACCTGCACATTGTACATCGCCGGTGAAAGGGCACGCTACGCAGGCAGGCGGAAGTAGTGCGTCATTTTTTTTGCAAACTCAAGACGTGGATAAGTTGTTGACAAAATTTTGGACAGTCGAAGAAGTGTCTTTAAAACCTATAATGTCAACTGACGATCAGTTGGCAGAAAGTATCTTTATTAATACTACAAAACGTGTAGAAAACGGTTCGTTTCAGGTCAATATGCCGTTTAAAACTCCGGGTGAGTATACGAAACTTGGTGATTCGTTTAACATGGCTGAAAAGCGGTTCTCCTCGTTGGAAAACAAATTAAGATATGTCAAATCTGCAGACAATCCTGCAGATATTTTGTCGCGCGGAAATTTCTCAAACGAAGTAATTGCTTCAGGATTCTGGTTTCAAGGGCCTAAGTTCTTACTTGACGTTAACTTGGATTTGAGTTTATATGATCAGCAGATCAATATTGCTAATCTGCCGGAGCAAAAGAAGGTTCCAACGGTTGCCAGGAGCAACCTTGTGATTTTTGGATAAATTATTTTTCTCGGTTTTCATCCTTTTCACGTCTGATACGTATGTTAGCCTTTATGTTCCGGTTTATACATAACCTTCGGAATAAAGATAATAATATTCAGGATGCAACTGTCACGGTTGGTGAGCTTGATAGGTCATACCAGTTCGTGGTAAAAAATCTGCAACGACAGAGTTTTCCAAAGCAACTTTCGGAATTAAAGAACAATCAAATAATTTCAGATAAGCAATTGAAGCATCTTAAACTTTTTTTGGATTCGAGCCAGTTAATTAGAGTGGGAGGCAGACTTGAAAATGCGGATATATCATTTGATCATAAGCACCCGTATTTATTGCCTTCGCATAACGCGACAGTAAAGATCATGCTTAAGTACGAACATTTGAGGTTAGGACACGCTGGCGCTCAGTCAGTGCTGTCAAATTTTAGGCTACGGTTCTGGCCACTTAACGGTTTGAGAGAAACGAAGCAAGTTATAAGGAATTGTATCACGTGTACGCGATTTAGAGCTCTTCCAGCTCAGCAGATCATGGCAGATCTTCCTACAGATAGGGTGCAAGCAGCACGTGCATTTCAAAAAGTGGGGATTGATTACGGGGGCCCATTCCTAATAAGATCGTCTAGATTACGGAAAGCGCCGTACATTAAAGCATACATTGCAATTTTCGTGTGTATGTCAACAAAGGCTATTCACATCGAACTAGTGACTGGTCTGTCAACTGAAGCATTCATGATGACGTTGAAACGTTTCATCGCTCGTAGAGGTAATCCTACTATTATTTACAGCGATAATGCAACAAACTTTCAGGGGACGAGTAATCAATTGTACGATGTTTACAAGTTTTTCAGTAATGCGCAAAATTGTAAGCCTTTTTTAGAATATCTCGCCCAAAATGAAATTCCGTGGAAATTCATCCCCCCCAGGTCTCCTCATTGGGGCGGATTGTGGGAAGCTGCTGTAAAAAGCACGAAGCATCATATTTATAGACTAATGGGTACTTCAAAATTCACATTCGAAGATTTTTATACGATTTTGACGCAAATCGAGGCGGTGTTAAATTCACGACCATTATGCCCATTGACAAACGACCCTTCAGATTTCGGGTATCTGACATCAGGGCACTTTTTGATAGGGGAAAGTTTAACCGCATATCCTGAGCGCGATTTGACAGAAATCCACGATAATAGGCTAAAATTTTGGCAACAATGTACCAAAATTCAACAGATCTTTTGGAAGCGATGGTCGGTAGATTATCTCAATCGTCTGCAATAGTGTCCTAAATGGTTAAAAGTTAGTAGAAATATAGTCCCAAACGACGTGGTGCTATTACGCGAGGATAACGTACCTCCGTTGCAATGGCCGCTAGCGAGAGTGCTGGAAGTGTATCCTGGAAAGGATGGTAACGTGAGGGTTGTAAAACTAAAAACAGCTGACAGCATTTTCACTAGGTCTATAGCAAAAGTGTCTCCTCTCATTTATGACCAGGCACATGTAAATACTGAACTTCATCACGACTAAGCCAAACTACTTTTGATTATAGGTTACCGCACCTCGTGCGTGTGGCCATATTTTAAGTCTTAATCTACTCGATTACTAGTTTGTTGAATAATAAGTTTCAACGTACGTTTCATTTATAGTGGTTTATTTTACACAAGGTGTCAGTCCTTTTTTGGCGTGGTGGCCTGCCTTAAGTCCACTGGGGGTCGAAGGCTAAGACTCCCTGGGAAACCTAAACGGTTACATGATTTTTGCATTCTTTTTGTCGTTTTTGTTGGCCCTTCGCTCGGAAGGAGCGTCGTATGAGTTCGCACAGTTGGAAACTTCTGGCAGCTTTTTTATTGAGCCCAGTCCAGGGGAATTATCAGGTCTTCTTCGGGTGGGGATTCGGGAAAATTGTGAGTGTGTGACGTGGGGTGCAAATTTACGCCTTGTGCTTCATGTCAATACTCAAAGTTAGGGGTGTCTCATCAGTAGCGCCATTCGCAGTATTCGACTCCAATGTCAATACTCAAAGTTAGGGGTGTCTCACAGTAGCGCCAGTTCAAAGTTAGGGGTGTCTCACAGTAGCGCCAGTTCAAAGTTTAGGGGTGTCTCATCAGTAGCGCCATTCGCAGTATTCGACTCCAATGTCAATACTCAAAGTTAGGGGTGTCTCATCAGTAGCGCCATTCGCAGTATTCGACTCCAATGTCAATACTCAAAGTTAGGGGTGTCTCACAGTAGCGCCAGTTCAAGAAAGTTAGGGGTGTCTCATCAGTAGCGCCATTCGCAGTATTCGACTCCAATGTCAATACTCAAAGTTAGGGGTGTCTCATCAGTAGCGCCATTCGCAGTATTCGACGCCAATGTCAATACTTAAAGATAGAGGTGTCTCTCAGAAGCACCGTTCTTTAGTTTTTTAGTTTTTCTTTTATTATTATTTTATATTACAAGGGAAGTAGTTATGGGTGTCGCTGCGGAATGCCAACGTTTATGTGCAACTCAAAAGGAGCTTGCTATCTGGACCTCGTGTGTTCAGTTTTTAAAAATGAATTTTATGACAGTGCTTGAAGCGAGCTTTCAAAGTAAATTTCGAATATATTCTTCAAAGAATATCAAAGTCATTTAACACAATATATGATTCGGTAAAAATGTGCCAGTTATGACAAATAGGACATTCAATCTGTGCAATACGGACGGGTAGGACGGCTGTACAGAACTTTAGGTTCTTTTTAATATTAAGGTTGTTGTGAAACCCATTGTACAGGTTTCAATAGGATACGGGTCACTTACGTTCATATTACGTGACAACAAAGGAAGAGAAAGACTTTATTTTTCTTTGGGACTTTATACACTTAGGTCAAGATTATGTTCACAGAACAAAACAGGACTTCAAGTGGACGACTGAGCATTGGCTTGTGTACGAATATGTCAAGTGGGTCCAGTAAAAGACAATGAACATTTGCGGAGTCGAGATAACTTTGACAGTGTTTGGAAAAACGAGGGGCATGTGATACATGAAATCGTGTGTCATGCTGAACAATTTTGTGTGACCTTCCGTCATATTGTAAATATTTTAGTATAAGTTATGAAGTTAAAAAAAAAAAAAAATGGTTATAGTTAGAGCTGCATGGTTGCGTTGCACGTGGCACATGCGCAGCTCTCTTTCTGAACATGGGGTATTTGACTCAGATCATGAGACGATGTAGAGTCTACAACCATATTGATGGTCATGGCTGTTAACGTTTATGTAATGTTGGTTGTCGTTGTTAGGTTAGGTATAATGTTGGTTACCAGAGTGTTAATTTCTAAGAGTAGATTGTGTAGAAAGGGGATGTACTACATAATGTTCGATTAAATTGAATTGAATCACAAGTGCTTCAAGGTGGGGGAGAATGTTGGGGAACAGCCCTAAAAGTTGAAATGAGTTGTCCAAAGATGGACTGTTTAGTTTAGTTGCAACATAGTAGGCGTAACATGTCAAATTTACGATTTCGTTCATAACATAGTAGGTATAAGAAATTATGTATTTTGGAGCCGCGCCAGAGCAGCGGCTGGAGACCACTGTCACGCTCCAATTTTGTTCGCTGTAAAATGCGCCCACTGGATTGGCGGAAGCTTGGCGTCGGCCAAAAAAGATGAATGAATCGTGTCATAGGGTATACGTGCAGCGGCTCCAGCCGCTGATTTGGGCGCTAATTAAGACTTAAGAGTCACTGTTGATTGAGCAAGAGAGCTAGCAACACGTCCCGTCAAAAAGGAATAACCAAAGTTGGTTGTTGGCGGTCATTTTACTGTTTGTACCAAGTGGTAAATCTTTAGAGATGTTAGTGTACTAATTTCTATGTAAAAAGTGGAAGTTTCACCCTAAGTACAGGTACTAAGTGTGCATAGCTCTGTGCAAAGAGTTATAATGTGTTAATTCGCCAGTATATAAAATAGAGTTATTTTGCTTTAACACGGGTTTAATTTCCAATCACAATAAAAACGACCAGTGAGTCACACGCCTGTGGAAATATACCACAAAATTGATTGAACGTAAGAGGAAGTAAAGCCCTGCGTTTCAACACCAATCTTTTTCCCAATTTTTGACAAAGATAATCCAAGTCCAAAGTAAGCTGGGGATCCAAAAAGACTCCTAAATATTTTATTTCCGACACAAAGTTAATTTTAGATTCATTCATGTTAAGGGCTAGTCCTGATTCAGCATACTTCTTACAATTTACTTTTGAACCTATTACCATACATTTTGTCTTTGATGTGTTCACTTTTAATTTATTTTGACAAAGCCAGTCATACAATATTTCAAGTTCCCTGTTCAAAATATCAGTTATTTTCCTAATGTTATTTCCTGATATACAAATAAGGGACACCTATGCAGTCCAGGAACATCCTTTTATTTACAATAAGACATTTAAAAACTTCCGGTGGTACCTCTAAAACTACACTGTACAACTGTTTATTTTTTGGTTTGTATTTCTTTATGAATTTAATATCCAAATTTTCTTTAGGTCTTGACAAGCAGCTCTGATTTTTCACTCTCTGAATAAAGTCTTCCTCTGTATTTAAATATGTTTCCTGTATACCAACGATGACGACCTTTGGATTACCTATTTTTGGAATTTCGGATTTCTACTGTATATTTTTCGGAGAGTTCAGTAACCGCCTTCTTTTGCAGTTTTTTTAGGGAATTCTCATCATGGCACTCGATCACAACACAACCTTGACCCAGAGATTTTAAGTTTTTTACTTCAACTGATATCTCGGACGGATTAATTTTTTGGGTGATAATGTTTTTGGTAGTAACACTGTCCTGGTTGGTGTTTTTAGATTTTATTATTAATGACGGAGGTTTATTCTTCTTGACAATACTAGACCATTGGTTTTCTCCTATGGCTGTCGTATTCTCCAATCTGTTGAGTATTTGAGACGTTTTTATTTTGTTTTCTTCAGCTTGTCGCTCTAGGTTTTCCATTCGCTTGACGATATTTAGCCTTTCATCCACCAATATGACACAGTCATCACAGTACCAAAACAAATTTTCACAGTCATTAATTGATTTGTACAACTGGTCTTTTAATTGCACACATTGAGGATGATACCTTTGATCGCAAAATTTACACTTAACTAACTTTGAACTAACGATAAAATTATCGAAGCAACGAGCACACACGTGTGTACCTGTTGACATGATGCCTAAATTAATTACTTCTTACCAGAATAAGCAATCTGTATTGTAAATTAATACCAATATTCAGCACACAAAAACACACCTGTTTATATTTTTATTTTAAATTATTATGACAGAGGAACACCGCTTTGTGGCATTTAAATGCGGAGCACGTTTTATGCATTTACTCACAAACTATATCGAGAGAAAAAACTACGTTTTGGTTATTTTTAACAGGATGATGCAACTGCCCATACTTCCGCCGAAACTATTAACCACTTACGTAAGTTTTTCGACAACAGATTGATCAGTTTTCGAACAGACATTGTATTCCCACCCAGATCATCTTGGTTGATGGTACTGCATTTTTCCTAATTTGAAGAAGAATATTTTTTACATTTACAAGAAAGGATTATGTGGTAGTATTTCGCCAGAGATGCTGGTCAACGCTTTCGAAAATATGAAGAAACATGTGCATTTATGCTTGGAGCATGGCGGTGACCAATTTCAGCAATTTCTATCATTTTAATTTTCCCTCCTCTATATTCTTACTTTGTTAATTTTGTATTTGTTTACTTATATTAATATTCACCAGTTTGTCATACCATGTCATAAAATAAATTTGACACAATTTTAACCTAGATTTCGTTAGATATATCGTCCCCTTATCATTGTAATCTAAGCCATGCCCTACGTTTTTCAGTCCAATTCAATCAAGGGTGAAAATAATTCTTGCTCGCACGGTATTGGGGTAGTTAGTTACATGTAAAGTACCTACTTCTTAAAACAAATAAACAAATAAAATAAAGAAAATCACAAGAGGGTAAATTTCACCATAAAACATATTATGCAAGAAACAGCGTGCAGATGAACCAGATAAGGAAAAGGAGGTTGTGTTTTAATATATTTCACGTACATAAAACAAATGTCCAAAAGTACGTCGTTAGTTTAAAGTTTAAAGGGTCTCATGATTTTCGGAGATCACGTGGCTTCGTGACCATGTGCTTCTGTCTCACCTGACTGAATTAAATTAAAGTCTGTTTATTCCACAGATAGACTGAACGTAAATACAATCACGCACTGTGCACGTGATTCACGTTGACCTTGAATCGTTGGAGGTTGTACGCGTTAGGAAATACGACCTCAGAAAGGTCGTTCCATAATGATGACGTTCTCAAGATAAAAGAGTTCTTAAATAATGATGTTCGAGGAGTATCAAGCTCAACCACATACGGATGGGCGGCAGTGGCCCGTCGAGTGTTTCTGCGATGCATCACTCTAGGTGGAATCAAACGGGCAATGGCAGCCGAACACTTGCCATGAAAATACCTATAGAAAAGGGTGAAATCGCCAACCTCTCTGCGATGTTCTATGCTGTCCAGGCTATCAGTTCTTGGTCGTCGATCAGGCGAATGGCTCTCCTTTGGATAGAATCCAGTAGCGCGAGAGTATGTTTGGGTGCAGAACCCGAGACATGCCAGTATTCCAGTGATGGTCGAATTTGCGCTTTATAGAGCGGCAAAAGTTGTTGGAGTGTATACAACTTTTCAGTTCGGAAAAGAACACCAAGTTTCTGCGATGCCGATGGTTAAGGAAAACGCAGTTTCACAACACTTATTTATTAGTCATTAAATTTATCAGTGACACGCGGTAGCAATTAACATTTTACATATATAATAATGACGCTGGAAAACGGTGTATTCTTGAGAAGCTAGGAACGTAGACTAGTGACCGGGCTCCGGGAACTCATTTAGCTTCCGGCTATGGAGGGCATCTGCGTAGTCCGCAGGGCTGCCAATGTATCGTTATCGCTATGAAGTGCAGAAGTCTTAATTAAAATGATGAACTTGAGCTGCTAACACTGTCATCAGTATCATCATCGTCATCGGCAGTATTAATGATCAGTGGTTCAACTAGAACCTCTATAATGTTATCCAATTTCCACATTTTACTCTCAATTTTGTCCTTCACATGTCGAACGCACTTTTCCCACTTCTCTGCTGTAATTCTTTGGAAGGCTTCATCAAAAAGTTCTTTAAGATCTGCAAATTTAAAAGTTGTGTTACGCTGAGCAATGAAATATTTCGCTTCGGCCCTTAGCTCAATGGGATTAAGCTCGCAATGATATGGAGGCAAACGAAGGACAGTTTTGTTTTGAGTTGCGGCCATTTCGTCAACTAAATACTTTTTGTATTTGGCCCTATGCTGGTTAACAATTGCCAAAAGTTGAACTTTTAACATAGAGTCTTCAAATATGATATTCTTGGACCGCAGCCAGTTTTGAATATCTCCTTTTTTTGTAGCAGTTGTTGGGATCTTTTCCATTCTTCGAGAGTGATAAGGTGCATTATCCAGAACAATAACAGCGTTATCTTCTAAACGGGGTAAAATGTTGGAAAACCATTTCTCAAAAGAATCTCCATTCATTTCTTCGTGGTAATCACCTGTTTTCTTGGATTCGAAGCTCCATAAGCTATCTTCAACAAATCCATTTTCATTGCCAATATGGCAGATAATTAGCCGTTTTCCTTTTCCTAAAAAAAAAACACATTTCATGTGGTGCTAATCAAAAAACTATATTTTTTTTATAAACGCAAAGGGAAATGTCGCACAAATGCCAATTATTTCTACTCAATATTTTGTTTAATTTCTAAACTTCATGAGGAGTGCTGTAACAGCAAAAAACAAACGGGTATTTATAGGTATAGTAGAATGACAAGAAACCAGATACTATAAATAATTAGTAATTTAGACACACAGAGTATGTAAAACCAATACCAATTAAACCTCTAGGTTATTCAGTGTAGTTATTGTATATGTTAATTTTTATAATAAAAAGAAGAACGTTAATAATAATAAAATGAATTTTATTTTGTGTTTTTTAATTAGAAAAAGTATAAGTTCCTAATTAAAGTACGCCACTCTTTGCTATATTTACCTGTGGGATTTTTTAATCCGGGAGCAAGTCCGTCTAAAAATGCTTTTCTGGATGAAACTACAGTTTCATCAACCCATACGTGAGATCTCGTATGCCCTGCATTGACCCATGTTTCGTCAAGGTAGTAAATTTGTCTCTCTTGTTCTCTGTATAATTTTATTTTAGTCAGATACTATCTCCTCCACAGTACAATTTCTTCTCTATCCATTAATAAGCCATTTCGTCCTCGCTTTTTCCATTTAAAATTTAAAAGCTTCAAAAGTTTATAAAAGGTAGATCGTTTAAAATTTGGCAACATGGCATCGTCATTCACTTCCTTTTATACTTTATTAACTGTAGGTATTTCATTTCGGAAATAGAATTCATGCACTTTTCTTCTAATCGCTTGCTTATCAGCATCATCCAATGATGTAATAATGCTTTTTCGATTTTCAGTGGTCCTTGGTTCAGAAAAACTATGATTCCTTCTATACTCCCTTATTACATTATAGATTGAAGCACGGCATACTCCAACTTTGCTTGCGACTTTTAAAACAATTTCATCAATAGTCATTGCCTGGTTTTCCTCGCACTGTTTTTTATATACATTAATAATCACTTCTTTCATCTCCACACTAAAATGTCTTGTTTTAGACCGTTTTTTAGCTGGACTTAGTTCAACAAATTCCGCGACTTCTTCTGCTGTGTCTGTAGTAGACATCGTTTTGTCAGCAACTTAACAATATCAACAAATTAATGAAAATAAATTCAAATAACAATAATAGTAACAACACTAGTAGTCAACAATAAGAGAAACTAAATAAAAACAGGGAAAATTCACAAAGTCACGCAAATAAACAATCGAAATCAAACGATGTCACGTCAATGGTCAACACTGATCCGACCCTGCCTGACACGAGGCTCGGACCGAGTTCGATGTGACCAATAAAAGCAGCGCTGTCCACCTGTTAATCGATGATCACGCGTCGAGGTTTGTTTTGGTTAGTCTATCTTAAAAGTAAATCGACTTAGTATCAACTCTCGTCGCCCGCTGCCCGTCTTGGCCGTTCTTTCGCTGTTATCTTGACGTTGCTCCAAAACTCAGCTATTGACTTGACTAGACTCTTTCAACAGCGCCATCTCATTTTTGGGGCTCCTTCACGTATTGTTTTTAAATGTTAAAATTCCCCCATGGCAGAGAAATTTAAAGAAAACATTTAAATCTGCATTTTGGCACCTCAAATGTTGTAGGTTACTAATTTGGCGTAAGTGAATTTGACTTGACACAACCCTCTTTAACTTGACGATATATTCAATTATCTTGTGTAATTACCTAACCTTGTGCGAGTATATTTTAACCAAATGCATAACTTATGTCATAATATTTCCAAAAATACGAATTAACACTTCAAATAGAAACACTGAACGCGTGTATAAATGAACTTTACCTTAATGTTGCCTTCTTAATTAACCTTTACGCATTATTTCTTAATAAAACTTAATAATATTTTTCTCTATTACAGCACTGATGATTGTGAAGACCGCAGAATCCACAAACATCATAACCAAGCCAGTCAAGAATTTAATTTAAAAAAACACCGACTTCGACAATCACAGGCTGTAACTGGTCGCGATCAATCATTTCGTCAAGTCAATATGTTTAAATGTCATCAATGTGACTACCGGTCGAAGTATAAATCTAATTTAGGTCAACATCTTCTCCGGCATAAGACACAGAAAAATTACAAATGCTATCATTGTGCCTATGAAACAACTTATAAGTCTGCTTTGCAGGGACATCTTCTTCGTCATAAAAGTCCAGAGGAAGTTAGTTTGTTTAAATGCGATCATTGTGACTTTCAAACCATTCATAAGAACAGTTTAAACCGTCACCTTAACCGGCATAAGAATCCAGAGGAAGTTATTATGTTTAAATGCTATCTTTGTGACTTTCAAACCATTTATGAAAAAGGTTTTACTCGCCACGTCCTCCGGCATAAGAGTCCGGAAGAATTTAATATGCTTAAATGTCATCAGTGTAACCACCAGTCGAAATATAAATCTCAATTACGTAAACACCTTCTTCGTCATAAAAGTCCTGAGGAAGTTAATATGCTTAAATGTCATCAATGTGACTACCAATCGAAGTATAAATCTAATTTAGGTCAACATCTTCTCCGGCATAAGACACAGGAAAAATATAAATGCCATCATTGTGCATATGAAACAATTTATAAGTCTGCTTTAGAGGGACATCTTCTTCGTCATAAAAGTCCAGAAGAAGTTAGTTTGTTTAAATGCGATCATTGTGACTTTCAAACCATCCATAAAATTAGTTTAAACCGTCACCTTAACTTGCATAAGAGTCCAGAGGAAGTTAATATGTTTAAATGCTATTATTGTGACTTTAAAACCATTCATGAAGTAAGTTTTATGCGCCACCTCCTCCGGCATAAGAGTCCAGGGGAAGTTAATATGCTTAAATGTCATCAATGTGACTACCAATCGATGTATAAATTTCGTTTACGTAGACACCTTCTCCGGCATAAAAGTTCAGAGGAAGTTAATATGCTTAAATGTCATCAATGTGACTACCAATCGACGTATAAATTTCGTTTACGTAGACACCTTCTCCGGCATAAAAGTTCAGAGGAAGTTAATATGCTTAAATGTCATCAATGTGACTACCAATCGAAGTATAAATGTAATTTAGGTCGACACCTTCTCCGACATAAGACACAGGAAAATATTAAATGCTTGAACTTAAGTTAGTTTGCTTAAATGCGATCATTGTGACTTTTAAACCACCCATAACAAACAGTTTAAATAGTCACCTTAACCAGCATAAGACTCCAGAGGAAGTTAATATGTTTAAATGCTATCATTGTGACTACAGGTTTTTTTATTAGCGCCTAGGTTCTTGGTTTTGTGATATGAATAAACGACTTTCCATTAGTTAGACATGTTTGATTTAAAAATCCCCTCAATAGATAAAATTTATATACCAGGAATTTCAATTTTTTGGATATATAGTCAATATGTTCATTCCATTTAAGGTATCGGTCTATTATAATTCCTAGATATTTGACGTTTTCTACTTTTACAATTTCATTTAGATTTTTAGCCGTTAGAGTTTGGAAATTAGGCCTGTCTATCGTTGTTTTTGAAAGCGCTACGTAGTTTGTTTTTTTAACGTTTAAAGAGAGTCTGTAACAGTCGAGCCAGTTTTTTACCTTTGTGATTTCTGTTTCTGCAGTCAGTTTTGTATTTTCCCATGTGTCATTAGCAAACACCAGAACTGTATCATCTGCATAGGATAAAGTGTGTCCGTTTATATTTAGGAAAGATAGCCCTTAAAGGTATAAATTAAATAGGGTTGGTCCCAGGACATTGCCCTGGGGTAGAGTTTCTTCTATTCTTGTTATCTGCTGTCTTCTCAATAAATAGTGTTGGGGAAACATGCATTCATAATCTAAAACCATTTTGCAAATTTATATTTTATTCATTTCATAATAATATTATCTTCCAATTCTATTTAAATTCAAATACAAGTTAAAACGTTGTTGCTATGCAGACTTCAAACTGTTGGTCTTCAGTAACAAGTTGCCGACAAACAAAATATATTAGTAAACTAGTGTATAAAAACCCCTAATACTAAGACAAATAATGTATTTTTAGAACTTTTATCCTATGATGGCTGCCTAAAACAGCATAAAGAACCCACCTCTATTTTACCGGTCAGTTTGTCCGTTGCGACAGAATTTTCTATTAGCATGCTGTGATTGGCTGATAGCGGGGATGGTAAGGGTTATCGATGAGTATCGACAGGGTGTCACGTGTTTGTGTATCATATTTTAATTGGGGATCAATCGAGCTGTCGCTTTTCGCGCCCTCTATGTCGTTTTCTATTGGTCCATGTGTGACACGGAAGGGAGCCGTGCAACTGGCGAGGAGCACGACGCGATGCCCCGAGACTAGTGTTGGGCAAAAATCTTTATTTTCGGAATCGATTCCGAAGTACTCGAGAACTTTAAAGAATCGAGTACTAATCCGAGTACCGAGTACAAAAGTGACCGATTCCCATAAATTTCTTTTTCAATAGAATCAATTATATTTTGGCAACATAGCACCGAGTCCAAGTACGGGCAGCGACAGCTAAAGCTAAAATACTAAAATGTCATGTGGCGTGCTGCTCGTTCGATGGAATCGATTCTCACCGATACTTTGCTGTAATAGCTGAAATATGACGCTAACCAATTACCGTCGGCCTCCCGCATCATGCGACAAGTTGCGTGTGGTGGGAAGAATCGGGTATCAAAGGTTTTATAATTATTTATTTAGGTATTGGCGCCGAATTATTTTCTGTGGGGTGGTAAATGGTTATAGTGTGAACGCAGAGGCGGCTTTAAGATTCTTATAGTGGATTAAGTTAATTGTTAATTTCGATTTAAAATTGAAAATATCTAAAGTATTGAAATATGAAACCGGGAGGAAAAAAATCTGTTGTATGGGACTATTTTAAAAGGAAAGAAAATAATAATAAAGTATTATGTGCTTTGTGTAAAAGAAAATTTAAATACTTTGGAAATACTACAAACATGAAAAAGCACCTTAAACGTATTCATCCTATTGAATTTGTTGATTTGGTAAATTAAAAGTTTATTTTTTCGTTTTTATTTATATTATTATTTATTTTTTTATTTTTATTTATTTATATTAAAAAGTTAAAAATAAAATATTACTAATAAAACGAATCCTCAATTCATCCCTGTTCTCTCGGCTGTTAACAAAACATAACCCTAGTGGCGTGTCCTTGCCAACGCACGTCCCGCAAGCTCAAATAGCAAAAACAGTTTGGGCCGGGCCGGTAAACTGACTAAACTCCTCGATCTCGTACTCGGAACGCGTAGTAGTCTTAGTTCGCACGCGCACTGTTCGTAAAATCATCTTTTGGAGATCCCGTCTGTTGTCTTTGCATTTGTGTACTCGTACTCGAATGCCGTATGCCGTACTCGAGTACAGCGAGTACTATTAAGAATCGAGTACGTACCCGATTCTTGGACTCCAGTACCGCATCACTACCCGAGACTTGAAAAGCAGCCGTGTGAGCGACAAGTCGATTGACACCTCCAGTAGAGAGAGTTTTCGTGTCATTTTGCAGTCTTGTGAACTGTAAGATGATTGAGGCGAATATGTAGCCGAAAAGTCCTATTTTCTTAAACTTTGTAATGTAAAGTTTCACTTCTGTCGTGAATATACGGTTCAGTAAAAAAAGTAAACTGTTTTATTGAGTCTTAAAGTACAAAAACCAACCAGCGAAGCACCGATTGAAAAAGCAGTATAATTTAAATGTGCCAGTTCGTTTATTAAAGCGACGTCTCGTAACAAATAGTTTTCAAAGACTCTGAACGCAACGCCCCTCACCCTATTGCGTTCAAGAATGTTCAGGAGTTTTGTGTGAAGCACTGTATCAAAGGCCTTGGCCAGGTCCAAAAACACTGCCATGCATTTTTTGCCGTTGTTAATTTCTGAGGTTATGCTATTTATTAGCTCGCTCATGGCGTCACCAGAATTGCAACCTTCTGTAAAGCCAAATTGATTTTTTTAGATATAAATATATTTTTTTAGATATGCGCATAACCGTTCATTAAGACATTTTTCAAAAAATTTTAAGATGTTACTAATTAAACTTATTGGTCTATAATTACGGATGTCCCCCTGATTTCCGGTCTTAAGGATTGAAATTTTGAAATGGTTTGGTTCAATTCCGGTTAATCATATATGTTTAATGATATGTCTCCGTGGGCGGCGGAACTTTCGGCCCCATATTGGGTAAGGTACCTGTTAGAAATTTTAGGTCAAGTAATCTTGCAAGAAATTTCGGCCCCAAACATTGCAGGTAATGCGAATTGAACCAAAAAGGTGGATTAGATGCCGTGTTAGCGCTGTTTAACCAATATAAGTCTATAAAACCGCATTAGCCGAGTTGCAGGTCAAAAATTTAGTTAGTTCAGGTTAGTTGCATTTTCATTTTATAAATGATTCAAAACACAAAAGATCATAAAAAAATTAAAATGTTATAACGTTAGACCATTGGGGCCGAAAATGCCTGTAATAAAAACATGACCCTTCCATCCCGGGGCCGAAATTTTCTACGCCCAGATCCGCCCGTCTCCGTGGTACCAGTATGTAACCATGTAATATTTTAAGATTCCTTGTTGTTATGCCATCATGACCAGATGCGCTGTCGTTTTTTAGGCTATTTATAAATTTTATAAGTTCATTATTGGTGACTGGAGAAAGATATAGAGAGTTATTAGTCTTTGGGTAGGTAGTTATCTCCTCAGGAACTGGCTGGATTTGATTATACATTTTTATACCGATATCTACAAAGTAGTGGTTGCAATGGTTGGTCATGTCTTTTTTATTTGTAAAGGTTTCATTATTATCATTACCGACTTCTTGGAAAGTATTGTTTTTTTAAGAAGTATTTTCATTGGTGGCTTCTTTGATAAGTTGATAGGTTTTTTTAAATTGTTTTTGCTTTTTTCAATTTTGGTCTTGTAGTAGTTGTTTTTTACATTGCAAATTATTTTTTTTAGTTTATTTCTATAGTTTTTATATTGGTTATCCCTCTCAATGCTATAATTATGTTGAAGTTCTTTCGTTATCATGTCTCCTTTTTTGATTGAATTAATTAATCCGTCTGTTACCCAAGGTTTTATTTTATTGTAATGTTTTACCCTAACTGTCTTGATCTGCCTGCATTCGCCAAATATGCCACAAAAAGTTTGCGTGAAGATTTGTGTTGCCTTCTCTGGGTCCATCGTGTTGAGGACATTTTGCCAGTTTTCTTTATTAAATTTATCCTTTACTAAATTGTAATCAATTTTGACTATGTTTTTTAGGGTTCTGTTAGAAGATGTGCTATTTACAGAATGTTCATTTGAAATGTTAATCATAACTGGATTGTGATCAATAATATCATAAGTAATTACATAACATTGAAAAAGTATGTCGCTCGTTCTCAATGTATTTTTAATAAAATCTATCTATAATTAGGTATATAAGAATATGTTTAAACACCTTCTCCTGCATAAAAGTTCAGAAGACGTTAATATGGTTAAATACGATCAGTGTGACTTTGAAACCATTCATAGTTACAGTTTACAGTACCGCCTTCTCCTACATAAAAATCCAAAAGTTAATATATTTATCCGAGATATGCGTTTTGCCAAAACAAAGATTTTAACAGATTTTTGTCAATACTGATGAAGTACAGGGTGTCCATTTTTCGATGTAATTGCAGGGTATCTCAGTATCTAGCAAAGATAGAGACTTTCGGTTTTTACATTACTACTTTTTCGTAAAACAAAAGATGCCGCAAAAAGAATTGTTGTAGCTTTCTTAGTTTTTAAGCTACAGAGTGTTTTCGAAACTGCAGACTTTTTAACCACCCCCTGTATTTCGGTTATCTTTTACCTTATTAAAAAATTGAAAACTGTTTCTAAGAAAGTTTTTTTCAGTAGAATTTAGTGGCGTGCTTACTTTTTTTTCTCGGAGTCGTACTTTTCGAGATTTATAGCAAACATATGATTTTTTAAATGGGGCACCCTGTATATTTGTATTTTTCGCCTATTTGATTGGATTATTTTTAAGGTTTTCAAAAATATGTAATAGTTATCTACTATTAGCAATAAACGCACAAAACAAAAAATTTAGAAAATTAGGATAGTAGGTATAAGCCATGAAACTATTGAAACAAACAAAACAATATACAGGGTGTCAATTTGAAAACTTCTCACCCATAATATCTTTCTTGCAGTTACAAATATGAAAAATCGGAAAGACACGTCAATTTTATTTGTAAGGGGGACACTTTAATTGAATAGTTTTAGCCTTCTTGTTTCAACCCCCTAGGAGGGGTAGATGTCACCCTTAGAATCTTAAATGGGAATGGGGGTCAAGTGGCACATCGTTTTAAAGGGCGTTCAATTCTCTTTTCAGTGGTATCCTACTTTCTTGCTTTTTGTCCAGAGGTTTCCGAATAATCGCGTTTCAAAGTTGCAGAGACAATTAAACTTGCCTGCATTGAGATTTTGGTTTTCAGGTTAGTGTTTACACAAAAATTACTGCATTGGGTCTCCTTGTAGTACAAATGATTAGAAGATTAGGTGGCACCATGGGCGTAGCCAGACATTCTTCTAGGGGGGCCAAATACTAATAAACACAAAACATCATAAACACTAACGTTTTTTTATTAAATTCCAATAAGTGGCAACTTCCAGGGGGGGACATGGCCCTCCCCTGCCTCCCCCTCGCTACGCCCATGGGTAACACCGTTTTAAACTTTATTTGGGGATTGGCAAAGTAACTTCGAAAAATTTACAAATAAAGTAATGAAATAAAATTTCGATTGTACTACGAGTACCTACCTAGTTAATTTACGTTCATTCGATGACTTATCACTGAAATTCCACAAAAAGCCTTGCTATTTTATCAACAAATTCTAAAAATACGTTGTTTTGTAACAAAAAAAAAACATGGTCAGCAAATTTAAAAGATCTAGCCAAAACAGAAATATAATTGTTAATTCGCTTTTGCTTGTTGGGCTGTTCTGTGATAACTTTTATTAAGCGCATAAAGTGTGAGAATGGTTTATTCTTTTCAAGAAAGAACTGAAATTATTTTTATTTATGGAGAGGTTGGAAAGTGCGCACGAAGGACGGCATTGGTTTTCAATGAAAGAAATCGAAATCGTGAAGTAAGTCACAGATATGTGCTGGATTTGGGGCAAAGTTCTTCGAAACTGGTTCGGTGAGTAATAGAAAAATAAATAACTTACGAGTGATGAATGAAGAAGCTCAAGTTGAGGTTTTGGGATTATTTTCTGCAGAGCCCACCAGCTGGTCCTTTATTTATTGCAGGAAACTTGACAGGTGATCTGTACCTTAATATGCTTGAAGAGACTATTGATCCTCTTATCACCCATGAGCTAGAAACTCAAATTGATGCAGAGGGTAATTCAGTTTTACAGGAGGATTTGATAACATTTCAGCAGGACGGTGCTCCACCTCATTATTTTCTTCCGGTCCGACAGTGGTTAAACGAGAGATTCCCGGATAGCTGGGTTGGCAGAAGGGGGCCAATTGAATGGCCTCCAAGATCACCGGATTTAACACCCTTAGACTTCTTTCTTTGGGGACATCCTAAATCCATTGTGTATAAAACACAACCTGCTGATATTGATGATCTTAAAAGGCAAATTGCAGCAGAATGCAGATCAATTTCCGGTGAAGTTTTCCGAAATGTTAGGGAGGAGTTCGAAAACACACTTTATTATTGTTTACAGGAAAATGGACAACAATTTGAACAACTTATAAGATAGTGCGTAAGTAGATCCCATGTGTTTTATTGTAGAAATTTCTCTTCCGCAATAAAAAGTTATTTTTGTCGAAGTAAAATAATCAATAAATAAGAAATCTATTGTTTAAACTAGATTTTCTTCCTGTTATTCAACGCTTTTAACGGTGCCGCCTAATCTTCTAATCATTTGTACTACAAGGAGACCCAATGCAATAATTTTCGTGTAAACACTAACCTGAAAACCAAAATCTCAATGCAGGCAAGCTTAATTGTTTCTGCAACTTTGAAACGCGATTATTCGGACACGTCTGGATAAAAAGCAACAAAGTAGGCTACCACTGAAAAGAGAATTGAACGCCCTTTAAAACGGTGTGCCACTTGACCCCCATTCCCATTTAATATTCTAAGGGTGACATGTACCCCTCTTAGGGGGGTGAAACAAGAAGGCTAAAACAATTCATTAATTGTGTCCCCCTTATAAATGAAATTGACGTGTCTTTCCGATTTTTAATATTTTTAAATTCAAGAAAGATAGTAAGGGTGGGAAGTTTTCAAATTGACACCCTGTATATCTGGCATGTCTATTTGCCAAAATTTATAGGTAAAAATAACGTTTTGTTAGATACATGTCATTTCACTAAAGTTTAAAAAAAAATGACGAAAATGTAGTAGTATGAAAATTTTGAGAATTACGACATGTTATTGGCTTTATAGGGTGCCATGAAAGTATGCAAGTTTACAATCTTGTCATTTAAATATCTAACCTATAGAGTTCTTGCTTTCATAGATATCCAGAGAAGAGGTAGTCCAATCATGCAAGTAACATTTTCAAGTTTAAAAATTAATTTAATTAAAAAATTAAGAATTGATTATTTATAAAGCCAAGACCTAAATCATATACAGGATACAGGGTGTACCAAATTAAGTGCGCACCATTCCTAACTTTTTATTATTGGAGATACAATGTCGGTTAAATTAGCAAAGTAAAGTAGCATTTTTTCTGTTAATTAAAATGGTGAAAGCAGCAAAACAATTGGACATAACGTTTCTGAATAAATGAGGAAAATGTTTTTTTTTTAAATGCACACCCTGTATATTTTTTACTGAAACGTTTGCAAATCGTATACGGAATAAAAAAGTTCATATGCAATATTGGCCTAAAATTGAAAAAACATCAACACAGCCATGGAAATAAAAAATGGTTTGCCTTTGGCGTTTTCCTTGAGACTACCATGAAAACAAAAACGATTTTATTTATTTATTTCAGAGATTAAAACTGGATTTTGTTTTTAGCGGAAGAAGAAAAAAAACTATATTAAATGTTCAAACGCATCACCGTTTTGTTCAATACATTTGCGCGCATTCTTTAATACATACACGTTTTGTAGCTTTTAAAACTGTTCTGCCATCAATGGATGCTATAATGCGTCTAATGTTGTCTTGAAATTCGACCAGATTCGCATATCTCTTTTTAAAGACTTCGTCCTTGACATACCCCCAGAAGTAAAAGTCTAATGAAGTTACGTCAGGAGACTTTGGGGGCCAACGTATCGGACCATTTGTTGCCATCCACCTATCTCTGAAAAGCCTTTCTAACAATATTCTCACTTCGTGAAACTGATGAGGAGGAGCTCCATCTTGTTGAAAATAAATTTGATTATTGTCCTCTAAGTTCACATCGTCTAAATATTCTTCTAGTAATTCTGACAACATATTAACGTATCCCCTACCGGTCAGAGTACCTTCATAATAAATTGGCCCAATAATTTGGCTGCCTTTGAGACCACACCAAAGATTAATGCTAAATCTTACTTGCGGATTTCAGCAATAAACAAATTTGTTCTAGACCAATAGTGCATGTTTTTACGATTAAACATACCCCTATTTGAAAAGTTCGCTTCATCGCTCCATAAAATTTTATTTAAAAAGTTAGGATTTTTCCTACGCATATCTTGTAACCATTGGCAAAAAATGAGTCTTCTTTTTGTGTCACCAGGTAATAATGTTTGCACTGGTCGGTACTTATAAGGTACAAACTTATATTTTTTTAAAATCCTCCAAATTGTAAATAAACTGAAACCACTGTCTCTTACCAAATCTCTAGTTGAAAATATGCCAATAGATTTACTTCTACTTGTTCACTTATTATAAACTGTTTTTTAGTCCTTGTGTTTATAAAAACTCTTTCGTTACTTCTAAATTTTCTATACAGCCTTAGAAAATACCTTCTGTCTGGTTGCTCACGTTCAGGATACATTTGACCGTATTGCTCGAGTGCTGGTACACTATTTTTTCTGCAACCAAGATACGCTTCTAGCATATCGCAATGTTCTAAATGCGTGAACGCCATTTTGTAATATTTAAAAGCAAAAACTAGATAACTTAACGCAAAACTATGAAAATTTTGGCTTCGTTAACAATAATGGCTATCCAAAACGAGGACACTTTAGTTAATTCGTTTTTGTTTTCATGGTAGTCTCGATGAAAACGTCAAAGACAAACAATTTTTTATTTCCATTGCTGTGTTGATGTTTTTTCAATTTTAAGCCAATATTGCATATGAACTTTTTTATTCCGTTTACGATTTGCAAAAGTTTCAGTAAAAAATATACAGGGTGTGCCATTAAAAAAAATACATTTTCCTCATTTATTCAGAAACGTTATCTTTAATTGTTTTTCTGCTTTCACCATTTTAATTAACAGAAAAAATGCTACTATACAGGGTCGTTGGTATGTATGGAAACGGTCGATTATTTCATAAAGTAAAACAGTTAGCAAAAAATATTTAAGACAAAAGTTTTAGGGTTTCTAAAGGTCTATTAGAATTTAAAAAAAAAAAGTATACAGGATGAGTCAGAAAACCGTAGAGAAACAAAGTTACTTTTTTTTAAATGGAACACCCTATATCTTAGAATATTTTTGGATTTTACATAAAATTACAATTATTTTTCAATATGTGCGTTATAAGTCTAAACCTAATAGTATCCGAGATATCGACTTTTGAAAAATTACAATATTGAACTTTGACAGCTTCTAGCTTTTTAACGGTACGTCTTAGAGTAAAACGGCTTACATGTCCCTATCTTAGTTTCTTATTATCTTCCTAAAAGTGTCAACTTCCGGTTAATCCTGATGTAACTCAAAAGCCGGAAATACAGTACTTCCGATTTAACCGGAAGTTTATGTTTTTGGGAAGATAATAAAAAAGTAAGATAGGGACATGTAAGCCGTTTCACTCTAAGACATACCGTTAGAAAGCTAGAAGCTGTCAAAGTTCAAAAATGTCACTTTTCAAAAGTCAATATCTCGGAAACTACTAGGTTTAGGCTTATATTGCACTTATTAAAAAGTAATTGTTATTTCATGTAAAATCCAAAAATATTCTAAGATATAGTGTGTTCCATTTAAAAAAAAGTAACTTTGCTTCTTCACGGTTTCTGGCTCATCCTGTATACTTATTTGTTTAAAATTCTAATAGACCTTAAAAAACCCTAAAACTTTTGTGTAAAATATTTTTTGCTAACTGTCATACTTTAAGAAATAATCGACCGTTTCCATACATACCAACGACCCTGTATATACTTTGCTAATTTAACCGACTTCGTATCTCCAATAATAAAAAAGTTAGCAAAGGTGCGCACTTAATTTGGTATACCCTGTATAATAAAGAGATCCGCGAAAGGCCCGAAATGAACGATATGGCTTTTGTAGAGGCACTAGAAGTTCATGTAAAGCTAAACAAAAAATTATTAAATAAATATCATTTTAAAGCTTAAGAAGTAAAGATTGTGCAAGTGCATCCTTTACGTACTCGGAATGCTATGGGATGACTTACTTTTAGCAGTAATGACATATATTCTTTTGTTTGTTTCAATGGTTTCATAGCCAACTACCCTAATTTTTTAAATTTTTCGTTTTGTGCGTTTATTGTTAATAGTCACTATCGACTATTATATATTTTTGGAAAACTTAAAAATAGCCCAATCAAATAAAAGAAAAATATACAGGGTGTTCCATTTAAAAAGTCATATGTTTGCTTTAAATTTTGAAAAATAAGACTCCCAGTAAAAAAGCACACCACTGAATTCTACTTAAGAAACTCTCTTAACAACAGTTTTCAATTTTTTAATAAGTTAAAGGATAACCGAAATACAGGGGGTGGTCAGAAAGTCAACATTTTCGAAAACACCCTGTAGCTTAAAAACTAAGAAAGCTGTGACAATTCTGTTTGCGGCTTCTTTTGTTTTACGAAAAAGTAGAGAAGTAATGTAAAAACCGCAAGTCTCTATCTTTACTAGATACCGAGATACCCTGCAATCGCATCGAAAAATAGACACCCTGTACATACATGTTTTATACTTAAGAATAAAGTAAAAATGATTGAAATGATACCTAACAAATGTTTTTTTTTTCTTAAATCAAGTATTCGTTAAAAAGGACGGTCGCAATAAATAAACAACCAATCTTGAATTATACAGGGTCGTTGGTCGTATGTGTGGAAACGGTCGATTATTTTTAAAAGTAAAACAGCTAGCAAAAAATATTCAAGACAAAAGTTTTAGGGTTTTTTAAAGTCTATTAGAATATTTAAAGCATAGGTATACCGGATGAGTCAGAAAGTCTTAGAAAGACAAAGTTACTTTTTCTTAATGGAACGTCATATATTTTAGAATATTTTTGGATTTTACATAAAATTATAATTAGTTTTTAATAAGTACATTATAAGTCTAAACCTAATAGTTTACCGAGATATCGACTTCTGAAAAATGACATTTTTGAACTTTGACAGCTTCTAACTTTCTAACGGTAAGCCATAGAGCAAAACGGCTTACATGTTCCTATTTTACTTTTTTACTATCTTCCCAAAAACATCAACTTCTGGTTAAACCGGTACTATATTTCTATACTATACTATAATGTGATATTAGGAACAAAGTATGTTATACCAAAAGTGTAACAAATTTGAAGTAAAAACTATAAATGAAAAAAATATACAGGGTGTTACATTTAAAAGTATAAAATTCGTTCGAATTCTAGGCAAACTAAAAAGCTGACAACAACGCCAATATCGTCATTCGGTGAGTCAAGGACCTATCGAATGGCCTGCTAAGTCGCCGAATCTAACTCCGCGGAACTTGGTTTTGTGGGGTTACCTCAAATCGAAAGTATTTGTTTGACATGCCAAACAATCTGCAGGAGTTAAAAGAGAGGATCCAAAGAGAAGTGCGTGCCATAACTGCGGAAATGGTTGAAAACGTGCAAAGAGAGTTCATTGATCGCCTTGCATATGTTAAGTCGTAAATGGCGCACATTTTCAACTTTTAATTTGATTTGTTGTCCTGTTTTTTTCAAATTAACGGGTCTTTCTTATTGATATGTTCAGTCGTAATTTTTTCGATAACTGGTGAGTTTATATATATTGTACATGAAACATACTTTGAATTCGATGCAAAAGCCAAAACTGAAATAAAAAGTAGATGTTTTCATTTGAAAAAATAAAGTTGATGGTCGTAACTTATTTTTGGGCTACCCTGTATACATGCATTTACTATAAAAAAAAACATGCTAAGAAATAAAAATCGACGGGTTCGAACGTTTCTCCAAAAACCACACCGCTGAATAATTTTAAATGAGTTTAGACATTACTTCTGTGGGTCACTGTATATTACCCACAGAAATTAAAGAAGAAGTTTGAACGTGGATACTTAATCAGGGATTGGAATATATGACAAAATTTTCGGGTAACTACTCCAGTTACATAAACTGAATGAAATGAGAAAGGTTCATATATTATTATTCTGTATATTCTTGTGTACATGATTGTATTTATATGTATAGTATGTTATACTTAATACTTATGTACTCTAACTCAATAATAAAAGGAAAGTTTTGCAGTACAAATCTGATTTGGTCTGTTTGTACTTTGTCTTCTTAGAAAGACTAATAGTTGTCCAAAAAATTAAACATATTATACTTAATAAAACAAAAACATACCCAAGTGATCTACTATATCAGGAAAGTCAATTGTTGGATGTTAATCAGATTTATTGCTTCAAAACTGTTACATTACAGCACGAAAATAGGGATAATCTTGAAAAAATAGATCATAAACCCTATACTAGATACAAAATTCATAAGCAAACAAAAACTCTTAACCCCAACGCAAGTTAATTACATATTAAAAACTCTTAAATCTAGGAAGAAAATAGGGCAAAGAGCATTTGCGTTTTTAGCCCCACATAGGTATACACATGTTCCTGAAAACATAAGACATGAAATCACCAACAGATCATTTAGGGTTAAGTTAAAAAAATTTATTCTCTCTTTACCTACAAAGAAAACACGAAAGTTTATTGATTTAATAATATAAACAGCAAATAACTAACATAAGTAATTTACAAAACTTACGTCGTTTTGATTACAACAGATATATTAAATAAATACTTTACTAATAAATAATGGCAAATGCATTTAAACTTGTACCTTCCTCCCAAAAGACTTTTTATAGGAATTTTTCTTTTTTTGGTAAAACTATTTTAAAAGAATATGTTTATACACATTAATTTAGGTAGGTAATTAATAATAACTAACTAGGATATGTTTTTCTCTTTTTTATTTAAATTAAGCAAAATCAATCTAGGGAGAATGTACCTAATGTACTAATCATTTTTTATTTTTAATATTTATCTTGTTGGTAATTTTTGAGTCATACTTCTGTTTCCACTACATAATAAAATAAGAACTAGCAGAAAACACAATGGGATCCACGTACTAGCCTTAAGTGGCTTTAGTGGATTTATTTTCATATTTCCATTGTAGAGAGCGAAAAATCATTTGTAAAACTTATTTTGTTATTTTTGCTATATTTGGAAATATATTCTTATTATTATTATTTAGGCTTGTATTCTCTTCATGAAAATTTTTTTAGTTCTACTCATGTGATATAGTGAAAGGGCTTTGCTGCAAAATTTAAATTCAATTTTGGTTCCTATAAAATTAATTTAAGATTAATAGAAATTAAGAATTAGAATTTTCTGCGTACAAGTTACACTACTTAACTTTAGCAGACTTAATCTAATATTGTAAAATTGTAAATTTATGCTAAATTAATCGTTTACTTATATCATATCGAAACGAAAAGTGACTTATAAAGATATGCTTAAATAGCTTAAAATCAAATTAATTACAAAGTTTTTGTTGGTCCGAGTTACAAAACCTCGGCCTTTTTCGAGAGGATTGCCCACTTCCACGACAACCGGTATATGATCTGAGCTAAGATCACAAATGACAAGTGGCTGTAAAATCTGAACAGAGTTCTCTGTCACAAAAATGTCTAGAATAGTCGGAAGAGCTCTCCCGAACACGTGAGTGGGCTCTTCCGGCGGCAATATATTAAAATTCAGCACCTCGGAGAACTCATATAGAGTGCGACCTCGTGGATTTGAGTCTCTGCAACCCCACACTGTGTTCCTGGCGTTATGGTCACCCCCCTATTATTGTTCTGTTGTTATTGTCGAAAATTTTCCCTGACAATTGCCCGTGAAACTAACCGACGGACTACAGTAGACCGATCCCAGGTGAGCGCGCTGATTGTTCTTGAATTTCATTAAAATGAATGTGACTTCAATGTGGGCGCAATTTTTAGGACCTGGCACAGCTTGAGCTGAGATGTGCTTCTTGACCAGTATCATAGTGCCTCCCCCTCGTCTAGCTAAAGGCGGGTTCTCACTGGTCGATTTTATTGATCAATATCATTGAATCTATGCCATTGAAGCAAAATATTCTAATGTGAACATTTGTTCAATGATATTGCTCAATCATTTTGTGTTTCAATCAAATTGGAAGGCAGTTCTACTTTTCATGGATCAACGGGACTGATTCAATTAAATTGAACGGTGTTTGACCGTGAGAACGAGCGTGTTCAGCCGCATTGAAAGGCCAGTGTTGGTATTTTGACAGTTGTGAGGTTAAATTTTATTTTGTATTCCTGAAAACCGAACCGGTAGTTTTATTTATTAAGTTTTTTGTTGTTTTCTGCATTTAAAAAATAAATGTCCAATCTTAAATGGCGAGATGAGCATCTACCAAAATTTTTGGAATTGTACCAGAAGGAGGACTGCACATGGAATACTCGGTCCGGAATCCACGCTCTAACCCACCAACGACGAGGTTTTCTCTTTTTCCTGTTATTTATCAAGGTTTTTAAATATTCGCAGACAATACGAACACCGGCACGCAGAATTTTCTTCTTGGCAGCCATTTTAAAAACATACTAATATTTAATGTTCTTGATAAAATGTGAACAAGTTTTCCATTCCATTATATGTTCAATAGTATAGATTCAATGCTATTGATCAATAAAATCGACCAGTGAGAACCCGCCTTAAGCGATTATTCCTAAATATGATGTAAGTTGGGAATAAACCTCTCTCCTTTCAGCCAAGTTCTGCATTGTTGATTGCAGTGCCGCCTCTAGTGCATTAGGCACTGGTTTCGCACCCTGCGTAGCGTCTTTATACACATTGCCATCGCCTGTCAACTTTCTGTTGTTTTGCTGGCCCCAACGGAAGTGGGGATTCGTTTTTGGTACGTTCGAATTTGTGTTTGGATTTACGTTTTTGTGCAGATTGTTGGGGTGGCGCGGGCATCTCTGGTAATTTGCCGGGTGCTTACCCCCGCAATTTGAACATTTTGCAGCCTCCTAACGAGGTTTTGGATATTGATAGGAAAAATGATCTGAAGCGCACTTCAAGCACTTCACGGGAGCATTGCATTGGAATTGTGATAGAAATAATTAATTACAATTTTTGGAGTTTACAAAAGTTGACAGGAGCAAATTTAACGTCACTGACCGTCTTCAAACGGCAATAAATGGGTGCAGGGCATTGACATTACAACACAGGTGGACCGGCCACGTCCTATCAATCCAATGTGTTGCGCTTGCGGCCAACATTAGTAAGAGAGGTCCGAGAAAGAGAAAAGGCTAGTCAGGGCAAAAGAGCAGGCGGGAAACTCGTTTTTTAAATGCTTACCGACGTCTTTACTTTCCGTTGTTGTATAAAGACAAAAAATAGTAAATAATAATAATATTTATTATTAAATAATGGTTTTAAGAATTATTAACTTTATAAATATGAATGAATTATTATTATTACTATGTAAAAAAGAGAATGAAATTGTTTTCTTGAAAATCATAACAGATGTGAATACTACAGGAATACCTAACTTGGGCTTAGGTTAATAGGTTTTAAAAGGTAAAAAGTAAAACGACTAAAAAAATACAAATATGTTATATTAACTACTTATCCTTACAAGATAACACTTAAAATAAATTTGCATTTCACAAGACTTTAACTTAATTAATAATCCTAATATCTAGGTACAAAAGCTTTTATGATTGGCTTATTAGAAGACAAAAATAGGGGTTTACAATAATTACTACTGACTAGTAAACAGAATAGCTTTTAAATTAAAAAACACAAACTTAAAATAAGTTTGTGTATAGAGTTGTCCCTTATCCTTTCCGTCAGACCCAATCCTTGGACGCGTTTCGCCGTTTACGGCTCCTCAGCAATACTCCGGGTCTGACGAAAAGGTAAGGGACCTCAAAGTGCTTTAACACAGAAATGCAAGTTGACGAATGAGAGTTGCAGCACGTGGCTACATCTCGTGGCAACCACACGTATCAACCCAACCAGGACAGCAGATATTACTGAGCGAAATAGAATACAGTAAATCAGTGGGATGTTCGGTGTGATCAAGTATAGCGAAGGTGCGAAGATATTGTAACTTAACCGACTTACTGTTTTAAAAGCGATAACATCCCTTGGTGATTTAATCTGATATCGGACTTCTTAAAACGCACAGACTTTACCTATAATCCTTGCGCCAAACAAAAACCGATGTACGTCATACCCTTCGAGTGACGTCGAATATCGACAGTGTTGCCAGCTTAAACCAAAATATCCGAGTAAGGGAATTACACACTTTTTCATAAAAACAAGATAATTATACAAAAATTTCCCATTTATATATTTGTTTATCGCATAATACCTTTTACTATCAACTTTAGTAGATCTAACACTTCTTGTATTCTCATCTTGCCAAGATCGACTAATGGTACTATTTTGAAAAATCCATGTTTCATCTGAGAAAACGAATTGATACAAGAATGCTTCTTTTTCTTTAATATATTCTTTTAAAAATACCACTCGCTTAAAAGCTACATGGGAAAGTTCCATAAGCCCTCGCCTCAGTTCATCTTTTTACCATCCGAAGTCTATTTTCTTGAAGAGGCTTCTAAAAGAGTTAAGACAACCATCAAACAGTTCCCTGTCTTTTAATTTCTAACTTAACCCTTTATAGGGTACTGGTACATATCTGTACCACCGACGTTTCCAGCGATCCTATAAACGACATCCCACTGCTCGATACCGCTAAGCATGATAAATTAGTCTACAAACACGCATTGGTTCTTATTTTTACCATATTTACTCTCAGCGCCATCTGATAGTTAAAAGTCGACCTTCGGGCCAAAAAGTGGTACATATTTATACCATTAGTTACTACCGCGTAGACGACAGGTTTTTTCGATGTTGGGGCTAGTTTTTACAATTTTTTCCTAAGAATACAGAGAAGATATATATAACGACAGTAAGTATATAATACTTTATATATTTTATACAGGATTTTTACAATTTATTTGCTTAGTTGCTTCATACTAGTTCATAATTTATAAAAATACGCACATTAGGGATTTTTGGGTTAGCATTGTGTCTTGAGTTTTTTCTAAATAGTTTTTAAATTAGGATATTTGGGTTTTAATTATAGCATACTTTGGTTTGATATACATTTGCCTTATTATTGATACTAGGCACGTTTCTCTGTTATCTTCGGCTAACGTAATTTTTGGAAATAATTTGGGTGGTACACATTTGTACCAAAGAATATGCATTCATGCTCTATATATGTACCGCCTAATATTTAAGCTTTGTAGATCTATTATAAAGATTTTTTTAATAGGCCTTTCAGCGCAGTGTTACATGTTTCTTAATAATAATTTTTGTTTATTTCAGATTGTGTCTTTTCACAGTTCATCTTGAACAAAGAATATTGGCCAAATCATTTGATTTTTTTCTACTTATTACTAGAAAAGACTGTTTTTTTTCGATGGTAACCAATATCTTCTCCTGATTTTTATGTTTTTGACAAAGACTTTACCGCTGTTTTTAGTTCCATTTTATAATTGGTTAGGTTTCTTTTGATTTAACCTACAATAAATACTTAGAGTAAGTTTTAAGTCTTGTTGAGTGTCATATTTTGGCAACTAAAACCGTTATTTCATTTTTTACTAAAGAATGATAAACGTTTAGTGGTGGTTTATAAAAAAAAAACCTGCGTTATTTGTACTATTTTCAAAATAAATGCATATTACATATATAAAAGTGTATGTTTCTAATATGGCAAGTTTTCAGTTTTTGTCTTAGAAAACTCTATTTTCTAAGTGGTACGTAAATGTACCACTAAACACACATTTTTTTTTTCAGGAACGTTCATTGGTACACATAGATACCACCCTATTGCAAAAAAACTATAGTGTTTTTTAACTTTTTTTGTTCGGTAGTACAATATAAAACCCTAAATAAAAAGGTCTATCTAAAAAAAAAGTTTAAAAAGCGGGCCCCAGGGTTCTGCCCTATAAAGGGTTAAAGTTGTCAAAGTTACATGATGTTCTAAAAAAAGTTACAGCTTATGAATAACCGATGTAAAATATTATTATTTTTAACACGTTGAAGGACACCCGCGGCATTTGACGTCACATGCGCATTGCAGAAACGGTCGCAAAAATATCAGTGTCACCTAAAAAAAGCAACTTGATATTTTTGTTAGTTTTTGACATAGAAATGTCAATTTTGTAGCAAAAAGCTTCTAAAATGCTCAATTTAATGCTCATGTTAAAAAAATTAATGCGTCATATGACGTTATGTCACACCAAAAACCAAAATGTCTTCAGAATGCCATTGACGTTAAATGCCGCATATATTTTTGTTTTGAAAATAACACTAATTTCACAGGAGAACTTTGAAATGAACACAATAAAACAATTCTAAATATCAAAATAGCAAAGTACGTGCTATTCTAAGAATAATAACAATTTGAACTTCATTTATGCCAGTTCGCAAAACATGTTGGGGATTTCCAACACAGCCAGTGTGCACTGCCAGGGTGTTTCCTTTCGCTTCTTTTCGACTGAACATTGCCTGCATCTTTTATAAAATTTACCCTTTCTTTTTGAACTTTCTGGAATAGGGATAGCTGTCAAAATATGATTTTCGCCATCTCCTCGTCTTGACGCTCTTTTCCTAGTTTTGACTGGCACCGCCGCTACAAATTCCTTGCCATCTTTTTTTTTCTGTTTTTCCTAGTAATTCTCTAATCACTTTTTCCCGAAATGATAAAAAGCTTGTTTTTTTTTCTAAGCTATTAAATGTAAAACGCATTCCACATAGCAACGTCCAATAAGTGAAATATCACTTTTTTGTACCACCTAACCATTTTCTTCGGGCAAGAATAATAACTTATCATTTGATCTAACCTGTCTATGCAAGACATATGTTCATTATATTGTGCTATTTGTAGGGGTTTCATAGTTTTTTTACCATATTTGTTTTCTACTTTGATCATCATCGGAATTTGTGCAGTGGAAATGGAGAGCACCTCACGCTTATCTCTCCATTTTGAAACATAAACATCATTTGAGCGACACCAGACATGCTCACCACGTTTCAATTTAGCGGCTGTTACCTCTTTGGGATTGCCAGACCTATTACTTCTTAGGGTACTAGTTGAGTGCGTTTTTCTGGCCAAAAGTTTATTAGATAGGGTGATGCTGTTGTAAAAATTATCCATATAAGTTGTATGTTCTTTGTTTAAATACGGTTCCATTAAATGAAAAACTATTGAATCTATCTTTGACGACCCTACATCATCACGATTTGTTTTTCCTTTTTTAGATTTCCACGTTTAAGATATAACCATCACTAAAGCAAAGTTTTGAGTTTTGTGTGGACGCTCTACTAAACTAGGGCTGCGACTAGCTCTTGAAATTGATGCTGAAATAAATAGAAATAATTCGTTTTTGTTTTCGAAAACATATAGCATTATTGCCCTTTTAGAATCTATAGGTTATGATTCTTTGTAGGTACACTTGTTCTTAGATCAAAAAAGAATATAACATACGCTACATTAAAATTTAAGTTTACTTACGCTGATTTTTATCACCTTCTAAACTTCTGTTTTTTTTTTCAAAATCAGAGTCTTCATCGGTACTGTATGGGTCATGTTCTGAAGTAATATCGCTTTCACACTCATCATATCACCATAGCAGTTTCTGCTTTTCTTTTCGTTCATTTTACGAATTATTGTCTTAAACCACGTTTAATGCTAGACTACTAAACACGTACTGATTCAACCACACTTTTGTAACTGTCCCTACGAATGCAAAATTGTACCAACCATCCTAAAAATTTGGACTTAAGTTCCTAATATGACACTCTTTTAGTAATACATGTAAAATAGACGCCATATACCGCTAGCTCCCATAAAAGCACCGATATGAAAATCCGTCATATCACGTTAGTGCCTATATAAACACATTACGCCTTGCGGCATATGCCGCTAGTGCCCAAACATCAACACACCATGAAAATGGATGTCCTTCAACGTGTTAAATAATACAACTTACTTGTTTCGTACATTCCATGAATAGTGTTACGGATAGAACTTATATCCAATCTTCACACATTTACAACTCTCTTTGAATTAGAACGTTTGTTTCAAGGTGATTCTAATAATTTATTTTCCTTAACTGTTGTTAAAACTGCGCTTACAGTAGAGATATTCAAATTTAGGGCAGCTGCTTCACGCTAAAAATTAGTAAAGTAGAAATAAAATATCTAGACCTTCACATACTCTTTAAATTTATTTCTTTGTACTGCTGTTAAGGGTAACAATAGGTCATTGTTGTTAAGTTCTTCCTGAAAATAGCTTCTTAGACGAGCTATTAGCTCTTTGCACCGATTATTTTAATGCTTCGGCATTTTTCACAAACAGTAAACAACATAATCGACAGAGATATGTGTGTGCACTTTTGTTTCTCTTAACAGTACAGTTTTTTTAATGCTATTTATAAAAAGATCTGGAGTTTTGTTAAAAAATAGACGCAAACACGAAACCACAAAACAATAAGGTTAGTTTTGCATGAAACGCGAGAAGAGCCAACAACGAGAAGCGACAAAATCCCGAGTTTAGCATTGATTATTCATGATTATCTTCTGTTTCATGTAACTGGCTTTCCAGCAAATTTCGTAAAATCAAAAAAAAAATTAAATCAAATAAAAATATTTTTGAAATGTTTTATTGATTGTGCGTTACTTACTGATTGTACATTTTACGAAGGAAATGAAATAGTATATTACATACCAAGAGTGGTAAGAAGCCTATTACAAACGATTTCGAAAATTACGGTAGGAGCGTTAGCGAAAATTGCCCTTGTTAATGCAGACATAATATTACGGAACTGGTCTTACGCACAACTTGGCTTCTTACAATATAGTGTGTGTAATTAAAGTTTTACGGATAAAGTAGACAGTGCGTAAGTATGTTCTTACTAATACAGAAGTAGAAAAACAGTATTTTCTTATGTATCCCTTTATTTCTTTTTAAATATTGAACAGCAGTTTTGTTACCGTTTCTTACATTTTTAATCAACAATCCTAAAACTAAAATAAACAATGTTATACCTAGGTCTATTGGTCCTTACGTAACCAATAAGGGTCATAATTTAAAATGTTTATTGTGATATTTTTATTATAATTATAAATTTCTAGATTACTATTAGGCACTGCGTAAAATTTCGGATGAACCGAGTTGTCTCCCGATTACGAAAATGTCAAAATAACCATATGTAAATTCACTCCCAAGGGTAGGTAAGTTGTCTCCGAGGTTCGGGTCACCCTGTTAGGCCATAAACCGAGCCATAACCCTCATTAGTACACAAAAGATCTAATTTACATTCAATAGAATCTATACAGGGTGTTATGGAAATGACTTATTATATTTTAAGGGGCCACTCATGGGGTGGCCTAGAGTTACACTTGATAGTTTTTTTTTCTAAAATCGGAAGTATTTTGAATTTTGTAAAATACCTTAAAACCGGACCATCTGTGCCTCTATGAAAGTTCATTACCCCTAAACACGTGTTTTTGACATGACAAATTGGCGGAATTTCTACAGACAGCTGATTACCTTGCGACGTTGCCAAGTATTCGGGAAAATCTTTTTTTTAGGTTTTTAAAAAAAGATTAAATCAAAAACTATACTGCGATTTCAATTAAACAAGCCTTATTCAATAGGTATAGTTTTTACTCACCCCATGAAATTGTATTGCTATCATAATACTTCGCTGAGTAAAAATCGTAGATACCAACAACAAGCCCTATGTCTGGAAATTTACACAGATAAACTATCACATCACAAAACATTCCCATCACATGTGTATTATTATATAAAGTGGGCTTTAATTAATAACAACGAAATTCATATTTAGTCTTTAATCTTGTAAAACTTTTGTGCAAATGATTATAAACAAATCTACTAACTTTCTTGATGATAACAATACCTTCGCCATGTCTAGAATCACTCTCATAACATAAATTCAGAGGGCGCCACGTATATCAACCACAGAATAACAAGAACAAGCAATATATCTATCATGTATCACATTATTCAACAACTATACACTCCAGCAGCAAAACGCAAACAAATTTTATGCCGTTGCAAGTAAATGAATAATAAGAAATGATATTAAAAACAAATTTATGAAGCCATTGACTTTGAACTGCTCAGTACCCAATCACAGAACAGCAACAAATCACATTTCCCGCCCCCTGGACTATCGTGTTTAAATGTTGTGTGTCCAGTTAAGAGGACTGGATTGGATACCGTAATTATTATTCTTAATTGCAATGGCCACCTGTCTTGACGACAATCAACCAGCTATTATCATTACCAAGAAGAACAGAAGTCACAGAAGAAGAGAAAGAACATAACCGTAACGTTATTTGTTGAATTTAAATTGTTCTTTCCGTGAGTTTTTGAGGTCCTTTTTTTGAAAACAAAAAATTGAGCTGTTCAATCAATTACTTTCTAAAAATTATTAGCAAAAAGGGCTTACAAGTGCTTCGAGGTTCCTGAAGGGTTTCAGGCTATTTTAAACTAAAGTGGTCCCTACTACCCATCTGAAAAATCTACGTGGATACACATACCAAAGGAAAGGTGTAAAATTTTAGTTAGATAGTCTAAACCGTTAATTTTAAATAAACTAATACTTTATCCATACCTGCACTAAACACGATTCGGTGGCCCTACTTAAAAGGCAATTACATTATAAAAATATTGGATAACTTAGATACCAAGCCCTTGATATTTACAATACATTTAAATACTTTTATTTGAGTGGGTAGGTATACAACTCTGCATTCTACTTATACATTTTTTTAGAGCAAATAGTGCCAATATAAAACTTCTTTTGAATAGTTTGTGGTCAGTAAATATTAGTTACGACTAGTAATGCACAAGCCTTCTTAAACAATGCGAGTGCAACAAAGTGGGTCAACATTTTTTTCCGAGGGCCCTCTCAAAAATGGTCGTTTTATTTTTTATGGATATTGCCTTTCTAAAGTATTAAAACTCAAGACTCATCTGTAACATTAAATATGTATGCTGCTATCCTATTCTAACACCTAGAAATTCCTAAATTGATATCATTTTATAACATTTTTTAAATTAACTCATTTAAATCGCGCGCCAATTGAAAATGACGACCAATCGGCTTAGCGAGCGTTTGACCGCATCTAATTGGCTGATTTACATAACCGTATCAAACGTGTGTCTGGCCAAAACGCGTTGTTTTCAATCCGGATTTTGTTATAAAGTATTGTCTATAACTAGTAATTTCTTGTATTAATAACACAGAATTAAAGAGCTAATAACTTGATAATGTCCCGAACAGTTAATGTGTTGTTAAAGTGAATAAATGTCCCGCTAGAATCATTTGAAATGGTAACGGTATAACGTGGATTTCTTGCCGATATGTTTTTTATTTCAAGGTATGTACAAATAAAACTAGAGCAATACGTAGACAATTTTTCGTGTAATAGGGTAGAAACTAAAGCATATTAAAGTTAAGTAGAAAAAATTAAATATTCAAAAAAGGTTATCTGATGAAACTGATGTAGTAAATGTGGCAACACTGCTCAAAACACATGTTTTGGGCTGACGATATCTAAAGACAATATCTGACAGTAACTGTCAGATTTTTGTCAACAATATTTTTTTTGACAAGTAGTACGAATCAGCTGTTTGATCATTGGCGCGTAGGTGTTTTGAGCTAAATTTTTGAAGGCATTTTTCTCGAATTTCTAGCTTCGAGCGCCATTTAACGCAATTTTTCCCCAATTCGGCTCGACCTATAGATTTACGGGTTAAAAAATAATAAGTCATTTCCATAACACCCTGTATATTAAATATTAAAATTGTTTAAGAATTGATAATATTTTTCATCAGTACAATTTTGTTCTTATGCGTGTCGAGTTAAAATGAGTTTGCAAGTGGTTACAAGTGAAAAAGGAAAAGTGCTTATGGTGATAAACGGTCATAAGTTTTCCTTTCAGAAAACATTGTCTGGGCTGGTAAATAATTGGCCGGTGAACTTGAAAAAGGCGAATTGGAACCAAAAAGGTGGATTAGATGCCGTGTTAGCGCCTGTTTAACCAATAAAGTCTATAATTAATTAAATAATATTGAAATTTTATTTGCGCTTACCTAAAATTTGGGAGAGAATTTACCTCGACCTTTTCCGAACCGTAATTTAAAAGTGACCACTGGGAGACAACTCGGTTGCGGCCTAAAATTTAAGTAAATGTTTGGCAAATTTTGAGTCTTGGTTTTATTAGACATGATATATAACAAAGTGCTATTTTAATTTGCCTTTTAAATTATTTTTTAGCACATGGTCGTATTAGTTATAAACCTGATTGTTTTATAATATGTACATAAGTATCTATATTTGATTAACATGTATTACTACGTAATATAACATTCTGAGGAAATCTATAACTATTTCACTATTATGAAGCAGTTTTTTAAAAAACTAACTGTAGAAGTATCTTAAGAAAATTAACTGTTCTGTACATGTCAATAAAAAAGAATAGTAGTTAAAATAATAATTTACGGACATAAAAAGCTAAATATTAAATAAAATTTTTAATTTCCTTATTTTGCTTTTACCTTTATTTAACCTTATCTTTCAAATCGCTGTTGAAATATTTTATCGTATAGAAAATTCTTAGTCTTATAAATAATTTATTAATATAATTTTTCGGAAATTGATTTGATATTTTTTCCTTCCCGTCGCCTTTCCTTAAACAGGTACTTGTTTTTATACATTTAATATCAACTTCACTTGAATAACATAATAAATAATGGCAGGTCTTTTCCATATACCTTTCACGTAATAAAATACAGCAGATAAATACAACAAAACAAATATAAACAAATGTATCATAGCGGTGCAAATGTACTTACCGTTCAGGATCCTTTGGAAATGAAAACATGCTTATTCCTTGACCTTCTTTTGAGTGACACCCTCGAAACGCACAGGTATTACCAGTCATAGTATTATAATAGCACAGCACTCACAAAAACAAACAGTTAAACAATACACTTTTTTCAACAAAAAAGACAACTAAACTCGATAACGATAACTCATCGACTACCGGACTAACGGGCAGTTATGACAGTTGTCCGGGTTACCTCCCACTACATTCATTTCGCCAAATGTCATATTATCGCTTCTCGTTTGTTGGCTCTTCTCGGGATGTGTATCGGTTAGTTCTGTAAGAACAGAAGAATTTGTTGCAAACGTTCGTAAAATAATGCAAAATACGCCAACAAAATGTGGAAGGCGCCTGTCTCAAGAAGGGAGAAGATCTTATGGAACATGCATGACTATTCTTAAAAACCAGATAATAGAAGCGCAAATATTTCAAGAAATACGCAAAGACGCAGGAATAACTGTCATTGGCTAACCCAAAATTTATTGGAATGAAATGATTTATTGGATCTGACGTTTTTTTCTAATGAAGCCTGGTTCCACCTCACCGGAAACGTGAATTTTCAGAATACACGCATGTAAAGTAGTGAAAATCCCCATTTCACCCTCCAGCCCACATTGCACCCTTAAAAAATTGGTGTTTGGTTGACCGTGTCCCGAAGAAGAATGGTTAGTCCTATTTCTTCCGTGACACAGTTACAGCACAGCGGTATAGGGACAATATTTTAAATCCATTTGTGGAGCAATTACTTGACGATGAACTACGCTTTGGTTATTTTTAACAGAACGGTGCAACCGCCCATACATCAGCCGAAACTGTTAACTACTGACGCAATTTTTTCGACGACAAATTGATCAGTTTTCAAGCAGAATTTGAATTCCCACCCAGACCACCTTGTGTGACGGTATAGTATTTGTAGAATTATATCGTTGATCTTTAGACTGCAATAAAACCCTCATTATCCCTTTGACCATAAAATAAATAAGGAAATCCCAAATTTTAAAACCTTTTCGAGTAGAGCGGGACCAGGTACAAATTCAATTTATACCTATGCCTGATGCATACATAAATACAAACTGATTTTTAATAATTTTAGTCTTTAGTGCTTTTCCGGCGAGTAATTTTTATTTGGGCTTATTAGTGGTAGAATGTGGCGTCCTTGGAATTGTGCTGATAGGGGGGCATCTTCAAGTGTCATTTTTAAAAGAAAGCATTTATCTACCGATGCCAAACTAATAATTAAAAATGTGTATCAATCTTTGTTGAGTAGAAATTTTAATTCGATGGATGCTTTAGCAGAGACGTCTTGACAAAAACTCCTTTATCTTCGGTAAGAGACATAGTACTTAAACCTGTTAATCCTAGAAAAAATCGGAGTGATTTTGGCACATTTAGAAGCATTGACGAAAATTACATGGATTTATTAAGAAGAAAGATTTACCAAATGTATGAGGCACAAACTATACCCACTTTGATTTCCCTCAAAGAGCGGCTGATTAAAGACGAAACAAATACCTCTTGTAGCCTTTAAAGTCTTAGGAAAATATTGCATAAAATTGGTTTTAAATACCGAAGCATTAATAAAAGATAAACATTAATGGAATCTCAACGTTTACGGGAATGGAGACTTAAATATTTAACAGCTGTTAAACAATTTAGAGAAAAAAATCGTCCAATTATTTACCTTGACGAAACATGGTTCGATACCCATGACACTCCAAGAAAAGGTTGGGATGATTCTTCCAAAAATTGTCAAACCAAGGCACCATCAAATAAAGGCAAAATGATCACAATATTACATGCTGGTTCAGAGAACGGGTTTGTTCCAAATTGTCTGTTGCTTTCAGCTAAAAACATAGCAGATTCTTCTTTAGATTACCATCAAGATACCGACGCACAACTTTTTGAAGATTGGTTTAAACATAAACACCTTAAAAATATACCTGAAAATAGCGTCATTGTAATGGACAATGCTAGTTATCATAGTCGGCAAGCAAAAATCATTCCCAATTCTAATAATACAAAAGCAGAAATTCAAAATTTTATGATTCAAAATTATTTATATTTTGAAGAAATTTACAAAAAACGAGAACTGCTAGAAGTATTAAAAGCTTTTAAAATAAATAAGGAATACGAGTGTGACAAACTTGCAGCAGAAAATGGGCATACAGTGTTGCGTCTTCCTCCATACTATTGTATATTCAATCCTATTAAGCTAATATGGCACCAATTAAAATCCAATATTAGGAGAAATAATATTTCTCCTACATTAAATGCATCTGTAGTAGAATTAATTAAAAACGAAGTAAGAAAAATTTCTGCAGACAGCTGGAAAAACTGTGTACAGCATGTGCTTAAGGTGGATAATTCTTACAATTGTATGATTACAAATGTTTAACCCTTAATTATAAGTTTAGGCTTAGATGAAGATAGTGATAGTGATACAGAGTTAAATTTTGAATAAATTGTCAATAGTTTTTAAGAATTTAATTAATTTTTATTGTACTTGTTATCCTAATAGTTATATTATTTTCAATTATCATTAATTGTTATCATTATTTTACATTTATTATAGGTACCTAAAACTAAAAATACCTGTCTATTTATTTTAAATTATAAAAATAAATCATGTCGTGGTGTAGGTACATTTTCAAGCCGACCCTGATCCCATTTATTCAGCTTTGAAGAGGTTGAGGCGTATACAATAGGATTTAATCAGGTACCTAGATTATTTATGGCAGTAATAGTCAACGGTATAATTCTGCAAATATTATACTTAATTTTTCCTCATTTGAAAAAGAATATTTTTGAAACACCAGTTAAAAAGGTAGAACAGTTACAAGAAAGAATTATTCAAGAATGTGGTAATATTTCGCCAGGGATGCTGGTTAACGCTTTCGAAAATATGAAGAGACGTGTGCATTTATGCTTGGAGCATGGCAGTGGCCAATTTCAGCAATTTCTATAATTTTCATTTTCCTTTCTCTATATTCTTACTTTGCAAATCTTGTGAATAACAAAAATAAATTATAATTGTATTTGTTTATATATTTTAATATTCATCAGTTTGGAATACCATGTCATAATATGAATTTGACACAATTTTAATCTAGATTTTGTTAGATATATCGTCCCCTTATAATTGTAATCTAAACCAATCCTTCTTGGATGAAAATAATTTTTGTTCGCACGGTATTCGAGTAGTTAGTTACATGTAAAGTACTTTTTAAATGAAGTGAATAAATAAAATTAAGAAAATCACAATAGAGCAAATATCAGAAAACATATTATACAAGAAAACAAAGTGCAGATGAACCAGATAAGGAAGTAGGAGGTTGTGGTTTAATATGCTTCACGTACAGGGTGGCCCGTTTATCTTGGGACACTACATTATCTCAGAAAGTATAGGAGATGAAGCGAAAAGTTAAATACAAAAGTTATAAGATATATGGTAGTGCATATTTTTTAAATATTTTCATTTATACAGGGTGTCTAATAATAACGTAGCGTTAACATTGTCTTTTTTTTTAAATGGGACACCCTATATATTATTGCAGATTTCGATTCTACGCGAAATTCTAGATATGTTTCATGTGTAATGTCATACCTAAGTCTAAACCTTTTTGACATATATCAAATTTTATGTCAAAAATTACCTTTATAGGCCAAAAAATAATTAGCAAATTTTTACATACTGAAGCATTTATTATTTAATTGGGTCTGACTTTCTTATAGAAAGGGACCTACTTTAGTAGACTGGTGTTGTATTTTGATAATAAATTAATACAGGGTGGTCAAAAACTAACATTAAAATTTAAATTTAAAAAGTCTCTAAAAGTCAATTTTTTCAAATGGAAACCCCATATTTTTATAATTTTATCTTATTAAGCATACAAAATAAGGGTAACTTCGTATAAGGTTCTATATTTAAAAAAATCGTAGTTTTCGAAATATTGGCACTTTAACATTTTTCTATTGTAAAAATGCTGTAGTCGGCTCATAAGTTTTATTATAAGTTGGCCATGACGGAGAGGCGCGGCGACATTTTTCTACTGTAAAAATTTTCAAAACGATTGGTTGAGATTTATTCGCCACATACTTCTAACGTTTCATCCATGGTGAAACAACCTGTATAACAACATGAAATCTGCGATGCACCATTTTGGATTTATGCACAGTTATCATAGGTGAATACTTCATTAAAGAACATATTAAACTAGGTAATAACGAGGGTAATAATTTAATTAGAGACAAAGTATCATAATTATTGCAACATGTGTGCGATATGCCCTCCGTTTTGAACAATACAGGTGGTATAAAGAGTTTCTAAACACAAAACGGCATTTCTCACAAAGTCAGTTCCATTTAGGTAGTGAATACCTTCTCGAATCCGACGTTCAAGTTCCTGCGCAGTTGACGGCTTGTCTTTGTATATTCGCTCTTTAAGTGTACCCCATAGAAAAAAATCTAGGAGAGTTAGGTCGGGGCTCCTTGGAGGCCAGGCATAATTACCATTTTCCCCAATCCACTCTCTATAGTGTCAATTCAGATAGTTGGTAATTTCCTGACTTCTATGATAGGGAGCACCATCCTGCTGCCAAATAAAATTTGCCCGTTCTCTTGCAGGCACTTCATTCTCCACAAGGAGTTGGATATTATTTAAAAGCTCTAAATACCGTTGAGAATTTAAATTCCGATAAAAAAATACTGGAACTATGATTCTGGACCTCCAAATGGCTCACCAAGCTTTGACAGAAGTTCTTCCCGATCTAGTAACTTCCATAACTTTTTTATTATTCTCGCTGCTCCAGTAATGAGTATTTTTTCTATTAAAAATTTGTGTTGCGGTTGTAAATATGGACTCGTCGGTCCAAATAACTTTATCAAATATATTTTCTAGAAAATGTCTGTCCATAAGAATACTGCAAAAATCTAACCTTGTGTTGTAATCACGTTGTTCTAATTTTTGTACTGGACAATATTTATATGGCTTAAAATTGTTAATTTGAAGGCACATTTGAAGCGTTGTTCTTCTGCGTCTAGTTCTAAAGATGCGTTCCGTGTTGAAGTTTCGGGAGTCTCTTCAATATGCAACAAAATGTTGAGTTGCTCTTCGTCAGTCAAAACATGACGACGCCTTTTTTTCTCTTTCTTAAAGGTTCCATTTATTCTAAATTGCTGGTAAATTCTATCGAAGATCTTTTTTCTGGGTGTCGCCTTAATGAAAATTTAGTTATATAATCCCTAAGAGCCAGGGTCCCATTTTTATTGTGTGATAAATAACTTTCTAACATATCCATCTTTTCCTCTGTGTTAAACATTATTAAGTAAGCTAGTAATCTAAATGTAAAAAGAAAAATAAGTACTTAAACAAGATTATATTGTGTCAAAAGAAGAAAGACTAATAGTGACAGTTCTGTAATGGTGGATTGTATTTTTTCGCCGCGCCTCTCCGTCATGGCCAACCTATAATAAAACTTATGAGCCGACTACAGCATTTTTACAATAGAAAAATGTTAAAGTGCCAATATTTCGAAAACTACGATTTTTTTAAATATAGAACCTTATACGAAGTTACCCTTATTTTGTATGCTTAATAAGATAAAATTATAAAAATATGGGGTTTCCATTTGAAAAAAATGACTTTTAGAGACTTTTTAAATTTAAATTTTAATGTTACTTTTTGACCACCCTGTATTAATTTATTATCAAAATACAACACCAGTCTACTAAAGTAGGTCCCTTTCTATAAGAAAATCAGACCCAATTAAATAATAAATGCTTCAGTATGTAAAAATTTGCTAATTACTTTTTGGCCTATAAAGGTAATTTTTGACATAAAATTTGATATATGTCAAAAAGGTTTAGACTTAGGTATGACATTACACATGAAACATATCTAGAATTTCACGTAGAATCGAAATCTGCAATAATATATAGGGTGTCCCATTTAAAAAAAAAGACAATGTTAACGCTACGTTATTATTAGACACCCTGTATAAATGAAAATAGTTAAAAAATATGCAGTACCATATATCTTATAACTTTTGTATTTAACTTTTCGCTTCATCTCCTATACTTTCTGAGATAATGTAGTGTCCCAAGATAAACGGGCCACCCTGTACATAAAACACATTGAAAAAAAGAAATACCTAAAATGTCGAAAAGTACGTCGTTAGTTTAAAGGGTCTCATGATTTTCGGAGATCACGTGATTTTAGTACCAACTTTCGTCGCCCGCTGCCCGTCTTGGCCGTTCTTTCGCTGCTATCTTGACGTAGCTCCAAAACTTAGCTATTGACTTGACTGGACTTTTCCAATAGCGGCATCTCATTTTTGAAGCTCCTTCACATATTGTTCTTAAACTTTAAAATTCCCCCGTGGCAAAAAAATTTAAAGAAAACATTCAAATGTGCATTTTGGCACCTCAAATTTTGTAGGTTACTATTTTGACGTAAGCGAATTTAACTTGACACAACCCTCTGTAAATTGACGATCTATTCAATTATCTTGTGTTATTAACTAACCTTGTACGTGTATTGCTGGATTTATAAACTTGAAAAGTTGGCGAGGTTGAGGTTCAGTTGGTGTTGGAAATAGGAGTTCAATTTAAACTAAAGGGAACACTCAGTTCTATTTATACACTTGTTCATGTTGTTCATGTAAAGCTCATGTAAGGTTCAAAAACTTCCCGGGTAGTTCGAGATAATCAATTTTTATACTCGGAATTCGGAATATCTAACCTCACAACTTGACCATAACTTCAACCTCACCAACTTTTCGAGTTTATAAATCCAGCTATATATTTTAACCAAATGCATAGCTTATGTCAAAAACATGATTGATGAAGCCTTTACTTGATGAAAATCCATGTTCAAAACACTTAAGGAAAACAATAATTTTCGATTTTCACTATATTTTAATAAATAAACACATAACAGCTGCTTCGGTACACTGTACCTTCTTCAGATGTGAGTACTTTAATACTAAAATTACCAATATTAGGGCAACGAGAATAAAGCTTAAACTACCTGCTAAATTATTATGGGAAAATACGTGTATACAAATTTAATAATGGTGATCTATTTAAATCTAATTGATCGTTTAGTAATATGTTGGAATTTTTAAGTTTATTTATTTCTAACGTCTCTAGGGTATTTAATTTTCGACCTTTGTTTTCTACATGTAAAATTGTATATTCATCATCAAAATTATGTGATTCTTCTAATAAATGATTGGCGTAATTAGAATCCCTTTTATTTTTTAAAAAACATCTTTTATGTTCCTGTATACGTTTTTTAAACGGTCTTTCTGTTTGTCCTATATACACCTTATCACTTATGTCATATAACTTCCAAAAACACCAAATAACACTTCAAATAGAAACTCTGAAAGTGTGTGTAAAAGAACTTTACCTTAATGTTGCCTTCTCAATTAACCTTTACGCATCATTTCTTAATAAAACTTAATAATATTTTTCTCTGTTACAGCACTGATAATTGTGAAGACCGCAGAGTCCACAAACATCATAATCGAGCCAGTCAAGAATTTAATGTAAAAAAACACCGACTTCGACAATTACAGGCTGTAACTGGTCGGGATCAATCATTTCGTCAAGTCAATATATTTAAATGCCATCAATGTGACTACCAGTCGAAGTATAAATCTAATTTAGGTCAACATCTTCTTCGGCATAACGCACAGGAAAATTATAAATGCGATTATTGTGCCTATGAAACAATTGATAAGTCTGCTTTGCAGGGACATCTTCTTCGTCATAAAAGTCCAGAGGAAGTTAATTTGTTTAAATGCGATCATTGTGACTTTCAAACCATTTATGAAAAAGGTTTTACGCGCCACCTCCTCCGACATAAGAGTCCAGAGGAAGTTATTCAAGTTAATATGCTTAAATGTCATCAATGTAACCACCAATCGAAGTATAAATCTGAATTTCGTAAACACCTTCTCCGGCATAAGAGTCCAGAGGAAGTTAATATGTTTAAATGTCATCAATGTGACTACCAGTCGAAGTATAAATCTAATTTAGGTCAACATCTTCTCCGGCATAACGCACAGGAAAATTATAAATGCGATCATTGTGCCTATGAAACAATTTATAAATCTGCTTTAGAGGGACATCTTCTTCGTCATAAAAGTTCAGAAGAAGTTAGTTTGTTTAAATGCGATCATTGTGACTTTCGAACCATCCACAAAAATAGTTTAAACCGTCATCTTAAGCTGCATAAGAGTCCAGAGGAAGTTAATATGTTTAAATGCTATCACTGTGGCTTTCAAACCATTCATGAAATAAGTTTTACGCGCCACCTCCTCCGGCATAAGAGTCCAGAGGAAGGTAATATGCTTAAATGTCATCAATGTAACTACCAATCGATGTTTAAATTTCGTTTACGTAGACACCTTCTCCGGCATAAAAGTCCAGAGGAAGTTAATATGCTTAAATGTCATCAATGTGACTACCAATCGAAATATAAATGTAATTTAGGTCAACACCTTCTCCGGCATAAGACACAGGAAAATATTAAATGCCATCATTGTGTCTATGAAACAATTTATAAATCTGCTTTACAGGAACATCTTCTTCGTCATAAAAGCCCAGAAGAAGTTAGTTTGTTCAAATGCGATCATTGTGACTTTCAAACCATCCATAAAACTAGTTTAAGTCGTCACCTTAATCGGCATAAGAGACCAGAGGAAGTTAATATGTTTAAATGCTATCATTGTGACTTTCAATCCATTCATAAAAAAAGTTTTACGCGCCACCTTCTTCGGCATAAGAGTCCAAAGAAAACCGACACGTTTAAATGCGATAAGTATGACTTTTAAACCATGTGACAATTCAATTTTGTCACTATTAGGTTATTAGAACTGGCCTATAAATTGTAACTTATATCACATACTTGGATTTGAATTTTAGCTTTAAAACTGGTAGAAAGTTTTGCTTTCCGTATGAAACTACATACTACCTTTAGCGACTATCTTGTTTTCCTACTGAGGGTTAATGACCTGCCTTTCGGTGTCTTTGGCTGAGCGGGATTACCAGTCGGTGTCCGGAAAAAAGCCCACAGGAAATAAACGCACAGGAAATAACCGCACAGAAAAAAGCGCAATGTTATGTAAGCGCACAAGAAATATCCGCACGTGGAAAAATGCGCACACGGAAAAAATCTCACGTGTATAAATGCGTACATGGAAGAAACCGCAAGTCGTTTAATTCTTGGAGATCATTATTTGTGTAAATTAAAGAAGAAATATATATTACTTAAGGGCAGGTTAGTTCCGATTAGTTTTGAATAAGTTAACCCTTTCACTATCACTACCCCTTGGAGCTTTTCAAAAATTCTAATTTTTGGTATACAAAGTATAGTTGCACTATAGATCAAAAAAATTAGTATAAAAAAAAATAACTACCCCCCTCCTACCCAGTAAAAGATGTCCATCACAATGAACAATTATAGTTCATGGATGTAAAAATACATACACCAAATTTTAAACTTTTATTAAAACTCTTATAAATCAGATCCATGACAAAACCAACACAATTTTAACATCTACTTTGTATAAAATATTAAAAAACAATTCCTTCCTTTTAAAATACAAAGATGCACTTTGCATTTCTCACAGAATATGTGTATCCTATTCTTACATCCTTCATTTTTGCATCTTGAGGCTTCCTTGTTGTCATCATACTTTGGAATATGTTGGTATCCATCAAATCTAAGGTCTTTTAAAGGTCTTGTTTCAGTTTTTTTTCTTTTTAGAGGGATGTGGAACCTGAAAGCTTTGCGAAGGTCTGCCTCTTTTAGGAGCAAGTCTAGAGCAGATTAGGTTTTCAGCCACTTCTTGTCGAAAAGATAACAAATCAAGGATTTCTTTCCTTTTTACTTCCAGAAGAACAGCATTTTGACGATATTCAAGCCAAGAATTTACCAAGGCTAAATCGATGGCATGAGTAGTCATTCTCACTGTCCATTTCTTAGATCTGACATAGGATCGGTATAGACTTGGTAAGAAATCCAACTTATCGACGCCGCCCATATTACTATTATATCGTCTTATCGCTTCCGGCCTGGGAATCTGCACATATTCCTTTCTTGTTTTATCCCATCTTTAACACACATCCGACTCTCCAATTCCAATGAAATTAGATGCTGTCAGCACTGCCTTGTTATCGTACCATTTGGCGATGACAATGCCGTCTTTGCTAACTGAGGTAGCAGCAGAACCACGTCCATTCTTCTTCATTTCCTTATCGCTGGGTAACCTTGGATTGGCAAAACGATGAGCTCTTATGGTTTGTTGGTGAATACCTAAATTTAGCAATATTTTTTTATGTGACATATAAATTTGTCATATCAGCCATTTGTTGTAGTATCTGATCAGGAATATATTTCGTGTTATTATCTAGAATGTCATTATTTGTTTGTTCTCTAGATCTTTCGTCTGACTGCAACTCATCATCATCATCTGATAGAAACTCAATGTCTGAAACATCGTTGTCAAGATAATAAAGAATCTCATCTTCGGTTAGCGCTCTTTTTGGATTTTTTCTTGCGTTTGCCATTATCTAAAATTCAAAGAAATAGTCCGCCATTCTCAAAGAGACCTGATTTAAATATAATAAATAAAGACACACTAAGTCTCGGTCTCAGTCAAAATATAATTTTAGTTAGGTGGTGGTGGTAACATGTTTCGCCCAAACAATGGGCATCATCAGACCTAAAACCATAATCGTACGAAAACATCCAATCTACACATATAAAGTTTTTTTAAGTTATTATTCCTAAGGTAGGTTAGGCTTTTAAACTTTATATGTGTAGATTGGATGTTTTCGTACGATTATGGTTTTAGGTCTGATGATGCCCATTTTTGGGCGAAACATGTAACCACCACCACCTAACTAAAATTATATTTTGACTGAGACCGAGACTTAGTGTGTCTTTATTTATTATATTATCTAAAATACAAAACAATCTTATCAAAAACAAAATTAGTAAATCTGAATATAAAATTTAAAAAATATATCAAACTTTTGGAAATAAAGTATTAGTCCATTTTTAGCACCAGATAGTGCCTTAGCAGCACTGCTTTTCTAGGGTGACTAAACAATAACCAGGAGAGGGTTAACAGTATCTTAGAAGGGGCGGTATATTTATATTTAGTAGACAACTGGTAAGAGATAGTACAAAAATAAACTTTCTAGGAAGGGTTCAGCATAGCCCTAGGGGGTGCTCAGCCCCCCTGGCTACGGGTCTGCCATCATATCGACCCCACTAAGATCAAACAAAAATAAAATTTATCACTACTGTAAAAATATGGTCTAATATATGGTCCATAAACAGCGTTTGTCCATCCTGATGTACACATAATTCAAACTACATTTCCGGACTTGCTATGACATAAAACTTTCAAAATTATTATGGAGCTCTAAGACTGAAATATGTACTTAACAAACTCCAAAACCACTAAATCCAAAAGATTTGCAAAAAAACGTTAAATATATCACTTAACCTCAAAGTCACGTGTTCGTACAACACACCACTCACGTTTAAAATGTTGCCAAACTTATCTCTGGGAAAATTTAGCGCATTTACTACCAACCTATAATCGTCAAAATACGTTGTACATGCTGATGTACATATTTAGATTAAAAGCAAAATAATTCTGAATTTTATATAACGCAATACACTTCAGTGTACATGATGATGTACAGAAATAGTTAAGTTGGTTTTTCTCAATTTAAACTTAGTTTTTAATTCATACGCATTGGAGTCAGAAAGGCAAGCAAGTTCTCGTTTACAATGGTTTTGAATACCTATATTTTCGCACAACAAATGGGATAGATACGGAGGTGCCGTGAAAATAGACAAACTAAGTGCCATTTCTTAATGAAGACAAAGAACAACGATATTATACAAGAGCCAAGCAGTCACTGCCATGATTCATGTCCACAAAAAGCTGAAGCAAACATCGCTAAATGCCAAATGAAAGAAGCCATGACAACAATAAGTGCCACCTCCCGCAATGTTATTGGGGAGACATTGTCAGGAGTAAGCAAGGATAGACTTGCTTACCTGCCAAAGCAATAATCACTTGCTAGAACTCTTCGAAATCACCGGGTAGACAAGCACTTGCCGAATTCATCCGCGACAGATTTTGCAATTCCTGAGAAATACTCGGACTTATAGTGTTAGACGACTCGGGATTAGACGATCCAAACCGAATTTTAATTTTGGAAGATCGAGAGTTACTGTACCAGTTATGCCAAGCCACACTATTTAGCGACGGAACGTTTAACAAAGCACCTAGTATGTTTTACAACTCTATACTTTCCATGCCATAGGAAATAAGTATCCAGCATGTGTGTACATACTGGTCACCAAGAAGAATGAAGCAACATACTTGGAGATGTTTAATATTTTAAAAAACTTAGTTCCAAATAAGGCGCCTGAGCAGATACTTTTAGACTTAGAGAAGGCTTGCTTGCATAAATGCTGCAAGACGAACTTTTCCAGAAGCCGAAAGTAAAGGTCGCTATTTTCATTGGTGCCAAAGCATCATAAGGAAAATTAATGCAGTAGGCTTAAAATCGGAATTTAAATCGAACGTCGACACAAAATTAAAGTTAAAGTCATTGATAGCATTATCGTTTGTGCCGTTAGAAGACGTACAAAATAATTTTTATATCCTTGTGAGTACTTTTCCTGATGAAGAGAGATTTAACGACGTCCTGACCTACTCCTTTTCGACATATGTACAAGGTGCCGCAGGAAGAAGTTTATAATTCCATTCTAGAACATGGAACCATTACGATGAAGCTCTTGATGAATTGCCAAGAACAACTAATTGTTGCGAAGGGTTTCACAATGGTCTTAACTCTATATTTCATAGCAGTCATCCGAATATGTGGACTATTTTCGATGGATTGAAAAGAAATCTGGCGTGTCACAAGGTAACATTAGTGCACTCGCAAGCTACTGAAACCTAATAAAAAGAAATACAGACAACTTTACGGGCTTGTAGCCACTTCAGTACAAAAATATCATGAAACAGAGGATAAGCTATCTTACTTAAGGAGAATAGCTAATCCGCAGTAGGTAATATTTCTGTTCGTATTTTATACCTATTAGGTATGTTATATGTATGTATAAGAGAGATTAACGGACACAAAGATAAAAACTATCGTTTTATTCTCACTATTTTAACATCGCAAAATAATTATAATAATACAATAATAATTATATGACCCGACTAGTGCTCAAGGAAGCAATACCGCATCTCCCCGTGAGAGAGTCGATCATGCGCGCTCTCCCACCCTTGACCACCTCAGGCTGTAACGTTGCCAAATCTACTCGGCAGCCTCCACATCTGGGATTGCTCTAACACGGCCAGACTGACAAGGGACTCGTTCTCGAGACACCTCTTCTTCGTATGGTTCTAAAGGCTCGCCTTCTAGAAACCGAAAACACAACTTCAGAGTATGAACGAAACCTACAACTTCAGTAATACTACATTGTGAAACTCCAATAAGTTCAGAGGTACTCTTCAGGTTTGGCCTGACTGGTACTTAACTTTCCTAGTTAAACAATAGCAATAAATTGATAAAACAATACAATAAGTTCAGAGGTACTTTCTGCCTGACCTGTGTACTTGACTTCTATTGTTAAACAATAGCAATAAATTGATAAAACAATAAAATAAGTTCAGAGGTACTTTCTGCCTGACCTGTACTTGACTTCTATTGTTAAACAATAGCAATAAATTGATAAAACAATAAAATAAGTTCAGAGGTACTTTCTGTCTGACCTGTACTTGACTTCTATTGTTAAACAATAGCAATAAATTGATAAAACAATAAAATAAGTTCAGAGGTACTTTCTGCCTGACCTGTACTTGACTTCTATTGTTAAACAATAGCAATAAATTGATAAAACAATACAATAAGTTCAGAGGTACTTTCTGCCTGACCTGTACTTGACTTCCATTGTAAAACAAAGCAGTAAATAAGTTCAGAGGTACTCCTTAGCTTTTCCTAACTTGTACTTAACTTATTACTCAGCAAAACAAGGAATTGAGTTCAGAGGTACTCCTCAGATTTTGATCTAACCTGTACTTGACTCTACCTATGGGTAACTCTAACACGGACATAATACCAAAAATAGGGCTTACCAGTAAGCTCATCAGCAATATTGTCCGACCAATCACAAGGGCACTCTCTGAGACGATCTTTTGGTGCTGTTTGTGTCCTCCCTGTCGAGATATTTCTTAATTCATACCGATCACCCGGAAGTAGTTGTTGGACTTCAAAGGGGCCTGTAAACTTGGGATCCAGTTTTGCCATTCTGGGGTTTTGTTGTTGCAAAAATACAATATCCTTCATTTTAAATGTTTTATTGTCCCTTCGCTTCATATCAAATCTTTGCTTTTGCTTTTGAGCGCTTAATTTTAACCGATCGTATGCGAGAGTTCGATCTTTTGTAATATCAATAGGATCAATTTTGCTAGGGACTGAATCAACTACCGCTTGAATTTTGGGAATATTTGCATTTTTTCCGATTAAAAGACGTAAGGGAGAAAACCCAGTGGTTTTCTGAACGGTAGAATTAAGAGTTAGCTGTAACTTAGGTAGAGCGCTCGTCCATTCTGACGAATTTCTAACTTCAACAGTCAACAAATTAATTATTGTAGCAACATACCTTTCGACCTGCCCGTTGGCACGAGGCGCCCCTGTAGCTATTTGATGATGTTCAATATTCAAATCAGCAAATAAAGACTGTACTTTTTTATCTGTAAAGTTTGTGCCGCGGTCACTTATTATACGTGCCGGAGTACCAAACATCGTTATCGAATTCTCTAATGTCGTAACCATTTCCACGCCAGTCAGCGTTTTTAGAGGAAGTAACATTACATATTTTGTAAAAGCATCGACGATTATTAAGGCGTGTTTATACCCAGCTGCAGTAATTGTTATGCAAACGAGGCAACGTGACACATATTTACGCACAAAGGAATGCATTCGCGGAAACCAAAACAATTCCCTGAGTTTTTCTATAGATTTTTCCCAACCAACGTGGCATTGCTCATCGTGGTAAATACGGAGCAGCGGAAGTCTATTACCTTTTGGCACGTATAAGCGTAATACCTTTTGCCCATTAGTAAGAGTTTTGCGATAGAGATACTCTCCTTTTATGCTGAAATCACTGACAATAGACTCTCCTGCTCGTACTTTGGCAATGATAGCTTGGGTTTCCGGATCTCGAACTTGTTGCAACTCTAACCAGGTTCCTTCACTAATTACATTGACAGCGTGTGTTTCAGATGGCGGATTACGACTAAGGTAGTCTACATGAGCTACGTATTTTCCTTTCCGATATTCGATTTCAAAATTGAAATCCTGTAAGTAAGCCCACCATCGGGCCACACGCGGTACAATGTCTTTCTTACGTGAAGTCGCCTTAATAGCGTTACAATCTGTAACAATTTTAAAGTTTAAACCTAGTAAATACACTCTAAAATGCTTTACAGCGTTTACTATTGCTAAAGTCTCAAGCTCATACGAATGGTATTTTGATTCTTCAGCAGTGGTTCGTTTGCTGAAATAAGCTACGACTTTTAATTGTGAATTATGTTTTTGGAACAAAATTGCGCCATACCCGATTGAACTTGCATCGGTATGCAACTCTGTCACTAAAGTAGAATCAAAAATAGTTAATAAAGGTTGGCTACATAAATGTTTAATTACGTAATCTCTGGCACTATTTTGTTCCTCACCCCAAAAGAAAACTTCGCTTTTCTTAGTTAATTTAGTGATACAGGCGGTCCTTGCAGCAAATTCTGGAATAAATTTCCTAAAGTAGCTAGCAAGGCCCATAAACTGCCGAACTTGTTTAACATTATTGGGAACTGCCGAATTTATGAGAGCATTTACCTTGGTTTCGCTAGGTCTGATACCGGCGGCAGAGACATTACGGCCTAGATAATCTACTGATGTTTTGAAAAATGCGCACTTTTTATTTAAAGAAAATCCAGCATTTTGCAATGCTGTTAGTACCTGATCTAGGAAGGCCAAGCCTTCATCTACTGTTTTTGATGGGATAAGAACATCATCCATGTAAACTAAAGCTACTGTATTTTTGAGGGTACCTAAAGCCTTGTGGATAGCACGCTGAAAAACGGCCGGGGCATTTGAGAGACCGAATGGGACTCTGAGGTACTCGTACTGACCGTCAGGGGTCACAAAGGCAGTTTTGTCTATCGAGTCTTTGGAAATCGGGATCTGGTGGAATCCGGCGGCCATGTCGAGCACAGTGAAATATTTGGCATTGCCCAAACGATCAAGCTGATCATCAATAAGAGGGAGGGGATATCTATCCTTAATAGTTATTCTATTCAAGGCTCTGTAATCAACGCACAGACGATCGCTTCCATTTTGTTTTTTAACGAGTAAGATAGGACTGGCGTAAGATGACTCGCTTTCGCGTATTATATTATTTTTAAGCAAATCGGATATAATATCACGAACTTTGTTTCTTTCTACTACAGACATACGATATGGGTGATAATTAATAACTTGATCACAAGTAAGTTTTATTTTTAACTCTGCGGTGGTTATTTTTGAAACGTTATTACCAAAAGTAAACATGTCTCGGAATTTAAATAATAAATGTCTAAGTTTTTGTGCGTCTTGTTTTTCTAACAAAGAAACTGCCGACTCAATCCAACTATCGCGCTCATTTATAAAGTTTACTGATACTGGCGGCGGCGTGTTTATTCGTATTAACCTTGTACCGTTACTATCGGTTACAATTTGGATATCTGAATATTGAACAACATTTCGTCCGATAATCGCTTCATAATTTAAGTCAAAATCGTGAACTACGAAAAATAATACTTCAATAACCAAACTTTCAAATTCTACGATAACAGTTACTTTACCTATTGTTTTTATAGAATTATTTCCAATACCCGTTAGCATTGTCACATATGGTTCAACATGACAATTTATCTCTGCTGCCGTGCTTTCTTTAATTAAAGAGCATTCAGCGCCCGTATCGATTAGACAATGCAAAGCTACACCTTTAATAACTACAATAGTCAAATTTTCGGATAACCCTTGGTTACAGACATTAACTCTCGGTTTCTTTACATTTTCTGATCGTTGTTTAGCCCAACACGAATCGACATCATGACCTAATTTATAACAAAAGCTACATTTCAAACGGATTTGCTTTAAATTGTGGCGCTGGCTACCCTCTCCTAAAGATTGATTATTACTAAAGGTATTTGTTTTACGAGGACAATTAGCCCGTTTGTGGTCAGGGCTATCACAAATAAAACAGCGGTTATGAGTTTTCGGGCATTGACGTTTTGAAGAAGAGGCCTTACTACCGTCATTCTCAATTGGTCTTTTCTTAATATTTTTAGTATAACTAGATAACAATATTAACAATTCATTTGTGGTTTTAATGTTACTATTAAGGGCACCCATACGTACTGGCGTTTCCCTTATATCCCCAATAATTAAATCAATTAATTCAGCCTCAGAAAAATTAATTTTTGTGCGATTAAATAAAAGCAATTTTTCTCTCGCATACTCACAGTAAGTTTCGCAAGCCTCGCTTGTAAGCTCCACAGCTCTTTTCAGTTTGTCGGATAAATTGCGTTTCGGTGGAAACAATGCAATCAAATTGGCACTAAAGGTATCCCAATCTCGATCATCGGGCTCCCAGTTGTCAAACCAAAGTTTGGCTTCTCCTTTTAACACAGCTCCCGCTCTGGCAACCATTTCGCGGCCACTCCAACCAAATTCGGCTCCAAGTTTTTGAATCTCGTCGCACCACGAGGACGCACCCGAATCTGCCTTTTCCGGATTAAATAATGGCAGGGCCACGTCATCTTGCCTACGTCGCGTTTGTCCTAACGATTCTTGTAATTTTTTAAAAATTTCTAATAAAGTTTCTTGAGTGTCTAAATTTGCACTAGATTCGGCCATAATTTTTTGTGATGGTGTAGGCCGATCCCACTTCTGATAAGAGAGATTAACGGACACAAAGATAAAAACTATCGTTTTATTCTCACTATTTTAACATCGCAAAATAATTATAATAATACAATAATAATTATATGACCCGACTAGTGCTCAAGGAAGCAATACCGCATCTCCCCGTGAGAGAGTCGATCATGCGCGCTCTCCCACCCTTGACCACCTCAGGCTGTAACGTTGCCAAATCTACTCGGCAGCCTCCACATCTGGGATTGCTCTAACATGTATATTAGGTTATAGGAATAAACATTGTATGTTCAATAATATATGCAAATTTGTTTTTTAAATATCTACTTATTAATTAATATAATAAAATATTTGCGTTTCTTTCCATGTGCGCATTTATACACGTGAGAGTTTTTCCTTGTACGATTTTATCCGTGTGCGCATTTTTCCACGTGCGGATACTTCTTGTGCGCTTACGTGTCGGTGCGCTTTTTTCTGTGTGCTTATTTTCTGTGCGCTTTTTTCCGGGATTTTGCCATATCTTTAACCACCCGATTTTTCTTCTATCAACTACCATATCATTTGATCTATATACAATAGTATTCTCGTAGAAATTTCTATGTTTTGGTTTTCATTTATAAATGTCAATTAGTTCCAAACTTTAGAAGTTAACTCTTCTTTTTTTCCAAAAATATTGATGGCCTATATATCAAGCAACCGAATTCGAACGTGACCGTTTGTCGAATGTCGAAGATATTGGGCCTATTGTTTATTTGGGATTGATTATTCAGCAATAACTAAGTTTAGGTGCCTCTGTTTATTTCAACTAGCTCAAATACCGGCAACCGAGTAGTCAGGACCCCACTAGATTTATTTCAATATCAACCGCTCGCATATGAACCGGTCTATTGCTCCCTTTTCTATTTTCAGTTCAGGCAGTATCGCTGTCCGAGAACCCATGGGAGTGGTTCACTGAAATTTGCCTTATTTTCTTTTTTAACGTTTCCGCCTTTTTGTGACATTGTTGACAGGTATCTAACACTATCTTAGGACCAGTGAACTCTATAACAACTGGAACGGCCCCGGCCGTAGTCTACGGCTTGCTAAACTATGTCAGGGGCAACAGACAGAGATAGCCGCATGTTACGGTACCCTGTCTCTTTTTGACTCGTTTAAATAAATTGCTTATTCTTGAATAAATTATCTTAACTTATTTTAAAGAGGTATTTTCAAAAACAAGAAAGTATTTGGAAACTTTGAAAATTGAATATATGCCATTATTAAGTCACATGCGCAAAACCTTTGCCGTTTGTTTTAACAATGGAAAGCACACTGGGTTTGGTTAAAGATTTGTTTTTACTTGAGGAAAATTCCCTAAAGTACTTTTTGCCATACAAGTGTTCCCAAGACAACTTAGAACTTTTGTTCTCCTGTATTAGGTCCAGGTGTGGCTGGAACAACAATCTGAATACTCAGCAGTTAAAATGGCCACTAAGGCAACTACTGTACAGGAATTCAATCTCTTCCAGTGTCAGTGCAAATGGCTCTAATTTTGAAAGTTATTGCACTCCTGCTTTTTGAGTTCCGTTCTGAGGGTAGGGAGAAGCGAGACTGTTCAGGCAGTTAAAGTGACGACCTTAAACAAATTTCAACTTACGTTCAGTGCTTAGCGGAAAAAAAATTACGGGACTTTCAAGAAAACATTATATTTTATAGGTATATCTGGATACATAGTCCGTCATCTAATCACAGAAAGTACATGTCATCACTGCATTGAAATCTTATTATATAGAAGGACAAACAGATCTCATGATCACTTTGTATAGAACCGTATCGTGGCGGTTTGATATTTTCATCTACGATCGTATCTAAAATTGTACATTGATAAAATTACAGAAAATAATAAAAAAGATAGCATTATAGTTGGAGATATTAATTTGGACATATCCCAAAATTCGCCAACCATCATAGACTATAATAGTAGTTTTCCTATTCAGTGCGCAAAGTTATGTTTTCCCGCACGCGAAAGCAGTTAGACGAACGACGCGAAGCGGAGTTCGGATAAGCTTTAAGTGCGGGAAAACTACTTTGCGCACGTGTTAGGAACAATATTTTTTCTACGAGTGAAATAACTATATATTTTTTTAATTTTAAATTTTTATTGACATCAAAAACAACTATTTTTTTAATTTTAAATTTTTATTGACATCAAAAACAACTTATAACTACTTATACCTAAATTGCCTATTTATTATTATTAATTACATTAATATGGAATGTGCAGTTGGTCGCTTTTTCTACATTTATTGCAGATCTAGCAACTAGAGGTGAAAATGTTGTAGTAGATGTCATTTCCTGGTTCATCAGTACTGTCGTGTTGCAAAAGGAATAAATGGATCCATTCTTTGAAGTACTTGGAACTGCTTCACATTTTTTAGGGCTGCAGCTTAAAATTTTGTTGCTTAGCCCTTTTTTATAAGTTGTGGACCCATCGATGTATCCCTCAGCTACCGCAGTAGATTTCCAACCCCCCAAACGTTTTATGTCAGTGATTCCTTCTCCAGAATTGGCCAGTAACGTTGCTGATGACCTTCTGAAACTGTGCCCTGTATAGAGTTCCGGATTTGGCAGTTTCAAAAAGGCAGCTATTTCAGAAGGCATCTTTCCGAAACTATTTACTCCAACACATTGTGAAACGCATTTATCTTTTTTGTAGACTAAGAAAAAACGGTTGTTTGACGTTATCGGGCGTAAGCTTTTGTATTTTCTATACAGTTGCAGGTAGGCTCCGTTATGAATTTCTTCCGATATTATAAAGTTTCTTGCTGTATGATTTTTTGAATTCCTAATTTTGACAATTATGAGGTTTTCTTTATCTTCAATATCGGCAGTGGTTAAATTTGCTAGCTCTTCCCTTCGGCATACGCCGGCAAGTCCAAAAATAGTGGCAACTTTAATTAAAAGGTAAATTTCATCTGGTGCCGAATTAATAAAACTGAATATTTCTTCCTTCGTAAATATTTTTGCTTTTTTTGGTTTAAACCCAATATTCTGCTTTTTCAGAAATGCAGTGAGCTTATAAAATTCACCAATATCGATGTCTCTTTTTATTTTTATTACATTTTTGAGCATTGAATATTTTGACCACATTGTGTTAGGTTTAAATTCTTTGCTTAATAAGAAAGTAGGCTAAAAGTACCTCTTCCTTTAACGTTTTTATCCCCCTTTGTTCGCACCATTTGGAAAACAACTCGTACTGTTTCTCGTATTTTTCTCGCGATTTGGCAGGCAGCAATTGCAAACTAGCCATGTTGGCGGCTTCTAGGACATCTTCTGGAAGTTCTTCTTCTGTGATATCCATTTTTAAAACAGTTTTTTTTTATTTTAAATAGGTGAAAATGCTAGTGAAAATTTTGAAGAAGACCTCTAAACTGACATGAAAGCGTTGTATGACAATGTATTTTGGTTGCTAAGGGAACAAACCGCATTTGACACAAAAATACTTGATTTTTTTTAACTTGAACAAAATTAGAGGAAAATATAATAATGCAGATTTCAAAAAAATTTTGAGCCGCACGGCACAATACTTCGGTATAGTTTATAAGGCAACACATAAACCACCTGTCAACTTTGTCTTGTTACAATATTTTTGTATAAATATCTAAAAAAATTATAAAATATAAGAAAAAAACGCGTCTATAATATGGTAATTTTGCTTTAAAATAAGTGTGCGGGAAAAAAAATTTCCCGCACAGTGTGCGGGAAAGTGCTACTTTGCGTATGCAAAAGTGTGCGCAAAGTAGCTTCTTTGCGGTGACTCGTAGAAAAAAATATTATCGAAATGAATGCATTTTCTCTACAAAATAATTTAAATGCAGCCACTAGAATAGGAAACACAAAATCGAGCATCATAGATCATGTAATAACAAACAAAAACTTAAACTGTGAAATAGTTATGAAAGACCATATGATTTCGGATCATCAGGTATTAAATATCAAAGTCAAGATCCCCAAAACACAATGAAAAAAGGAAATAATAACTAAAAAAAAACTAACATACAACATTGGAGAGAAGGCTAATCTATGCAAATTGCTAGTCATGAAATTCAATCATTTAGGGAGCTTACAACTAGTATAAATCAAACAAGGAACGAAGCCACCACTGAATACAATTTAAAAGTAATAAATAGACAGTACTGGGTAAGCTATGAATTTAAGAAGAAAATAAAAGAGAGAGGTAAACTGTATTCAAGATGGAAACTAAATCAAAATGAGAATACAGAAAAAAAACTTTAAAAAATTAAAAAACGAGGTGAACAACTTAAGAAATTACCTAAAAAAAAATATGCGGAAAGAAAACTGGAAAATGCTGAAAGAGATGTCAAAAAACCTGGAAAGTCCTGAATGAACTATGCTCTAAGGGAAAAAAACAAAAATCAGGGTTGGGCTGATTTAAATTAAAAAGTGATTTAAATCATGATTTAAATCACTCGATTTTTTTTAATCATGATTTAAATCACTTTATTTAAAAAAAATCATGGTTTAATGAAACTATTTATTTTTAATTCAGAACAATGAACAATATAACATATTAAAAAAATATTTTCAAAAATCAACAGTATATAGAACTCGCGCTTTTAAGAAATAAAAAAGTAGTAGGTATATAATACATATAAACTTTATGTTTCTGTATTTTTGTTTTCGTTGTATAGTTTAAACAAAAATACTAATTTTCCTCCTTTTTCTACACCCATCCTGTTCCTAATATCAGAGTGTACAAAGCCAAAAGTGCTAAACACTCGTTCTACTGATGCTGAGGAAGCAGTTGCGCACAGAAACTGTTTGATTACTGGCAGCTGTTGTGCGATTTCAGGCTCATCATTTTGTGATAACCACCACTGTATTCCATTTACGTTTTTTATTATTTCGTCCGAAAACATAATACAGGGTGTTATGGAAATGACTTATTATTTTTTAACCCGTAAATATATAGGTCGAGACGAATTGGGGAAAAATTGCTATAAATGGCGCTCGAAGCTAGAAATTCGAGAAAAATGCCTTCAAAAATTTAGGTCCAAAACACCTACACGCCAATGACCCAAACAGCTGATTTGGGTAATTGTTTACTTTAGTGGAAATGTTGAATTTTTCGCTAAAATTTCGTGTATAGGCTAATTAAGGGTAGCTGATCACAATTTTCCTTTTGCGTTTAGGCGGCAAATGCACTGGTTTTGAGAAAAAAAATGTTAAAGTTTTTCTAACTCACCGGTATGTTATTTTGCATGTAATCCTAAAATGTTGCTTATTTCCAATAAAATATTACTTGTCGGAGTCATAGTATACACTTCTGAGTTGAAATAAACGAAATATGCCACAAGGAAACTCTGAAAAACGGGATAACTTGTAAGCGAACAGAAAACTCTACGTTATCTGGAAAAAGACGGGGGCTCACTGACAGCTGGCCACCCATGTTGTCAGATTGTTAGTGTATTATAAATTGCCTATACTTGTCAATTCATTTTTATTAATTGAATGAATCCTATTGGCTCGAGCTAGCATATCATTCTCCTGGATGGAAGCCATTGATAATTACAAGAAAAAGAAGAACAATCTGGCAACGTGAGTGCAATGAATCTGAAAAGAGACGGTTCTACTTTGTCGGCGTATTAACAACGAATTCAATTAAATTTGTGCCTTTTCCATTGTTTTTTTGCTAAAATGTTGCTCTTATTTTATGAACAGATAGTTTGGTGAAAGTTTTATCACATATTTTGAAGGGAAAACCATAAAATCTAGGAAATTGAAAGGAAAGAATACCCTAACCTGTAAGTGAAAAACTTTAACATTTTTTTCTCAAAACCAGTGCATTTGCCGTAAAAACGCAAAAGGAAAATTGTGATCATTTACCCTCAATTAGTCTATATACGAAATTTTAGCACAAAATTCAACATTAATTGCACTAAACTAAACAATTACCATTCCAGCAGTTTGTCTTGTCAAAAACACATGTGTTCAGGGGCATTGAACTATCATGAAAGGCGCACATAGTCCGGTTTAAGGGTATTTTACAAAATTCAAAATACTTCCGATTTTAGAAAAAAAAACTATCAAGTGTAACTCTAGACCACCTCAGGAGTGGCCACTTAAAATATAATAAGTCATTTCCATAACACCCTGTATATTTAAATGGACTATTGCGGGCAATAAACTTTATGGCTATTGATAACAGTCCATTGTTTCCTTGTAACTCATTAATTCTTTCTAAAGCCAGATTCTTTTCTTCGGGTGTTAACTGGTATTTTTGCTTTTGTTGCTTTAACATATAGGCGATAAAATGATACGGCGTGAGCGCTTGCTCGTATCGACATTGAAATTGTTGTGTTTTTTGTAAAGATAATTCTACAACATCCTCGAAGATATGTTGTAAATGTTTCCACTGCTCGACAGCATCTGAGATAGTAGCATTTTTTTTCTGCAAAATATCAAGAGCAACTGATATAGGTTTTAAAATGTTTAAATATTCTTGTGCTGCATGTTTAAGCCTAATATTTGAAACCTTTTGATAAATGGTCGCATCAATCTCCTTTTTATTTTCCTCACAGATTTATGTTCCACTGAGTGACGTAAGCAGTCAGCCATGCTATTCCATCGCACATCACTTGGAAGTACTAAAGTGTTGCCTCCTGCTTGACTGAATTTTGCTCTGGCCAGATGATTATTGCGAAAATACTTAACAATTTGAACTACATGTTCTTCAACGTTTTGTACTTGTAAGTCCTTGCACATTGCACAGTAAATTCAAAATATGTGCGGAGCAGCCATATGTTATAACTTTTGAGTCTGTTTTTTCTTGCAAAGTTTTTCTCATGAGGGCCATATTTGCTGCATTGTCTGTCTCAAAAGATTTTACCATGCACTGGTATTTTGATTTACGCGAAGAAATTAGGTCAAAAACTATTTCAGTCAAATATTCTGAAGAATGAGGTTTTCCCGAAGTATCAATAGTTTCGTAAAGAAACGCTCGTCCATCTTCAGTTGTTATTGTTGCACAGATTACTGGCTCGTTGTGGACGTTTGACCACCCATCAAGGGACATATTCAAACACTGTACTGACAGAGAAGAAAAAAACATTTCGCTTTTTCCTCCTCATAACTTTCCTCTAAAAGGCTGGTTGCTACCGTTTTTCATGATGGCGGCGTATAACCAGGTCTTAATAACTCCATAGCTTTTTTTACTTCTTAGTTTTCAATGCATCTAAAGCTCGAATTGGTAGCAAAAATTGCCTTCGCTATTTGTTTGTCCATTTTATGTTTATCAGCTGTTTATGTCCGCATAACGAAACCACTCATACTAGGTTGATTTTTAATTTTTTTTCTTCAATTGGAAGGACTCAAAAGTCGTTGGTGTTACTGTTGAAGGAGATTTTCTAAGATCTGACAAGTCTGTCATGGAACTTGAGGCAGACGATGTACTAGCAGCAAAACTTACAGAACTAGCTGTCAAGCAACATTTGAGTACCTGAAAAGAAAAAAAATAATTTATGCCAATGCCAATGCCTTTATAAACTAAGGACACGCCCGATTGTTCTTTCAAAATTAAATTAATAAAAAAATAATTGTTTTTTGTCAAAATGATTTTTTTTATTTGGTTTACTTTGAGAATTAAATAATAAATAAGTAATATTGATATAAAATATTATTATTTATTTACCTGTATTAGTTTCTTGCTCCTTATTACAAAAATCTTAGTGTGTTTTAAGTCTTTAAACTATCCCTTGAATTTCTTTTTTGCAGTTTTTACAAATCGCTCTACACCCTGATTTATTTGGTTCTGTTCTTTTAACATAAAACTGCCATATGCTGTCTTCTTTCAGCCATTTGTTTTTTTTTTACTTAGACACTTAATAAATGTCCAAGAAAAAATTACTGAAATAAATTACTAAAGAAAAAAACTATTTACTTCCACTCCCTTGAACAATCAACATCAAAATACGCGAGACATATTGGGCCACGGCAATTTATAGATCGGGAAAGAATCAAGTCGCGACAGGAATTTTCTTGCAAGAAGCGCGTTTTGACAATATTTTGGGTAGAATTTAGACCTACTATATTGTTAGACCGACATTAAAATAATTTGTATTAATTTGAAAAGAGAGAAAAATGTTAAATTTTTAATAAAATCAATAAAAATCAAAAAAATCAATGATTTTTGATTTTTTTAATAAAAATCAAATTTTGCCCAACCCTGCCAAAAATCTACAATAAATAAAATCAATACCATAAGTGGACAAACCCTAGAGTGCTCAACAGATATACTAGAAGAAACAAATAGACATTTTTCCAGCACCGGAGTGGATCTTGCAAGTAAAATAAGTCCAGTAAATGGTACCGTCTTTGAGGACAAGGAAATTTTGGGTACAATTTAAGGCCTACAAACACTTTGGAAGTACTTGAAAGTATAAAAGATATTTAAACTACCTCCGCACCAGGTGAAGATTCTATTACAAAAAAAGATATAATCCAGTTGTTTGACATTATAAATGACAAAATAGTCTTGTTAACAAACCAAGCATTATCCAGTGGTGTTTTTCCGAAGGAATTTAAAGTGGTAAAAATTATACCACTTTATAAAAGTGAAAATCACAGCAAGCTAAATGATTATACACCTATATCAATTTTAAATACGTTATCTAAAATAGTTGAAAAAATAATCAAAAATAGACTTACACAATTTATTGAAAAAAAATTTAATTTCGATCCATATCAGCTAGTACGACTTCCAGAAGCAGAGTGGTGTACTTGGTGCAACAGTGGATTTACTGGAACATATTACATCTCAGTTGGATCTAAATAAATATGTGACTGTAGTATATATTGATTTGAAGAATGATTTTGACATAGAAATGCTGCTGGAAAAACTATATAAAATGGGAATAAAAGGAGTTGCTTACAACCTGATGCAATCTTACTTAAAAAACAGACAGCACTATACAACTATCAATGGACGGACAAGCTCTACTGCCACGGTAAATGTTGCAGTACCTCAAGGATCTATAATTGGCTCCTTAGAATACTTGCTATACGTACATAACCTAAAGTATGCTCCACTTAAAGCTAAGTATTTCATGTTTGCTGATGACACTGCACTTGTTTATTCAGATAGTAATATAAGTAATCTAGAATCAAAAATAAATCAAGACCTGCAGATCTATTATAAATGATTGTGTAAAAATAAACTTACTCTAAATGCTGAAAAAACAGTATACCGGGTGTTGCATCGTCGAGCGGGACATAGGAAATCCCATGTAATTTTAAATGGGGTCAATTATTGGCTTCCCTAATTATTTTAGAGAAAAATTCTATTTAGGTTTATTAAAGAGCACTAAAACCCACATTCAAAAGAATAACTTTAGATATTTTTGATGAGCCCGTTTACGGGTTATCGCCGATTTCTTTTTAACTATTTCTCCTTTTTATGGCCCCGTATTTGCGGGCACCAGTCAAGGTAAAAGATGACTGTCAAATAAAATTGTCATTTTGAGGAATATTTGAACATCTTCTTAAATCCTAAAGTTCTAACAATTTAATAGTACCTACCTATTAATTAGTAAAATATTGAAACATGTAAAATGTCATAATTAACCTTGTAATTGGATACTTTATTTTAGTTTTATTCAGATTAAATTGTACTCATAAATACACCTTTAATATTTTCGATGTACGAGTTTTTATAACAATAAAGCACACATTTCAAAATGACAACTTTATTTGACAGTCATCTTTTACCTTGACTGGTGCCCGCAAATACGGGGCCATAAAAAGGAGAAATAGTTAAAAAGAAATCGGCGATAACCCGTAAACGGGCTCATCAAAAATATCTAAAGTTATTCTTTTGAATGTGGCTTTTAGTGCTCTTTAATAAACCTAAATAGAATTTTTCTCTAAAATAATTAGGGAAGCCAATAATTGACCCCATTTAAAATTACATGGGATTTCCTATGTCCCGCTCGACGATGCAACACCCGGTATATGACTTTTAAACAAAAAAAATAAACCGAGTGGTGTCTTAAATTTATACCTAAAAAATGTGACCCACTATTTCTTAAATAATAAAACTAGAACTACGTTCAATAAATAGTAAGAGAATACTGCTTGGCAAGTGGTAATCGTAATATGACATATAAATATGTATACATGTGAGAACTTTGTTCTCTAGCCACTTGCTGAGACCTTATACAATAAGGATTAACCAAATTATGCTAAAACTATTCTCTGGGCTACATGCCTTATTGTATAAGGTCTCAGCAAGTGGCTAGAGAATAAAGTTCTTACATGTATACATATTTATATGTCATATTATGATTACCACTTGCCAAGTAGTATTCTCTTACTATTTATTGTGTTTATACTACCATACAGTATCTTTCACATCAGATTGCTAGAAACTTCTGGAGGATGGCGCCACCTGTATTGTACTGCCTAGGAAGAACAATATTGTGGCTATAGGGTGTTTCGATTTTCCAATGGTAGGTGTGCTCGCTTGTCATGCTTGCCCTGTACTGACGAGAACCAAAGAGTTCGAAACCGGACTACAGGTAGCAGCAGCGTAGCAACCTATCATTGGAAATAAAGATTCATTATTTTCTTTCCCGGTAGTCTCTGCAATCTGAGTCTGTATTTTAGTACTAACAGTGTTAGTCAAAATACGCCAAATTGTGCTATTTAATTCAGCGCTCGTTGGGGCATGTAGCCCAGAGAAAATATCTTAATTACTTAATTTCTTAATTATAATATTTTTTATAAAAAAATACCATTTTCCTTTAATTATTTATTGCTCCCTCACCGAATATCAGTTCCGCAATTTAAAATAATTTAATTCTTCTAGCTGTTTTAGCATTGTTTTAGCATAATTTGGTTAATCCTTATTGTATAAGGTCTCAGTAAGTGGCTAGAGAACAAAGTTCTCACATGTATACATATTTTTACGTCATATTAGAACTACGTTGTATAGCGGCTTCATTGAACCACACTTAAAGTACTTAATTTCTGTGTTGGGGAAATGCCGGACAATACCTGCTTGACAAATTACAACGATCACAAAACAAGGCTATTAAGGCACAATATAACATGAAATATTATACTTCTTTATAAACCATTTACAACCAAACAAGAATACTAAACATAAACAAATTGAAAACTTTAGAACAAACGAAACTAATATATAACATAAAAACAAAAAATATTAAAATAAACTCTGAACTAAAACAAGCAAACGAATTCCACCGATATAACATAAGACAAAAATTAAATTATCGTACTGATTTTGTAAGAACAAAAAAAGCTCAGCATTCACCAATTTATAGAAGCATTCAAACATATAATACCATACCTCACGAAGTTACATCGCTCACTAGAATGAAGAAACTATGTCACGAACTAAAAACATATTTAAACTCAAACTAATAGACTCACTTACCTACTCTTTACTATACTGTAAATTATATATTGTATATTAATATTAAGTTACTTTAAAATGTAACCTACCTTACCTATTGTAAATACTTAATGTTTAGGTCTTATTATCAGTATTATTACTGTTTCAAGGTCAGAAATAAATTTGTTTGAAAAAAAAAACATTTCGCAGAAAGACAGTTTTGGCTCATCGAAGAGAAATAGAAGCTTTTACAAAGTAAACTAAATATAAGAAAACTAATGGTATATTGGAAACAAACGCTTTAAAAATATTTTTGGTAATGCTATAACTAATTAATGCTATTTAATATTATTTTGAATCAATTATATAATTAATCCTTTTCAGAAATTTAATAATCTATCATGAAGAAAGTAGCGTTTATTGAATACTTGCAACTTTTTATAGAAATATTCTTAAATATTTATAATTTTAAATACTTTTAAATAAATAGATTTGCCCCGAGCAAGCACGTCTTCTGGGGAATTTATGAATAAGTTTATTCAAGAATAACATATTAACATGTTTATTATCTTGCAATTATTTAAAATAAACTTATTATTATTATTATTTAAAAATTGTTAATTTTTTTTTTGTACATGCTATTTACTGTAGGTATAGTCTTTAATTTTTATGTTAGTTCTAGTTTTGAATATTGTAGAAATTTTATTTTTTAAATGTAGGTACTTTGTCACTCTGAATAAATCTGAATAAAAAAAGAAATAGAATTTTTATTCATGTTTTTTTTTTATACTTTCCAATTTTATTTGGTTATTTAAAGAAAAAAACGTTTTTTTGTAGGAGTTTACTTGCAACAATATACAATTTTTTATAGAAAACGAATAATAACACTGGGGAACAAATTTCAACTTTTTGTTTGTTTCCTAAACAAAACCTATTTTTTTTTTTATTGAACTACACCGAAGTAACTAAAAAATACCTATTAAAGATTTTAGTTAGCTCGCAAAAAAAATCTGAGTTATTTGTTACATAATTTTAATTTACAATACATATACAATGAACATTTTAATGTATAGGCATTTACAATGGGGTCTAGGACTATTCAGCGCAGGCGTTTCATCGCCAGGACATTTCAGCGCCGGCCCATTTCAGCGCTAAATTATTTCTCAAGATTTTATAATTAAATATTTATAATAAAAATGATCTAAATAGAATTTATTAAATAAAATTAAAAATAGATAAAATATTGGTAATACAAACTAAAAAAAAAGCAATAACTAAAATTTGTTTAATAAATTATTTTTTTTTATTTAGTATTTTTTACGGTCGTCGGCGTATCAGAGGCCATCTTGAACCGGTCATCGACCGTACGGTTTTTAATCGTGCGGTCTACCGACTGGGGAGTGTGAAACGGCACCTTCATCCTACGAGATATCCGATCTCATCCGGCCTGTCCGGCGTGAATAGGATGGTTTTGATGTCGATTCATTTTACACTCTTCCCTAAGACAAGAGCACGCGGTGTTTCCCAAGCGGTCACCCATCCAAGTACTAACCGCGCTCGACACTGCTTAACTTCGGTGATCTGACGGGAACCGGTGCTTCAAGTGTCGCTAGGCCCTTGCCTTTGTTTAATAAATAGAATGTATTAAATAAAACTACAAAAAGATACAATATTGGTACTACAAACTAATAACATTTTTAATATATATACAATTAAGGGTAACAATAATAATTAATTAATTAATTTATAATACAGTTTATCCACTAAATTCTTTCTCTTTATTTTTTAACTGACTATTAAGTATGTAGTTACTCTCATAATATAACAAAGGGAACTTTGTAATAATAATTATAATAATAATCCGTAATTATTGTCATAAAATTATTAAACTTTAAAAATATTAAAAAATTTTGGCGCTGAAATGAACGGCGCTAAAAAGGGCAACGCTGAAACGTCCTGGTGGTGAAACGGCGGCGCAGAAACGGCAGTGCTGAAAAGGCTGCGCTGAATAGTCCCATTCCCTTTACAATGAACATACAAACAATATATTGTTGGTTCAACACAAGCAATTAAATAGCACATTTTTATCAGTGAGTCTAAAGTTTAGACACTCATTTTGCGCTTCTTAGCCTGTCTTTTGAAAGCAGCCTCGGGGGCGTCTCTCGTAATAGTCCAACAGTAGTCGGCTAAGATCTCACAGTTTCATTTTCCCTGATACCTTCTTTCCATGTTTAAAATATCCTGGTGGAACCTCTTACCGTGCTCGTCACTTACAGCACCATAATTTTCCGTTAAGTAATCCAGATGAGAATCCAGGAAATGAATTTTCAACGACATATTACACCCTAGGTTTTGGTAACATAAAGGAAGTTTGGCAACCATGTCTCTATAGTTTTCTGCTTTCATGTTTCCCAAAAAATTTGTTGAAACCATTTTAAAGGCATTCCAAGCGTCCTTTTCCTTGTCTTCAAGTATGGAATCGGATTGCGCATCTCCGAAAAGTTTCCTAATCTGGGGACCCACAAATATTTCCTCTTTAGTTTTAGTGTCACTGAATCTAGGGAACTTTTCTTCTAAATAACTAAAAGCACGGCCTTGGACAAAGAACCATGGCCTTCACAAAATTTTTCATAAGTCCCAATTTTATATGAAGTGGTGGTAGTAAAATCTTTTCTGGGGCAACTAATGGCGCGCTGGCTACATTTTTCTTTCCTGGCTCAAAATACTCTCTCGGTGGCCAAATTTTCTTTATTTAGTGATCCGATCGTGCTCGACTGTCCCATTCGCAGAGGAAGCAGTAGTATTTCGTATAAGCCAGCTGCATTCCAAGCAAAATCGTCACAACTTTTAAATCCTCACAAATTTGCCAATTATATCTTTCATATTGTATGGTCTCCAGTAACAATTTCAAATTGCTATACGTTTTTTTCATGTGGACTGCATGACCTAAAGGCAACTTGTTTCCATTATGGAGTAACACATCTTTAAGACGTACTTTTGAGGAATCAATGAAAAGTCTCCAGTCTTTTGGATCACAGTCAAGATTTAAAGCTGCTATTAATCCCTTAATGTCCCTACAGGCTACCAAATTGTTTTCCATGTTAAGAAATGGTCTTAGGCTTTTCTGACGGCTTCGGTACACAGAAACTTTTACTTCATTTTGAAGAAAGTTACATTGTCGCAATCGAGAGGCCAATAGTTCGGATTTTCTTTTAGGCAATTCCAAATCCCTTATAAGGTCACTTAATTAACTTTGACATTGTGTGAGGCTCTTTACTGGGAAGTTCACACACAAAATCGTAGTCTTGCGAGGTTGATGGGCCGGCGACATTTTCCAGTACACTACCGTTTGAATCCATTGGATCATCAAAATCAAGGCTATATTCCTGAGGTGGATTAAGTACAGGCAACTCGTCACTATGTGGCACAGGGCGTATGGCGAATTGTAAATTTGTATACTGTATCGCAAACCTTTTTTTCTCCGAAAAGTCCTTTTTGATGGGAAGTGTCAAACAAAAGTAACATTCAGTAACGTGGTCTCTCGGTTCTCGCCAGATCATACGAACAGCAAGGGGCATCTTACGCTTTTTTTCACTTAGCCAGCCGCGAATGTTGGACGCACATTTGTAGCAGCAGATATGGAAAGCCCAATTATTATCCTGGTCTCCAATTTTACAGCCAAAATACAAGTGGTAAGCCTTTTGTATTAAAGGGCTAAGTGTACGTTTTTGTCAAAAAGTCACTTCACCACATATACAGGGTGTAATTTAATTGAGTGCCGATACTTAAGGGTGATAATCTATGAATGATTCTAAGATAAAAAGTTCATATGGACATATGTCCTAAACCTCTTCATTTTTGAGCTACAGGGTGTTAACATTTTAAGAAAAATATAACCTTTTTATATAAATTTAAATAAATAATAAAAAAATAAAAAATTTATATAAAATAAATTGTTGTCCCAAAAAAAGTGTTTCCACTCATGGTGGGTGCCAACCAAATTCAACAAAATAAATAAAAGCAGTCTCAATGAACCGAAGAAAAAAATGTTTTTTTTGTTTTTATTTTTTTACGCGAAAACGGTGCGTCGTACAAAAGTAAGTCCATAAACGAAATTTGCTTTAAAATAAATGAGAATTTCAAAAGTAAGTTTCGTTTTTAGAAAAAGCAGTGGCGTATCCATTTTTTCTTTAAAAATATTCAGTTCAAACCCCGTACGGACGTCACTGGTAAAAATTTTTATAAATCTGTTAGGTCAAAAAATGCTCCTTATTGATTAAAAGGTATGTACAAAATTTCATAAAAATATCTAAGAGTGATTTGTATAAAAAGGTTATATTTTTCTTAAAATGTTAACACCCTGTAGCTCAAAAATGAAGAGGTTTAGGACATATGTCCATATGAACTTTTTATCTTAGAATCATTCATAGATTATCACCCTTAAGTATCGGCACTCAATTAAATTACACCCTGTATAACAAAAATGATCCGGTTTATTTAAACAAACTCGCGACATTTTGCTCAAAACTCTCTCATTTCTAAAATACGAACAGCTCTCAATCAACTGGTGGTTGAAATACAACTAACTAACAACTTAGGATTTATGTTATATGGATTTAACCCCCTTATTAAGTACACCTGGTATAATAAATCCAGGTACTTCTCATTTAATAGTCGAATTTTCCCATACATTACGGGCAGGTAGGTATAATTATCATAATTAGCATGGATCTATAAAACCGGAGCTAACTGAGACTTTTGCAAGACAGATTGTTAATTAGTATAATAAAATAGGTAAGTAAGATTTTGCTATTTTGCTCGCGGAAACATTTTGGCTGTTCCCCAGTGTAATTTGATTTTTAACAAAAAAAAAATGGTTTCATTAATTTCTTGTCCTTGCATTTTATTTAATCTTGATAATAAAAACAGTTTATAATATATTTTAAAATCAGTTTACATACAATTATACATAAATTGTTATTCTACTATATTACAGACCAATTTCTTAATATTTAATTGAAAATAACCTAAAAATTCGTAAAACTTAACAATATTAGGCGACACTAAATATCACCGAAACCTCGGACGCATTCGGCTTCTTTCCGAGATACCCTGGCGGGAATTTCGAATGGGGATTTGTTGGTGGCGTCAGAAATAGGCGCATGTCGATCGGAAATGTCAAACAAGATATATGTTACGTAACGGATTGGAACATCATATTGCTTAACTCAACTAAATAATGCTGCGTAACTAATAATTATAGACTTTATTGGTTAAACAGGCGCTAACACAGCATCTAATCCACCTTTTTGGTTCCAATTCGCCCTTTTCAAGTCTCTTTATAGACTTTATTGGTTAAACAGGTGCTAACACGGCATCTAATCCACCTTTTTGGTTCCAATTCGCCTTTTTCAAGTTCACCGGCCAATTATTTACCAGCCCTTTTTGAGTCGATCTACTTAAAAAAAAATAAAAGAGTTATAAAAAACTAAAAAAAAAGCCATAAGAAAACTAAAAAAGTCGTTAAGAAAAAGTGCCCGAAACGGGAATCGATCCCGGGACCTATGGCACCACACCTAAATGCTATATCCACGGCTCCACTCAATTGCTTACAAATATCAGTTAATCTAGTAACCGGAGAATAAAAGCCAGCGTATCTCCGAAAGCAGCCGATGAGCTGAATGCTTCCGAGGTTTCGGTGATATTTAGTGTAGGCTAACAATATTTCGTACTTTCTCCATTAAGTTAAAAAGAGACAGTTATCCGTCACGACTGCGGGTTCCTAGATTTCTATTTGCCTCACTTTTGTCGATTAGCGAGTCCGTTCCAGTTAGTATAGAGTTCACTGCTTAGGACTCACCACTTGATTTCCAGCAGCCGAGTAAGCAAGGGGCCTTCTTAAAACCAGGACTTTAGAAGTCATTTTTACCGGATTTCGAATTTAAAGGCCTTATTTTCTGTCGCCCTTAAGTTTCCTTTGCTTTAAGTTTAATCTTTTGTGTTGCTGTTCATTGGACGGCAGAAAAACAACTTACGTGGGATTTTTTCGTTGCATTTATTCGCTGTTTGAGGTAAGTTGGGCATACCATGCTGTCTTTCTGTGTTATCTCGTCAACTTTGTCCTAAAGTGCCTTCTGGGGCTTTATTTTAGTCAACTCCGGTCAGCAATACCTAGAGAGGCCGAATATTTAGGCGCACCCAACATCAGTGTTAAACCCCCATATAAATCTTAAGACCCTAGAAGCTCCAACTAGGTGAGTTTAATGCATTTCTATCTTTTTATATTACCTGTATATTGGTCCAATGAAACAAACCATGCTTTTCTCAGGTAAATGTGTTTTCTTGTACGGGGGCCGAGGGCTTACAGGCCTCATTAGCTAAATTTTTACTATACATTTTTACTCTTCAATTACTATATGAAGCAACGTTGCTAGTGTATCAAACCTGCATTCTGCAGGCTATCTTAAAGTAATATCGAGACAATAAAGCAATTTTAAATGAAGAATTTCCTTTTTCCTCTTTAGTTTACTGTATACTGTCAATTTGATGTGATATATGATTGAGATTTGATTAATAATTAATTAGTTATGACTTTGGAATTTTTAATTAACTAACTTGATAGTGTTTACAGCTCCACCCTTGGTTTTATTTGTTTTTTTTTTTACTTTTACGTGGTGTCAGGTCGCACGATCAGAGCTAGTTCCACGACCATCTTGGAGGTTTCCAACTTTTTTTGTGGTAAAGCTGTGTAAAGTGGCGCTTGTTAAACCCCCTCCCGCTAGCTAGGGCAATTGGCACGCGTGCTCCACAGCTGGTTCTGTGCGTGTTTCCTGACAACCCCTTAATTTTCCTTAACCTTTGATAAAGTCATTATTCAGCGGTCCTCATCATAGCATCGCTGAAGAGTACCATCTTTCCTTTAAATAAAATATTTTTTTCTGTATCTCTAATAATCAACAAAAAAGCAACTGAAGTTCGCGTTGCAACCATTTAAAGAAGAAATGTTACCCACCATCTTCTCGTGCATAAGAGTACAAAGGAAGTTAATATGTTTAAATGCGATCAGTGTGACTTTTAATCCATTCATAGTTACAGTTTAAAGTACCACCTTCTCCTATATAAAAATCCAAAAGTTAATATATTTAACCTAGATATGGCCACTCTCCTTTTAAAAGCCATTCACAGCGTTTTGCCAAAACAAGGATTTAACAGATTTTTGTCAAAGCTGATAGAGTACCGGGTGTCCAAATAAGAAAGGACGCCGGCCGGAGGAGACAGAGGTGAGCCTTGCGGCACTCCGGCTCCGATGCGTTTTATCGAAGAAATCGCTTCCTCCGACGAGGCTGCAAAACTTCGGTTCTCTAAGAATGTGTCTATACGATCGTGACTAGATAGTTTGGAGCACCGAGCTTTATCAACTCTAGTAGTAGACTGTTGTGCCAGACCTTATTGAAAGCTTTGGAAACGTCAAAGAAAACCGCCTCCGTGTGCGCCCTTCTGTTAAATCCTTTCACTATGTTCGAAGTGAGTGTCGTCGTTTGCCTAACTGTGCAATGTTGGACACGAACGCCGAACTTTTCGTTAGGTAAAACATTGCTATTAAAAACGAAATCGTTTATACGAGACAGGATTATTTTTTCGACTACCTTACCCAGGCCTGATAACAGGCTCATAGGTCGGTAGCTAACCGGTGCCGTAGGATCCTCCCCTTTCTTGTGAATGAGAATGACTTTCACGTGTTTCCAGGAGCACGGGAAATTACCTTCTTTGATAATAGCCTGGAATATGTCAACAATGACTAACACTTCTTGTATTTCCATCTTGCCAAGATCGACCAATGGTACCATTTTGAAAAATGAACGACCGTTTTGGATAAACTTTGAATTTTCAATCCCGTTTCATACAAAAAAATTAAGAAAACCGTGTCGCCACAAATGCGACCACTGTGTAGTTGGCAGTGGTTTTGTCTTCGTTATTTTGCATAAAGACAAAGAGGGAAAGAAAAACAAGTACAATATTCTAAGGCAAAATCTCAGATTTATTTGCCAAAAGGGGAGTAAATTCGCCAATACCTCCTATCTGTTTTCTGGTCGATATCTCGGTCGAAAGTCAAAAGTGTCTCCACAGAACAAAATTTATAGAGGAACTTAAAATTAGATTAGGTTTAATTACTGCAAAGGCATATGTAAACTATCTTGCAAAGAATCACCTGGGAAACCAAAAAAAAACCAAAAAAATCGTTTTCATTTTTTGGGGTTCGGCTTCTGCAACTAAAATTTTCAATCAAGTAAAATATGTGTTCGGTTTCGATTCCGGTCCACAAAAAAATATCTATTCCGGTCCGGTTCTTACTAGTTAGCGGTTCCGGTCCGGGTCCCTGATCCGAAGCCTATTTTCTTGAAGAGGCTTCTTAAAGAGTTAAGACAACCATGAAACAGTTCTCTGTCTTTTAATTTCTAACTTAAAATTGTCAAAGTTACATGATGTTCTAAAAAAAGTTACAGCTTATGAATAACCGATGTAAAATATTATTATTTTTAAATATTACAACTTACTTGTTTCGTACATTCCATAAATATAGTGTCACGGATAGAACTTATATCCAATCTTCACACATTTACAACTCTCTTTGAATTAGAACGTTTGTTTCAAGGTGATTCCAATAATTTATTTTCCTCAACTGTTGTTAAAATTGCGCTTACAGTGCAGATATTCAAATTTAGGGCAGCTGCTACACTCTAAGAATTAGTAAAGTAGAAATAAAATATCTAGACCTTCACATACTCTTTAAATTTACTGCTTTGTACTGCTGTCAAGGGTAGCAATAGGCCATTGTTGTTAAGTTCTTCCTTAAAGTAGCTTCTTAGACAAGCTATTAGCTCTTTGCACCGATTATTTAAATGCTTCGGCATTTTTCACAAACAGTAAACAACGTAATCGACAGAGATATATATGTGCACTTTTGTTTCTTTTAATAGAACAGTTTTTTAAGCTATTTATGAGAAGATCTGGAGTTTTTGTTAAAAAATAGACGCAAACACGAAACCACAGAACAATAAGGTTAGTTTTGCACGAAACGTCAAAACAACGAGCTGGCGCCACCGCACCGTTCACAGTTCTGTTGCCAACTGTCGGCCCATAAAATTCAAAATATATTAATTTTTACAAGCTTAAATAAACAAAATATTTGCTATAAGTGGGTTCGTATATAAGAAGAATACTTTAAGTTTGTAGTAAATTTAATATCGCATAAAGTTTTAAAACATTTTGCCCAAATTTAATTTCCTCGTGTTTTCTTACGGATTTACAATTATCAGCTGATTGATGACGTGCATCGGTTAGTTCTGTTAGAACAGAAGAATTTGTTGCAAACGTTGGTGAAATAATGCAAAATACGCCAATAAAATGGGTAGGACGCCTGTCTCAAGAAGGGAGAAGATCTTATGGAACATGCAGGGCTATTCTTAAAAAACAGATAATAAAAGTGCAAATATTCCAAGAAATATGAGCTGAAGATTTTAAAAGACGCAGGAATAACTGTCATTGGCTAAGCCAAAATCTATTGGAATAAAACGATTTATTGGATCTGACATTTTTTTCTAATGAAGCCTGGTTCCACCTCACCGGTTATGTCAATTTTTAGAATTCACGCATGTAAAGTAGTGAAAATCCCCATTTCACCCTCCAGCTCACATTGCACCCTTAAAAAATTGGTGTCTGGTTGACCGTGTCCCGAAGAATTCTTGGTCCTATTTCTTCCATGACACAGTTACAGCACAGCGGTATAAGGACAATATTTTAAATCCATTTGTGGAGCAATTACTTGACGATGAACTACGCTTTGGTTATTTTTAACAGGACGGTATAACCGCCCATACATCTGCCGAAACTGTTAACCACTTACGCAATTTTTTTGACGACAAATTGATCAGTTTTCGAACAGACAATAAATTTCCACCCAGATCATCTTGTGTGACGATACTTCATTTTTCCCCATTTGAAAAAGAATATTTTTAAAACACCAGTTAAAAAGTTAAAACAGTTACAAGAAAGGGATTATTCAAGAATGTGGTAATATTTCGCCAGAGATGCTGGTCAACGCTTCCGAAGATTTGAAGAGACGTGTGCATTTTTTTGATTGATTGATTACTCTTAAATAACTAGGTCGGCACTTACGTCCTGACACCGCAGCCTTTAACAGACTTATTGTATCCCCTAGTTATTCGTTACTAGCCCGCCCACGGTAATTTTACGTCTGGGTAATATCAGCCAGACGGGACCTACTATTTACCGTGGGATCCGAACCACGCGCAGTCGCTTTCCAACCAACCACCATCCCGATCCCCCCACAGAATCCCACTCCTACAACAGCCGGCCCACACAGCCCGTAACCGAGGCAAGTCTCGGGTTAAAGACCCGCTGCTATAGGAGCATGACCCTGCGGTTTCGATTCCGATAAATCGTTAGTCAGAAGTACCTGCACTCACACATACAACAACCAAACCCAGTACTTTTTTTTTATTTGAGCGTACTGTAGCGGGATTCGAACCCGCTCGACTCGAGCAGCGCGAAAGCAGGCTCACGCCGTTCCGACGCTTTAAGCCGGGGACACATTCTTGTCACGTCACGTGAGCTCACGTTAGGCATAAGACGCGTGAAAATACGCATCGGAGACACATATATATCACGTCACTCCTCTTTTATGGTGTCACGTCTCATACTTATTGGTTCAGTTCAGCGTTTGTTTTATTTCAAGTAATTTAACAAAGAAATGGAAAACAGCTATTCAAGCAGCAGTTCTTCTGATTCAGAAGAGGATATGGAAAATTTAGCTACATTTATGTTGCTAAACTTAAAAACCTATAATAGGTCAATATGGGTTCATGAGATTAATCAAAGAAGAGAAAGAGAGAAAAAGTACCTCATGCTGTCTAACTTTTTCAATTAATAGTTCATCCATGTTTTAAAGTACCTCTTTGTCAACAAAACGTAAACACAACTCGTAGCACGTGAGCCAAAAAATCTGTTCTGACATGAAATCAAAGACGTGCTAGCATGGGTGATAAGTATAACATACCGTGACACGCGTGACGTGACAACAGTATGTCTCTGATCGATTTAAATGCATGGAAAAATATTGAACTACATCTTGCAAGCGCCACGTGAGCTCATGTGATATTACGTGAGCTCACGTGACGTGACAATAATGTGTCCCCGGCTTTACCCACTTCGGCCACGTCTATATAGTTAGAGCCGCGGCGACAAAAATGCCTTGGAACTCCCAAACGGATGAAAAGCACGTTCTTGTATAGTTCTAGTGTCGTTCTCGAAATCCGTGTTGTCGAGTAGGGGTCTGGCGCTCGGTGGTGAGCGGCTATAAGATTTTTTCCAAATTTTGACCAGCGGTTTAAAAAAACATTTCCCAAACAAATGAAAGTTACTGGAGGGCATCTAGGCAACCCCCCAATTACCGAAAAAATATTTTCATCCGATTTGATCTTTGCAAAGAGCTCTTCCAGGAGTTAAAAAAAATGGGGGAAAAAAATTTGCTTATTTAAACTTGAAATTGGGCAGGGAGCTAGAGTTCGTGTCTGAGAATATGTAAAAAAAATTTTTTTGCTCCATGTGTCGCCATCGCTTTATAACAGTTTTTCAAAATTTAAATGGGCAAAATTTAATAAAGTAATTCCAAAATGGATGAAAATTTGAACACAGGTTCTTTGACACCTACAGAACATCGAAAAATTATTTTCATCCAAATTTATTACGGCCAAGACCAGATCTTCCAGAACATGCATGAAAATTTTTACTTACCATTGAATAGTCACTTAACATTTTACCGCCTCTCGGGATCATTTAATTTTTTTTTATATTTTTAAACCAGAGACAAATAAGTTTACGAGACTTCCATCTAAATCTCGCAGAAAATTTACGGAGAACTCCGGGATCAAAATCACGCGTGCCGGCGAGGTTTTTTGTTATTTGGCATAGTTTAGCCAGGCTCATTTTGGATGAAAACTTTTTTTTTTAATAACATAAATAATAACGATTCATTTTAGTCCGGTTGCATACATGCGGCTGATTTTTTTTTTTATTTCGGAGTTTGGGTCCATTTAATTGTACTGGAGGTTACGGCAAGGATCAAATCGGATGAAAATATTTTTCCGGTAATTGGGGGGTTGCCTAGATGCCCTCCAGTAATTTTCATCCGTTTGGGAAATGTTTTCTTAAACCGCTGGTCAAAATTTGGAAAAAAGATTATAGCCGCTCACTGCCGAGCGCCAGACCCCTACTCGACAACACGGATTTCGAGAACGACACTCGAATACAAAAACGTGCTTCTCATCCGTTTGTGAGTTCCAATGCATTTTTGTCACCGCGGCTCTAACTAATATTCTTACTTTGTAAATTTTGTAAATAACAAAAATAAATTTGTATTTGTTTATTTATTTTAATATTCATCATTTTAGCATATCATGTCATAGTATGAATTTGACCCAATTTTAATCTAGATTTCGTTAGATATATCGTCCTCTTATAATGGTAATCTAAACCAATCCCTCTTGGATGAAAATAATTTTTGTTCGCACGGTATTCGAGTAGTTAATGTTGCCTTCTCAATTAACTTTTACGCATTATTTTTTAATAAAACTTAATAATATTTTTCTCTGTTACAGCACTGATGATTGTGAAGACCGCAGAGTCCACAAACATCATAACCAAGCCAGTCAAGAATTTAATGTAAAAAAACACGGACTGCGACAATTACAGGCTGTAACTGATCGCGATCAATCATTTCGTCAAGTCAATATGTTTAAATGTCATCAATGTGACTATCAGTCGAAGTATAAATGTAATTTAGGTCGACATCTTCTCCGGTATAAGACACAGGAAAATTACAAATGCTATCATTGTGCCTATGAAACAATTTATAAATCTGCTTTAGAGGGACATCTTCTTCGTCATAAAAGTCCAGAAGAAGTTAGTTTGTTTAAATGCGATCACTGTGACTTTCAAACCATTCATGAAAAGAGTTTTACGCGCCACCTTCTCCGGCATAAGAGTCCAGGGGAAGTTAATATGCTTAAATGTCATCAATGTGACTACCAATCGATGTATAAATTTCGTTTTTCTAATTTTGTCTCGAAAAATAGATATTTCGAACGCGCTAGCGAGTTCGAAATATATCCATTTCGAACTCCGAATTTTATTTTTTAAAAGTTGGCATTGGTTATATTTAAATGTTTTATTCTGTTGACGTCTGACGTTTCCTGTTATTGTTATCCATGAGAAAAGAAAGTTTTCGGGATTTCTCTGGTAAAAGTTGATTTATCGTTTTATTAGCAATATCCCTTAACTCAGGGGGAGTTAAACTTAGATTATCATGCTCCATATTTTTTTAATTATAATTATGAACAACTCTATGAAATATTAAATCACAAATTTCGTGACAATGACACAAAGAAAATATTATTTATTGTCAAGGCTACTATGATAAAAAGAAATTTAGAGTATTACCAACATAGAATTTAGACACACAAATTTACAAAATTTGAAGGGTTGATTTTCTTTTTAAATATGTATTTTCTTATTGAAAAAAATACAAAATAGAAAAAATAGTATAAAGTACGTGTTTTATAAAGCAGTTAGAGCACTTGTCCCGTTAAAAAACTCGCCGCAAGCGGCTCGTTTTTTAACATGGACGCGTGCTATAAGATGATGCTTTATAAAACATGTACTTTAATATACTATTACGTAGACACCTTCTCCGGCATAAAAGTTCAGAGGAAGTTAATATGCTTAAATGTCAGCAATGTGACTACCAATCGACGTATAAATTTTGTTTACGTAGACACCTTCTCCTGCATAAAAGTTCAGAGGAAGTTAATATGCTTAAATGTCATCAGTGTGACTACCAATCGACGTATAAATTTTGTTTACGTAGACACCTTCTCCGGCATAAAAGTTCAGAGGAAGTTAATATGCTTAAATGTCATCAGTGTGACTACCAATCGAAGTATAAATGTAATTTAGGTCGACACCTTCTCCGACATAAGACACAGGAAAATATTAAATGCTTAAATTAAAGTTAGTTTGTTTAAATGCTATCATTGTGACTTTCACACCATTCATAGTTACAGTTTACAGTACCGCCTTTTCCTACATAAAAATCCAAAAGTTAATATATTTAACCCAGATATGCGTTTTGCCAAAACAAAGATTTTAACAGATTTTTGTCAATACTGATGAAGTACAGGGTGTCCATTTTTCGATGCAATTGCCGGGTATCTTAGTATCAGTTTTTAAGCTACAGGTTGTTTTCGAAACTGTTGACTTTTTGACCACCCCCTGTATTTCGGTTATCTTTTACCTTATTAAAAAATTGAAAACTGTTTCTGAGAAAGTTTTTTTCAGTAGAGTTTAGTGGCGTGCTTACTTTTTTTCTCGGAGTCGTACTTTTCGAGATATATAGCAAACATATGAGTTTTTAAATGGGACACCCTGTATATTTTTCGCCTAATTGATTTGACTATTTTTAAGTTTTCAAAAATATATAATAGTTAATAGTTACTATCAACAATAAACGCACAAAACAAAAAATTTAAAAAATTAGGATATTATAAGCCATGAAAGTATTGAAACAAACAAAACAATATCATTTCACTAAAGTTTAAAAAAAATGACGAAAATGTAGTAGTATGAAAATTTTGAGAATTACGACATGTTAATTTGCTTTATGGGGTGCCATGAAAATATGTAAGTTTTAAATATTGTCATTTAAATATCTAACCTATAGAGTTCTTGCTTTCATAGATATCCAGAGAAGAGGTAGTCCAATCAAGTAACATTTTCAAGTTTAAAAATTAATTTAATTAAAAAGTTAAGAATTGATCATTTATAAAGCCAAGACCTAAATCATAGATAATAGAGAGGATCGCGAAAGCCCGAAATTAACGTTATGCCTTTTGTAGAGGCACTAGAAGTTCATGTAAAGTTATAGAAGAAGATCTCGGAGCAATAAAATCTTGTCCAAAAAATTATTAAATAAATATCATTTATCTACAAGCGTGCGGTAAGTAACTACTTACCGCACTGATTTGAGTGCGGTAAGTATCACTTTACCGCACTAGTGCTGTAAGTAATTACATACTATAAAAACAAGTTTTTATATTATTCAAGTGTATTTTTTATTTTTAAAAGAAACTCTATTAAACATTATATATTATATAACAAATACTTACATTTTTAAATTTCTAAACTAATCCAAACTTATAAATTAAGAAATATTAATATTAATTGTAGAATTTGTAACATTTCCAAACGATGAAGGAAGTGTTTTACTATCCGATGAGACACAAGAATTGAAATTTACAGATTTACTAAAACATGAGGTTCCCTCTGCATATTCTTCTACACCATTTATTTGCTTTGCAATTCCTATTTTATTTTGCACCGGATTTCAATATAGCCCTCCGCAACATTGGAAGACTTCCATTCACCATGTCTTTTTAAACTCATAATATCCCCGCCAGCATCTACTAATAATGTAGCTGACGTCCTTCGATAACAATGTCCCGTATATTCTTTGGGACTGGACAACTTTAAATATGATGCAATTTGAGAAGGTATTTTTCCAAAAGTATTTATACCCAGTGGTTGGATAGTGCATCTTCCTTTTTTATATGCAATAAATAACCGTGTATGGGCAGTATGATCGGGTCTAAGGGCTCTATACTTCTTGAAAATTGAAATATTATTAATTTCTGACGAAAATCCTTCCACGTAAACTGTCGATCTACATGTGTCTTTGTATCCGGGACAGTTACAACAAGGTGGGTTTCAAATTCCTTAATATCTTCAATTTTCATTTTACATAACTCCACTCGGCGACATTCCCCAGCGATGCCCACAATGAGTAACACCTGAAACAAGCAAATAAGTTGTTACTTAGGATATGTTCCGTATATTATTATATAATATTTTCACCAACTTCTTGGTTTGCTGTCCCGAATATATAAGTTCCTGAAAAAGTGTCAATTTTTGGGACATGGTTTGTCTGAAAGCGGTAATTTATCTGTCACCAAAACTACCGACGAAAAACATCGGTTGTAGAGGTGACAACTTCAGTTTAGGCGGAAAATTTTTAAAATATGACGTTTTGTCATTAATTTAAATAATGATAACCTACTTTTCTATATGATTTGCGTTTTTGTCATCGCGCTGGTACTGCTTTTTAAACAATCAATTAATTATGGTGAGTAAAGTGTGTATAATCATTTTCATTTAATTAATAAGATTTCATTGTTTCGTAGGATTTCGACACGTCTGCCAGTCAAAATAGGATGATCTACTGTGGCCATTGCAACGCCCAACTGAGATATTTAGATAAAATATGTGAGGAAAATAGTCTTATTTGCTCGCATCATGAATGCTTAAAAAATACGGCCCACGTTTCCTTGGAAAATTCCAAAATATTCCGCTATGTAGATAACGATGCCAGTAAGCCAGATAAAAATAAACAAGATGAAAATATTAGTGCCGAGAAAGATTATCAAACAAAAGTGCTTGAACATGAACAACCAAGTACGTCAAGTTCGTCATCTCCATCTCAGTGGAACGAAAATATGACAAAATGCCTTATTACAGCATACAAAACACATAAGGAAAAATTTCAATCCCCAATGTACAATAAGAAGCAGGTGTGGGACGTAATAAGTCAAGAATTAAGGAAACATGGGATAGAAAAATCAGGGAAGAAGTGCGACGAAAAATGGAGAAACATGAAGAATATTTATGACAAAATATTAACAGACCAAAAAAGTACAGGTGCTGGCAAGGTCTTCTGGAAGTATTTCGATGACTTCAAAGAGATGTACTTCAATGATCCTCGGTTTAACCCAGTGTTAACAGCTTCTAGTACTGGAGTTTTAAAAAGAAAAAATGAACATTGGAGCTACTGAACTAGATCTTGAATTAAATGAAAATGAAGAAACAATTCCGAAGAAAAATAAAGTATCTTCGAAATTATCACCTGGTGAGGAAAGAAAAAAAAATCTTATCATGTTATGAAGTTGAACAAAGACGACAAAAACGTCATGATGGAAAAATGGCTCTGGAAAAGGAGATGTTTAACTGGTTTAAAAAGAATTTTAAGACAAAGCAAGGAAGAGGAAATAATAGTTCAGATGATAGTGATTAGCAAGAAAGAAGTTTATTTTTAAGATTTAAATAGTAGGTAATCTGTTTACTTTTAGCAATTTTGATGGAGTTGTAATAAGAGACAAAGTACATAATTAAAAAATCTGGCTTTATTTAAACATTTAAGAATACATATAATGTATAAGCACATCCTCGTGGGATGCATCAAGCTTATTTTAATCCTTATTTTGGAAAGAATCCAGTCAAATCTCCCTCTAAACATTTTAAAATTTTGACGGAATTCATCTTCTGTGTAGTTATCTGCAACCTCCCCAATATAATTATTTACTCTGGGGTGCAATGCTACAAAGAATAAGGTAAAATAAGGTAAAAATAACGGAATTTGATAAGAAAATGCAGAATTTCAGTAAAAACTCAAGGATAAATTCATATGCTTACCAATAGGTCTTCTAACATTATCCTCATCTTCACTTTCTTCATCGCTGAAAAGTAGCAGTACCTCAAAGAATAAAGCAGCCTGATTTCGAATAACCATTACCTAAACTTAAGATTGTTGAAAACGAAATTAATTAAAAAAGTGACGTTATGTCTGCTGTCTGCTCAAACAAAACTGGTGTTCCGTGTCCCACAAATAATCGAATTTTCAAGTAACCATAACACAGCCAGTATACAACCGCTTGTTACCGACTGGTGAGCAAAAGTCGATATACGGAACATATCCTTAAAAGTAGATTTAAAAAAAATCGCAATTAAGTACCTCCATTAATAAAAACTCCTCATCTGGTGCCGTAACAAGGAATTTTACAACCTCATTCTTGGAGAATGCCTTTGATTTCTTAGCTTTGTATCCCACAGACTTCCTTTTTAAATATGCCATCAGTTTTGCATACCTGCTTATGTCGACATCATTTTTGATACTTATAGTAGATTTGAGCATTGAGAATAACTCCATAAAGGGGATGATTTACTGTCCTTAAATTTATCCACAAAATAGGCAAGCATCACATCTTCACTAATTGCTTTAACTTTCTTTGATGAACGCCAGTCCATGAAGAGCCCATATTCCTTCTCATACCTATGCCGTGATTTATCCGGCAATAAATTAAGGGTAGCTGCTTTAGCAATGTCCAGAACTTCCTACGGAGTTTCATCATCACTGCTGCTACTGACTTCCATTTAAAGGACGTAAAACACACTTTCATGAAATTGTTACAAAAATAATTATCGTTTATTCCGCTGTCAAGTTTTACATCTGTCATATAAAAGCCAACTATTAAATTTCTATAATTTATTTCCCTAGCAAGCTGATGTTAATGCATTGTTGATAACGACTTACGAGGCACCTACGGGGTAAATTAAAACAGTGCTCTTTTAGAGTTTTTAATATTGGTGCCCTAAAACATGCTTGTAGATAAAATATCGTACAATACACTTACGGTAGGTGTATTTACCGCATGTGCGTGATGTTTAACAAAACGAGCCTATGCGGTAAAGACGTACCTATCGTACTTGTATTGTAATATACTATTTAAAGCCTAAGAAGTAAAGATTGTGCTTCCTTTACGTACTCGGAATGCTATGGGATGACTTACTTTTAGCAGTAATGACATATTCTTTTGTTTGCTTCAGTGGTTTCATAGCCAACTACCCTAATTTTTTAAATTTTTTGTTTTGTGCGTTTATTGTTGTTGTACTATCGACTATTATATATTTTTGGAAAACTTAAAATTGGCCTTATCAAACAAAAGAAAAATATACATGGTCTTCCATTTAAAAATTCATATGTTTGAAGAAACTCTCTTAGAAACAGTTTTCAATTTTTTAATAAGTTAAAGGATAACCGAAATACAGGGGGTGGCCCAAAAGTCAACATTTTCGAAAACACCCTGTAGCTTAAAAACTAAGAAAGCTGTGACAATTCTGTTTGCGGCATCTTTTGTTTTACGAAAAAGTAGAGCAGTAGGCCGCAAGTATCTATCTTTACTAGATACCGAGATACCCTGCAATTGCATCGAAAAATGAACACCCTGTACAGGGACATTTTTTTAAGTGTCTCACTCGATAGGCGATTTTCCTGCTGACTATAATAAAAAACAAACCACACATTCCTCAATGATTTTCGACAAGGAAGCCGAATTTAATGTCAAAAAATATATAGGTTCACAAATTTGACAGATACGACGCCATTTTGAATTTTTTTAAATGGCAACCCTTATAAATAAACACACGAGTAAATTGCACTTGGCGATCCGATTTCAAAAACCTATTGTTGTTAATATTTATTTTCAGTCGTTTCGGAAATACGGGGATTCCTAATTTGCCTTCATCGATTTTGTCTTTTAAGTGTCCCACCCCTTTAATAAATAGACCTTCTAAGCTGAGAACCCCAATTTACAGTAGCGTAATTTCTCGTGACCAAGCTATTTACGCTACATTCAAATCCGACAGATGTCAAAAAGTGACAGATACGACGCCATTTTGAATTTTTTTAAATGGCAACCCCCAGAAATAACCACACACGTGAATTGCATTTGGCGATCCGATTTCAAAGACATTTAGTTGTTGATATTTGTTTTCAGCTGTTTCGAAAATACAGGGGTGCCTATTTAGCCTTCATCGATTTTGTCCTTTAAGTGTCTCACTCCCTTTAATAAATAGCCATTTTAAGCTGAGAACACCAATTTTCTTCATAGTTGCATAATTTCCCGTGACCAAGCTATTTACGCTATATTCAAATCCGACAGATGTCAAAAAGTGACAGATACGACGCCATTATGAATTTTTTTAAATGGCAATCCTCATAAATAACCACACAAGTGACTTGTGTCAGATCAGATTTTAAAAACCTATAGTTGCATTTATCCATTTGTAAGAAATGCTCACAGCCACCTTCAAAACAATGGAACCAATTTTGCTACATCTTCCAAATTACTAAGTTTTAGGAAAACGCTTGAACAATAAAATTTATTTAATTTTTTCTCATAACATTATTTTTTGGGTTCAAAGGTCTTTATGGAAAACATGAAAAAAAGATTAATGTAAATGCAGACAACTTATGAGCACAATTTGAATCCATCTTGAAACATACAGGTTGTTACAAAAAAAAAGGATTCATGATTACGGGAATGAGAAATTTAATAATAGGATCGCAAAATGCAATTTACTTGTGTGGTAGTTATTTATGAGGGTTGTTACTTAAAAAAAATTAAAAAGGCGTCGTATCTGTCACTTTTTGACATCTTTCGGATTTGAATATAGCGTAAATAGCTGGGTCACGGGAAATTATGCTACTGTGAAAAAAATTGGAGTTCTTAGCTTAAAAGGACTCTTAAAAGACAAAATCGATAAAGGCAAATTTGGAACCCCTGTATTTCCGAAACGGCTGAAAATAAATATTAACAACTATATGTTTCTGAAATCGGCTCGCCAAGTGCAATTCACTAGTGTGGTTATTTATGAGGGTTGCTATTTCAAAAAAGTCAAAATGGCGTCGTATCTGTCAAATTTGTGAACCTATATATTTTTTGACATTAAATTTGGTTTCGTTGTCGAAAATCATTGAGAAATGTGTAATTTGTTTTTTATTTTAATCAGCAGGAAAATCGTCAATCGGGTGAGACACTTAAAAAAATGTCCCTGTACATACATATTTTATACTTAAAAATAAAGTAAAAATTATTAAAATGATACCTAACAAATGTTTTTTTTTTCTTAAATCAAGTGTTCGTTAAAAAGGACGGTCGCAAATAAACAACCAATCTTGATTTATATATTTTATTTAAAAACTATATTAACATATTATACAGTGAGTCCCAGGAGTAATGTCTAAATTCATTTAAAATTCAGCGGTGTGATTTTTGGAGAAACGCTCGATCCCGTCGATTTTTATTTCTTAATGTGTTTTTTTTTGTGGTAAATTCATGTATACATGGTAGCCCTAAAGTAATCATCAACTTAATTTTTTTAAATCAAAGCATCTGTTTCTGTGAAATACTTTTGAATTTTGCATCGAATTCTAACTATGTTTCATGTACCATGACCTATACCTAAACTGAACAGTTATCGAAATAATTACGATTGAACATATCAATAAGGAAGACCGTATTTCTGACGATTAATTTGTAAGTCGAGCAAAACATTCCATTGTGTGTTTATTTGGTTTTGTTTTTCAATTCTGGTATTTCTGAATGTAGACTTGTCATCATTTACTCCCATAGAAACTGTATGACAATTTTACTCAAATAAGTTATTGTCAAGCGTAGTTGCAAAGTTACGGTTTTCACAATGGTGAAGTTAACGAAAGAGAAAAAATTGAAATTCTGTGCATGGTTGGGTTTGGTGATAGAACACGTACTCAAATAGAAACAGCTCAATTGTTCAATGAAATCCATCCTGATCGTCCTCCCATATATCAAAAGGTGGTGAGTAGAACAGAGGCTTAATTTAGAGAATTCGGTCATGTTAGAGATTTGCCTAAATCGGGTCGTCCTGCTCGAGATGAAAATGAACAACTCGACGTTTTGCTTTCCTTGGAAGAAAATCCATGTACTCCTGTTGCATATTGGGGCCAATTTACACATGCGGAAATCTGTTGTTCACCGAATAGTTTAAAAGCACAAATATCATCCATATAGAGGCATTCCAGTGCATGAGTTATTGGAAGATGAGTTTGATAGGCGAAATGAATTTTGTGGACGCATGCAAGATATGTGCAATCTAGATAATAACTTAGTAAAAAATATAATTTTTTCCGATGAAGCTACGTTCTGTTTGAATGATAATGTGATCAGACAAAGTTGTCGTTATTGGGCAACAGACAATCCGCATTGGATAATAGAGGTTCGCAGCCAGTACCCTCAAAAAACAAATGTGGGGTTTGGAATAGTGCGCGAAAGAGTAATTGGTCCATTTTTCTTTAAACGGTTTTTAACTGGACAAGTATATTTCGAATTTCTTCAACGTGAATTAATTCCAGTATTTGGATGAAACCTTTCCCAGTCGGTAGATAGAAAGACGAGGACCTATCGAATGGTCTGCTAGGTCGTCAAACCTAACTCCGCGGGACTTGTTTTTGTGGGGTTACCTCAAATCGAAAGTATTTGTTGACAGGCCAAACAATCTGCAGGAGTTGAAAGAGAGGATCCGAAGAGAAGTGCGTGCCATTACTCCGGAAATGGTTGAGATTGTGCAAAAAGAGTTCATTGATCGCCTTGCATACTATGTTAAACCGTAAATGGCGCACATTTTTAACTTTTAATTTGATTTTTTGTTCTGTTCTTTTTAAATGAACGCGTCTTACTTATTGATATGTTGAGTCGTAATTTTTTCGATAACTGGTGAGTTTATGTATAGGACATGGTAAGTACATGAAACATTTTAAATTCGATGCAAAAGTCAAAACTGAAACAAAAAGTAGATTGTAGAAGTAGATGTTTTCATTTGAAAAAATAAAGTTGATGGTCGTAACTTATTTTTGGGCTACCCTGTATAAATTTACCATAAAAAAAACACGCTAAGAAATAAAGGTTCATATATTATTATTCTGTATATTCTTGTTGTGGGCATGATAGTATTTATATGTACAGTATGTTATACTTAATTATATACTCTTATTCAATAATAAAAGGAAAGTTTTGCATCACAAATCTGATTTGGTCTGTTTGTTCTTTGTTTTCTGATAAATAAAATTATTGTTACTACTTAATAATGGAATTATATTTTCGTTTTCTTACTGTTTTGTTATAGTATGTATTTAGGTTTATATTCTCTTCATGAATAGTTCTACTCATGTGAATAGTGAAAGGGTTTTGCTGCAAAATTTTAATTCATCAATTTTGGCACCTATAAAATTAATTTAAGATTAATAGAAATTAAGAATTAAAATTTTCTGCGTACAAGTTACACTACTTAACTTAAGCAGATCCAATCTAATATTGTTAAATTGTAAATTTATACTGAATTAATCGTTTACTTATATCATATCGAAACGAAAAGTGACGTATAAAGATATGCTTAAATAGCTTAAAATCAAATTAATACAACCAAAAATGAACATGGAAGTAAAGAAAACTATTTTGAATGGTATAATAAAATTAGGATGCAGTGCTACTGTACATTTTCTACAATGAAGTAAATTGCACTTTTTGTGACAAAGCGCACAGGGTTTTTTTTCTGGTCATTGTTTGCTTATTCAGCATTTTTGTTTAATTTTTAATGTTTAATGGGCCGGAGTTTTGAATTGTAGTGTCTCATGCTTGCGTGTTTTCTCTAAGATTTTAGCTGTTTGCGTTGCCGCCTTTTCTCTATCTTTTGGACGCTGTCGGATAGTGCTTTACTACTGTTTCCAGTGCTTCTCTGCTGTATATTGGGCTCGCACACAGAGAGCAAGTCTTTAGGTAGTTTGTATGTTGCATTTGGTCTAGTTCTTGTATGTGAGTTTGTTATCAGTTCGTTTGTCGATACGTCCGTTCGTTTTTAGTAATCAGTTATAATTTTCAAAAAGAACTCGTTAATCGTCTGTATTTTAAAATCGTTATGGAGAACCCTGTTCATCGTATACCTAGGAGCATCTGCTATCGTCTGCCCTATTTTGAATTACCTGGAACTCAGCTCGGCCTTACTTATGTTGCACCATGAAGGCGCTTCATAGGTAAGTACCGGCCTGACCAGGACCTTGTAGAGGTTAACTTTGGTTCTATTACTAAGTCTACTCCGCCTATGAAGCAAGGGGTAGATTGAGCTCATTTGACGCAACGCTAACTTGCTGAAATTGGCCACCGCCATGCTCCAAGCATAAATGCACACGTCTCTTCATATTTTCGAAAGCGTTGACCAGCATCTCTGGCGAAATACTACCACATTCTTGGATAATCCTTTTTTGTAACTGTTCTAACTTTTTAATTTGGCGTTTTATAAATATTCTTTTTCAAATAATAATAATAATAATAATAAATAATCTTAATTTAGATAAAGAGAGTAAAGTAAAGTAAAATACACAGAGAGAAAACATAATATTTTAATTTACAGAAAAAGAAAACAGACGACTACTTACCGTTATCTGAAAGGACGAAGTTCACCCCTTGTCGTAAGCAAGGTTTGGTCTTCCACTTAACCCAGCTAAGCAATTTTACATACAAAAATTGAAAAAAAAATTCAGGAAAAAAAATGTTATGCTGAGGATTTAGTTACTCTAAAATTACAATTTGTAGCCAATTTTATGTAGTAATAACTACTTATCAGAAATAATAATAATAATAATAATGTTTTATTGCAGTAAGCACAGCAAAGAAGGAAAAAAAAAATATAAAAATATAAAAACAGAAAATACCCTGAATTTAGACACGTGTAAAGTAATCAATCAACTGCAACACATCTTATTAGCTACTATTAAGTAAGATAAAAGAGAGAAAAACAGAAATAAGTATAACGGAAAGGAAAAAGGAAAAAGAGGAATGCCGGACGAAGAGGAAAATAAGTATTAGGCTAATAGTAAGAATAATAAGAACCTCAGGCATTCAATAAAAAGTTTTTGAAATTCCTTTTTAAATTTTAAAGGGGGCTTTGTTTTTAGTTCTGAGCATACAGCATTGTAAATAGCAGATACGTTATATGAAAAACTACGTTCAAACATAGTAGTTCTATGGAAAGGTGGTGTTATGATACCTTTGAATCCGATATTAAGATTGTGCACATCTGTACGAAAAATTATCTTACGGTATAGATACGAAGGCTCTTGCAGCACTATTATTTTATGAAAGAGAGCCGCTTAATGAAAATGTACTCGCTGTTTCATAGTTAACCACCCTGCATCTCTCAACTTATTCCGTACAGAACAACGCTTTCTTATACCATAAGCAAATCTTAGACAATAATTTTGAATTTTCTGAATTTTCCGAGAGGTTACTGCGGTCAAACATGGGCCGTATACAACATTACAATAGTTAAACGTAGATAAAACCAGTGACTCGCATACCATAAGCTTAAGACTTGAATCCAGGACCGTACGGGAGCTGTACAGGATTTTAAGCTTATAAATGCATTTCTTGACACATTCAGAAATATGTTTTTCAAATCTCAGATTTGTATCCAACCAAAGTTCCAGACTTTTTGCTTTGTAAATTATTTTGGACAGCAGATCGATCCTTGCTTTTACCAAATAAGAGATCAATAGTTTTGTTTGGATTTAAAGACAGTGAGTGGTCTTTAGAGAAAGCATAAATGGCATTTAAATCTCTATTGATCAGTTCACAGGCTTGGTTGATGCCACTAGGGAAAAAAGAATAAAATAATTGAATATCGTCAGCATACATCTGTTTAGAGCAACTGACAATATCCTTAGTGAGAAATGCTGTGTATATTAAATATAATATTGGTCTCAGTATCGAACCTTGCGGAACTCCACTCGATATACCCCTAACATCAGAAACCTTTCCATTCAAAATCACCCGCTGTTGCCTGTCGGCAAGATAACTTTTAAAAAATAAAACCGTCGACCCGGACAAGCCGATGTACTTCAATATTAACTGGAGGGAATCATGATTTAGCGTATCAAACGCCTTAGAATAGTCAAGAAGAACCGTTAATTTGCCAATATGAGTTTCTCTAAACATGTGATCCGTAACATTCAACAAAGCTGTCGCACAGCTATGACTCCCCCTAAAGTCAGACTGGATATCGGGGAGAACCTGATTGTGCTCAAATGAGGAAAAATGAAGTACCGTCACACAAGGTGGTCTGGGTGGGAATTCAAATTCTGCTTGAAAACTGATCAATTTGTCGTCGAAAAAATTGCGTAAACCGTCCTGTTGAAAATAACCAAAGCGTAGTTCATCGTCAAGTAATTACTCCACAAATGGATTTAAAATATTGTCTCTATCAGTGCTGCCAACGAAATAATTCAACTTTCCCCACTTCGAGTGTCAAAAATACCCGCACAGGCATTAAATTGCCCGCGTCAATGAAAACCCTTTAATATTGATTATTTTGGCAAAATAGGTATACATTTCAAATTTCATCAAGTTGAAATGGCTGTGTAGGTAGTACAAAACACTAAAAATTATGTACAACATAACATAACACAAAAAAAAATTAATACATAACCTCATTAACCTGCGGGCGGGTGTAACTTTCTTCATCCAGAATACGTTTATAGGATACTCTAAAAATAATCTAGTTTTCCCCTTAGAAAAATAAAATAAAGTTGATCGTTATTAAAAACTTTATTAGGTGTTTAGACTAAATATTCTAAACATATTTTTCTCTTAGCATGAAGTACAAAATATAAAAAAAACTATTATTTTTTCCAAACATTACAACTTAACATTTTTTTATTGGGTTAAAAGTTTAAAAGACCATTACATGATGCAATACCCTGCTTACTATACAGGGTCGTTGGTATGTATGGAAACGGTCGATTATTTCTTAAAGTGTAACAGTTAGCAAAAAACATTTTAAATAAAAGGTTTGGGGTTTTTTAGGATGTATTAGAATTTTAAAAAAATAAATATACAGGATGAGTCAGAAAACCGTAGGGAGGCAAATTTATTTTTTTTAAAATGGAACACCCTGTCTCTTCGAATATTTTTGGATTTAACATAAAATAACAATTATTTTTTAATAAGTGCATTATAAGTCTAAACCTAATAGTTTCCGAGATATCGACTATTGAAAAATTGCATTTTTGAACTTTGACAGCTTCTAGCTTTCTAACGGTACGTTTTAGAGCAAAACGGCTTACATATCCCTATCTTACTTTTTTATGATCTACCCAAAAACATCAACTTCCGGTTAACCCGGAAGTACTGTATTTCCGGCATTTGAGTTACATCTGGTTTAACCGGAAGTTGATTTTTTCGAAAGACAATAAAAAAGTAAGATAGGGACATGTAAGCCGTTTTATTCTAAAAGGTACCGTTAGAAAGCTAGAAACTGTCAAAGTTCAAAAATGTCATTTTTCAAAAGTCGATATCTCGGAAACTATTAAGTTTAGACTTATAATGCATGTGTTAAAAAATAATTGTTATTTTATGTAAAATTCAAAAATGTTCGAAGATATAGCGTGTTCCATTTAAAAAAAAGTAACTATGTTTCTCTACGGTTTTCTGACTCAACCTGTATACTTATTTTTTTTTTAAATCTAATATACATTAAAAAAACCCTAAAACTTTTATTTGAAATATTTTTTGCTGGCGGTTTTACTTTCAGAAATAATCGACCGTTTCCATACATACCAACGACCCTGTATATAAGGGATGCTATATTTACAGTACCTGAACAGTTTCGATGGTCGGTTTTAATAAGGTTTAGATTGCTGAAAATTCTTTCAACTGATACATTAGAGAATGGAAGCACAAGAAAGAAATGAATAATGACTGTTAAGTCAGTAAATATTGGCATGTCGGCTGCATTTTTTAATAGGAATACATCTTCCCAATATTTTTCTGCAGTTTCATTTTTGTTTAATCCCAATTCTTGAAAATGAAGCATTGCATGATGCCTCCACTCATTATCCAGTTGTTGCTCCCCAGCAATTAAGTCAGTTAAAAAAGGAAATTTTCGTAAAATTGGAATGAGGCTTTTAATTTCATACTTTTGTGCTTTTATAGGATCTACAATTTCTAACAAAGTATATAGATCATCTTTAAAATTAAATCTTTGCTTTATTTGTGTAACTAACTCGATATAAAAGGTCAGGCAGGTTTTTAAGAATTGTTTGATCGACTCACGCCAAGTGCCACACTGACTCTCTCGCTCCTATGACTCCTATGAGTCCTATGTCCCATCACAGACCAGTAAACAGTAGTGACTATGGTTCAGTTCAGTTGATCGTATTTTTAAAGAATATTTCAAGGGATGATGAAATCACCCGAAAATACTCACAACAAACCGCAGGCATGCTAAATTCCCCTCATTTTGGATAATTACCCGCAAATCGGCAGCACTGGTCTCTATACCGCTGTGCTGTAACTGTGTCATGGAAGAAATAGGACCAACAATTCTTTGGGACACGGTCAACCAGACACTAATTTTTTTAAGGGTGCAATGTGGGCTGTAAGGTGAAATGGGGAATTTCACTACTTTGCATGCGTGTATTCTGAAAATTCACATAACCGGTGAGGTGTGTGGAACCAGGCTTCATTAGAAAAAAATGTCAGATCCAATAAATTTTGGGTTAGCCAATGATAGTTATTCCTGCGTCTTTTAAAATCTTCAGCTCGTATTTCTTGGAATATTTGCACTTTTATTATATGTTTTTTAAGAATAGTCCTGCATGTTCCATAAGATCTTCTCCCTTCTTGAGACAGGCGTCTTACTCGTTTTGTTGGCGTATTTTGCATTATTTTAACAGTTTTAACACAAATTTAACCTCCAGTTTAGTTTTTGGTCAAAGATAAGTTCAAGGTACTTCACTTCCTGGCACCAGTCAGTCTGGACTCTATTGACACGAAGTCTTGTTTCAGATCTTCTGACACGACATTTCGAAAAATAAATAGCCTTTGTTTTGGCTCAATTCAAACGAATCTTCTAATCCGTAAACCATTTTTCTAGCTGGTTTATATGGCGTTGCATACGTGTGACGACGAGCCACGGCTGTTTGGAAGTTGAAGCTACTGCAGTATCCTCGGCGAACAGATAGAGCTGATTCTGTCTATCTCGCGGAATATCGTGAGTGTAAATGTTGTACAACATCGGCACTCCGGCCCCGATGCGTTTTATCGAAGAAATCGCTTCCTCCGACGAGACTGCAAAACTTCGGTTCTCTAAGAAAGAGTTTACGATGGTGACTAGATAGTTTGGAGCACCGAGCTTTATCAACTCTAGTAGTAGACTGTTGTGCCAGACCTTATTGAAAGCTTTGGAAACGTCAAAGAAAACCGCCTCCGTGTGCGCCCTTCTGTTAAATCCTTTCACTATGTTGGAAGTGATTCTCGTCGTTTGCCTAACTGTGCAATGTTGGACACGAACGCCGAACTGTTCGTTAGGCAAAACATTGTTATTAAAAACGAAATCGTACAAGACAGGATTATTTTTTCGACTGCCTTACCCAGGCCTGATAACAGGCTGATAGGTCGTTTCACGTGTTTCGAGGCGCACGGATAATGATCTTCTTAATACTTTAAGTTTGTAGTAAATTCAATATCGCATAAAGTTTTAATACTTTTTGCCCAAATTTAATTTCCTCGTGTTTTCTTACGGATTTACAATTATCAGCTGATTAATAACGTGCATCGGTTAGTTCTGTAAAAACAGAAGAATTTTTTGCAACCGTTCGTGAAATAATGCAAAATACGCCAACAAAATGTGTAAGACGCCTGTCTCAAGAAGGGAGAAGATCTTATGGATGCAGGACTATTCTTAAAAAATAAATAATAAAAGTGCAAATATTCCAAGAAATACTGAAGCTGAAGAGCTGAAGATTTTAAAAGACGCAGGAATAACTGTCATTGGCCAACCCAAAATGTATTGGAATGAAACGACTTATTGGATCTGACATTTTTTTCTAATGAAGCCTGGTTCCACCTACAGCACTGCGGTATAGGGACAATTTTTTTTTTTTTTATGATAAGGCACAGCACTACAGGATAAATCCTTTATGGCGCTCTAGGAGCGGTGCGTGTGCGCAGGAAACGATTCACGTTGGTCTTGGATCTTTGGAGATTATACTCGTTGGGGAACACGATCTCAGGGAGGTCGTTCCAGAGTGATGACGTTGTCGAGATGAAAGAATTTTGAAACAGTGTCGTTCGAGGGACACTAAGCTGAACCACGTACTGGTGGGCTGCAGTGGCTCGTCGTGTATTTCTACCATGCACCGCTCTGGGAGGTATCAAGCGGGCAACCTCAGTTGAACACTTGCCATGAAAATATTTGTAAAATAGACTCAAGTCGCCAACCTGCCTTCGATATTCAAGGCTTTCCAGGTTGTTTGTCAGACTATGGTCACCGATCAAGCAATTACTTGACGATGAACTACGCTTTGCTTATTTTTAACAGGACGGTGTAACCGCCCATACATCTGCCGAAACTGTTAACAATTTTCGACGACAAATTGATCAGCTTTCAAGCAGAATTTGAATTCCCTCCGAGACCACCTTGTGTGACGGTACTTCATTTTGCCTCATTTGAAAAAGAATATTTTTAAAACACCAGTTAAAAAGTTAGAACAGTTACAAGAAAGGATTATCCAAGAATGTGGTAATATTTCTTCAGAGATGCTGGTCAACGCTTTTGAAAATATGAAGAGACGTGTGCATTTATGCATTTATGCACACGTCTATGTTCTTAAAATTTGTAAATTTTGTAAATAACAAAAATAAATTTGTATTTGTTTATTTATTTTAATATTCATCATTTTGGCATATCATGGCATAATATGAATTTGACACAATTTTAACCTAGATTTCGTTAGATGTATCGTCCCCTTATAATAATTGTGATCTAAACCAATCCCTCTTGGATGAAAATAATTTTTGCTTGCACGGTATTCGAGTAGTTAGTTACATATAAGGTACTTTTTAAAGGAAGTGAATAAATAAAATAAAAAAAAATCACAATAGAGCAAATATCAGAAACCATATTATACAAGAAAACAAAGTGCAGATGAACCAGATAAGGAAGTAGGAGGTTGTGGTTTAATATGCTTCATGTACAGGGTTTTTCCGTATATTTTGGAGCACCCCTGGAGCTCTTATTTTAAGGCCTAGAAAAAACATTAAATTACCAAAGTTGCATTATTTTTCATGACCTGTTAGAATTTGTCATCGATCAAAACAAATAAACATCGTAAATTTGTTTAATAATGACAATGTGGATTTCTTTAAATGGGACACCCTGTATATTACATAATTTTTTAATTCCCCACTTATTTCTGATTCCAAATATGTATAAATGTTATATGTTTACTTTAGTCGTTTAGGCAATATTTCATTTCAAAATATCGCATATGAGAAAATCAAGATTGCCCTGAGAAACAATTTGGTTATTATTAATCGCTTATGGCAACTTACTTATGTCACAAATAATTTATCATACGTTGAATAGTCTTGTCATAATGGGTTACTCTAAAGACGAAAAATTCGATGTTATACGACTATATTATGCGAATCGCAACAACGTTAAAATGACTAGGCAAGAGTATAGACGTTCATTTCCAAATAGACAAACGCCATCTATTAATACAATAAGAAATATAGTTAAACAATTTCGGGAACGCAAGTCTCTTGAACGAAAAAAACGAACTGTACTAGAAAGCGAAGATGATTTATATATATTGTTATTTTTTGTTGGTAAGTGATCTCAAGAGATTTGAATTGTTTGCAAAAGTTTTAAAAGTCCCCATTTTATTTTTAGAAAATCCATTTAGTTCTATACCAAAAGCAGCAACGTATTTTCAAAAATCCTGGAAAAAAATTCACAGTGTGTTAATAAGGCATAACTACTTTCCATATAGAATTATGCCAGTCCAAGGTCTCACGGAAGACCACATTCGTCAAAGATATCAATTTTGCGCCGAAATTTTACGTCTTATGAGAGAGGATGCAGGTTTGACAAATAAAATCGTATTCACAGATGAGGCTTCATTCACAACATCTGGCATGTTCAATAGGAAAAACAAACGGTATTGATCAACAGAAAATACTCACCAATATCAAGTTGTTAAGGTTCAAGGCAGACAGTCATTAAATGTTTGGTGCGGAATATTGGGAGGCAGAATCTTGGGGCCTATTATATTTGAAGGAACACTTAATGGGGATCGATATAGGAACTTTCTAGAAAATGAAATTGAGCATGAATTGCGAAACATTCCAAATCGGCAAGAACTAATTTGGCAACAAGACGGGGCACCCCCACACAACATTCGATCTGTGGTTACATATTTAAACAATCATTATTATCTGTGGATTGGTAGAAATGGCCCGATTAGGTGGCCCGCAAATAGCCCAGACCTAACACCTCTAGATCTATTTTTATGGGGCTATTTAAAAAATAAAATCTATTATGATAGACCAGAAACTATAAATATTCTTCGTCATAAAATTGAACAAGAAGTTTTACTACTTAAAAGGGAAAATTTGGTTTTTGTTACAAACGCTTTAAGAAAATGGAGAGATAATATTCAAAAATGCTATGACAGTGGTGGTGGATATATAGAACCATAATATTGTTTTATAAATTATTATCATTATTTATATGAATTGTAACTTAATAAAGCTTTTAGTTTCTAGCATGTTTTCCTCATACTAATCTTGATTTTGTAATACGCAATATTTTGACATAAAATATTGTCTAAACGACTAAAGTAAACATATAACATTTATACATATTTGGAATCAGAAATAAGTGGGGAATTAAAAAATTATGTAATATACAGGGTGTCCCATTTAAAGGAATCCACATTGGCATTATTAAACAAATTTACGATGTTTATTTGTTTTGTTCGATGACAAATTCTAACAGGTCATGAGAAATAATGCAACTTTGGTAATTTAATGTTTTTTCTAGACCTTAAAATAAAAGCTCCAGGGGTGCTCCAAAATATACGGAAAAACCCTGTACATAAAACACATTAAAAAAAAGAAACACCTAAAGTGTCCAAAAGTATGTCGTTAGTTTAAAGGGTCTCATGATTTTCGAAGATCACGTGAGTTCGTGACCATGTGCTTGCGTCTCACCTGGCTGAATTAAATTAGTATCAACTCTCGTCGCCCGCTGCCCGTCTTGGCCGTTCTTCTGCTGCTATCTTGACGTTGCTTCAAAACTCGGCTATTGACTTGACTAGACTCTTCCAATAGCGGCATCTCATTTTTGAAGCTCCTTCACATATTGTTCTTAAACGTTAAAATTCCCCCGTGGCAAAAAAATTTAAAGAAAACATTGAAATGTGCATTTTGGCACCTCAAATTTTGTAGGTTACTATTCTGACATAAGCGAATTTAACTTGACACAACCCTCTTTAAATTGACGATCTATTCAATTATCTTGTGTAGTTAACTAACCTTGTACGAGTATATTTTAACCAAATGCATAACTTATGTCATAATATTTCCAAAAACACCAAATAACAGTTTAAATAGAAACACTGAAAGTGTGTGTAAAAGAATTTTACCTTAATGTTGCCTTCTTAATTAACCTTTACGCATCATTTCTTAATAAAACTTAATAATTTTTTTCTCTGTTACAGCACTGATGATTGTGAAGACCACAGAGTCCACAAACATCATAATCGAGCCAGTCAGGAATTTAATGTAAAAAAACACCGACTTCGACAATTACAGGCTGTAACTGGTCGCGATCAATCAGTTCGTCAAGTCAATATATTTAAATGCCATCAATGTGACTACCAGTCGAAGCATAAATCTAATTTAGGTCAACATCTTCTCCGGCATAACACGCAGGAAAATTATAAATGCGATCATTGTGCCTATGAAACAATTTATAAGTCTGCTTTGCAGGGACATCTTCTTCGTCATAAAAGTCCAGAGGAAGTTAGTTTGTTTAAATGCGATCATTGTGACTTTCAGACCATCCATAAGAACAGTTTAAACCGTCACCTAAACCGGCATAAGAGTCAAGAGGAAGTTGATATGTTTAAATGCTTTCACTGTGACTTTCAAACCATTCATGAAAAAGGTTTTACGCGCCACCTTCTCCGACATAAGAGTCCAGAGGAAGTTATTCAAGTTAATATGCTTAAATGTCATGAATGTAACCACCAATCGAAGTATAAATCTGAATTTCGTAAACACCTTCTCCGGCATAAGAGTCCAGAGGAAGTTAATATGTTTAAATGTCATCAATGTGACTACCAGTCGAAGTATAAATCTAATTTAGGTCAACATCTTCTCCGGCATAAGACACAAAAAAATTATAAATGCGATCATTGTGCCTATGAAACAATTTATAAATTTTCTTTAGAGGGACATCTTCTTCGTCATAAAAGTCCAGAAGAAGTTAGTTTGTTTAAATGCGATCATTGTGACTTTCAAACCATGCATAAAAATAGTTTAAACCGTCACGTTAACCTGCATAAGAGCCCAGAGGAAGTTAATATGTTTAAATGCTATCACTGTGACTTTCAAACCATTCATGAAATAAGTTTTACGCGCCACCTTCTCCGGCATAAAGATCCAGAGGAAGTTAATATGCTTAAATGTCATCAATGTGACTACCAATCGATGTATAAATTTCGTTTACGTAGACACCTTCTCCGGCATAAAACTCCAGAGGAAGTTAATATGTTTAAATGTCATCAATGTGACTACCAGTCGAAGTATAAATCTAATTTAGTTCAACATCTTCTCCGGCATAAGACACAAAAAAATTATAAATGCGATCATCGTGCCTATGAAACAATTTATAAATTTTCTTTAGAGGGACATCTTCTTCGTCATAAAAGCCCAGAAGAAATTAGTTTGTTTAAATGCGATCATTGTGTTTTTCAAACCATCCATAAAAACAGTTTAAATCGTCACCTTAACCGGCATAAGAGCCCAGAGGAAGTTAATATGTTTAAATGCTATCATTGTGACTTTCAAACCATTCATAAAAAAAGTTTTACGCGCCACCTTCTTCGACATAAGAGTCCAAAGAAAATCGACATGTTTAAATGCGATAAGTATGACTTTTAAACCATTTGGCAATTCAATTTTGTCACTATTAGGTTATTAGAACTGGCGTATTAATTATAACTTATATATCATATTTGATTTGAATGTTAGCTTTAAAACTGGTGAAAAGTTTTGCTTTCTGTATGAAACTACACACCTACCTTTAGCGACTATCTTGGTTTCCTACTCAGGGTTAATGACCTTCCTTTCGGTGTCTTTGGCTAAGCGGGATTACATTTTACCACATCTTTAACCACCCGATTTTCCTTCTATCAACTACCATATCATTTGATCTGTGTACAATAGTATTTTCGTAGAAATTTCTTTGTTTTGGTTTTCACTTATAACTGTGTGTAAATCTTTATTGTTTGACGTTCTAATATTTTGTGATATTGTGAACGTAAAATTAATTCAGGTTAGTTAAAGTATTATTTTACAATTTTCTAAACAAAAATGGTTTTGTCGGAAAGGCAGACTTGATATTGTTAGGATGTGGAGATAAAATAAGAAGTCAAAGTGAAGTGTGCACTTTATTTAATGCTAAATATCCGGAAAATCAAATTTCACAGGACACTGTTAGTAAAATATTCCACAAACTTGATGAACATGGCACAAAGGACTTGCCTAGGAATGGACGGCCACGTGTTTTAGGCGACGATGAAAAATTGGATATTGCATTATCTCTGCAGGATAATCCGCATGTTTCAACAGTTTCATTGGCTCAAAATCATGATACATCTAGAGGTACTATTGGAAGATATTTGAAAGCAGAAAAATACCACCCTTATAAAGTATGTCTTGTCCAAGAGCTTTTAGAAGATGACTATGATATGCGTTTGCAATTTTGCGAAGAAATGATGAGACGGTGTGACGAGAATAATAGGTTTCCACAGAACATATTATTTTCGGATGCTACTTTCTATTTAAACGGGGTGGTTAACAGACATAATTATCGTTTCTGGAGTCAAGAAAATCCACGATGGATATTTGAAGCGCATACTCAGCGGCCCCAGAAAGTAAATGTATGGGCAGGTATCATTAATAACCGAATTTTAGCGTCATTCTTTTTGGAAGGAAACCTTACAGCTGAACGGTACCTGGATTTCTTAACCTTCGAGTTGAGACCTGCTCTAGCTGTAATTTTTCCCAACGAAGTAGATCCAAATATACCTAATGAAACAATTTGGTTTCAGCAAGATGGTGCTCCCCCGCATTTTGGTGTCAATGTGAGAAGATATTTGGATTAGATATTTCCAAGTCGCTGGATTGGACGACGTGGTACAATTGAATTGCCACCGAGGTCCCCAGACTTAACGCCTTTAGACTATTTTCTTTCGAGATATTTATAAGAAAAAGTTTACCAAAATAGGCCAAATAATATTGAAGATTTTAAAAACAAAATTAGATTGGAGACACATAACATATCATCTGAAGCCATTCGAAATTCCGTCGACGGATTTTACCATCGTCTGGGAGCATGCCAAGTAGAGGGTGGAGGACATTTCCAGCATTTACCGCGTTAAACCACCTTTTTGTTGTGTTTTGTTTTGCTTCATTACATTTATATTTTTTCTGACAAAATAAATAACAAATAAACCATAACTATTGTTAAGTCACAATGTCAGAACGTGAAACAATGAAGATTTCTTACCTTGAAAGGTAAAAAAAACATCAATGATTTATCATTTCCGCTTATTTAAATAGGGATTTTTTAAAACTTTCAACAGTCGCCATTTTGAAATAGCTTGACAGAATCGCGTCAAAATTTATGAGTATACTGTACGAGATATTAGCTTTCAAATGATGTATCACAAGCTGTATATGTTTCCATTTAGAAAAAAGATCGATGTCGTCATATCCTTGACAAATGTCTGTAAAAAACAAACGAATAACGTCAAAATGTGAGCATATATAAAACTAAACTGACGTGTCCGAGCATTTTCCCAAAAGTTACAGGTTAAGGCTATATTAATTTTATTCCGGACTTCTGGGCATCCCTGTATAGAACTTCCGGTTTTACCGGAAGTGACATAAAATTTCGATTTTTCAATGAGACACCTCATATATTTTTACTTTCTTTGAATCCATATGACATTCTAAATAGAACCATGTGTCACTTGCCACTTTTTGTCATAAAAAATAAATAAAAAAAGAATTTTATATATATTTTATTTATATTATAACTTAAACAACTCGACTGATCTTTGCACTTGAAGAACTCAAAACTAATATATATCTATCTAATTACCGAAATTTATTATAAAACATTATTTTAGTACCTGCTGACTTCGACTTAATATTAGAGTACTTCTTGCATCCTTTCAAGTTCTTTTGTTAAGAAAAAGTCTGTCGAAATATGTGAGGTTAGTAGTACTGCTTCGTTACCGAATTCTGCTATTCTGGTTATTTGCTTCACTTACTTATCGCTTCTGTTCCCTTTTGTAACAAAGTTTGTTCGATTACATTATTTTGATTAAGTTCTAGTCAAGCGTCGTAGGGTGTTTTATTGCTCTTCTTTTTTTGGAGGGTTACTTGGTTAAATTGGCAACAACTTTTAAATTGACAGGTTAACTTCCCCTTTTCCGTACGAGATTAAATGAGGTCGTTGCTTTATAAAAACTAAGCTTTGGCTTTGTTGGTTGCTTTTTCCTTCCAAATATCCAAGAAGGAAGCCCCGCAGATCTACGGTCTCGCCACTCCCCTTTTAGGGGTAAGCTTTCTTGAATTTTGTCGTCACTTTTATTGTTGTTTTTTTATTAGGGATTCGGTAAGTAATTATCTTTTTCTGATATTTGTAGGAACTTACTTTTGCTTAAGTTGCCAGGGTTCTTTTTACCAAGTTTTGGCTATTTTGCCTGTTTTTATCTACTTCCTGCGTTACGGCATTTTAAGGTTAAGTTCTAGCCACATTCCACATTAAATTTTAATACTCACATATGATGTGGTTCCAATAGTTGGCCTGACCTTAGTTAACGAGTTCCTACGAGCTAAATTCTACGAAGAGTAGTCCCTAAGGATTTAAGGTAAGTGTAGGCAATATCGCCACCCTAAGCAAACTCGATTTTTTTGAAAATGTTGTAGCAAAGTAACACAAAAATTTGCGATCAGGTGAAGTTTCCTAGAGTATATATATAAACTATTAAAAATAGTCATGACAATTTGTTGCCCTTTTGACTAATTTTATTAGCACTTTTTTAAAATAATGTAAATTGGCGATATTGACAACAGGGGGTAAGCAATACCGCCAACGAAGAATTCTAGGAGTGCAGATTTTCTTACGATAAATAAAATACATACTTACTGCATCTTAATGTGCATCTTAATCCTTAATCATCAATAAAACAATATCCTAACATCAAAATAAAGTACTTACCACAGTGTGGACTGCGCAACAAAACAATTACTGGATATTTTAAACTATAACACACTCGATAAGAAGAGATAATCTTGTTTAATCTACCATAGAACTAAAATTTGAGGTTATAGCCGAACGAACTTTTGGTGATGGGCTTGCTTCATTGCCGAGGTAATACTCCTAGTGCAATCTATTATTTGGTAGTCAAATTAGAATAGATAAAGCCCCTTGGCGATATTGTATACACCTACCTTACATGGGATTCTGCTGAAGTAGCTGTTGCAGCAGAAGCCTTAGTTTGCAGGCTCGTATGAGTATGAACTCCTTTCATTATAGTTTGGGTACAGGTGCTGATGTAGTTGGTATTTATATGAATGGTATTTATGTTTATTTAAAATATTGCCGGCAGAAGACTTACAAATGCCACATTCTAGCGCGATCTCCCTGAGTGACGCATTGGTATTCACTTGCACGTATGCCAGAACATTTATTTCTATTTCTTTACTCACAATAATTGGATAGTTTTCATTATTATCAGGCTCATTTCGCATTTTCTGAACCAGTTTTGGATAATAGTGCCGAGTTGGATGACGGCGTTCAGGATATCTCTGTGCGTAAACACGTGCAGCATCGGTTGAGTTTTGCCCACGCTCTCCAATAACTAATAACATATCAACTTCTTCGCTCCTTGTATAAATATTATTATTTTCCGTGATTTTCAAACAATAACGTACACAATAATTATTAATTTACTTTTGCAGAAGCGAAGTTCCATAAGATGTTGACTTGTCAATTTTTTACAAGACATCTTAACGTTTTTGTTTTTATCAGTTGTGTTGGTCACATGCTACTCGATTAAATCTTATTTTATTTTCAAAAGGCGCTTTATTTTAGGAAAGTCGTACATAACGTAACATTTTTACAGTTTTTTAAAGGAACGAGTAGTCAGGACCCACCAGATTTATTTCAATATCAACCGCTAGTATGTGAACCGGTCTATTGCTCCCTTTGCTATTTTCAGTTCGGGCAGTATCGCTGTCCGAGAACCCATGGGAGTGGTTTGCTGAAATTTGCCTTATTTTCTTTTTGACGTTCCCGCCTTTTAGTGACATTGTTGACAGGTAACACTATCTTAGGACCAGTGAACTCTATAACAACTGGAACGGCCCCGACCGTAGTCTACGGCTTCCTAAACTGTGTCAGGGGCAACAGACAGAGATAGCCGCGTGTTACGGTAACCTCTCTTTTTGACTAGTTTGAATAAATTGCTTGTTCTTGCATAAATTAACTTAACTTATTTTAGAGAGGTATTTTCAAAAACAAGAAAGTATTTGGAAACTTTGAAAATTGAAAATATTGTATTATTAAATCACATGCGCAAAACCTTTGCCGTTTGTTTTAACAATGGAAAGCACACTGGGGTTGGTTAAAGATTTGTTTTTACTTGAGGAAAATTCCCTAAAGTACTTTTTGCCATACTAGTGATCCCAGGACAACTTAGAACTTTTGTTCTCCTGCATTAGGTCCAGGGGTGGCTGGAACAACAATCTGAATACTCAGCAGTTAAAATAGCCACTAAGGCAACTACTGTACAGGAATTCAATCTCTTCCAGTGTCAGTGCAAATGGCTCTAATTTTTAAAGTTATTGCACTCCTGCTTTTTGAGTTCCGTTCTGAGGGTAGGGAGAAGCAAGACTGTTCAGGCAGTAAAAGTGACGACCTTGAACAAATTTCAACTTACGTTCAGTGCTTATATTGCGAAAAAAAAATTAAGGAACTTTCAAGAAAACATATTTTATATATCTGGATACATAGTCCGTCATATATAATCACAAAAAGTACATGCCATCACTGCATTGAAATCTTATTATATAGAGTAACAAACGAATCTCATGATCATTGTGAATAGTGCACCCCCCGAATCACATAAAAAATTTACAAATATTGTGTCTCGTGGCGGTTTGCTATTTCCACCTATATAAAATTGTACATTTCGCAGAAAGACAGTTTCGGCTCATCGAAGAGAAATAGAAGCTTTTACAAAGTAAACTAAATATAAGAAAACTAATGGTAAATATGTTTGTACCGAAGCATCCTGTAACTGAAAAATTTATTAGTGAAAAGTGTCATGAAATTCAGTTAGAAAAGTTCTTCACACATTTTTGACTTGTAGAATGCATCCCCACTCTAAACTGATGAACCTAAAGTTACATGGAAACGCAGCCACAGTAAGACAAAAAATGACGAAACTTGTTTTATTTACTTTAAACCTAAATAATGTACCACAAAATATAAATAGCAGCAATATAAGCGATGACATTCAAATTTTAAAAGTTAATCATGTAAAATATTTAGGAATATTTTTTGACAGTAAATTAAATTGGAATTTTCAAGTAGAATATTTGATTAAAAAATTAAGAAGTTTATTACCAATTTTTAAAAGCATTAAAAAATTATTTCTGGATATAAAACATCTAGAAATATTATACTATGCATTAGTCAAAACTCATTTAAATTACAGAATTTTAGGTTGGGGAGGAATAAACGGAACTTTGGTTAAAAAATTAGAAGTAGTACTACAGAAAAGATGTTTGAAAATTATATTTAATAAGGACTATCTTTATCCTTCAAAAGATTTATATTCAGAAACAAAAAAGATGAACGTTAGATCAGTGGCGGCTCGTGGGTGTATAAGGGGGTGAGGCTACAAAATAGCGTAAATTTTTTGCGATTTCAAGGTCATTGGCTTAAAATGAATAGTTAGGAATTCAACCAGCAATATAATTATTTTGAAATACTAGGTTTCACGAGAAAAATATTCAATTTGCAAGGTCAGGGTCAAACTTTCTTAAATATTACGAATTTAGCTAAATTAAGTTGCTTTTGATATAATAATAGCTAAAACGTTTTTGCTTCATTTTATATAATAATTAGGTATACCTATATAAATAATATTGATTCATTATATTATAAAATTGTTACAATGTAAATAAATATTTTTTACTCTTACTCACCTGATGTAAAGGGCTCTTGCCTTACCTTACCTCCTATCACCAACCACAACCGACTCTAGGAGTCGGTAGGTATGTGCACCAACACAACAAGAAAACAAATTAATTAGGTGTCAGTATTTTAACACACAGACCCGCCTCGAAAATCTAAAATCTAAAATCACGATAGGTTAACAATCACAAACGAATGGCAAAGGGCTTTTCGAACGATCTAATTAGATCTAATAAGCCGACACCTGATCCTACGAGAAGAAAAAATAGATGAGTCTGTTAACAATAAAACATTGCCAAGTTTCAAATAGGCACTAGGCACCCACCTGTAATCTTTAATTTTTATCTGTTTTTTGTTATTGGGATTTAATTGCATATTTATTAATAATATCTTATAGAACAATGAAAACATTTATCAATAATTTCTAACTTATTTTTTTATGTTTTTAAAAATAAAACATTTAATTAATAATATCTTATAGAACAATGAAAACATTTATCAATAATTTCTAACTTATTTTTTTATGTTTTTAAAAATAAAACATTTAAATAATAAGTAAATAAGTCAATAAGTGTCCTTGTTCAATCAGCATTTGGCAACATGCAAGCCATTGCAAGCTACTGTAAAAATAATACGATATAGGCCCAAATAAGTGGGCCTCACTCGCCTACAAAATTTGGCATTATTTCTGTTCTGCGCAATTAAAACGGTGGAGGTGCCGGGTTGGAGAGCATAGCGTTTTATAAGCGAATTGTGACGTAAAGGAAGCCCAAGTTTTTGGGATTACAATTTTATTTTTATGCGGTCGGGCAACGATTTCAGTTTTTAAAATTAATGTTGGATGGGGTGCGCGCTAAATTTAAAAGATAATATGTTGAACTTTGATGATAATTCAATGTTCTATTGTTTTGATACTTTTAATGATTGGAAATTAGTTAAAACACGTTTTATATTTAAATAAATAATTTTTAATTTTGCATGTGAGGCCCGGCCTCAGTTGCTTTATACGACGAGCCGCCACTGCGTTAGATATTTACATTTATAATAATTTAATATATATTTTTTAAAATAAAAACATCATACAAATTAAAGACTATAACCATAATACACGTTATAAAAATGAAATATCTATAAAACCTAAAATAATTAAGTCCGTAGGACAAAAAACTTTTAAATATTTATGCTTTTATTTAAACGATTATTTACCAACAAATTTAAAAAAAAATATTTCATTAAAAAAATATAAAATTGAAATAAAAACATTTTTCTACAAACGTGTTAAAAATGGAACTTTTAACACTGTCTACTAGCCTTAAAAATGTTACTTTAAGGCACTAGTGCCTTAAAATACCTACTTTAAGGCACTGGTGTTAAAAGTAAAATGTCAAATGTCAAACGTCAAAAAACATTTCTATTTTATTTATTTACACTTATATAAATAGTACAATTTGAAAAATGAATTGCTTCCTCAGTTCTGCTGTTCTTCGCGGTTGAGGAGGATTGAACAGAAACAGCAGCATGTCCAGTTGATGTTGAAGCATCATCCGCTGATGTCGTTTGTACTGTAAGCAATTTTCGAGCAATAGAATTTTTATTTTCCAAGGAATTCACGATGTACCCTTACGCAACGGTTGAGAATTTCCATTCCCCATGCCGCTTAATTGTCGTCAAATTTGCTCCAGCATCGGCAAGTAAGCTCGCAGAGGAATGGCAAAAGCAATGCAATGTATAGAGTGTTGAATTTGGAAGTTGCAGAAATCTTGCTATAGCAGAAATTTTCCGAACGTATTAATTCCGACCGGATTTCTGGTACATTTATCTTTTACATATTTTAAGAAGAGCCGCCGATGTACGACATCTGCTGGACGAAGATCAGTATATTTTCGATAAAAATCCAAATAAAATTTTTCAACGATAGTGAAATTTCGTGGTACCTTGGTTTTGGTATCTGATATTTTAATAACTAATGAAGTCTCCATATCTTCCACGTTGTCAAGAGTCAACTAACAAAGCTCCTCCGTGCGGCAGGCACCAAATAGTCCTACAATCGTAGCTACTTTTATCAGAATGTACTCATCATCCGGTGCGCACTTCAGAAACTGTTCAATCTGGTCTCTAGTAAAAGTTTTTGATTTTTTGGCCTGGTAACCCTCTCCTTGACGCTTCAAGTAGGCAATCAATTTAAAATGTTTGCTGATATCTACGTCGTTATTTACACGTAGCATAGCTTTGATCATTGAATAATGGGACCAAAGAGAAGATGACTTTCATACCTTTGCCTTTTCCTCAAAATAGGTCAGGAATATGTTTTCGGAATACTTTCCAGAAACGCCTTTGTTTTCACACCATTTTATAAATTTATTATGAGCAATCTCATATTGAATTCTTGATTCTCGTGGCAGTAAATCCAAGGTAGCTCTGTTAGCAGCTTCTTCTATGTCTTTAAGTGGATCGATTTCTTCTATTTCTTGCATTTTTGGCGAATCACAACACCCAGCGCTAGCGTTTTAATAAAACCGACAGGACCTTTCAAATTTTCAATTTCTTTGTAAACAAATCAGCCAACAATGATGGTTGCTAGATTTTATTGACAAATGTGAAATAATTTAATATAAATATACGATGCTATCAGAAACTACCTGGATGTAAGAGATTCTAAACATTTAATTTTCAATGATTGTATGCTTTTTATTGCCGTTTGTAGAAAAAATTTTGTATGATATTTGTGTTAAAAGTATTTTTCAGGCACTCTTGTGGTTTTCACATGCGTGCCTTAAAAATGTACTTTTAACACGTATATCATAAATAACTATTATATTGGAAACTAAACGCTTTAAACAAATTTTTGGAAATGCTATTACTAATTAATGCTATTTAATATTATTTTGAATCAACTATATAATTAATCTTTTTTAGAAATTTAATAATCTATCATCAAGAACGTAGCGTTTATTGAATACTTACAACTTTTTATAGAAATATTCTTAAATATTTATAATTTTCAATACTTTTAAATAAATAGGATTTGCCCCAAGCATGTTTTCGGGTAATTTATGAATAAGTTTTTAATATTGTAGAAATTTTATTTTTTTAAATGTAGGTACCTACTTTGTTAGTTGGTTAGTTATTTAAAAAAAAAAAACTTTTTTCTGTAGGAGTTTACTTCCAACAATACAGGGTGTCTCACGGTCGATGGTAGGTTAGACGTTTGCGGAAAACGGGACATAGAAAATTACTGAAATTTTGGCAACTTAGGTAATTGGCTTTGCTCTATCGATCTAAAATATTTTCAACAATGCAGCGTTGCCGCTTATACAAAAAAGTAGCAACATATTTGATATTTTAAATGGAACACCCTATATATAATTGCATTTTCCGCTTCATTATTGATTTCTAATTATTTTAGTATAATACGTTCCTATACCTATCTTTAGCGGTTTTCGAGAAATTAATTAATTTCCATATTTTTTGTTCAAAACATAGCTCTAATTAAATGGTTTATTACTGCGGTATTTGGATTCGTAGACAGCTGAAATTTTGGATGTAGTTTACCTTGTCCTGTGTATTAGTTATGCATAAAGAAATTTGTTCTGTGTTATACAGGGTCGTTCAAAATTCGTCATTTTACCGCTTGATACAAAAATGGTGAGAAGTGCATTTTTTCAAATAGGACACCCTGTATATTATTATATATCCTGCAAGAAAATGAATGTCCCTTCCAAATGATATATCATGTTCCTATACCCAAATAGTTTAGATGTCGAAATAAAAGCAAGTTTTTGTAAAAATCGGATTGATTTGGCATATTTGTCTTAGATAGCCATGAAATCTCAAGATGGAACATATCTTTCTGAAAATTTGATCAATAATAACAAATTTGCTAGTTTTTAACTTTTAGTAAAGAAAGCGACCTAAAAGGTTTTAAAATGGAGGGAAATAATTATTCAAATGAAATTTTGATATTCTTTATTCTTCATGGACAATGTAACCAAATTATAGCAAGAACATGCAGAAGGTTCAACGAAATGTTTCCCGATCAACAACTAATTAAGGAGAGAAAGTTTGTAGGATTACAAAATAATTTTGTTAATTATGGGTCAACACTGAAAACAAAACTAATTTCAGTAGGGACAAATAACATGAATACAGTCAAATAGCAAATAACAATACAAGATAAAAGCATATCATAAAAGGGTTCAAGATTTTTTTAATAAATGTTCAAAATGACGACCGTTGACTTCCAAACATTTTTCAATCCGTATACTCGGAGATTAAGTTGTGGCCTTCCTTATTTCACTGGCATCAAGCTGTTCAATGTAAGTGATCACTCGTTGGCGAAGGTCTTGTTTGCTCTGTACTGGTGTCCTGTATACTTTTCTTTTCAAGTCACCCCACAAGTAGAAATCAAGTGGCGTGAGATCGGGTGTTCCATTGAAAAAATGCACTTTTCACCATTTTTGTATCGAGCGGTAAAATGACGAATTTTGAACGACCCTGTATAACACAGAACAAATTTCTTTATGCATAACTAATACACAGGACAAGGTAAACTACATCCAATATTTCAGCTGTCTACAAATCCAAATACCGCAGTAATAAACATTTAATTAGAGCTATGTTTTGAACAAAAAATATGGAAATTAATTAATTTTTTGAAAACCGCTAAAGATAGGTATAGGAACGTAATATACTAAAATAATTAGAAATCAATAATGAAGCGGAAAATGCAATTATATATAGGGTGTTCCATTTAAAATATCAAATATGTTGCTACTTTTTTGTATAAGCGGCAACGCTGCATTGTTGAAAATATTTTAGATCGATAGAGCAAAGCCAGTTACCCAAGTTGCCAAATTTTCAGTAATTTTCTATGCCCCGTTTTCCGTAAACGTCTAACCTACCATCGACCGTGAGACACCCTGTATAAAATTTTTATAGAAAACGAATAATAATTTGATTTTTAACAAAAAAAAAATGGTTTAATTAATTTTTTGTCCTTGCATTTTATTTAATCTTGAAAATAAAAACAGTTTATAATATATTTTAAAATCAGTTTACATATAATTATACATAAATTGTTATTCTACTATATTACAGACCAATTTCTTAATATTTAATTTAAAATAAACTAAAAATTCATAAAAATTAACAATATTTCGTACTTTCTCCATTAAGCGATACAAGTTAAAAACAGACAGTCATCAGTCACAACTGCGGGTTGCCTAGATTTCTATTTGCCTCACTTTTGTCGATTAGCGGGTCCGTTCCAGTTAGTATAGAGTTCACTGCTTAGGACTCCCAATTTCTTAAATCCAGGACTTTAGAAGTCATCTTTACCGGATTTCGGATTTAAAGGCCTTATTTTCTGTCGCCTTTAAGTTTACTTTGCTTTAAGTTTAATCTTTTGTGTTGCTGTTCATTGGACGGCAGAAAAAACATTTACGTGGGATATTTTGACTGCATTTATTCGCTGTTGAAGGTAAGGTGGGCATACCATGCTGTCTTTCTGTGTCATCTCGTATTTGTCCTAAAGTGCCTTCTGGGGCTTTATTTTATTCAAGTCCGGTCTTCAAGACCTAGAGGGGCCGAATATTTAGGCGCACCCCAACATCAGTGTTGAACCCTCCATATAAATCTTAGGACCCAAGAAGCTCCAACTAGGTGAGTGTAATTCATTTCTATATTTTTATATTCCCTGTATATTGATGCAAAATCCCATAATGAAACAAACCATGCTTTTCTCAGGTAAATGTGTTTTCTTGTACGTAGGGCCGAGGGCTTAAAGGCCTCATTAGCCAAATTTTTAATATGACTTATTACTTTTCAATTACTATATGAAGCAACTGGCCACCTATGTTAGTTGGACTCCATTTTATTTATTTAACGTTGCTTGTGCATCTTAAAGTAATATCGAGACATTAAAGCAATTTGAAATGAAAAATTTCCTTTTTCCTTTTTTGTTTACTGTATACTGTCAATTTGATGTAATATATGATTGAGATTTGATTAATAATTAATTAGTTATGACCTTGGAATTTTTAATTAACTAACTTGAGAGTGTTTACAGCTCCACCCTTGGTTTTCTTTGTTTTTTTTTACTTTTACGTGGTGTCAGGTCGCACGATCAGAGCTACTTCCACGACCATCTTGGAGGTTTCCGACTTTTTCTGCGGTAAAGCTAGTGGCGCTTGTTAAACCCCTTCCCGCGAGGTAGGGCAATTGGCACGCGTGCTCCACAGCTGGTTCTGAGCGTGTTTCCTGACAACTAACCTTTAATAAAGTCATTAATTAATTTAATTTAATCAAGTTCATTTTTTTTTTCTATGTTAATTTTTTCTAATTACGGTTTTGCTTATTCAGCGGTGCTCATCATAGAATCGCTGAAGAGTACCATCTTTTCTTTAAATAAAATAATTTTTTCTGTATCTCCAATAATCAACAAAAAAAAAAACTGAAGTTCGCGTTGCAACCATTTAAAGAAGAATTGTTACCCGCCACCTCCTCGTGCATAAGAGTACAAAGAAAGTTTGTTTAAACACCTTCTTCTGTATAAAAGTCCAGAAGAAGTTAATATGTTTAAAAGCGATCAGTGTGACTTTCAAACCATTCATAGTAGTTGCAGTTTAAAGTACCATCTTCTCCTACATAAAAATCCAAAAGTTAATATATTTAACCCAGATATGGCCACTCTCCTTCTAAAGGCCATCCACAGTGTTTTGCCAAAACAAGGATTTAACAGATTTTTGTCAAAGCTAATAGAGTACATACTTATTCTATACTTAATAATAATGTAAAAATTATTTAAATGATACTTGACAAATGTTTTTTTTCTTAAATTGAGTGTTCTTTAAAAAGGGGACGGTCGCAAATAAACAACTTATTTTGAATTACATATTTTATTTAAAAACCATACTAACATAATAATATACAGTGAGTCCCAGAAGTAATGTCTAAATTCATCAGGTAGCAAGGTGACGTATTTAAGACGTCGATTATTGATAATCAGTGACGTTATTAATTACGTGAATCAAACGTAAAAAGACGTGCGTAAGTGACAGACCAATGACGTCTTTTTTGACGTAAAAGACGTCTTCTCAAGACGTCTTTGTAGGTGTAGCAAATGTCAATAAACGTCATATTTTTTTTTCAGCGGTATTCAAAACTGCACATTTACGAACTGATTTGGGTGCAAAAGAAACTTGTTGCAATTATAGGCTGTAATATAAGCACTCTGTTTCCCAGAAAATAATCGAAATATTTAACGAAACTGCTAATACATGTTTTTAAAATATGCGGAAATTTTTACACCTTGTTATAACCTTACAATATTTCCTAACTTTTTATGATTTTTTTAAACATCCTGTATCAGTATAACGAACATTTACTAAAAGCTTCCTAAGATAATACATAACATGGGTAAAAAAAAATACATATGTATATTTTATGTACAAAATCTTTTTTTCCACTACTAACCTATAACATCGCCATTATTGACCGATTATTAACGTTAGAAATCGTTTTTCTCTACCTTATAAGTTATTATTGACCATGGTCAATAATAAGGCATTGAAATCCATTATTGACCGATCTTCAAGAATCTATTTGAAGGCAGGTAACTTGATTTTTTGATTCTACAACATGAATTCATAAACATGAATGTGGTTAGGCAACCAGATAATTATCAATACATATTAGATTACTTGATATTGTAAAATATCGATACAATCAACATTTTTTCTGCTTCCATCCTTAATTCTGGAGGTGTACACATAATAATATCACTAACATTTTCTTCGCTCATTTTTTTAAAAAACGGAGAACTCTTGAAATTTGATGACATAAATGAACAAAAATTGACATTAACAAAGCCACCTGACAAAACAACAAAGTATTTTGCCAATTCCAAAGCGCAGGTAACTTGATTAAAAAATATACTTATACCTAACTATCATTTTTTATAATTATTAATACTATAAAGATAAATGTCTTATAAAAGTTTGTAGTAGTGGAAAAAAGATTATATTAACCACGGTTTAGACAGCTTATAGCCCTCGCGTCTTAAATCCCTCGTCGCTCCGCTCCTCGTGATTTAAACTTGCCGCTCGGGCAATAATGATGGCGGTCTAAACCTTGGTTAATAATATACTATTAATGATAAATTAAATATTACAACTTTCGTGTGTATGGAAAATTGGAAAAGACACTAACTTATCATCATGTTTGCTACAATATCATCTAGTGACCAATATTCTACATATTCTGATATATTTTCAATAAAATAAATGTTCAATGACTTTGAGTCGATTGGATATAAATATAATGATTTATAAACACGAAATTGTTTTCCAATTATCCTTTAATGGCGGCCAAAATACCTCTTTTTTTCGGGGTGTCACCCAGTTGGAGTGTACAACGGCTACTCCCACGCCGTCATTTTCCTCGAACTCGATAACCTGATACATATTCTTTTATAACACAAAATATATAAAAACTAAATCACCATAAACTTCTGAGTTTTGCCGAATGGTTGACTGCCAGACTGTCACAATCAGAGCAAAGAAATGTCATAAAATGGAGCGCGGGTAATTTAAATTTGATAGTCGCAGACTTTTAATGACAATATATTCGCTTTTGCAAATTTTACATATTATTATATAAATGGTTAATTTGAAATGGTAATATTTTTAAAGTTTTTTGCATTGGTATAAACATAAAAATGTAAAAAAATAATATAGTATAGGGTCTTATATGTATATTAAAAGTTTTATAAGACGTGCCTTTAACTATAAGAAAAAACCTATTCTTAGGCGTTTTACTTTAAAACTCTGTCCCACTTTATTTTAAGAAAACTTGGCTAACCAAATTTTGACGTTTATAGTACTTTTTAATGATACGTGTAAATCAATAAAATGACTAAAAATCGACGTGTTCACGTAAAATTATGACGTATAATACACGTCTTAAAGACTACGCTATTTTGACGTCATTTCGAGACCAAAAGACGTCAAGTGACTAAAAATCCCCAATATTCGACGTCATAAAGACGTCATGCTGCTACCTGGGAAATTCAGCGATGTGATTTTTGGAAAGACGCTCGAACCCGTCGATTTTTATTTCGTAAATTGTTTTTTTTTATGGTAAATTCATGTATACAGTGTAGCCTAAAAATACGTTAGGTTTTTTTTCAATTCTGAATGTAGACTTGTCATCGTTTAGTCTTAGTTGCGGTTTTCACAATGGTGAAGTTAACGGAATGAGAAAAAATTGAAATTCTATGCATGGTTGGGTTTGGTGATATAACACGTACTCAAATAGAAACAGTTCAATTATTCAATGAAATCCATCCTGATCGTCCTCCCATATATCAAAAGGTGGTGAGTAGAATAGAGGCTAAATTTAGAAAATACGGTCATGTTAGAGATTTACCTAAATCTGATCGTCCTGCTCGAGATGAAAATGAACAACTCGACGTTTTGCTTTCCTTGGAAGAAAATCCATGTACTCCTCTGTCGCATATTGGGGCCAATTTACACATGCGGAAATCTGTTGTTCACCGAATAGTTCAAAAGCACATGTATATCACCCTTACAAAGTCATTTCAGTGCATGAGTTATTGGAAGATGATTTCGATAGGCGAAATGAATTTTGCGAACGCATGCAAAATATGTGCAATCTAGATAATAACTTAAATATAATATTTTTCCGATGAAGCTACGTTCTGTTTGAATGATAATGTGATCAGACAAAGTTGTCGTTATTGGGCAACAGACAGTCCGCATTGGATAATAGAGGTTCACAGCCAGTACCCTCAAAAAACAAATGTGGGGTTTGGAAGGGTGCGCGGAAGAGTAATTGGTCCATTTTTCTTTGAACGGTCTTTAACTGGACAAGTATATCTCGAATTTCTTCAACGTGAATTAATTCCAGCATTTGGATGAAACCTTTCCCAGTCGGTGGATAGGAAGGAGAGGACCTATCGAATGGCCTGCTAGGTCGCCAGACCTAACTCCGCGGGACTTGTTTTTGTGGGGTTATCTCAAATCGAAAGTATTTGTTGACAGGCCAAAGAATCTGCAGGAGTTGAAAGAGAGGATCCGAAGAGAAGTGCGTGCTATAACTCCGGAAATGGTTGAAAACGTGCAAAGAGAGTTCATTGATCGCCTTGCATATGTTAAGCCTTAAATGGCGCACATTTTTAACTTTTAATTTGATTTGTTGTTCTGTTCTTTTTAAATTAACGGGCCTTACTTATGGATATGTTGAGTCGTAATTTTTTTGATAACTGGTGAGTTTATGTATAGGACATGGTTCATGAAACATACTTTGAATTAGACGTAAAATCCAAAACTTAAACACAAAAAGTTGATGATCGTAACTTATTTTTGGGCTACCCCGTATACATGCATTTACCATAAAAAAAGGCACACTAAGAAATAGAAACCGACGGGTCCGAACGTTTTTCCAAAAATCACACCGCTGAATTTTAAATAAATTTAGACATTACTTCTGTGGGTCACTGTATATTACCCACACATAGCAACTTTACCAAGAACCTTAATCTGAGCAGCCTCATTGAGCAGTCTTGGCACATTCCTTTTCTTATTGCAAACAGATCCTGTTTCTTCAAATTTAGCTGCTAACTCACGGATGTACTTGTGTCCAACATTTCTTTCACGATGTCTTTCGTTGAATACGGCCGCCGTTCTTGCAAAGCAACGATTTTCAGCTCCGTAAATGAAACTCATTTCTACGCGTTCAGCAATAGTGTATACCATTTTAAGAAACGACACTAATAATTAAAAACTATTGAAATGTTTATGAAATTAACTTTCACAGCTTATTTCACTGATTCTAGAAGAACATGAAATAAATAATGAACACCAGGAGTCGGAAAATAAAGTACCTACTAAGTACTTAATTTATTCGAAATATCAGGAATAAGCAAATCGAGAATCTTGTTTTGTCGAAAACGGCAAAAAAATTGAATTATTTTATGTTTTTTAGTGGCGATATCAAAGACGAAATGCAAATAAATAAAAGAATTTGGAATGTAACTATTGGTAGGTACAAACAGTTTTAAACGAAGTGCTATGAGGCGGTAAATGCAATTCGTTTTAAAATTCGATATTAAATACATTTCATTAATTTGTAAGGTTAATAATCACAATTTTGAAAAAACAATAATACAGTTTATCTAGAATTTTATAAGGAACACAAAAATGGCAAAAGAAATAATAAACTTCTTTATTTCAGATTACATAAATACAATTATTACACAATCATACATACATAAAATGAAATGACGTCAAAATGAAATAGGGGTTGCCATTTAAAATTTTAGGGGTAGGTGCCCTGGGGGTCAGGGGGTTGAAAGTAACATGACAACAAATGCATTAAAAAATTTCCCCCTTGATATATCAATTGACGTGTTTCGCCAAATTTTCATACTATCATTGGTAGAGGCAATATTAAATGCTATTCGTTTTCAAATTGTCACCCTGTATGTATTGTATAGTATGTTATACTTAATTATATACGCTAAAATTCAATAATAAAAGGAAAATCTTCTCTAAGACCTGGCTGGTCTGGTTGGGTGGATAGCTCGATTGCTACGAGATGTCGCCACGTGTAACATCTCGCATATGTATTTAATAAAAGGAAAGTTTTGCATCACAAATCTGATTTGGTCTGTTTGTTCTTTGTCTTCTGTTAAATAAAATTATTGTGACTACTTAATAATAGAATTATATTTTCGTTTTCTTACTGTTTTGTTATAGTATGTATTTATGTTTATATTCTCTTCATGAATAATTTTTTAGTTCTACTTATGTGATATAGTGAAAGGGTTTTGCTGCAAAATTTAAATTTAATTTTGGTACCAAATTTAAGATTAATAGAAATTAAGAATTATAATTTTCTGCGTACAAGTTACACTACTTATCTTAAGCAGAGTTAATCTAATATTGTAAAACTGTAAATTTATACTAAATTAATCGTTTACCTACTTATATCACATCGAAACGAAAAGTGGCGTATAAAGATATGCTTAAATAGCTTAAAATCAAATTAATAACAACCAAAAATGAACATGGAAGTAAAGAAAACTATTTTGAAGGGTATAATAAAAAGCACTATTTAGGATGCAGTGCTACTGTACATTTTCTACAAACTAAATTGCACTTTTTGTGACAAAGCGCACAGGGGTTGTTTTTCTGGTCATTGTTTGCTTATTCAGCATTTTTGTTTAATTTTTAATGTTTAATCGGACGGAGTTTTGAATTGTAGTGTCTCGTGCTTGCGTGTTTCCTCTAAGATTTTAGCTGTTTGCGTTGGCGTCTTTTTTCTATCCTTTGGTCGCTGTTGGATAGTGCTTCTCTACTGTATATTGGGCTCGCGCACAGGAAGTCAGTCTTTAGGTAGTTTGTATGTTGCGTTTGGTCTAGTTCTTGTATGTGAGTTTGTTATCAGTTCGTTTGTCGATACGTCTGTTCGTTTGTAATAATCAGTTATAATTTTAAAAAAGTTAATCGTCTGTATTTAAAATCGTTATGGGGAACCCTGTTCATCGTATACCTAGAGACATTTGCTATTGTCTTTAATGCCCTATTTTCAATTACCTGGAACTTATTCAGCTCAGACTTACTTATGTTGCACCATGAAGGCGCTCCATAGGTAAGTACCGGCCGGACCAGGACCTTGTAGAGGTTAACTTTAGTTCTATTACTAAGTCTACTCCGCCTATGAAGCAAGGGGTAGATTGAGCTCATTTGACGCAACGCTAACTTGATTTTATTTATCGAATTTAACCTCCAGTTTAGTTTTTGGTCAAAGATAAGTTCCAGGTGCTTCACTTCCTGGCACCAGGCAATCTGGACTCTATTGACACGAAGCCTTGTTTAAGGTCGTCTGACACGACATTTCGAAAAATAAATTGCCTTTTTTTTGGCGGAATTTCCTAATCCGAAAACCATTTTTTTATCTGGTTTATATGGCGTTGCATACGTGTGACGACGAGCCACGGCTGTTCGTTTGGAAGTCGAAGCTATTGCTGTATCGTCCGCGAACAGGTAGAGCTGATTCTGTCAATCTCGCAGAATATCGTAAGTGTAAATGTTGTACAACATCGGAGACAGAGGTGAGCCTTGCGGCACTCCGGCCCCGATGCGTTTTATCGAAGAAATCGCTTCTTCCGACGAGACTGCAAAACTTCGGTTCTCTAAGAAAGAGTTTACGATGGTGACTAGATAGTTTGGAGCACCGAGCTTTATCAACTCTAGTAGTAGACTGTTGTGCCAGACCTTATTGAAAGCTTTGGAAACGTCAAAGAGAACCGCCTCCGTGTGCGCCCTTCTGTTAAATCCTTTCACTATGTTCGAAGTGAGTCTCGTCGTTTGCCTAGCTGTGCAATGTTGGACACGAACGCCGAACTGTTCGTTAGGCAAAACATTGTTATTAAAAACGAAATCGTTTATACGAGACAGGATTATTTTTTCGACTACCTTACCCAGATCTGATAACAGGCTCATAGGTCGGTAGCTAACCGGTGCCGTAGGATCCTCCCCTTTCTTGTGAATGAGAATAGCTTTCACGTGTTTCCAAGAGCACGGGAAATTACCTTCTTTGATAATAGCCTGGAATATGTCAACAATGACTAACACTTCTTGTATTTTCATCTTGCCAAGATCGACCAATGGTACCATTTTGAAAAATCCATGTTTCATCCAAGAAAACAAATTGATACAAGAATACTTCTTTTTCTTTAATATATTCTTTCAAAAGTACCAGTCGCTTGAAAGCTACATAGGAAAGTTCCATAAGCCCTCGCCTCAGTTCATCTTTTTTCCATCCGAAGCCTATTTTTTTGAAGAGGCTTCTAAAAGAGTTAAGACAATCATCAAACAGTTCTCTGCCTTTTAATTTCTAACTTAAAGGTGTCAAAGTTACATGATGTTCTAAAAAAAGTTACAGCTTATGAATAACCGATGTAAAATATTATTATTTTTAAACAATACTTTAAACTTACTTGTTTCGTGCATTCCATAAATAGTGTCACGGGTAGAACTTATATCCAATCTTCACACATTTACAACTCTCCTTGAATTGTTTTAAGGTGATTCCAATAATTTATTTTCCTTAACTGTTGTTAAAATTGCGCTTACAGTGACAAATTTAGGGCAGCTGCTACACACAAAAAATAGTAAAGTAGAAATAAAATATCTAGACCTTCGCATACTCTTTAAATTTACTTATTTGTACTGCTGTCAAGGGTAACAATAGGCCATCGTTGTTAAGTTCTTCCTGAAAATAGCTTCTTAGACAAGCTATTAGCAATTTAAATAGATGGTAAAATAAAAAATATAATTTTACACTTTCCACAGATTTTTATTTTGACTCGACATATGTTTCGCAACACAGTTGCTTCTTCAAAAGAGTACTATTAAATGGTATTTTAACAAGTATATACTTAGGTGTAAAATTTTTATTGCAGGTAATTTTTAGGTACGGTTGTTGGAAAAACCAATAATAATATTTACAAACTAATTAAAGAGATTTAAAAGAGGTGATCCATTTAAATCCAATTGATCATTAAGGAGAGTATTGTTATATTTAAGCCTATTTATCTCTAAAGATTCAAGCAAATTTAATTTTATACTTTTGTTTTCAATATGCAAGATATCGTAGTTAGGATTAAATGTATGATTTGCTTCTAACAGATGGTTAGAATAATTAGAATCTGTATTGTTTTTTATAAAACTTGTATGATGTTCATTCACACGTTTTTCGAAGTTTCGACCTGTTTGTCCGATATAAACTTTAGGGCAATCATTACATTTTAATTTATAAACGCCAGACTTATTTCCTTTGTTCAGTTTACTTTTATTGTTTTTAATGTGTTTTCCTAGAGTATTGTTAGTTTTGAAGGCGATATTAATGTTCAAGTTTTTTAAAAAGTTTTTAATTTTAGTGCTAATATGACCTATGTACGAGATAACTTTATAATTGTTATTATTCTTATTTGCTGTTGGAAACACTAGGTTTATAGCCTTTTTGTATAATTTTTTATTTAGGATTTTATCTATTGTTATCGCGGAATAACCATTATTAACTGCAATTTGCTTAATGATATTTAATTCGGTTTGAAAATTAGTTTTGTTTAAAGGTAATGTTACTAGTCGATGTATCATACTAAAGAAAGAAGCTAATTTATGTTGTACTGGATGGCAAGATGTGTTATGTATAGTAGTATCAGTATGAGTAGGTTTATGGTATATTGAAAAATCATGTTTATTTTCGAATTTTGTTATCGTTAGGTCTAAAAAATTAATGGAATTATTGACTTCTTTTTCTATTGTAAATTTTATATTGTTGTGTATATTATTTATGAATTCTAAAAACTGATCCAATTGCCTTTCAGTACCTATAAAACAAGCTAGAACATCGTCCACATATCTATACCAATAAAGAAATTTTTTAAACAGTGAATGTTTCGAAATAATAGACTCTATATTGTCCATAAAGATTTCCGCTAAGAGGGGACTTAGAGGATTGCCCATAATAAGACCTTCTTTACTAGTATAAAATTCGTTATTAAATTCGAAATAGTTTTGTTGTAAACAAACCTCTAAAGTATTCAAAATGTCCTGTTTTTTAACAGGATTAACTTTATTTGTTAATAACAATTTTTCCACCAGTATCACAGAGTCTACTACAGGAATACTAGGGAATAAGTTACTGACGTCAAAGGAAACAAACTTAGCGTTACTAGGTAAAATAACATTTTTGATCTTGTCAACCAAATCATATGAATTTTTAATAGAGTATCTTGCCGAAAAGTTAGTATTAATTTTAATAATATCGATTAAATGTTTAGAAAGTTTATAAGAAGGTGCTGAAAAAAAATGAAACAACAGGTCGAATTGGATTACCTATTTTATGTATTTTTAAGAGAGAGTATAACTTAGGGGACAAAGGATTCATAAGTGTAAATTTGCGTAAATCCATATCAAGAAATAAGCTTTTACAAGTATTTATCGTGTGTTGTATGATTTTTTGGTATTTATTTGTAGGATCTACTTTTAATTTTATGTACTTAGTTGGATCTAAAAAGTTTAAAGTCTTTTCAATATAATCTAATTTATCAATGGCTATTACAGTATTTCCTTTATCGGCTTTTGTAAAAATGGTGTTTTTAGATTTATTTTTAATTTGTTTAATAATTTGTGTTTCTTGTTTTGGGGTAGATTCTTTTATAAATTGTTTTTTTAATAAGGTTGGTGTTTCATATTTAAGATTTATGTTGTTGGGGAGACTTGCAAGTGCTAGGTCTGTATCAACACCGAGAGTCTCTAAAGATTTAACGGTATTAATATCTTGAATGTTATGTTTAAAGCCTTTATTTAACAAACCAATTTCATCGTTTGAAAAATTAGTGGTACTAAGGTTTACAAATCTATCAAAGAATTTATGATCAGAAAAAATGGTATGACTAGGTTTTAATTTTGCTGAATTGGATTTAGAAATAAGGACTCTAAGTTTTTTCTTTTGTGTTAAGTATTTTTTGTTGATAATTTTACTTACTTTTTCTCTAATATCATTATCCAAAACAAGAAACTCAATGTGGTGAAGTTTGTTCAATAATTCTGTATGAACTACTTTAAGATAAACACTATAAGTCCCTCGTTTTCTAAACTGGGTCTTCTTTTCCATTAGTAACCACTTTTTCAATCCTGCTATAGAACCTGCTTGGGCTGCTCTGCTCTTGTTGCTGGATTTAAGTTTCATATAGTTCGGGAACACATTTTTGCGCGAACACTGATCAAAAAACCACAAATTTTGAGAACAAATTGCGATTTTGAGTAAGAATTTAAAATACCAGGTAGCCAGGAAACTTACTGAAGCTTCTTTAAACAATTGAATTGATTCGGCTTTTACTTGGTGGAAATCCATTGTTAATTTAAATAGATGGTAAAATAAAAAATATAATTTTACACTTTCCAAGCTATTAGCTCTTTGCACCGATTATTTAAATGCTTCGGCATTTTTCACAAATAGTAAACAACTTAATCGACAGAGATATGTAAGTGCACTTTTGTTTCTCTTCATAGAACAGTTTTTTAATGCTATTTATAAAAAGAACTGGAGATTTTGTTAAAAAATAGACGCAAACACGAAACAACAGAACAATAAGGTTAGTTTTGCACGAAACGTCAAAACAACGAGCTGGCGCCACCGCACCGTTCACAGTTCTGTTGCCAACTGTCGGCCTATAAAATTGAAATTATATTAATTTTTACAAGCTTAAATAAACAAAATATTTTTTTATGGAAGAAGTCCATCTCTCAATGGAGTGATATTTTAACGTAAAGTCAAACACACAATCTGCTCCAATAGTTTATTTTGACAATTGTAAAATTGTCAAACCATACATGTTTCGGAGGCATAAACCTCCATCATCAGTGGGATAAAATTAAGTTAGTAGAAGAGAAAAGGACATTGTGAGAACTTGTGTCGCAGAAAAAACTTCATCGTTTTGTATTAAGCATAGTTGTGAAAATCAAATAGAAAATGGAAAAAGTTGTTATTATTTAAAGAAATTTTTTTTTTATTTTTATTTTTTTATTTTTTTTTTTTTTTATTTTTTTTATTTTTTTACAAATTTTACACAAGTTCTCACAATGTCCTTTTCTCTTCTACTAACTTAATTTTATCCCACTGATGATGGAGGTTTATGCCTCCGAAACATGTATGGTTTGACAATTTTACAATTGTTCAAATAAAGTAGTGGAGCAGATAGTGTGTTTTACTTTACGTTAACAAAATATTTGCTATAAGTGGGTTCGTATCAAAGAGGAATACTTTAAGTTTGTAGTAAATTCAATATCGTATAAAGTTTTAATACTTTTTGCCCGAATTTAATTTCCTCCAGTTTTCTTACGGATTTACAAATATCAGCTGATTGGTAACGTGCATCGGTTAGTTCTGTTAGAACAGAAGAATTTCTTGCAAACGGTTATGAAATAATGCAAAATACGCCAACAATATGTGTAATACGCCTGTCTCAAGAAGGGAGAAGATCTTATGGAACATGCAGGACTATTCTTAAAAAATAGATAAAAAAAGTGAAAATATTACAAGAAATACGAGCTGAAGATTTTAAAAGATGCAGGAATAACTCATTGGCTAACCCAAAATTTATTGGAATGAAATGATTTATTGGATCTGACACTTTTTCTAATGAAGCCTGGTTCCACCTCACCGGTTATGTGAATTTTCAGAATACACGCATGTGAAGTAGTGAAAATCCCCATTTCACCCTCCAGCCCACATTGCACCCTTAAAAAATTGGTGTCTGGTTGACCGTGTCCCGAAGAATTGTCGGTCCTATTTCTTCCATGACACGGTTACAGTACAGCGGTATAGGGACAATATTTTAAATTATTTGTGGAGCAATTACTTGACGATGAACTACTGTGACAATTCAATTTCGTCACCAATAAGTTAATAAAACTGGCTTAATCATAGTACCTTATTTTACATTTCTGACTTGAATTTTAGCTTTTGAAACTAGTGAAACGTTCAATGTTATGTTTCCTATATGGAACTGGACACCTACCTTATGTTGAGGATCTTCCCTTCGTTGTCTTTGGCCAGGCGGAATTACATTTTGCCCATGTCTTAATTCATCTAATCATTCATCTTGCAGTAGTTATCCAATCTTTTCTTATGAAACAGTTTTTTTTGTTCTTTTGAATTTTAATGTTAACCTGTCAGTTTGTTTAAAAAATTTTCTAGATTAACTTCTGTTTTTCAAGAAGGATGCTGGCCTTAGCGACGGGGTCGTTTGTTGCAGGCCGAAGCTACTAGGGCTATGCATTGTTTTTAAATTCTAAAGTAATATGATAAATAAATTAAAATCTATAGTGAGGTCGCATGGATTATACAGAAATAACTAAATTTGGGTACCTCTGTTTTATACTTGCAACTGGGTAGTCGAACCCAACAGACGTATTTCATTATCACTCGCTAGTATGTGAACCGGCCTATTTTTGGTCCGAGCAGTACAGTTTTTCGCTGAAATGTGCTTCATCTCCTCGACGCCTTACCTCTCTATGGTACCGGAGACGGAATGACACTTAACCTAATCGTTTTTCCCGCCTCACTTGACTTCCAGCGGCCGACAAAGCAACAAGGCTTTCTAACCTAAATCCACAACTGTTCAAGTCATCTTTAAAGGATTTTGGGTTTAGAGACTTTATTTTCTTTTGCCCTTAAGTCTGCCTTGATTTATGGTTATAGTTTTGGTTTGCTGACCCCGGGGCAACAGAGAACCAATACGTGGGGTTTTGTGTTGGGGTTGTTTGCTGTAAAGGTGAGTTTTTTTTATACCATGCTGTTTTCCTGTGTCATTCCGTCATCTTTGTTCTAAAGTGCCTTCTGGGGCTTTATTTTAGTAAGTCAGGTCACCAGGACCTAAAGGGGCAATACATTTTGGAGCACCCCCCACGTTGTGAACCCCCTAAAAACAATTATTAGGACCCTATAGGAGCTCCGAATAGGGTCTTTTGACGTCTTCTCCTTTGGACACTTTTTTTTGGACACCGTTCCTTTGGACACCGTTCTTTTGGACACTTTCCTTTGATAACCGCGTTCCTTTGGACAACGTTCTTTTAGACACCGTCTTTTGGACACTTTCTTTTGGACACCTTGTCTGGTCCTCCTTCCCCGTTGGAAGATCTTCACCACTTTATAATAGAAACAGGTTCAAATACTAACCCCCATTTTTTTTTAATAAAGTCAGCAATTGTTTTCATAAATGTTTTGTTTTATTTATACAGCTCCTCCGTGCCTTTTTTTGAACTTGTGTTTGTGTGGTGTCAGGTCGCACGATCAGAGCTAGCCCCACGACCATCTAGGAGATTTCCAGCCTTTCCTGTGATAAAGCTGGTGGCGCTTGTGAAACCCCCTCCCGCGAGCTAGGGTAATTGGCACGCGTGCTCTACGGCTGGTTCTGTGCGTGCTCTCTGGCCACCACTTTAGTTAATTTTTTTTTATCGTTAATTTCATTCTTTTTTTTTTATTAAATTTTAAAATTACGGTTCGGCTTATTCAGTGGTGTTCACCACAGCATCGCTGAAGAGTACCATCTCCTTTTTTTTTATTTTTTTTAATGAAATAAATATTTTTTTTTTTATTATTTATTTTGTTTTTTTTTCCAATAAAAAAAAAACAACAGCGAAATACGCGTTTCGCTACGCTTTAGTTATTTTCAACAGGACGGTGTAACCGCCCATACATCTGCCGAAACTATTGTGTGACGGTACTTCATTTTTCCTCATTTGAAAAAGAATATTTTTAAACACCAGTTTAAAAGTTAGAACAGAATGTGGTAATATTTCGCCAGAGATGCTGGTCAACGCTTTCGAAAATATGAAGAGACGTGTATACTCCGACACACGGTTAATGGTCATGACTAACTAATCCCTTTATACTTTATACCTAAGTAGTGGGGATAGGCCGGTTCTGCGCCATAGGGCCCTCCAATGTTAATTTTCGGAGGGATTTTTATGACTCATATCTCCGGAACCAATAGGCCTAGGATATTGCGCATGCGTAGTTGGGGTCTATGAAATTGGTTCTTGCGCATGACTCGAAAATGACACCTGTTAATTAAGAACTGTCACCTGTCAGATGTCACCTGTCAAATGTCAAAATCGACAGCTGATGTATGTCACGTGTTTAGGGCGACGTCATGAGTCGTTTAAAAAAAGAACGGGGTTGATCGGGCCAATAGGGCCAAAGTTAGTATAGCTAATGCCCTAACGGCAGGGGGGTGAAAGATTGCAAATACATGTCGCGTGCTTAGGGTGATGTAATAAGTTGTTTACAAAAGGAATGGGGACTGATCGGGCCAAATCACAAAAGTATTTTGAAGATCCCCCCTGTATTTCAAATTTTATTATATCCTTCAAGCTTTTAATTGAATTTTAATAATCGATTGTCAGGTCAAAGGATGGAAAATTTTGCGAAACAAAATAACCTTGACGCGTGCGATGCGAATGTATCATCAGTATGCAGATCATTAGTTACACACGAGTCTTGTCTAGATAATGCTTTATTTATGCTAATTCACTACTGGTAATTTACAACAATGTATAATGCATCATTTATATGCAAAAATGCATTTCTTTGAACAGATAAAAATTACTTGTGTAATTTTGTACAAAAATCTATACAGGGAAGATGTAAAGTAAGTATACAAAGACCTCCCAGCCCCCCAAATTCCCTAAAATATATATTCCCGATGAAATTGTGACCTTAGTATAGCTAATGCTCTAACGGCAGGGGGGTGAAAGATTGCAAATACATGTCGCGTGTTTAGGGTGACGTCATAAGTTGTTTAGAAAAGGCGGCCATGTCTCAATATTTACCAACTGGTAATTTTAAGTGGTTGGAGGAGGCTGAAATTCAAAATTTAGATTACATGAACATTACAAACGATCCAAATACCGGCTACATTTTGGAAGTGGATTTAGAATATCCTGAAAATTTACATAATTTACACAACGAACTACCCTTTTGCCCAGAATCCATCGAGCCACCAAAGACAAATTCAAAAATTTCCAAATTAATTCCAAATTTTAATAAAAAAGAAAAATACGTTATTCATTATCAAAATTTGCGACAATCACTAAATCACGGCCTCAAATTAACCAAAATTCACCGCGTACTTTCTTTTGATCAATCACCCTGGCTAAAAAAATATATAGACATGAACACGGCATTGCGAAACAAAGCTCAAAATAAGTTTGAAAAAGACTATTTTAAACTTATGAATAATGCCGTGTTTGGTAAAACGATGGAGAACGTGGAGAAAAGGGTAGATGTTAGACTTGTTACCCACTGGGAAAATATTGGTAAGAGACTGGCAGCAGAAGCGTTAACTATGAAACCGCATTTCAAAAATCGAACAATATTTTCCGAGAATCTGGTTGCTGTACAGATGCAGAAACAGAAAGTCGTATATAATAAACCTATTTACGCAGGGTTTGCCATTTTGGAAATCTCCAAGACAATTATGTATGACTTTTTGTACGATTATATTAAACCTAAATACGGAGATAAGGCTGTCTTGCTCTACACCGATACTGACTCGTTAATCTTGCAAATTACAACCGACAATTTTTACGATGATATAAAGGAAAATTTAGACAGATTTGATACGTCCAACTACCCAAAGGATAACCCACACAAAGTTCCTGTAAACACATCCATCTTGGGCCGTATGAAGGATGAGTATGCAGGAAAAATTGTTTGGGAATTCTATGGAACCGGTGCAAAGGCATATTGTGTAAATGTAGACGGCGAGCTAACCAAAAAGGTCAAAGGGGTACCCGACTACGTCACCAAAAAAGAGCTTACGCTTACAGACTATAAACAGGCGGTTGACGTAGAGGGTACTAAAATATATCGCGAAATGTCGACTTTCCGTTCTCAATTACACAATATGTATGTCGAACTTAAAAATAAGGTGGCGTTGTCACACGCGGACGACAAACGCTTTCTTATGCCGGATTCCGAGTACACGCTTGCTTGGGGCCATCGAGATTTGGTATTGTACGATGAGGATTCACAGGAGAGAAAAGACTGATTATGTGTGCAGCTTTTTATGCCTCGACATTCTTTGGTAGCTAGGGGGTTGTTAGGTTAGGATATTTATTTTAGGTTAAGATATTTATTTTAGACTAAGGTATTTATTTTAGGTTAGGTGCTTGGGTTTTTTGTTGAGTAAAGTTGTTTTATACCAAATAAAAGACTAGTTATACTTTAATATATTTATTGATTTTAGCTGTTCTTGTTGCGTTTTTAATAAACATGCTTTGTTTTTAAATCATAGTTTCATTTCTTACAAAAAGACTCAAGTATATTAATCTTTAAAGCAAACACAATTTATCTTATATAAATTCTCAATGTGTTTAGAGAATAAATCTATAAGACTTTCATCCCAGCAAAACCAGTATTGCTCATTTTCTTCAAATGTTAAACATCGGCTGCCGAAGTATGTATGGAAACGCAAATTGTAGTTGTCAATTATAATAGTAGTTTCAGGCCAGTATCCATGAACACCGCTGTAGGTAGTTATAAACTCCTCAAAATCATAATTGGAAAAATATAGCTCTCCTTCAGCAATCTCAACGATAACTCGCTCGTCTGCAGTAGAAAATGTTACTGTAACTTCATCTCCAACTTCATATCTGATTTGAACACTCATCTTGAATATTAAGTCTTGACAGTAACTTAACCAAAGATTTTCGGTCTTCGTAAAGCTTTATACGTTTCTTCAGCGCACGAATATTACTTAAATGATCTTGGATCTTCTCTTCAACTACCTTCGAAACAGAGCCTAATTCTAAATAGATCCGTTGTGATCGGACTCTGTTAAACAGACCCTGTTCAACGGACCCTGTTGACCTGAACAGCCCTGTTCAACAGAACCTGTTGACCCGTTGAACGGACCCTGCTGGCCTGCTGAATAAATCCATTGAACGGACCCTGTCGAATGAATCTGTTGTAAACAAAACCGTTTGAGCTAGGAAATAAATAAAAGTTGGCTTGTTGAAAAATTTTAATATTTATTAAGGTAAAAGACTATAAATATATCGATACAACACTTTGGCATTTCTAACACTACAAACATTAATATCTAAATTAAAAAAATTAAAAAAAAAAAAAAATTAAAAAAACACAAACTTAAAATAAGTTCGTGTATAGAGTTGTCCCTTATCCTTTCCGTCAGACCCAATCCTTGGACGCGTTTCGCCGTTTACGGCTCCTCAGCAAGGCTCCGGGTCTGACGGTTAGGTAAGGGACCTCAAAGTGATTTAACACAGCAATGCAAATTTACGAATGAGAATTGCAGCACGTGGCTACATCTCGTGGCAACCACACGTATCAACCCAACCAGGACAGCGAGAATCCATATAGGTTCAAACGCTGGCAAGGCGGCCCATTGCGGGCAAACTACGTTGGGTGTCGCTGGAAGCCAGTGTATCGGTTCAGCCTACCGAAAGCAATGTAAATTAAAAAAAATTAAAAAAAACACAAACTTAAAATAAGTTCGTGTATAGAGTTGTCCCTTATCCTTTCCGTCAGACCCAATCCTTGGACGCGTTTCGCCGTTTACGGCTCCTCAGCAAGGCTCCGGGTCTGACGGTTAGGTAAGGGACCTCAAAGTGATTTAACACAGAAATGCAAATTTACGAATGAGAATTGCAGCACGTGGCTACATCTCGTGGCAACCACACGTATCAACCCAACCAGGACAGCGAGAATCCATATAGGTTCAAACGCTGGCAAGGCGGCCCATTGCGGGCAAACTACGTTGGGTGTCGCTGGAAGCCAGTGTATCGGTTCAGCCTACCGAAAGCAATGTAAATTAAAAAAAAACACAAACTTAAAATAAGTTCGTGTATAGAGTTGTCCCTTATCCTTTCCGTCAGACCCAATCCTTGGACGCGTTTCGCCATTTACGGCTCCTCAGCAAGGCTCCGGGTCTGACGGTTAGGTAAGGGACCTCAAAGTGATTTAACACAGAAATGCAAATTTACGAATGAGAATTGCAGCACGTGGCTACATCTCGTGGCAACCACACGTATCAACCCAACCAGGACAGCGAGAATCCATATAGGTTCAAACGCTGGCAAGGCGGCCCATTGCGGGCAAACTACGTTGGGTGTCGCTGGAAGCCAGTGTATCGGTTCAGCCTACCGAAAGCAATGTAAATTAAAAAAACACAAACTTAAAATAAGTTCGTGTATAGAGTTGTCCCTTATCCTTTCCGTCAGACCCAATCCTTGGACGCGTTTCGCCGTTTACGGCTCCTCAGCAAGGCTCCGGGTCTGACGGTTAGGTAAGGGACCTCAAAGTGATTTAACACAGAAATGCAAATTTACGAATGAGAATTGCAGCACGTGGCTACATCTCGTGGCAACCACACGTATCAACCCAACCAGGACAGCGAGAATCCATATAGGTTCAAACGCTGAGATGTAGCCACGTGCTGCAATTCTCATTCGTAAATTTGCATTTCTGTGTTAAATCACTTTGAGGTCCCTTACCTAACCGTCAGACCCGGAGCCTTGCTGAGGAGCCGTAAACGGCGAAACGCGTCCAAGGATTGGGTCTGACGGAAAGGATAAGGGACAACTCTATACACGAACTTATTTTAAGTTTGTGTTTTTTTTAATTTACATTGCTTTCGGTAGGCTGAACCGATACACTGGCTTCCAGCGACACCCAACGTAGTTTGCCCGCAATGGGCCGCCTTGCCAGCGTTTGAACCTATATGGATTCTCGCTGTCCTGGTTGGGTTGATACGTGTGGTTGCCACGAGATGTAGCCACGTGCTGCAATTCTCATTCGTAAATTTGCATTTCTGTGTTAAATCACTTTGAGGTCCCTTACCTAACCGTCAGACCCGGAGCCTTGCTGAGGAGCCGTAAACGGCGAAACGCGTCCAAGGATTGGGTCTGACGGAAAGGATAAGGGACAACTCTATACACGAACTTATTTTAAGTTTGTGTTTTTTTTAATTTACATTGCTTTCGGTAGGCTGAACCGATACACTGGCTTCCAGCGACACCCAACGTAGTTTGCCCGCAATGGGCCGCCTTGCCAGCGTTTGAACCTATATGGATTCTCGCTGTCCTGGTTGGGTTGATACGTGTGGTTGCCACGAGATGTAGCCACGTGCTGCAATTCTCATTCGTATATTAATATCTAAAATATGATATTTACAACCATCAACATCTCCCTTCTCCAATTTTGGTACACCAATGTTGTCTTCTAAGTTTATAATATATGGTGCCTTACAGTTTAATTCTAAAAATGTTTTAACTAAAAATTCCTCTTTGACACGTCCTTTAACGTAAATGATGTCTGCGTCTATCAGATTGTTGGAGATGATATTATGTAGCTCCTTGTAATCGGTATCACCATAATTATAAAGGATACCATGATGATTTCCAAATAGATATTTGACTTGTTTCTTGCAAGCTTTACTTAAGGTGTCGAATGGTTTAACTGGTTTAAAAAAGTAACTTTTCATACTATTCCCATCGTAAATATCCAATTCTTTAGCGCAAAATTCAGGTATGTTAAATCCTTGAATATCGACTACAACGAACTTCATTGTCTGAAGACTCAAATCAAACTGATTACATAAGGTCTCTTACTTGACCAGTTAAAGCTTGATACTCGAGAATACGATCGTGAACAATGATACAGAAGGCACGCGCATCATTCGAAAAGTTTTTAGAACTTTGAAATTCTAACTTGACATCAACTGTTGCACTCTTGATGCTCTCGTTTTGTTTAGAACAATCAATTACAAAAATAGTCCTTTTGGCAAACGCCGCAAAATCCATTAGTGGTTCACTAGTCGGCTTGCCTAGATATGATTTTTGAAATTCCGTGTACATCCTGTAAGCTTCCGTAAACTGTCTATTGTTAAAGTTTAAGTTTAACGATTTATATGGATACACTTCGGAATTTAGAAACAATTTAACATCGGTGATACTCAAATTATCTAAATATGTACAGTCGGACTTAAAATTATCCTTACGATTGTCCATAAAAAATACAATGACATATCGAGCACGTTCAGACATTGTTTTAACGGTCCAAATATCTTTCTTAGTTGTTTTTATTGCAGGTAATTCGTGTATTTCCCAATTTCGAAAAGGGATAAAAATCGGTTTATTTTTAGCAATGTCATCTAAAAGTCTCAATTTTATTGCGTCGCTCGGATATATGTGTCTAACTTTCAACTCGATAGACTTTAAAGTTATGGCAGCCTTTTTATCGCTATTAGCAGTAACATTTTTATAGCAGTTATCATCATGTCAAGCACGTACAAGCTTAATTTTTTGTTTTCCCATAATTACATTCTTATAATCAGCAAAAACACCTAGCAAGAAAGAGAGAGGAATACGTATATTAAACTCGTTTGTAGTGCCCTCTAAAGTTTTTAGTACACCACTGGGCCAATTCCATCCCGCAATCCCTAAAGCACGACTTTCTTGGTCATTTAAACATAGCAAACTTTTAACCATACTAACGATACCAGGTTATAATGGACTCGAAAAGGAATGCACCAGCATTATTTGTTAAAGAACAATTACCGGTTTTTCCAGCAGTTGTTTCTTCCTTAAATTCACCCTCAATGTAGAGTTGGGCTTCGCTCATATCCAAAAATACATCTTGTTGATTGATGACAATCTCAATTACGTCATTGTTGTTGAAAGAAGTGGTAAACGGATGGTATGTATGCCATTCTTCTCGAATGATTGACTCATCACTATGTATTGGATTAAAAACCTGAAGTTTTTTTGACATGATATCGCCGT